>JAJEKV010000060.1:0-1299718 GCA_021234155.1 Isoetes taiwanensis
CACTGATACCCATCTCAATCACAGTGTAATTCTCAAGCATACTTGCAAGATCAAAGGTGTATGTAAATATTGGATCACTAGGCTTTTGAGAGGAATTTGCAAGAAGCCTCACTGACAGCAACTATAGTAGAATTCTTATAATCAATCCATGCACTCAACGTGGAGTTTGACTGGAAACTTAGATTTGCGTACGAACCTACAAGACATAAGGTCTTTTCTGATACCGAATATTTGGATCCACTCCTATGATCACAGGACGGATCTTGCAGATCAGAGTTAGGATATGAATCAAACTCAACCGGAAATAATGGGCTTATCCAAATTTTCTGCGCAGTTGTTTATCAAAACCAAGGCATCTATCTACAAAGTTTCACCTAAATGGTTGTGTGCAGGAGTAAGGAAAAGGCTATCCCTTCCCAGAAGATGTTCCAAAACTAAGCATCTGGAAGACGGCGTAAGTGCTAAAATGATATATCCGGATAGAGTGCCAGACATGTTAGCATAAATTAGGCCTTTGCTGTGACTAGAAAGGGAAGTTAGTACCACACATCCTCGATCGTCTAGAGTTGCACCATAGTCCAAAAGCATATCTGCATTTTTGAAGCCCTTCAAAAGAACGGAAATGGAGAATCCTTTGGGCTCCTATCAAAGGTAATTAGTGTAGTTGCAAATACAATGAAGAGAAGATGCGACATTTTTCTATATGAAGAAAAGCAGCCAGAATACCAATATATATAGGCCAAGCCCTGTTTAAATATCATGTGTCCACCAACGTAAAAGATGATTTTTTGAGACATTAAGCATACTACAATATGACTCCTATACAACCTGGCTTTGGACGAAGTTGGCAAGTCATTGACAAAAGAACAATAAAGATAAAGTCTTCACAAATAATTCATCAAAATGGCGATCCCACCATCTTGCATCATGAATAGTAACAAACCGCATCTTGCCCCATGACAAGCAATTATGCACAACGGACTCTGCAAATGAGACCAATATACAATTTTTCGCACCTATTCAGGGGCCAGCCACCGGACTACTTAATCCGACCAGATTGATTGGGTCAAAATGTGAAAAAAAATAAAAATAATTCCTTTTTTATCATTGCATCCATGGGCACCAAGAATCTTTGCTGAACAGGATTTTGGAGCAAAATGGCACCATAAACGCTCTCGAAAGCATTCCAACTCTTTGTTTTAGTGCAAGAATGGGCAAACCGTAGCTAACTCGCGGTGGTAAACTTATGTTTTTTTTTTTTTTTTTTTTTTTTATAGGTAAAATACAATCCAAGAGTACTCTGCGACAGCTCCCATCCTGGTGGTTCTTCTTTTCTTATGCTTATTCTTCAATCATTCTTATGTCCTTTCTTATCCTCTAGCTGCAAAGAAAGATCGAGCTTGCATCACTAAATTTATACTTGAGCATTGGCACCAAACTCCCATCCATAGTAGCAGAAAGGATCATTGTCTATCACTTGCTTCTACTCCTTCAAGTATTCAAGCTCACACTCAAATTCTTTGATTGACTTCCAAGACGAATCCCTCCTCCGGGATTTAGGTCTCAGACTTAAGTCATGTTAATTTAAGAACTACTATTATCTGAAGAGAACTATCAAAGATAGTTGGATTGCGATTACGCTTGAATCGAGCAAAAAGTCTCCTTTTTTCGGATTTAGTTGGAGAGAATAACACAATTTTGAGAATTTCAAACGACTAATTTTTCTCAAGCACAAATACTTTCACCTACTTCTAGGGGTCCAAGATACATGAGATTAGCATGATACATATATCCATACAAATTATGCATTATACTTGTCGTGTACATGATATTTGTAATGCTCAATAATGGCACTACAATGTACACCAATAATTCACATCAATAATTTTTACTTGACTATAAGAGCAACCCATCTGATTGGTAAGGTCATAATCTCCATGGCCTATTTGCCTACCTCGTCGAGCAAATTGAGACCATCAAGGTGCTCCATGAGCTACAATGATCTTGTTGGTTGCATAATAGGCATTCATCTTGATCCCTATCCAAAGCTAATTGATATAGGAGCAAGCACGGAGTCCCGCGGCTTTTAATGGGTTGAATTATGGCAAAATACTATGTAAATGTTATTCCTAAGGCCACCTTAATAATATAAAGGGCATAGGATAACATAGCATTTGAATGTATGAACCATTGATATTTATGGGACGGGTCGAGGCCTTATCATTAGGATGGATGGTTATTGATAAGAATGATAAAGTCATATAATCTAATTAAAGGCAAGGAGATATTTTGGGGAAAAAAAGGCAATTTGCACCGCTAAAAAAGGCTAAAGTCGGGAGAGATCTATAAATAGAACCGGAAACTTCGGTTGAACATATCTCCTGACGAGCTGGATTGAGCGATCTTTACCTCATTGGGAAGAGCTTGGAGTCTAGTTTCCCATTTAGAGTGGCACATTCTGTAGTTCATCCGAGGAGAGAGTACTGGCGAAAAGTGACAAGGGGTCAATCACGCCATAGCGACTTGAGATCGCAGAATTGTTTTATGGCGCAGGGCTACTTGGAGTAGCTAGATTAGCTGGAAGGCCAATAAGCCGATGCCATGGCTTTGTATTTGCTATATGAGCACGGCGTTTTGCCATAACCCAGTGGATCCGGTTGGGTGGTTAATGTCTGCCGCCATATCACTTATCCATGAATAAAGTTTACTTAGTCCAGTGTTCTATCATTTCATTATGGTTCTATGATTACGTATTACATACAACTTCCCAAATATACATGAATTGTGTATCACTAATAGTCTTTGAGATTCATTGCCTTAAGCACTCTTCGTGTTATGATTCACCTTATTTGGATTCCCTCGAAAGATCTATGATTTGAATGCCATCACCTTAGCGGTAGCGAAGGATTTGTGCACCTATTAAGGATATAATGATGTAAGCACTTATAAAATATGTAAGGATGTATAAGCATAATGAATATTATGAAGCAGGTTCTCATTGAGCTTTGTAAACATTGAGTACAAATGGATCCCTCACTAGGGATAGATAAATTTGAAAATATGAACTTTAAATGCTTGAAACTAGACAATCATCGAGAGCATGATGAAACTGAAAGAATAAACATAAAAAAATGGTTTAATCGCCACTTGATTGATGCAAAGGTGAGGTGGATCCTCGTGGCCTCCCTCCCCACGCACTATGGCTACCACAAAGCCTTAACTAACTGCGTAATCAGGCTGAAAGAAAATGATTAGATCAATGAGCGATGCCATAGGCAAGAAGACCTCGGAGGCTCGATTAATGAGAAAGAAACAACACCACCAATCGGGAACCGTCCGCGGAATGACCATCGCGGGAAAAATAACCGATTAGATGCTTTGCCTTGAGGCTATAGTGCCCAGGCAGAAAAAAAACAATAAATATGATGATCGGAGGCAACAAATGCGCCCACCGAGAGAGAAAACATGAATAATAAATATTTTCGTGAGGCTACAAAGCCACATGAGAAAACATGAATGAATAAATAAAAATACTTAGTGCCATACGAGAAAGAGTAAACCAATAAGTATGTCTCAATGAGTAAGATGAATCACAACCAAAACACTAGACCCTCGAAAACCACAGATACAAGTCCGAGGGAGGGAGGCGGAAAACTTGTAGAGAGCAAAAGGGAAAAGAATGAAAAGGAGCTCAAGAGAGCGCCGATGGCCCGAAAAAGAAAAATGAAGTATAAATAGGAGGCGAGGAAGGGTGTCCCCATCCAGGGAATGTGGTTCTAGATCGCATGAACCGCATTCCTAGGATGGGTCCTAAGATACAAACAAGGGGCGATAGAAGAGGAATCTACATCAAAAAGCATGAAGCAAACTAGGAATTTGGAGAAAAGGATGAATAAACAAAAAAGCGGGAAAAATTGATAAAACACGCATGACCCTAATCGAACAAGTGAAAGAGATAAACAAAGGAAGAAATGGCTAAGCAAGGCCGGCCAGAGACAAACAAGGATAAAATAGGATAAAAAGGGTATATGGACACCAACAGAGCAAAGAAAATCCAAAGTGAATCAAGAGGAAAAACAAGGGAGACAAGACAAGACAAAAAAGACAATCAAGGGGTCCAAATGATGAAAAAAAAGGATAAACAAGAAACCTGAAGAAGGCGATGGATACGAGGAGAAAGCGAGCCTAAAAGGCAATTCAAAGAGCTTAACGAAGGAAAAAGAAATAAGAACACGGAGGAATATGAAAAACGAACTAAGAAAAATTATGAGGTGAGATGACCAAAAAAAGAGACAGGGCAAATGCCTAAAATTAATGCTTAAACAAGCCACCGGAAAGAACAAATTTGAACTTCAACCCCAAGGCATGCATAGATACCAAAGACAAATGAACCCCGAGAAGAAAGAGGTGAGGAGAGGGACATAATGAGACAAATTAGGACTAGAAGAACTAAGATAAGCAAAAAAGTAATTAAGGTGATGTTAGGATTTATATACATATGACCAAGGAAAAAAATGAAACTAAGAAAATATGGAGCAAAGGAACAGAGAATATGAGCAAAATGAACCAAACAAAATTAAGCGAAACCACACTGCAACAACTAGAGCGAACTGGAAAAAAAGAATAACAAAAATTAGCGAGAACTACCAAAAGGACAAATACAAAAAAGAACGACCCATAAGAGAAACAACAGATGATAAAGAGAAAGGAACTAAAAGATATGTGGAAAAAAGCAGAGAAAAAATGGACTCACAAAGCAAATGAATTTTTAATATGAAGCGAGCTATATGGAATGACAAGAATGAAGAGGCAAGGAAAGAAAAAAATGAAGTGAAAAGATGAATGAAGGGACAAGATGCAAAGGCAAATCCAGGAGGAAGCAAAAAGCCTTGGGCGGGGAAAGGGGTAAAAAGTGGTAAACAAGAATAAACAAGAAAGCAGAGCGGATGGGCTGAATGAGGCCCGGGGGAGAGCATTTATGAAAAACTAATTAAGATGAAAAGAAAAAAGAAACAGCGAGTCAATGGATCAAAGGGGGGCTAATAAGGAGGCGGTGGAACAATTGGATTAAATAGAATGGGCACAACAAGGAAAAACAAAGCGTGGATGCTCAGGAGCCCGACTGAAAGAGTGAGGGGAAGGGAGGGACACAAGGGGATATGATACTAAACCAAAAAGCTGATGAAACGACAAATTCAATAAATCCTACCACATCAAAATACTATGAAACTAAAGCCCAACATATCAATATCTCAAAATGAACAATGGGTTTATATTAGCAAAGGAAGTAAAGGAAAAATACTAAACAACAGTCGAGCAGAAGAAAAGCAACTAGATCAGCGAAATGAAACCATGACAAGATATTAAGGCAAAAATGTGAGAAGACATTAAGGAACAACAAGACATTAAGGCAAAATGGCGAGAGAAGGAACAAACAAAACAAAAGACAAGGACAAAGCGAAACAAAAATTTAACTATTAACTAAATAAGACAGGACCACAAACAAACAAATGGAACAAAATAGGAATAAGCAAGGACCAACAGAGAAGTTGAGCAAAAGCGCCATAAGCGGAGTCAAATGACTAAAATGACGTAGAAGAACAATGAATTAAAGGAGCAAGAAGCACGAGAAATAACCAACTAAATTGCCAATAGAGATTTTAAGGGCCGTTATGAGCACATATCTACCGGCCATGGCAAAATGAGAAATGAAGCATAAATATTCAATGGAAATTGCAGATGGAAAAAAATCTCAGCGAAGCAGGCACCTTAACATAGCAAATAAATAAACGTATAAACATACATAGCCTATCAAGTTATATTGTGAGGAATAATCATGCTCTAGGACCAACTAGATTACATCATTACCAAGCAATGAAGAACCACGAAAAAACAAGAGCCTAGGAACAAAGTGAAATAGAAACCTGCAAAAGCATGTATCACGGGGAATAATCGAGAGCCCAAAGGTTAGTTCTCACCTTTTAAAACACGTGGAACCCTAGAGAAGGAGCGAATGGTTGAGCGAAGGCGGAAGGGACAAGAAAAAAAAAAAAGACAATGGACAAGCAGACAAAATTTAACTATAAACTAAATAGAATAGAATAGAATAGAATATGATTTTATAATTCCCACGGAGACCAGCCCGGCCTATGGGACCCAAAATTACAAAAGAGAAGCGGCGAGCGTATTACTACGAGATTAAAAACCCCGCCGAGAAGGAGTTCCGGGAGAAAAACCTTAGTAACAGCCAAGGATCGCGACATCTTTTCAGTTATTACATAATCATTAAAATTTGAGGTTAATAATAGGACGACGGGGGCATAGCGTGCGTGTATCCATTACCTCACGGAGGTGCGATCCCAACAAGCCCTCACGGGGGCCGTTGCTCGGTAGCTCATGCAAGGCACGATGGGGCACAACTTAAGAGCATACGGGCCGGATGTGCTCGTGCAGCAGGCAGGGCACGGGCGTGAGCTTTCATCTTAATGGCCACGGTGGCTGACATTGCCGGACTCTGTCCTCACGCGGCTCGAATCCATCTCCACGTCTCTCAATGCACGGAGGTGGGTATTGCACTAATGCGAATGGAAGCAATCACCTAGCGGCTTTTCATGCCAGGTAGATGGGTGCCGCAGTGAGTGGTGTGGGCCCCTCGTGAGCATGGGATTAACCTGGCTTGTCGATAATTTACCACCTTGACATGTGGCGGGGCCCTGCATCCCAAAGCTTGGCCATGAAGCAAGCATCAATCTTGCTTCAAGGCGGTAGCGTTCCTTGATTGTATGCTTGGTCCCACATCTGTGTGCACACATTCCATGAGAACCACCTGGGCTTGCTTGTCTTTCCAGCGGGCTTTGATGGTTCTTGCGGGCCCATCGCCCTTGCGCAAAGCAGGTTGAACGGGCTTCATCCATAGCCACCACCTTACGGAGGTAAATAATGTGGCGTTCCAGCCGCGACCCTCTGTAATGGAAGGAAGCACGTCTCACAGGAGCAAGATCTGATATGGGACCGTGGATTTCACTCCGGTACAGGGCCAAGAAGGCCTTACACGCTCTAGATGCGTTCCAAGTGGTGAGGGATATCACTGGCCCCACATACGCCCCATAGAGGAGGAGGACGGTTCAACCAAGGCCACTGAACAAGTGATACTTTTTGGTGACCCCATGCATCTGACTTCGCCTTGTATTTGTTGTTTTGCATTACATCTGAGGGCTTTCCGGCTACGCGGTGACCCGTAACGATGGATGCATCGATTGTTATTGGTAGTAGAAAACTCAATGCCCAAATACTTATAAAAGCCCGAGCCACCTCCACTACACTTTTGGTAAGTGAATGAGGGAAGGCGTGGAGTCTTAGGGCGATGGGACCCGGCCGGCACCCTTGTCTTAGCCAGGTTAACTCTCATGTCGGTGAATTGGCGAGAAAGTGTCAAAGCATCGAGGTGGCGTTGCATGTCCTCACGGGGGTATATGCGGCGGTCAACATCATCGGCATATATGAGTTGCGGATTATGTGGTGCATCAGCTGGCGCCTCTCCCGTGCTCCGGCCCTAGCCATTCTTCTAGGCTTGGGGTCCAATGTACAAGGCGAGGGGATAGAGGGCAGCCACAGCACCCAATGCTACTTATTTCGCGGACTCCCAAAAGTGATTATTGTGAGGCAGCAGGAGCAAGCCTCATTATAGTCTGTATATAGCATTACGCAAGTCGGCGAGGGGTCCCTGTTTGTCTCAATCTATCCCACAACTTATCCGAGACGCGTGTCCAAAAGCGCTGCGAAATCCACAAACAGCGGTACAGATTAAAGCGTCGATTCCGGCTATCCCTCTATGAGTGTTAAAGTGAAGATATGGTCAATAGTAGAGAATTGCGGCGGAAACTGCCTAGCGTGAAGCCGCACTTCTCCATCCTACGCCCAAAGTGTCAATTGTCGCCGCTCAAGAATCCCGGCAAGCAACTTGGCAAAGACAGGCTGACCATAATAGTACGATAGTTGTTTTGTGGGGGTCCCACACTTTGTATATGGGCACAACTCTTGGTAGTCGGTCTGGGGGAAACCTTCTTGCAATGCCACGTTGAAGAGTCTTTGTGAGCAGAAGCACCATTGGGGGCCGGCCCACTTGAAGCTTTCTGCACGCGCATACCATCAAATCGCGCCTTCCGGATTAGCGTTGCGAGACCCATTATGACATCCCCTTATGTAATGACGATTTGCTAGGCACTGTCTGCCCGGAGAGTCTTGGTGCCCGGCTTCCCATTGGGTCATCTGATTAACGCAAGTATCTCACCATAGAGCGGACCACAAACAAACAAATGGAACAAAATAGGAATAAGCGAACCAACATAAAGTAGTTGAACAAAAGCCACAAATAGGTCAAATGACTAAAATGAACCATAGAACCAATCGAATCAAAGGGGCAAAAGTCTGAAATAACCAACTACATTGCCAATAGAGATTGGCGGCACAATAAAAGAATGGACGTTATGAGCACCTATCTTGGCCATGGCAAAAATGAGAAATGAAGCATAAATAATCAAAGGGAATGGCAAACGAAAATGAAATCGCCTTGAGAAAAGGGGCACCTTAACATAGCAAATAAATAAACGTATAATCATGCATAGCGTGCCAAGTTATATTGGTGAGGAATAATCATGCTCTAGGACCAACTAGATTACATCGTACCAAGCAATGGAAGAACAAAACAAGGCTTAGGAATAAAAAATGAAAATAGAAACACGCAAAAGGCATGTAGCATGGGAATGAGAGCTCAAGTTGGTTCACCTTTTTAAAACCCGCGAGGGAACCTAGAGAGCGAATGGTTGAGCGGGAAGCTGGAGGAGAGGAATTATGGGAATGGAATAAATAGAAAGGGAATCAACAAATAGATGCTAATGGGTCAAAAAGAGAGTAATGAGATGAGTCGAGAGATGAAAAAGAGCAAAGCGGATCCAATAGAATGGGCAAATAGGCAATATGGACAGGGAATATATAAAAGAAAAGAGATGAAATATGACAACAATGAAGATGCATGAGACTAAGCGTTGGGCCAGAAAATAAACCGAAAGAGACTACATCAGCGAAAAGTGAGTCACAGAGACCAATATATAATCAACAAGAACAATGTACTTAGAGTTATCCAAATTACGAGACACTAATGCAAGTTATATATGGAATGCAAAATGAAGGCTCATGAAAGCAATGGGATTAAAAAAGCAACGGGGCAAGGAAAGGGCGAGGAGACTAAAACCAAATTAAAGCGGACCAATTAAAGGAATAAGTGGTATAGGATAGATAGATAGAAGTAGTATAGAAGAGGAACTCTTGGAACAAACAAATGGAGTACATTGAAAAGAACAAAGGAGCAGGGCACAATAGAGACTAAAAAGAGAGTAAGTTGAAACTAGAAAAGCAAATGGACAGAGTGACAAACAGAGCAATAGATTAGGGAATGGAGCGAATTAGAACATTGAAGAAGGAACCAAGAATAGAAAAGAAACAAAGGGAGCCTAAGATGGTATGTCGCTAGATCAGCTTCTCAAATATCAGTAATGTGCACGCCCTACATATATGCCACGGAACAAATCGCCAACTATGAACAAATGATATAAATTATTCAAAATGACTATAAGATCAGCATAATGGTTATAGAGACCGGACTAGTCTCATAGGCAAACCGAAAAAGAAAAAGACTATAGCATTCACCATGACTTAAAAAAACAAAGTCACCAATTAAGAAGTACTAGCAATGCCTAAGATGCATCGGTTAATAGCAGCTTCATGAGATCGCGAAAACCAGCGATGTAATCTTGCAAAAAGCTTGAGTGGATGTACATCTAACCATGCAAAATGCCCCGCAAAGGAGGCCCCGGTACCTTGCACCTACCTCAAACGCGAAATCTCCAAATAAATATAAAATACCGATTCGTGGAAAGTGAAGCTTTTGAGTACAACCAAAGAGAACTCAACAATATCTCTAACAAAGAGGCGATGGAAGATCCTCTTGGTATATGACATTGTATGGCCACATAGCTCCTGAAAAAACTTGCACTAAAAAGAAAACAATATCTACCATAAAGCGAAATCGGCAAATTTCGTCTATATTAAGTTGCAATAAATGTGGATCTATGGTACAAAACCCAACATATAATAACATGTTGTTCTAAAACACCATCAATATCATTGGTAAGAAAGAAACTATTCATGAAGCAAAAGTTGGCACGAGACTATACTTACCCAGAGAAGGGGCATCAATGATGTCACTACACATACGAAAGAACCAAATCACCAAATTATCAACTTACAGGGATGCTTTAGAGATCCCAAAGCATTGACATACGAAATATCGCTTAGGATGTGTGCGCATCTATAAATGAATAAAGCTTCGAGGAAATTTAGCATGCCCATCTTCCAAAAGGAGCACAAGTATACAATCGCGCAATATCGGTGGGAAAACCAAAGCGAAAAGAAAACATTAGTCGAGAAACTTGGAGGAACCAAACCTTTGCAATGAGGAGAGTGAAAACACGAGCAATCTAGCCACCACTAAGATCAACTTTCGTTAGGCCAAAGTAAAACAACTTAATTAACTTGGCCCCGGATACCTAGCGTCGTCCTAATGAACAAAAGGAAAAGGCCGGCACCATTACCACTTGCTCTCAAACAAGAGCGAAACCAGAATTCCTTATTCTAATCACTCTATCGATCACGCCAAACCTCATAAGCGAATGCAAAGTACTTCCATATGAAAAAATGAGTTGTGCTATAGTGCTCTATATGCCTGACATATGAAGATGTTCTAAAAGCCCAATTGTAAATGTTCAAAAACTACTCACGAGGAACAAATCGGACCTTATGGATAAGCCAAGCAAGAACATAGTACAGCAGGACAACATGTAATAAGAACCAAAACAATTCAAAACAAGAAATCATAAGTGGACAACGAGGGACCGGTATAGCGGCCTGAGAAAAATAAAGGGAACCGAACTCCGCTATCCCACGAAGATATTATGACGAGGGCGGTGGATCGAACAAGACGGGGCTATACGATTTGCTATAAGTGGAGTTTGCAAGAGAGCCAAGAGAAACGATAGGGATAACAAGGCGAGGGGATAGGGCAAACAACGCGAACAAAGATTGGGTTAGAATGGGAAAGCCTTTAAACAATGAATGCCAAAAGAGTCGGCCAACACCAAACCCGCGAAACCGGCTATGGAGACACGATGCAAGCGGAAAAACTGGGTGAAACGGAAAAATCGAAATGATAGAGGAAATCGAACCTTTCGGGACAGCCGTCGATTTAAGAAAGAATGGAACGGGGAGCAATACGATTTGCTAGCAAGGAGTGGTCAAGCTCAACTTCGCGGGAACATTCCTTAAAAAAGCGAGCCAAAACAAAATAGCTCAAGAATCCGGATGCATAAAAGGATGGATGGAGGGGAACGCCAAGGGAAGCAAAAGCGCAGCAGATCAAACAAAACTAAAAGCGAAGTCGGCTGGTTGAGGAAAGAATCACCGAGCGAAACCACAAAGCAAACGGATGCACCCAAACAAACGAAAAAATAGAAAAAGAAAACTGCCAGCTGAAGGCGAATCTTGAAACCAACCACAACCCGGAGGTGAGGCGAAAACCGGAAAACCGGTGTATAGCAAAGGACAAAAAAGGACCACCGGATCAGAGCCACCAACATACCCCGCAACCCGATTAACCTATTGGATTCGATGCACTAATCTAGATGTGGGCGGTAGGAGATAATGCGGCTTTGGTGATTGGTGAGAATAGGAAACTTGTAGAGGCAAAAGGGAAAGAATGAAAAGGAGCTCAAGAGAACGCAGATGGCGAAAAAGAAAAATGAAGTAGTATAAGAGGCGAGGGAAGGGCGTCCCCATCAAAGGAATGTGGCCGGTTCTATTGCTATACATAGAACCGCGGCATTATCTCGATGTATAGAACACAGGTAACTTGTTTAGTTGTCCATTAAGCCTTCCGATTCACCTCTTTAGCCGATAGTTTCTGCGGTTTGTACACTTACATTTGCGGGGATTATTGTGAACAATGGCTTTGAGAGCTCAGCCCGACAACCATAGTCTATGGTTTTGAGGTTGATAGCGTGGTGCATCATTAGAATTTGGTCTCCTTTTTTATGCGGCAATCCGATATTCTTGAGCATATGTAATACCTTTTCTAGCAAGCTGGCGGCTCCACCAAGAACAAAGAACCTCTTCATAATGTGGAAGAGAGGGTCTTATCTGAGGGTCTCTTCTGCATATACCACCCATCACGAGACACGCGATCCCCGGCGACAACCAAGAACATGCCTTCGAACATCGGTGGTATGCATTTTAGGTTTATCTTTGCGAGGTCCCACGTAAGATGGGGAGCATTGTATTCATAAACCATAATTGGATGCACGCCTTGGCTAATGCTTCTTTCTCGTTTGAGGCCGGAAGCTATGTATTCGATATTGCGAGGGAACATCCCTAGCACCGCATCGGATCGGAGACCGGTAGTCAATAACTTCATACATGTAAGAATTGGAACATGAGTTCACTCCAGCCCTAAAGATATTAGCCCAATGCATCATGTACTTTGCAATAGATGCCCTCAAAGCATCTATGTCCTTTAAGCTTGCATGCGGCTTCCACGGACTTTTGAAGAGCCAATCGGTATCATGGGTATACCATTGTCCACACCGATTTTGCTAGCTTCTCTAGCCTTAGTATCATTGTCTTGTTTTGGTCCATTTTATCATGTATGGTAGTGAGGGGGCTCGCCGGGGAACGATGCGACAATGCTCTCGGGACGGTAAAGACTTACGCATGAGATCACGGGGCTGTCATGTGGGACTTCCTCTCCATTTGCAACTCCCTTCTCTCCACTTTGGATCTCTTGTCTTTGCCATTTTCTCTTTTTATGACAATGCATGTATTACACTTTGAAAATGCAATTCTTTTGGCTATTGCTACCTCTGAATGGTATTCCTTCCATTAAGCTCAAGAAAAGAGGCGGAGGAACATGCTTTTGATCATGTCTATCACACTAGCATCAACCTCTAAATGTATGTCCTCCTTGGTCAAAGACGTGAAGGTAGCCTTTGACATTCTCCCTCACACCATCGATCGTGATTTTGGATCTATGAGGCCTAGTTTGGATTCTCGTCTATGTACATAGATAGCCGTTACACGCGATTAATATGAGATCTTATTTTCTTAGACCCTCAGATTCCCATGCTCGGCTACTCTGTGACCCACCCAAGAAAAATTTTCTCCACTTGTAGAAGCGTAGACTTTGGTATGTCGAGTAGCCTATGCCAAGCTTTCAAGCAAACTTCTTTATTATTTATCACGATTTTCTTGACACGCCCATTAAGCGAACAAACATCCTAGCATATTGTAAGCAAAGTTAGTCTGTCAAGGTTGCTTTTTCATATTCCAATAGAATTTTCTCATTTGTATAATCTCCCTTTGGAAGAAAAGCTGGCACAACACCTCCTCAAGCAACAAAATGAATACTTGAAGTCTAAGACAAAGACGGCATGGTTTTCCTTTCATATTTAGTTGGGAGGGGAGGTGATCTCGGTGTTTGATTTACCATATTGTATGGCCTCTTCCCATGAGCTATTTCGGGCTTTATTGTATAGTGTTCCGGCTCTCTGTCCTCACCGACTCGATTCGTTATAAGCCGATCACGGGGACGCTTATCAACCAGCATAAGAGAAGTCTTCTATCGACTAAGTCATGCATTTTTTGGCGTTTACGCACAAGCTTGACACCTCATTATGGTAGCTTGACTATACAATCTTAAGCCCAATTTGCATATCTGAAATGGCATGATTGGGGTCGATTGAAAACAATTGCGCCGATAACAAGATTGCGTATTAAAGCGGGGAGCAAATCATCAAAGCGAGAGCAAAAGGAATATTCCTTAAAAGATTCCCTTTTTACAAAAAGGGGTAAAGCGAGGTTAAAAAAGATGCATGAAATTCTATTTTTACCCCCAAAAGTGACTAATTTTTTTTAAGCGAAAGAATTGACTTTTAAAGTGTCATTTTCTTAGCAAATAGAATGTTCTTAAGTATATTTTACGTGAGAAACCCTAATTTAAGAGGATAAAATATTTAACAAAAAATTGAAGTTAGTCCGTAATCGGCGTAGTATTCTCAAAATTTGAAGATAGAATCTTCATATTCACATGCAAAATTCTGATCTTTTTCTAAGACTCGGTTATGTACAAAAAGTGTGAGGAGTGATGAGAGAGGGATCTAGGACGTCATCATATTCATTTATGCCATCCTCATCACCTTCACTTCTTTCACTGTCACTAGAGGAAGTGCTTGAGTTATCTTCCTCATCACTATCAACAGATGGTGTAGCATTGCCACCACCTTGTTCATCCTCTTCTTCATAATTACAAGCTTTTTTAAGCAAATTGATAGTCCTCTGGCGTAGACGATTGTTAGATTTCAATTTAAAATCATAGCACAATATAGTCACGTCATTAAGGATCAGCTCATCCCTACAACCCACCTTCTTGGACTTTCTTCCTTTTCCTTGGCTTCTCATTTCTAACTCATATCTACCTTCAAAAGCATTTTCTGAGCGAGTTGCAAGCCAATGAATCTTGAGTTTAGTGACTAAGCCTTCCTCCTTGACTGTGTCAAGCACTTTTGCTATCCAGAAAGGTCGACTTTTGTCATCCTCCTCAGTTGGAAGAGCAATTAGCATACCCTTGGTAATTTCTGTGATGTTACCTTGAGGCTCATTCCTGCGTCATGGTCCGAGGTACATGACTCGATCCTTGTCTTCTTCTCTGCGGTGCTAATGTAGCATTGCTTGGACCTGCTTAGGCCGGGGTTGATGGAAGGTGTTAGGCCATAGAAATGGTTCTTGCAAGCTGTCTTAGAGCTATATTTTTCACAACAATTTTACTGTTAGAAAGAAATTACTCCATCACATCCGATCTTCTTCTAAGAAGTACTTAAAGCTGAGGAAATTCCATTTTCAATGGCTTTTAAGGATGACTTCGGGGGGGTACTTTTCTTACCTTGGACTCCTTAGGATTTTGAGAGGAAGTTGTTCCAAAGACGTTCTATGAAGGAAGTTAATGCGGAATATATTTAAGGAAGCGTAATCCCTCGGTGGACTCGGTCCTTAGTTGTGGTATACTTCTTCAGGTGTAAGAAACTTCGGCCATCCTTCAAGTAGAACTTGATGTGATGTTGAAAGGTGAGATCATTCCTTGTTCACGGCTTGTTCTCTGCATGCGAACGTTGAGAGAAAATAAACTCTCTGAAATCAGCGGTCTCTTTAAGAAGATCGATCCTTTGGAGGAAGGGAGAAAGCTTTCTTCCTTCTGGAAAAAGCGCCATACGAGAAAATCTCTTTGAACATTTGGTCAATCTTGTGGCCTACAAGTAAGAAACCGAGCTTCACTTTTCTAAAGATCCCTAGCTCCACTAACATAGCCACGAGTATGCAAAGAGTGTTTGATTCTTGTTCTCCCTTGTAGTATTGTCAAGTTCACGAGGGTAAAAGCAGCGGTGGTAATTGCTCTTGCTTGCATACGGGACCTTGTTAAGAATTGTAATTGTGAGGTCGGGTCACCATGCAAGTTTGGATATGTCAAAAATACTTTGCACTTTAGACTTCCTTTGAAGACCATAGCTCCTACAAGGTGGACCTTAACAAAACATTCCTCTGGCACATCTTTAGGAATGTTCAAGAAATGTGGTAGAGTAGTTTTTTTTGGTCCATTCCATCAATCAACAGACATATATTGCGAGTGGGCGTTCAAGAGCTTTTTTACGTGTTTGGCAAGCTTTCTTCTCTCTGTTTGCTTGTTGTTCATGATGTGCGGCAAGGTTACGTTGCACAATATCGTAGAAGAAATAAGGTCAAAGCATTTTTTTAAAACAAATGAGAGATTGAAGAACATGAGCTTACTTCTTTCGACCCTCTGTCTTTTGCGGTTTCTCTTTGACTTTTTTAATTACGCACACCTTGAGCAAGCGGACATTACATTGTGTCTCCGGGAATTTTCACTAAACCCGAATTCACTTTTCCACGATCACGGTGAAGTGTGAGTAAGAGATGTCTTGAAAAGCTGAGTGCAAGTCTCTTTGTACTCATTAAAAACATCTTTTGGTGATGTTATCGGTTAAATGATACATGTTACTCTAAAATATTTCTCCATCCATGACACGGTGACAAGGGCATGCATGGTTACAACTCTTCTTGGTCCCACAATGATCATCAATTCTTTGGATTTTTGTCGATCTTTTGTGTATTCTAGACATTACGGTGGACCTAAGCGGTGGACAACCATAAAGCATTTACGGCAAACTTCTTGGCCGGTTAATGTAGTGCAAGAAGGTGTTGCGATTACGGCCTTACATGATAGGCCAAGTAGGCATTACGGTCAGCCAATGTCATTGAACTGTAGTTGTCTCTAATTGCTTGTAATTTAGACATGTTAAATTTGTTGATACAACCCAATGAGCAGCATTTACTTCTTAAAAGTCTTCTCATTTTATGCTTTCGTCCATAAGGTTTCTTCTTCTTCTTACGAGGAGCATGCTCTCAAACCATAATCCACCTTGAATTTCTTGGTGGTGGCTAGAAGCGTGTAATCTCGTTGCACGCCGTTGGTGTCTTCATCTTCGAGAGAGTTCTACTCACGGGGGTGACCTTCTGCGCCCTTAGTGGTGTGCTTGTAGAGGAGAACAAACCACGTGAAGAATATGCCGGATAAAGGCGGAGGTGCGGTGTTGAATGAAGGAGATGGGCGGCATATGATGTGCCAAATAAAAGTTGTTGTAAGCGTCTTCCGCGGGGAGTTCGATCAAACATATCTCTTATAGCGGTGAAATTACGCAAACCCATGTCACTGCGTTTGTGTGAAGAGGAGTAGATCTTTGCAGGGTCGTCTTCATTTGTAGTGAAATCGTGGTGGGAGAAACGATGGAGAATCTCGTGATCTTGAGCGTCTTTGTATTACGGCATGTGTAAGTGAAGAGGGAGAAACAACAAGCGGCCGGAGGTAGTCACGTTCCAAAAATTTCTTGAGGTCGAGCCATTGTAGTGTCGGGGGATGGTACAAATGGTGGTGGAAGATTGCTACGTGCAACTTGGTGAGGGTTGGAAAGGTGGTGGCGGCCGGTTTCCCTCTTGGACTTGGAGAGGGTTGGAAAGGTGGTGGCGATCTACTAGTTCTTGGTTCGGAGTGTCTTGAGAAGCAACAAAGACCTTGTCGAGGTAGGTGTTGAAGAAGCATCTCCGTCTTGTGTTCCATCCGAAGTAGAGGTACTTGGGCAAACAAATGGTGGTGGAAGTTTGTTCCGAAGTGGTTAACCATGTCAAACAACCGCAAAAAATAGTGGGCTTGTTACTAACTCACAAGTCGATTGGACTAATGATATTCGAGAATACAAATGCTATTCTGGAATAGTATTTTGTGCAAAGCATTTCTTTGTGTGTGTGCAAAATGCTATTCCAGAATACACTTATCTAGAGTGTTTGGACAAGGCGTATTATTCATCACATAGAAAAACACCCGGCGGTGGCCTACCTTTAAAAAGGAAAATCGGCCTCGATTCGTATTAAAAGCTTCGAGAGATTTAGTCGCCCGGCCCGAGCACCTTAGATCAATATACATTTCTTTGTATTCCGATTTACATAGCAAAAATAATGGGATGGGTAAGCATGTAAAGTACATAGATGCGTCTTTCTTTTGATTCCGATTTGCTTTTGTAGGCCAAAGTGTATTCGAATACACTTTGCCCTTCAGCGAAGAGCAAAGTGTGATCGGAATACACTTTGCTCATCTGGCGAAGATGCAAAGTGTATTAGTGTATTCGAATACACTTTGCACTCGCCGTGTGTGTTGTATTTTTGAGAAGCGGCTTGTTTGTTTGCACTTAAATAACACACTTTTTAGTTCGCGTGAGACCACTTTTTAGGTTAAAAATAACACTTTCGAAGTCAAATTAAGGCACAAAAATTGACTTAGAGTGACAATATTTTAGCTTGTTTTTCTGTCTTTTTTTCGGCCTTCGGGGCACAAGTTTAGTAAATGTTATTTTCAAATACAACTTTCGTTTGAATTTGTCTTAACAAGGTAGTTTTCAACGTTTGATTGGCGAGGGAAGAAGGAAGCAAGAGGGCATCAAAGAAATATCACAAGCCTAAGCGTCCCACACCCTCGAAGCTTACACGACCGACCGCAGGCGAGCCGATGTTTTTGAGAACTTTCAAAGCGGTGGTTCGTGACCAGGGGGGTGCAGATGGAAAATACAAAGACACCGACATTTTGTGCGTCAGTAAAAGTGCTGGTAACAAAAGATGCACGCCGACTCGAGTTTGTTAACCTTGGGACAATAAAAGATGTCTCAGGGTTTGGGACAAGGAGATCAAGTGGGGAGGCTTTCCTTCAAGACCTCCCAAGGCTTCATTGTTGTGGACATCGTTTTTTTTTAAATTGTCAGTGTGCAACCACCGGCACTGCACAAACTCTTTTCACACTACTGGGACAAAAGCGAAGCATGTGTTCATGTATTAGGCGGGGTTTGTTCCGGCCTGGCGAGGACTTTCTGTCGGTGAGTCCGGAGAACAATCGATGGAGAAAGGTCACAATCACCACCTTACGCTAGTTCTTGGGGAGGTCATCGGATAGAGGTTCAGGAACAAGGCGAGGAAGAACCCCACAATGCGACCAAAAAGAAACTTAGCGAGGCCAAAGGGCAGCGATAGCTGCTAAAGAACCAAAAAGCGAAAAGTAAAAGCGGCTTGATGTTCTTTGAAATTGGCGAGGAACAACCAAAAGCGAAGAAGGGAAAGGGCAAGGCTCGGGGGGTGGCCATTAAAGAAAAGAAGGTGGATAAGACCTCGGAGAGGATGGAACAAATAAATCTTAACAAGTATGTTCGGGGGTAATATACACGCCAGTAACTTCCATGAGGTTGCCATCGAAGAATGAAAGAGGTGGCGCCCCTTCGAGAGTTCAAAAATCTATCTTACGACCATTTAAGAAATTTGAAGGACAGAATAAGGAGCAACCCCAATGCCCATGTTGCTCAATTGTTGTTCTTGTTGATGAGAACCCAGTGCATGGACCCCAAGGACTCTGACGGAGAAAAATGAGACACTTACATGCAATATGTCCTTGGGGAAACCACGGTTTCAAAGCAAGGAGGCAGGTTGTACAAAAAAAAAACAACCCAAGATATCTCTCGTGCTACGTCTTTGTTTCGCGTGGCACGAGGCACGAAGAAGCCAAAATCGTTGCCAACACGCACAATGCCGACAATAAATATAAAAGCTGAAAATGAGCTTTGTGGACAAAATCAGGTTCATGCACAGGGGAATATATGATATTTAAAGAAAAAATATGGAGATGATTTGAAGAAGACACAATACTCATTGGAACTAAAGGAAGCGTGTCTTTGTGGAGTCTTTGCCTCAAATCTGACGAGGCTAACAAATGGCGATCTCTAATACCACCACGACAAGCGGGTTTTCAGCCGACCTTGAGAGATGGCGAGTAAGTTGTTTTGTGATACGGAATACCCCGCAGCCCTCCCAATCGATATCGCTTTCTTCTCTCCAGATTTGGGACCTCCAAAACGAAATATTCACCATGTTCGAGCGTGGTGATTTGAAAAGCAAAGGCAAGGTCTCCGAAAAGAAAAAAGGATCCGACGTTCCCAAAAAGGAAATGACAATCACTGTATGGCGAGAAATGCAGGGCTTCACAGATATGGATATATTAGAAAGGCTACTGCAAAAGGTTGTCGATAAAGAATTTACTCTCGAAGAAATGTCCAAGAAGCTCCACAAGTAAGAATGCCACTTTGGGTTCTTGTTTGGTAGGGACAAGTGTAGTTTGAAAAACGCTGGCTTACACGCGACAGACAAAGCGTATTCCAGAATACACTTTGGCTCACACACGAAAGCCAAACACTTTGGCTTTCGTGTGTGAGCCAAAGTGTATTCTGGAATACACTATACACTTTGGCTTTCGTGTGTGAGCCAAAGTGTATTCTGGAATACACTTTGGCTCTCACGTGGGAGACAAAGTGTATTCTAGAATACGAATTCACACCCAAAGCCAAAGTGACACTTTGGCTTTCGTGTGTGAGCCGAAGTGTATTCTGGAATACACATTGGCTTACAGTTTTTTAAGTAGTTTTTTTTTGTTGCTTTTCTTTTTAGTTTTCTTTTTTTCTAACGTTTGTGTGGTCTTACAACCAGAAAAATGTCATCACATGTCAAACCTGCTTAATGGAATAATTAAATGTTGACAGCTAGGAAAGATGCAAAGAGCTTTGTCCTATCGCAACCTCAGACGAAAGGATTGTCCAGTATACGCCAAATTTTGAAGGCTGGGTATGTTGATTTGTTTTTTATAATGTTGTTTTTCTTGTTAGTGAGACGTTCTTTTTTGCAGAGCAAAAAGAAAAACAAAGACCTGTCGGAGGGCTTCATGCACTTGGTCAGGACAGCACGAGAAGCGAGGACGTTGGCGGACAGGCGTGTTCTGGATTCTGAGCCCTCCGATTACGAAAGGTTTACAATGTTCGATCAAAATAACCTATTCTCTATTGTGCACGGTGATTGCACCAAACTAGCCGAATCAATAAAGCCCCAAGATTTTACCTTGGTAATAGCTGGCCTTCCATATGGATTCAAGCTCAAAGGCGGCCTTCTGACGACCAGCCATTTAAAACTCGAGTTTAATGCTTTTCGTCGGCGGCATAAAGCCGATTACCACGGCAAAACATTGGAGGTTGGTGGTATTTCACTCAAGCATGCAATCCGGCCTTGTGGAAGCTGGTTTTAAGAATCATTTTGGTTCCCCCACTTAAAGTTTGGTTATGAAAACATGGTTTGGTAAGCACTTATTCGGAATACATATATTTGCTTTAAGTTCTTTTCCTTTTAGTAACACCTGCGAGCATTGTTAGGAATTTCTATTCGAATACGTTCCTTCAATTTGTACTTAAATCCTCTTTTCTTTTTTTTTGTTCTTAAGGTACAAAACAAATATAAATTACCATGGCGGAGGCCCTAGGCTTTTGAGTAAAGTCGAATATCTCCACGTCGCTTATTAGAGTTTTGATGGGAAAGCGTACAATGGAACACTTCAACACGGCGTGTCGAGAACTTTTCGAAGCGTGTTGGAGTTTCAGCGGTTTTAAGCTGCGGGACCCCTAGTGCACAAGGAAGAATAGTGAATCACTATCGGAAGCGCTTGAAGTTGATTAACCATCTTCGGACATGTTCTCCGTCGAGGAGATTGGGTGCTTCGGCGCATTTTACGGCTCACGGTACAACTATTGCTTATTGCGAAAAAGGGCCATAACTTGTGTAGCAATTGATATTGATAAGGAGGCTGTCGGTTTCATTAAAATGAGATTTTTACGCTTTACCAACTCTACAGGGCGAGAATCAAGAGTTGGGGGCAAAGTCTAATTCGATTTTGCTAAGATGACATCATCGAAATACTGACCTCCTTTACAAGCTCCTTAGATGGCGAAGCTACTTTTGCGAGTTGAAAGAAGTAGCTCTTCTTGCTACCATACGGAATCAACTTCCTTCGACACGAGAAGCCTAAGTCACCCGAAAACGATGAGAAAAATGAACAAGTAGAGAAACCGAATAGCTGAGAGCGATAAGAAAAATGAAGAAGACTACAATTTAGATCTCGGCCGGACCTTTTCTTTGTGGTTAATTATCGATATTTATTATTGATTGCCATTCTTGATGTAACAAAAAGCAAAAAGAAATTATTATTGTTATTTTTACTAAATTTGTGTCTTTTTTACATCCACCTACAAATAATTTTGTACTCATGTCTCAATTTTGCTATTTTCACGTGCTTCACTCCAAAAACGAAAGTCGTGTGCAAAAAATACCCCAAAACTAGGCCAAAACAAAAACTGATACTCCTGAAACTTTAAACCTCTCTTAAAAAAGCCCACTTTTTTGAATGATGTGTTTTTTCTAAAGGAATCTTTCAAACGGGAGTGCTGCAACACTCCCGTTTAATTTGCAACCTTGTTCGGTGGCATATGGGATATCTGAGCATTCATGCAGAAGCGTACATGCACGATCGATAAGGTCATCCCTTGAAATGGCTTTAGCAGCGTCCGCATCACCTAGATGAATCTGCTCCACTGGGTCTTGCCATACTATGCGCCTGATCTGTGCCGGGGGGGGGGGGGTTTGAAAATTCTTCCACCTCGTCTGCTATGTCCTTGGTGGGCCATAAAATAAAGGCGCCTTTGGAGTCTAAAAGGGTCCCCATTTCTGTTTCAGGATACGACAACGGGAGATCCTTTTCCAGAATACGTTCCAGGGACACAACTGCACATCCTTCAGGCAAGGGCAAGTTGTGATGCTTGATGAAATCATGCATCTTCACTTCTGCAACCTTCCTGCCATTGATAAGCATGGACCTCATCTCCATTCTCTAGCTATCTGTCAATGAGTAAGCGGTATGAAGGATCGCGACCGCGATCTCGTCAAGCAATGACAACCTCAGCTGTTATGTGAAGCTGCTTGCCTTTTCGCACAAGATAATGCTAATAAGGAACGCAATCGCGATCTCTTACAGAATTATTTGTGGCATTAATGCGACAGATCGCAGTCCCGATTTTGTCGAGAAGCTGGGGTTTTGGCTTCGAACACTGCAAGGTAGCAATATATAGTGTTTAGTAAATCGCGTTACTACTATGGCAAAGCAACCTCCTAGAATCTACGCAGTTGTAATATTAAACATAATCAGAACAAGTCATAAGTAGCTCACATTGCAAACATACTCTTAAAGGCAAATAACAACTGAGATTGGAAGGAAGATGTTATTTCGAAGAGAATCACATTTGTTGCCATAGTCGCCATGAAGAAAGAACAAAAACAAAGAGAAATGGAGCTTGCCTTCCTTGCTATGATCGAGTAAACGAGCCTGTCAGGTTTTTTGAAGCACGGCAATCTCGATCGGTTGCACCCTGGAGATCCACAAGAGCGATCGGGTCCAAGAAGCGGTCAAACCTCCAAAACCTTCAGGCGCTACATATGAAATGGAAGTGCCTTTCTTCTTGCCGCAAGAATTGCAATGCAACCCAGTCCACTTTTTTTTTTAATTTGAATTATGTTCTTGCTCGATCAGTAATTGGGCGTGTAAGGTGGCGGGTCAATTCTGCCAGGTGTCTCAGGGTACTAGAATTCGCCTCTTGTTAATCTTGCTGGCTGGCAGACCCCGAGTTCGAAAAATGTCACTTTCCGAATACACTTTAATGAGTCTGTTTCTGAAAGTGTCATTTTCATGGTACATTTTTCAAATTACTTGTGTCCTTCATCATGATGGCAGGATTCAAAATTTTCCTCAAAAGGGCACTACTTTACCTGGACCCGGCCATAAATATCGTCGTCCGCCATAAATACGCCTTCTGAAATATGCCTTTCGCCATAAATACGTCGTCTGCCATAAATACGCCTTCCACCATAAATAAGCCGCCCACCATAAATACACCATAATTACGCCACCATTCATAAATACACCATAGTATTTATATATATTTTCGGCTATAGATTTCCACCTCCGCCTAAGCGATACCTCCGCCTCCGCCTCAGCGAAACCTCCTAAAGCGTCGCACCGCAGTTTTCAGCGCCTTCGACGAGATGAAGACCACTGTCAGCAAATGTGACGTCCTGAAATCAGGCGGCCGCGATCCTGTTGACATGAATATATTCCTATTTTTTTATCTGAATAGTCAATCAAATCGCGGTCGCGATCTTCGCTTAGCTATATTTCTAAACTATAGTAAAATGCCTTCCACGTAATCGAACAGATCGCGACCATGATCTCTTTCTGCTTATTTCTTTATGGCTGCTAACCAAAATAATATGCATTCAAACTATTGATACAGATCGCGACCGCGATCTCAGTGACCTTTACTAGCAAACTCGAATACTTCTTGCAACTTTGGACTTGTTCCGTGGGACTTGTTTCCTTACTGGCAAACTCGAATACTTCTTGAGCCTATATGCATAGTAACCCCTTCTGCAAGTCGAAAATGGGCTATGGAGATAGCTCAGGCAATACCACAGATCAAAGGAGACAGGAGAAAAAACTTGTGTCTTTTGTTTAGGACAGGAAAAGGCTCAGATGACATGGAACAGATGGGCATCATAGTAGCAATGTGGGAAGGATGCAAAAATAATGTTGAGAATGCCATCATATGCAGCGTCGAAGATAATCAACAGTTGCAGTTTATGGAGTATGTGCTCAGATAGCAGAATTATGATCCTTCTCTAATGATTGCGCGCAAGCTAAATAAGCCACCTAGGGCGAAGAATGTTCCTATGAGCGCTAAGGGTTACGGATGGAGCCTTCCATCATACGACTCCCTTTCTCTCGCTAGGATCAAAGGGAATCGTGATCTGCTGGTTGGCTTTAGTAAGTGCAAGAATGACTTGGCAAATGATAAGAAGCCACCTTCTTGTGCTATTAGGGCCAAGAAGGATAACAAGATGCCCCAGGTCATGGATACTAATTGGATGAGAGCCATAGCTAAGGAAAGGCAATCTCTTGGCCACTCTCGGTGAGCCATCTCATGCCAAGGAACAAACACAGGTTCAAAGTGGTAATCCTATGTGCTCTGTAGTAGAGAATCCCGCAGAACTAAGACTGATTATGCCCCCACCTCAGACAGACACTGATAAGCCAAAACACACCTCTGCTCCAAAGATTAAAAAATTTAAGATTAACTTGAGGAAGTTAAATACAGACCCATCTGAAAAACAGTCCACTTCCACCACACCTACATCTTCTGATATCTCCACAGCTTCATCATCTGCTCTTACCTATCCTAGTGCAGTACGCCTGCCTCCTGAACTGAAATTTAATCCTGGGGAGGAAAAGAAGTTGGCAGATCAAACTACTAAAACATTGCAAGAGTTGAAGAAGTTTTATCCAATGGGGGTCAATTGGTTCACCAAAGTCAGCATTTTTTATTGTGAATCTGCACCGGCCAATATGACTCACAGAACTCGGTCCAATGACTGCGTGTTCAGACATTACTGAGGAGTTTTAAATCGTGCCCTACTGAAGTGCTGACGCCGGCAGATATAATACCATTCGATCCAATTATGAGGTAAGCGATGTTTGCTTTACAATGTCATTTGTGATCTGTTGCTTTTAGCTGATCTGTTGACATGTGGAACAGGATGAAGGTCACGTGGTCAGTGCCAGAGGACATGACTGGAAAGAAATTTTATGTTATTTCTGGCAACCACATATATTTGCTGCTCAATTGCTCTGCTCCCACATCGGTGCTGTTCAGCAACGGTTAGAATTTGCAAAGGCATACGCAAAGAGAAGAACTCGAGTGTTGAATGGGAATCTGCCTGACAAAGAATATATACAATTATCTATACAATGTAACGATATTTTTGCTAACACAGTCTATAAGGAGCCTATCGTGAAAAAGCTCCAGCAACTTCACAATCAACACAAAGCCTATGGATGTCCACCACAAGGACCAACTGGAACAGCTATGACATTTACATGGAAGGTAAGTACTTATCTTTCTGTTTGGCAAGATCCACTACTAGAGAATGGGTTGTTTGCGACGTGAGTTTGCAACACATATGAAACATCCACGTCGCAAAAATCGCGTATGTTCCTATGACGTCGCACAAAATTTAAACGACGTCGCAGATAGAACGTCCCACGTCGCAGTTGGAACGTCTGGTCAGATGTCGCAATGGCAAAAATCGAGTACGTTCCTACGACTTGCACAAAATTCAAATAACGTTGCATGTAGAACGTCAGACATCATAGTTGGAACAAGTGGCCAGACGTCGCAATGGCCTATTACGTGCCACGCTGCTAGTACGTGCCACGCCACACTAGCGACGTGTCACGTCGCAAGTGCAACATCCTTACAACGTGAAACATCGTAACTGCAACGTCTCATTGCGACTTAAAGAATAAACAGAGAATAAATACAAATACAAGTTATTGAGGTGTTAGTAAGGCCTCAGGTTTGTTAGTCAGAGGTTAGGGGTTCAAGTCCACGAAAAAACATTCTGGGCGCACATATATGTATGTCTTAGCAACATATGAGCGACGTCTGTAAAACGTCATAAGGACATATTTTGTATGTACATATTTGGGACGTCCCTGACATCGCTAATACATTGCACATAGCGCGGACGGCGACGTCATTTACGACGAGCAGGAATTGTTATTAAAGCGTGTGCATGCGACGTTTGATGTCCTCGTTACGTCGCTAAGACGCCGCAAACGACGTCGCAAAATAAATAGGTCATAAGGATCGCGGTGGCAGTTTGCGACGTCGCAAATATCTGGACCTCTTCAACAGGATTGCTATCATGACTACTACCAAGGTCTATCACATTGTCATGTTTTTGAGATCTGGTCAACTACCTAATTGCTTATATAGCCAAAGTCAGAGTTCACATGTATCCATTTGTGCTTATGAAGAAGCGGGGCAGGTAAGCAAGAAGATGGTCAAAGAGTTCCAATACTACATCACGCATGTGACCATTAACAGAAGTGAGGCTCGCGTGATTCGCTTGTAGCCTAGTCTGGAACTCAGATTGACACAGGAGAACAATGCCCCGAAAAGCACTCCCATTCCGAAACATGAGATTACAGGCAACAAAGAGCAGGATGAGAAATTGAAGAAAAATACATGATGTATTTTACAGGCAAGCCTTTAGAAGTTTTCTTAGGCGAACATGGATGGTGACTTTGTTTTGAAAAGTCAGGCCAAGACATCTTACATTTATCACATAGTTAATGAACTAGTTCCCATTGACGGGACTGTTCTTGATTTTTTCTCAGCGGGTACAGCCTCTAGGGTGGCTTTAATCCAAGGAAAACGGAGTGTGTCATTCGAAGATGATGCTAAGGTATATCGTTTCCTGGTATCATTTTTTGAGACCTTGGAGAAGATGGCAAAGGATGACCAAGTAAATACAGATCAGCCGATGTAAATATTACTCAGCATACATATTTGACTAATTTGGATGACATATTGGATAAATTAGATGCCAAAGGCTATGAAGAGAGGCTGGCAGAAGCTAGGGCCCTCATAGAAGGAGCTGAAAAGAAATGCGAAGAGCTTGATCCAAAGTTCGAGAAGTTAAAATTATTAAACCAGCAGCTTGACGCAGCAATGCCCATGCTCACAAGAAAATCAGCCAAGAAACGCACTTGCTCGACGTTTGAATATATAGGATCTAATCAAGCATAAATTGAGAATGAGGCAAAGGGCAGTAACACGAAACGGTTAAAGAAGAATAGCAGTCCTGAATTTAGCAAGCTGCTACAGTAGGAATTATTAGGAGGTACAGACAGCATGGAGACCGAAATATCATCGGGCTCTGAACATATCAGAAAATTAGTTGAAGCAATGGAAGTGGACATGCCTACTGTTACTGGCTACACAGAAATGGAAATGTCGCAGACTATAGCAGCAGGTCAGGCACATATTACAAGAATATCAAAGCAGCTTGGTATTGTTCCAGATTCTGTCAAGGAGACTCAATGAAATCGCCGTGGCGATTGTTCTCACCTCTTTTCATAATTTGATATCTAATTTCTCAATGGCCTAATTAACACATGTATTTAATTGCCAATGTAAACGATGGGAATGTAATATATTTTCTAAGCTCTTCTGTTTTATCACAATCTTATCTCAATTTAATATGTTTTGTGCTTCCATAAATCGCTATGGCGATTTGTTCGAGCAATTCGAGGTTGAATTGCTGGTCTCCCAGCGCATATTTGCTAATACAATATGGAATCTCGCGTTAAACATTTTATTGTTCGGATTTAGCCTTCCCAGATACTACATCTAGCTAAATTAGGACAAATAATTATATTTCTGATGAATACTACAACCTATTTCGTTCTCGATCAAGAAACGAAATTTCTCTAATTAATTAATTCATTCTTTGTATTCTTATACCCACCGAAATTCCTTTATCAGATGCAGCATCCAGCATGGTTAGAAAATAACGCGTTAGTCTCTGTTTGGCTAATGCATAATAACTTGCTAACTCCTAACGTCATACTAACTTCGTTAGTTTCGCCAACTCAATGTGGAAGCATTTGGGGAAAAAAACCTACTTTCTGGCCGAAATACTGGATTTCGTCCACTGTATGCTTTGCCATGCTTTAAAGATGTAAAAGTAACAAATCCAACAAAATGGAGTTGCATTACAAAACAAAATGGAGACAGTGAAGCTCGCTTTTTTCCACAGCCCCCTTTAGCTACCGATAAATCTTCTTGGGCCGAGATGCCTGGTTGCAGTTGCAATGCAACTAGGGATGAAGAAATCTACAAGGCCATTGCCCTAACTTGACATGTTCGACCAGCAGTTGTGGCGAGCTGTAGAGGCAGCATGAACCTTCTGAACCTTTTAGCATGGAATAGAAAACAAGAAACAATATATTAAACAAAAAAGAGGATTGTATAACAGAATAAAGAATGATTTGCAGAGCTATGGAGCCAATACTTTTTGGCCATAATCATGCGACATCCAAACACGAAAATGGAGAGCTTATTGATAAGAAAACCTAATATCTAGCATGATAACCTGGTACAAATATGTAGAATGAAGGAAAAACAACACGGATCGACAACATCACCACCGGATATTCACCACCAGAGATGCAGAGAATAGAACCTTTGTGGCTTGATCCATATATGAATGCAGTGCTCAGAATAACAACCGTTAGATTGTTGAAGCTATCCAAATCAACGCTCTAAAAAAGAGTGCACTCTAGAAACACTATTTAGTATGACCCAATAAATACAACACTAAAATCATAGAAAAACCATTTCAAAAAGCTTATAAAATTACAAAAAAACTCCTGTTATTATGCTAGATATTGGTATTGCGAGGTTATTTCCCCTAGTTATACACATTTATTTCTCCTAAATATACTCACCAATTGAGCAATAAGTAAGCTCTACTAAATGAAAATATGACCATAGAAGCTATGCCATAGGCAAAAAGAAATATAGTTGTCTATATTATAAACACCGAAGTCTTTATGTTTCTCCCGAATGATTTGGATATGTAACAATCACCTAACCAAGAAACAAAAGCCTTAACAGAAACATTGACAGAATATACAGCAAGTCCAATCCAACATGTATTGATTCACCAAAGAATATGTAGCAAAATAACAAGGGGTTCCAGGGGGATTTGATATGGATGTAAAAATAACAATTCCTGAAACCATAGACCATATATACCTAAAACAATTAAACATGTACATATTTCTGTCTATATTTGTATTTATGCAATTTGACAACAAACCTATTCCTGTCACGGTTTTTGTGACGAGCCTGCCGAGTTGATCCTCCTGGCAACTCGGGATCTTGTCTAACTTAAGGCTAGATTTATGTTGGTGTGAATTTAGGTGAAGAATTAAATCTTCCTTTGTAGCCACAATAAACTCCATACAAATTTCCAATTGTTATCATTTTCAAGTGATTCTCATAAGCTAATCATGGCAGCCTACACAAGCCAACGAATCACAACAAAACCCATCTGATAAGAGAAATTGATGCAGTACTAAGCTCTGGCGTCTCCAACTGATCTCTCCGGTGCAATCCAGCCTCCTTCGGTTCCTCTGCAACTCAAATTCTATCTGGTGCTCCTCTTTTGCAAAATTCTAACGTACCACCAAAGCCCCAAAAAGCCTTTTCTAACATCTATGCCATACACGTATCTTCATGTATTTATGTACAAATACTTGTACAATACTGGTCCCTAGCTTACATTTCTCCCCTTGTGAAATTCAACCCATCCTCATGGGTCGATCCCAGAAACTGTCATGCTTGGTGGCGATTTGCACTAGCAATCTAAAACAAGGTATACAAACTGCTACAAAGCAAAACAATCATGAACCTTACCTGGAATTTGCACTACAGAAGCTTCTTGAGCTCCATCACGTGGAGCTTCGGTGGCGTACACAACCATTTGGTGTTGCGGAAGATCCATCACTGCGGCAGCTCTGGCTTCACCACTCGGCTGTCTTCGCTCAATGGTTCTATCATCTTTACCCCATCTTTCCTCAGGCCGACGCTCGCTTTGATTCCATCGCGGTTCTCCACGGCCTCTGCCTCTACCAGCATTGGGATATCGATTGGATCATTCTGCTTCCATGGCACTTCTATCTAGCTGTTGTGAATCCATGGGCATTGAGGAACTACGTCCCTCAATACTGCCAAATACTGGGCAATTGTTTCTTGTGTGCCCTGTTCCCCTACAACGGAAACAACACCCCTCTTCAAAGCACCGCTGCTTTTCCTCACCAGTGAGCCGAGGGGGTAACTTACTACCTTCAATCTGGCTGCTATTTGCCCATTTCCTCATATTGTTGCTTTAAACCTCCATAGATGGACTAGCATATGGCTCCCCTCTAAATGATCGTCTTCGGCCATACGAATTCTCAGCTGGCCAAGAGGAAGGTGCCTGTCTCTTCCTTTGGGTTTCCAATGCAGCTTTATCTGCCAAATCTGTTTCTCGGCTTTTGGCAATCCGAACAACCTCCTCAAGGTCTTTATAGGCAACTCCTGACATCGTACTCTTGATATCCACATGAAGGCCCTTCACAAATCTAGAACACAACTTGACCTTATCCATAGCAGGACAATGAGGCTGCAACCATGGGAGAGCCCAATGCGATGCCGATAATTATAAAAGTGTCTTAAAATCATAAGCTTTGCCTAACATCCTCATATCTTCGCTTACATTGCCTTTGCTCTTTGGATTAGAGAATATAAATACAGACCAGCCAAAAAGATTTCAATGAAAAAAATTAAGTTTCGGGCTTCAAAATACAATATGACAATGCAACATGTATTCAGAGGTCGTGTTTGGACCCATAAAAAGGATAGTTGAAGAGCATGAAACTAAAAGCTGCAAGGGATTTATCATGTAAATAGGCTTATGTTTGTCTCAAATAGGAGATGACCCCGATGTAGAAAAAGGTGTCATTGCAATTCCAAGGACATGAATAACCTCAATTAACGGTGCTCAGTATATCACCCTACAGAAACTTCAAAAGCTCAACTCTTTTGAGATCTGCAACATGTGAAAATAAACAAATAGAATCCATGACCTCATCTACTTGGCGAGATTCTGCGGCATACATTTTTATATATCAACAGCTAAAAACTGCATCTCCAAAGCATTTATATGATGCAATGAACTTGATGTAGCAAACCCCGATGCACAAATCGTGAAGAAGATTAAGATTGAAAAACAAAAATTGAACTTTCAAAGTCCGCAATACCTTCAAGTAGCATGCCAGACCGTATAGTGGCAAATAGAAGAAAATCTAGAACACGAGAAGAAATAATGGATTCCTAGGATGGGTCCTTTGACACAACCAAGTGGCCGAAGTGAAGTGGTGTTCTCATTGAGCTTTTTGAAAATAGTGAGTACAAGAATTGGTGCCCCTTAATAGGGGTAAAAATTTTCAAAAACTTGAAAATTGAAAAGTGCTCCAAAAATAGACAATCATTGAGAGCATAACAAAGTAAAAAATATAAGACCAAAGATGAACCATCTGCCGCGTAGGCTAAGCAAAGGTGAGAAAAATTTGGCGACAGCTTCTCATTGGGATGAAAAATCCCGCCCTTTCGGGTTTTCGAGGAAAACCCTAATGAGAAACGATCGCCAATGCTCTCGAATGCCTGGAGCGCTTGAACCAACTTGGAGACAACCCGAATACGTCCCCCCCAAAAAAGTTGAAGCACCTAAAAAGAATGAAGCACGACCCTGCGCACACTGACAACGAAGAGACCTCCATAAATAACCTGCAAAGTCAAGGTTGACAAAAAGGAATGACCCATCAGGGCGTTAGACACTGTGCGCATTAGTGTAAAAATAAAGCTCGGAGGCTCTAGAGCCACACCGAGAAAGAAACAACAGCATATCAATCGGGAACTATCCGCAGAATGACCATCGCGGGAACAAATATCCAACTAGTGCTGCCTCGGAGGCTACGGTGCCACGCTGAGAGAGTGAAAAAGAAGCATGCCTCGGAGGTTAGAGTGCCACGCCGAGAAAGAATGAATTAATAAGTATGCTCGGAGGCTACTGTGCCACGCCAAGGAAAATGAAACTATTAGCGCATACGCACTTGCAAAGAACATCGAAAAGAATACATGGATGATGTCAGAGGATGCAGGGCAACCCAAGAAGTAAAGATGGCCAACTGACCAGAAAAGAATTGGAACAACTTCAACAATGGGAACGGAATAATGTAAACTGAAAAAACGGACCTGACCTATTGCCAGAGAATCAAGGGAGGGAGGGTGAGGGAAATTAGTAGGACAGAGAAGGAGGAGAAACTAGCTCAAGAGAACGCCGATGAATGAAAATAGGAGAGGAGGCAGAATAAATAGGAGATGTGAGGTGAGGCGTCCCCATCCAAGGAATGTCGGTTCTATTGCTATCCAATAGAACTGTGGCATTCTTAGGATGGGTCCTATGACACAACCAAGTGGCCGATAGAAGAATCTACCCTAAAAGAATAATGCAAACTAGGCTGACAGGGTGAAAAAAGATGAAATAAATGAAGTGAGGAAATGGCAAATAGGATGGCTAGAAGACAAGATCGGAGTGGTAAATGGAACAGATGACATAACAGATATCAAAGGGGCAATGAGGCAACAAGATAATAGAGCAATGAGACAAACGGGCAGAAGGGGCAAGTAAGAAGTACTAGAATACCGAAGGAGATGGCTCGTCGAGAGCAAGAAGCAACCAAGGCAACAGGAGTAAATGGAAGGAAGAGGAAACCAAGAAAAAAGGAGCAAAAGGGAATAAAGAGAAGATAGAGACAATGGAGCAATGAAGAGGTAGAATGAGCAAGTAATGTCGGAACCCAGATAATGGGATGAGTAAAAAGGGTACAATGGAACAATGCAGTGAGAGATAGAGGAACAATTGAGGTAGCCATAATACAAGGAGGAAGGTGAAACAAGAGGCAATGGAATGAAATGAAAAAATGAACATGGCATAAGTTGATAGAGAAAATGGCCAAAACGACCGCACATCGGTATCATGTCGAAAGAGAAACAAACGTAGACGCCATTGGAACACATGAAGAAACGGGATAGAGAAAACGATAGAGGAAACACAGACTAGATCAGTAAAGTGCATGAGGGTATCAAACAACCATATCGCTAAACCATGGTATGTAACATCATACCATGATGAAACACAAACACCCATCTCTAGCACCTTGATCATTGTCCCAACTAAAAGAAACGAATTCAATCGCCATAGTATATACGGTGAACAATGAGGAAAACAGTTGCCTATGGGACAAGACCTCCCTCGACAAGAAAATACCAAGCCAATGTTAGCATAAAGATCTGCCAATTGTATTTAGAAGGAACTATATCACAAAAGCAAAACAGAGAACAAGCAAACCAATCATTATGGGACAAAAATGCCCTAATAGGAGCAAAGGAAAGGAAAGAACAACGATGTGCAAAGAATTAACAAAAAAGGAACATGAGATGAATGGGTTAACCAAGACAGATGGAACAAATACAAAAATAGCAGACCAAAGGAGCAGCTAGACCGATAGGATATAGGAACTAAAGATACAAATGAACCAGGTAGGGGCAAATGGATACAACTGAGGGGCTCCTAAGGTGGAACAACATGGAGCAAAGGAGCACATAAGCAAGTGGCTAGAAGAGACGATGAGGTAATGGTAACCAATGAAATGAAGAGATCAAAGTAATTACTTGAATTGGACCAACATAGACGGAGCAAATGACAACAAAGGAGCTAACATGGTCTGAAACCATGGAGCCCTCGGACTAAAATAAAAGAAAGAAGCAAGGAAGAGAGGAACAAATGGAATAATAGTGAGCAAAGGTACGATGTAAGAGAAAATAGAAAGACTAAAGCAAAAGGAGCAAAGAACGAGATATAAAGAAGAAAATGAAAAATCGGGACAAATCATTTCAATGAGATCAATAGTATAGTCAAAAGTACTATTAACCCAGCGAAGTCAAGGAACACACGGAACCACTAGAATGGATCATAACTAGCCATATGTAATGCCCTTTCAGTGGCAAAACTAAGAACCTACGACAACACAATGATCAGAGAGCAATAAAAAATGGACACCATGACCAAAGATAATAAATGGGTTAAGTGGACAAGTCCCAAAAAACACGAATTGCCATCAAGTCATGGCATAATAAGAATAAGAAAATAAGAAAGAATAATAGAGATAAGGAAAGAAATGGAAGTCACGAGGCAAACAAAAATTGTGCAAGCATAAGGAATCCCAAATGAAAATACAAGCGTTGAGAAAATGAAGAGAATGGACCATCCATTATGAGACTCTATAAACACCCAAGAATGATGTAAATGTAGAGCACAAATAGTGAACCCCCAAGCATGCAGAATAAGAAGAATAGAACTCCTGTCAAACGTCATATTCACATCAGACGATGAGCACTTGTCAAACTAAAAAATATAACCTCAAGAGAATGCAAAGATAGAATTTGATGAAATATCAAAGTGATATCTACCATGAAAATACTACATGCCAAATAGAATAGAATAGAAACAACGTGTAACTGGATCGAAAACAACTGAATAAGCATCTATGACTAGAAATGGAGACTAGAAAATGTGCCATCCAAAGAGGGGGATCAACTAAGAAGAAATAATGCTAAACCGAGACCGTCCATGTGAGAATGGCAAGGACATAGAAAGATAAGATTTACCTGGACATAAACTGTAGAATAGAATAACTCGACTGAATTTGCCTTAACCAGTGCATGTGAAAACAAGAGCAGATCACGTATAAACAGCACCAGGTAGAAGAAGCAAGTAATTGTCTAAACCTCTCATTGTAATCTGCTACTGTGCCCGTCTGTACACAATCAAAGAACTTGTTCATCTTCTCAACCTTGTACCCTGGAGGTGTGAAATGACCCTCAAAAGTGGTCTTAAAATCAGCCCATGTAGCCTGTACGGGCCAGATCAATCAGGCATGTCTCCCACCAAACTCTTGCAAAGCCTCCTAACATTGCCTGAGCAAGCAAAGCCTTTACAGAATCCTGTGCTTTGATCAAATCAAAATAAAACTCTACTCCACGGAGCCAGGCATAGAGCGAACAAGAGGGCAGGAGGAAAGGAAGGCGCTAGAAGGAGTTGCAAAAGTGAAACCCTAAAAGTGTATTCCACTTTAATATACTGTGTCTGCATTTAAAAAAAATATATATTTTTTATTATTATTTCTTGGGTGAAAGCATGCTAAGGTGTACCATCTAAAGTACATTTTAGGGAGTGCAAAACTACCCAGAAAAGTACCCAGTTCTAGATACTGGGAACTTGCATAAATGTCTCAATATACACTAGATTTACAAGTTAGCTCATTCATTTTAGTCTAATAGTATTGTTATCTATTTAATACTACACATTGGCATGTTGTTGACTTTTATTTTGAAAGATCTTTACTGTTTTTGAAGGAAAGAAAAAATAGAAAGCACTAGTTTTAAAAGTAATGTAGGTACTTTTGAGGGTTCCAAAAGTGGTACATCATAGCGTGCTTTCATCCTCTTAATTACAACAAAGCATGGCACCAGGTAAAATACTTAGACATGTATTCAACATAGTAAGAGTATGTATTTATCGAGTTCTAGATACTGGGAACTTGCATAAATATCTCAATAAACAATAGACTTACAAGTTAGCTCATTCATTTTAGTCTCTAATAGTATTGTTATCTATTTAATACTACACATTGACATGTTGTTGACTTTTATTTTGAAAGATCTTTACTGGTTTGAAGGAAAGAAAAAATAAAAAGCACCAGTTTTAAAAGTATCTAATGTAGGTACTTTTGAGGGTTCTAAAAGTGGTACACCATAGCGTGCTTTCACCCTCTTAATTACAACAAAGCATGGCACCAGGTAAAATACTTAGACATGTATTCAACTGTATTTATACAAAATGTACAATGATATTACATTAAAAAAAGAACATTGTACTTATCCTAGCGATTATCTCCTCTAATCCTCTGAGCTAGATGCAGATCCTTTGGCATTGTGGTAAGGCGCTTTGCGTGAATAGCAGAAGGTTAGCATCACCAAATAGGCCCTTACTGCCTTCTGCAATGCAAACATGGCATAGGTCTGAAATCTGAGCTCTGTCTTAAACTATTGGGCAATCTCCCAAACCAACCTCACGAAAAAGGCGACTTTACATTATCAAAAGTTTAGTGGACCGATACTTGCGGATCTCAAAGGCGATTAATGCGGCCTCCATCTACGAGGCTTCTTTGGGGCAGCACAGGCTCGGGGAAGAACTTGCCTAACAAGTGAATGGGGCCTAGGTTCTTGAGCCTGCTGTCATCTCTGACTAGACGAGTTGGTCTTACTCACACCATCCATGGCTTGGATGCTTGTCTTATAATCCTTCTGGAGCTTCCTGGTGGTGAACTTGATTCTTCTTTTTGAAGGGGCATGTCTAGCTTATCTGTGCCCTATTTGGATGTTCGTTCTGCTTCCCTTTGGGCATACAACTCTTCTGTGTGGTGGAGCTGAGCCCTTCTGTTCATCTCTACTTTGTACCTGCCAGGCTGGGCTGCCATCTCCAGCTTTATAGGTTGTAGGAGCTCAGGAGTGTAATAATTGGAATGTCCTCCTATACAACTTCTGGGCCAGGTGAAATTTTCCCTTCCATAATGCACTCCTTGACACCCAAGTAAAGATACTGGATGCCCCTATCCTTAGGGTCATCCTTTGCTGCCACTTGAACATCTGGCGCGGTCGTTAACTCCATAATTTGTTGAGCTTCTTGTCAGTTCAGCAATATTGATGGTCTCAGATTGAGGAGGATAGTACTTGGTAAGAGTCAGGACTTGGCCGGGTTTCTCCACAAGTGTGTAGCTAGCAAGAGTAGTTCAGTCAGATGGAATACATGGTAACATACTTGGAATCCAAGCAGGAAGTAGTAAGCTAGCAGATTAAGGATGAGGTCAATTGTTTCAGGGTCTCCGACTAGCTTGAACCCTAGCTCTGCAAAAAGTTGGGGTACAGTGCAAGTCTCAAGGCTTTGGGTTTGCTTTGTGCGGGGCATGCTTAGAAATAAGGTGGTTACGACGGAAAAGACTAGGACGGCACCCAGATATGGGGGAGATATGGTGAAATGGTGGCTATGGCAGAAGTACGACGGCTATGGTGGCCAAGGAGCTCAAGGAGAGGACGAAGAAAAAAACCAATAAAAAAACTTCTAGATTAAATTTTAAAAATGTATATATTTTTCCCATATATATATTTTTTTAGCACACCAGCCCTACCGGGCCTACATCCTTTCCTCAAATTCTAGCCTATCCACGTGTAATTTCCATCTCATCAAAATCTGAAGTGGCGTCAATCTACACCATTGAATCCCAAGTTTTATAAATCAAGGGTCGAGAAAATTAAAAATTGGCCAAGAATATAGACGGAGATGGGAGGAGGCGCAACCCAATAGCAACCCAATGTAATGGATCATCCCAGGTAATGGATCAGCGTCTTCAGCAATAACCTCTGTTCCAATAATGTGAATGGCTATAGAATGCTGGAGTCTGTTCCAAACTTCGTTTTCCATATTTTCGCCTTGCAATTTTCTTTTGTACGGGTCAGCGAGATTGATTTTGGGCTATAGATTGAGGTTTTATTTAAGGTTAACATGGATCTTATACTTTGTCGTCTTCACAAAGAATACTTCCACTCCATAACCTATATGTAAAACTTTCGTGGAAGCATGCTTGTATTGCCCTATTGTTGGCAAAACAACGACCACTGCTGGATTTCAAAGATGTTTTTTCTTGATGCTGCCATGGCAAGGAAGCTTGCTAATCTTTGGACAGTTTCCCACATACAGTTTCTTTGGCCTTAAAACTTGCTCCTCACAAAAAGCATTGCCAAATACCTTTCAGCAACAAGGCAACGACAAGGCAAAGGCAGCTCTGTTTTCACCATATTTTTTTACAGTTTTCCATAGATGGTTTCTTTGGCCTTGATCTCTTGCTTTCTAGGAGCTACAAGCGCAGGCGGATTATTTGAAGATTCTTTTCTCTAAAAGGAATATATTATCCTACTATGTTTGTCCAACCATGCATGAAACTGGAACACAGGGCACCCAAATTTTGCAACCGGCCCTGATTCAACCCCGTGAAATGAATTTATGAAGTCCTTGAGCTGTGAAAGGTTTAGCTATCTTCTGTGTCAAGATGGCTTTGAAGCAGTACAGAAGCCCAACGTGCTGAGTTATTTGTCTTTTCTGTTCAGGTCCTTCTGGCATGGGAAAGGTAATGCGTACTCTTTTGCCTATGTGCTGAGCTAAGTATTTAGATAGATTTATCATGTTTCACAATCTGACAGAGATTCCTGCTTGTTTCCAATCTATGCAATTATAGGTATGCATTTCCTTACGAGTGCTGACACGCTTTGGAAAACAATCTCGTCATAGAATTTGTCTTATGACAGAAATGGTGTTGGAGCTTAATATAAAGAACAACACAAAGACATTGATAGTGGCTGCAATAAATGCTGCAATAGATGAGATAGCAATTTACTGAAAAATGACTTAGGAGACAAAGTCGTCCGCTTAATGGTGAGTTCCACTGATATAGTTATAATTCTTTAATTTTATTCTTGTCTAAAAATGGTTTGTTGTACGTGCAAGTCTAAGCATTTTAGCTCCATATGCCTCTGTTTCTTTGAGTTCCCAATTTCCAGATGCTACCTACAGATTTAATAATTCTTCATTGAGTATTGGTTACAACAGTGGGTTCTTCTGTTATTGCATAAACTGCCTTACCTTAAGCTAGCTACCCAGCCTGCATGAGCTATCTTGTCTCTTCTGCATTGTGCGGTTGCAGAACCCTTGTCTCTTAGTTCCTCCGCTATGAATAAAAAATGTCCCTAAATTAAAAATTTGTCCCTAGAATTATGGTAAGAACTGAAAGAAAGTGCCAACTTGATGTTGGGTATGCTCAGAAAGGAAAATGACAGCAAAGTAGAAAATTCTTTGTTTAGGGTTCCATTCTTCTCAGGTTTCAATCTATCAGCATTCTTTATCCGTGGCTAGAACTCATGATTTGTTAGTTGATACATTAAATCTGGCGAGTTGATGCTTCTGCAAGGGAGTTTCTAGTCATTGAATGATGCAAGATCTTGTAAGAACTTACTAAACGTATGTAGAAAGCTAGCTACACAGTTTGCTCTTGCATGGAACTTACTGGTTCTCCATTGTGAAATTTAACAGCTGAATGAAATATTTTGTGCTATGTGAAGGCTCTGAATCAGATAACGCGTGTGTATGTTCTTGTTGTTTGAACATTAGGGATCCAATAGGAACCCGGCATTTGATCAATGTGTGTGGCATGAATCTGGAAGTTCTCCACCCTTCTGCCACTTATTGGATTGATTATGTTCTTTGCACCTGCAATTTTACGTCCAAATATATTGGAAAGTTGTGTTAGAAATAAAAGACAATGAGTCTACTCTGTACTACCATGTCAACATGGTACCATTATCAAGATTCCTCAAATATGTCCATGCTAAAGGGTATTTTATATCTACAAATTTGTTAATCACTTTGATCAGATACAGGGACAAGGCTTTATGCCAAACGAAGTCATATGTGACATTGTGGCAAGTACATTCACTTTTCCAATAACATCCAGCTTTGGATCTCATATGTACGAATTATAGAATTATTGGATCTCTATTTTTCTGTAAATATTACACTGCCATATATGTTAATGGTATACAACTTTTAGCACTTGAACAGACATCATCGTATTTACATGTTTAGCATAATGCCCTTAAGGGCACCTCTGAAAGGCCTTTGCTGAAGCTGGCATGCCTACAATCGTGCAAAATTAGTTCAAAGTGTACCTTGAGGATGGAAAAAACTCCATCTAAATATCAAGTGGATAAGCTATTGCAAACCCTCATAAAGAGCCAATAGGATTTAGAAGCAAACCAAAGAGTGCAGTTAACATCCTCTGAAGAATTGAGCAAACAAAAATGCCATCATATCACGCCGTGTTCTGCATTTACATAATAAATGATTCCATTTGAAATCAAGTTATCATAGGCAATCCTAAAAATTATTTTGAACGGTTATGGAGAGTACGTTTAAAATTAAGACTATTTGGCATAAAATCACGAATCTGCAGTTCTGCAGTCATAAAATGGAGTATAATATGACATGATTAATACTCAACATATAAACTATTAACAGAAGCATTGCCTAGATAGCTTACACAAATTTATCCCTCAAATATGTCATGCATGCAGCATTAGAAACATCTCTTGTGAAGCTTAAGGCCAAACTATTGGATGTAACACAAGACTTGTTGACACAGGACTATATACTGTTCACAAAATGGTTCATGAGGGCATCTTTTCCACGGGAAGTTGGTCATCTATAAACCTTTCACTTTGCTTATAATAGGCACGTCATGATTCTCGCATACTGCAAGATCCCTTTTCCTTTTAGCAAACTATGTTTATAGCAGTTACCTTAACCTTATAGCAGTTACTTGTATTCGTCGAAAAGAAGGCAAAGAGAAGCTTACCCAGAATCCATCTTCATAACCCATCAAATACTGCATTATAGGTAACTACATTCGGGGAACAGGTCTTTTCCTTGCCCATTTTCTTAAAGGCAATCCTTTAAAGTTGACATGCAACTAAGATATTTGAGCATGGTGCTGCAGTTCAGCCTTTTTGCATTTTTTATAGACAAATGCAAATTATTGATGAAGCTGTAGACGTCCGAAGGCGCGGTGTCTACATCGATTCGATTACATACAGGTTTCTTGCAACCACCTCATATTCTTCCGGCAATCCGCATCTTTCAATGTTGACGAGCTCCAGGTTGGAACAGATTTTTTGGAAGCATTAAGAGCCAGGCTGGTATTTTACTTTCAACGATCTGTCCATCCTTTGTTTAATAGTCTTCCGTTATTTTGTTTTGGTTCCACGAGAAACCCCACCATATCTTTCATGTTCTTCTTTTGTGCTACCATTGGAGATTTTACGTATAAAATAAAAAATCAAGCTAGAACTTGTGTTTAGATTCTTAATCATGAAACAAGTCTAAGAAAATGTTGCATTTTGTTCCACCATGTGAGGTAAGTCATAAGCTAGAGCATTGTAAGAATTCTTCTATTGTAGTTCTAAGTTGAAGATGAAGCGCATCTCATGAGTAACAAGTACTTCAGTTCAAGAATGTATATTATGAATCTGTAATTTAATTTGTAACAAGCTTTTGTTCACAGAAAAATGAAGGAATGTCAAGCAAAACCAAGAAATATTGCTTTCTCATATGAATTACAAATACCAAAAGCACTGCCAATTACCACTATCTAATGACGCCAACTCTAAATTCCTGATACTCACATGTTGCTAAAGCCTAATGCTTGAAAACATATTTTTATCTTGTTTACATGTGCAATCTAAATCTACTACCAAGCCTTGACTAGTTTGGCCTTGCTATAGCCTTCTGGTGTGCCTTTTGCTAGTTTAAATGAGGCAGAAATATGAGCGATCCATATGTTGTGCTGCCAGGGGTTTTTGAGTTTTAAATCAAATTCTAAACGTGAAAATCTATAGCAGCGCAACATTTTAGAAACATCTAAAAATATCCCATCGAGTGCGCCTCCTGATGGGGGTTCTAATCAATTCAAGTGTCCTCTATGCAACGACACCAAAATTACCTTCATCTGAGCTTCCCACAAAATATTATGGCCTTTGGGAGCAAGTGACATCTTTCTGGTCCAACCTTAACGTGGCCTCTCCTTTTTCTCCTACGTTTCCGAATTAATCCATCTTTCACACGCCTAAGCTACTTGGACCTATCACACAAGATTTTAAGAGGATTTCCTACACTAGACCTCACTACGAACTATTCGTCCGCATTATTTAGGGTATGGCCAGTGCAATGATCGGGTCTACGGAGATCATGGCTATGATACCATTTTGACGCTCCCCGGACCTATATGATGCTTCCATCGTATAAATACGAGAAATCTTCTTTTCCGGCACTCTATCGCCAAGTCTAGTCCAACATGTATTGATTCACCGAAGAATGCCTTCAAAATTTCAAAATAGTGTGCTTTGATTGGCTCATTTGCCTCATGTAGACCTGTAGCTTCAGTATAAAGTATAAATATGGATTGTCGTCTATATAATGTGTATAGTGATTAGTTAAAATCTCAGCACGGTAGAAGAAGGTGATAGAAGGAAATGGCAGTATATATCAAAAACCATTACATTAAATTAAATTAAACCATTACATTAAACCATTACATTACTTTTAAATTAAATCCCCCTTCAAACCCCCTTTGGTTTGGGTGCATATTCACACGGGGGGTGACTCCGGGCAACGAGAGCTGTTGGATAGGCATATTCACCCCTTATTCCTTAATCTACACCGTACACAAAGTTCCTCGTTTGTGGGGTATGGAAGTATGGAATTTGCTATACTGTATAATAAGATTTGCAAAATACTATAAGATTTGAGGTAATATACTATATGGTGTTGATTTTGTACGTGCAAAAAATATTTATAGGGGCTCTCGCTGCCCTACGTCACCCCCCGTGTGAATATGCACCCAAACCAAAGGGGGTTTGAAGGGGGATTTAATTTAAAAGTAATGTAATGGTTTAATGTAATGGTTTAATTTAATTTAATGTAATGGTTTTTGTTATAGGTTAAAAAAATTTTTTGCCCCTTCGGGGCTAAGAACAAACAACGCGTGACTTCACACTTGGATGAGTTAATTTTCTTAAAAAAAGTACAACTGGACAACTGTATATCTAGCATAAGTGCATGAAGCAGACATCAAACATCCCAAAGGCAGACATCAAACATCCCAAAGGATAATGCTGCATCAAACATTATGGAGCAAGAGCGGCTACCATTCTGGCTGTAAAGTAAAAAACATGTGTGATAATAGTATAGACATTTTGTAATCATTTTATTGAAACGTACGAAAAAAACCCACTAGGAAATAAACAATGGCAAGTGATAAGGAAAATAAATGAGATTATAATTTATAAGTTTGTATGTTAGATATTAGAAGCAGAAAAAGGACCTAACTAGCCCCTAGAGTAATGCATGGTCTTTGCCCCTTTATACATTAATAGCATATTATACTTGCATCTCTTCACAACCTAGCTTATTCAGTGATCTAAATATTGTATAGAGGAGCAAATGCAATGTCTCGTACATTCCACGATTCTAGAAATACAATCCACTAGTTTTGCATAAGGAATAAAAAAGTCAATGCACAACTGGAGATTCTCACTTCCATTGAGGTGAACATATAGAATTGGTAGCATAATCTCAAGAAACACTTCTAATTCTAGTCTCAATTCCCCGCATTGCCCCAAGGGCCGCAAACTAGAAGTCCTTGCAAACTACACAAAGCAAAAATAATGGTCACGTATCGATTTGCATCATATGAGTTTGCGAATTCAACAAAGCACATTACCTTCTTTTACATTACTAGAACTTTGAGCTGGAGCTTTATCTACATTCTGCAATGTGAAGATAACATCATCACTATCTGAGTCTGAAACAGCTCCCTCACTTAAATTGCAAAACCGCCTTTAGGTTCACAACTATTCTCGAAGAGATGAATAATTTTGAGCTGTGTCTTCCTTAGTTGTTTGTGCAATTGCCATCGTAAGCATTGCTAGAGATATCAACATCCTGCAAAATTTTTTTGAACCTGCATAGAGAATACTACAGAGAATACTTTAGCATTAACGTATTTTGAGCAGCACATATGCAAAAACTTTCCAAGAACATGACAAATGCTAGCAAGGTAGTATGTAAATTCGAGCCTGGACAAAGGAAAGCAAGCCATTGCATAACTTAAAGCAATGAATTCCATGGTTTAACAGTGTGGAATTAAGCTTAGAACAAACGAGAGAGAGCACAAATGAAAAATAGAAGATAAGATAATGCTTAGAAGGATAAGGGGTGAAATTTCACCTGGAAGTATAGCTCATTCTTGGAAGGATGACCTTTATAAAATAATCTGTAATCCAACGCATTGTACCCCTTGCTTCATCAAGCAATCCAGCTTTTTCAAGAATTCTCCATGCTAGAACTGTGGCTACAAAAGCCATTGCAAAACCAAACTTCCAAGGTCCCCCCGCGGTGAAAAACCGCCCGTTGGTGCCTAGTATCAAATGCGGGAAGTTTGCCTTCGTCAGTAGTTGCCAAATAGTTGTTATTTCCGGGATCTACTTGCGAATCCCCAAATACAAACAGAGCTGGTGTGGCAAAGCATATGTACTCATTGTCCGGAGAAACAAAAACGAGTGCCATCTTAGCTTCCACCCCCATCACAAAAATCTAACTTCAGCTCATTCTTTTAGATTAGGTAGACCTACATTTGAGATTGGATGTAAAAAGACAAAATCACAATCCCGATAAATGATCTTGCTCCAATTTTACTGGAGATTGAGAGCCATTAGCTCAGATTCGGCAAAAAAATAATGTAGACATAACTTAGCTTTAAAGGGTCCTTGAACGGTAGTTGAGCCTTGAAGCTTGCATGGGCATTGATATGGATAGTAATAGAGCAGTAAACATGTACACATAATTTATGGCGCCTCCAGAAAGAACAGGGGAAGAAAGTTTACCTTGGTTTTGGTTCCAGGCCAGGGACGGATTGACGATACACCTAAAACCCCATATCTGACCTTTCTACCGGGTATAATGGCGAAGCTTTCAATGCTTCGCGTGGAGGGATCGCATTGCCGTTGTTTGGGGTAGTTTTAAAACGTAAGCATCTACAGAAATCTGAGTCAGAATAGTGTTCTGATCATGTGTATGCCAAAATCTGCAAAATCTAAAACTAGAGATATGTGTCTGGAACTCCCGAGCTCTGGCTGCAGATGAAACCTCCCGAGCTCTACGGGTTGTAGGAGAAACCCCAACTCGGATTTGCCCTAGAACTTTTTATAAAGGCCCAAAACTTGATATCCGCCTTTGACAAATCCGTTGCTTCAAATATGTTGCAAACATTTTGCTTCAAATCCAATATGTTGCAAATCCGCTGCTTCAAATCCGGCCAACCCCAACAGTGGTTCATGGCCAAGCTTTAGGGCAAACGAGGCTTGCATGTTCAGCCCCTAAAATAAAAAGAGGGCTTTTGTTGTGAGCCCTTGGATGTTAGACCATTGAAAAAAAAAAAAGCTAAATCAACGACTAAGAAATGGTGCACTCTAGATGTACGCATTAGTACATCTATTCGAATACGCCATGAAATCTTAGGAAAACCTTTGTGAAAAGCGTACAAAAACACAAAGAAAACCCCCTGTTATTATGCTACATATTCCTAATTACAAAGCACCTATATAACCTAATCATTTAAGACTTGTAACAAATTATATAGAGCGACAATTTATTAGCTATCACGTTCCTAAAGATCAAGAACTTGTCTAAAAATGCTATTGTGAATGGAATGAAAGACCAAAAGCAATGGAAACCAATTTTCAAAAAGATCTTCTCCAACTCTAGTGTTGTTTACCACCTCAACTTTAAAAAGCGAGTGAGCTGAAATAGAGCAGACAAATCCAACTATACATGCAATTGAGATAAAAAAACCAGTGTTGTTTACGTACCCACGTTTACATACGCCCCGTACCTTCCTCACAGTACTATACGTACTATACCTATAAGTTGACAGGTCAAATTGAGCTCTTGTTTTATTAGTACCGTACTTAATATATTAATACATACAGTGCGTATGATACGTACTTTAAAAAAAAAAGCGTCCAAATGACATTGACCAATAGAATTGGTAAAAAAGGAATGGAATTTCCAATGGAATTGTAGTTTAAAAAAAAACCAATCTTCTTGCAAATAAAAACCCAAACCCTCTGTGGTTGTGCCCTCTTTCTTCTTACCCTAGCCGCTGAATCAAAATGGAGATGGAGATGCAGACCCACCTTTCTCCTTGTTTTGTTATGGCAGGAGGCAGGGCTTCTCCTTAATACTTCAGTAGCTTGCATTCATGCCAGGAAAGAAATACAGAGGTCAGCGGCGGTTAATAGCTTTGGATGCAACAAATGAGCAACAATTACTTAAATTAATTTGTCTGTGGGTGTAGATTGCAAACTAGAATATATAACTCTTAAATAGACATATTGAAAAGTTGGAGAAATACTTAATTTTCTAGAGTAATATATTCTGGTTCTTATTTAAAACTTGAAATTCTTCACACTAGTTGTTATTGCAACTATTTCAACTGCAATACAAGAAATAATAGTTCTAAAAAATTACAGGAAGTACTTAACGTATTGTACGTAAAATACATATTTTACGTATTTAATAAGTATTTTATAATTCCACAAAATGTATTTAAAGTACTTTTTAAATGAGAGGTATGCATACGGTATTAATACGTTAAGTACGTATAATACCCATACCGTACTAAACGTACCTGACAACACTGTAAAAAACAATCAAAATGGCAAGAACCTACCTCCGATCAACCCGTTCTAATTCCATGCTCAGAGAGAACAATTTACACATTACAAGAACATGCATATATCAAATGCACACATGCATTGTGACTCCTGAATACAATCAGCCTCTCTGAATATGCTTCAAACCAAGCAAAGTCCTACATTTGCAAAATGAATTCCACAAAATTGAAACAGCAGGGAATGCAAGTAAATAATTCCAGAAAGTTGTACACTCAAAAGTTGAATTAAATGGGTGATCTAAAGTGAAGTTCACCAGTAGCCGAATAATTTTGGAGCTAGATAGAATTAACTGGCATGTAGCATGCTGCATAGGAGTCACTAACATGAAAAGAGGCTGTAATTCGGGGCAAAGCAATTGGTTAAGCTTAATAATCATCAAGATATGGGAGGGAATTTACAAAAGTATTATTTTCAACAGCACATCGCAAGAAGGCTTCAAAGAAAGCAACTGACAATGGTGAAGGCCATGGCAAATATCTTATGTATAGCTGTATCAGAGTCTGCAACATAGAGCTATATCCTAAGAATGTCGCAGCTACCATCCAACACTATAAAAGATTCAAATGATTGAGTCAAAGCTAGGCTGACGCACAATTCCTCAATAGAAAAGAATTTTTTTAAGAGGAACATAATATAACAAACTTCATAGAAAGCAACAATATGTTTTGGTGCTCCATACCTCTTAACATCTCTGGTTTGTCAGCGTTAGAAGATTCGACCCCATCATCAGCTTCTCAAAATTGGAAGGCGAAATACGAATCAATGCAGTATGATATTGTGAAGAGGGAAAAATCCAACCAGGAAAAACAAACAAAAAATTGGAATAGCTAAAGACGTGCCATTCTTATTCTTGTTCAAGGAAGAGTGCAAATTAGGGCAGCGCAACCAAGATAAAATGAAATAAAATACCCAAACAAATTTTAAATTTGAAGTGCCACGATAAATTGTTTCGACAGTGGAATCCATTTACAGAGGTTGCCAAGCAAAAGGATGTAGAACAAATGAACCCATCCATGAAATAAACCTTATCATGTGTTGGTTTAATAGCAGCTTCCGCGTAACGATTGCGTTTCTTTGAAGCAGAGAAATCATAAACTCTAATCTACAAATTAGAGTTTAAATTCATTCCTAAGCCGATCTGCATGCCTAGATCACCATCTATAACCGTCACGGTGTTACCAAAAATAAACTTGGATCGGATAAGCAATGCCCCTCACCGAGAAATGTTGATATCATGCAAAAACACACATCCAATTATTGGACTTTTTTTTTCCAAGTGCCAAAACATTTCAAACCTTAGGAAACCAACCTTAGAAAAAAAAACAAAAAAACGTTTTCCACCAAACCGGAAAACCCAAATTTAGGAAGTAGATTTCTAGTTTAAGTTATAGCCTGAGAGGCTTTGTCATACAAATCTCAAACAACATAAGGGGTCTAATTTGAACATTATCTTAATTATTCCAATTACGATGACATGCAGACTTTGCCATAAACCTCCAACCATATTAGCATGACCTGAAAAGGGGCTAAAGAACAGTCAAGGGACCTCTAAATGAGGCCCTACTTATCTGAAAATTAGAAACAACAATTGGCTATAACATAGACAATTGATCATATTATATAAAACAATCAATCATAGCATAGTGTTGAGGTTTTCAAAACCTAAAATGCATTCTATAATTTTATATTTGTAAGGATGCATGAAATACAGTCAAAACTTGCCTCAATTTTTATATGTTTTACTCTACTTCTACATGTCCATGAGCTAGGATGAGGGAAAAGGAACACCCTTTTCATTCTAGAAGGGATAATATTGCCCCTTTCTCATATAATGAAGAATCTAAATCTATGCTTTATATCATGCTAAAATGGTTGGGCTACGCTTAGAATTAAGGATACCAACCAATTGATGATTCGTGTCAACTTGATATGAATGACATATCAAACCTGAAGACATGTAATACTCAAACAAATGCTTCAAATTTATCACGTACAATATTGAATAGATCTACAACCACTTAGTGGAAGGTAGATAAAGCAGCTCGTTGTTTTGTTGCCTGACATAATTTTAGTGAGTTGCTTGTTCTCAGTACATAGTTTAATGGTTGGATCCTTAGTTTAAATGCCCAGAGGTTGTCTCCTATAAACAAATTTCAAGAGATGGTGACCAAGGGCATATGATTTTTGTTAGTAGATGGTCGAATATTGCTCAAGACTTCATGTCGAAATGCCAAAACTTAGGAGATTTTTGAATCTTGACAAGCTTATTTAGAGAGCTTCTATTGCTCAAGACTTCATGTTGAAATGCCAAAACTTAGGAGATTTTTGAATATTGACAAGCTTATTTAGAGAGCTTCCAGATATCAAATTTGAGTGTAGCAAAGAAGTAATAAAATTCTTATGTGGTATTTGTATGATACCATAGAGATGAGTGATGCAAAATCTTGTCAAAATTTTGTGAAATAAACTAAAATTTTTTGCCTAATCCAAAGGTTTTTCACTAAAGATTTTTCATCATCGCGGAAAATATGTTCAAGTCAAACACTTAATAAGGCCAATGGCCTTCCATTGTTGATGTATGCTTGAACATAGTAAATGAGATTATAATTTGACGAATCCATTGTCCTCTTTTGTGATTTTGAAGTACCGTACAGTTTTGCTGTATACAAATTTGCCTTATTCGCTAATCTCATATTGCACACCTGGTACTAATTCTTTTACCTAACAAAACTGACTTCGCGCTAACTTACATCGGCATGCCTTCCACGCAAAATTTCAGCCAAAAAGTTACTCTTCTAAACAAAATTAATCCTCCAAATATGACTATCGTTAATGATTAATGAAAATCCTTGTGTGCATCATGCATGCCAACCATGACGTGAAATCTTGTTGCTACAATAATAATCATATATATGATATATAATAATACATTACGCTTAGAAATATACAGAGTCACAGTCACAGTAAATGTACTATACTATATACTCATGTACAACAGATACAGGAGCTATAAGGGTTGCGAGGGCCGCTAAATACATGAGCTTTAAGGGATGCTAGGAAACGGGCCACGAGGACCTCCTTGACCACTAGGGCCTCGGGGTCCTCTAGGACTAGGGCCATCAGGGCCACCAGGAACTCTACGGCTAGGGCCACCAGGAGGGCCTATAGGAGTACGGCCATCAGGATCGCCACCGCCAGGGCCACCAGGACTGCCACCACCACCACGACCGCCACCTCCAGGACCTTGGGCCATGGCAATGTTGGCTACCAAGGCCATTGTTATCATCGTCCCCATAAGGAGCACTCCATGCTTCCCCATATCTTCTCTTGCAAAACAATGCATCCACCTTTGCCCTTTATATACCTCAAGGTCTTCGTTTAAGTCTCCCTTTGCATTTATAGCTGGTAAACATTTTCTTCCCTGCACATACGAATATCGCGCAGGTTGGTGGCATATTGTTTTAGGTCGAGCGCTTTTAGGTCAGAAAGTAAATCCGGTCTTAGAGTTGAAGCTTCGTCTCCTGGCAGCAGCAACATCTGGATTCTTCGATTTCCGATCTTTTGATTTCCATCAGTTGAGTGTCTGACAGTTTTGGTGACTTTGTAAATTTGTATATTGTTGTTGTTTCAATCGCATTGGCTTGGCATCCAAGTGTCCTGATTCTGTGTTGGTTGTTTTGAAGCGCTCATTTCTAGCATTGGTATCAGATTTTATTGCCCAAAACAGAATGCTACCTAGAGACATGAATCTTAAAACCAGAATCTGTTAAACCGAATTGCTCTAGTGATTGGAGCAAAGTAGGAAATTGCGTCTGCTTTTCCCTTCCTTTTGAAGAACTGCTTACGATTCTGCAAAGATGCTCCCCTCTTTTTCTGGTTTTCTTTCAGGAACCCTTAAGGAAATAGTACTAGAGTCATATGACGTGCATGTTTAAAACAAAATGTCGTCGTTAAGTTTTCCTTTTTCTTAACTTGCATTTATAGATGATACATATTTTCCTCCCTGTACGTCCCAATATTTATATTACACAGGTTGGCTTTACACCATGGTGGTTGAATGACACAACAAGAAGAAGAAAGGGCGATAGTCAAGTGGTTTAGGTCAGAAAAATAATTCGATCTTGAAGCTTCATTTCGTGCCTGCACCAGGTTTTGGATTCTTAGATTTTCGATTTTTTGATTTCCATGAGGTGCGTGTCAGACAGTTTTGGTGACTTTTTAAAAGTGTAACTTGTTGTTTGACTCGCATTGGCTTGGCATCCAAGTGTCCTGACCTTGGTTAGAAGCTCTCATTTCTAGCATTGGTATCAGATTTTATTGCCCAGCTTCTGAGTTAGTACACCTTCTGAGTTAGTACACATATGTCCTGATATACAGCTGAAAGGCAACTACTTAGAGACATGGATCCCTAAAGCAGAATTTGTTAGAAACGAAATTTTACTCTAGTGATTTGAGCAAAAAAGTCATACTTGCTTTTCCCTTCCTTTTGAAAAACTGCTTATGATTCTGCCAGGCTGTTGTTTCTTTTTCTTCTCTTTTAGGAACCCTCAAAGAAACAGTACTAGAGCCATATGGACGTGCATGTTTAAAAAAACTGCAGTTCTTTCTTAATGTCTTTTGGCTTTTTGAAGCATTCTGAATGCTTGAATCTAAAACGAATTGTGTGGGTTGAACAGTAAGTAACTTGACGGAATTAACACAAACAAAACGAATGTGCGGAAGATTAATTAACGAGAATGATCTCCAATTTTAAAATGACTCTTCAGTATTATGCAAGATCACGTTCTTCCATTCTACATTTCTTTGGTTCTATCTGATGTTTCCGGTGATTTACAGCCGGTAAAATTGTATCTAGCAACATAATTTGTACCTCCATGTGACAAATGATGGATGATACAAATGCTAAGATCCATCTTTAATCTTGGTAATATTGGCTGACAATGAGATACGTGCTACAGATGTTTAAAATACTGGTAATGACATGAACAACTTATTATTTTTTCTTATGTTCAAGCTAGAAAGACAAGAAAAAAGCTTCTTTTGATGATCACATAAGGACAATGAGATGGAATGCTTTAACTCTCACATATGAAGCAATGGCCTTGCTGATTTTGTATGAAATAAACAATGATAGAATTCAGCAAGAAAGTTCTTGTAAAGGTTCCAAATGCATGGATTAGGAACTACTTGCTTCTACTTTATATCTTAAGTATGGTACCTTCAGACCATGGGGTTAAATTAAACTAAATTTTAAAGTAACCAATTGTTTGTTAATGATAAATTAAGGTTATTTTTGTCAAGCTTTCACACCACTTGTTATGTCAATTACTAACATTACACATTCTGTTAAAAAAAGTTTTAGACATGAGATTTGTTATGTTATCCACTAACATAACAGAATTTGTTAAAAATATTTTCGCATCAAAGTTTGTTATATTAGTTTTTAACATAACAAAATCTGTTAAAAAGGGTTTCACATTGCAAAACAGAAATTCAATATGTTAATGGTCACTGCATGTTCCTCTTCCGGCCTATCTTTGCTATTTGTATTTACCATTTATATAAAGACCTTCTCTGCATTACAAAAGGCAGGCGATCAAATAGACCGTAGCAAGTTATGAGTCAATCAAATCAAACAGCCAATGATAGTTTTGCTGCCCATACAAAGTCTGCTGCAGTCCAAAAGTTACAAAATAAATATATTGTTAAAGAATAGAATAGTTTTTTTAACGTCCACGAAGACCAATAGGTCATGGGACCCATACAATGGGCTAGTACAATCATTACTACTAGGATTAAAAGACCCCTGCCTCGAAAGGTTTTCAAGGGAAAAACCTTTGCAGTAATGATGATACTAGACAAGCTTAGATAATGACTACCGAGGGCTCAGTAATTGCAGACGTTTATCTAGAACCTCAAGTATATATAATGCCAAGTCATGCAGATGATGGTGTCCGAGAAGTTGTGGAAGCGTGGAATGGAATGCTAAGGTCGAAAAATGATTGGGACTATCTCAAAAGCGAGGGCAACTTCGGAAGAGTATGGCTTTCATCTTCAATAACCTGTGAATCGGCAACATGGTACATAGTCTCGCTTCTCGCGGCAATTCGCGGCCGCTCCCATCTACTGTCTCAATCCGTAGCACTGTGGGACCCGTGCGAATTGATGCAATAGCTACAAGCTTCGTTCTGGACAATGAAGCAAGCAAATAAGCTTGGGGCCCGGTGCCAAAAGTGGGATTTATGTGTGCATGATAATGACCGGTTTTTCACTTGGGCCAAAGTAAGCTGGCGTCCCATATCTTTTGACCATTAAGATATTGTTGCAAAAGCTTCGAGGATCGAATCGGCAAGCATCGTGCGATTGCTTCTGGTTTACCAACCGGGCAAACCATGTAGTGCAATGCTCTTTCCAACATCGTTTCAAACGCCGAGGAGATTGACCATGGCACGTGCAAAAGAACGGGATACCTAACATCATCCATGTGGTGCACCTTGCGGATATAGTGGAGATGTCGCTTCATAGCGGAATGTTGAAGAGGCCAAAAACCACTCTCTTGTAAAAGAATAGCATAGGGCACCGTTGTTTTAACTCCAAGGTCGTAAGTAAGAAAGGACTTTTGCACCCCGCTCCAAGCTCTCCCAAGCACTAGCACTAATGGCAGCCCCCCACACTGAGAACCATACAAGAAAAAACAGGCTCTACCAAAGCCCCCAAACAAGTGGGCTTTCCGTGGCCAATCATGAATTTCTCACGAAAACAATTGTTTTGCATGGCATAGAGTGCTCTCCATCCAAGAGACCACCGGCTTGGTAATACATTGTTCCCAAAGTGTGTTCTTACGAATTCTACACCAAGATACTTGTAGCTATCTACAACTTCAACTCGGCGGCTATCATAGTGCATAGGGGAACATTGTGACGAGAAGATTGAACTACCAAAAGCTTGGTCTTTGCGGATTAACACGCAGAACTGTGTTCTCACGTAAACTGCGGCGAGCATGTAAATGTTGCCGCATACTAGCAGCGGTATGTGCGGGTGAAACATCATCAAAGATACATAAGTTGCCTAATGATATAGTGTGCCAAATGTGGACCTCCCCGCCATGATTATCAAGCCATTCTTCTAATTGATCAATGTACAAGCCAAAGAGTGTAGGAGATAAAAGGGCAACCCCGATTTAACTCCAATATTGCTAGTGATTTGAGTACCGATCTTTGGAAATTTAGCAAAAACCCTTTCATAGAGCCGATAAACCTGCATTTTGAAGATCTTGTGGAACCCAAGTGCACGCAAGCCGCCAAAGAAGCTCGGCGTGGTAATCAGTATCAAAAGCGTAAATAAAATCCACAAAGCATATATAGAGGTCTTGTTTCAAACTTCGACTATGTTCAATAAGCATGCGCAATGTGAAAATATGGTCTATGGTAGAATGGCATGGACCTAAAAGCCCGCTTTGTCCCTACAAAGACGCATACACCAAGATGTTGTTACGCCCATGATGTCAACTGCTTCTCAGTAAGACTGCCTAAGAGCTTTGAAAATATGGAATTTACCATGATCATGCGATAATTAGAAGGGTCATGCTTATCACCTGCTTTGTAAATTGGTACGACCTTACTGAAAATACTAAAGTTGTTCTTTTCTCTTTACTGCTTTGTAAAGAGAAAAGAACAACTAATAAATAGAAAATACAAAGAGGATAATAAATATATTGTTAAAGAGAAAAGAACAACTAATAAATAGAAAATACAAAGAGGATATGTTAGCAGCCTTACCAAACTTTAGAAGTTCCAAGTCTACTTATTCAATTCAGCTGGAGACCTTGGAAACACACAAGTTGCATGTGATCATTGGTTCAAACAACAGGATGGATGTAAAGAAAATCTATGTACTTTGTAATGGACTGTCACTTCTCTGCACAGGGATAGTAATCATTCTATAAACTCTTCACCGCATGTGAGTTGTCATCTACAAAAGAAACATTGAAGCTCAACAAGCTCTTAACATGCTGAGAATTGAGAAAAATAGTTCTGTTGTAGTCCTTAAACAAGACTTAAATCTCCCTTGTTAAATATATAGTTCTGATCTATTGCCTGCTATAAGCCAGAGCATATCATTGTCATTCCCATCTAAGGGCCTCATCTCTTATCATTGAGAACTGCAGACTTGTAGACTTGTTCAAGATTAAGTCTACACCATCTGCATGACGTGCATGTGCTCTACAATTCTAGCATCTAGAAACGGGTCACATAAACTAATGAGAAGAGAGATTCAGAGAAATCAATGAACAAATGAAATAAATTTGATGGTTGTAGACTTCAGGTCAGTTTAATGTAGGAAAGTGTGTCTTAAACATTTCATAGAAGTACACATGCAAATAGTAGTGATGGTTAAAAGAAACAACAAATAGCGCAGTTGTAAAATGGTATAAGCATCAGTTTGGGATCATTTGCAGGATTATGCCCCTTCTACTTCTCATTTTGTCCGGGTACAATGCATGATTCAAAACTCTGCCATGCTAATAAATCAGAGCTTTTTCCAATAGGCAATTTGGAAAATGTTGGGTTCTTTGTTGGTATCTACTTGATAAAATAGTATGTCTGCATACATATGCAGCTGCAGAGAAGACTGCTAACATCAATTGTACCTCTTAGAGAAGCCAAAGCCACAAGCCAATGCCTCGTCCTTGGATGCCTGATCTGACTACTGCAAAGAAGATGGCAGGATACTTTGGACCTTTGGAAACTCAAAGAAGATGGAAACTCAAAGTATTCTGCAAACCCAAAGGCATAAGTATTCTGCAAAGAAGATGGCAGGATACTTTATGAAGGATACTTTATGAAGATGGCAGAAGATGGCAGGAAGAACCTTTGGAACATAAAATATATTTTCAGTTTTAAGCATACGTTTAACAAAGAACCATTATCTGTTTCCTAGCATATGTTCTCTCCAACTTCTATCCAAGCATATGATATGCAAGAAATACCTCTCACCATGAAGACCTTATGGGTATTTTCCTTAGGGTACCTTCAGACATATCAAACACGGCAGAAATACAGTTGGTCAAACAAACCCTTCAAAGTTCATTAAATTTGCTACAAACCCTTCAAAGTTCATTAGTTTGCTACAGGAGGTTACAGCACATGGTCTTGCAATCAGATCATGTGAGGCTGTCAAAGGTCCAGAGGGGTCCCTTGGTCTTCCATAAAAGGACTCCTCCTTTGCATCATTCTCAACCATTTCTCTCATTCCTTAGCTTCACCTTTTGATTTACTGTATGTTTTGTGGGTAAGAGTGCAGAAACTGATGGGATATGAGCTGATGGGATATATGACAGTATAAAGATAGAGACAAAGAACAAAAAATAGAGAAACAAGGAAACAAAAGTCGATCAGAAAAAATACCTGATCGTCTAGTATTGATTATCTGATATTGACAATGCGTGCAAGGAAGAAGAAGTCCTTTGCCTAAACAAAAAACATGAGGAAGGCAGGAAGACAAAACGAAATGCTAGTACTTCGAAATGCTGGTATGAGAATGCATAAAATGGTAGCATACCAGAGAAAGCTCTATCGATTGGCGATGGAGCCGATGGAGCCGATGGCGATGTGCGTCGATGGAGCTGCCGTAACAGCACTAAACCAGCGGCAGGGGCTCCCAATAAAATTTTGTCCAATTCTTGGAAGATTGTTAACCAATTGTTAATGTTTAACATAACAACCTGCAATGTGAAACCTGGTTAAACCCTTAATTTAGCGCTAACAAATTGTTACAAATTAACCCCTCTTTTTTAACAATTTCCTTAACAAAAAACATGTGTGTTGATTGTTAAATTAAATTTTTTTAACATAGCATATTTAACCCCATGGTCTGAAAGTACCCTAACTCTGAAATAATGTAACTCTTGCGATGTGCACTCAACTCGATTTAATATCTGCAAACATTTTGAATACATAATATAGACATTGTAAATACATTAGTGATCTGATTTCAGGTTGTCTCGTCTCTTCAATACTTGATAATTTAACGTGGCCCCTACAAGGGCAGCCTGTGGTCACAATTCACAAGTGATGTTATTTAGCTATTGCTATCCACTCTTTATGACCTCTCCGATTCTTCTAGCTTTATTAGTGCCTTATTTCTAGACAAACTTACCTTAATTTATCATTACACATCAGAAATAAACCCCTAAAGCTCCATCTCCAATTATGTAAGAACCAACGATAATTGGGAAAATTCATATCTAAATACAAGTACACAAAGCAGACTTTATTTGACAATTGAAATAACAAATTACCACTTACAAAAAAATGATGAGAGACATGTGCTTTCCCTAAACGAAACAATTAATAAACCAATTGAAGCTACAATTTCCTTTTAAGAAGGGACCTCTTAGATTGTTGATTCAAGCAACTATGATAGTGTATTAGAAATTTGCAAAAGGAAGACTGTTGTTTGCCTTATGTTAGACTGTTGGTTCTTGCCGCTACGATAGCATGGAGATTTTGAGAATTTGCAATTGGAAGATAATGAACTCGAGTAGTTGGCCCTATGTATACTAATATTTAATATCCTTTCCTCTAATATATTGATATCATATCCTGTACATATATTCATCAATAAGCTTATTACTGTAAAAGTTTTGCCTTCAAAACCCTTCAGGCTTATGGTGCTCTATAACTGGCTTGAGGCAGCCAAGCGTTCATAGCGACGTTGCTTTTTGATCCTTCGATGTCGGCTCTTCCTATCATTGTGAAGCAGAATTCACCAAGTGTTGGATTGCTCACCCACCAATAGGGAACGTGAGCTGGGTTTAGACCGTCGTAAGACAGGTTGGTTTTACCCTACTGATGCACTGTGCCGCAATAGTAATCCAACTTAGTACGAGAGGAACCGTTGATTCGCATACTTGGTCATTGCGCTTGGTTGAAAAGCCAGTGGCGCGAAGCTACCATGCGTAGGATTATGACTGAATGCCTCTAAGTCAGAATCCATATGCTAGATGTGGCGCTTCTTATATTGAATCCCCGGATAGCAAGTGCATAATTTATGAATAGCAAATAGAGCAATTCGCATAACCTTATATGCTTATTACTCCCATATATTTAATTACATTGCACAAACTAGTAAATGAAATGCTATATAAATTAGTTTTTGCTATTCAAGGATTATCTATCCATATCTACACATATATAATTCTTTCTCCCAAGGCTCGATTCTTATATTCTTTTTCGTTCTTATGACACGTGTGTTTCTTTTTCCTGGGTAGAGATCTTTGGGGAAGAATTTTCGGTGTAGTGTGGGCAAAATCAGTAACAAAGATCTAGCTGTGGGCGCAATCGGCAGCATTCCTCAGATGGATTCCTTCTGGGCTTCTCCATCTACCGCTAGTATAACAAGGCTGGACCTCCTCTATCGACAGCATTCCTGCAGGCTTGCCTCAATTTTGAGCCCCTTGAACTTGAATCTATAGCTATAATAAGTTTTTCAAATCCATTCCATCCTGGTATTAATCGATTGATCGACCGCATTCCTCAGGTGGATTGCTTCTAGGCTTCTCCATTGTCAGGAAATTTGCCCCTTCTTCCATCTTTGATAGCATGTCAGAACCCACGATTGCAGGGGGGAATATTGGATTTATGCACAAGTAATTCAATCCGGCAACTAGTTGCTGTGGCTTTTGTACTATTTAAGTGAAAGAGCAAAAAAAACTCTTCGGCGAAGTTTGCATCAGAGAGAAGGAAGACACGTGTGATTTAGGAAAAATTAGATGCGTGTTGACTTAAAAGGCAACAATCAGATATAGATTTATGATTAGAATTGTGCCGTTGCTTCCAATTGTTGTCTCATCTATGCCATGAACTTCCAATTCCATCTTGAGGTTTATGAGACCTTCAGAGATTGAATAGAGAGCACATTTGAGTAGGGACAATGAGATTCATTGGTTTGCATTTTCTTTGTTCCCTATGAATTTTATTAACTACTCCTAACATGAATAAAGCTTGACATTTCTAACCTTCAACACTGTTGATCTATAAGAGCCATTTAGATGGCCTACTTACAGGTGACCTACAATAGCCACTTAGATGGCCTACTTATAGGTGCTTCTACGAATATACCGATGGTCAATGTACCGGGTAGAGCAAGAAGGAAATAGTTCCCTTTGCCACCATTTCCATTTCACACAAATATCTTCTAATTGTTTTGGAAAATCCTCCATATTTGGAGTTGATAATGGGTTCAACTTTTGAGAGTTTTGTCAAGTTTCACATTCTTTCAAACTTGCACAAATTCGATAAAAAGAGATGTTTGTAGCCACCTTGGCAGCCACAATAAATTTGTTGTAGGAATCCATCTTGTTAATTTGGAATTTTCAGATTAATTTGTTAGTTCGAGATCTTACAAAAAATACAATCTCACTCCTATTTTAACAAAGAAAATGCAATTATATTCCCACTCCATGTTTCCAACATCAAATAGTTGTTATAAATGCAGGGAGGGCACCAATGCAACATTCACATTCTTTTTTTTTTTGAAGAACGTGTTTTACTTCATATTATACACTCAAAATATTACAAAACTTCCAGAAGTAAGAAATGTCCCTGGAGCATCAATCACTTTTAAATGATCACTCCATATTGGAATTTTAATACTATCAGGCCAATTGGAGATCTGAAAGCAATTATACAACTTCTTACGAATTTCTTGAAGCACCACCTGAGAAGAAATACGCTTATCATAAAAGACCTTTCTTCGCCTTCGCTTCCATACATTCCATATTAGCCAAGACTTTGCCATGTGAAATGCAATCCTTTTAGAAGCAGTCCACTGATTTGGATAAATACCCAAAAGAAAGTGCTGACTATCCAAAGATACTCCAAAAAGAGAATGCAGCTGGGACCTAAGACTACTCAGCTCTGCACACAAATATAGACAGTGCTCCAATGTTTCACATTGACATTCACATTCTTGCTTAGCACTATTGCCCTTATGAAATAATAAATTGGAAAACAACTCAATCCACATGAGTCATACAAATCCAAATAGAGCACACTATTAAGTCTCTAATATACAAGCTATACCATTTAAAGAATAAGCTCTTATTTTGGTGCTATTGTTTCTATGGCTCGAATGCGTACCATATTTATTGCAATACATTAGCTTTGCTTATTTTACAACCGTTCAAGCAACTTAATGGAACTCTTACTAGCTGTATATATGCCAAAGATATTGTGTGAAAACTCAATACATCTTTTTGTGCTACAAGAGATTGTCCCTTAGCGATTGACCATGATGAACCATTGTATACTTCAACTAAAAAGACTCATGAGTCAACTTATGTGTGCGGATGCTAGAGAAACACTTAGAATTGAATCCAGTATTGTGGGTTTAGGTCAGATTTGGGGTCTATAATTTGGTATTTGATATACAGGCCATGTGGTTATTTTTCAACTTTTGGATCCGGCTTAATTTCAGGGTAGATTCCATAGTAATCTATCCATAGATTGGTTCAAAAATCTTGTTCTAGGTGATCTGAATTTCAAAGCAAATGCTCGGGTTTGTGCAAAAGCTCCATAACTCCAATGGTTCCATGGCTTAAAAATCTCCATAGTTCTGGTGATCTAGTACTTAAACGAAATAAAAAAATTTATATTTCTTTGTTGTGGTCGTTTATGGTTGCTTTTTGCTTTTTTATTTTATTTTTTCTAACAAAATAACATCATCTCCCATAAAAGATCACAACAAACAACAAATGTACAAACAACAATGTACATTCAGCCTTTATCATTAACGCAAAAAAAGGAAGTGCACATACGTAAACAACCACAACAAACATCAAATGTACAAACATCAATGTACATTGAGCCCTTATATTAATGTAGAAAGGAAGTGCACGTCGGTATGGTACAAAATTTGCTATACTGTATAACAAGATTCGCAAAATACTATAAGATTTCAAGCAGAATACTATATAGTGTTGATTTCATACGTGCAAAATACAATTATGAGGGCTCTCGCTGCCCTACGTCACCCCCCGTGTGAATATGCACCCAAACCAAAGGGGGTTTAAGGGGGATTTTAATTTAAATGTGTTGGACCCAATGGTTGTGTTAATTAATGTCAATGGTAGTTATGTGTTGGTTGTTAATGTCAATGGTTGTTATGTGTTGGGGGGTTTAATTTTTATATGTTGGATGTTAATGGTTTGTGTTGCAAAAAAAAAATTTTGGCCCCTTCGGGGCCTTAAGGAGTTTTATCTGACCCCCCCCCCGGTGAGACAAAAATTTTAGAATTCAAACCAGAAAAAAACTAGAATTCATTTGAGGCTTTCATCACCTGTAGCTTTTGAATTTCATCACAATAAAACAAATAGAACATAAGTAAAAGTTACCATAAAGATAGAGCAGATTGATCCCATTATTTTGAAAGTCATAAAGTTTGCAACACCCATACACACACATTTTTCAACTGGAATTTAACAGCAACCTTTGGCCTCCATGGATTCTTGTGGTGAGAAACCAAAGTGGGAAACTTTTTCGCTTGTTAGCACAAGGATCTAGAAGCCTCAAAATCTAAAAATGCATGGTAATTTTTGCGAGGCTTCATTCGGAATGAGCCATAAAACAATATCCAATAGCGCAATCCTGTATTAATCAGCTGGTAGGATGTAAAAGCCTACCAAACCCGGCCGGAAAATTGCTGTTTTAGCATAGATAACTTAACCAAAAATATCCATATCATACACTATCAAAAAGATCTCGGAGAGAGCTTTCCAACGCAATAAAAATCATCTCAAAACAGAGCTCGGATCAAAAGTTATGATAAGAAATGTGTTGCGGGAAAGCGCACTACATGCGCCCTTCATGCGCCCATTATGCACCACACACAAAAAGAGGGCTTTTGTTGCGGAGCCATTGGTTGTTGACCATTATGCACCACACACACAAAAAGCTTTTTTGTTGGAGCCATTGGTTGTTGACCATTACGCACCACACGCAAAAAAAGGGCTTTTATTTGTGAGCCATTGGTTGTTGACCATTGGAAAAAAGGCTAAAATCAATGGCTCCGAAATGGTGCACTCTAGATGTGACGCATTAGTACATCCATTTGAATACATCACGAAATCATAGGAAAACCTTAGTGAAAAGCGTACAAAAACACAAAGAAAACCCCCTGTTATTATGCTACATATTGCCCCTCACACCCACTCTTACATTCACACCTTCCTTCCTTTTTAAGATCATGTCAAATACAAAAATCGCCATATTCTTTCTTCTAACCAACAATCAAACAACCACCTTTGCTAATTGTGATAAAGCCCGGCAACGCCGGGCACCATAACTAGTAAAATATAATAAGCAATTTCAAAAAGGCTCTCAACCCTTAATGGAGCTATGTTCTACAATGCCATGCATCAATTTCTCTAAAACATCCATCTATTTCTGTTGCATATTTTTGTAATGTATTATTCAATTGTTGTAATCACAAAGGAATGTTGTTATTATTCTTGTGGTGGTTAATCACGGTTTTGCTTTAAGGCATCCAAATGTTTGACAAATTGACATGTCATGTGTATCTTATTTTCCATTAGTTGTCATACTAGAACGCATACAACTTTCGTAACGCACAACATTTGTCAAACATGTGATGAGCGGGCTATCATCCATTAGAACCATGCTACCAAAGGCCCAAATCAAAATCCACAATTTGGTCTTCGAAACGAGAGGCCACAAGCTCTAGGCACATTTAAATAACGTCCTTGAAGATTTCTATCCACTCTACAATAACAGTTTATAGAGACCTGGCTTGCAGCTCTGCAACAATAATTGCTTGGAAATCTGGTGTAAAAGTGAGCAAAATCGCTGCAAGCATCCACAAAATCACGGCAACTTCCAAATCCACCTTCGCCGCCTCTACCAAATCCACCGCCGCCACCTCCTCTACCACCACCAAAGCCTCCACCACCATTACCAAAACCCCCACCACCTGAACCTCCACCACCTGGACCTCCACCACCAAAACCACCGCCTCCTTGACCTCCACCACCAGAACCTCCAGAGCCACCAGGACTAGCACCTCCGCCACCACTACCAAAACCTCCACCACTAGGAGATCCACCACCTCTTCCAAAACCTCCATCTCCACTACCAGGAGCTCCACCCCCGCTACCAGATCCTCCACTACCAGGAGCTCCTCCACCACTATTGAAACCTCCACCTCTACCACGGGGCTTCCCCCCCACTAGAGCTCCCCACTTTGGAACCTCCACCTCGCCACTAGGGTGCTCCACCACCGCCAAAAAACCTCCTCCTCCACTAGGGCTTCCCCCACTAGGAGCTCCACCACTGCTAGAACCTCCACCTCTACCACCAGGTGCTCCACCACCGCTTCCAAAACCTCCACCTCCACTTCCAGGAGCTCCACCGCCACTACCAAAACCTCCACCTCCCCCACCAGGGCCTCCGCCGCTGCCTCTGCCACCACCAGACCCTCCAGATCCACCTCCAGGTCCTTGAGCCATTGCAATGTTGGCTATCAACGCCATCATAATCATTGCTCCTAGCATGGCAACCTTATGTCTTCCCATCTCTCTTGTCGAAAGGATGCTACCCCTCTGCCCTTTATATACCTCTTTAACGTGTCTTCATTGATTGAAAATCCAAGTTGACATTCTAGTCCACCCATACCTTATTTAACGTTTGCTTTTATGTCTCCTACTACTAGAGTCCATGCTAGTTGGCACTATACCCCACTAGACGTGTGTGTTGTCTTCTCCACCTTTATTATGCACATGTCCATATTTACTCTGCACCTAACTCTTGAGAAAAAAACACATGTCGTTCGCATCAAAAGGGTGTAATTTAAAAATCGCTTCTTCTTCTTTTAGACCTCATAGCTTGTTGAATGAGATATTTTGTTAAACAAAACAGAGTTTGATATATTTATTTTAATGACCTAAAAATGAGAGGTGTTACTATATCCCTAAGGATTTAGTGAAGAAGTGCATATAATTAAGAGTGGCTTTAGATTTATTTTATTGGTTTGTGTTCCTTGTCCTTGTCTAGAGAGATTTTTCACTTTTTTACAAGCTAAAGCTATATGACATTGTATGCAAAATATAACTCACTTCAACTTTATGAATTATATATTTATAATAATCTCTATCATTGGATAAAGATTGCAATGAATAAGCATTACAAGACTGAATCCCAATTCTAATATATATCATATAAAAATGTGCTCACTTCGATTTCCTATAGTAAGCTCCACATTAATTGGCAAAGTAGAGCTTTCTGTATGATGCATTTGATTATCAATGCTTTTATTGGATCTTGATTTCAAGTTCGATTTTATAGTAGTATTAGACTCGCAAATTAGTCGCCTACAAAAAGAAAAAAAGGAAAAAAAGTTAGGCTCACTTTGGTTTCCTAATGTCCACCTCAATTTGCAAAAGTAGAGCTTTCCATGTGAATAAGATGATGGTGCTTTATTGGCTCCCAATATTAGATACAATAACATGGTGGTATTAAACTCTCAAATCCATATATATTGGAAAAATAGTATACAAAAAAGTAGGTAAGTCGGATATGTTAAAGAATAAAAAATCCTCAATGTCAAAAGTAAATGCAAGTGACCTTAAACTGCCACAAGCAAGATCAGATGTTCAAACCCCACTTGTTACGGTCAAAGAAAGACCGTAAAGACACTAAAGATAGGCTTATTGCCTAGGGTAGCCAAGTGCTTAGGTCAATGGGCCCACACCCACGGCGTAAAAACCCACCGACTATCACAGGGATGAGTAAAGTGAGCGAGGATGAGTCTCACAAAGGTTTGAGTTCCATTAAGAAGAACAAAAAAAAAGGAACAGAGAGTAGATGCAAGTGAAGAACTCCAAACAAATGCACTATCAAAACTCTTAAACATCAAAAGAGGGTCTTGAATCCTTGTCTCAAGAAATTCCCCAGAACCCTAACCTACCGTGTGGATTTCAAAATTCACAATACATCTTAGAGAGATCAAGAAATTTTCCTGCCAATAATACTAATTTTTCTTGATATCTCTAGTAGGATCAGAGGGGAGGAAAGTATGTAGCTGGTAGGTTGGATTAAGTCCAATTACCAAAAAATATTCATAGCAATTCTAATATATCTACATATTTTATGAAGAAAGTCTATTATATATGGGCTTGCCCATTGTAATCTCTTATTTAAGGCAAAATATTGGCTCCTCTTTTGTCGGTGATTCCAAAAAATAATAGTACCTATATAGGATATTAAATTCAAAATGGTGAGTGCACATTTAATCCATTTGAAAAAGTTGGAGAAAAGTAAGATAGGGAGACCGGCCATGTTTTGCGCAGGGCCCTAAACAGGATGCGCAGGAGCCCTGCGTTCACGACATGGATGCCCTTCATTTCCGCGCCGTCGTTCGACCATTTCCGCAAGACGGGCGTTCGACCATTTAAGACCAAATGTTTCGACCATTTGCGCACCTCGTTTCCGGCCATAGCACAAGCCCGCCATAGCACAACCCCTCGCCATAATTTTGTCTTAAACAAGATTGAACGCGCCCAAGATGGCCACCACCTTTACTGTTGAGCATGGCCAAGCCGTGAGCACGTAGAACGAGAGCACGAGAAGAGAGCACGTAGATCCGATGGGATGAGCCGCGAGAAGAGAAGGAGGGGATCTAAACGTGTTGCGAAAAAAAAGCCAAAGAAGAGGAAGATTAGGGAAGGCAATAGAGGAATGAAGGAGCTATCTTAGACAGGAGAGAGGTAAATGGAGTGATGATGACATGAAGAGGGCAATGGAACTTGTTGAGGGGAATGTGATGAGCATAAGAGCAGAAGGCAGAGAATTTAGCATCCCCGAAGTCTACAATTAGAAGTTGGCTTTATGGTAGAGTGAACAGAAAGCATGGTAAGCATCCTATAGCCATGACAGCCAGAAGAAGAATCGACTTGGTAGAATGGGCATTAGAGAGGGCAGATCGGGGAATGCCTTTGACTCTAGATATGTTGAAGGAGTTTGTGGCTGAAATATGCCTTGATAGACCAACTCCATTTAGGGATGGAGTTCCAGGACACAAGTGGTGGAAGCTTTTCAAAGGAAGGCATCCGAGAGATAGCAATAAGATCTGCTGAAACGTTGGATTCTCGCGAGGGGCGAGCACTAACAACCGCTACTCTAGCTAAGTTCTACGATGATTTTGAGAAGGTGTTGGATGAGTTCAAGTTTCCACCATCTAGAATTTGGAATGGGGATCTAAACCGGTGTCCAATTTTGGTAAGGTTTCGGAATGAAGGTTATTGCCAAGAAAGGAAAGAGGAACGTGCATGAAGTTGTGATGAGAAATAGAGAATGGGTGACAGTACTTACATGTGTCAATGCAGATGGCTTTCCACTTCCTAGTCTCTACATCTTCAAAGGAGAGAGGATCAGAGATGACTATGTATCTAGATGTGAACCAGGTGCTGTGATGGCTTGTCAGGGTGAAGCATGGATGACAAAAGAGCTTTTAAAAGTTGGTTAATTGATCATTTACGCAAGAAGGTGCCGGGAGCTTGCAACCGAAAACACCACATTTGCTAGTGCTTGATGGCCACAAGACTCATGTGGATCTTGACACTATACTGGCAGCCAAAGAGGTAGGAGTGCATCTTTTTATTTTGCCACCTCACACTTCACATAAGCTGCAGCCCTTGGATGTGTCAGTGTTTGGCCCTTTCAAGAAGTGCTTTAAGAAGGAAAGAGCAATTTATATGTTAAAACACCGTTATGCTTTGGAACCAAGCAAGCAAGACACGGCTACAATTATCTGAGCTTTGAAGTCATCCATGGCGGTCGCGAGAACATCCTCTACGGTTTTAGATCAACGGGTTTAGTGCCCTTTGTGAAGGGCAAAGTGGTATTTTCCAAGTGAGGCAATTGGAGATGACGGTAGGGAAGTGGAGTTGCAACCATGGGAGCATGGAGATTACAATCCAAATGATGCTGAAAATGAAGGTGCAGCAGCCCCTGATGCTAATCAAGTGTTCCCCAATCAATTGTACGTGCAGACCAGCAACCATGAAGAAGGTAACAATCAAAATTTTGAGCAAAATGTTGTTGAGGCAGCACATAGCAATGTTCTTCTAAATTGCAATGTGCCTGAAAACCAAGCACCTAACATTGCAAGGCCTTTGCCACATGCAAGCACTGTTGTACATCACTCTTCTCCTCATGTTAATGTTGCTTATAGATCTGCTCTACCTACAGCCCACAGAACACCAATGTCTAGAGCATTTCAACCCCAAAACAATGACTCTATATCTCAGCCTGAAACCTCAAGAAGACGAAATCTTCCCTTGCTGGCTGGAGTGCATCATGTTAGCTCTGAACAATGGTGTCAAGCAATCAGGGACGAACAGCAAAGGAAGGCTAGGAATGAGGAGGAAAAGAAGAGAAAGTTAGAAGAGAAGCTAGCTGCACAAGCAGCAAAGAAATTGGCAAGGGAGGAGGCTTTGGAAAGATGCAAAAAGAGAAAGGAAGAGAGGGAAGCTAGGAAAAGAAGTGAAGAAGCATGGGAGGTAGGTAGAAGGTTTAGGGATCTAATATATGGACCTCATAGGCATGGGAGGCCTATCTTGAATGGTGTAAGCCCTTGGATACCAGTTAACAAGGATGCTATGGAGGCTAGAAGGCAAGCAAGGGACAGGTTAAGAGCAAAGAGGGCAGCTAGAGAGAATGAAGGGCATGCGTGTTGTGACATAATGATTTGTGGCTAGTAGCCAAATGGAAGAACAAGAGAGCTGCCCGCCATTATTCCAAGATAGTCAAGTTGAAGAAGAATTGCCTCCAAGTCCTGTATTGTATAATGCAATTAGGAATATGTCTCCATTCTCTGGCTCTATGGTAGGATGCGGCTTAGAAGACACTCATATCCGTTCTCAAGACCATATGGATCTTTGTTCATGTATCAATTGATGAGATGATACCACCGCAAGAAATGAATCAGCATCACATGCATGTTAATGTGGACACTCAAACATGGGTCGGGGTTTTGATGTTAATAGTGGTGTTCCGGATGCCCGCCGATTGCACAACTTGGCTAAAAGCAAGGCTGATCCAGAGGCTTTGTTGAAGATGGTAGGCCTCATGACATAATTGAGAAGGCAAAAGGGATGGATGATGGGTGGGCAAGAACTTCTGAGCGCTACTTGCAAATGTAAGTCCAAGTTTGCATGTAAGTTTGATGTTTCTACTTTACCTCTCTTAATCCGGGTACTTCTTTGCGAGGCAACGATGATGTGGAGATAGAAAGCTCCCTCGGAAGAAAGCTAGGTCACATGATGCATGTCTTCTTTGTTGTGGCTGGTCAATGCTACTTCTTGTAAACATTGGTCGGTTTATTGTGCGTTTTTCAAATTTGCACATAAACAATTTTACATAGACCTTTGTCTATTGCAAAATAGCACATTTTCGAGAAACTTGTATGCCAAGATTGCTAAATTGTTGCTGAATTGTTGCTAAATTGTTCTTTGAAACTTGTATGCCAAGCGCTAAATTGTTGTTGTTAAATTGTTTTTGAATTGTTGTTTGATTCTTAGGTGTGAATGCATTACGTCCTTTTCTTAGCAAGATGTATGCAAAAGGTTGATATTCGAGATCTTAAATTGAGATATGCATGTGCGCAGTTTTGTAGCGAGATAAGACATAATTGTTTGTTAATAGGTGAGCAAATGATGGTGGGTTTGAGAGCAATAATGTTGTTTCTTCGCGCAATTGATGGGAGTTTCATGCGCAATAGATGGGAGTTTTATGCGCAATGCAAATGCGCAATTGATGGGTCAGGTAGTGCGTAAACAGGTTCTCGGACCCCCGTGGTTTGAGCAGTCAGAATTTGCAAGTGGCTAATCGTAGACCCTAAATCTGGCATCTATTTGTAGCTTAGATTTCAGGCTTTCAGATGAACTATTTCTTGTGGCAAAATTCCACACCTCGTGCCCAAAATTGCGTTTGCGCCCTTAACTGCGCAAAACATGGCCTGTCTCCCCTATGTACATTCATTTAGAGTTCTTAAATTTTGGTGCGTGATATTTTCTTGCAATAAAGGTTGCCACAACTAAAATAACTTCGCCATGCATTCCATAAAAGTTATAATGGGTAATAACTTTGAGTAAGCAGTCTTACATTAAATGTCTATGTCAACATATGCCCATACTTATCCGGTGGCACTTATCCGGCGGCAATGCCAGACACAATTGCAATTGCCAGACAATAACATGCGTTTCGTATCTCGGCTAAGATGCTATATGTCGAAGAAGTGAAGATATATCATGGGAGCATCCAATAAAGTACAAGATTAGGCCCTTTGCTGATCTGCTCCATGTGGAGATGTATATTTAGAGTTCCATTATGAACTACGCCAATGAACCATGACAAAATTTTGTGTTTTGCATTTCTCTAGGTGTACTTAACTTGAGCATAAGTTTTGGATTTATCTTTTCAAATTTTCGTCTTTAGAAGTAGATTTAACTGCCCCCACATTCCTTCTTGTTTTTCTATTAAAATTCATAAATGCAAAGTGAATACATTGATGATTCTGTCATTGTCATTAGACAATTTCAATAACAAAAATAATTACAAAAACAAATAATATCCATTCTTGCCAATATCAACATGCATTGTTGTCGAAGTTGCACATATGGACGTTAAAGTCCGAGTAAAAACACATTGCAGATATGGACGTTAAAGTCCGAGTAAAAACACATGCCAGGACATTAGCCGGCAACGCCGGGCACACGTTTACTAGTAGGGTATTAAATTCAAAATGGTAAGTGCACATTTAATCCATTTGACAGAGTTGGAGAAAAGTAAGATACGTACATTCATTTAGAGTTCTTAAATTTTGGTGCGTGATATTTTCTTGCAATAAAGGTTGCCATTAATAAACCCTTATCTAAATGCCAACTATATAAAGGGGAACATTGAAGAAGGTTGACCTTTCATTTAAATTCTCACTTGTCGTGGTAAGTGGTCAAATAACCCTTGATACATACTCTGCTCTCTATATGTATAACACTAGTCTATAGTTCAAAGGATGATCACATCTTAAAAATTTGTATTACATATTTAATACCAAAACTTGAACAATCAAACAACAAGCTAATTCAAAAGATTAGAATCAAGGACGTTTCTCTTGTGCTTGTGCCTCCAGTGCTCTCAGCAGTTCCCTTGCAATAGATCTAGCTCCACTTGAGCTTGACTCATCATGGATCAATGACCTCCCAAAGATCTTCAACTTCAAGCATATGCTTAATTTGATCTTCCCATGTCAGGACCTCCCTTGTAAACTTCAACTACACTCAGTGCATCAAATCTAGTCACTATATTAGCATGAGAAATTAGTTAAAATTGATACCACTTAAAGCACTTAGATTACTTGAATTGCTTCGTGTTGAATATATCAAGTTATGCTCAAAATACACATTTAATATATAGGAATAACTCAATGCTTTTTAATTTATATTAGCAATGTAAACAAACCATTTAGTTTATATGGAGAATCATTTTAGCATTCCTATATTGTAATAAAGATATTTGACTCCATTTTTATCAATGTTAACCACTCTAACTCGAGCTCACCAAATTAAGCTAAGCTCCTCCTGTAAACTGCATTCAACCAATGCAATCCTCACTAATCTTTGATTTTCCTTATATCTTGAGCTTCTATATTTTTGAATGCCTCTTTAGCTCTATCTCGTGTAGCCGCGCTCTTCTTCTTCTCTCTCTTTCTTTTTTTCTTTTCTTTTCTTTTTGAAGGATAAAGAATTTTTATTTATAGGTAACATTTTACAAATCCCAATAGCAGATAGACACCCTCCTGAACAAGTTTGAAGAGGGGGTAGCTACAAAGCTCTTTTACAATAAGGCATGTGGATGACTTCTTATGGTAATAGCTTGATGAATGTCTCCCAACTAACATGTGAAGGGAAACATCACCCTCAGACACACTCTTAAACTTTCTCAGCTTATTTATGAGAACGTGCAGAAGTTGTGAGCCCATAAGGATATGCACCTTTGCCTAGAGTAAAAGAGTTATGTCTCTTCCAGATGAACCATAATGCCTATGATTTTACAATATAAAAAGCAATACATCTTGAAGCTGTCTATTCTGTTGAATACATATCTAGAAGGATGTCGCTAGTCCCAATGCAGAATTGAACACATCCATACACCATACTCACACAACTTGCAGGTCGGTGCACTCTACTAAGCAATGTTACAATGGACATAGCGGGCTCACGTCAGACTTGAATTTGAATACTCTTCTATTTACCATAGGGGCCTTGTGAACTACTTGCCATAGAAATGAATTCACTAGAGGAGGAAAATGTTCATCCACATGCCTTTCCAGATTTAAATCAATTGTGTGCTCTGTATGAATAAATCAATCATGTCTATTCCCTTCTTTTTTGTTACCTCTTTTACATTTTCGTTATGCTATTTTCACTAGTGTTCTTTCTTCATTGCCTTCCCATATATGCAGTTTCTAATTGTTGCTTCCATTTCTTTTACTTTTCCTGATGGGTCTATAAGGAGCGATGAGATATAGATGTGGGTATTCCACACAACACATGTTTCATTACTATTGTCCTTCCAGCCATTGATAATTTTGTGGCTTTCCACCAATTCAGAGACTTATGTTTGTTACGAGTACATTAATTCCTACTAGGATTTCTAGAAGATTTAGAATATCGCTCGAAGCAACTAGGACGTGTCCCTCCTCGCTAAATGTGCCCAATATTTCTTCTAGGAGATGAGGCATGCTGAAGCCAAGGATAAAGTATCTAACAACTCACTGGCAATCTTTGTAATGCTCTCTTCTGCTACTAGGAACATAAAAGAATCATCTGCATAGTGATTATCCATTGTGATCCATCTCCCATTTAAAGACATTCTAATAGACCATTCCTTGAGGCATGTAAAAATAGTTGTGAAAATGCTTATGTTGCTATGTTAAAGAAACAAGGTGCTGCGCACGAAGGATTGCCCTCCGGAGGCATGAAAGTGTGTTTTCATGGTTTCTGTTTCGTCATTTTGTGTCGGATGTGGAATAAGTAACAAGTACATAATGCGTCAAATTTCCTGCAGGCATTGACCATTCTACTCTGTCCACACTTACCAAGGATTCACTAGCTAACATATGTGCCAATTTAACATTAATTTGGACAATATAGAAATAGATGAGGACTATCAATTTCCACATGATAATGCATCTCCTTGCAAAGTGGATGCATTAAAGCATTGAGACAATTAATATAAGATAAGATAAGTTTTTTATCGTCCACGAGAACCCAATCGGGTTATGGGACCAGAACAAAGAAAGAGGGCATGAGCCCCCAACGGAACAAAAGGGCCTAAGCTTAAACAAAGCACAGCATGGAGACAAAGCCCCATAATAAAACAAGAAAGAAACAACAAAAAGAACTAACTAATAAGGCACTATGCATATCCCAGCCAAGAGTTCTCAGGCCACTGGTCGCGAATGATAGTCGTGCCCCCTCTGTACACTATCCACTTGTTCTGCATTTGAGCCTCTCGGACTTTACACAACTCCCCCCGTCGCCTAGTTAGTTTTACGGGAGAGAGATCTTCTTGAACAGAGAAACTAGTATTCTTCAAATGGCTGCCGTGCTGGAGCACATATAATCTGTCCTGAGAGGTGTAGAAGTGTACGAGTATATGACGAGGTCGGTCCGGTCTCTGGGCCCCAACTCATTGGGTTATGGCAATACTAGGCTGCTGAATGTGCATGATATCAGTGAAAAAATTTGCAGCTTGTTCAGCATCTGAGCAAGAGTCTGTTTCAGGTAGCCCCACTATGCGTAGATTGAGGCCTCTATCTTGCTCGGGATCAGCTATCGATTATGGGACCGGCTCCCCCTGCTTGTGAAAATCTGTGTCTAAACCTGGAGTTATTTGTACATCAGTCATTATGGTATCCTTGCATGAGGCTGGAGCTGTCTGAGTCCTGGCATCTGTGCTCATATCTGGCCCTAGATCAATCTCTGTGCGCTCTGGCCTATCTAGTTCTAGATCAGTTTGTATACTGCCATCTCTGCACTGCGGCCTGGGACAGGGTGGCGGCTCTATAGGGCAATTCGGCAGGGTCTTGGAAGAAAGCATAATCAGTATCTGAAGGAAATGCTAGCTTCTATCATAACAGTAGGGGCAAACATTGTCTGTTCCAAGGCAGAAGATAGCGTATCATGTTCTGCTGATGAGAGACGTGGGCACAATTTATCTCTAATTTCAAGGAACTGCTTTAGAAGGTCCCTACTGGGTGTGCTAGGATTTTTACATCGAGCCCATCTGGTCATGGCATAGAACCTTTTAAGCAAGCCTGCCACTTGCTGCTAGGTTGGGTTAAGCTGACGTAACCTTCCTGGGTCTAAAGAAATCCTTGTTCAAATCTAATATGGCAGGCTGGTTTTTGCCGTAGACAAGGACAGCTATTGAGCTATTGAGCTGATAACAGCAAATACCCCAACAATCCATCATGTATAGGGGAATGGAGGTTGGGGCTCCATTCTAGATTTTCAGGTGGGGTCCTGCGACCGGCGTTAGCTGGGAGCAGGTCACCTGGAAACTGGAATGGAGGCCCCAACCTCCATTCCTCTACAATATAGAAGATGGGAACGTTTTTTCCATCAGCAGCTTCAGATGCAACAAAGAACAGATTCGGGGAAGTAGAGCAGGCTTCAAAAACAGAGCAAGGCTTCAAAAATCAGCGAAATAGAGCAGGGCTTCAAGATCTGGCGAAGTAGAGCAAAACAAAGCAGTTTATTTGGCAAAGCAGAGCAGGATTTCAAGATCCAACAAACTTTGATTCCAAAGATTTCCTGCAACGCCAATGCTTGGGAGGAAATTATTATTGACTTTAAGTTCACAACAAGATCTTAGTGTGCAAGTTCATGTGGAAAATCCTTCAGCAGGATTCGAAGTCTCTGGGCCTTGAGCTCCTGAAACAATCACTAACTCATTGTATACCGTGCGGAAAATCATCTCATAAAGCAAATTTACCATGGGCCGTGTTTTATAAATTGAGGCCCTATGCAGGAGCTTCGCCATTTCTTAGAGGATTGCTTAGAGCTTGGGAGACAATTAAAGTTCTATGGCACTTGGACATCAAAAATTGTACCTCAGTGTCTATGCCGGTGTGATGGCTGCAAGTGGAAACTAACAGAGGCCGCGTGCCACTTTTTTGGATGGTGAATAAAAGAATGCAAAACAGATGGATTGTGGCAGGATTGTGGCAGGTATCTCCTGCGTTGGAGATTGGTACCAAGGTGGTGTGTGGCACTCGTGGGAGTCATTTCAAAGTGAGTTCATGGGACAAACGAGTTTGGGAAATGGTTGGCCAATATTCCAACCTATGCTTCTCCACAGGTCGATGCTTTTTGCCTACCCCGTGAAAATCTTGATAAAAAAACATTTTGTGCCAAAGGCATACATAATTCTGCATGTGAACGAAGTGATAAGACCCCCCTCCCAATGGGAGTTAACAGCAGAAGATGGCCAACTCAGTCAAGTATGGAAATGGGTTTGGAAGAGCCACTTGCCACCAAAGGTATCCATACTACTATGACAAATCTTTCACAGAGCAATCAGGATCAACATATTAGTGAATAAGTTCAACTGTGATGTCTCACGGAGTTGCCCAATGTGCGGCCTGGGAGCAAAAACAATTGCATTGTTTCATGCGTTGTGCAGAACTCCGTCCAGTATGGGAACAAGTGAAGGAAGCGTTCAGGACTTCTTTATCAGAAAAAGAGCTTTTTGTTAGACATGTATCCATCATCTTGGCAAATTGGAAAGAAAGTTGCTCTGAATTTATGTAATTAGTGTTCGCTCAAGAGTATATTCACCCAAATAGCCTATGGCCATCTTTAAAGCAGAAGATTCGCCAACATCTTATAGCATTTGAAGAAGAGAAGTGGCCTTCTCAAGTCCACGACTCTCTTTTATCATTCTTGTAAAAGTTCCAAATCCACAGCTGAGTGGTTATCCCTACATAAACAAACATGTTGTGTAGGTGTATGATATCACTTGGCATACGTATGTAATTGATGAGTACCAATTAATATATCTCTGATCCTTCAAAAAAAATACTTGTGAATGCAACTTATATTTCAACATTTAGCTGCAAAAGCAATCTATATGGGCTTAAAGTTTTAAGAATGACAACCAATCAATGGGGATACACTACCTTTGCTAAGATTCAAAAGTAGTAATGGAAGGAGCTTCTATGTTAAAATTGAAAATTACATAAACTAGTTATGGTGCCCGGCGTTGCCGGGCTTTAGCAAATGTGGATAGTAGAAGGAAACATGCAGTTTTGCATTTGTAGGCTTTAAGACATTGTCGTAAGGATGTTTTTAGTGAACTGGCTTTTGTAGGCCTTAGAATAGTTGGTCTTAGATTTGTGTCTTGAATTTGAAGAGGTTGTATTTATGGAGTTTTAATGTTTGGTGAATATATGATGAAGATTTATGTATATAATAAAGGATGCACAACATTGTAATGGCAATCAAGTTGTTAATCTTTTGGTAAGTAAACCAGGCATTTAGCTACCTCATGAATAGAAAGCTTGTGCCAATATGTGTATGGTTACTGAGACTGCTTGTTGAAATAGTAGGGACCTATGAGAAAGTGGTGGATTTGGCAAAAGCACCAGATCTCAACATCAAACTTTCTTGAATAGATAAGGTGGCCACCTTAGATGTAATGACTACGGCTAGGAACATACATTCATCAACCTTTGTAGGATCTTGTTCAGGACTGCAAGACAGTTAGTGATAGAAGGAGCAAGAAAGGGGTTAGTAATTTCGGTAGAGAGATTTTGTTGAAGGGAGGCTCTCAAACCCTAGATTAATGGCCTCTTTTCCAAGCATCCCTCATCATAGGGGTTCGAAACCAAGAATGCTCAGGTGAAAGAGAGCTTGAGATTTGAAGATGTAGTATCTAAAAAACAGAGGACTGCAGAACGAAGCTGGGTTGTAATGGCAGGGGTCAACCAATGTAGCAGAGATTGAAGGACAATTTTGACATCGAAATTTTTTTGTTCATCTGGATAAGTTTCCCATACTTTTACACTCAGCTGTAGCATGCATATCTTGACTGAGGTTTTTGTTGTTGTGCCATTGGTATTCATGGAGAGCGTGCCATGCTTATCACTCGGCTTTTTCCTTGCAAAATAATTATCTTGACCTATAAGGGCCTATACCACCTGCAACAAAGCCTAATCTCTAACCCAGTTCAAGCCCTCCCCATTTAAACCATAGCCTTGGTAGCATAGATCCATTTAGGCTTTTATCAGTTGAAAAATTACCACTTCTATAAAACACTTTAAAGCATCATTCCAATTTCTATAGAAATCCAAGTATTTTCACACTTATCAATCAAATCAAATTTATAAAATAAAATAGAATCTGAATTTATGCACCCAACAATTGTTGTTCTCCTTGTACATTCACCTTCTTGGTCTTTTGCTTCTAGAGCTCCCATTATGCAGACTTCTAGAAAGCAGTAGCACTAATCAAAGATATACCATAGAAACCAGAAAGTGGATAGCCCCTGTATTGGAGCACACTGCACTCAAATAATATCCAAAGAAAAGGCTTAAATTTAGCAGATATAGAGCAATATGCTGCTTGGTATCACTTTAGCAAAGCGTAACGTCGCCTTACATTTGAAATTTATGGACCTAACTTTTCTAGCCTTACATTTGGATACTATGGTCCAAATTTTTATGGCTTTGTTTATTTAGGCAAAGTTGGAATCGTATTAATGATAGAAGGAAGGAAGGAAGGAAGTTTATTTTAACGTCCACGGAGGCCAGAGGCCTATGAGACGGTACATGCAGAGAACAGGCAAAACGCCAAAAACCCCAACACCAAAAACAACCAATGTAACTGTACAGTAGATCCCTACTACCGGGATGAAAAAACCCCCACTTGGGAGGAAAAACCCTAACAGTAGGCTCTCAAATACCATGTCCCCGAAGAGCAAGTCTGATGGCCGAAATCTGCAGGATGTAAGCTCCCAGTCGCGCTACCATAGGTGATGCGAGTAACTGATGTAGCGGTGTGTCAGAGCATCTAAGGTCAGTGTGCACTGCTCGGACATGGGCATATGCTGGGCACCGCTGGAGGGCATGGTGCTCATCCTCTATCACGTGCATCTCACAACACTGACATATCCTCTCCTCCTTGGGGATCCCGTGCCCGCCATTCACCCCCCAACGACCTGTTTCAATTCTGAGGTAATGGACCAAATTGCCTTAATTACGGTCCAAATTTTTTTTGCCTTGTTTACCTAGGCAAAGTTGGAAACCCATTAATGATAGAACCAAGTCACTGTTCACACTCGCCAATATCATGCATTTGAATTGAATAGTACGTTCTACGCAATTTGTTGTCAATATAAGTAGGTCTAGCATTAAATTAAACACTATTCTAAGTCCCCAAAACCATTGGGCGAAGCAAACCACTTTGTTTGATGTGGCAATGTCATTATTTATTGTGTGAACATGATACAATGGGTTTTGTTTGATGTGGCAATGTTATAAGCTAAATGCCTTAATCAATCACTATAATCAACCACTTAGGAAATATGTGAAAATATGAAAGTATAGACTCAAGTGAGTATTAAGTGAGCGTCGATCTATGACAATTCTAATACAATTCTCTTGCAGTAAGAATCTAAACATGTCTGCACAGTAAGAATCTAAACATGTCTGCACGTTCTAGCAGATAAGATGGTAAATGAACAGAGTATACATTTAGAGAACCTAAATCTCTAAATCTAAATCAGAGTATATATAAGTATGGGGAACATGTCAAATAAATCTCTTCCTTTGCACATAATACCTTGAAGCCTTGCTGGTTCTAGGAACAAAGCTTGTCTCGATCAGTAATATGTATGTACGATTTTACGTTAAAAATAACATCTGAAATATATCTAAAGCAGAAACTCCAATGCCAGACTGAAATTGTGTTCAATCGTCTGGAATGCCCATATGTTGTTCTTCTTGTATTGTATATATGTATGAATGCTCGCCAGCTATTTGAATCCACAAAGAAAGAAATATGAGAAGCTTTGGTAATGAGAACATACAGCATACCTTATAGTCAACATGAAGGCAAGAAAAAGAATAAAATTGACGTTGTATCGCGAGCCCAATGGCATTTCTATATGTTCCTGTTAAAAATGCCAGATATGAGAAATAGGAAGAAAAGGCAAATGCCACTCAGGATTATTAATGGACTGGACTGCCAAGTTCTGAGCTACGTGTAGGAGCAAGAACTCCTGAGAGAGGCCATGCAATAGCTATACATAGATTGTATATTTCTAACTTGACTGCGCTTCAAAACATGTTATATAAGCACACCATTTATTTTACTATGTGCATGAGATTCGCATATATGGTTCCCCTTCCTCACATTACAGCTATGGCGTAAGATACAATTATGTCCTCTGATTTCAGAGTTTGCATGGAGCATTCCCCTAATTTTTGCCATGACTATAATTTGCTGGTTTGTGCTTGCGGCATGCCAGTTCAATATAATCCTTCCCAACTTAATCTGAACTTTGCACCATGCACTGGGATAGAAAGCTAAAACAGAATGCAGTAGATAAAAAAAAGTGAAATAGAAGGTAACTTACTCCGCTATGTCCAGGTAGTCTGTGACTACAATGTTCATCCTCACGATTTTCCCCAAATCCTTGGCTTCAGATCCTGCGACCTACTCTGCACAAAGAATGCAAAATTGGGCGAAAGGAAATGGATTGAAAACCGCGAAAGTAGCCGAGGAAGAAGAGGGTAGCCGAGGAGCAAGATGGGCTATAACCTCAAGAAGATACACAGTGGCAAAATCCTAGCAAAATTGGGCTGAAGAACAAAAAGAACATATGAAATAAGGTGCTATTTTCTTATCTGCCTGAGCAGACCTTAGAGACGAATTCTGGACTGCAAAAGTTTTGTCTGCATTCTAGATTGATCCAACGAAGTAAAACCCACATAGTATTCATTCCTCTTGGCATGTTCCTGTTAGCATGTAGGCTTGTGCCAAATGTGGGCTGCTTTTAAATTCTGGACTGTAAGAGTTTCCCCTCCGCATGTTGGTATATTTTTGTTAGGATGGAGGCCTGTGGCAAATGTAGACTGCTTTATTATAAAGGGGGATAAAGCATATCAAAACTGTACCTTGAGCTGCACTTACCTTAGTGACTACTTTTCTGTCATGGAGGAAGTGCAGCCATGAATACCAACCATTTTTAAGTACATCACGTCTAGCTTGGAAAACAAATTCTGCATTTAAGGGGCGTAAAGTCCTAGTTCCGTTGAAGCTTCTTGAATCTATGGTTATAACAGAAATGCAGAAGTCAGTGGCATCAGATGTACACTAACTATATGAAAGATGGAAATTGGAATTGGAAAAACAACCTACATAGAACATGCAGTAAACTTTAGTCTCCAAGGTTGATCTCTACCCTGCTCAAAGCAAATATATATACTCAATGCCTTCAAGCTTGCCCCTTTCTTGGATCCATCTAGAGATTTATTAAATTATCAAGTAGTTACTTGACTTCCATTGCCACCGTGATCAAAAGGGTTTGTATCAAAATTGTGTTGAAGATCCTGAGCAGTGAGGCCATTATGCTCATCGTTGGTTATATCCATCTTTGTTCACCAATTTAACAGCATAATGAAGAAAAACATAGTAGAGAAATGCATCATAAAAATCTGCTACATGTGTCCTGAATCATTGCTTTATATCAGACACCACTATTGACAAAAAGTAAAAACTTCATTTGATTTAGCCAAATGGTCTGCATGTGGAATGGAGAAAATAATAGGAAACATCAACACATGATACCTGTCAGAGAAATGAGCGTTGAAGCGGAGGAGCATTTTTCTGTAGCAAAAGCAAAGAATAGCAAGGGATCTGCAAGTACGGTTTATGTAAATTCACCTGCAAAAGTGCTTCAGAGGCACTCCAAGGATATTATGAAAAGAAATCGACTCCTCGGCCTCATGCATTGCTGCCACATCCACTGCGAACTGTATATGAGAACATCCAAACTGCATAGCAGTGCATCATAATGAACTGCCATCTGTATACAGAATTTCTAGGGATTGCCAAATGGTACGTAGCCATACTTTTACTGGATTCATGTCACTTGCTATACCACAATCAATGATTTAGTTCATATTCTACCTCTGCACATTTAAGAAGCAAATATTTTCTTCAAAATGAACTGTTATTCTAATGGCATTGTAACATACCTTAGCATCTTCGTTCCATTCCAGTTAAAGAGGACAACTCAGAACACTATGATCAGAATAGAAGAGAATAAATCATAGACATGCAGAACATATCAATCCTATTGCAGGTTTTTGAGTAAGCTTGCAACAGAAAACATGGTTATACATAAGTAAATACCAAAAATCATATGGAGCTCTCCAAGAATATTGTTGCCAAATTTCGAGTTGCTTTGCCGTATCCATCCTACATCAGACAACCAAAAGAAAGAATCCTAAATGAAATTCTGTCAAGGATGCCGTAACCTAAATTGGATTTTTTTTTCCACACGTACCATTCCTGCTTCACCAATTCAAGCTATACCGTAGCTATGCATGTCTGGGACTAAAAAATTCGTTGCCAGAGGGGTCGCACGGCCATCTCCACGCTCTAGAAGGCTGCGCTTGGGAAACTTGGAATGGAGCCAAACATTACGATTTACAAAAAAGAATACAGAAGGGCTCGAAAAAACAAAATGCCGAAATCATACCAAAATCATACCAAGAAAAAATTTCACGATTTTTGAAGAATTGGGAGATTTTTCCGGCAGGCAAATCCCTTAAAATCTTAGGAAATCGAGTTACAAACAATTCCAAAAAGAATTTTAGTCAGACCGGAAAATCCCAAATTAACAAGATTGATAAAAAATGGATGTCTTTTTCATATATGTGGATGCAACACTTTGGAAAGAGTTAATGATGCATCAAAACAATGTAACCAAATGCAAGTGTAAGTCACTCGACCTATCTTCATATTGATGTGACTAAAAGAGCTAGCAAACCATCTCTATATATAGTCAATGCTTGCCTCCTCTAACTTGTTTTACCCTCATGTAAAAATCGCTTACAAAAGCAATTGAAGCTTGCTTGAGTAAGAAAGCTGCCACATGAGAAAATACCATTGCATGCATTGTTAAGATTACGAAAAAACTTCTAAAATTTCATGAATGGTCATGCAATGACCTTTATAAAAGACAAATCCATGCAATCAACATGCTAGAAGAACAAGTTATACATCAGATAAAATCTAGCTCACCGAAAACTATAAGCTCAAATGAGGAGCAAGCAAGGTTATGGAATTTCCCATATCTAAGTGCAAACCCCCCAAGGTTATCATGGTTGTGGTGGCCAATTTTGGGTTAGCACGAAGGTCTGTGTATAGTATTGTAGCATCATGCCCAAGCAGAAACATGGCAACATCGATCCTGAGGTTTATGCTTATAATACTAGATACATCTGCTGAAAAAATGCATCAAATCCTCGAGTGTGGGTGCCTACTCTAACCATTTCTAAGCTATGGTTGTGTATTTCCACAGAATTCTTCCCTTCAATATCAACGATTAGAAGGAGCATATAAGAAAACATCTCAATCGCAACCATTTGAAGCTCCAAGAATGATCTGACATCCATGGAAGATCTCAATCGTGTAAAAATGCATATCTTATGGAACATGCCAAATGCTCCCTTAGGTTTGCCCTTTGGGCAACCCAACGTAAAAAGGTAAAGGACAAACCCAAAAGATAATACGAATCCATAAAAATGAGAAATTGTATAAGATGCTTTAAAATGTCAGAAGTGGGGTTTGAACCCACGCCCTCTTTCGAGGACCAGAACTTGAGTCTGGCGCCTTGGACCACTCGGCCATCCTGACTTTTGGTGATTGTTTTTACACCCATGTTTTGTTAGATAGTGATTGAGAAGAAGACCTAATTTAAACACGAACACTGCTGGCGCCTAATTTATGCAGAGATGGAAGACGACGATTGCCAGAAGCTGCGAGAGGCAGTCATGGAGATTCTGAAAGAGGCAGATATGGAGACTATGACAGAGTCCAAGGTAAGAGCTATGGCGGCATCTAAAACTGGCCTTGATGGGTCCAAACCTGCAGTTAAGAAATTTGTGAAGGCATTAGTTAGTGAATTCTTAGAGTCCTTGGGCACTGATGAAGCCCATCAGCAAAAGCAAAGTGAAGAAATTGAAGAGAAGATGAACGGCCAGGAGGAACAAAGTGAAAAAAAGGCAGGAAAACAGAAAGAGATTAAGGCAGCTAAGCAGAAGCCTGCCCCTACAAATGAAGAGGATGAGGACGATAGCATCTTTGTCTGTGAGGTATTGATTTGTTTTTTCCTTACCTTTTTTCGTAAAAGTTGTATATATTTACACAGATTTTATTCATGCATTCAGCTTTCTGGAAGACGAAAAGTAGCTGTGCAGAACTTTAATGGGAAGACATTAGTTTCAATAAGGGATTACTATGAAAAAAATGGTAAATTGTTGCCAACTCAGAAAGGTAATCTCTTTCTAGTCTGTAAAGAATCTCGATTAAGTTACAGTTCTTTTCTGGAATTGGCTTAATTGAATTTGTTAGCTTTTGCACGTGTATTACATGAAAGATTACATGATAGGTGTGTCATCTTAGAAGGCAACATCATTCAGTTGGTCATCATGTTATCTATGTCCTTCTCAAAGGAACAGTAGCAAAGTGCCTCATTACAGGCTAAGAGTCTTGGGATAGTTAATCATTGATGTTTTTATGCTGGTTTTTGTTTTGTTATGGTTTGACTTGTCTAGGTTTTAACTTGAAGTTCTGTCGTTATTGCCAGGCATAAGTCTTACTGTGGATCAATGGGAGGCTCTCAAACAAGGCCTTCCTTCTGTCCAGAAAGCCATTGAAAGCATGATGTGAATGGGGAAAGGAGCTTTATGTGTGAGTTTCAATAAGGTTCCTTGCACTGCTGTTATTGAGCTTGTATCCAGATTGATAAAAATGAACAGGTGCTTTTCTTAAAACTCTCATGAAAGCCTCCCAAACGTTGCGTTTTACATGAGATTGCAAGTCATGCAGTTATCTTTATTAATGGAATTGCATACCATGCATGGTATGCTTGTTTTTAAATCGTCTAAACCAGTGGGTTTTTAACCATTATGCGTTTGTTTGTTTCTTTGGGTTTGTACATGTTTAAACATTGATTTATTAAAACAAGCATATAATTGTTCTTGAATGCAGACATAATTCCAAAGCAGAGCAGAACAGACAGAAATATCTCATTTCTTGCATTTTAGCAACTATATGCTGGACTTCTGACTGGTATATTAAACAATTCCTTCCCTATTCAACACGGCTTGATTATGGCAAAATCTGTTAAGCAAAAAGAATAAACTGTTTATAATGTACCATGATACCTAGATAAACAGATTAGCAGCAAGGCTAGGCAGGTGGAAAACAAAAGAGGCTCCAAGAAAAGGGTGCTACCCCGGAAGGTACAGAATCCTTAACCCTTTAACTGCCCAATAATGACGAGGCCCTTTTTTAACATCCATGAGTACTGGAGTCCGACGCAGATTAGATGTTCCCTACCAGATTTTAAGTTTTGTCAATCCTTTCCAATCCCCATCTCCTGTTAAATATTTGCTTCTTCAGAAAATCTGAGCCATTTTACTCCCCCATTTGATGGGGATTACTTTGGAACCCAAGATTTTAGGCATTTAGATATTTCTGGGCAGCAATGAAAAGCTCTAAATGCATTGGGCTCTCGAAATTGGCAAGACCCATCTTTTGAAAGAAGCAATTTCATAGAGAAAATTATGGTCACGTTTGTCCCCGCTTCTACTGGATTGCGATATGACCATCCATTCATTTGCTGGTATTGTTAAACTAGGAATCAGGGGAAGGCGATCCTTGCAGCCATGGCTGAATAAATGACTGCAGTAAAGAAAGACGGAAAGGCGTTTGTGTTTTGATAATTCATGACAGATGGTGTTTTATTTGATAAGTTTGATTATGTGCCAAAAATGGCAGCTCATTGTTGTCAAGTTACCCCTGTTAAAATGGAGCTCTTTGGTTTTGAGGCAGAATGTTGAGAGATATGCTTTGACATACAGATTGTACTGTCAGAAGTAACAATTATAAGAGCTTTTAAAAAGTAGTGGGAAACGTTTTAGTTTAATGGGGCAAACGCTAGGGTCAATCACACCTTAGGCAAGAAACTTTATACATTGTTGATAGTATGCAGGGTTGCCCTAGAGCACATACCGGCCTGTCGACCCTTAAAGTGAAATGGCTAAAGGGGCTAATCCCATGCATGATGCAGATGTGAGGAAGCAAGAATATGACAAGCAAACAAAACAAGAATTTCAGCATTTTTTTTTTTTCCACAATTTTCCACTTCCATTTCAAACCCACCTTTTTCCCAATACTTTCACAGCATTTTCCACATTTTTTCCACACGACAGACTTATACTTTATGTCAAGCAAAACAAAAATTTTCACTCCAAGCTTTTCAATAACATAACTTGCAAGCAAAATAGGAAGAGAACAAGTCAAACGAAATAAATCCACCAGGCCGTGGTATAGTCAGCCAGGTTCAAGAAGATAAAGTCTGCCCCTACTTCGTCAATGGCAGCCTCAGGTCTATATTCTTCGTCATTCACATCCACAAAGTTAGTGTCCATGTCCGTCGGGATGCAAACATCATCCCAATACCTCCTCCTTGTCTTCCCAACATGCTTTATGGGTTGCACCCCCACCAGGGATCCCATAGAGCACACGCCTAACACCGCTAGGCAAAGCAACCCCGAGATTCAATGTCAGAAGCCACGCGGACTTCATCTTATGCTCTGAAATGACGCAAAGTTCGTTAGCAAGATCCAAGTATTGGACAAGATAAACTTGCCCATCCCCAGCATCCTTGTCACATTATAGACTAGGCTCGCACATTTGCCCTATGGTCATGATATCACAAAATGCACTACTCAATAGATTATGATTATCTAACACAACCACATCCTTTATGTCCCCTGCCCCATATATGAAGTAGAGATCTCACATTTCAATTTGCCTCTCCGATCTGATATGTTATGCATGTGCACAGGAAAATAGATCTTCTTAGCGTTCTTCGTGCAATGCCCAACCATCCTTTCAGAAGAATGCAGCCTTGTGTCTTCCAAGGCCTTGCACACAAGTATTACACCATCAGATCTTTGAACCCCCAAAAAAAAAAAAAAAAAAAAACCCAGTTTGAACTAGAATATCTAGACCAAACATCTGCCTTGGTCAATCCCTTAGCAGTATTATCATCCTATACTTAATACTGAGCTCCATTAAATATAGTATCTCTTTTACCTTTGAATTTATCTTTTCGTCTCATTAGACCTCCTCAAGATCTTGTAAAATACTTTAAGAATGTTTATTTCCAATTAGGTCCAAGTGGAATCTTTTTCAAAAGACAATAATCTAAATTCAAAGGTCCTTTAACTTATAATCAATCTGACCTAGAGGTGGAGATCATTTTCATTTTGAGATATGGCAGTTACTTGCTCTACCAGATACATTTTTTCTTTGAATATTATTTGTTAAAGATCTCTTCACACTTTTCTAAGTATGAATTTTGTATCTCTATGGACATCGAGATTCTTACTTCAGAACTCTGGTAAACCTTAACACAAGGGATTATTTATTCCTTTGGACATGAATCAATAGCATGTTTTGCTTGGTTCTTCTGCACTCTGGCATTATCATGAGCTTTTCTCATTCCTAGGGTCACATCTACCATCTAAGGCCATTTTTAGCATCTGTCCAAGTGTCTATAATCAGATCTGTTGTTCCCTATGTGATTGGGAAAAATTCGAGCAGTATCATTAACTAAAACTTTCAGTAAATTTCTATTTGTAGCCAACACAGCATATAGCTGAATGGAAAAATTGTCATATATATATTCAAAGTCATAAGACTGCCTAAGCATACAATATTTAATGCTTGTTTATAAGTGCCAGCCTCAAACTTTCTTGAAAAAACCTTTTGTTTAAGGCATCTTGTAGCTTAAAAACAGAGAAAGGACATATCATCTATGTAAACAAAGCCGATACATTCATGCTAAACTTATATCACCAACATTCACGAAAATAGACCTAAAAAACGGTGCATGTACTAAGTGCTCATGTTCGTTACCATAAACAGCTCCAAAACGAAAGCATAAAACAAAGAAAGGTATGATAATACTAAACCATGTTGATGTAGCATATGTTTTTTGAAGACTCATTTTTTATGCCATCAGCCATACACGAGCTAATACTCCAAGACTGTAGTAGACCATTCAACCTAGGAAGCAAAAGAGACAATGAGAGTAAAATCCCGTACCTGCAGCCAAACAAGTAGATATTAGCAATAATCTTGGTAATACTACAGGGGCCAAAAGGTACTTTGGGATTTTCAGCTCTTCGCTGGTCACCCATTGTTCCTTTTGCCCCTATAAGTATAAAATGGACTACAAGTTCCTTACATTACTGTATCAAACACATTTAATACAAGAACAACCCCCTTTTTTTAAAAAAAAAGAGAGAAACCACAAATGGGGTATATGTATCCACTATGGATTGCTATTCTATTTGCTGTTAAAGAACAAAAATCTTGGTCATAGTTATTCATAGACCACATCTCCTCATTCAAGGATGATCTTACATATGCATGATTACATAGATAATCTTACAGTATGAGCTCTTCATATCTTGCAGCAGAACTCCTTATATCTTATAGCAGATAAAAGAACAAAAAATAAAAAACATGGTCGTAGTTACTCAAAGACCACCGCCATTCATTCATAGATGATCATATATGTGCATGATTACATAGATAATCTTACATTATGAGCTCTTCTTATCTTACAGCAGGTCTCCTCATATCCTTCAGCAGATAATCATACAACAGATCTCTTCTTATGCATGATTACATGGATAACCTTACATTTTTTTATGTGTCGCCATTACTTGCCATACGCTGTTAATATGGAATTTTTTTGTATTACTCAGATAAATTCAGAGAATAGACTATTGGATCCTTATCTACCACATGGGCGATTATGTGGCCCGGCTGGCATATTATCCCTCCCTTAAGCCATAATCATTCTATAACCTTAAACCTAGACTTTCAGAAATTGCAGAATATTCAAGTTTAAAAAAACTTGTAGGTCGTCCAAGTCGTAGTTATCCTCTTGTGTCATCTTGACGTTTTGTGCAGTAAGATTATCATCTTGGTTCTTACTGTATGATTGCTTGTACCCTTTTTGGTATCCACCTCTTTCCTCCCTACCATAGAAATTTCTTTTCTGGCCATAACCTCCTCTGTTAGATTTTGGATCCATGACCGGATGTTTTTTTGGAGCTGCCTCGTTGCAACAAGCCGCAAATTCTCTTCTTAGTGCCTCCGCCTCAAGCTTTTCCTCTTCACTTCCGGAAGACTCACGTCCGTCTGAACTATACCCCATATTATTTTTGGGGGGGAAAAACCATAGATAATATCGTATCTCCCATACACTTAAAGTTTGGTTCTTGTATTCTGTCATTAGCAATAACTCTTGGTGGCTAGTCCTTAATGCCCACGTATGGAAATTCCCGCATATCAATAAAGGTTCTATCAACTCCAGCCTAGTTTAGGTCCTCGGTGCTAACTTTGTATGGGGTTTTGGCCATGATCTCTAAGATAGATGGTAACTGTTTTAGCACTATCTAAAGGTGCCTTATGCATCTGTTATCATATCCAAACTTGTGATTGTGTGAGTTATTATCTCATGCTTATTCACAGTTAGAGACAATGTCTAAACAGAATATTTTTTTTTAAAAAGAAGAAAGGGGAGCAAAATTTCCTCTATTTGGTTAGCCGTACTACAGAGGGAACGTTCTCCTACTGCAGACAATTCCAGACCATAATCTATATGGTAGAATTACCATTCACCTTTATTTAACACTTCAAGGTTAAATACTAAATTTTGTGGATTCCACACCCCTGAAGCAATTAATAGAGGAGCTCATTCTTAACTCCAATGTATAGTGTGAAAGCCCTATCAAATAATTAAATAAAAAAACCCTTCCTCCTACCGTGGGAGATGGTTTAACTCACCTATTCGTTATGAATCTGTGATTATGGGGATTGCTCACCCCCACTACCACAGTAGGGGTTAAAGCACATCCCATGAGTTGAACAATACTAGCAAAAAGATTAAACGGTTAAGTAGTACCTGTGTATCAGTTTGGTCTGAAGAGCAGCTCCAGTATTTCTTTGTCATATGGCAGACCTGGAAACTCATTTTGTTGCATATATCTGTGTACTCTGTACTGGATGCCTTTATGGTCAAAGCCATTGTCGGTAAAGCACTGAATTAAAGCCTTAATATCTTTAGCAGCTCCATTGGGACAGGAGTTTATGTACATATGTGGTAGAATTTGAGAAACAATCACGTTTCTAGCCTGAAAATAAGGCCTGCAACTATTCGCATGTACATATTTGAGGGCTTTAAAAGGAAGGCCATTCCTTTTGTCAAACTTTATAGTTCTGAAAATGCCACTTGTTCTGCTGACAATTTCAATGCACATATTCATGAAATTTCCACTACACCCATAGGTAGCTATGGGGTCATTTTCAAAAGCATAACCCGTTTCTTCTTTGATTCCTAGAAAATTCATATCGTAAATTCTTAATTCACCATATAACAGTGGTGGAGTGGAGCTCAGAAATTTTTTTATATCTCCACAATTCAAGGCCAGTAGGTCGTCCATGTATCTAAAGGTGTACTTGAACATTTCTAGTTCTTTATATTTCCCTTGAGATGCCAATTTTTTTATAAATATAGCTTCAAACCATGCAAGATACAGGTTGCACCAGCACGGGCTGCATGCAAAGCCCATAGGAATCCCACATGTTTGAATCCATGTTTTTGCTCCCTTCATAATAAAACAGTTGGTGATTAACCATATGTTAGCTCGAATACAGTTTTCCTTACTCAAAAGGGACCAACATTTTCCTTTGGGGTCTATTTTGAACCACTTGGTCACAAAGTCCTCCTCCCCGACTTTCTTAATCCACAATTTATTGTTATAATGTGTCTTCTTCATGTATTTCCATGTAGCATTTATCACCTCAGTTATAATTTGGAAAATGCCTGTGTCCCCCACAGCAACATATATTTCTGTGATCTTAGCTGGTAGGTGAAGTATAACATCATATATGGACTGTATCATCCAATTAGGATTAACTCTGCCTGGGAAAAGATTACAGAAGTTTTCACAAATGTCTTTGGCTATTTCCGGCCACATTTCTATGATCATGTTAAGGACTGCTGTGATAGCATTAGCAAATAAAGTGTAGAGTGTTCCATGCGCATTGGTAATCCAACGATACTCATGTTTGTGCGCTTTGTAAATACCCAACAGATAGGGCAATCTTTCACTGCTGCAATCAGTATAATGTAGAATATTATTCATCTCATTTTTTAACTTCCAAATAATTGCTATTTGATCGGCTTCAATTTCCCTAAAATCTTTGCTCTCCAACCTGCTTTGGGCCATTTCCCTCATGTGTTTTGGACATATAAAGGCTGGATTATTAGAAGCTTTATCAACACCAGCTACGTATAGATATTTGCTTATCCATTCGATGCTGTTGATAACTTTACTATCATTGAGCAGGAACCTTCTGGTCCTATCCATTCTGAATGCTTTCTTAACATCCTGAATAGCATTTTGGACAATAAGTTCCTTAACTTTTTCCTTCACCAATACTTCTATGTTGGGATATGTGTATCGGTTGAGCTCAAATATGCGGTCCACGGAATCTCCTAACATTCTTTTGAAAGCATCAAATTCCAGACTTTTGTCAGGAATATGATTAAGTCCCTGTTGGAACATGTTCCTCACTTGTTTATTTTCACAATTGCCAGATCTGTAGTCCATATATGCCCTATGGACTGATCTACAAATTTCTGTAAATGTGGTATGGAACAAGGGCAGACATTAGTATCATCTTGGGCAAAGATATAAAATGGTTTATAGCAAAGGTCCCTTAAGTTCTCTGTGTACTTCCATGAAAACATAATGTCTTCCATCATGCTATCACCAATGTCACCTAAAACAGTGGTCATGGCTCTATGGCAGATCTTAGGAATACAAATTTTGTCCAGGATTTTGGACATGAAGGTACAATGGACAATTTTCTTATTCTGTTTCACTAAATGGTCTCCCAGATGTAGTCTTCCCAAGACATCCCTCTCTAAGGTTTTTGAATTCTGCAGAAAATATGTATGAATTGTACTTTCAGTTAGTATGTACCCTAAGAAACACAATACCTAGCTTTTAGAAAGAATGGTCTTGATGTGTATTCCACTGAATACCATCTTCCAGATCTCTGGATATTTTTGGGCAGAATAGCCTAAGGGGAGCTCATAACTAATGAGACCCTTGTTATTTATCAAACTGAATCTGGGTATTTAAGTCAATTCTGTGTACCTAATACATGTGTATCAAAAGCATTTATGCCATTTAATTTATAAATGCATACTTTACTGTTCAAGGAACATAATGCAAATTACCTCATTTATCATATTTGAGCATCTGCACCGTATCTCCCATGATCTTTTGCAATTCGGTCTTGTCTCCTTTGGTAACTGAGTGCCCCATGTAGCCAGGGGTTTCTAACCCCTCCACCGTAATACTTTCAGAGTTTTCAAGGCACTCCTCAGCTGGAAGTTTAGTTACCCTGGGTGGAGCGTTGATGGTTACTTTAGAACCACTGGATTTTGCAGCCTTGCTTTGCTTTGGTATCTTGTTGCTGCTGGTGCTAACTGTAACACTGGTACCTTTGAGGAAATCTATGGACTTGATGGTTTTCTCACAAATATCAGTCATGAGACACTTGGGGAAGCTTATCTTTAGATCAGCATCTGGGTTTTCAGAAAGTTTTATAGTCATACCGATAACTATCCGCCTAACCTCCAGGTATGCCAAAAAGTTGGTCACGCCCTCTTTAAGTGTGGTCTTCAAACAGTTTCTGAAAGCCACTATCTGTCCAGCAGTAGACATGTTAGGATAAATCTTATTCAAATTGTTGAGCATATACCAAACTCCATGGTCGAACCAGATCATGTTCTCATTACACTGGTTGGGTGTTCTTCCTTTTCCTTTATCTTCGCATATACACTTAAAGTACGGACACATGGTGCGCCAAATTCGTTTCAAATAGAAGTCATCACGTCTTATATTGGTATACGCCATGTGGCCCTTTTGTGCAAGCACCATTAAGTCGCTTTTGGTGCATTTTTTATCAAAGAACCTTGTATTGACAGCCAACTTGATTTTGGTTTTCTTCATTCTAATCATTCTGTAAGCAGCAGCAGTAGCCTCGGACACTTTTTCCTTTGATATATCCCCTAGCAGCATCCATGCTTCTTCATTAATTGGTGCTAAAGCACCAAAGTTTTTGGTTCGCCATAAAGCTTGATTGCACAATAAGCCATGGCTTTCCACTAGGCGTTCAGAAATGATAGGGAACCTTAGGCAATTCCGAAGTGTAAACTTAAAGTCAATGTCTAGGCTGCTATCAGCACCTAAAGTATTAGGCTGTAGAATGGCTTTATCCTCCTCGGTCAGAATATCAGCACCAAAAAGATCATCATTGCCTTGCGTATTCAGATTGCTATCAGCTGGTTTGTTAAGGCGTATCTGCTCCTCATCTTTGGTATGAGTGCTTTTCATGTCATTGACCTCCTCCAAAGCTGTGACCCCAAGTATAAAGTTCTTGGTGCATTCATCCTCCAGGTTGGTCCAATTGTATACCTTCCGAGCTAGGTTATCATACGCACTAGCCATAAACGAGTACACCTCCTCATCCTTATCGGATAATTTGTTGATGTGAGGTAAAAGTATTAACCAGCCACTAAAGCCAAGGTGAGAAATCAGGGAGAGTTGATCCGACCTTCTAGTAGCTTCTCTTTCCAGAATAAATTCATGTACTTTTCCATTTTTAATACAGCACAGAACAGTCTGGACAGCCGAATTGCGGCACTCAATTCTGTTTTTATCATACCCCAAGTTTGTCAATTGCTCATTCCATGTCGGAGGAATAATTTCATATTCTTCCTCCTCCTCATTTGTTTCCTGTATGCAACATGCAAGTTTTGTCAAACTATAATATTAATCAGAAACATACACTGTAATTTTTATTAAACCAAAATTTTTTCCTTTTCCATTTGTCTCTAAAATTTTTTTCAGTAGATGGGGTCAATCCCAGCATAACTATTCAGCTCAATCAATACTCCCAAAGGTAAGAGATAACAGTGGATGTACCACCGTGATTATCTAAAAAAAACCCAGTTTGAACTAGAATTTCTAGACCAAACATTTGCCTTGGTCAATCCCTTAGCAGTATTATCATCCTATACTTAATACTGAGCTCCATTAAATATAGTATCTCTTTTACCTTTGAATTTATCTTTTCGTCTCATTAGACCTCCTCAAGATCTTGTAAAATACTTAAGAATGTTTATTTCCAATTAGGTCCAAGTGGAATCTTTTTCAAAAGACAATAATCTAAATTCAAAGGTCCTTTAACTTATAATCAATCTGACCTAGAGGTGGAGATCATTTTCATTTTGAGATATGGCAGTTACTTGCTCTACCAGATACATTTTTTCTTTGAATATTATTTGTTAAAGATCTCTTCACACTTTTCTAAGTATGAATTTTGTATCTCTATGGACATCGAGATTCTTACTTCAGAACTCTGGTAAACCTTAACACAAGGGATTATTTATTCCTTTGGACATGAATCAATAGCATGTTTTGCTTGGTTCTTCTGCACTCCGGCATTATCATGAGCTTTTCTCATTCCTAGGGTCACATCTACCATCTAAGGCCATTTTTAGCATCTGTCCAAGTGTCTATAATCAGATCTGTTGTTCCCTATGTGATTGGAAAAAATTCGAGCAGTATCATTAACTAAAACTTTCAGTAAATTTCTATTTGTAGCCAACACAGCATATAGCTGAATGGAAAAATTGTCATATATCTATATTCAAAGTCATAAGACTGCCTAAGCATACAATATTTAATGCTTGTTTATAAGTGCCAGCCTCAAACTTTCTTGAAAAACCCTTTTGTTTAAGGCATCTTGTAGCTTAAAAACAGAGAAAGGACATATCATCTATGTAAACAAAGCCGATACATTCATGCTACAGCTTATATCAGTCAACATTCCTGAAAATAGACTGAAAAACCTGCATGTACTAAGTGCTCATGTCTGTTACCATAAACAGCTCCAAAACAAGTATAACAGCAAAGGTATGATAATACTAAACCATGTTGATGTAGCATATGTTTTTTGAAGACTCATTTTTTATGCCATCAGCCATACACGAGCTAATACTCCAAGACTGTAGTAGACCATTCAACCTAGGAAGCAAAAGAGACAATGAGAGTAAAATCCCGTACCTGCAGCCAAACAAGTAGATATTAGCAATAATCTTGGTAATACTACAAGGGCCAAAAGGTACTTTGGGATTTTCAGCTCTTCGCTGGTCACCCATTGTTCCTTTTGCCCCTATAAGTATAAAATGGACTACAAGTTCCTTACATTACTGTATCAAACACATTTAATACAAGAACAGCCCCCTTTTTTTTTAAAAAAGAGATAGATAGATAGTAGTTTTAACGTCACGCCACTAGGCAGCATCCAACTGAACATGTGACCACACACCACACTACATTGCTTGGTTGGGCCCTGCCCCCAACCACCTTACATTGCGTCTGTTGGGATTTGACCCCCAACAGTACCGAGTGCGATTCTGGGCGGTCTCGAACTCGAGACCACATTGCTAAGGAACTAGTGTGTTACCACTAGACCAAACGCCCAGAAACCACAAATGGGGTATATGTATCCACTATGGATTACTATTCTATTTGCTGTTAAAGAACAAAAATCTTGGTCATAGTTATTCATAGACCACAGCTCCTCATTCAAGGATGATCTTACATATGCATGATTACATAGATAATCTTACAGTATGAGCTCTTCATATCTTGCAGCAGAACTCCTCATATCTTATAGCAGATAAAAGAACAAAAAATAAAAAACATGGTCGTAGTTACTCAGAGACCACCGCTATTCATTCATAGATGATCATATATGTGCATGATTACATAGATAATCTTACATTATGAGCTCTTCTTATCTTACAGCAGGTCTCCTCATATCCTTTAGCAGATAATCATACAACAGATCTCTTCTTATGCATGATTACATGGATAACCTTACATTTTTTTATGTGTCGCCATTACTTGCCATACGCTGTTAATATGGAATTTTTTTGTATTACTCAGATAAATTCAGAGAATAGACTATTGGATCCTTATCTACCACATGGGCGATTATGTGGCCCGGCTGGCATATTATCCCTTAAGCCATAATCATTCTATAACCTTAAACCTAGACTTTCAGAAATTGCAGAATATTCAAGTTTAAAAAAACCTGTAGGTCGTCCAAGTCATAGTTATCCTCTTGTGTCATCTTGACGTTCTGTGCAGTAAGATTATCATCTTGGTTCTTACTGTATGATTGCTTGTACCCTTTTTGGTATCCACCTCTTTCCTCCCTACCATAGAAATTTCTTTTCTGGCCATAACCTCCTCTGTTAGATTTTGGATCCATGACCGGATGTTTTTTTGGAGCTGCCTCGTTGCAACAAGCCGCAAATTCTCTTCTTAGTGCCTCCGCCTCAAGCTTTTCCTCTTCACTTCCGGAAGACTCACGTCCGTCTGAACTATACCCCATATTATTTTTTGGGGGGAAAAACCATAGATAATATCGTATCTCCCATACACTTAAAGTTTGGTTCTTGTATTCTGTCATTAGCAATAACTCTTGGTGGCTAGTCCTTAATGCCCACGTATGGAAATTTCCGATATCAATAAAGGGTTCTATCAACTCCGCCCTAGTTTAGGCCCTCGGTGCTAACTTTGTATGGGGTTTTGGCCATGATCTCTAAGATAGATGGTAACTGTTTTAGCACTATCTAAAGGTGCCTTATGCATCTGTTATCATATCCAAACTTGTGATTGTGTGAGTTATTATCTCATGCTTATTCATAGTTAGAGACAATGTCTAAACAGAATATTTTTTTTTTAAAAAGAAGAAAGGGGAGCAAAATTTCCTCTATTTGGTTAGCCGTACTCATGGAGGAACGTTCTCCCCCACTGCAGACAATTCTGCACCATAATCTATATGGTAGAATTACCATTCACCTTTATTTAACACTTCAAGGTTAAATACTAAATTTTGTGGATTCCACACCCCTGAAGCAATTAATAGAGGAGCTCATTCTTAACTCCAATGTATAGTGTGAAAGTCCTATCAAATAATTAAATAAAAAAAAAAAAAGAGAAGAAAAAACATGCAAACCATTTCTTTATACTAGCATTCACAATCGTGAGTGTTCTTAGCTTAAGCTTGGACAATGCTTGGATAATGCAAGTGATCAAGCCGGCTTCCCCTCTCTAAAGCCACAACACCAGCAACTTAGCAACTGCCTTACTCTCATAGATCCTAACCAGCTTGTTAAATCATAGCCTTGGGGCATCTGCTCCAGATTGCCCCATTATAGTGACACTAACATCTAGCAAATTACCATCATTGGTGTCAACAATAAGCCTCCTAGCAAAGACCCGCCCCTTGGCTGCATGGTTACTAGCCTCCTTTCTCATGGCCAATAGAACTACAACACCAAATAATCGACAGATTTGAGGCAAAAACACACTAAAAACTGCAAGGAGAAGACGGACTCACAACTATGAAGAACTTCGGCATCCCTCTTATCTTATCTTATCTTATCTTCAAGCTGTGGATGCCCAAATACAAAATGCCACGCCGAAATGCCACATACATTTATTTCAAGTCCAGCCATGCTTACCCACACCATCAAAACTAGACCGAAAATGCAAAATCCCAATATACGATTGGTCAAACTCCACATTTCACGTCTGTTTAATTCCTACGGCTGTTTCAGAAGAGCTTTTCTTGGAAGCTTTTTTTTTCAGTAGTGTGGCGATTCGTCTAAACCGTAAGTGTTTTCAGGTAAAATGGATTTCTGCAATTGCTTTTCTTCAGCAGCATTCCTGCTAAAAATTTTATTTGTTCATGAAGGTGGAATTTTTTATCGGGATAAATCCACAGAGCTTTGAAACCTGCATCAGTTCTTTTGGAGAAACCTGCATCAGTGCGTATTTGAGGATCGCAGACAAGGACGTCAGGAAGCTATTTTATCTTTGAAACCTAAGTATTTTCAGCTTTCTGGTCTTAAGGGTGTCGATTCTCTTGAATGGGAAATTCTTGCAGCATTTATTATTGGTGAATGAACTCAGGATTTTGAAGTACCTGTGAAGATTCTTTACCAACATGAGTGCAAGCTATGCGAAAAAATCTTTGGCGGAATAGACCAAGAAGTTTATTTCCCTGAGATTTTTTGCAAGATCATTCGCGCAGGAATGGGTACCATGTTCAGAATCATTTTCCCCCTTCGTTGCAGGGCTTTAAATGCAACACGTTCTTGGAAATTCTGATCAGGTCTGGTGTCACAGGGCTTATGAGATTCTGCCAAAGGCTCTTCACTTCTTATGATCAGGTCTACCATCATAGGCCTTATGAATTCGGCCTAAGGCCATACTTCTTGATTCCTAAGACCTATTGCTTTCTGGCACTTTGCTTCTACTATTTTTCTATTTTTTTCTATTTTTCTACTTCTTGGTTTCTGGCACTTTGCTTCTACTATTTTTCTTTAAGGTCTCAGTTAACTCATTTGATCTCTGCTCTACTTTTACATTGTCACATTTGGAAGCAGCTACAAGCCTGTGCTTGGGAGTGGAAGTAAAAGGTTAATTCAATTTTGCAAATCGTCAAATAGCTAGCTTGCTATTGTGCTATATTATCTAGCTAATATATTATGTATTTCCTATTTGTATGGTCAGAATATTATCTTCTGAGTCTAATTTTATGCTTTGCTTAGTCTCTTATGTGTTGGATCTTATGCGAGTTTATGCATTGTATTGGTGTTTTCGTACTTTATATGTTATAATGTAAACAAAATCCATCTTGCTATGTGCGCATAATTATGCCACGTTTGTTATAGCTTATGTGAAAGAAACGGCTTGGCTTATAATGTTTGAGAAGTTTGGAAGTAGTCTGCTCATGTTATTTAGCACACGCAGCTTGCAGTGAGTTATTGATGTGTGAGTTGGTGGTGGCACAAAGAAATGCACAAGTTTCTAATGACTTTTTTTGCTTTTTTGTAGGTTTGGTGCCAGTAGAGCATGGACTCTATGTGTTTTGGAAGGTGCGAATTTGTGCAGATGCATTTGCTTCTGCTTTAGTAATATTCATAGAAATATTGAGATGGCAGCCTCTAAGACTGTAATGTTTTATATCAAAAAACTGATTAGAGGATGCACTTGGCCTGAAACACAAATGTTATCGTTGTGCAGTATAGCTGGCATGCATCATTGGAAGGACTGATTTTTCTGTTCCATAAGGTCAATTCTTCTCTAAATTGTTTAATGGTTATGCATTTTCTGTAGTAAATAGAATAGAATAGAATAGTTTTTTTAAAAGTAAGCTGCTTAGCACCTTTCCATCAGAAGGCATACACGTTTGCCTTTGATATTTTTAACACTATCGTAAGATGTTAGCAGTTATGAGAATTGTAGCTGAGTTTTGTATATCTTTCTACATGTTCCAACTAAGCCAGATCTCTTTGAAACCAGCATTTAGCATCTCTCTATATTAGGTAATAGACATAAGAGTTTTGTTGGTTATCAGGTTAAGCTATCAGGCTATGCTGGTTACATAGATTGCAAAGAGGCTATGAAAATATTTGCTGCAATAGTACATGGGGACATGAAGCCAGATAAAGTGAATTACCTAAGTATTTTAGTCATTTGTACAAATGCAGAGGTTCTTGAAATTGGAAAACTTGTCAATGCTTATTTGGATAAAAGATACAGATGAAGTCAGCTTTGATACCTCGCTTGGCAATACACTTGCAAGCATGTACATTAATTGTAAAAGCATTGGGGATGCCCACCATGTATTAGATAGAATGCTTGCATTAGATATAGCTACATGGACTGTAATTACATGGCATTCAACCATTATGTGGGGAGCCCTACTTAATCTGTATACCAAATGAGGAACATGCACAGTGTGGAGATCTATCAAAGTCTATAGAACTTTATAATAGAATATAGAACTTCTTTCACATTACTTAGCAAATCGTTTAAACAGTATTGATTGACATGCTCAAAAAATAGAACCTATACAACCACATGTAGTGGGAGGAGCCGAATTGATCAACATGAGCAGGCAATAGTATGTTCACACTGTTTGGCAAATCATTAAGCAAGACCTCTCTAAACACTGCTGATTGTACATGATAAAATAGAACTTGCGCAACCAATTGCACTGGGAGTAGCTAAACTTGAGCAGCTCGCATCCACGCATCTATTAACAACCTCTTACAATCCATGGGCCTATAACGTTTCTTCCTTCCAGTTTTTGACAACCAAGATTTCTTGCACATGCCAAAAGGAGATTTTTAGACCTTACACTTCTTGCTTAGGTAAAAAAATTCCACTAAAATCTCTAGAACTTGCAAAATCTGCCATAGACTACTTTGCATAATTATCTAAATTCAGAATTTGAAGGACACATATATAGGCTTTCATATTAAGCTCATGTTCCTTGGCCTCAGAGCTTCTACTTCCAGGTTTGTGGCTAAAGATTCTATTCCTGCTACTTCTAGCTAAGACAATGAAGGTAATGCCAATTTGTTTACAAGGTAAAGAATAAATGCCAATCTGTGGAAGCATCCTCCTCACATCGCTCAATCGTGTCAAGATCCGAATCCATTGGGATGTACGCAAGCGTGGAGTGAAAGCGCAAGAGAGAGAAAATGATTCAAAGATGTGCAGAGAATATCATATGCCTCATGAAATTTTTTATCGCATGTGAAAACCCTTCCTATTTTCCTTCATGCGTGGAAAATAGGAAGGGTTTCTATAGCATTGGAAAATAGGAAGGGTTTCCTTCCAAAATTTGAATTCTAGGGTGACTTGCATACAACAAAATTTAAATTGAAATGCACTTATTTACTCCAAATGCACTTTAAAAGAAATCTTTAAAAGATTCCCTAAAATTCCCCAAAAAAGGTCCATTTTCGCGGTCTATTTGTGACAAGTGTGATAGTTTCAATATTTTAGACACCATTTTTGAGCTTCTTATTAAGCTTAGCATACATATAAAATTGTTTGATACCCTATTTTGGTCCCCTAGTTTGATACAAGAAATACTAACAAATTTAAGGACCCTAGATTGACATTCAAACAAACAGCAATTGCACTAGAGCAACTAAAAAGTATGATATTCGGAGTTTTCAAAATCGCTACAAATTTATGAACAAAATCGTAAAAAATATAGTACATTTAACATTCTTAACAAAGTTATATTTTGCGGATAAATCAGGATGCATGTCTTCATCTGACTCGTTGAGACCATGATCACCAAAGTTATTCGTGTCCTCTGCCTCACTATCAAAAGTGGATCTTCCTCATCGCTGTCTATTAATAAAACTTCATCACATCTCTAACAACCTTTTTGGGTGGTTCACTCAACCAGCATTCTGACCTTAGTAACATTTGAATCACAACATTCAATTTGTAAGTTCCGTCTTATATAGTTGCCCTAAAATGTGTTGCCAACTTGCTATATAATTTTGTACGCGGACATGGCCAGGTAACCATACAACCTGGCCCTTTCATAAAATGATGTGTTTTTAGTATCAGTTCGTAGGCTTTAATTTTTTCCACGTCATCGGATGGTATAAATTTATACTGTGGGGGAGCTCAAGGGGTATAGATTCATATTGTTTTGCACTAAATGGTATAAATTTATAGCGCGTGAGCTCAAGGGGTAAAAATGTATACAAGAAGAGAACTCGAGCGGTATAAATTTATACCGCATGTGAGCTCAAGTGGTATAAATTTATACCACCACACAATATAAATTTATACCATGCCATGGTATAAATTTATACCACGAGCTCTCTTTCGAATTTTTCGTAATATAAAGCCTTACATTATTTACGCATAGAAATTTCATCAAATGGAACTTTATTTATGGTTATAACATGATACTGCATGGATGAAACACGTCATTGCTTGGCTATAACGAGGCAAAATCTAATCTACATCTCGAATGGATCTAGATGGTATACATCTATACTGTGGCTAGGAAATTTTGGTGTGAGAAAAATTTTAGGGTTTTGTCAATCTCTCAATCCAGGGGGTTCTTGGTGCGGCCAGAGTTTGTCTGATTGTTTTGAAGAATGTTTGATGCTTTTCAAGAAGGAAGAAAATTTTCTTAGGGTAAATAGGCTTTTATGGACATAAAAAGATTGTGATAGCAATAGGTATTGGTATTACTTATTCTGTATTCGCCTATGCATAGAGCCTCGGTCCTGATCAAATTCATGCCTTCATATTTTGGCCATTCTTATGCTAAACACTTATGTGCATCTGTAAATCTGTGATTTCTGAAGGTTTTTCTTTTGGCCAATTCATTCTAGGACGAAACAGATAATAACAAGTCCAAAGGCAGATCTTTAGCAGCATGACAACAATTTCACACCTCAAGTCCTCTGCTTTTGTCTCAGTTTTGATTAGAAGCCAAGGATTGGAAAAGGGAAAGGCGTAACAAATTTGGGTCGGCATGATGTCAAAGGCACTATCTCAGATCTAGAAAAGCTGCGGCTTTTTTAGATTTCATGGCATAAACATGTGAAAGATGGCTAAAACCTTCACAAATGATCTGCCTCTGCTCTGTTTGTACAGCAAGTAACATCCGGAATGTTTTGTATGCCTCAGAGCACATGGATGCAATATGTGGATGCTTGGAGAAGAATAAATATAAGTCAGTGGGTCATTCTATTTCCAGTTCTTGGCCTCAGCTTGAGTTTATATGCAGTTCACAAGGCATACTATGGGCATCATTAATCTCAACTGCTCAACCTTATGTGATTAGCTCTTATTTGAATAATTGTGCAACTGTGCTAATTTGTGCAACCGTGCATAGAATATATTCATAGCAAGATGGCTGGATGTTAAGAGGGCTGGGGATGGCCTACTTTAACACTTATACCAAAGATAAGATCCAATATCATGCACAAAATGGTAGCAGCCTTTGGTTCATGCATTCTTTGGCTGTTTTAGATGTAGAAACAAGAGAACACGTGCAACAAAGGTTCGTCAGATGCTCAATCTGCAAATTTTGTTACCAAGTTTAAATTGCTTCTAAAGAAGGATGAGCTTTTAATGATGCAATAGTTCAAGATTTTCCCCAGATGTCAGCCTTGAATGGGTTGTAATTCATTATTAAACAAAGATGTCAGCCTTGAAAGGGCTAGTTGATTATTAGACAAAGATGTCATAGCTTGTGCTGAAAGTCCTGAAAACATATTATGGAACATGTGTTGGTATTGCTAATGTGCAATGGTGTCTTACAGTGACTTCATACTAGGAAGATATCACAAAGAAAAGATGCAGATCTATGCAGAGATGGCAGTGATGGCAGGGCATAGATGCAGGATAAGGGAGCAAATGTGGTTTCTTGGACCATCATTATTTCTACATATGCTCAAAATAGGTCTTACGAAGAGGCCTTCCATATTTTCCAGCAAATGCAGATTGAGAGTATCTTGCCAAATAATTTATACAATCCTTTCAGTATGCACCAAGAAAATCATACACATTCCATCATTGTGAAACATAAATTAGAGGGGAATAAGGTTTAAAATGAAACACACTTATTTAAGAAGTGCGTTTGAAAGATTCCTTTATAAAAATTGAAAACTTGAAAAAACAGACAAAATAGGGAGCAAAATAGATTGTTGAGCACTTAGCGTTCAGAATACCCCGAAAAAAGTAACATTTTTGAAGCTTTTTCATTTTTCAAAGAGGGCAAAAAAAAAAAACTTGTTTTAAGGAGAGAAACATTAGTTTTAAAAACTAAATAAGTACTTATTGTTGAAAATAGAAGGAAATATAGTTTGTCTTTTTGCACGCTTAATATAAGTACTACTAAAATCAAACATATAAAAGACAAAGAGTGTGAAATCATGGAGCAAGAAAGACACAGAAAGACAAAGTTATAATTAAGCATTGTTGAAGACACAAAGCTTTCAGTTTCATAAATATATATATTATAATTCTTAGCACATACCTTACAATGGAAGTAAAGGCACTCACACAATCAAATAATTATAATGATATTTCAATCAGTCTGTACCCCTTAGGATCTGGCTCTTGCGAGGACACAACAGCAGAGACGCCTACTTCTGATTCCAAGTCCACAGGACTCTCGTACCCCTTAGGATCTGGCTCTTGCGAGGACACAACAGCGGAGACGCCTACTTCTGATTCCAATCCTACTGGCGCAGGCGGTTTCTCGGGCACAGGCTCCACAGGCTCCAGGTCGACAAACTCCACCTCCTTGTCTTTTCTCCCCATAATAGGAGGCTGGATTTCTGTATAAGTGCCTTTTACATTGCCAGCACCGTTCTTTGTTCCCAGCTCCTCATTTTCATCAGGAAAGGATTCACAAGAGCTTATCCTGGTCCTGATAAAACTTATTTTATCTGGGTCTATGTCGATAGAGACAACATTGCGCCCCTGCTTAAGGGCGCAAATTGCTGTGGTGCATGTTCCAGAAAAAGCATCCAAAATCCAGTCGCCTGGGCGAGAAAACCACTGTATTAAGTTATTAATGAGCCTCTGTGGCTTCTGATAATGGGACACCACAGCGCCTTGTCTCTGTGGGTCTCTTAACTTTTGCTAAACAGCCGGGTACTGAAAAGCATTGCAGGGAGGAGTCTTCTCATTCTGCGTATTGAAATGAGCCATGGTTTTTTTGGCGTCCGCGCTGTAAAAACCTATGTGGAAATGCTCAAAACAGCTCACTAAGCGCGGACCACCACCATGTCCCTTGACGTTCGTTTTTAGCCTGCCAAACAATACAGCAATTAAAAATTAATAGAAAGAAAACAATGAAAATAAGTTAGCCCAGTGGTGTGGCGGTATAAATTTATACCACGGCTGCCTTGTATAAATTTATACCACGGTGCATGCCGTATGAATTTATACAAAGGTTGCCTTGTTGTATAAATTTATACCACGATTGTTCCAGCCGTATAAATTTATACCTTAAGGCAACTGAGGTATAAATTTATACCGTGGAGTTACAGTAAATAAAAAAACAATAAATATGAAGCTTATCAAACGCAGTTTTCGAAGACGGCGTTACAGACAGCTCCCAGAGGTTTAAGCACCGACATCGTCTGCAGGTCGGAATGAAAAATGATAACCCTCCAGTTTGCAGATATCGTGACATCCTTCAGCCCGTCCAAAAAAGCGGCGCTATCTTTAATTTTAAAGCCGTATGGAATATCTGCTATGCACAAAGTAAAATTTTGCTTGTCCAAAAGTGTCCCCAGCTTAGTGCAATCACCCTGAACGACCTTGTACAAGCAGTCCTGATCAAACATTGTAAATCTTTCATAGCTAGTGTCAAAAGTGTTGGGGCCGACTTCTTTTCCCTGTTCAATGGTCTTAAGTCTCTGCCTTTCCTCTTTGGCCCTACGAACCAGGTTCAAAAAGCCTACTGGTAGCCCTTTCTTCTTGTTCTGCAAGAAAACAGTGAGACAAAGGCACAAAGACAAAACATGTTTTTTGCAAAACTTACCCAGCCACTGAAGTTAACTGCATGCTCTCTAATTATACTGTCTGTCGTACAAGTTGGGTAAAGAAGCTTGCACTCCTCCCAGTCTTCTAGGTTTAGTTGCTTCATCAACTCGGCTTGGCAGGTGACAATGTCTTTCTGACTGCAAGGAGAAAAAGGTTGTAAGACGAAGTGAGGAATTAAAGAAAGTACATGAGACTTACGTCTTAGCTTCCTTGGCCATTTCTTCTAGAGTAAATTCTCCAGGAGACGTACAAAAATTTCTTTGCTTTTTAGTCCCTGTAGCTGAGTCCAGGGTACTATGCTCATGTTTTTCTGTTTTCCATCAATATTTTTTTTTTGGTTTTTTTCCAGTGGAGCTAGCTTGTTCTTTAAGCTCACCATCCTCGAACATGCAAAAAAAAATTTCTTGAAAATCCCAAACTTCTCAATGGTCGAAGTCAAATCATTTAGTGTATTTGAAAGCCTAACCTTGAAAGCAGGGCTCGGTATAAATTTATACCGAGCCAAGGCACGGTATAAATTTATACCGAGCCTTGGCACGATATAAATTTATACCGCGCCTTGCTTTTAATGTTGGTATAAATTTATACAGATTGAGGCCAGTGCACAGTTCACTTCACACTAAACATACTACTAAAAGATAATTAAAAGTTTTACTTACTTGACCATCTCGGAAGGCAAGCTGGAAGTAATTGTCGTACTGCTTTACAGCCATTATAGGCTTCTTATCGGAATCATAACTAAGGCAGCACTCTGTGACACAAGCTTCTCGAAGCTCTTGGAGCTTGTTCTTTTGCTTTTTAAAGTCATCTCCATGCACTGTCTTGAACTCCACGTACTCTCGGTGCATAAAGCGGATCTTGTCTATCAGGCTCATTTTCAATCTGAATTCATTATCGAGATTATGACTCACGGCAATGACTTTTGCTTCTTCGTCTGTCACCCCAACGTAGATATGTGCTTCCACGCTCTTCCAGACTTCATTACGGCTTTCTTCTTTTGAAAGTTCTTTTCTTGCTTTATAACTATGTGTGCCTCCAAGAACATAATAGGTGTAATCTTCGAAGTCTGCCTTTTTGTAGTCTTTTAATTGGTTGCACTGACTTCTGTCTACCATCACAACTAGTGGCGACACATGGGCATGAGGATTCCTTCTCATTCTTTGCTTGAGGATAGCCACATGTGCGCGTACAGCTTTCGGACCTGAAGCACTCTTACCCCATCTTCATTTTTTGGTGGCCTCTTAATCGTGCTCAGTGTCAAAGAGATGGTTTGCTTGAGGAGTTTGGTCTCGTTAACCCTCTTTAAAATAGCACTTGACTTGTCTGAGGGCCGCACAACAATGTCTGCTCCAGGAGCCTTTTGGAGAGCTTCTGCTGACTCCTCTATGGTCAAGGCCTTTGTGGTTCTTGACCTTTTTTTTGGTGGGAGGCTGTGTGTCTACTACCAATGCCGATCTCTTGTTCTTCCCTCTTGTCACCACCGGTTCCTCCTCTGACTCTTCTTCTTCTTCCGATTCCTCTTCCTTCTCGACATCTTCTTTAGGAATAGGGTACCAAAGACCTTTGACCATCTCCTTTTCTTCACAAAGTATTACTGAGGACAAAATGTCCACTATGTCCTGTAATGCAAGGTAAATTAGGAAGAAGACGGTATAAATTTATACGTTAAGACAGACCTACTTACATAGCCATTCTTGTAATTTTCCGCCATGTAATCATGCACGTCTTTAGGTTTGCACATGCTTATTCGAAGCATTCTACTGTTTAGAATGTAGTAGACGTCCCCGTCGTCATTTACGCACTTCATAAGAATCTCATCTTCATTTTCTGTAGCAACGAGGCTTGTCATTTCGCTGGCGGGGTAGTAATCATCCGACTTCCACTTTCCCCTCCCTGACTGATAACACAAATAAAGGGCACGCCTCGCTGGGTTTGGCGCTCTCTCGCCCCCTCGCGGTAATGCATTCACGCCGTCGATCTCTCAGTCCATATGTCCGTGGTCGTATCGTGGTCGCGGGGCTCGTTGGTTTTGCCTTTGATGATTGGCCTCTCCGTGTGAACGTGATCTTGGGGCTGGAAAGGCGCAAAAAAATCCATTTTCACATCAGAAATATAGTTTTTCTCCACTACTTTAAACACTTTAACTGTAAGAAAAGTGGCTTAAAGGACCTAAAATGCACGCTATTTTAACCCTTTTTTGTGTCAATTGACGGTAAAACACAACGTTATTACTCAACTACTATGGCTCAAGACCTTTTTTTAGACACACGACACTTCACGAGAATTTAAACCACGGACGTTGTTTTCTCGTATAAATTTATACCGCAAGTGTTTACAAAGCTTTTGTTAAAACGACATTGGTCTCCTTCTGTATAAATTTATACTGAAAGTGTTCTGGAACGGTATAAATTTACGCCCGAAGACGGCGGTGATAAATTTATACCGCTGTAAAACGCTATAAAGATAATTTATCGCTGAAGACGAAGCCAGAGTATAAATTTATACCGATAAGCGAATGTGTTCGAGGCGGTGATAAATTTATACCGCTTCGAGGCGATAAATTTATTCTGGCTCGAGGCGGTATAAATTTATAACGGCCGTGCTTCGAGGCATATAAATTTATACCGCAGTTTCCTCTCGCGAGCGGTATAAATTTATACCGGCCTTCGTCTTTGAGCGTATCAATTTATACCGTTCCAGAACCACTTTCGGTATAAATTTATACAGACGGACCTTAGACTCAACAGAGTAAAAGAGATGTGAAACTAGAATAGTATGGATTAGAGACTTACGTGCTTATAGCTGTTCGTGAGAGCAAATTAGAGGGAGTATATAAGGCGCAGCGCGAGCGGCTTCGACTTCGAACAGCGTATGGAGAAAATAGAACGACCGGCGCCCGGCTTAAGTACCTCTGCTCAGAGCCTTTTCGTATAGCGGTTCTCCATAAAGTGTCCCATACAAGTATCTGTGAATTTTCGTATAAATTTATACCATTTGTGCTCTAAGTTGCCGTTCTCTGTATAAATTTATACCATCCCTGTATAAATTTATACACTCTGCCGCTCAAAGTTGCCCTTCCCTGTATAAATTTATACCATCTGCAGATAAATTTATACCGTCGCTTCTTCGTGGGTATAAATTTATACAAGCAGGACGCTTAACTTTCTGAGTATGGCTCGAGAGAAAAGAGTTGCAGAGCCTCCCTCTCCTGCTCGCAGGTTTCCTCCTCCGATGACTTTCACACCTCCTCAACTGACTCCAGGAAGTGGCCACGAAACTTCTGCCTCCGATATTCAAAGCCCCAACCCAGTTCAATTTACTCCACCGCGACCACCTCGGCTTCCACCACCAATTCGATTTACTCCACCACACCCTGCTCCTGAACGTCCTTTGCCCCCACCAATTCGATTTACTCCACTACAAGCTACAGAGCTCAGATTCCCTCCTCCAGTTCATTTTAGTACGTCTCCCATAGTCCACCGTAGACTGCCTCCCCGGAGGCAAATCATGCCAAGTCCATCCATTTCGTTAATTGGTACTACAACAAGTGGGAGCAGTCAGCGCCACGCAATTCCTGTGTTCTACGACACTTCAGGAGCTGGTCAACTACGTCACCAACCTCGATTACTTTTTCCCAGAGAGAGGGAAAGCACACCTCCCCCCAGGACTTGCCCACTCCAAACCTCTCAGCATCTACTAGTACACCATCTGTTGCTCCCGTATCAGACGAAGAAACACCTCATGTTGATCTCTCAGACGAGGACCTACCAAAGCCACAAGACTCTATGTTCGAATTTAAAGCTCCTACAAGTAAAAACCTTAAGCGAAACTTACACAAGAAAGCATGTACATCCCAAGAAGAAAGAAACTTATGGACGAGGCTCACTTGAGGGCAACACATACAAAGCACTGTTGTTCTCAACGTTGTTTGCTTAAGATTGGACTAAAGGAATTGAGGTTGATTCGTGATAGTTACAGTTCAATGACTCTGCTAGACCAAAGGGGCTACTTAGCCTTCAATATTAGGCCAGATTATGGTGAAAGGTTTACTTACACAGCTGGTGGCCACACCGTCTGTCAAATAGCCTTTAAATTGATTCATGCTTTAGGCAGCAGACGACTTGATCGTCTGAAGAAAAGGCTTGACAAGAATCCAGGCATTAATGACTACTGCCATTCAGGAAGTATATCCAGAATTCATGCCCTTCAATGTGTTTCCTGGATGGAAGGTTTCTTTAAGGAGTCATGCGAGGAACTCCCTAACAGCCCTATGTACCACTTGAGTGACAACTTCACGAAACTTGAAGTCTACAATAATTATAAGGATATGTGTGTTGAGGCTGGAGAACGCCATGTACGCTACTCTTACTTCACTGTGCTGTGGAAAAAAGAGTTTTCTCGCGTGTCCATTCCTAGAAAGCACCGGATGTCTGTTTGTGCTACATGCTTTGAATTAAAAGCTCAGACACAAAATGCAAGGACACTTCACACTAAAAGTAAGCTTCCACAACGTGTTCTTGCCCAGTTCTACTTAATAGTAGTTTCTTTCCTGAACATATTTTCATTTCAGATGCATTGAAAGAGAAACTGAACAAGCACAGAGAACAACAATCTTTGGAAAGGAGAAAATTGACAAAACATAGGAAGAAAGTACTGGAACAACCACTCAACTACATATCGGTTGTTATTGATGGAATGGACCAGAAGAAGACCACTCTACCACATTTTATCAATGTGCCTAAGGATGCTCCTGAAGAAGATTTCATACACCTACATGTTGTTGGTGCTATGGTATTTAATGGGAAACTATCTTGCAAGGCATTTTTGAACTATCCAAACATTCATGCTGATCCAAATCTCACTATCACAATATTGAATAAGCTTCTTTCCAATCTAGAACATATACCACCAGTTCTATATCTTCAGCTAGACAACACGACAAGAGAAAATAAGAATTAATTTGCTTACTGTGCCATGCTAGTTGAGAAACAAATCTTCAGAAGGTGAAGATTGGTTTCTTGCTAGTTGGTCATACACACGATCAAATTGATCAGATGTTCAGTAGGTTTTCTAAACATCTTGCTCGAAAAAAAGCTCTCAGCCTGCCAGCAATGATTGAGGTTATCCAAGATTCCTACAATCCTCGTCCAGAAATCGAGCTACTGGAAGAAACAGATGATTTCAAGGAATGGATTTTTCGGAGAGATCAATTGGGTCGCTGTGCAATTGAGCCCTTGAGAAATATTACATTTCAGCATCAGATCAAATTCTCACTTGTAGATGGCAAGGCCATCTTACAAGGAAAGAAATATGCCACATCCTTGCGTATGTGGACGCCCATTTGGTATTCAATTCATTCGCACCATCCCCGATACTACTTCTATGCTCTCTGCAGAGCAAATGCCTCTAAAAAGCTTGAAAGAAATCACAAAGAGTAAAAAGGAAGGAAGAGCATTTGACTCAAACAAATCATTGGATTATATTAAGACAAGTATTCAGTCATGCTCTAACCACTTTGGGGAGGCAGATGCTTTATAGTGGCCTCATTTTTTTTCTCGGCAACGTGACATGTTACAAGCTTCATTACAAGGTCGAAGACCAGTTGCATTCAACTGGCCATCTAGGCAAACTCTCCCTGTGCAAGTTGAGAATCAAGAGGAACATGTAGAGATAATGGCTAGCTCAGATGAAGATGACAGAGTCATGTACACTGGCCCCAGACGCACGGCACAACAAGTTGCTCGAATATCTGGTTCAGTCTCAGAGATTCAGAAAGGAATGCTCATAGCTGTCGGTGATAATGATGAATCACGGGAAGCCATTACGGCTAGCTAAAAAGTCTTGGAGGTAACAAGAGAGGATGGAATTCCCACTCAATTAAAAGTGCAATCGGATGAGAACAATGTCGCCAATGCTTTTCGATTGGGAGTTATACTTTAGAGATGGTAAAAACAGAGTGGGAAAGAGAGCAAAGTCCAAAGCAAAACTTCTTTGCCATAGATCTAGTGAAGTAAAGGTTCTTGCATATGACTTTGTTCGATCACGCTAATAAGTTACGATGGTCACTCAAACTTTAATAAGGTCGGCATGTGGATTAGACAAACAACCTAGAAAGGTGGCCAAAAAAGATGATGACGAAGACTCACTTATAGACAGTGAGGAAGAAGATCGTTCGAGTACATCCAGTTTTGAGAGTGAAGCTGAGGATGAAGGCTCAAGTGATCAGGGATTAAATGAGTCTGAGGATGACATGCATCCTGATATTGCTGCAAAGTGTAAGTTTGTCCGATGACTCGAACATGTAAAGAACAGAAAGTGCAGGTGATGAGGGTTTGGCAAAATGTCCTATATTTTTGACAATTTTGTTCATAATTTTGTAAAATTTTCACAACTTTGAATATATCACTTCTTTGTCACTCTATGATCATGCGGCGGTCTATGCGAGGATGCTTGAGCATGAGCTGCCGGGAGTGCCAATTGAACCAGCTCCTTCTGAGGGTAGGGGACAGATGCTTTGGGAGAGGCCGCCTCGACGATCCACGTGGGCTGCAACCACCTTCCCCGCAATAACCGGTTCGATGATCTAATGCTCGGGAGTTGAAACGATGGTCCGCCAAGTGCCGGACCCCACCATTCGCCCGCTGCCGTCCCACAATAATACCGCCCTTCCTCAAGACCAAGAAAGCCGTACCTTAATGAGCACCAACAACAGATGTTTGGTCCGCTAGACCGCCACCCTAGGGCCTTCCTTCGAGAAAGGTCCGGAGTAAGCCCGCACGCTCTCACGTGAAATATTACCCGGAACAATGGGTGAGATACTTTGCGCACAGATGACCCAATGGGAAGTCGGGCACCGCATCTCCTTGACGTGCCTAGCAATCGGTCCCACCGGAAGGGGATGTCATAATGGCCCCGCAACGCCGCTAATCCGGAAGGCGCAGATTTGGATGGTATGCGGCAGAGCTTCAAGTGGGCGGGCCCCAATGGTGCCGGTTCTGGCTCAACCATAGTTACACCTAAAAACCGTTTTTTTTGCCGTTTTCTTATTTTTTGGCCTTAGCCGTTTTCAAAATGGAAAACGTGCATCTAAAAAACGTCATGCTGAAAACGCCTACGTGGCATTTTTTGGGGCCGTTTTTTGCAAGACGAATTTTTTTGGGGCAAAAGCGGCTCTGTTTTTTCTTGGGAAGGCAAAGAGCGGACAGTAGAACGCGGCCGTTTCCAATCGATGCCCATTCATCCAAGGCAAGACCGTCGAGTTGCAGTTCAACCTCGATTCATGGCAGCCATATCCATCCCAAAAACATCAGGTATTTTTGCATTTTCATTAAGTTATATGATTATGAGTGAAGCAGCAGTTCAGTTCGGTTCAAGCAATTCAATCTATCTATCATTCATATGAACATATCATCGTCAAAATTTTCATTTGTTGATTGTTCAATGTTTAAGGATAAGAGAAATAATTTAGTCTCTAAGGATAAGACATCAGAAGCTTTAAGACAGATGCGTAAGGATAAGGACTTCCCAGGTATATTTGTCTAAGTCGAATGTTCTTCGACATTATAAAAGAGGCAGTTCCTTGATCGAAACCAGCATGCGTAATAGATAAATTGCCATCTATTAATCAGAGAATGTAGATTGCATCATTATGTCTAAATGTGTCCTTCAGGTGTGAGCTTTCAGGAGTTGGAATAAAGATATGAATGTAGAAGAGTAAACCAGACCAATTCGAGATGCTGGTGAATTTTTTCTGCAGTTAGAAGTTTGTAGGATCCATAAACTAAACTGCTTTATACTTCAAAGGATGCATTAGGGCGGATTTGGGGTCTGAAAATGGCCTCCTATCAGCCATTCCACGTCATATTTCCGCTCCCTTTTTCCCATGCCACCTAGGATACCAAACTCTCATAATTACAGATTTGCTTGGAATATTCTTCCGGAATAAGGGGGATTGCACATTCATGGCGCCATATGTATTTAATTCTGTTGGTTGTCAGACGGACTGATGCAACACGTGGCGCTTCTAAAATGCCACTTGCATTATAGCATACCGGCAACTCATGACGGTGTCTCTTGGTAAGCGTGCGGCGTCCGCCTTCTACATTTCAAAAGTTGAATGTAGGTTGAAGCTTTGTATCGATCGACTTTCATTTCGAGAAGGCCGCGCCGCTGCTTTAACCGATCTTCACTTCATCCTAATATTGGGCTTCCGCCCCTACAATTCCAAATTTGAATTTGCTTAATGTATAAAAGCATGGATTGTAGGAGAATGGACTTTTCGATTTCCATATGCACGCTGCAAATTTCAAAAACGGTTAGTACGGACGTTCGACTCACACGGTTTAATTGTGTTGGGGCATAAAAATACCACACCTTGATTTCGCACCGCGGCGATCTACACAAGATGGAAGTTGCTTGTTGTCAAATTAAACTTAAACACAAGTGAGGGTCGGCACTTACGTGGTTTTCTCGAGGAGGGTTTGAGTGTTTTTTTTTAAATCCCAATTATCGACATAGTGTGACGAGCATCTTGGTATTAAATAGTATGTTAAATTCAATTATATCGGTGTTCATGTTCGGTTAAACTCAAATCATATAGGTTTAGGAATAAGGTTAAAAAAGGAAGATATTGGCTATTTAGGAATAAGGTTAAAAAAGGAAGATATTGGATATTTAGGTATAAGGTTAAAAAAGGAAGATATTAGATATGGCTCAAATTTCGAGATATGCACATAATGGCATGTAATGATGGTTGATAGGACCGAATACTTAATCATTCCTACGATTTTCACGCCTAATCCAAAGCCTATATCTATTCCAGCCTAGATTGGCCCATTCTCCCCCAATCTCCGCCAATCTTTGCTAGATCCTCCGCCCAATTTCTCTAGTCCATCGCCATGAAGAGATCAGCTACGGAAGAGCTGGGAGGTGTCCTCCAAGAGGCTTCTATTACGGCTGGAAGAGGTGTTCCCTCCCAGATTCCCTCCCACGCCCACCGGTTCTTGCTTCCAGCCAATGCCTTCGATTCCTCCCGATTCCTTTGACGAGGAATCGAGAATGAGGAATCAGAGGAAATTTTGAGCAGGAGTTCATCAGTGTGTTCTTGAAGGTCGGATAGGAGATTCTTCAGAAAATGAGTATTCACCGACGGAGAAGAAGCCGAAGATGATGAAGAAGATGAAGAAGTTGAAGACTAACTGGCCGACTTCGAGGAGCTCATGGCGTTAGTTCATGGTACATGCATGTTTTCTTTCTTTTCTTAAGCATTCAACTAACGGTTATTTCTTTTTTTTTTTGCATGATGATGAAGTGTGATGAATGAAATTTGTTAGGCAGAGCACCTCTTATTTTTTTCCTTGTTCTTAGTCGAGCTTGCCTCCAGATTTTTCTTACCATATGACCGCAAGCCCTAGGGCTTTTTGTTGTGAATAGTTGAAGCCTCCGGCATTTAAATTTACAAAATGATGTAAAGCCATACTACCATAAAAATTTTGAATGTAAAAAGTTTTTGCTTCTAATTCCATTTGAATACCTAACTTTTTTTTTTATCACACATGTGTTATCACTCTTAAGTACATAAGTCATCATCCTTTTCAAAGAGCATATTATTTTTTCAAGGATCACACCAAGCTTAATAGTACATATGCAACAAAAATGGAACACACTAAATTCGAGATCGGTGATCCACTTTCTTATTTGTTGTCAAATTAAAACTAAACACAAGTCCTTCGGCCAATAGTCTCCCATTTGCATATAAAATATCTATCATTCCAAGTTATATTATGTTTTATGAACTAAAATGGCCTCCTATCACCCATTCCACGCCATATTTCCGCCCCTTTTTCCCGGCCGATTTGCTTGGAATATTCTCCTAATAAGGGGAATCGATATCTATGGCGCCATATGTATTTAATTCTCTTGTTGTCGACAGATTGACGCAACACGTGGCGCTTCTAAAAGCCACTTGCATTATAGCATACGGCAACTCATGCGGTGTCTCTTGGTTTGTCGATACCAATCATGCGATCACCGATTCTTGTCTTGCCCTATTTTCATTTAGAGTCCATTCCGCCTTCTACATTTCAAAATTTGAATGTGTAGGTTGAAGCTTTGTATTAGACTTTCGCTTCGAGGCGGCCGCGATTGCGCCTTTAAAAGTTCGTGAAACGGATCTTTACTTCATCCCAATACAAGCTTCCCGCCCCTACAATTCGAATTTTGAATTTGCTTTTGTATAAAAGCATGGATTGTAGGAGAATGGACTTTTCCATATGCACGCTGTAAATTTCAAAAAACGAGGTTAGTAATGGACCGAGTCTCAAACGGTTTAATTGTGGGGCATACAAATTGTACACATTCATTTCGCACCGGCGATCCACGCTGTATGGAAGCTCCAAATGATGTGTGGATAAGGATCCAACCGACTCGTGAATATGCTCCAGTCTTCAATCGCAAAAAAGAGGTCTAAAAAAATAAGAACTTAGACTCGACATGTTGCGCCTTGCGTGCTCAAAAAGTATCGATATCCGGGCGGATGGCGGTTTATATCCATTGATCCGTTGAGTGGCGTGAAACCGCCATTTCGGGACGTTTCAAGTTTAGTCCGATTTTGTGGTGACGGTAACTCCGCCTCTTGGGATATTGTGAGAGATTGAGAGAGGATGAAGGCATTCGAATCAATACAGTTCCTTTGAGATGAGCCGCCTCGATTGTCACAAGAGAATTATAACTTAAACCAAGCAGCCTTCTTTTTTTCTCTCGCTTCATTACTCCAATCGTGATGAAGGAAAGGAATGACGGCTTGGGGAGGGAAACTTCTTTGAGATAATGGTGGAGAAGTCCAAATTGGTGATAGGGCAGCTGCAAGAAAAGATCCAAGAGCTCGAAAGAGCAAACTTTGGGCTTCAATGTAGGTTAAAGAATTTGAAGAAAACACCCCTTGGCTTGGCGAGAAAGGAAGAAGCATTATCGAATCGATAGAGGAACTGAAGTTTGGATCAGGTGCATTCAGACGTTGGGGTCACGCCACAAGGTCCGCTTTACAACACTAGCAAAGGCCGCTTAAGATCTGGGGAAACTAGAAGCAATCTTGGTTACGTGAGTGAAGAACCTAGCGACCTAACAGGGGAGATAGTGGACATGATTTGTCAGCCCTACAACTCTCCCTCTCAAGAAGATGGTATTGGAAATGGTACTAGGGGAGATCTACAAGAAGTTAGAAGTTTATTGTGATGTACAGATCGTTTTGTGATGATGTAGGCATCAAGAGGGTTTGGTTACCGTTTCTATTCAAGCCATTCCACCTAAGCGCTGAAAAGAATGGGCACAAAAAGTATTCGCCCACGCCCACAAATTGTCGAGAATACAAGGGTTACTAGGACAAAGATGGTGTATGCCATATTAGGAGAGATGCACCACGCTGAATGTGTCGGTCCCGCCATAGCCATAAAAGATAAGAATGGCAAGGATTGTTGTGATATAGTTGGAATGAATGAACGCAATAATTTTGGGTTGACCTGGTTACTCTCTTACAATTCCTTGTCAAATATTATGACTTAACAAATTGTAGAAACTAATGGTGAGATTGAAGTTTGCATAAAATTGGATGAAATGGAACCCACCAAGTTTGAGAAGTATGAGAGGGTATCCGTTGTCATCATGAATAGAGCAATTGAGAATGCAATTGCACATGCTAAATCAAAGAGCAACAAGAATAACAAAAAAGATGTAGAGGTGACTCGACGAGGAGAAGAAGCGCAAGGAAAATGGTTCTCATGTCAATCAAGATGACACCGGTGGTTAGGTCTCTTTAAAGTTCGAGAAAAGAAACCCACGAGGTTTTGAAATGGGTGTTCAATCAAACCGACATCCCGAAGTCTAATATCTAGATTCGAGGGAGGGGAAAAATTGCAAGTAGATCACTATGGATCTTACAAAGTAATTTTTCACTTGGCGCCCGATTTAAAACCGAGAAAGCAATGTACAACATAAGTGGAGGAGGACAAGGAACATGCAAAAGTTGTCCAGACCGCAATCATGCAAGGAAGTCAAGTCACGGGAAGATCAGAAATTTGTTTCAACCTTGTCCCTTAACCAAGCAAATGCTCCTAATAGAGGAGAAGAAGATCCCAAGTTCCATGGCATTTTCCCCATTCCATTAGAGAGGGTTCATATCTCAGACTTTGCACGCTTTGTGAGAATCATCGACAAGATGATATTTTTGAGCCGCAGATTCTGCGGTGGAACATTTCGCACAAGAAGAGAAGAGAGGAAGGAATTCAGAGTTGAACATGTTCTATCGAAGGTGTTTGCATGGTGGCAATGTAAGATTAGAGCTCGATGAGAAACGGGCGGGGAAGAACAAGTGTGCCTCGTGAAGGTGTCAATTGGAGGGATGAAAGCTCGACGCTTCATAAAGAATCATAGAGAGGCTCGAACGGAAACCGATGGGAGAAAAGGTCTATGAATTTGGAAAATTGCTGGGTTGATGCGAGCAGACCGCATTGATGGCGCTTAGATTCGGCATTGAGAAAAAAAAAGCATGGGATGCATTGTCGAATTGTTCCCATACATTCGAGAGAATGGACCTCACAAGAGAAGATGCGTAAAATGTTCGTGCAAAGCTTAATAACAAATTTATTAAAGCTTTCATAGACGCATGGGAGAGAGTGAAGTCACGACTACTTGCACATCTTTTGGGCTCATACACCTTGGTTTTTAGGAAGTATGGAAGCCTAGCAAAGGTGGAGTGCACAAGGCATGGAGAAGTCGATAAACAAGCTAAAATAGCCTTTCATCGTAACACTCAAAGAGGGGGTGGAAATGTGGGAACCAACCCTCTAAGACGGATGATGAGTGGTTTTATAGAAGGGCGATGGCTAAACACGACAAGAAGGTCGCTTTTAAGGAGCAACCCGTAAGTCGTGAAACACCATTGGCATAATAATGTCAAGAGAAAACGGAAAGTTGCTTGGCAAAATTTAGGCCCCACTAGCATCGCAATGCATTGGAGATCTAAGAGACAAAGAATCGGTAAAGTATACTTGTAATGTGTAGCATGTTCACACGACGCCGGGTACTTGCCTCCAACCTTGTTTGCACAACCGTAGCTTCAAGGTCGCGGTGATCTTATTTGTATCATACGGCTACAACAAGTTGGAGTTCGCTATTGCTTGCATTTATGTGGCTTCGTGGGCCGCGGTGAAGCTTTACAAGATAATAATAAAAAAGGGTTACTTTTGATTAAAGTTGTGAAAGATGTTACATTGAAAAACAAAATACAACGACTCATTGTTGCTCCAAAGGCGCGAGCTCTTCTTCATTTTCTTCATCATCATCATCAGCTCGGCCCCTCGTCTTCGCTCTTCATCTCTTCCCTCAAGCGAGCAATCACCCTATCCAAACGTTCCTCCAATCTGTCCACCATCTCTTTGTACATGTCCCGCCTCCCGTCCCAATAGCACAACGTGTTCTTCTCTCACTTTGAATTAGCATCCTCGCGTTCGCCATAACCACCTCGGCAAGTTGTTGGGGCATGTCATCCCGTCCAACCTTCTATTCAACCACCGATTTGCCTCCGGCTAAGCATGAGAAGGTTGAATTCATTCTCTTCTTCTTTCGCTGAATTGTAACGGCGTTTTCCTTTAGAAGATCATCTTGCTCCTTCAACCTCTTCATTAGAACACCCAACACTATGTCGAAGGGGAGTTCTATCCTCTTTGCGTTTTCCATTATCAGCGGTTGAGGATGTGGAGGCCATAGATGACAAAATGGGAGGGACGTTAAGATTATAGAAGTGAGGAGCAAAGACTCTAACCGGCGGAAGGAGCACATGCAAGGACCTCAATTTATACATATTAGCTTGAACATATTAAACACACTCACGCCGCCGCGACGCGTCGAGGGGATTCGCCGGTTGTCCGCTAGAACACATTAATGGTACCGTCTCACTGGAACACATTAATAACTATTCTAACTACATCAGATATCACACCACGCTGAAATCGACACGAAGCTTTAAAACCCTATGAAGGGTTTTCGCCGCGGTGATCCGCCTTGTCATTCTCTACCACGGATATTGAAAATTAAAAATAGGAAACGTAATATTCTGGGTGACATTTGTCAAAAACTTTTCCCATTGAAAAATAAAACCAATTACAAACATTAAAAACGGGCCCCTCTAGGAGGAGCCCGATGCCTATGATCGCCGGGCAAGCTCTTCCCCGAGGGCGTTGATAATTTTTTCTGCTCCTCCAACATGATTGTTCGCCCGCAACCATGTTCTCATATTCCGCAACCTTATCTTCCCGCCATCGAAGTTGGGCTCGGGCAGCCTCTCCCGCTTCGGACGGCCCTAAGCTCTCTTGGAGGTTATATCTCGTGGCGCGCATTCGCGGTCTAAGGCAGCCCGCTGATTGTCGCAAGACTAAAATCACCTCCCCTCAGAAGGCGGCCTTTTTCCTCCGGCCGCAACCAGCTTGGCGACGTCTTCATCATTCTTTTTTTCTTTTAGAAGGCGGATCCGTTCCTCCGCGCCAGCGAATGTTCTCGAATTTCCTTGACCAAAACTAGAGACAAGATCTCGGTAGGGATGGAACCGGAGTCGGAGGCCATTGAAAGTGATGGGAGAACAGGAGTGATGGTCGAGGGGCGGATGTGGTAGAACGTAAGATGGCGGATAGGAGAAGACAAAGGCCTCCCGACGCTTTATATAGAAACTAGAGATACGTTGGAATCTACGGCTGCGACTACCGATAAAGTTGTGTAATAATCCCACGAGCTTAAAATTATAGCATTCAATTAGGCAACGGTAGCCTATGTTCGTGATCATGGGATCCGCCATATCCCAGCCGCATCGTATGCGCCGCATAAAAACAATGATGTTATTGTGGCAAATAAGATGCCACGCCCTTGGCATGACGTTGTCATCCACAAGCCACGATGTGAATAGACGTTGTCATCCACATGCAAATTCCGCGATTTACCCGCAAGTTATATCACATAATCTAGCTAGATATTTGTGTTACATACACTTTTCCATTAATAAATTATGAATTTATACATACAACGAGGTGTATCGTTGTGGAGATAATGACGCCAAATCCATTGATTGCTACCTAATTGCAAGAATGGCATTTCAAGGCCGTGGTGATCTTTTAATAAAACAAAACAAGAGAACGATAGAAGCAAGAAATAGAGCAAATTTTTCTTTGAAAAAAAAAATATATATACAATGGCTACGGATCTTCATGATCCTCAGAGTCGGGTCAAAAGTCGCGTTCTCATCCTCCGCCGTTTCAAGCTTCTTCTCCATATCTTCTAGCCATGAATGTTGTGTGCGTTAAAATCGCTTCGACCCCCACGGCTATTGGCCTCTCGGGCACGGGTTAATGTTGCTGCGAGCTCAAGGTCTCGGCCATGCAGCCCTCTAGTGAATTTAACTTCGTCCAATCGCCTCCATCTTCTGGGCGACGACTAGACGGTTGTTTCGTCGCGGAACCTCCTTGAATCTCTTCATCACCACGCAAGGGTGATGTCCGCTGGCAGTTCTGGGCGGGTCGCTGTCGGAGGAGGATGAAGATGCCATCGGAGGAGAAGGCGGAAGGCGGAAGGCGGAAGGGAAGGGGGAGAAGATGAGCGTAAGAAGGCGGAAGGCTATGAAGAGGATCGGAGGCTCAAGGCAAGATAGAAAGTCTTCTATTTATAACGTGGATTTCAGAGTAGCTTGAGTCACACGACGCCAAGGATGCCGTGGGTCGAAAATCTAACCGCTACTTTTCGCGTCGGTGAGGAAAAAGGACCGTTACTTCTTCTAACGCCTTTTCTTCCGTAGAAAGCTCGTGATAATTTTTATTGATAATTTCGGGTGATACAATCTATACATAAGTAATTTTACCGATACATAACTAAAGATAGAACTTCTCATTGAAGCAAAATAGAACGTAGATGGAGATCACACGACGCGAAATCCATTGATTGCTACCTAATTGCAAGCAAGGCATTTCGGCCGTGGTGATATTTTAATAAAACGTAACATACATTGGAACAACAGGATAGATAGAAGCAAAAAATAGAGAAAACTTTTCTTTGAAGCAAAAAATAGATAGATACAACGGCTAGGGATCTTCATGATCCTCTAGCTGATTTTCATGTCCCGCAATTGGAAGCCGTAAAGATCTGCGCGTTCTCATCCTCGCAGCTCGGAGCTTCTTCTCCATATCTTCTAAGGCCCGCGAAATCATGTGAGCAGTTTCAAACCGCTTCGCCCCGCTGCTCGTAAGCCTCTTGGTACATGGCTTAATGTTTCCACGAGCTCAACGCCTCGCTTCGTCGGCAGCCCCTCGTGAAGGCTAATCTGTCGACCGCCTCATTGTTCTCGGCGACGAGACGGTTGTTTTCATCATGGATCTCCTTGAATCTCTTCATCACCACTGCAAGGGTGATGTCCACGCAGCTCTGGGGGCTGGGGAGTGCTATCTTGGCGTGGTCGCCATAGAGGAAGATGATGATGCCATCTGAGCGTAAGGTGGAAGGGAAGCCGGAAGTAGAAGATGAGCGTAAGGCGGAAGGCGATCGGAGGTCGGCGTGGACATCGGTCTTCTATTTATAACATGAGTCACTTTGGTGAGGAATAAATAAATTAATTGTCTTTTTCCAATAATATTTCATTTCTTCGAGATAGATATCACACGACGCCAAAACCTAGATATGACGTAAAATCGACCGATGTATTTCAAGCAAGTGATGTGAATAAATACAAATAAAATAATTTTTATTAGGAATTTCGAAGGACAATCAGTACATAAATAATTTTACCGATACAAGTTGGAAAACATATAACTTCCAATTTCTCAAGCTTCATCGTCAATTTCATGCTCTTTCAATCCCCGCCAAGACCGATCCAACAAGGCAATGACTTCCATGTTATCGACCCCAGCTTCCAACCTTGGGTGAGTCAAGCCAGCAGCTAAAAAATTTAACATATTGCTCGCCCGCAGACCGGCTTGGTCGTCAAAATATTGTAACACGACATCCCGCCGAATTGCTATCACCCTTTCAGTGTTTGATGCCAATTGGGAATGGTTCCCGAACATGCATAATGCACGGAGGTAATAGACAAACTCGCACCCTTTTGACTGAAAGTTTCGAAGACGATTATCTCCCCATTAACGAATCTTGAGATATATCTTAACAATGTAGAGTCCTTCAATCTTTCCTGTCCCCCGCGTGCATGTCGGCAAGAAAAATCATCTACTTCCCACAAATAAGAACCCTCAAGATTATCTTCTTCACATTTATCCTCATCTACTGTGCTTATCCGCCGTTGATTGATCAAGGGCCTGCCAAACCTGTAGATCCTGTTGGCAGCTTTGCACGGAGACGCTGGAATTCTTCTTCCGTTGGTAGATTCGCCTCATCTTGAGCAAATCGAGACTCCAGCCTCTCATATGCTTCTTTAAGCTTTATAGCATTGCCGGTATAATTAGATACTTCAAACATCTCTTTGTCCAAATCCTCTTCAAAATCTAGGCCTAAGTTTACCCATTCGGCCAAGGTACTGATAAGCTCGTCTTCCCTAGCACACATTCGTAACATAGACGGGTTCCTCAGTATATCACTTAGCAATAAGTATTCTTTGCCTTCCACTAAAATTGGCGTTATGTCAGACAACTTCTTTTCATCCTCATCCCCATCCTCATCACCTTCAGAATCATCTCCCTCCTCTGGTTCACCCAAGGCCAGTGCGTCGAAGCTAAAACTCCTACATTCTTGCTCTTCTTCTTGTAGATCTATCTCCATTTCTACGTCATAGTCAGCATCATCACACATAACTGACCCCCCTTGGCTTAAAGATTTCATTGTTTCCAGTGTATCTTCGGTTTGGCCGAAAGCGTAATGCAATAACTAGCAAATGCAAAGCGGCAAAGAGAAATAAGATACCTTCTTAAGCACAAGGACGCAGCCGAGGAGGAGCCCGCTATGCTAAAGATTCTTGAAAAACATCTTCCCCGCTTGCAAATGGGAAGCGCCTCCTCTAGAGCTGGTTTTGGAATCCACGAGCCGGGGACATCCGCAAAGGACGGCGTACCGAGACCAAGCGGCCCGGGTGAAAGCTAAAGCAACCTCGCGATAGCATCCAAGCTCGCCATCGTTTGCCATGATGTCCAACTCCTTGCAATAGAACGGATAAATCGCAATCGACGAACTTCCTCGTTGTCATGAGGGGCGGATGCATACCATTCCGTGAACTTCACATAACAATCCATGGCGAAGCAAAGCATTTAAAAACAAGAAGATGTTTAGGAGCCGGTAAGCATACCGCCACTTTTGAACTCAAGTAGCCGTTGTCGATTATGAAAGGGGACACGGCCGTTGTGGGGAGATTTGTCCGCACATTTTAGGGTTAGGGTTAGGGTTAGGGTTGGATCACACGACGCCGAAGACTACTATGTGCAACAAAAAGCACAATGCTTGTTGGCGTCGTGTGATCCTCACATATAACATTAAAAAAAAAAAATGCAAAGTCGCGAAGCTAGGCTTCTAAGAAAGAAATGGACTAAGAGATTAAGCTTATAAAGCCATTGCATTAAGAAATATTATACATATGAAAAACACAAAGGCACTTCACGGCCTTTTTCCGGGGGTCTTTCTTCTTGTTGTATTCAGCCATAAAATTTTGACCATAGTATTTTCGGGATCCCTTATGCGTAAGACGAGGCGCATGTCCTTGGGCATGACGATCACCCGCTTGGCATGTATTATTCAAGCCGCGAGTCCTCGAACAGACCGACACCAACCGCTTCCGAAGCCATTTGAAGAGCATTTAAGGCGCTTGCTTGAATTCTCAGAATTGGTATGATGTATCGCACCACACTCTTGAGAATCTCACACGAGCTCGGCAAATGGGAGACGCGGAATGACCATCTCGGTTGCTCTTCGATACTTCTTAATCTCGCGAAGCTCTTAATACCAGGAACCGTCTTCCGCTTCAGGCCTCTACCCTCACCCACCCCGGCATTTGGAGCGTTGCTTTCGGCCGACTCTTCCGCCGCCTCCTCACCCGGCATCTGCGAGGTTTCCCTCGGCCGACTCTTCGGGAGTCTCCTCCCACATTCACGGGTAGCCTTCCCTTTACGGCGTTGGGCCTCCTCCTCGATTTGAAGGTCACGGCACCTCCACGGGAGGAACAGGGAGCGAGGAAGAGCAAGAAGAGGCGGCTGCCCAATAATTAATCCGGCATCATATTCTTTCGCCGGTCTCTCACATTTTCATCCTCGTCTCCGAACGGAAGTGCACCTCCCTACTTACTCGGGAGCTGCTTCTCCCATGATGCGTCATCGGATTTCTTTTCAGGGTCTTACGTTAGGGCATGGTGGGAGGAGGAGAATCTCTATCGAGACTTGAGTCGGATGAAGAAGGCGGACTAATGTAATCACGGCCTTACACCACACGGATGGATCCTTGCCGGTTTGCTTAGTTCTTGCCATGGCTTCTCGGCCGGATGACGCTTTTATACTACTTAACACGACAAAAATAGACAAGCGGCAAGAGATAAATAGTAAAAAAAGAAGTTAAAGTAAAATATGATGGTAACGCGTTTTTAAATAATTGTACGGAACCCTAAAAAATATCGGACAAAATATCTGGAACCCTAAAAAAAACGGACAAAAACACAAATAAAAACCGAGATTCAAAGCGCTAGCCGATAGACAATTTCTTGTTGATCGTGAACTCACTAAACTTTACATTTCCCTCTTGCCCAGTAACCAACCCTAATGCCATCAATAAAATAATGGAAGTAAATTCGGCCAATTTCCTCTGTCTCCATTAGCACTCTTAGCTCTCGATAATGGCCATTCGCTTCCATGGTGGCCGTATAAATGACTTCCTCCCTCTCCATACTCGAATATCCACCGCATCGGAGTGTCTATTATGGTCCTCAAGCGGCTCCCAAAAAGTTGTGCACCTCTCTTTTTTTCGTTTCCTTCGTTCTAGTTGACAATTAATTATAAATATTGTTTTGGAAGAAAGTATCCGAACTTAAAGGAGGACTTAACTACGCGGACCTCTGTTAGTTGACCGGATGATTCGTGGAATCGAACATCCTGTCGGAACCAAAAATAAGCCATCCACAAAATCGGGGGGAGAAAGCACGTATATATGTCTTCGGAGCTTTTCGAACTTCCTGCGCCATCTGGAATATGTTAGCAAATACCTCAAACGGTGTGAAGATTTTGAAACTCATCCTCACGCCTCCGTTTTCAGACATTCCCGCTTGCACCTCGTCAGCCATGCATTTCTTCATTGCAATTACATTGTTCTCATTAGTCTGTGGCTTACAAAGTTCACTTAAAGGGGGCAATTCAACCGGCCTCAAGCTCGGTTTCCTGACCTTTACGTTATAATCATGTCCGTAAAACCAGATGCCTATACCCCGCAAGGTCACGGCATCCATACCTTGGAAAAGGACAATTCCGATGTCTATGTGATACACGACAAGTACACTACTAATACTTTCGGCCGGAATGACATCCACGACGTCTGATAAACATAAACCTGCACAATAAATTTGTTTGTAAACACGTGTCAACGAAAGAAATGAAAAGATAAGAAGATCACACGACGCCAAACTATCTCTACGCTAGTTAAGTAGTCGGCTAGCTTCCGGCGTCGTGTGATCCGTTTAAGGTGGTTACCATTTGCGGGCAATTTTGGGAAGTCGTTTTTGGTGGAGATTAGCTCTTTGGCCATATCGTAAGGGGTATATGCATGTCGTATTGTTATACTTTCCACTTTCCGGCGCTAGAATTCAACTTGAACTCTTTTATCCTACCTATCCAATGTGTCCGCGACGTCGATCGCCTTTGTCGCTAACTCTATGCTCGCCCCTCGTTGATGGCGGCATACTCACCACCTGAACCTATTGAGACAAAACCTCCCACTTCTTGACCTTGGGAGTTACGTAAATGGGGCAAGAACACGAAATTACAGGAGACATGGATTGCGAGATGAGGAGTGAAGGCGAGAGGATGCACGTAGAAATGGGAGTGACAATGAAGTTTGGCGCCCAAAATTTGACAAAAGGAGTTGGTGACGCCCGGTGATGGCGGTCAAAGTCACCATTATTTTGGGGCGTGGCGACTCCAAAAAATACGGGCCATTAAAATGGTTGCAATAAAAGCGCAGGCATCCCCTATGAAAATCGCCATGTGGATGCCAAGTAAGCCCGCTCATCCTTCTACACCGCCAAAATATCTTGACTTTAAGTAAAAGGCGCAAACCTGATTGGTCCTGGCGAATCTAACGTGGAAATCTTTAGCCCAAGATAAGGGCCATTTTCAGACCCCAAATCCGCCCTAATGGTCTGAATACATAAAGAAACAGGAGGAGGCAACAACACTCTTAATGCAAGCTATGTTGGTACGTGTTGATGCCAAGGCTATCACATTTCAACGAATCTTTACTTTTCTAGTATCATCTTATTGTAGCCTTGCTAATAATGTTTTTTAAACTGTATTCAAAATGTTGAAAAGACTATGTAGTATTCTATCTAATTCATATTCTAGTGAATGTCTCAGATGCGTGGAAAACAAATTTTGAATATGCACTTGATATGTGCTTTTCATATGCACTTGAGATCTGCAAATGATCGTAGCTTGTTGTGATCTAGCAAATAACTAGTTGCAGCTTGTTTTTTTGTTTAACGAACAAGCATATTTCAGATCCTACTGTATTAAGTATTACCATTATGAGTGCATTTACAGATGTATGATTTTTTTTAGAACTTGCCGTTTTTTTGGCCGTTTTTGTTTTCGTTTTCAATTCCAACATGCCGTTTTCATTCCGTTTTCGTTTTCGGTAACTATGCTCACAGCACTCTTCAACAGGGCATTGCAAGAAGGCTTCCCCCCGCACTGGACTACCAGTAGAGTTGTGCCCATATACAAAGCAGGGGACCCCATTGACCAACTATCGTACCATTATGGTGGGATTCGTCTTTGCCAAGTTGCTTGCGGGATTCTTGAGCGGTGACCGACACTTTGGGCGAGAGGATGGGAAGTGTGGGCTCTCCGCGGGCGAGCTTCCGCCCCGGCATTCTACTATTGACCATATCTTCACTCTGCGAACACTCATAGAGGATAGCAGGAATCAACGCTTGAGAATCGTATTGTTGCTTTGTGGATTTAGCAAAGGCTTTTGACCACGATGCCTCGGGATAAGTTGTGGGACAGATTGAGACAGCTAGGGACCCCCGTCGACTTGTAGAATGCTATATCTCGAGACTATCTGAGGCTTGCTCAGTCGTCTCACCTAATTGTCGGGGAGCCCGTTGTTAGTAGCATTGGGGTGCGCCAAAGCCTCTATCCCCGGCGGCTCTTGGCTTGTACATTGACCGGCTAGAAGAATGGCTAGTGACACCCTGGAGCGCTTCGGTTGATGCACCACATAATCCGGCAACTCATATATATGCTGATGATGTTGCCTGCTCGCATATATACCCGGAGGACATGCAACGCCACACGGATGCTTTGGACACTTTACGCCAATTCACCGACATGAGAGTTAACTTGGCCAATACAAGGGTCTTCTTTGGTACCATCATCCCGGCACCCATGCCTTCCCTCATTCACTTACGGGGGCAGGTAGTGGAGGTGGCTTCGATCTTATAAGTATTTGGGCATTAGGTTTTCTACTACCACACCTTTGGGATGCATCCATCGGGTTACTGGTCACCGCAGTTTGGAAAGCCACAGTATGCAATGCAAAACAACGATCCACAAGGCGAGTCAGATGCATGGGGTCACCAGGCACACTTGTTCGAGGGCCTTGGTTGAACCGGGTCCTCCTCTATGGGGCAGAAGTGTGGGGCCGGTGATATCCCTCACCATTTGGAGCGATCTAGATAGACATGACTTGCTTATTGATTTTGAATACATTGTAAACACAAACTTGGAGTTGAATACATTGTAAACACAAACTTGGAGTTGAATTGGCAGTTTGCGTTTATGTACTAACAAGCCACAAACAACAAGAAGGCCTTCTTGGCCCGCACACTGGGAGTGAAATCCACGGTCCCATATCAGATCTTGCTCGTGAGACAGGGCTTCCTTCCATTCTGAGGGGGCTACTGAACGCCACCTTATTTACTTCCAAAAGGTGGTGGCTATGGATGAAGCCGGCTGCCCAACCTTGCTTTGGCGGTGGCGATGGGCCCGCGGCGACTCAAAGCTTCTTTGGAAAGACAAGCAAGCCCGGTGGTTCTCGCTATGGAATGTGTAGGCAATGAGATGTGGACCCGGTGCATACACCAAGGAACGCTGCCTTGAAGCAAGACTTGGATGCTTGCTTCATGGCCAAGCTTTGGGATGCGAGAGGCCTGTCACATGTCAAGGTGGCAAATTATCGACAGCAGTTAATCTCATGCTCACGAGGGCCCACACCACTACCTGCGCACCCATCTACCCATGAAAAAACGGGGTGATTGCTTCCATTCGCGACAGTGCACACCACCTCCGCATTGAGACGGGGAGATGGATTCGGGAGCAGCGTGAGGACAGAGTCCGTCGGTCCGCCAACAGGCGCCATTGAGGATGAAAGTCACGCCCTCCGTGCCTGTCCGGCGTACTAGCATATCCGGGCTCGGTGATGCTCGGTTAGTTGTGCCCCATCGCCTTGCATGAGCTACGAGCACGGCCTCTGTAGGCTTGTTGGGATCGTACCTGGGAGGTAATGGATAGCGGACTTCAGTTATGCCCCCCGTCAGACATTAACCTGTTGTACTTGTGATTATGTATATAATCGCAAGATGTCAAAGATCCTTATTGCTACTAAGTTTTTCCCCGAAACCCTTCCGGTGGGGGTTTTTAATCTTGGTAGTAATACGCCTGCTGCTCTCTCTTTGTACTTGGGTCCCATAGGCCAGTTGGTCTCCGTGGACGATAAAATCATATTCTATTCTACTACCCTTGCTATTTTTTTTTTATTTCCCCTTTTTTGCTACAATTTAGATAAGTAACTATTTTTTGTTCTAAATTAGGAGGATGAAAATAGCTATTAAATATTTTTGCATAGAAGTTATGTTCAATCAACCCCTCAAAAGGGTACCTAAATTAGCTAAATTGTCACACCTGTCACGAACAAACCTTAAAAATGGACTTTTTTAAGGGAATTTTAGGGAATCTTTCAAAGATTCATTTTGAAGTGCGTTTGGAGCAAATAAGTGCGTTTCAATTTAAACTTTGTTGGGGGATGTTATAATTGAGATTGCTCTTGCATGTGGCATCATATTTTTGGATCCAACATGTAGTTCTCAATGCTCATGAGCAGATTCAAAACATCTCTCTTTAGCTTGCAGCATGATTTGTAACCCTCAAAAATAGGATTTTTCATTTTTTGGTATTTCACTTCATTAAAATGTCTGTGCAAAATCACTATTTTGAAGAAAGAAAGAAAGAAAGAAAGGATAATTTTTTTTATCGTCCACGGAGACCAATCGGTCTATGGGACCCAGAAGGAGCGCAACAAACTTATTACTGTCCGGGTTAAAAAGCCCCCGCCCTGAAGTGTTTTCGAGGGAAAAAGCATGGCAGTAATAAGAATGCTGTCAAACTGTACAAGTATACATCATCATGAAATAAATGTATATATACATATCAAGTGTGTGCCCGAGGACATAACTGATCTCGCATGTCCATGATCTCCTGAAGGTATGATCCACTCAATGTCACATATAACGGCTGGCCAGGCATGACCAACTCAGCATAGCGCGTCCGGATTTGATCATATGCTGGGCAGCTTTGAAGGGCATGAGACTCGTCCTCAATGACTCCCATTTGGCAGCATTGGCAAAGCCTGTCCTGACATGGTTCACCAATCCATCTGCCCGTCTCAATTCGAAGATGGTATGCCCCTGTGCGAATGGAGGCAATGAGTATGCGCATTTTCATAGGCAAGTGGATACGCAGGCAGTATTGCGGGCCTCGTTACAATGTGGGATTTATGTGGCGCTGGTAGTGTTCTGTCTTGACCTGTTCAAGGGCATTGGCATCCCAAAGCTTGCTGAGGAAGCCAGCGTCAAGATATTCCCTCATGCTATGGCGATCTGCCTAGAGCTCTTTGCACATGTATGCACCTGTGCACCTACACATTCCATCTAGCCAATCATTAGGCTCTCTTTTTCCTCCAGCAGGCCTTGAGGCACTGCGGTCCTATTGCCATGATATAAGCTAGGTTAGGGAGACGAACATCGTCCATATTGACCACCTTCTAAAAATAGACAATGTGGCGATCAAGGGCCGCCCTCTGAAGAGGCAAGAATCCCGTCTCATGCAGCAGAATTTGATATGGAACTGTGGACTTCACCCCTAGTGCTCGTACCAAGAAGGCTTTCTGCACCTGCTCCAAGTCATTCCAAGTAGCGGGGGATACTACTGGGCCCCATACTTCAACCCCGTATAAAAGGACAGGCTCCACTAAGACCTTGAACAGGTGTGACTAATGGGCCCAATCATAAAACTCTGCTCTATGACTATTGTTTTTGCATTGCATATAGTGCCTTCCAGCCCGTCACTCGCTGTATAGAAAGAGAAGTTTAGCATACCTTTTTGTTAAAAATAACTAAAGCCTCTTTTTAGCTAAATCTTAAGACTTCTTAAAGGAATCTTTCAAACGCACTTCTTAAATTAGTGCGTATCAATTTAAACATTGTTATACTTGATGGACGTGCCACCTTAATGAAAGGCGTCCGTGTTGATAACCATGATCCATAAAGGCTCACGCGTGTGAATATTCTAAATATTTCCCTGGAGTCCCTTCTGATTTTCCAAAAGAGAAACCCTTTCTATTTTCTGAGGAAACTCTTTCTAATTTCAAAGGCTAGAAATTCGGAAGGGTTTCCACGGAAAATAGAAGGGTTTCCAGAAAACCCTTCCTAGTTTTATTGAAAACTGGAAGGGTTTCCCTGAAAAATGGAAAGGGTTTCCATGGGAGTGCAATCCCGATCGGGCGTATATAAAACATCGAAGTCCAATTCGTTACTTTTTGTAGGACAACATGTTCTGTCAACAACATCTGGACATTGAAAATTTTTGTAAGACAAAACGTAAGGTTAAACTCACTTTTTCTGAACACTCACTAATAATTTTAGGGAAAACTACAAAAGTGCTTCTATGAGTTTATGTAATTACCAAAATGCCCTTATGAGTTTTAAAATTACCAAAATGCCCCTGGCTCAAATAAATACACTATATAAAACAAACATACAAACAAATTACCAATTTGCCCCTACACACCAAACTTAATCACCAAAAAATACCTATACACACCAAACTTAATTACCAAAATGTCATTACATACCAATTTTGATCAATCTACACCAAACTAATCACCAAAATGTTCTACACACCAAACTTAATTACCAAATACTCCCTACATACCAAACCTAATTACAAAAATGCCCTTATATACTTATCCAACTCAATGTATACTAATGCCTCAAGAATAAAAGTTTAAATTCAACAAAGAGATTACAGAAGTGACAATCATCACTGAATTGGAGCCCTACAAATGCATGCATTATGTCTCTTCTATTACACCTTTTCTCTACATCTTCTTCTCCTGTGTGCATGCATTTAGGTTTTGGACGTCCAAGAGGTATGCATGTGGCGAGTGGTAACATGTCTCCAATAGCATCAGCATGCGCTAAAACCCCTTGTAAGTGTCACAACAAGACCGTGTAGAAGTATTTTGGTAATTAAGTTTGATGTATAAGGTGTTTTGGTAATTAAATTTGGTGTAGATTGATCAAAATTGATATGTAATGCCATTTTGGTAATTAAGTTTGATGTGTAAGGGTATTTTAGTAATTAAGTTTGGTGTGTAGGGGCAAATTGGTAATTTATTTGCATATTTATTTGAGCCAGGGACAATTTGGTAATGTTGAACTCATAAGGTCATTTGGTAATTACATAAACTATAGGGGCATTTTGGTAGTTTTCCCTTAATTTTATATCACTTTTGTGTCTTCATTGTCTGTTTACCTGACTAGTAAACCGTCCTCGTTTTTTTTATGTTTGTTTAAAATAGGTAATTTTTGCCCTGGGTTTCTCGATGGCGCCGCATAGAGCGCCGCCACAAGTTTATTTACAGTTATTTTACAAGATTAACACTGCTTTACACAGATTTAACAATGCTTTACACTAGCTATTACACATATTACACTGTTTTTTTTTTTTTTTAAGTTATTTACAACAGTGAATAATGAGCTTTCAATGATCATCAAAAAAATTACAGATGCCATAATTTCATCTGCTGCTCCAAATAGACATTCAACTCTGGCAAACTCCAGAGTTGTGGGCTTCCCTACGAGATCAAAATGCATCCATTTCAAGTCGACCACAACCCGAAAACCTACAAAAAATCACTCCTATTAGACACATGGTTCGAGAAAACATGAAAGATCACATAGAATTTAACATGCAGACCTCAAAAACTCGAAAAATGTATCTCACAACCCTTTTATGATGCTAAAAGAAAAAATATCATCTATTTTTTCGGATCACTGAAATTTTGCCTTCCACGGCTTACTTGTTGAGGAGCACCTCGCGGTTGTCGCGGTTTCGGCCGTGAACCGGCAGACGGCTTCGCCATAGCGCCGCTGCCGATTTATGGCGAAACCGCTCGACCCGGCGGGAACCTAGCACATTGTGACGCCCCCGCTAAACATACGGCGCCACCGTATACGGCTGAGAAATCCCCCATCCGGCCCAAGAACCGTGATGGGTTCTTCGTCTACCCCGCAGACTGAGGTGACTCTTAGTGCGGGAGGGAACACGAAAGGTGTCTTGGCGCCCTTCCCCTATGGGCTCCTATAATGGCCCGGAAGCGATAACACGTCGTAACTAGCATAAAACATATACAAATACTACCGGGAGGGTAGTGCACGCATTATAAACCAATGCAAAGATGATAATCACAAACCATAAAAGGGAGAGCTCCTACCCCGCCCCCGGACTCGGGGAGGGTGGACCGACCGCTAGGCCTCAAGATAGAGCAGACCAGGAGTCATGGCAATGGCGAGGGCTGGGCATAGAACAATGGCTAGGGTAGACCACTCCATCCGCCCCTCCTGTGCATACTTTGCAGATGGGCTAGATCAGGCTCTGACAGGACTCTAGCCTTCCGGACACGCAATCCCATGGCATCACCCATCGGGACTACTCCTGTGTTGCATCTCCCCGGTCCGATGAGCGGGAAGGGTTGCATCTCCCCTTCCTGTGGTCTAGAGGTGCCGCATGGCTAGAGAATCGTGGACGACACCACCATTCGCACTGCCCGAACCCCCAAAACGAGAGCCAAGCCAACACTTGCAGCCTCAGAGGAGGTGGCAACACCATTGCCCCGGGAGGTGTCGGACCCATGCTCGCCCACACGTAAGTGACCGACCATAAGCCTAGCCCACTATGGGATCCCCGGGAAGCCCCCTCGGCAGGGGATCCTCCCTCCACTTTCCCTCTAGCCCGTTCCAAAAGGCCGAGTCATATCATAGCCTCAATAGCCCGGTGGGCTCTTATGCACAGCCGCAACTAATAGGAACTAAGGGATCTACTCTAGGAGCATACTACATATGGCTCTAGGTCTCTACCCCCCTTCCCAATACAAGAGGAGCAACATGATCAACCATCATCACATCATGAGAATAATCATAAGAAGAACATCTTAACCTAATCATACAACTAACTAATAGTTAGGGTTCCTTGATTAGGGTTCAAGATGTTGAATATGGGTTCTAGGATGGCTCTACTCTAGATACAAAATACTAGCACATCCGGAATGCTAATCCCAGATGAGCTATCACAACTACTATCCTACATACCTGCTCCTGAAGCTCTCCCTCCAGATCCGGGTGCCTCCATGGTCTTCGACTCACGTGATGCTGCTCTTGCTCCAAGAACGAGTCTACCCCGGGCCGGGCTTTGCACCGGCCTATGCTACAAGAAACGATGTTCAAACGGGTTTCGAAGCAGTAGGTGAGTCTCTAGGTGCTAGAATTTGGAAAGAGGCCTAGGGTTAGGGTTTAGGCCTATATGAGCTAGGTCCACCTAGGATGCCCACGTGGCACCAATCGGTGAGTCCCGTGGTGTGGCGGGTGCCCATTAGGTTAAGGCCACGTGGATAATGGTCTAAACCTATGGTTGGCTAAGTTATGAGAATAACTTGGCCATGCCCCCTAGTGCCACAACTTATGGTATACAAGGCTATGAATGATAGACTTGTATAGTGACGGATCCAGGAATATACGTATTTATGGCGTATATTCCCCTGGACCGTCACATTCTCCCCCCCTTAGGACAATGCTGTCCTCAGCATTGCGCTAAGGTAACGACCCTATCTTATGCCTGCAAAACAGCAACGTAATTAACCTTTAGTTTACTTTAGCAATCAAGTTTTATTAATTGAAAGTCAAAATTTAGGCTATATTTGTACTTATACAAAATTATATAGCCTTAACACAGTTATTTCTTATAATAATTCAAAATACTATTATAAGAATTATTAGGGTTCATAATCTAAATTATGGCTCCCCCTATCCTCTCGTAACGCGCTCCTCGTTGAGGTCCCCCTTCTACTTGCCTGCAAAAGGAGCACATTACGTTAGTTTAGTTAATAATTTGTGGTTTTAGGGGACCACCCCCTTACCTCCTTGAGCCTAAATCCATGGCTCAAGGTTGTCCTACTACCTTGCCCAAGATCATGGCCCTTTCGGATTTGAGCTTAGGGATCATTTAAGATGCTCCCATCATTGCCCATGATCGAGTGCTATTTTGTACACGATCCCCCGGATCGAGTACACCCCAAAGGCATCATGCCCCGAGGGTTTCAAATTTAGGGAACGCCCTCACGATCCCATCATCGCAAGATGATCACTTAAGCTTCACCATGACCCTCCCACGCCCGGTGTGCGTTACCCTCGTGATCGTGGCATAGAGATCATCCGAACGATGTCCCATCATCGCCCACTATGCCTCATTCCTCACTCACATGACCCTAATGGTCATGCGCACCTCTTGGTGCGTGTGGCCTAGAGAATGCCCTAAAGGCGTATCCCATCATCGCCCACACGATCTAAGGTTCCGCACATGCACCTTCCTAACTAGGATGCATGCGCCGTGCTCAAAGCTAACTAACAACATACTAGCTAACCACCTGGCAAGTCGGGGTCGACCAAGTCGGAGACGACTCGCCCATCAAACTCCTTCATAAACTCTGGGTATTGCTTCTCCAAATCTTGCTTCAATACCCATGTCGCATCTTCCACGGGTAAGTGCTTCCACTTAACCAAATATTGGAGGAACTGAGACCTCCTAGTCTTCTTGAATGACTTATCAAGAAGTAACTCGGGCACTATTTCTACTTGCTCCTCCGTCATTTCCAACAAGGTTGGAGTATCCAAAACCTCCTCAGGGTTAGGATTGTGCCTTTTTAATAAACTTACGTGGAAGACCTTGTGGACCTTAAGATGGGCTGGAAGATCCAACTTGTAGGCTTGAGAGCACCCACTCTCCAAAATCTTGAACGGCCCAGCCCACCTAGGGGCAAGCTTCTTGCAGCTCCCAATCCCAGAGCCTTGGCTTGCTTCACCTTGATCTTTCAACCAAATCCAGACGCTTCAATCGTAAACTCCCTTACGGCCCCGTGGCTTGTCGGCTACACTCTTTCTGCCGACTTCTTGCGCCAATAAATAACCCCTTACTTCCTCTACTAGCTGCTGCATGTCCCCTAACATCTGCTGGGATACTTCTACCTTGGACACAGGATTGTGCCAGGTATCCGGGGTTAAGCACTGGTAGCCATAATTTATCATGAAAGGAGACATCTGCGATGACTCCTGCTTGGCACTGTTGTAGGCGAATTCCACCAAGTGGATGTACTCATCCCACTTGGACTGCTTGTTCCACACATAGCTTCGAAGCATGTCTTCAATGATCCGATTCGTCCTTTCCGTCTGGCCATCTGTTTGGGGATGATATGCCGTACTCATGGAGAGCTTCGTCTGGATGGTGCTAAAGAGATCCTGCCAAAAGGCACTCATAAACTTAGAGTCTCTATCGGATATTATCTCCCGAGGCATGCCATGGAGTCTAAAAATCTCCCTTACAAATAACTTGGCAGTGTCTAATGCGGTGTCTGTCGTCTTGCAAGGCACGAAATGTGCCATCTTAGATAACTTATCTACGACAACCATCAATGCATCCTTGCCTCGAAGAGTTCTAGGGAGACCTGTGATGAAATCCATGCTTATGACCTCCCACTTTGCGTTTGGCACCCCCAATGGCTCTAAAGCTGAACGGAATCGAAGTTGCTCGCCTTAGTCTGGCGACATAAGCGGCAATCCCGAATATATGCAGCTATCGCCTCTTCATTCTCGCCGAAGTAACTTCGCCGAATCTTGAAATAGGTCTTCATGAAGCCAAAGATGCCCCCGCTATTGGGCTGTTATGTGTGTCATGAAGAATTAACTTCCTTACCCCTGAAGATTCGGGCACACACAACTTATGCTTGTGGTACAACAGGTTGCCTTCCTTCTTAAAATGCTTGAAGGCTTCCCGCTCCTTGTCTGTTCTGGCTTCCTTGGAGAGGCTTTCCCACACCTCCTTGAAGTCCACATCGGTTGGCAAGGACTCCTCAATCTTCTTGCCAAACTCACTGAAAGAGTGGAAATCGTGATTACAATGCGTCCTTGTAAAAAATGGCCTCCTAGAGAGGGCATCTGCTACAACATTAAGCTTACCAGGCTTATATATAATATCAAAATCATACTCCTCAAGGAATTCCATCCACCTCCTTTGCCTTAAGTTGAGGAATGTTTGGGTGAAAAGATATCAAGGCTCGGTGATCGCGATCTATCTAAGCGAAACTTCCTTCCCGGCAAATAATGCCTCCATATCCTCAATGCCCTGACAATGGCTAGCAGCTCCTGATCATGGGTTGGGTAGCTTGCTCGGCGTCGTTCATCTTCTTTGAGTCGTAGGCGACTACCCTTCCTTCTTGCATCAAGACTGCCTGTTGCTATCTTGCTCGCAGATCTGTTGCTACCAACTTATCTTTACTCGGTCGGAAGAAACAAGCACGGTGCTGTTGTCAAGGCCTCTTTAAGCTTCTCAAGGAAACTTGGACTTTCTCTAACCAATGACTAGACCAATCCTTAATCTTCTTGGCCTTAGTGAGGTCGGACAGAGGGGACGCCCACTTAGCAAAGTCCTTCACGAACTTTCTGTAGTATCCCGCCAACCCGAGAAAACTTCTTACTTCTGCTACATTCCTTGGGGCTGGCCAATCAACTATTGCTTCAATCTTAGATGGATCGTGGAGATTCCCTCGGATGTTACCACATGTCCCAAATACTCCACTCTCGGCACTGTTGCAAAGTGGCACTTTGAGAGCTTCCCATACAACCGATGACGTCTCAACTTCTCCAACACTTTCCTGAGATGCTGACAATGCTCCTCAAGGGACTTGCTGTAGACTAGAATGTCGTCGAAGAAGACAATGACAAACTCATCCAAGAAGTCTCTGAAGATGTCGTTCATAAGGCGCATAAATGTTGCTGGGAGGCGTTCGACAATCCAAAGGGCATTATCAGAACTCAAAATGGCCATACCGCTCAAAGGCGATCTTATGGATGTCCTCTTCTTTTATTCTTATCTCGATGGTATCCTGATCTCAAATCAATCTTAGAGAATACCTTTGCTCCTTGTAGCTGATCCATTAGGTCATCGCCCTCGGAATGCATACTTATTCTTTATCACCGCTTATTGAGTGGCGATAGTCTATGCACATTCTTAAGCTCCCGTCTTTCTTCTTTACGAAGAGTATAGGTGCTCCAAAAGGAGACACACTTGCCCTTATGAATCCAAGGTCTAGCAATTCTTGAAGCTGCTTCTTGAGCTCAATCAATTCTGGGGTGCTCATTCTATATGGTGCCTTCTTGGTAGGCTTGCATGAGCGGAGCCAATGTGATCTCACATTCTACACCCCTATAAGGTGGTACCTGCCGGATTTCATCAGGAATACATCCTTGAACTCTGAAATAAGCCTTGCTATCCGGGTGGGCAACCGATTCCCCTTTGGGTCACTTCCCTCCCGCTTGTTCGCCCAACTGATTCCAACCTCAAGATGTAATCCACCTTATTCCTTTCTATGCTCTTCCTTAGCTGCTTCAAAGAAATACACTGCATAGGAGAATCTAGCTTCTTACCTTTGACTATCAACTTGTTGCCGTCCGGTGCCGTCATGGTGACTTCGTTCCGGTCACAATCAATTACTGCTTTAGCTGGCTTCAAGAATTCCATTCCCACAATAAGATCATACCTTCCAATATCCATGACTTCGCTCCCATCGGGCCACTTAGCCCCACTAAGGTCTATGTCAAAGGTGATCCTCCTCCCTTAGTGTGCGAATGGCCATTTGCCATAGCTACCGGCCTTGGCTTAGACTTCAATACCTTGTTCTTCATTAGAGCACCAATCTAGGAGATGCAAAATTATGAGAGCTACACGTATCTATGAGGACTACATATGGCTTACTATCTATGATCCCATCAGCCGCAATGAAATGACCGATTCTCTATATCACCGACTCAATGTTTGCACATATGTGGCACTCACCATCTATGAAGTCCCGGGCCTCCTGGCTGGTCGCCGTCTTCATCCGCCCGTTGGGGAATCCCAATCCATAAGCTCTGCTAAGGCTCGACCGCATGACGAATGGACAATCATGTGTTCGTGTGCCCGCTGGGAAGCACCAAACATAGCTTTTCTCAATGCATTCCTGTCTCTTTTCCTTTGGCGATTGTCTAGGAGACGCTTTAAGCTGCCCCCCGATCGGCTTCGTGGGCTTACGGTCCCCAAAAGCTTTGCTCTTATCCTTACCTTGCTGCTGACTCCCTGATGGTGTAGCTGCTGATTGCTTACCCTGATATTGTCCCTGATACTGCCCTGAACTCTTACCCCTGAAGGTTGGCTGCTTTTCTGTTGGAGTTGCTGGTGCCTCTTCCAAACTTATAGCTTTATCTTCTACTGCGCTCATCGACCTTGGGTTGATTGCTCTTACAAGCCTCTTGATATTGCTGTTCAACCCCTCAATGTAAGTATCCACGGCTTGCCTCTCTGAGACTCCAGGAACATGCAGCCTGAGCCTCATAAATTCTTCTGTATACTTAGCCACTGATAAACTACCCTGATTCAACCTGTAGAACTGCTGGATCTGTCTACTAGTATGAGACCTTGGCACATAGTGCTTGCGGAAAGCCTTGCTGAAGGTCTTAAACCTGCAGTTGTTCCTCTTCAGCTTGTTAGATTTAGCATATCCCTTCCACCAGATCCTTGCCGGTCCAATAAGGTTAGCTGTAGCAACTTTCCCTATGTCCTTGTCTTTCATACCATATGAGTTGCCAAATTCTTCCATTTCATCCAGCCATGCTTCAGCCTCCATGCCTGATCTATCTTTCCCTGAGAACTGGCCGAGCTTCCTTGTCTTCCACACATTGCTCATAGCACTATCCACCTTTTTCCGGTAATCATCTGTCTTTCTTGCCCTTTTCCTTGCCTTCGGTGTGCCAGAGTCACTGTCGGAGCTAGAGCTGTCCTCACTGGAAGAGCTATCTGATGTGCTGGAGCTAGATGGTGATGGACTCCTGGTTCTCCTTCTTCGTCTCCTGTCCCTGACGTTGCCGTGGTTGCCCTCCCCTTCCTGTTGAGGAATTTCGTCACCACCTGGAGGACAAGGTGGCGGTGGAGGACCATCTTCCTGTGCATTCATGAGAGGTGTCGCCCAGTTGATGAGATGTTGCATCTGGTTCCTCATCTGCACCAACCTTGCATTGACTGCCTCTGGTGACATATCCTGCTCAAAATCTTCTTGTTCTCTGCCAAACAAGTTCCTTGGAACCCAATTGCGTGGTCGGTGCTGGTCCTGAGATCCCCGTGACTTGAGTTCCTTCTTTGCAAAGGGTCGATCATCAATACATAATGTTAAGTTTAGACAATAGTCATTTTTTCTTACAATTAAATTGTTGTTAGGTACAAAAGAAATCATATGAAAATTTCATTTACAAGTCAAAATCATGGTAATACATTAATTAGTATATAGGAATACATTTAATGGACTTCATGATAATACTTAAAAGGAGTTACAATGTACTTTAATTAAGTTAGCAAGCAATTCTTCCATCAATGATGTCGCTTGAAGAAGTCCTTGATTTTCTTGAATCCTGCCCTTGCCCATGTTCCGCAGGATTCTAGCCACCGATCCCCCCTCCAATGCTCTTGCTACCGTGGTGCCGGGAGTTCCGTGCGTTGTCGCCCACCACCGACAAGTGCGCATCCCCGAGGTGGCCCTCATAAGTCGAGAGCATGAAGTGCTCTTGATCTCTTGAAGAGGATAACATGGTCTACTTTCACATCTATTCTCGCGATCTTTGACCAAAGCCCGAAAGTGCTATAAGGAGTGCTACGGACTCTTCACCTCTTGGGCTAAATTCTTTATGGAAAACTATCATCGCGCCCCGGCTAGGGGCGGAAGATAGTACTGAGTGACTTGCCCTTGGTTCCGTCCCGGTGCGTTACCTTTTCTCCGTACCGCTTACCGAAGATGTCCAATGCCATAAGATCCTCATGGTCTCTCCACATAGTAGTTGCACTCTCCAAATTGATGCTGCTACAAGCTTCTCGCGTACTCATGGAGCGCACTGGTCTGCTGGCGCTTGGGCCCCTTCGGCTTGTACAACCCGCTTTGGATTTCACGAAATTCTTCTTTACGGAATGATGGGTTCTATTCTTCGATACATCCGCTTTATCCGTTGGTATGCACGGATGTCGACATAGTTTCCCCAAGATAGGAATGTCAGCTCCGCTACTTCCCTTGGTATCTCCCGGTAGGAGTAGTCGATGAAGTCGCTACCTCGCATTTCTGTGCAATTAGGCCTAGGAGCTCGTCTATCCCGGAGGTTCTCCTCTTGGCAATAGGGGAGGTTGAGGATACCGGATTGGCGAATATGTACTCCTCGCCATCGGACGATTCTTGGGGTGAGGCCCGTGATGCCCATTGGTGGCTCAAAGTCCCGCCTTAAGCGCTTCCTTTTGCCGAGCTAGCTATCGCCTCTCCATCCTTCTTGCCTCCCTCATCTCGGCTTGGGTTCTCTTCCTCTTCCTCTTCGTAATCCCGCCGATTTACAAACGTAGGGTGCCGATGTGGAGCCAGTAGTGTTCGTATGCTAAGGTGCGGATCTCCCGGATGCTTATCCTTTGCTTTCCGGGTGTGAGAGGTGCCAAATCCAAGGGTTGGATTGACGGCTCCCCCGGTTGGTTAAGCGCCCTATTTTGCATGAACAATGCTAAGGCTGCTCGGCTTGAGAGGTACCTATGCCTATGATGCTTACAGGTCATGTAGTGCGGCATGTTTCTGGGTTCTATCCCATAGCTTGTTCTTACCCCGGATCCCCACCTATGGCTTGAGCAAGAGAATCTAGAGAAACCCATTTCCCTCCCTTAGGTGGCAAGCTAACTTCCTGTGGTAAGACCTCACGATCATATTGACAAATGATGTCGGCAGTAGTATGGAGTTCTAGTCGAGTGGCATGGAGATCAAAGAGATAATCAAAAACATGGAAGACTTGTTCGTGGGGACAATCACGAATGTGATTGGTCTCATTATACCATCCGACAAAGCTTGAGGGCCATTGAATTGAACAGGAATAGCTATGGAAAATGGCTGATGGAAATGAGCAAAAGCCAAAGAAATCGCCAAAGGGGCTGAGAGCAACTCTAATGGGAAAAAAATGACAAATGAGGGTCCCTTTTTATAGACTAGGGGTGCCTCGGGTTCCGTGCACAAAGGTTCTTGATGGGGAAGACTCCAAATCTATGGCCCTGGGTGTCCAAATGAGCTACCATGAAGTGCAATTCTAAACAAAGCAAAGCAAGAAACGCTACATGGCAGTTTGTTGGGTCAAAATTGGTCAATTGGGCGAAAAATTGGCCGAAATCGGGTCAGAGCGCGCGAAACGCCTCTGCGTCGCGGGCGCAGGCGGGTCTGGCGCGGTGTGACCCGATTTGGGTCTATTTTAAGCTCTGCTGTGGATTTTTGAAGAATTCGAATTGCTAGGATGACTATTTGGACGATTCTAATCTAACTAGGGGTTTTTCTTACATGAATTAGACCTTAAATTGATAAAGTTTTGCGAAACCGGGTCAGAGCGCGCGAAACGCCTCTGCGTCGCGGACGCAGGCGGGTCTGGCGCGGTGTGACCCGATTTCGGGGGGGGTCGCTCGAATTAAAAAATTTATCTAATGCAGGAAGGATTTATCTACTACTAATTGCAAAACAAAATTTTATATTTATGGGGAAAACTTAATAATTACATTAGTTTGAACAAAAATGCATCCTCAAGGATATTCCTTGCGGATGCGACGCGCCAAGTATATATCCTTGGGCATCAAAGTCACCCTCTTCGCGTGGATCGCGCAGAGGTTCCCTTCCTCAAACAACTGGGTGAGCTCGGCCTCCGCTGACTGCTTACAACACGGAAGTTGTGGCGGCGTCACTCGTAGTGGGTGGCGAACTCCGCCATCACCTCCCGCATGAATTAGGCTCAAAGGTGCCTTCCTAATCAGGAGATTAGTGCACTGCTGAAAGTGTCTAATCTCCCGGAAGACACGGGAGTGTACCGAATTAGGCCCATGGTGGACCTTCTTCGGCTTCTCGGGCTGTGGCGGCGGCGGCTTAGGCTGGTTCTTTGGCGGCCGGCCTCCCTCCACGGTGCGCTGGATGTTTTGCCGGCAGTACCAATCATTATACCTCGTCCACCACCAGCGAAGGTATTCTTAGTATGCCTGTGGTGGCGCCGGTTGAGGCAGTCCTCCTTCGAAGGCCATTTCGGCATATACGCTTCTTTACCACCTTAGGTGGCAGGCCCCTTGGGTAAGGTGGTCTTGGGTCCGCCCTTCCCCACGCTCTTCTTCTTCCTCTGCTCTTCTTCCTCCTGCTCCTCTTCTTCCGTGCTCTCCTCCTGGCTGGGAGGGGCTCCTCTATCCTGACCGGTTGGCCGGGGACCGTCGTTTTCTTCTCTTCGTCCTCCGGCTCCCGCCCGGCTCCTCCCTCGCGCTCCCCTCTTCCTCCTCGCGGCCCTCTCTCTTACGGCCACTCATAACCTTCTCCTTGCCCTTCTTCCTTGGCCAGAAGGCCAGCCCCGTCCACCCGCTGGACACTGCTCTTCCTCCTGCTCTTCCCCGTCGGTGTCTGTGGCCCCGAAGTGGCGAGATTCGTCGGTTCTTTGCGTTCCTGCCGACGAGGGGCTGCTCTCGGCATCGTGATAGGTGCCGTCGCTGCTGCTGCTGGTGGGGGGAAGCTCCTCTTCCCCCTTCTTGGGTCGGAGGTGCTCCGGGATCTTCTTCACATGGCGTCGCATGGCTAGGTTCGGGGCCATCGAGAGTGTGCCCGTCATCACGGCTTCCTGTAGGTTTGTTTGGTTCTTGCCATACTTAACGGTCTAGAAAAGCGGGTGGGGATAGGCTGGTCAAGAGAGAAGGTGGAGGAAAGTTTGGAGGAAAAATGAGGTGTCAGAGATATTTAAAGAGGAGGGTCCCTGAGAATATTCTCCTACCATAATTACCCCTATTTATTAGCCCCCCTTATTAATTACAAGATATTTAGTACTTATTTAATTATTAATGTATATGTTAAATCCATATTAATTGATATTATACTTGAATTTCGAATTTTTTCTAATGGTTCGAAGTGCAATCTATGAATTTGCGCCATTTTTCACCTGGGTCTCCGATTGGCATGATTCTTCGACCCATTTTAGGTGAAATTTGATGCAGATGCATGATTTTCACTCCAAATTTACTAGAAGGTGCGTTTGACTCACTCAAACCTTCGTCTAACACTTAACCTAAGTCCTGACCCACTACCTAGGAGAAAATTTTTCCCCATTTTCGCGGTTCGATGGTGGAAATGTTTATTTCACACCCCTATAGGCCTGTTAGACTACTTCATGGTTATGGTCAGTGCTAGTTCTTGGTCAACCAAGAACATTGCTCTGATACCATTGTGACGCTCCCTGCTAAACATACGGCGCCCAGCCGTATACCCGGCAGGAAATCCCCCATCCTCGCCAAGAACCGCGATGGGTTCTTTCGCCTACCCGCGACTCGAGGTGACTCTTAGTGCGGGAGGGAACACGAAGGTGTCTTGGCGCCCCTCCCCTATGGGCTCCTATAATGAAGCGATATAACGTCGTAATTAGCATAAAACATATACAAATACTACCTCGGAGGGTAGTGCATCGCATTATAAACCAATGCAAAGATGATAATCACAAACCATAAAACAGAGAGCTCTACCCCGCCTGCGGACTCGTAAGGAGGGTGGACCGACCCGGCTAGGCCTCAAGATAGAGCAGGCACCGAAGTCATGGCAATGGCGAGGGTGGCATAGAACAATGGCTAGGGTAGACCACTCCATCCGCCCCTCTGTGCATACTTTGCGGATGGGCTAGATCAGCTCGCGGGACTCTAGCCTTGGGATCACGCAATCCCATGGCATCACCCATCGGGACTACTCCAGTTGCATCTCCCCGGTCCGATGAGGCGGGGAAGGGTTGCATCTCCCCTTCCTGTGGTCTAGAGGTGCCGTGGGCGGCTAGAGAATCGTGACGACACACCCGATTCGCACGGCCCGAACCCCCAAAGCGAGAGCCAAGCCAACACTTGCAGCCTCAGGAGGCGGGGCAACACCATTGCCCCAGAGGTGTCGGACCCATGCTCGGCCCACATGTAAGTGACCGACCATAAGCCTAGCCCACTATGGGATCCCGGAAGCCCCCACTCGTGGGGATCCTCCCTCCACTTTCCCTCTAGCCCCGTTATCCGGGTGCCGAAGTCATATCATAGCCTCAATAGCACGGGTGGGCTCTTATGCACTGTGCCGCAACTAATAGGAACTAAGGGATCTACTCTAGGAGCATACTACATATGGCTCTAGGTCTCTACCCCCCTTCCCAATACAAGAGGAGCAACATGATCAACCATCATCACATCATGAGAATAATCATAAGAAGAACATCTTAACCTAATCATACAACTAACTAATAGTTAGGGTTCCTTGATTAGGGTTCAAGATGTTGAATATGGGTTCTAGGATGGCTCTACTCTAGATACAAAATACTAGCACATCCGGAATGCTAATCCCGGATGAGCTATCACAACTACTATCCTACATACCGCTCCCAAGCTCTCCCTCCGGATCAGGGTGCCTCCATGGTCTTCGACTCACATGATGATCTTTGCTCTTGCTCCAAGAACGAGTCTACCTGGCCGGGGTCTTTGCACCGGTCTATGCTACAGCAAACGATGTTCGAAACGGGTTTTCGAACGAGTAGGTGAGTCTCTAGGTGCTAGGGCTGGAAAGAGGCCTAGGGTTAGGGTTTAGGCCTATATGAGCTAGGTCCACCTAGGATGCCACGTGGCACCAATCGGGTGAGTCCTGTGTGGCGGGTGCCCAATAGGTTAAGGCCACGTGGATAATGGTCTAAACCTATGGTTGGCTAAGTTATGAGAATAACTTGGCCATGCCCCCTAGTGCCACAACTTATGGTATACAAGGCTATGAATGATAGACTTGTATAGTGACGGATCCAGGAATATACGTATTTATGGCGTATATTCCCCTGGACCGTCACACACATCTAAGGGACGCCTCACATGTAGCGTCTCCTGCGCCTCCCCAATTTGAACGTCTCCGGCAAGAATTTTGGGGCGTTCACATGTTGGACATCGCCATCGCTCAATCCGGAACTTCCAGAACTTCAAGATTGCTACACCATCACCAGTTTTTGCTACTCCATCACTGTTTTTGCACCATCAAACTTCAAGATTGCTTCAAGATTTTACCTATTGTTGCAGGTGAAGACCGAAATTGACTGGAAACGGAGGTCAAGACGTCCAAAGCTGAAGCAGCCGGTCGATCAGGAACTGCTGGAGCAGTTTGACGTCCAACGGTTTGGACGTTGAGCCGCCCGGCAAAAAACATGAACATGTGAATACTTTTAGTATCACATGTGAAGCGTCCCTAAAGGGCAACCACAAATGGTTCGGAGTGCCCAACGGGTGCCTATACCTATTTGCATTTGGCAATTTATTTTACCGTTTATGCCAATGGCTGGAGATGGAAGCGAGCACATCAGAGCAGCGTCTCCGGAGCGAGCGCAATAGACAGCTTGCCTTGGATCGCCTTCATCTCGGCAATCCTCGAGCTCGCCGCAGATTATTCTACGACCCTGGTGTGTACCCTTCCCCACCAGATTCTAAGCTTTCTCAAAACTTTCCACCGCCATCTTCTTTTCAACTGACCGCTGGAAGCCAAGGATATGATTCTCCAGAAAGTCTAGGAGATTTCACTCCCCCAGACGACTGTTTTCATGCGGATCACATTGAAACCCAGGATTTTAGGTATGCAGACCTCTCTGAGCAGCAAAGAAAAGCCCTAATTGCAATTGAGGCAGGAAAGTCTGTTTTTGTCACTGGGTCTGCAGGAACTGGTAAGACCCATCTCTTAAAAAAAGCAGTTAGGGTTCTTAGAGAAAAGCATGGCCAGGGGGCAGTGTTTGTTACTGCTTCCACTGGATTGGCAGCTTGTAATCTTGGTGGAACGACCATCCATTCATTTGCTGGTGTTGGAATAGGGTATAAGAGAAAGGATAAACTTGCACTCATGGTTGATTCAAAAGTGAGCAGTAAAGCAAGATGGAAAAGCGCAAAGGTTCTGATCATTGACGAGATAAGTATGATAGATGGGGTCTTATTTGATAAGCTTGATTATGTGGGTAGGTTTGTTAGACGAAAAGAGGAGGATGTTTTACATGAAGCCCCATTTGGAGGCCTGCAACTCATTGTCACAGGGGATTTTTTTCAGTTACCTCCTGTTAAGATGGTACGCTTTGCTTTTCAGGCAGAGTGTTGGAAGAGATGCTTTGACTTACAGATTGTACTGACCGAGGTCTTCCGGCAGCAGAACGGACATTTTATAGAGATGCTTAATGAAATTAGGGTTGGAAAATGCTCAGAATCAACACTTAAGAGCCTGCAAGCCTGCATGAACAGAAATGCTCAAGATTTCATGGGAATTATTCCCACCATGCTTTATCCACTTAGGAAGGATGTTAGGGAAAAAAATGATATACAGTTTGAGAAGCTCAACTCCCCACATATAGTCACATACATTTCTGTAGACGAGGTCGAACCTGTTGAGAAGAAAAAGTCTGAAGAATTTTGGCAATCAAATTTTATGGCTCCCAAGAACCTCATTCTCGGCAAGGGAGCGCAGGTAATGCTGATCAAGAATCTGGATGCAGCATCAGGTCTGGTTAATGGAGCCAGGGGGGTGGTGGTGGACTTTCTTTGGGCTGAACAAACACCTCCTCCTTCACCAGAAAGGGGTTCTAAACAGAGTCCTAGAATTAAAGTGAGACCTAACTGCTGGGGATGGCCAGTAGTACAATTCTTCTGTGGAGTTAAGAAGGTCATAAGCCCTAAGACTTGGTCCATGTCTGAAGGATCATGTTGGCTGGCCAGGAGGACTCAGATCCCACTTATTTTATCTTGGTCCCTTAGTGTACATAAATGCCAAGGTCTCAGCTTGGACTATGTCAAAACTGATTTGTCTCGGGTCTTCGAGGATGGGATGGTGTATGTTGCTCTCTCCAGAGTCAGGACATTGAATGGACTGATTTTGCGGGGATTCGATCCCGCCAAAATTCGGGTTAATCCTTCGGTGGTTGACTTCTACAATCAACTCAATGCTCAATCTAGTTGAGTGATGTTTGCCACTGAGATTGAACATGTACACATGTAGATTTTTTGTAACCATATGAATGGTTTAGTAATTGTCTAAAATGCATTGGTTATTTCTCTCTCTATTTATTTGTTGCTTATTTATAATTAAGGACTAGGAACCCAAGCTCGGAACTATGAGGGGATGTTCGTTCGTGCTCGTATGATTTGTTATGTATACCCAATTGTGAAGCTATGAAAGCATGCGTTTGTTTGGTCCTTTAACGCTAGTTTTTTCCAATTGTATTGAAAAGATATGTGGTATTTGATTCTCATAGTTTGTTCTAATCTTCGAATATGAATGTCTTCATCCAGGGTGTGTTTCCTTTAAATTTTGCTTGATATGTTCAAGTTTATTGTTTATTGTAAACACCCCTCGTGCGGAGCACCTTGTTTGCTTCTGTCCGTTTGTGGACATACTTGATTTAAGAGACATGCAAAAACATAATTTGAACTACTTATCTAGTCCTCCATCAACCTTTGTACATAATTTGAACTACTTATCTAGTCCATCAACATTTGGGCAACTTTGAAAATATCCGTAACAAAAGCTTCACTCTAACTTTCTTTTTTCGCTCAACTCATCTTTAATCATTCCCATCTTACAACACTAGCAAATCCCATTCACTCCTGGCTTCGCCCCCATCATCCTTCAATTCTGTTGTTTTGCGCTTCTTCATGAGTAGACGTGCTAATATGTAGCCCTGTGGGCCATGATCTAGCGTAAGATTAAGTTGTCTTTTTTAATATCATGTCTTAGCCATATCCAAAGCACTAACATCCCAAAACTTACTGAGAAAACTTGCACCTAGGTACTACTTCAAGTGACACAAATCTACATCAATACATGCTTGCTCTTTCACATTCCATCTAGAAAGTCTCCTTGCACATTTCTCTTTCCAACAGACTTTAAGGTGGACCATGGCCATTGTGTATGTAAGGCTTGGAAGCCTCATGTCCCTCATGTGGACCACCATTTGACAATGTATTGGTCGCAGATAGAACATGAGATAATATCAAGTTGTCTTAAAAAATAAGTAGCATGCAAGTCTATTGGTTGGCGCCTTGATCTTGCATGGCGAAGTCTTGAGTTCAATTTCTGGTTTCGGGCATTTGTTTTGTAATTTGTTTCTATTGCAAAATATGATCACCACTTGTCTATGTCTTGAGTTATAGTCCCAAGTTCAAACTTTATTTCTAGTCTTTGCATTGCTACACCTAATATTTCGTTTGATTGAAGTTACAAGTTACCCACACTTTTAAGTTGTCTTCGAGCTAGATCATTACGTTATTCCTCTCATAGTTATGCATCCTTCTTTTTGCACGTTGTTGTTTCATATTTATGGAAGATTGAACATTGGTGGCAGACGCCCCAGGAAGAAAGCGTGAATTGAGTCATTGATTTCTGCATTTGAGTGCAGCCTCAAAGGACAAACCAAGAGGCTCCCGCGTTTTGTATGGACACTGTGTGAGAAGCACCCCGCATTGTAGATTGATCATGTGCTAACGGATATTGCAAATTTCATTTTTGCATTTCATGAAGTGTGATGTCTCTTATTTTGATACAAGGCATATGTATTCACTTAGACTTATGTCTAACTTCTGTGTTTCTTGATTGTAGAAAATGGCCCATAGTTACCCTTTAGGTAAAGTAGAGGTGGACTTAGCTGAGTTATGGGACTACCTGGAGGGTTGCTGGATATACCTGGAGGGTTGCTGGATATACCAAGGGTACATGCGCAAAGAAGCATGTCTTAGTTGTTTAACTCATTTCTTCTTGGATAACATTGTTAAATCTCATGAATCTTTGTCTAAAAACAGTTTAACATTTTGGTGTGATGCAAGCAGTTACTTTTGTGTGGAAGAGTCAAAATCTAAGTTTGTAACTCCAAATTCTTCCAATGATAAGGAGCCATCCGAATTAAGGTTGGAACTTGCAATTCAACTAGAGTTTGAATTTTCACCTTAAATAGTTATATGTATTAGAACGAATGAATATAGTAAATTCCCAAAAGCTTCACATTTGGTATCAGAGCTCTAGGTTATGTAGATCTTGAGGGAAAAATACTAAAGATTTATATTTCTGATCACATAGAGGTCATTGAAATTTCTTCTGACGAAGAGAAGAAAGAGAATTCTGAGCATGAGAGTGTTGACAACAATGCTGATATTCTGAAAAACATGATTTTTGATGATGACTGGAATAAGGAGACAAGGAAATTTATTCCCAAAAGTTATTCCATATGATCTAACTTTAGAAAATAGCTTTTGAGGCTTTAGATATTATGAACTTGGTTTATACTTGTAGGAACAAAGTTTATTAATGTAAGTTTCTTTTGATGCATTATTGAGTATAACTGCCATCATTAAATGGATTATGCTAAGATAAAGTTTTATGCTGCATTAATTCTTAAGATGAATTTGTTAGCAGGCAATTTAAGTAACCATGGAAGAGGGTAATGAAGGACAAGCTGCACTGGCTCAGATTTTGGGTCAGACACTGCAAGAGATCAATCAAAGTATTGCTCTTTTGCAACAACGAGTGTCGCAAGTAAGGGACATGGATATGGAGGAAATTAACAAGGTTATGAAGGCATTAAGCAAGACCATTTTACCGACAAGAATGTTATGCTGATGCATGGTTGAGGGGGATAGAATTCTACTTTGAAGTGAGGCAAACATATATAATGCAAAAGGCGGTTATAGTTGACTTGCTATTGATCAGTAATGCCAAATTATGGTGGGATGATTATAAGAAGAAGAACAATCTAACATTTGGCCAGATTGGATGGGATGTGTTTAGGAAAGCTTTCACTATGCATTATCTGCCAAAGGGTTATTTTCTGATGAAGTCGCATTAGTTCCTATACTAAACTTAAAGCAGTATGGTATAATAGTGGAGGAGTACACCAACAAGTTTTAGTAGTTATAGCCTTATGGTCCACTCGTTGAGTCCGAGAAATTAGCCGATAAGTACATTAAAGGCCTGCGCCATGAACTGTCAGTTTTGGTTGGAGGAGTGACCTATACAAGTTTAGAAGAAGTATTCCGTGCTGCTAAGTTTAAGGAAGATGTCATGAATCCCCAAAACAAGAAACACTTTGGAGATGACAATGATAATTTCAATGCTAAGAACGGGAATGCAGTTAAAGAATGCGAATGGAGGTAATGGGAACCGTGGGCCTCGCCTCAATTTGAGTAAAGAGGAGCGTGACAAACTTGCTAACGAGGGAACATGCTTCAAGTGTCATGGAAAAGGGCATTGTGTGGGGGATCGCACTGCTCCTAACAATCGTTCTGAAGTTCCAGCCGCCACTAATGCTGGCAAATGTAACAACAGCTCGTGGCCAAGAGAATCGAAACAATGCAAGGAGGGAATCTGCATGTGCTCAAGTCGTCATTGTGGAGAAAGTTGTTGAAGCACCAATGTTTGTGTATGTTGCTGTGGAAGGGCGTAAAGCAAACCCAAAGACCGAAGTAATTAAAGCACCAGGTACTATTTGTGATAGACAAGTTGCATTTTTTATTGATTGTGGCAGTACACATAATTTTATTTCGCCTAGAATGGTTGAAAGTTTATGTCTTGAAACTAAGAAACGAAGAGCAAAGAAAGTTGAAATGGCTGATGAAAAGATTAGATATTCCCATGCAATTGTGCCACAATTAGAATTTCAAGTAGGGGATATAGTCTTTGGTGCTAATTTTGAGTTGATTGGTTTGGGTGATTATGATATCATTCTAGGATTGGCATGGCTTAGAGATGTTAGAGCATTGATAGACTGCTTCTCTGGGGTTGTTTGATATATCTAACAATGAGCTCGGGGGAGTAGCCAATATGATTATGCATTGGGCGAAACCATATAGAGTTAGTATATATCATGGTTGTGAACAAAAGGCAAAGGCAAAGGCAAAGACAGGCCAAAGAAGGCTAAAGTCGCAGAGACTTCTATAAATAGAACCTGAAATTCAATTGGCGATATCTCTGCAAATAGAGCTCCAATTGAGGCGATATTTACTTCATTGGAACCTTGGAACCTTATGAAGTCTAGTTTCCGAATTGGTGTGGCATCTCCCAGAGGTCATCCGAATAAAAGAGTCAAGAAAGACTGTTCTACTCACTCATTCTTGAATCTGATTCCTAGAAAGCCATTATCTTTTTCTTAGAGCTTCTGTTGTTTTTGTTTTATATCCTGTTACTATCCTTGAACCTGACTCTTGGTGTATCATATTGAGGACTGCTAGCTCGAGAAAGGAGCTACAAGAGGAAACTAATTGTCAGATATGCCTTACTGTCTTTATATTCTGGCCTAATATTGTTAGCTGAGTGGTCCGGTTGGATGGCCTGGCTTTGAGAATCTTTAATGTTTTAATGTTGGTTTACTAGATGTTTGATCTTTTGATCACTGGCTAAACTTTGGTTCGCAACATTGTTATTTGTCATGATAAAACTAGAATGGAATATAGGCTTGAAAATAACTTTGAAAACCGAAAGGTTGAACCACTCAGTTATAGGCAAGCAAAAAGATGTTTGAGAAAAGGATGCTTAATGTTTGTTGGCAATGTAACTGAGGAATTAGTTCCTCGTGAAGTCAAGGATTTGCTAGCAGAATTTCAAGATGTCTTTCCACAGGAATTGAAAGGGTTACCTCTATTTAGAGCAGTTGACCATGAAATACAATTGATCCCTAGATCTGCTCCTACTTCTAGACCACCTTACCGATTTCATGCCCTAGAATTGATGGAACTTAAGAAACAGTTCACTGAATTGTTAGATCAAGGTTTTATCTGTCCAAGTACTTCACCATTTGGAGCGCCCGTGTTATTTGTGAAAAAGAAAGACGGTACTCTAAGGTTATGTATTGGCTATAGGATATGGAATCAACTGCTGTGAAGAATAGGTAAACTTTGCCGCGTATTGATGAGTTGTTTGATCAAGTATGGCAAGCTAAGTATTTTTAAGATTGACCTTAGATCTGGATATCACCAGATAAGGATTAAAGAGTCTGATATTTACAAGACCGCTTTTCGAACACGTTACGGCCATTATGAATTCGTGGTCATGCCATTTGGCTTAACAAATGCACCTGCTACATTCATGGGATTAATGAATGATACATTTAGAAAGCAGCTTGATAAATTTGTCCTAATATTCCTTGATGATATCTTGGTTTACTCTATGACATTAAAGGATCATGTAGAACATTTGAGAGAAGTGTTGACTATCTTGAGGGACTCCAAACTTTATGGAAAGATGTCTAAATGCGCTTTTGCCCAATAGAGAATGAATTACCTTGGGCATGTGATTTCAAGCAATGGTGAACCAGATCTATCAAAGATTGAGGCCATTCAGCATTGGCCAATACCCAAATCAGTTAAAGAAGTAAGGTCTTTTATAGGGTTAGCAGGTTATCACCAAAAGTTCATTAAAGATTTTGCTAAGAAAGCCGCTCCCTTGACCTCTCTCAAGAAAAAGGAACTCGTAATGGTTCACAAGGTGTTGGCTCTGCCAATACTAAATTCTTGTATAAATAGTATGACAATTGAATACTTTCAATATCAATTCTAATGTGTCTCCACAAAATCCATTTGTGAATTTCTCATGATTCCAGACCTACATGATATTCAAGGGCCAATGGATCGAGCAGAGCATGAGCACAACATGATTCACAGACTCCAAGCTATAGCCAGATTGAGATACTGGTCTGCAATTTCGATAAGGCTTAAGAAATAGCTTCTATTGAGATAATTGATTGGTTGTATATGCTTGTTTTGCTTTAGAAGACATCATCATAGGCATTGTAGGGTTTGTTGGATTGGGTTTGTTGGGTTGCACCATGAACTGAAGATGGAGCAGGGCCTCACGTGCATCATTCAAGAACAAGGGGAGAAAAATGTGCATAGTTAGATGCACTGTTGTTTATTGTTACATGCCTTGTTTTTTATGTGTGCGGGCCTCCTATACCTGGATGTTGGTTCCGGCTTTGCGCTCTTTACATGCCTTGTTTTTTATGTGCCTGGGCCTTCTACCTGGATGTCGGTTTCGGCTTTGCGCTCTTTGTTGTTGGTCTCCGTAGACGATAAAAATTATTCTATTCTATTCTATTCTGTTAAATTATTGATTTCAGCTTGTTGATTATATGTCGGTCGCATTGCAGATCCAAATTCCCCCTGCAACTCGAATATCTTATGTGCATGTGGTCTCTGCGTTGGGCTGGAGCAGGGAGCTCTTTCTAATTTGAGTGTTGCCATGTGTAGAATGAGTAGACCCATGTGGATCAAACTATTGGGGGAAGAAGGACCCATAAAGGTGCATGTTTATTACACTAGTCAAATAGTAGCACCTTCCCATCATCAAAACTTCGTATTGAAGAAACATTAAGATTTTGCTTGAGATATCAGCCCAACTTGAAACAGAGATTCATATTTAAGATACCATCATGGCGACTTGAGACTGAAGGTATGCCTTTACATTCTAAATCTCATAATTGTACTGTTCTATATGAAACTCGGATGCAAATCTCTAATGCCTTCCTGTAATTCCAAAAAAAATACGATATAGACGAATTGACAAAGACCAACTGGCAGCAGTACTGTGTTGACAGTTTTATGATATGCACGGTTTCATCTCCTAAACCCCTCGAGAAATTTAGAGTTTCAGAATTAGCTCCCTCTTGTACCAACCCACACAAAGGCAACGTCTTTCTGTAATTCCAAGTCAAACATAATAAATCTAGGCAGATTGATGAGACCAACCAGCAGTATAAGCCACTGTGTGTACAGTTTTTAATATGCATGGTTTCATCTCTTAAAGTCCCCCAGAAATTCAGAAGATTCGGAATTAGCTCCATCTTGTACCAACTAAGCCAAACACGTATTATGCCAACCTAATGCTAACCATACTGTGTATTGGAAAGAAAACTAGAAAGCATAAACACTGAAACAGGAAGAAGACCTTATGGGGTTCCAACAAGTATATACAAACTTTAGCAGAAAGAAGACATTATCTGGTTCAACAAACCTTTTAAACTGCACCAGTGTCCTGTCCATTTATGCCTATCAAAGGCAGCCTGTTCATCTACAAGTATCTATCTACACGAAACCAGCACGCATGTTGATTCTATGAATTGACTAAATGATCATATTGATTATATTTTACCAGGTAGATACCACAAATACTAGCAAAGGGTACAAAAACAGCAATAAGCAAATCATATACCTATTATTCATAACCTTCACAAGGAATCACAAATAACATAATGTTGTGATCAGCTGCAGAATGAAGCCAATCTCAAAGGTCAAATTTCAGCGACACTACACGAGATTGACGATTATGCCTTGCAAGCTTAACAAAAACACTAGAGAAACAAGATGGCGCCCACCAAGGAGTCCTTACTTCTTGCTCTCCTTTCAGACATGCAACTGTTGTCAGAAAAAAAGGGTTAACACCTACATGGCAGACAAACAAAATGAAATGAAAGTTTGGAACAACCCGACCTTTAATATTCCGAAGCTCCCTACAAAGGGTGATGAAATCCCCCCACTTCATGTGGCAGCGCCTTATGAAACGAAGAATCTGCTCTGTGGAAAATGTCGACAAGCTATCCAAGTATTCACCATTTACACCATTTTGTTTGAAAGTCTCCTTATAGCTTTCAAGACCAATTTTCTCAAGCCAAACACCAACATCCTAGTTCACATTGTTATAAACAAAGTACGAAAAAATTCAGTCATGGTAACAACAATTCATAGCCCCATTTAAATTTCTGATAACCCTAATCAAATCATCGTACCTCTGGAGTCCAGATAAAGAAGTCCAGGGGTTCTGGAGTTGACATAATAAAGATTTGCCTCCAACAACAAAAGGTCCCAAGCAGAACCACGGTACTCACAGAGAGTCACCACTATCCGATGCCATCACTTCAATCTAACAGTCTATAAAAGCTGCCCTTGTCCAGTATCAACTGGATCGACGCATGTCAAAATGTTATGGCAAATCCCTAATTTTCTGTGAATCAACTTTTCCAGGCACCTAACATAAGTAGAATTCTTCAAACAGAAGCAATTAGCAGGGAATATATTCCTTCAGCAGATGACTCCAATTTAGAGTACCATACAAAGATTGGATTCAGAAACGTGCCAAGAAATGTGCAACCCCAAACCTGGGCCAAAGGGATCAGACTTCAACTGCGCTATACACCATAAATTGCTTCAAATTAACAGCCCAAAATTTTGCTTTTGAACAGCTAAGGCGACCCAATCGGCTAGGCCATGGCAAGGAAAGTGGGACCGAACAAGACCACAAAAGAGACGGCTTTGCAGCTTTAACAAAGGATCAAGAAAGGAATCCGGAAAACAGCCTCCGTAATAAAATAAAGTGGGGGATATTGGTAAATTGCTTAAATGACCCTTCTGTCCTCTGATCCGGCGAACAAACTATTGAAGAAGGACTTAATCTCTTGCCCGACTCTCTACCTTACCCGTCTGAATTACAGCGTCGGAGTTAGGGCTCGTCTCTCGAAGAGAAAAATTCCTCTTTTCTTTTCTTTTTCTGACCCAAATGATTAAATAAAATAATGAGTTTGTGCTTAACTAACAAAATATGGTTTACCACGTGACGTTTCCTGACGTGGCATGTTCTGTAACACGGTTATATAAGATTGTTTTGTTGCAAACTTGGGAGCAGAATATTCTAAATTATGCTAAGAAGTGGGGCACCATCAAGTTGTCGAGTCATTTTGTTGCCTTGTTTTTGGGTTGCCCCTAGGGGGGCAAACCCTTGTTTATGTGGGCTTTTGGCATATCCTAGATATATGCTAGAATATCCCTAGGATATGCTGGTGACTGCTCCAGACCTCCTATTTCCTGTAAACTGGCGGTCAGCTGGTAAAGAACTCGACGTCTCATTTCTTGAAGTCAACTGGGTAACTGGCAAGGCAGGGATCGGCGCTTCAATCTGATGAAGAATAAGAACACATCTTCGTTCGAAAATGCTTAGTTAAGAACCGACCTGGTGCAAGCTGGAAACGATGATGTTGGAGCGGATCAATTTCTCTGGTAATGATTCCATATATAATCTGTTCTGTCCGAACCTCGGTTGGAGCTTATTTGCAGCTATGCTGTGTCTCCAGACTTTCAATGATACAATGATGCCTAATGCAGATCAATGATTTCGAATGAATTGTGCATCATTTGGGACTGGAAAAAGGCGTCATGATATGGATCCTGACTTTTCTATTTTTGTTGGAGATCTTGCTCCAGATGTGATAGACTACATGCTCCAAGAAACCTTCTGCTCTCACTATCCTTCTGTTCAAAGGTGCTAAATTTGTCATGGATACCACAACAGGACGATCGAAAGGATATGGATTTGTGAGGTTTGGGGATGAATCAGAAAGATGACGAGCTATGACAGAAATGAATGGTATATATTGCTCTAGCAAACTGATGCGCATCAGCAGAGCCACTCCTAAGAACCCTTTGTCTGGCCAACAAGCAACAACTAAGGGTATGAAAGTTTTATCTTTTAAGTGGATCATTTTATAGATAGATGTCTTTTAATGTAACGGGCCCATGGTAGACCGCTCGAGTATTCGAACCTTGAATGTGCCTGTGGGGCGTTCCCGAGACACCGACATAAATGGGTAGAAGCGACTACTCATAAACGTCTAGACGGTTTTGCCCAGTTGGTTAAGGGCATGTCGGTTAGGAACGTTACATTTGGTATCAGAGCAGGTCTCGAGTTCGAGTCTCCATGGGTGCCTATATACATAGGTAATTTGCAAAGACTTGGTAATTATTGTGACATGGTATGACATAGACATGGTATAGCCTTGGATGCTCGAGGACGAGCATAGTTCTAGTGGGAGAGACTGTAATAGACATGGTATAGCCTTGGATGCTCGAGGACGAGCATAGTTCTAGTGGGAGAGACTGTAACGGGCCCATGGTAGACCGCTCGAGTATTCGAACCTTGAATGTGCACGTAGGCGTTCAGAGACAGAACATAAATGGGTAGAAGCGACTACTCATAAACGTCTAGACGGTTTTGCCCAGTTGGTTAAGGGCATGTCGGTTAGGAACGTTACATTTAACCATGTGATAAGGAAAACTTACCAATTCTTTGTGTCTAGTTTATTTTACTTTATAGCCGGGTTTACTCTAGACCAGTCTGTTATATGGCAAGTGAGTTAATGCTTTTAATTTTGGGGCAACTGCAACTCGGTGTTTGGCTAGAGATATCGGTTATGATTTTTCCTTATCACTTCAAGCTGTTGCTTAAAGGGTTGGACATTGTCATTTATATGTAATAGAGCATAGCCAACAAATTAAAGCATTGGCACTGGAATAGCATCTGAGCTTGCATCCTTCAAACTTTAAAATCCTTACATTATTTATTTCATCAAAAGTTTTCATGCTTGCATAACAGGTTTTTTCAAGTGCACTTGACTTTCTGAATGCTGGTATGACGGTGTTGCTTATACTCCTCTTTTTCATCACGAAGTGGAAAAGAGATCAAGTATATAGAGAAGATGGCAGAACCTTATATACAGAAAATTTGTTGGATGTTGTGTTGCATACTCATATTGCTTTTTGCCGAAGCATTACAAACAATGGATCAATTAAGATTACCTTCTGCACCCTGGCAGTGAGGCGAGTCTTGACCTTACAACTTAGAACTTGCAGATCGTGGTTTACTTTGTTCTTTCTAAACGGCAACCTATTTATGATTTGTATGAGATTGTTGTCCTATTGTTGAATTCCATGACATCTCTTTCTGTGTATCAAGGAACTAGAGATTGGTAAAGCATGGATCAGGTCAATTTGTTTTCACCTTTTTTCTTCACACACAAATTATTGCGAGCTGTCTACATTTTGATATTGATGTGGAGAATATATGACTCCTAGAATTTCAAGCATTTGAAGGCATTTGCTGCCATGAGAAAACATGGCTACAGTTACAGACATATGCAATATCAGAAAGCCTACTCCATTTACAAGCTTTGTATAGATCTTGATTCTTGATGTTTGTGCCTGGAAGCAAGCTTTTTTCAAGGTAGAAGGGTGTACAGAACATGTGCTTTGTTGAAGAGATCAAGGACTGATCTATGAATGCTGCAGGTAATGTCGCCTCTCAATGTGCATACAGATGCTTTCCGCATTAGTGTTTCAATTTGCAGCAAGCTGTAATGTGTACTGGCCAGCAAGACACCGTTCATATTTGAGCTTGCATGCTCAATACTGCATGCCATAGTACTGTAGGCTCCAACCATTTTTTACTGCGAGACTTTCTTTGAAGAGCTGAAGCTCTTGCCGATGGAGATGGCAGATGAAACTACTGGGGGACAGAATGAGAGGCAAAATGGTAAAGGCCACTGAAGTCTCCAACTCAAGATTAAGTCCAATGTTAGTAATTGTTTATGCAGCGATTTCTTTTACTGGAGGGCTATGTGCGTGGTAAATCATATAAATCTCTTGGCCTCAAAGCATCAAAGGCTTTCTTTTCTGGCTTTATGGATTCTTTGTTCAGTGCACCTATGTCTATATTTGATTCGACACCTATTGGCAGAATCCTAAACCGGGTATATTATTTTTCAATTAATGTCCATGATACTAGAATATAGAATTAATTTATTATTGACAATTAATTGGATGTGGTTTTCAGGCTTCATTAGACATGAGCATATTGAATATAGATATTCCAATGCGCCTTGCATTTATATATGCAGAAATATTTGATGTTATTGCTATACTGGTTGCAATGTCAATTGTGATGTGGAAAGTGTTATAATGATTGCCATTCCAATGACTGGGACTGCTTATTGGCTACAGGTACATGGTTATCAATATTTAAGCAAAAGGAGGTCAAACATGTCAGTCTTAAAAATCCACTTTCAATAAATACCATTTATATATTTGCCTCTTCGAAATAGCCACTGGCGTGACAACTATCTGGACTTTTGAAAAGCAAGAGCGTATTTGTGGTAAAGCTTTACAAGCTATGGACATTGATGGTTCTGTAAATCTTCAAACTTTCATAGCTTATGAGTGGGTAGCACTTCTTGTTGAATTTCTGGAAACTCTTATATTATCTGCTGAAGCACTGCTCATGATTCTGCAATCTGGAAGCGTGAAGTAAGGCAATTTATTTCTCCTAACATCCATTTTCTTCTATTTCAACTGTTTTTAACTTTTAACAATTTTGAACGGCTTGCTGGGCTCTCCTTGTCTTATGCCCTCTCATTAAACGACGCACAGATTTTCTCGCTTCAATGGTTCACATTCGCAACAAATTACATTGTGTCTGTAGAACGGATATATCAGTACATGCATCTGCCTCAAGAAGCGCCTGCTATAATTGACAGCAACCGCTTATCCGCTGAGATTTTATTCCTGTCTCTGCATTTATACTTGTATTTGACTCTTTGATTGAATAAAGTCTGATGTGCTTCAACAAAAAATATGAAGGCTTTCAAAATTGAGATATAATATTCTATGAAATGTGGCATGATCTACCACTGTGATCTTCATCTGCACTACATTTCAAATGATACGCAGTGGGAAATTATTTTGATGAACTTCTAGGTCCATGTTTCTCTTTTAATCGTTATCATGCTGAAAATGGTTACTGATGTGGCTGTTCTTCAACTTAGGAGTTAATATCACTAACCACCTGGGAACAAATAAATTTTTATCTCTTTTCACAACTCTATCATATTATGACTTCTGCCGACTGCTAAACTGAAAAGATGCCAGGGTGTTGATGTAGAAGCTGTAAACTGAATGGCCTCAAGTGCTTAATAGGGTCAGATTAGATATTGGAAAATGGTTATGTTTCTGGAGCATGATCTATAGGATTAATGGAGATTATATTGGCGCTTTCCTTCTCATACTATAAAAGAGATTGATAATAATGTGATATCCCATACTGATAATATCAGGTTCGTTATCAAGAAATAGCTCTGTTTGTGGTGGGCAAAGAATTGGAATTGTTGGACTGTATCTCTCTCTTGTTGACCAAAATACACAAGATAATCAAGGCATGGAGATAATGTAGGATTGAAGCTTATGGCTAGTTTCTAAAGGAACAATTTATAGATGACTTTAGAATCTCTTGTAGCTAATTGGTTCCTTCATGGATGCAGTGAAATGGAACAATCCTATATCCTATATCACTACATGTCATTCGTGGATGTAATCAAATCGAACAATGTATTGAAGATCATTGCACAAGAATGACATGCACAACTTGAATACTATATATTGATCAGTTGGACATTGAAAGAATATGCAGAGGTGAGAGTGACATAGGATCAACTCTTAGAGATATATCATGAAGATAACAATTAGAACAATGAAGATAGTAGCACTAAAGATAGTAGGACCAATTCGGAGAAATATATCATGAAGATAACAATTAGAACACTAAAGATAATAATTTGGGTTGTCAACTTGCTTACATCACTAGCATAATGCATGCTCCTTTGGTTGGACAAGGGTTGTTCCTGTAATGGGCTATCAATGTTCACATGGGAACTTCCATACCAATAACAACTTGCCCACTAATGTCATGTCCAACAACGATTTTCACCAAGAAGCTCTTTATAATTTGAAATCAAAATGAGGGTTTTAAAGCTTAATAAAAAGGGGCATTTGAGGATGGCGCAGATCAGAAGGCCAACAGAGGAGATGCAAGATGCACTCCCATCTCTCCTTATGGAGGTGCAAGATGCGCTGCACCTATCCAAAGCTGAGATACAACAAATGAAATGCGCGAGAGAACGAAGAATCCAAAAATTTCATAACTCTTTGTAGGTTGTGGCAACAACCTGTAACTTGTCAACCTTGCCGCTCGTCGAACATAGCAAGTTTTGAACTTTCCGAGTTGTAAATGTCAACCAAATATTAAAGTAATTGAATGGTGCACTATTAAAATAATTGAATGGTACATGGAACTGGTGTTGTAAATGAGAACTATACATGCAGTTTATCATCTTATTTAAAAAAATTGAGTTTGAAGTAACTGCCAATTCTCTAAATGTGGGTAGATTGCCAACAATTATACTACTTTATCACAATATCAAAATGTTGCGGTTATTATGTCGGAGGCAAGACAAAAAGTCTTAGCCTGGCAGGGAAGTTAAACCCATAGACAATGTCTGATGCAAATGCTTTGATCTTCACATTTGTTTTTGCCATCGACACGAAACACCACCACCTCGAGGGACCAGAGGGCAACCCTCTGTGCGCAGCACCTTGTTTCTTTTTGTGATTAGTTGATGTGGTAAGCCATACATGAACCAAAACAAGTTAGCATGTGCTTGTGAGAGTGACTGACTAACACAAGAAGTGCGCACAGGGACACAATGACTCCAGACTCAATCCAAGAAACCAGAAGGAGGCAATACCACTCGAGGAAAGGACATCAAACATACCAGAGGCATATCCATGTGATATCCATTTTGTGACTAGTTGAGCCAACATCAACTGACTCGATGAGCATGATGATGACTCCTCTTACCACATGGATGCGTCCACAAAGCTTGTTTATATAGATGTGATGTCTACAAGAAGAAGGGATCAGCCTCTTCCAGCTAAAACATGCCTGTTTTTTAGCTTGTGGCATAAGGTTTGCTGTCTCTTCTTCTTCTTCTTCTTCTTCTATTCTATTGTGGCTTTTGTTGTTTGGAACTTTTAACATATTTATAGCTACCCTCCTCCTCCATCAATTCCGTGCTTTTCATCTTCATTCAACGTCGATCGTCTCTCTAATGAGCGTGAAAACAATAGACACCGCACATCATTAGAAGCATCACCAGACAAAGCGGTGTTTGCTTCTAAAGTCAAAAAATAAACCTTCGCTACCTTGAGTTGCCTTTTATCTTGCCAAATAACTTGCTGGAAAAAAAAAGGAGGGTTCAAGAGGTCTACGAGACATGACACAAGAAAGGGCACATGAAGGCCATTACTATACATGATTAAAAACCCCCGCCATGAAAGGTTTTCGAGGGAATATATACATATCGATATAGTTGGCCTTATCAGTCCAAAACCTGCCAGATATAAGATGTTAGTGCCATCACTATGGGCGCCTGCAAAAAAACATGTAGCGGCTGATTAGATGCAATCGAACTAGCATATCGTGCTTAGATAGTCGCAACTCCTGGAAAAATCTGAAGAGTATGGTTTTCATTTTCAATTGCTCCCATTTGCAGCATTGGCATATCATGTTTTCATGCAGCTCGTATGCCGCCCACCTATATGGAGACGGTGTATCTGATCAAAAACACCTAGCCAGAGGAAAGCCTGAGCCAAGTCAATTGGACTCCTGCTTGCAAGGTAGGAGAAGAGATATCTATTCTTGTTCTGGCCAGAGCAATTGTCTAGTTGTAGATATAGCCTTCTAAGTAGCTGTTTGGGGTGAACTGGAGCACTAGGAGGAGCCATGAATTCTTGTCTAGTGCTATTGACCTTCTTAGTCCTCAATGCGTCGGTGTTGAGGACTGCTGCTCCCCATGCACAGTCAGGGCGTTCAGCCTCTCTTAAATGGCCTCTGTTGTTGCTCAAAGCATCCTCCAGGGTTTTCAGTGTGTGGTTCAAGGAACCAATATGAAAATTAGAACCATCCTTCCATAAATCAAGTGAAAAATGCACAGAGCGCCAATACTGTGGCCATGCATCAGTGCACCAGTCACAATTACTTTCAAGTGTTCTCCCCTCCACACTGATTTCACTAACTTCTCCAATCTAGGTACCATTGTCTTGTTCTGATCCATCTTATTTATCATGAATGATCGTTAGGGCATGCTCGGGAGCACGATGCGATAAAGCTCTCCACGACCAATACAGGCTCCTACAAGAGATCTGGGCTGTTATGTGTGCCTTCCTTTCAATCTGCAATTCTCTTCTCTCTATTGGATCTCTTGTCTTACCCATTTTCTCTTTTATTACAATACAGCTATTGCACGTAGAGAAAGTTATCCTCTTCGCAATTGCAAACTCTGGGTGGTGTAACTTCCACCCGCTTAGGAATATAGATGGGGAGATGTGCTTGCCTGTCATCTCCATGACACTGGCATCCACCTCATGGAGAATGTCCTTCTTTGTTAGGACAAAGGGAGCCTCTTCACATTCTCTCTCACACCTTCATTAGTGATTTTCGACCTGTGGGGCATCGTCTCTGCATTCTCATCTATGTACATAGACAGCAGGGCATTTCCTGCTAGAGTGTGCGACCTTGATTTCTTTGAGTCCGTGTTACCATGTTCAACAACTCTATGACCAGAAAGGAAAAGTTACGCCACTTATAGAAAGTTGACATTGGAATATCGTAGGCTTTGTGCCATGCTTTCAAGCATACTTGCTTGTTATTTAGTATCACCTTCTGGACTTGCCCATTTTCTGAGCAAAGGTCAAGCATGTTGTAAGCAAAGATGGTCCTGTCCGCAGCACTCATGTTCCAAAAGAAACTTCGCATGCACCTGATCCCGCAGGTGGAGAAGCTGGCACAACATCTTCGAATGCAACAAATCGTGGATTTGAAGTCTAGAATAAAAGCCACAATGATCTTCCTGTCAGCCTTACATTGGGTAGCCGGTGTTTGCGGCAAGGGCAAGTTGTGATATTTTGCCCTCGCCGACTTTGACATCATTGAATAGTATGGATCTTAAATCAGCCATCCTGAATCAGAAAGGCAGATAGTGCTATTAGAAATCGCGGTGGCGATGTTACCAAGCACTAGATGCTCGTTTAAAGATACAGTTGAGCAGTAGGAGATGCAAGTGCTGCTCAGGATCGCCGTCGCGATCTAGCTGAGGACTCACGGGTTTGTTCAAGAAATCTGAATATAGTAGACAATAAATTAGTATCCATTTTTTCTGCAATCAGTTTGCTCCAATATTAACCACTACATACTTCTTGAATGCTGATAAAGATCGCCGTCGCGATCCCGATGCGGACCTACAAAGTGATTTGATTCTGACAAACACAACGTATGTCACGAATTAGTTGCTACGAGGTATATATATTTTTAGGTATTTTTATAGTGGACCACGACTGCCATATATGAACTTCTAGAAAGGGTTCGAATAGATTTTGTACCATTGATTTTATATGAATTTTAAAGTGAACACTGCAAATGGACCATTTCTGGTCCATCACCTGACTACTCTAGTGTTAATATACAGTTCAAAAAATCTACAAAATACCCAGATTGAAAATGTATAGACTTAAATGGTGCAGAGTATGGCAACTCCAAAGATAACCCATCCAATACACTCTGATGATTCATACGGAATTTCAAAGTCAACCCCCCATTAATGGAGATTTAGAGCATATGAAGCGTCGTATTGTGTTCATGAAAGTACACAAATGATATATTTGGCCGACGCATGGTGTATTAATTCTTTTCATGGTATTAAACCGCTAAACCATTTCAATATCTATTACTGATTCATCAAGATTCAAGGTTCAGACCAAGTCAAGCAAGAAAGGATTATGGGAAATAGTATCCACAGAGGAACTCAAGCCCCGGTTCAATCAAGAACAATTGCAGTGCCTACAACATCTCAAGTTATCAAAGGTGCGAAAAAGATTTTAGAAGCTGAGAAGCAGAGCCTTGCCAAAAGGAAGTCACATTCTAAAGTACTTGGATGACACAATTAGCTGAGGCTAATACTGATAAAGAAGCTTGGCAGCAATTGGAGTGCTTTTACGACAAGAAGCTCTTTGTTTACTCGAACAAACATGTATACTGTTTTTCTTCTTTTCTTTTTTTTCTTTCAAATCTTAAGGAATGCCTATTAGTAGAAGAATACATAGGGATCCAAACAAGCAGCCAAGCAGCTCCAAAGAATGAAGAAGATAGTTGATGATGACGTGCATTGCGCATTGGTATGCCTGCAAGTTATAACAATGTCAAAACACTATTTGAACTCATAAAAAAGTGGATCTTTAGTAGGCATGCCAACAACTATCAATAGAAAAAAAAAAGAAATCAGGGCGAGTCAAAAGCGTGCCAATATCAGCTGTTTTGCATGTGGTTTGTTGCCGCCAACAGCTGATTTCCGGACTGGTTCGGATGTCATGGCTCCTGCCAGACAGGCTGATGGGGGATCGATTGAGCCTCATGGCTTGGGGCTGAAGCCAAGGGAGATGGCGAGGAGGAAGAATCCTCCAGTAAAGGGGAAGGGCGCGGGTCTCGGCATGCATGAAGAGGCGGGGGCTGTAGGAAGTGGCATGCAATTGGTGGCAGAGATGATGCAGCAAATCTTGTATCTTAGAAAACGAAAGTTGCTAACAATATAAAATATCTATTTGGTAGGCTTTTTTCTTACATTAGCTAGTGGCACTTTTGTATCAAGCTTAGCCCTTTTTGTGTCACGATATCTATGCATTTCTATCTCATGATGCCACAACATTGACACTTTCTTGATGCAATCATGGAAGTAAATGCCACAATATGTAACAGGGCATTGATGAAAAACTATCAATATGTTTGACACTGCAAGTTGTTATACATTCTATAAAAGGTGACAAAAAGATTTTACAAATATTGATACAAATATGCAGCAAAGTGGATATAAAACTTTAGAACCGATGACATTATAGTTGACATAAAAATATTGGTATATTGACTCTAAAATGTGTCATAAACTTTGCACAATACTTGACGCAACTCATATTACAACATCTAATATAAAAGTACCAAGGTTTGACATAAACCTTTCAAAAAGTGATGCTACAATTGACATAACTGTGTTGACGCAAGTTTTGATGCAATCAAATAAATTTGTGTCACTTTTGAGGTTCTGACACAAATCTGACAAACCTTAAAAAGTATGATGCAGGGTTTGATGCAAAAGCCTTGTCCTCTTGTAGTATGGGGAGATTATCTATGAGTTGCACCATTTGGTCTTCTTTCTTAAACACAATATTTCCTATATCTTATTTGGTGAAAGGCTAAAGTCGCAGGTGGGGTATTAGCGAGGCTGTCTATATTAAGAAGGCAGCGTGCCTTTATAAAAAGGCAACATGGGAGCTACTTTTATCTTTCACCTTTTTCCTTGGATGTACCTTTTATACCATTCAATACATGTGTCTTCTGTTGTGGTGCATACCTCTCTCTCTTGTGCTTTCTTGATAAACTAGCAAGTTTAACAACAGGAGCTTCTAATTCTACTGTTGCAGATGCAGGTGCAGGTGCTGTTAGAACATGCAACCACTGACATGTCTCCAATTGCCCAAATCCCAGAATGATGTACTTGATCTTCAGTTAGTTAGTTATTACATTTGTATTCTTGTTATTATAAGCTCCTGAGATTTCGGAGCACGCTGTATTTATTCTATTATCAATGAGAAGTTCGTGTGTTCTTGTTGTCATCTTTCCTGTTGAAAGATTTTGCTTTTCTATCAGTCAGAAGGTCCTTGGGATATTATTGCGATGGCAGCTTCGACTCTACTCTAATGAATCTCAAACCTCAAGCTTTTGACGGAAATGGCTATGAGGTTGGAAACATATGATTACGCTCTATCTCAAGGTTGAGATGCTTTGGGAGGTAGTGGAAGGCAGTAGTTTGTAGCCCATTGTCACTAAAGGAGCAGAAGCGTAATCCCCTTCGGTTGAGAGGTATGTGGATTGCTCTTTTCTCAATATAATTCTGAGACCCCAGTAGATTGTGTTTTGGAGACTCCGGTCTTGATCCCATCAAGCATGCCCCCTTTGGAAACTGGATCTGTGATGCCCTCTTCCCCTGTGCTTGGGAAGGGATCACTTGCTGGTGATGCGCCCTCTTCTAGGGTGCATGTAGCTGATGTGCCTCCTGGGGTACCCCTGGATACCTTCGGGGATGCGAGGCGGCAGCCCCAACTCTGTCGCCCGCCTTTGGGGAACAATGACCTTGTTGCTTTCGCATCACTTTCGGTAGGGGTTTTCAGATTGGATCAAAGCCAAGGCTCGGTGTAGGACTGCCCGTGTTCAAGAGGCTCGGGAAATTTGTGGAGGATCATCACTCTGTTGACTGCAGCTGACTCTTCGGAGACTCCATGGATAGATATTGATCATACCGGACATGTTGGACCATTGAGAATCTAGTTTCATTTTGCGGTATTGGGCTACTTCAGGGGTTACATATTGGACCACGAGGAGGTTTAGCTCTTGGCTTCTTAGGACATCGAGGCGGATTGGTTTGCCCAGTATCGGTCTCTAAAATTCCTACCAAATAATTTCTTCATAATCATGTTTGAAATTTGAGTCTTCCGATGCGGCAATTGATTAGTCGAGGGGTGGATACTTTGGGTGAATCTTATGTGTTGTATCGATTATTATACTCGGCAATGTCCACGGTTCTTTGACAATGGTTAAAATCCGTGTTGGTTCAGTTCGGGATCTTTCTCGATCGATGGTGCTGATTTCTTGGTTTCTATGGCTAATGGCACGGGTGTATATTTGGCTCATTCTATTATGCGAGTCCCCAAGATGCGTATTGCTCTGCTTTGCGACTGTGCCCACTTCTCTTCGGTCGTAGTGGTCCCTGGCATTTTCTCTTCCGATTGAAGCTTTTGAATGGCTCTGAGATCCGGTGGATGTTTCCATCTATTATGCTACCATCTGACCATGTTGATGATCCTGCTGATGGTTGTGATGTGGTAGGGGTTGCGGGTGCTTATGCAGGGGCCCGGGATTCCTCTGTTCCTGAGGCAATAGACAGAGGACTCCATGGTGCAGTGAATGGAGTTGGATGAGGTGGTGTGGTTGGGAGAGGTGGTGTGGGACGAGGCCGGGGCAGGCTTGCTGCTGGCCGCCCATTGGATGGCGGGGCTAGGAGACGTGGTGGCTCTGGGGAGGGCTCAGATGATTTGGTTGTGGCTAGGTCTGAGGACAGGGCTGTGGGAGGGGCTGGTGATCTGGTGAGGATGTCCCAGTAGCGGTATGTGCTGAGCATGAGGTGGCTGGAGCAACCCGGGTGGAGGTAGAGACTAGTGTGGCCCATGACTCTATGGAGGTGCCTGGGGGACTTCCAACACGTGTTGGAAGTGGAATCTCATGTAGAGTGGCTGTGGGTCACATTGCTGTGATTAATCCTCTGGCTCTAGATGATGACTCTGTGAAGTGGGCTGATGACCTGGTGGGTAGGCATGTGGGGCTGGACACTTCTCTTCCGGGATGAATAGGTCGATCCTTAGTTGGAATGTGCGGGGGGTGCGGTCCTCTAGTAGTAAGAGGGCCCATGTTTCTTTGGCACTTCGGCAGTTGCATCCTGATATTGTTTGCATTCAGGAGCATAAGTGCCACAGGGGTGATATGTCTAGGCTCATGAATATGGTTGGTAGGCAGTTTGCCTCTATTGCTTCTTCTTCTGGGCGGACTAGTGGGGGTACTCTTATTGCTTGGAGGATGGATGTGCGAGGTCACATACTCTGCGTGATGAGGTGTTTGGTCGATGGGCAATAATTAAGTGGTTGGAGGGAGGGCAAGAGTGGGGGATTGTTAATGTTTATGCCCCTAATCAGCCTTCTCAGCGGGGTGCTTTATGGGCCACAGTTCGGAATAAGTTGCGAGCCCTTGGTGGGTTGCAGGTCACTTGGTTGTTGTTAGGGGGCGTCAATATGGTAGAGTGAGTAGAGGATCGCTCACGGTTGGAACCCGAGGTTGTGCATGGATTTGAGAGGGACCCGGTGGTCTCGTTTGTTCGAGGATTTGGCCTTGGTTGAGATCAGGGGACTTGTCTTTCATCTATTGTAATAAGGCGGTTAGTGCGGGCGGGCGTATGCTAGGCATGACGGTGTTATGCTTCCCCATGCGCCTTGGATGGTGTGCCCTCTTTCTTGAGAGTAACATTACCTCCATTTCTGATCATTACCCTCGGGGTTTTGTCGGTCGAGTGCGATTGCCTCTCGGCCCTCTAGGGCGGTGTTAGTTTGAACACGACTACGGGCGTCTGGATTTTCGGCCCGGTGCGGGGAGTTGTGGCTTGATACCTTTTCATCTCTGAAGGGTATATACGGTATGGATTTGCCTTGGCGAGGTGAAGCGTTTTGCCAAGGTCTTTGGTAGGCGTGTGTGCGGCGAGGGCGGCGGGGAGTTGCATGGTCTCTATCGAGAAGTTGGAGAGGATTGGTAGCGACCTTCGATGGCATTAGGGAGAATCGGTGTTGTAGCGTATTGTTGTTGCTCTGGAGCAGGTTAAAGTCACGAGAGGCACATGTGAAGGCGGCCCTTACCGGTTGAAGGAGGGGGACACAAGTTCGTCGGTGTTCTTGAGCGGCTAAGCGTGGCGATATCGGCATCTATGGCGTCCCTTGCTTTGCACGATGGCGGACTTTGGAGGATCCCGCTGATTTGCGGGTGAGGTATGTGCATGCCCATTTCTCGAGGTTTTTCGCCTGGCGTGCTCTTCCCTATGGCGGGGAGCTTGTTTTGGGGTTGTTAAGCCATCTATTACGCCTCACCGGCGTGAGAGCTTGGGGGAGCTCTCCAAAGAGGATTTGCTTGGCGGTATGTATGTGCATGGCCAAGGATAAATGTCACGGGCTGGATGGCATCCCTGTGGAGTTCTTTCGGACTTATTGGGAGTGGGCTGGTGAGTCGGTGTACCAGGTGTACCTTGAGTTCTTTGCGGTCTTCTCAAATGGATAGGATCTTGAATACATGCATTTTCTTGATTCCTAAGGTTAAGCGACCTTCTACTATTAATGATTGGAGGCCTATCTCCTTGTTGTCCTCTGTGTATAAGATTATTGCGAAAGCCCTGGCGAAGAAAGTTGAAGCGGTGTTGACTTCTTCCATTAGTAAGGTGCGATGCGGGTTTGTCACAGGAGGAACATTTTGACTAATGTTGCGCGGCTTATGAGGGGCCTTTATTGGGCGGAAAAGAGCGAGGTCAAGGCATTGCCTATCTTAAGCTTGACTTTGCCAAAGCTTACGATAGTGTCCGTTGGGGAGTTCTTATGCGCCATGATGTTAGCGTTGGGCTGTGGTCCACGCTTTACGAAACGATCATTACGCATAGGTCGCCACGACTACGGTGGTGTGCGGGGTGAACCCTCGCCTTTTTCTCCTTAGGCGGAGGGTGCGTCGGGGGTGCCCTTTGGCGCCCGTTTTTGTTCACTGATTGTGGCGGGAGCCTTTGTCTCGATTGTTTTTGGTAGTGGAGGAGGGGTGGTGGATGGGCTTTGGATGCAGGATGGTAGCCAGCAGATTATTAACCAGCTTGCCGATGACACTTTCCTCTTCTTGGTGGCAGAAGAGAGGAATTTGTGGAATGTGAAGGGTTTGTTGGATACTTTCTCCTTGGCCCCAGGCATTCTTCTGAATTGGGGTAAGTTCTCTGCATTATGGGCCCAGCTGACTCCGGCTCCCCCTTGTTTGGCTCTATTCCCTTGGAAGGTGCTTCCAGGTGCTGTTGGGTATTCCCTTTGGAGGGGATGTTTCCATGGGGAGGGTGTGGGATGAGATTTTGCAGGGGTTGCAGAAACACCTCAATTGGTGGAAGGGTAGCAAGTTGTCCATGGCAGGTAGGATCACTATTGCCAAGTAAGTACTTTGTAGCACCCATGTGTATACAGCATCTGCGATGCTAGCTCCTGAGGGTAAGATACAGGCTTTGGATAAGATTGTTCGAAATTTTGTGTGGGGCGGGGATGATGAAGGGGCGGTTGTTAAAGTGGCTTGGTGGAAGTGTCTCGCCCCAGGGAGGATGGGGGCTTGGCCATTCACGGATTTGGTATTTGCATAGTAAGGTGTTGGTCTCCAAGTTTGTTTGGAGCATTACGAGGATGGAGCATCTTCTCACAGTCTTGTGTATTTGTTGTTGCGATCTCTTCGCCATTGTGTGGCGTTTGGGGGCAAATGCGTGCATGTGGAGTTGCCACAGGCCTTTGTTGTATGGTCTCGGCCTTTCCCACATGTATCCCCTTTTCTCCACGGAGTGTTGCGGGCTTGGGATCGTAATGCGTGTGCTCTTCGGCTAGATTATGCCTCGGTTTATCACCACTCTTCTCCTTTCTTGTGGGTTCCTCTACCCCCTGCGCACTTGCCCTTGGTTGCCCTTTGTGCATGCTTTCGGGCCTTGAGCCCGTTGGAGGCGAGCTCTTGTGCTCACCTTGGAGGATTGGTATTGGGGTGATCGGCTAGCCGTGGGAGTTCTTCGAGCTTCGCTTTTCGCTGAGGCGTGTAGGGCTATCGGGAGCACGTGGTGGGGAGTATTCCGCTATACATACCTATAGTCCCTCGGGATGGCGTGGTGGTGCGAGGTTTGGAAGGTTCATCCGGATGTTTTGTCTTCTTGCTTTTGTGCGGTCTTCTTACCGGGTTTGGCTATTCATGACACATTGCCCCCCGGGGCAAGTGGTCTCTGCGGCTTTCCGGGTTCTCGATGGCGCTTCGGTTTGGGCGTGGACATGGAGCTCACTTCCTCCACCAAAGGTTAGGGTGCTTACGTGGCGGTGGTGCACCAGCTGTGTATCGGGGTGAATGCCCTTGTGAGTCGGTTTAGGCGGTGTGAGCCCTCTCGCCCTTGTTGTGGACTTCATCGTGAGGGCGTGGAGCATTATGCGGTTTTATGCCCTCACTTTGCGGTTTGCACGGGATTGGGTTAGGGCTCTTTTCGGTGAGATTGACTAGCGGCCGATTCTTTGCTTCATGTGTATCTGGTGCTTGGCGCTCTTGCGGCGACAAGCCTTGCATCGTGTGTGGCTTGGTTGGTGTGGCTGATTTGGAAGCGGCGGCGGTTGTGGATCTTCGGGGGATTGGCGGCCAGCGGCCTCTCGATTCCTCGACTTCGGGTACAAGCTATTTCAAAGCTTTTCGATGTTCGGGGAGTAGTAGGCGGAAGTTTGCCATTTGGCGGGACTTCTTGGGTGTTGTAGATGGTGATGGTCGGTTTGTACAGCAGTAGAGTTGCGGTTTTTCTGTGAGTTTGTTGTGGAGTGTCGAGGTATTGCTGTCTCTTTGGGGCAGTTCTCCTTCCTCCTCACTTGCTTTGTAACATTACCATTCTTTTAATATATTGATGACACAGTTCTTCAAAAAAAAAAAAGCGTGCCAATATCAAAGATTACTCGGCATTTGTTGGAAATTGAGAAGAAACAAAAATGCTTCAATTGCAGCAAATATTGGCACATAAGAAGGGATTGTCCTGAACCATATAAGAGAAAAACAAAGCAAATATAAAAGAAAAGAGAAGGAGAAAGTAACGCCAAAGAAGCAGAAAAAAGAGTCTCAAGACAGCAAGAGTAGCAACACTGATAAGGATGATATAGGGTTTAATAGTGATTCCATGTATCAATTAGTAGAGCATCTTTACTCAATCTGCAAATGACACATTTCTCAAAGAAAAATTGTTGGATGCAGCGATATTGATCCTCTATATGATTCATACTTGCATCAAGAGTTTAGAAAGGAGAAGTTGTGGTGCCGTTGTATCTTGCCAAAATGCAATCAATGCAATCAAAGACTTGTAGTATTTAGATTCTAATACAACTGATCATATAGCCAAATGCAAGAGAGCTCTTCACACATATGGCCAGTGCAAGAGAGCTCTTCACATAGTACCACCCCAGTTTAGTATGAGAGAAAGAAGAGTGAAGATTGGCAAAGGCCTACTTAAGATTGAAGGAGATAGATATGTAGAACTCAACAGCAATTGAATCTATTGTACGTATCTGAACTGGAAGTTAACCTCCGTTCTGTGTCCAAACTGGATGATACCAAAATATCAGTAACCTTTGGAAATGGAAAATGTGTAGTGAAAAATCTTAGGCACAGAGTAAAAGAGAAGGAGATCTTTGTCAACTTGACTGGCTTTCCAAAAATGTGTAGTGAAAATCTTAGGCACAGAGTAAAAGGGAAGCAAATCTTTGTCAATTTGAGTGGCCTCCAAACATTCACACAGAACACAAAATGGCATTTTTTGTGCGCTCTATGATTGGTGAAAACACGTTAAGTACCATGCCTTTACAGATCAAAGGAATTTTCCAGATAGTTTGTAAATGCATTGAATTTTCCAAAAGGCTTATCTTATTGCCAGAGACATAATCAAGGGCTTGTGGTAATTAACTCAAGGGCAAGTGACCGTACGACCAGCATGAAAGAAGCATTCACAATCTATCATTCTAGCAATTTAGGAAAGAAAGTAAAGAATTGTTAAGGGTAAATATAATATAGCTGGCATAGGATCTGTAACATCACAAGGAAAGCTATACCTCAAAGCCAATCAACTCTCAGTCTCCAGGATGGCACAAGGAAAGCTATACCTCAAAGCCAATCAACTCTCAGTCTCCAGGATGGATGGATGACGTTAATATGTTTGTTGTCTTAGCAAAAGGGGAAAGCAGAGAAGAAAATATATACAAGCTTAGCTGATCATCGGGGATAAGTACAACATATAATGCTGCAGAAATTCATATCGCCATGGCAAACTATTCATTTTTTAAAATAATGGAGGAACAAAAACTTTTCACAGGGCTTCCAAAAGAATGCAAACCACTGACAATGTGTGAAGGTGTGCTTTGGAGACATTGAGGAGAAAACCAAGCAGTTAAAAGAGCAGTAAAGCCAGTTGAATTGCTAAACATGGATTTATGGGGACCTGCAAGTGCCAGAACCCTTGCAGGATCCAAATACTTCCTACTGATACTATAGTAGGAAGAACTGGGTATTTTTTATAAAAGACAAGTCTGAAACATTTGAAAAGTTTGCAAAATGGAAGTTGTAGATGGAAAAACAGGTGGAACAAATTGTAAAAACAGCTAGGACAGATCAAGGCAAGGAATTCATCAATTGGAAGTTCAGTGAAATCTTGCAAAAACATGCAATCCACCATAAAAAATCTGTGGATTATCAACGGCACCGGGTTGTTGAGAGAAACAACGGGACCTTGCTGGAATGTACAAGGGCCATGATACATGGCAGAGGGCCAGACCCAATTTCCTGGGCAGAGGCTGTGGGCCAGACCCAATTTCCTGGACAGAGGCTGTTCATACAGTCTGCGATGTGCTAAACAGATCCAACCAAAGGTAAACCTGGCAAGGTTCCAGAGGAGCTTTGGTCAGGAGATGAGCCAAGTGTGCGTGATTGTTGAGCTTTTGGCCATCTGAGCCAAAAGGAAAGACCTCGAGGACCTGCATGTTTGTAGAATCTGACAATGGTGTCAAAGGTCACAGTATGTCACACTCACAAGAAATATCACTGTTAGAAGAAGTGTAAATTTTGATGAAAACACTTTTGTGTTAAAAACAATTGAATGATATGAATCACAAGATGAAGAAAATGAAGAGGCACATGATATACAATAACAACACCCTTTCAAATGCATCACAACATGCACCTGACACAACCATTGATGATGCAGAGGACCTAGTTGCCTCCGAGCCTGAGGAGACGGATCCAGATGATGATGAAGACCTGTCTGCATTTCCCTTCAGAAGGTCTGCCAGACCTAAAAAGATTATAGATAAGATGCATGCATACTTAGAATCAAGATCTGAGAAAACTTCCTCATACATTGCCTTCTACAACAATGTGATCATTGATGAGCCAACACATTACAAGGAAGCCATGAACAGTTCCAGCAAAAATGAATGGAGCAGCTTGTTTACAAACTTCAGAAAGCCATTTAAGGCTTAAAACAGTCTTCTCGTCAATGGTACAAAACCATCCATAGATTTTTCTTCCAAAAAGGATTCACGAGGGGCCAATCAGATTGGAATGTGTACTAAGTCTTCTCTCAATTTGTAAGATTGGTCCAACAACCAAATATTCTGTTCATATTTGCTAAAGCTTTATAAAGCCACGGTGTACCCTGGGAACATAACGACAAGTGAGTGATATTCTAGTATCACGTTGTCTTAGTGTACCTCCTGGGCATTCTAGGTACTCCAAATCAGGACAATTTTCATGTTGACCACATGCTGCCCAGTTTACTACCTGCAAAATGGCTTCAGCATTATGAAAAGCAAAGAATCCGAACTGGACTCATACACAAAACAAGAAGGACCCAGAATAACTTACTGTGTCATCTAGAGTGTGTTTGCAGTCCTCAGCAATCCCATGCAAGTAATCTGTAATACATTTGGTTGTTATCAAGATATCGCACCTTAAACGAAAAATTCATTCCTTGTATCTTGTTTTCCATATTAGATGATAACATTTGCTGTCAATTGAACCAACTACCTCATCATTCCACCAAGCGGATTCAATATCTTAAATGAAAATTACTTGATTAAGTAATGACATGACGAAAGAGACAGGGCAGTATAGGACACACCTTGATATGCAGCATCCTTAAAAATCAGAAGGCTGCCAGGCATCAACACTACGGACATAGTACTTCTATTCACATATACTGCACGTGATTGAAAGATGCTTCCATCTAATGATCGATCACACCCCAACTGGCATCTTTTACCTTGTGTAGATGGAGCAACATTGGTGTCCTTGCTTTCATTGACTGCATAATTTTGGCTACATGATTCCTCTGGAAGGTCAAGGTCATTGTAAAACTGTTCGGTTCTCATTCTCTGGTGTGGTGAAAAACGCATTACAGTAGGTGATCCAAGTGACAGTATTGCTACCACAGGAAAATAAGCAGGACCATCTTGATGTGGCTGCAAAACCATGCCAATTCTTTAAAATTCAAAATTTTTAAGTGATTTCTGAATAAACCAATTTGTCATTGATGCTGAAATATTACCATGATACCCTGGCCAGGAAGGTACTCATTGACTAGTACATGATTAATTGGTGCTGGGAAGAGGCCAGTTGCTTTACAGATCTTTTCAGTTATCCCATTAAGCCATGTCGGCACTGCATCATGTATGCCAAAACCAAGTATATCTTTATATGATCTAATGATACTCACAATAATGAAAGGGAAAGAAGGATTATGATACCAACAAGGCTGTGGTATTAGACCTTTCTCATGCACCAAACCACCTTCATAAAAAGCAAAATCATAAAAGTTGACTGTTAGGCAATATAGGCAATATAATACATCAATGCAAAGCCAAGTTGTTAGATGTAATTTAGGATTACTAAGCTTCGTCAGAGAGTGAGTTCGCCTACAAACACCTTTGAAGCTTATTCAACATCATCAAATTGGTTGATTCAAAGATCCAAATTTTAATTCTCCATACGATTTCTAGATACTTAAATACCAACAAAACATCTGTTCGTACGAACTAATTTGGAGCTCTTAGCATTTGCAATACCCCAATGTTGAAGTCGCCTGTTCTTTAAAGATTTCCACTTTGTCACAGGAGCTCCATTAACCTAAGCATCCATTACTCTTTAGTCCTCAGATAAAACAACGGATTTCATCGAAGAAAACATACCTGCTGCAACAGGATTTTCTGTTCGGATTCGGAGGCAAAGCCGGGTATATAATAAACGGTATCAAGAGATCCGACTCTGTAGCTTTGCAAGTCGAGGTGCTCCATATTTTTCCGGCCTAAACTGTCCGGTGAAACCATTGATTTGGAAATAAAATAGAAAAATCCCACATTTTTTTCTCGGTGGGTTAAATAGACCTTTTGCTATAAAGATGAATATGCCTTATATGCCTTAATAGACATTTTCTTTATCTTTTCTTATGTATTATTATCGTTTGGGGTGTATTTTGAATTTTTGTGGCCACTAGATCATGGCACATTTTGGGAAATATTCCATGTGCATCCATATGATCCGTCCGCTCAAAGTCAAGATGGGTTCAAACAGCCCCATGTTGACCTGATTTGTAAGGGAGATTTAGCAAGCCCCAATCCAATGGTTGCTTTCTCCCAGCATACAATGCTCTCCGATGTCCCTGAGAGCCTGTGTATAATAGCAGCAACCTTGTAGAACCCTGAATAAGCATACAGTGTAGATGGACAGAACATATAAATTGCCTTATTCACATTGGACGCAACAAAAAAGTGACCATGTGCCAATCGGCTTGCCAGCCAGCAAAAAGTGGCACAGCGGCATTGCACAGCAAAATCCGCCACTGCAGAAGCCATGAAACATTGGACCTGGCAAATCCGGCAGACAAATCAGGAACAATTCAAAGAAGACCTGCAAATCAGGCGGGCCTGTTGGAAAGAGTGGTCGGAACTACCTGCTTCTTGCATAGAATCAGCAATATTTGGACAACCGGCATCGGCTGCATCCTCTGCATTCAACATCAGCCCTGCAGAGGCTGGCTTAAAACAAATAGGCCCTCTTGGCCTCATTTTCGGCAACCCAAAGTCTGCCATAGCCATTTTCTTCGAAGCCATCCAGAATAGAAAGCCATGTCAGGCATCGCCCGTTCCTCCCCCAGAAATGAACAAAATCAAACCCTAGATTCTCCTATTTCGAATCCGCAGTGCCACCGCCAGCAAATACGGTATTCCAATACGAATACCAAGAATAACCTTAACAAATCATAAGTTATAAATATACGGTTTTTTATTGGGCACACATTATGCCTTAATAGACCTTTTGCTATTAAGTCCCAAAATTGATCGTTTGCCTAGATTTGGGTACATGTTAGGAGAAAAAAGTGGGTTTATGGGGGCGAGCATCTTTTCACCTGTCTGCATGATCGCATAAGGCAAGATTGGTCTTCACAGGCACTGCGAAAAGCAGCCCGACTAGGCGGGCAGACAAATGAAGATCAATATAAGATGCTGCCCGGTTTGCAGTAATTGGCCTCTCAGATGGCGATGGCATCACTGGCCTCTATTGGAACTGCAGGCAAGATCTGAGTTTTTTTTGTTGCAAGATGTTATTCCATGAGTTAGCAAGGGCTGCTGGAAAAGGATCCTTGTATGTAGAGGGAAAGGCCTACCGAGAGTAGTGTTGTTGTTGCTTGTAGGGGTATGTGGAAGGATTTCATCCTTGGAGAGGATATATGGAAATGCAGCAATCTGCATGAAACTGTTAAGGCTCACGATTCTGTACCAAAGCATGTGCCTTATGAGGTGCATCCAGCTTGCAGCCATTCTCTTAATGTCGCCACTGCAGCTTCTGTGTTTGTGGATAGGGGGCCAGGGAAACAAGTTTTCCCTTCAGGTAAGAGGCATGCAATTAGAAAGAAAATTATCAGCAAGCCAGTGAGACAGACTGCTGCTAGCAGGGATGAGCCTTCTTCCTTGGATGTCAGTGTGACCGTGAGTGTTGGTGGTGTGGATGTGTGGGACGCAATTTATGGTGGTGTGTGTAGGTTCCTGGAATGTGAGTGTCTGGCTGGCATTGTCAGCTTAAAGGGGGGTTCGAACCTTGACCATCTCCATGTTCAAGTTGTGCTAAGATTGCTCTCACCACTCCTGTTGCTGTGAATCTGAGATTGAAGAAGCACTTGGGGTGGGATACACATAAACCAGCTGTAGTAGTTATCCTGTGCAAGGCCTTGAAAGACATAAGAATGCATTGCTATGAGGGAATGATAGGGTATAAGTATGGGGAAGCTGCATCATAGACATCACATGAAGAATGTGACAACAGATCAAATTGAGAGGGGAAAGGATCTCTAGGCTCTGTACGGGGCTGGAGATATTAAGAATTGTGTGACCCTTGATAACTGTAACCCATTTGTAAAAGCCAAGCATTTCCACATGTATCATAGGAGGAGACATCTAAATGCTTCGCTTGTTTAGATCGTTTGTAGGATGTTATAGACGGAGAAATTTTTATTCAGTGGATCCTGGGTGCTGAACAAATACAACCTTCATCTCGCAAGCGTGTGGAGGCCGCATGGACGTTGACATTAGATCCTGCACATGCCTCCTGGGGTGATGTGAGGAATGTGATATTAGGCCTCCCTCCTGGAGTTGTACCCGTAGAATGCATTAGAAAGGGGAGAAGGTGCTATTGGGATGCGCATGCTGGTGTTGGCATTGGTGAGGGGAATGATTCTTATATGGACAGTGACGAAGGAAGATGATGGGAGCCCATCTGCACAGCCAGCCAGCCAAAAGAAATCCTTTTCGGTCACTCATCTAGATCGTAAGGCTAAAACTATGTGAATCCCCTTGATGACCCAATCAAGATAGAGACCATCAATCCTTCCAATAAGAAGAAGCTACTCAACACTATCAAGATTCCAATGCTCCTTGTTGAAGCATATGCAGCACTTGCTGGGATGTCTGTTATTGTGCGAGATGCACCCTAGACTACCACAGTCGTCGAATCTATCGATCGTATGGCCCGTACCATATGTTGGAGCCTCTGGGCACCTCTCATTTCACTTATGGCCATTTATGATTGGGGGCGGCTATGATTTGAAATATAAAATATGGTCTTGATGGAATATCGAGCCTCTATACGGCTGAGCTTAAGGTTTTAGAATATGAAATACAGGGGCTTGAACCTCTACCAAAATAACTAAAAGTTCTCTAACATTACTTTGACCAATATAACCAGTGAGCTAAACGTGATTATTTTCTATCTTAAATCTATGTTTTTTTTATAACAACTCATTCAATTGTTTTAGTTTCAAGAATTGTCATTTTTACATCCATATCGAATCCACCTGGACCCTTTTTATTGTGCTGCATATTTTAAACGAGATGCACCCTGGACTACCACAGTCGTCGGATCTGTCGATCCTACGACCCATACCGTATGTTGGAGCCTCTGGGCACCTCTCATTTCGCTTATGACCATTTATGCTTGGGGGCGGCTATGATTTGAAATATGAAATAAGCATTTGCCTATGGTCTGGATGGAATATCGAGCCTCTATACAGCTGAGCTTAAGGTTTTAGAATATGAAATACAGGGGCTCGAACCTCTACCAAAATAACTGAAAGTCCTCTAACATTACTCTGACCAATATAATCAGTGAGCTAAACGTGATTATATCTTAAATCTATGTTTTTTTTTTTTTATAATTCCTCATTCAATTGTTTTAGGATATAGTCTCTGGTTTCAGGAATTGTCATTTTTACATCCATATCGAACCCCCCTGGACCCCTTTTATTGTGCTGTATATTTTAAACGAGATGCATGGTAGACTACCACAATCGTCGGATCTATCGATCCTACAACCCATACCGTATGTTGGAGCCTCTAGGCACCTCTCGTTTCGCTTATGATCATTTATGATTGGGACGGCTATGATTTAAAATATGAAATAAGCATTCGCCTATGGTCTGATGGAATATCGAGATCCTATATGGCTGCGCTTATGGTTTTAGAATATGAAATACAAGGGCTCGAACCTCTACAAAAATAACTAAAAGTTTTAATAACACTACTTTGACCAATATAACCAGTGAGCTAAATATGATTTTTTCTATCTTAAATCTATGTTTTATTTTTATAACAACTCATTCAATTATTTTAGGATATGGCCTTTGGTTTCAGGAATTGTCATTTTTGCATCCATATTGAATCCCCCTGGAACCCCTTGTGCTACATATTGAAGCAAGATTTCTAAAAAAAATTCACAAATTCAGGTATTATCCAAAAATATTTATGCCGACATCTGGGGAACGCCTCACAGGCACATTCAAGGATAGAATACTCGAGCGGTAACCATGGGCTTGTTACAATTCAGCTATACAATATGTAGTAATTGATGTGACTTTATCTTTTGGAATTTCTACCATAAAATGATGTGTAGTAATAGAAGTAATTTCAGAACAAAAATAGAAGTGATTTTAAAACAATCATTGAATTCGGTTGTACAATATGTACTTTGCTTGTGATACTACATATTGTATTTCATTTCATTATGTTGTTATTGTTTAGCATTGTATAATAGGATATTGTCATCAATTATGCTTTGTGATCCAAGATTTCCAAGGTATGTTTGTGCATGCAGCAAGCAGCTTATAAATCCGGGGACTGATCCCATGGAGTGCATGTGCAGTGAATGAACAGGGGAATGATCAAACCTAATGGCGGCAGTGTAGTTATGTATCGTGGTTGAGCTAGAAGCTTCTGGGTTGAATTATTAAGTTGGATAGTAAACTCTATTTAGAATAATGATTCCTTTCTATATTAACTGTACCTGAATATATTGAATTTCAAAGCATTTGTCCATTGAGTTTTGTATTTTCGACTTCAATGGAAGATTCAATTCTTCGCCAGCTTATGCTATCATTTTTGTAAGTTATTTATACCAATCTAAATCTAGTCATTTTGCAAGTTTAGACAAGATCTCATGTTGTCAGGAGGATCAACTTACCAGGCTCGTCATAAATAACAAGGGTGGAGACGCATCATATTCGATAAATTTGCCTAGATACTGGAGTACAACAAGAATACAAGGTCCAAAATCTTACACTTAAAGACACGCGATGAATAGTGATTAGTGTAGCATATCACTGAATTACACGGGCTAACAGATCGTAACAACCGCAAAGAGATGTGCCGTTAGGAGCAAAAATGTTGTCGTGCTCTAGAAGCAGTGTGATGATTGCATGCAAACCATGCTTTCCTAAGGGGATTTCAGCCCTTGGAATGTAAAGCAATGGCTGGGATACGTTGAACTATCCAGATGGAATGTCTTTGATACTCGCACCGGGGATCTTTTTATGAACGATAATTTTTATTTATATGAAGGTTTGAACCTAGTCTTTAAGATTTTTTTATGCACAATACATTCAGATATAGAAGCTTATATCGAGAAAGTCTTAGAGTCTCCTTTTTTGAAGGACGAAAGCAAGAAGTTTATTAATAAGATATAAAATTACATAATGTACATGTCTCATATAACTGTGTAAGCAGAAGAAGATGCCGCCTGAAGCACAATGTACTTACTCCAGAATAAGAGACTAATGATAAGAGCCAATTTGAATATACTGAACTCAAATACATTCCCTCACTTTTGGCTCAAGGGAGGAACATTCATAAGACATGAGTATCTTACTTGGGCCATCGCAATAACACTACGAGCAGATGAGTAGATGCCCTAAAAATAGGGCGTCTGCAACACCCCCATATTGACCACATGAGCCAACCTGAACCAAGATGGAATGCCTTTTCTCTAGTTGGGGACCATGCATTGGGGTACGAAGCCAAGAGGACACATTGGCAATCCACTGTGTTGCTAAATAAACCTTGTATCCAGGACCATGCTTGTTGAACCTTTGGACAAGCAAAAACAATGGTCAAGGATCTCAACATCTGAAAGATAGAGCGGACATACTGCCTGCAGGCGCCACCCATTGTAACGTTTCTAACCAACATGCCTTTAACCAACTGGGCAAAACCATCTAGATGTTTTGTGAGTAGTCGCTTCTACCCATTTATGTCGGTGTCTCAGGAATGCGACACCAAGATCTACTCAATCTCTCCCACTAGAACTATGTATGTCCTCTATTCCATTGCGGATATAACCACATCGTATTTCCCCTCCACGGCAGAATTACGTGTCACATAACATCACTCGAACTCGAGCCCTACTCTGATACCAAATGTAACATTCCTAACCAATATGCTCTTAACCAACTGGGAAAAACCGTCTAGACGTTTATAACTGATCGTTTCTATCCATTTATGCCAATGTCTCAGGAACGCAACAGCAAGATCTACTCGAGCGGTCTTCTACGGGTCCGTTACACCCATTTAGCAATGAGAGGGGCAGTGGTTCTAAGGGAAGGCGATATAGTGAGCGGACAAAGTGCTTGACTTTGTGAATATTTTTGTAACAAACCTGAGGCATCCTTTCTGTAACACCAACCCCAACCAAAGAGGCAAATTTTCTGCGACCTTCTCCAGTATAGGCACATCCTAACGGGAGAGTAGAAATTTTACCTGAAATTCAGGCCAAGATAATAGGTGACTAGCTTCATGCCATGCTTGAATAGAGACGACACCTACAAGGATCCATCTCTCTGTATAAGGGGATGAACTGATGCAACCAGTGGAGGTGCTGAGAGGCTTGGCAACAATGGTGCCTATCACCACAGAATCTTCAGGGCGTGGATGGAAGGACACAACAAAAAGGATGTCTAACTGCATCCCATTGTGCCAATAATCCCATAAAAAAGGGAGAAGTATTTGAAAAAGGCTGCAAAGAATGAAATAATGTCCAAGATAGAACTGGTTTGACTCTCTTCTTGCCTAGAGAGACACAGTGACTAAGAGATTGTCTAAGAAGGCATAAACCATGAGAGTCATCTTCATCATTCAAGAGTCTTCAAATGAACTTTGAAATAAGGACTCTGCTTTGCAGTAAGAAGTCCATCATACCCAGACCACCTGCCTATTTTGGAAGGATGCATTTAGATAAACCAACCTTAATCACATCATCTTCCTCAACGCCATCCCATACAAAGTTCCGAAATATTGCAATGAGCAATACTTGGTGTCTTCGAGATAAAGTATGCATGTTAGAATATTTATATTGGTTTGTATATGCATCTTGCATTTTGCTCGATTTCTTGGTTTATGTGCAGGCATGGAATAATTTGAGATGTACATAATAATTTTTCATACTAGAGTTTGGCTACATGAATGATAGTATATAGTTTGAATCTATTTGAATTGTTTCCACAATTGAGCACATATGCCTCTAAGGGCCCACTAAGTTTCTAGAGGTATAATAGAAAACTTCTCCTTAATCACGAATATATATCATGTACAATGAATCAATCTTCACAATCTGCAACAATAAAGAAATTTGTTCGTTTAAGTTCCTAAGTAGGCTTATACTACTATATTACAATGAGATACTCACATTCAACAGGATTTTGTTTTGCTAGTTATCAAGGAATTGCTTCACAAAATTTATTACATACATCCCACAATCCATACCATTATGTTGTTGTGGAACATCTAGTAGACTACATTGTGTATTGTAAATTCTCCCTCCACATCTGCATTAGATCGCTAAAAAAATAGAAGGGCAAAGATTGAATCCTTAATTATGGGTAAAGACAAAGGCCGTCGCGATAAATTTTTTGTATATAATAATATGGTTTTAACCCCTTTTATTATGTTGTATTCTCCATCTGTAACTTGTAACTTGAGACATCTTTGATAGTCATGATGAAAACATCACATCCTATTCCAGGGTGATATCAAACTTTGATGAATACACTGGATCTAATTTTTGAAAAAGATCTTCCTTTGCTGCTTGACCCCAAACGTGAATGGAGAACATGCAACATTTATCAAACAATATCATGTGGTATGATGTAAAAATCTATGTACTATCTATCTAAAAAGTATTACTATCTCTGTACATTTATTTATTATGGTAATGCTAACTTCATTTATACTTCAAAAGTGTTTGGACATAAATATAGTTTTTTCCAACCTTGTGAGACTTAATATAAACTCTTGTAATTTGACACTGCAAGAGCCTCCACAATTTATAGGCCAAGTAGGGGGAAAATTTATAGACAAAATTAACATTAACTAAATCCCCTTGATGTTAATTAAATTGGCATATTCATATTGGTTGTTTTGGCGATAGGCGATGAAAGCTTAGTCCAACCATTGTGAAAAAACAATATTTTGTGCAAAATCACATGATGCATCCTCTAACACAATTCACTAAAAGTTCCATCCATTGGTCCATTGCTAAGAGTTGATGTGAGCTGGATATGGTATTCTTTCCTTCAGTCCACGCATTCCAAATCCTCTTCTTGAATGCGACTATTAAGAGAAAATAAGAACTGATATATGATTATGAACGACATGAAAGCCACGTATAACTTGAGAAAACGAAACCAAAGGAATGCTCTTCCAGTTTATTGAAATTTTTTATTTCATTTTGCTCTATTGATCTGCATTAGTAAGTAGAGATAAACATATATTTTTCATCACCGAAAGTATCAATATCCTATTATGATAATTTTTTCGTAATCTATGAATTTTATCACTCGTGACAAATATGAAATCACTTGTGACACGTGATGAAAAAAATAATTTTGCCATGATTGACAAATTTAATTTATGACGAGTGACTAATTTATGACGAATGACAAGTCACTCATGTGCTAAAGGACAAAAGTATGCTGGTGGGTATCAAAAGCATGTGTTCGGACGTATGCTTATAGCAGGGTTTTAGCTCGCTTAAAGCACCCCTGCTTTTGCTTAATTTGGGTGCTGGTGGGTATAACTGCCCATCATTTTTTCCACGCCTTTCATGTGCTCACATGTCCACCTCAGCAAACAACGGTTAGGAAATGATTAAGGGATTTTGGCTGGATTTTTGTGCGAGTGGTGGTACGTTTCAAATTCGAGCCCCGAACTACTTCGAGCTCATGGCCTGCACAAATTCTCCCTCCAATTCACTTATTCTTCCTCTGTTAAGAAATTCATGGCGCTTCCTGATATTGGCCTCCTTTGAGGAGGCCACCCATCAGATGATCCTGGACAACCTACCATATGAAGGTTGAAAATGGTTTGATCTAGTTGTTTCATTATTTCAGCAATTCTTGTGGTCACCCGGTAGCGGTGTACCTTTATCTTAAATTTTGATGTTGTATTAGAGACATTACTTGGAATCAATACTCAAGATTACAAAAATAAGTCATATATATTACAAAAGGTGTACAATGGTATTTTTACGAGTCATTGGAGTTTTCAGAGTGGTTGGAGTCTTCAGGAGTGGTGCCCAACAACTGCCTTTGTACCTCTTGTGGAGCATTGAAGACATAATAGGCCGAGACAAGATAGTTGTTGAGACAGTAATCCAACACATCAACTGTCTCCTTCTGCAACCATGCATCAGTGATGTCTAGTTGTGAGATTGTTTCTTCAACTGTATGGGAAGACAAGGAATCCAATGTTGGACACACAAACTTCTGTAAAAAATTGTCTAGGACCATGCTGACTGAACCTTTGGACAAGCAAAAACAATGGTCAAGGGTCTTAACGTCTGAAAGATAGAGCGGACATACTGCCTGCAGGCGCCACCCATTGTAACGTTTCTAACCAACATGCCCTTAACCAACTGGGCAAAACCATCTAGACGTTTTTGAGTAGCTGCTTCTACCCATTTATGCCGGTGTCTCAGGAACGCGACACCAAGATCTACTCAATCTTTCCCACTAGACTATGGTCGTCCTCTATTCCACTGCGGACATAACCACATCGTACTTCCCCTCCATGGCAGAATTACGTGCCACATGATATCACTCGAACTCGAGCCCTACTCTGATACCAAATGTAACATTCCTGACCAACATGGTCTTAACCAACTGGGAAAAACCGTCTAGACGTTTATGACTAATCGTTTCTATCCATTTATGTCGGTGTCTCAGGAACGCAACAACAAGATCTACTCGAGCGGTCTCCTATGGGTCCGTTACACCCATTTAGCAATGAGAGGGGCAGTGGTGCTAAAGGAAGGCGATATACTGAGCGGACAAAGTGCTTGCCTTTGTGAATATTTTTGTAATAAACCTGAGGCATCCTTTCTGTAATACCAACCCCAACCATAAGAGGCAAATTTTCTGCGACCACCTCCGTATAGACACATCCTAACGAGAGAGTAGAAATTTTACTTGAAATTCAGGCCAAGATAATAGGTGACCAGCTTCATGCCATGCTTGAATAGAGACGAGATCTACAAGGATCCATCTCTCGGTATAAGGGGATGAACTGATGCAACCTGTGGAGGTGCTGAGAGGTTTGGCGACAATGGTGCCTATCACCACGGAATCTCCAGGGCGTGGATGGACGGACACGACAAAAAAGATGTCTAACTGCATTCCATTGTGCCAATAATCCCATAAAAAGGGGAGAAGCATTTGAAAAAGGCTGCGAAGATTGAAATAATGTCCAAGATAGAATTGGTTTGACTCTCTTCTTGCCTAGAGAGACGCGGTGACTAAGAGATTGTCTAAGAAGGCATAAACCATGAGAGTCATCTTCACCATTCAAGAGTCTTCAAATGAACTTTGAAATAAAGACTTTGCTCTGCAGTAAGAAGTCCATCATACCCAGACCACCTGCCTATTTTGGAAGGGTGCATTTAGAGAAAGCCACCTTAATCACATCACCTTCCTCAATACCATCCCATACAAAGTTTCGAAATATTGCAATGAGCAATACTTGGAGTCTTTGAGATAAAGTATGCATGTTAGAAGATGTATATTGGTTTGTATATGCATCTTGCATTTTAGCTCGATTTCTTGATTTATGTGCAGGCATAGAATAATTTGAGATGTATATAATAATTTTTCATACTAGAGTTTGGCTACATGAATGATAGTATATAGTTTGAATCTATTTGAATTGTTTTCACAATTGAGCACATATGCCTCTAAGGGCCCACCGAGTTTCTAGAGGTATACTAGGAAACTTCTCCTTAATCATGAATATCATGTACAATGAATCAATCTTTACAATCTGCAACAATAAAGAAATTCGTTCGTTTAAGTACCTAAGTAGGCTTATACTACTATATTACAATGAGATACTCACAGGAATTGCTTCACAAAATTTATAGTATACATCCCACAATCCATACCATTATGTTGTTGTGGAACATCCAGTAGAATAAAAGATACATTGTGTATTGTAAATTCTGGCTCCACATCTGCATTAGATCGCTAAAAAAATAGAAGGGCAAACATTGAATCCTTAATTATGGATAAAGAGAAATGCAGTCGCGGTAATTTTTTTATATATGATAATATGGTTTTAACCCCTTTTATTATGTTGTATTCTTCATCTGTAACTTGTAACTTGAGACATCTTTGATGATCATGATGAAAACATCACATCCTATTCCAGAGTGATATCAAACTTTGATGAATACATACTGGATCTAATCATTGAACAAACGTCTTCCTTTGCTGCTTGACCCCAAATGTGAATGGAGAACATGCAACATTTATCAAACAATATCATGTGGCATGATGTAAAAATCTATGTACTATCTATCTAAAAAGTATTACTATCTCTGTACATTCATTTATTATGTTAATGCTAACTTCATTTATACTTCAAAAGTGCTTGGACATAAATGTAGTTTTTTCCAACCTTGTGAGACTTAATATAAACTCTTGTAATTTGATCCTGCAAGAGCCTCCACAATTTATAGGCCAAGTAGGGGGAAAATTTATAGACAAAATTAACATTAACTAAATCCCCTTGACCTTAATTAAATTGGCATATTCATATAGGTTGTTTTGGCGTTAGGCGATGAAACCTTAGCCCAACCATTGTGAAAAAAAAACAATACTTTGTGCAAAATCACATGATGCATCCTCTAACACAGTCCACTAAAAGTTCCATCCATTGGTCCATTGTTAAGAGTTGATGTGAGCTGAATATGGTATTCTTTCCTTCAGTCCATGCATTCCAATTCCTCTTCTTGAATTTGATTATTAAGAGAAAACAAGAACTGATATATGATTATGAACGACATGAAAGCCACGTATAACTTGAGAAAACGAAATCATGGAAATGCTCTTTGAGTTTATTGAATTTTTTTATTTCATTCTGCTCTATTGATCTGCATTCGTTAGTAGAGATAAACCTATAATTTTTCATCACCGAAAGTATCACTATCCTATTATAATAATTTTTTCGTAATAAATGAATTTAATCTTTTTTTGATTGAAAGCGTATATGTATATTAATTATAAGTTATGGTATTACAAAAAGGTACTTTTTATAAGGAAGTATAACCCCATTAGGAAAATAGGATAGAGTAGTTAATAAAAACTTAAAGCACAGATGTGATATGGATGATGCTGTCAGATGAGATATATCAGACTGTCTAGAAGTGAGATTTGAGATTGTGATTGGTGGATTTTCTTCCTCTGCCCCTGACCATAATTGTGAGTGTGCAGAATGCGCATAGGCAGGAATCAGCCTTTGCTATATTGAAATGGCCTTTGCTGTCTTTTGCTTCACAGAGTTGGCCTCTTCTTGCATCAGGATTTTGATCACAGCAACAGTTGCATAGGCATGGCTCCTCATGACTGTAGAGGTCTGGCGGTCCGAATACTTTAAGCCATTGCTGGTTAACCACCGGGTCGATCTTCTTCCATTTGAGTTTACGCACCAGCACAAAAACAATACCTGTAATATCAACAAAGAAGTTGTGAGATTCATAAAAAAACCTTATACAAACCTTATATGGCAGCATTGATCCATTTGATGTCATATTCTATCTGCTTTATGACTGCTTTTGGATGAGTGATTTCACAATTAAAAATGAAATTATTTCCGCCCTTCCAGATTCTCCACATGAGAATGTAAATCCTCCAGTCTTTGGGGTCGTTAGGCATAAAGAAATCCACTGAGTCCATAGAGTTCAGGTCATATCCAAATATGATGGAAGCGAGTTCAAGAGTCCATTCTGACCAAGTACAGGACCTGAGCAAATGCTCCTCATCCTCCTTGTAGCTCAGACATCTAGGACAGACATCTGAATCTGCCATTTGAAGCCTGTGTCTCTTGTGATTGGTTGCCAGAGCTTTGTGCCAAAGCTGCCACATGAAGGACTTCACCTTAGGGGGAACAGGGCTAGACCACAAGAATTTCAAGTTTCTTATGCATCTTTCTTCCTCTATCTGCCATTTGGTATGGATAGAGATCTTTTGATTCCTCATCAAGTATTTGTAGGCAAAATTGACTGTGAACTCCCCAGAGCCATTATGAGTCCAGTTGAGGTTGTCATCAGACCATCTTCCCCTAGTCAGAGCAGTACATATATTATTGTAAAGCATCTCTGTATTGACATCTTCCCCAGCCAAAACTGAATTCCTGAAGGGGATGATTCCTTCAAACAAATCTCTGATGTAAATTAACCCCTTACTGCTCCAGAGTCTGGCCTGTTCAGGAAAATGGCAAGCTAAACAAAGGGAAGGCTCATTAGTAAGCAGGGCAGGGTTCCAGAAAATTGATTGGTCCATGGAAAGCCCTTCCTTCCAGGAGAACATACCTTTAACCATATTCCAGGCTCTGATCCATTTCTTAATTAAACCCGGGATTGAGTTCGGGCCGAGAAAGGAAAGTAGATAGCATGGGGCAAGTTTAAATTAAGTTTCCTCCATCCATAAGAAAGGCATTTGCCCAGATAATATCTGATGATAATAGCAACAGGATGTTTAATTCTATTGTGGGCTGCCTTTTAGAAGTATTTGGCAGCAAGGGCTACACCCTGCTGCTCGATATTGATGACCCCTAAGCCCCCAATATTTCTATTTTTGCAGCATTCATCCATGGCAACAGGGGTCCAGCATCTTCTGTTTTGACCACAAGAGATAAATCTACCAATTATGCTCTAGAGCTTGGCCGAAACCTTCTTGGGCGCAAGGATAATTGAGGATTGATAAACGTGAGAGGATGAGATGACAAAGTTGGCAATTATAGCCCTACCTTGCTTGGAGATATATTTAGAGTTCAGGCTATCTACCTTTTTCGGGAACTTTTCTATAATATCCGACCAAATATCTGAGGGGCTACCTTTTAGAACTAGAGGGATACACAAAATCTTTGAAGAGTTAGTGGGGGGGATATACTTACAGCCCATGAGAGCAGCTGTTTGCTCTCCTTTTACCTGATCTCTTATTACCACTTTTGATTTAGTTGGATTGATTTTGCACCCCGAGGCTGCGCCAAATTCCTCCAAAATTGTTTGAGCATTGGAGAGGGATCTGTTGTCCATTGAAACTAGAAGAAACGTGTCATCTGCAAAATGCCCATTCAGAATTTGATCCATTTCCTCATTGTTTGGGAGGTTAAGACCTTGGATCATGTTAGTTCTTTTAGCCTCTTCTAGCTTGCTATGAAGGGCCTCCATAATGATAAGAAATAGAAAAGGGGCTAAGGGGCAGCCTTGCTTAACCCCCCTTTGCAGGGGGAAAAAGGGACTACATTCCCCATTAATTAGAACAGAAGATCTAGAATTTGCCAGAATAGCTTTAAAAAGTAAAATTACCTCATCAGAGAAGCCAAGGGCACTACAACATTTGAATAAGAAGTTCCAGCTGACTGTATCAAAGGCTTTTGTGATATCAAGCTTAATGAGGGCTATGTCTTGGTTGGTATCCTTAGCCCATCTCAGCCCGAGAGCCGCTGTTACCACATTGTCTAGGATAAATCTGTCTTTCAAATAAGCAGCTTGGGAGGTGCTAATAATTCTTTCAAGAACAGTCCTCAGCCTCCTGGCAATGGTGCCTGATATAATCTTGTAAATGACATTGGTAAGAGAAATAGGTCTATAGTCCGAAAAAGTTGCAGGCATTTCGATCTTTGGAATAAGAGCAATCATACTGGTATTGATCCTTGCATCCAAGCATTTCATCTCTCTGTACTCGTTAGCTAGATTGGTGAAGCAATCTCCTAAAATCGGCCAAACTTTGATGAAGAATTCTACAGGTAGCCCGTCAGGGCCTGGGCTTTTCCCTTTTTCCATTTCCATTGCTATCTTGTACAACTCCCCATTGGAGAAAGGCTTGGCAATGTTTAAATTATCTTCAATACTTACCTTTGCTTGGAGGTTGATGAAGTTGTCCATGATGGCCTGGGGGCAATCCTGGTTGGTACCCATGATGTTGGTAAAATGGGTGGTTGCAGCTAGCTTGATTTGATCCTCGTCCGATATCTCATCGTCCCCAACCTTAATTTCGAAAATATGATTCTTTTTCATTCTGCCTTTGGCCTTAGCAAAGAAGAACTTAGAGTTGCATCTTTCATCATTTTTTATCTCTCTTATTTTTGCTTTTAGCCTCCAATTCTCGGCAATCCTGATTTCCTCTTTTTCAATTTCTGATCTAATGTTGTCCTTTTCTTTCTCCGAAGCATTGGGGAGCTTACATCAAGCATTGGAAAACTAATTCAGATGAGACTAATCGTGCATTGATAGATTATTGGAAGAAGGTGATCAACTTGTTGGATGAGGTAGACACATCCTCAGAAGAGCTGAAAGAAGGGTGGTTCCCTAAAAGTAAGTGGAAAACATTAGCTGGTGCTGACGAAGATGATGGTACCATTAGTAGCATTGTGAAGGCATATGCTCCTCCTCAATCTGATAAACACTATGTTGGTCCTAAGAAGGATAGGCCAAAATATCTAGGCATGGATTGTTATGAACCTTCTACTGACGTGGAGTGCCACCAATTTGTAGTAGTATAACCAGCAGATCTAGAGACCTATCCAGTGTGGTTGGGATACACTATCTCGGATATTTGCAAAGAAGAGTAATGTCACCGATAAAGAAAGATATTCAGATTGTTGCACAAAGAGGTGGAGGAGAAATCCTAGTGATCCTGATCTTTGGCTAGACATTGAAACCGTATTGTACTCGTGGACTCCAAAAACTATTCCAAGTAAAATAGCGAGAGTTACAATACCTCAGGATGTAAGGAATAAGGTTCTCATATCCTATGCTGGTGGAAAAATGAAAAACAGTTACTATGTATCAATCACAGTTAATAAAGTTGTGTACTACTTGAGTTTCATGGTATATGATTTTGTAATTTGAAGTTAAGGTGTGAATTTATATTAAGGTGTGTGATTATATATTAACGTATAGTGACTTTAATCAAGTTACTAAAAAAATTGCAATATGAAATTTGTCCCAAAATCAAGACATAATCCCAATTTAATTGAATGATGGTTTAGCATATAGTAGTATCAAAGAATGAGATAACTTACCACTTTGAAAAGGAGTATCGTGCCCATATACTGTTGTTTGATGTCCCAATATTGCTTTTGAGAAGCAGAAAATTTCTTAAATATGTCAGGTGGAATATAGATGGTCCTGTTGTCATACAGAGGATCACCAGGCTTTCGCTTCATTCTATCACGGATTTCGCATGGCTGAATCCACTCAAATTTAGACTGTGCATTTGCCCCGTAATCTTGATCTATTCCTAGAAATTCCAACAGTTTCCTTCGTTTGCTGGGGTCACTATTTGGCTGATATAGATCTTCTTGATTCTTTTAATGCCTGAAACTAGATGATGTATGGCAAAATCTTGCACATTCCTAACACTAGAAAACGAACTTCCTTCTGCAGACTCCTCGTAATCCAGGTGTCTCTTTAAACTTTGGCCAGACAAAGGATCCTTGCCGGAATCAAGATTCACATGCCTTCCAACCATCGAATACACTGAAATACCTTCGAATGCATTCCAAGCATCGATTAGCCGGTTACCAAACTTGCTGCCCAACAACAGCGGCCACCGCCAGTTTACACCCTATAGCTATAGCAAGTTTGGAGCAGTCATGGCATATTCCTGGCATATACTAGCATATACCTAAAATATGCTATAAACCCACGTGGACCAGAGCTTGCCCCCCTACCCAAATAGAGCTTTTTCAGCCCAATTGCTAAAAAGCTTTACAAAATTTGAAAATATCCTTTCCCTTGTTTGATTGGACAAAATTTAATGGCAATAGGGCTATGCAGAACTATTGCAAGTGACCATGCTGCTCTGTCTGAGTTTTTGTTGCTACTGTAGATGTAGCCATCATAGACCACGTCTCAACACAACACAACACCTTCAATTCCTACCTCTTCTGCCTGGCAAGACACTACAGCTTTCAAATATACAACTTCCAAATTTTGTTATAAATCCTCACATAATATTTCATAAATCCATGTTAAAATTTCTGGATTATTATTCCAGTTACATAGGCCTCAAAATACACAATCACAAACCTCATATCCATATATTTGTGCCAGTTGAATATGATAAACTGGAGGAGCGGCTTTTTGCGTATTTCCTATAATACACCAAAAGACCTGTTTCTCAGTACGAAAGAAACTGGATGAACAGATACATGATGGAAATTTTTTTTTGGTGATGCCAAGAATTACCCTTCCCTGTTTGTGCACGGTCTGGCTTTCGCGGTGCATTTATAAGCTGGGAGCCAGTAGACATATTAGATGAGCTTTTCAATAAAGAAAAAGATAGAAGGTGCCTTTCAAAACCTGAATATGAGCTTTATAGTTGTTTGGGTTCTGAGATAATGTAAGTTGTAGCTGTTCAATTTCCTCTATGTTTTTGCTTTCATCAGCTTCCGAATCTGAGCTAATGCATCCCCCAGCTTTCGGACTCCATTCAAAATCACCAAGGTTTTTTCCCTGTAACAATAACCCCTTGCACTGCTTCGAATCTGAGTTGATGCATCCAACAGCTCCCTTTCGGACTCCATTCAAAATCACCAAGATTTTTTCCCTGCAACAATAAGCCCTTGCACGCTAGCCCTAGATATTAAATCATACCCTAACTATTTGTATAGGTCACAGCTTCTACTTCGACGTAGCAACTTCACAACTAGAAGACCACAATCGAAAGGCCTCCCACAAATCCAATCAATAGACCAGACCCTAATCTACACAACCCTAAAGTACGGGTTCTTGAGCCCTGCATGCCATTGTTTTTTTTATTGCATTGTTTTTTAAAGCACGCCAGCCCAACCAAGCCAACACCCTTTTCTACAATTCTAGCCCATAAACGTCGCATTGCCACCTCAGCAAAATCTCAAGTGGCATACACTTTTACCATTAGATCTTTATTAATTCATATCTAAGGCCAGGAAAATTAGAAAGGGCAAGAAAATGGAAAGGGAGATTCATTCAGGTGCCCGTTGTTTCTTCTTCCCTACGCTTCCTCCATTACGTTCCCCGCTTCCCCTTTTTTTTCGTTCCCTTATTTCTTTCTCTCTCCTCAGAGAGATTCGAAGTGGTTACAGGACCGTGAGACAATACTCTCTTTTTAAAATATTCTATTGAAGGTTCTAATCGCTTAAACTAGGACTGGAGGTTTTATCCGGTACTGTTGAACGGGGTAAGAAAGCTTAGTCGATTTTGCTTACTGATATGGCCCAGAAACAAATGATTTGGACTTCTTGCACGGTGGAACATGTCCCCATACCTTTTCTCAAGGCCTTCTTTCGACATGCATTACATGTGGCAGAACGGATTCTTCTTTAGGTTAGTTTTTTTCTTTCATCTCCAGTTACATGTAGAGATTTCAATTTTCCTTCATCTCTGAACAATGCTGGAAGATCACTTGTTTTTTGCCGTTCTTGAAGCTTAAAACCGTGCCTTGATCAAACCAGTAAAACTTTGTGGTATGATAGTCATCTGGTCATTGCCATAGGGTCGTGCTAGCATCAATAGATTTCTTTTAAGTTCTTTGAGCCACGATTTCTATGGTCAAACCATTAGAAACGCTAAGATATTTATGGGTTAGCTTGTGGTGGTGTCTTGATGTGCCCTTTGTTAGGACCATAACTGGTACGTTGTTCGGATTTCAATCCCAGGGATCTTTGTGTGGATGCATTAGGACAATATGCATAAAGTATCTGCATATGGAAACCAACATGTATTTCGAAATATTAAATTCGTGATGCACCATTACAGTATTTGCAAGTTCATGTGGCAACTTGCTAGTTTTGTGTCTATATGACCATTTACAGATTCAAACTTACAATGACACATATTTGGTTCTGGGCAGTAGCTTTTTTTGTTATAGGAATCTACTGTATGAAACGAACTGAGATAGAAGAGGAAATTATAGCTAACATTGAGGAGGCACAATTGTATTTGAGAAGGGCAGAATCAACTGATCTAGAAGCAGGCAAATGCAAGAGCCAGATTGGTGTTGCCATTGAATCTTTAATGATTGGACTTCTAATCTTAAATCATCGGACGATGTAATTTCTCTTTCTCTCTCCTGGTGCTGCAATTTATCTGATAAAGCATAACAAACAGCTAGCCAAGGATACAAACTCATGTGTTGGTTCCAGGTTCTAATCTACCAAATATACTAGTGTTGCAATAGCATTTTCTATGTGTCGGGCTTAGATAAGGGCTGTTAAGATTCAGCTTCCAATATTTCTGTTCTATTTAAGTGATTCAGGTCCAGTTAGGAAAGGCTAGTATGTTCTTGACTGAGCAAGCATTGATACACATTCAAGAAGCAGAAAAAGCTTTATCTTCAATGACAAAGAATGAAACAACGCCTAATGAAGAAAATAAACAGAGTAAAAACATTGGTAGAATCCTGGAAAGCATCATATGACATTTCAGAATTCAAGAAATGGTATATTACCTATTTATGTACTTATTCAGTATAACATTAACTTCTTTGGCAGGGGATAGTGAAACTTGTGAAGTTGATGGAACAACCTGCCATTTTTTTTTTTATTTTTTTTTGGGGGGGGGGGGGACGATTGGCAAATGCCTTACAAAATTAGGGAAGAACATAAAAATATAGTGCGCACTCTATATGTACCAATTAGTACACCATGTGCAATAGGCCACAGAATCATAGTAAAACCATATGAAAAATTATATAAATTTACAAAATAAATAAATAAATAAATAAATAAATAAACCCTGTCATTGTTCTAAATGAGGTCCACCTGGACTATCACAGTAGTCGGATACGTCGATCCTACGGCCCAGACCGTACGTTGGGGCCTCTGGATGCCTCTCGTTTCGCTTATGGTCATATGATTGGGGGCATCTATGATTTTGAATATAGAATACGATTTTGGCCCCTCTCGTTTCGCTTATGGTCATTTATGATTGGGGGCATCTATGATTTTGAATATAGAATACGATTTTGCCTAAGGTTTTGAGGGGATATCAACCTCTATACAGCTTTGTCTAAGGTTTTAGAATATGAAATATGGGGACTCGAACCTCTACTCAAAGAATTCCATTTCTTTATAAGACTACTTTAACCAATATACCTAACGTGATCATTTTCTATCTTGAATTTGTATATATATATATATATTTTTTTATAACGACCCATTCAATTATTTTAGGGATATATGGTCTATAGTTTCAGGAATTGAAATTTTTATATCCATATCAAATCCCCTTGGAACTCCCTGTTATTGTGCTATATATTCATGTAATCTTCTACATGTAATACAAATCCACTGCCTTAATCCAAAAAAAAAAAAAAAAAAAAAAAAATCCCGTATGTGGTAAACATATATGAAAAAGTATATTCTAGGTTAGGGTAAAAGTCAAATTTTAAGATGCTTTTGATTTTTGAATAAATGATGTGCAGAAAAAACATGTAAATTTTAGGTGCTTTCAAAAGGGAATCTTTGAAACACACGTAAAAAAAAAAGTGTGTTTGATTTCAAACATGATTGTTAGGATGGTTTTATACTAAGCAAAGACGGTGATGTTGAATGGAAAGGGGAAGGGCATTCTTGCCAGCCTCTAACCTGTAGAATCCGGGAGCGTCGTTGAGGCGCGACCATATTCTAAAAAGGGGCTGGCAAGGATGCATGCCCCTTTCTGTTTCCACTATGTCAAGGTAAGATGACTGGATTCTACCAGTTTTCTGCATGCGACTTTTCAATTTTGATAAGAATGATCTGAGAATGAGCAGGAATGCGAACCCACTTACCTTGACGTATGATAATTGGTTTGTTCGTTTCCAAGATAGTTCATATATTTGTTCCAAGATAGTTCATATATTTCTTCTACACGGTGGAGACCTCATTTCCAACTTCTCCTTTTTGTGTTCTACTTCTTCTTAAACTTTGCTTGGCTTTTCATTATTGGAACAATAAAATGGGACCCATTTCAGATTTGGATTATTTGGCGAAAAAAATAAAGTAGGAATTCGAAGTTTGACCGACGGGCCCTACGAACAAAAATAGAGGCCCTTCTCCTATGGTGGCCAGATCTAGAAGGGGACTCCTTTGTGGTCAAGGAAAAGGTCAAGGAATTTGAATGTCACTGAGATTTATATTTCCTTAAATCAAGGAATTTGAATATCACTGGGATTTACATTTCCTTATTTTGTTTGAACCTTTTGAACTTCTGCAGCTATAAAAGGGCAGCCAGTTGTCACAAATCCATCACTTCCTTGTCTGCAAACTGTTATTTGTTTCAGTGGACGATAAAAATCATTCTATTACTACGCTGGTGGACATACTCCCCTGCGGAATCAAGATGCCTTCTGCCATCTCAAGCAACGAGGCTAATGTGATAGCACAGTTCGAGTCTATGACCCAAAATGCGCATGAGGTGCAAATCGAGACATTGGAAGAAATACTGAGGATCAATTCCCAAGCTGAGTATCTGCAAAGAAATGGGCTTGCAGGCAGAACAGATGTGAAATCTTTCAGAGCTTGCCTTCCTCTCATAACTCATGCTGATATTGAGCCTGATATTCAAAGAATAGCAGATGGGGACACTGCACCCATCCTTACTGCAGAGCCTGTTACGGTCCTCTCCCTTAGGTAGGCTTATAACATGCATTTTCTCACACATATTTCTGATCACATACATGTCCTTTAGTTTATCATTTTTTTCTTCAACTTTTGCAGCTCGGGGACTAGTAAAGGGAAGAACAAAATGGCTCCATTTTCAAAGGATTTGCTAGCGCAAACCCCCACCATATAGGAAGACCGTATATATCATCCGGGATGTGGTTAACCCGGACACCCGTTATCAGCCATTGTGGTTAATCAGGACCTGCGCAGTTTGAAGCCCAAAAACCAACTGTTTTTGCCCTTTTTTTGATCGATTCTGCTCTATTTTGCCTTAAATCTCTTTCTCTCTTCATCAATCTAACATAAAAGAGGCATACAAAGCGATTGGCATGCTTTTTAAAGCGGATCAAACCGCCTACCGGAGCGCAAAGAAGAGCGATCGATCAAAATTTCTGCCCCTCCGCCGCAGTTCACGCTTGTTTTTGTCCGGATTAACCACTTTTTGTCCGGATTAACCATTTGGTTGATATCGGATGGCCGGATTAACCACCCTCGGATGATATCGGATGTCCGGATTAACCACCCTGGCTGATACCGGATGTCCGGATTAACCACTCTGTTTTGTCCGGATTAACCACATCCCGGATGATATATACGGAGTTCCCACCATATACCAAATTGCTGCTGCTTACAGATCAAGGTTGGCGAAGGGCTTGAGCCTTAAAACAAAATTAATAAGTCTGAAACATACTTATTCTTGAATCAAATCCAATCTGCAACTTACGTTAGTTTAGAGTTGAATATGCTTGATATATATAGCCTACAGGCTTCCCGTTTGTAACTAAACACTGTTTGTGTCAAATGCACTGCAAACTTCTGATCGGTAAATACTTACAGTTGATCTAACAGATTACGCTGGCTTGAATGACAGGGAATTTCCTCTCCAGCCGGGTGGTAGGGTCCTGGAATTTTTATACTGTGGCAAGGAATTCAGAACGAAGGGAGGGCTAAAAGTGGGAACGGCAACGACAATACTGTTCAAGAATGAAGATCTGAATAAGCAAAAGAAAAAAAGGGCACTATATGGTTGCAGCCCAGATGACGTGATATTATGTTCAAATCCAAGGCATGCAATGTACTGCCATCTGCTATGTGGCCTCATCCACAGAGAGGAGGTCCAGTTCATAAACTCTACCTTTCTCTACAGCATAGTGGAGGCATTTGCCACTTTGGAAAAGGAGTGGGAAAAGCTGGCACAGGACCTCGAGTTTGGAAAGCTGAGCTGTCACGTTGACCCCCCGGTCCGCGACGCCCTTTCGCATGTCCTCCGCCCGGACCCTGCCCTTGCTTCCAAGGTCCGAGCGGAGTGCTCTAACGGATTCCATAACATCATTCCGCGGCTCTGGCCCAACGCCAAGTATGTCTACTCCATCATGACCGGTGCTATGATGCCTTACCTCCCTAAAATGAGGCATTATGCTGGTTCCCTTCCACTTGTTGCTGGTGACTATGGTGCTTCTGAAGGCTGGATTGGTGTCAATGTGAATCCCAAGTATACTCCTGAGAACGCGGTTTTCACTGTTGTGCCTAGCTTTGCTTACTATGAGTTCACACCCCTCGATGGTGGTCCAACTGTTTCTTTGTGTGAAGTGAAAGTTGGTCATGAGTACGAGATAGTTATCACAACTTATGCTGGTGAGTGTTCATTCTTTTTCACTGGCAATATTTCTAGTTTACACCTAGAACTCACCAACCATTGCCCTCTCAGGTCTGTATAGATATCGCCTTGGGGATGTTGTTCAAGTTGTGGGCTTCTATAACAATTCCCCACAATTTTCGTATGTACGTCGAAAGGACGTCGTCCTCGCAGTTAATGTTGACAAGAACAATGAGAACGACTTGCGGCTTGCTGTTGAGAAGGCTTCCTCCCACTTTCAAAATACTTCCCTTGAACTTGCAGACTACACTAGCTGTGTTGATCGTTCCACAAACCCAGGTCATTATGTCATCTTTTGGGAGATGAAAGACCCTTGCAATATCCCAAACAAAAATAACTTGTTCCAACAATGTTGTACGACATTGGACACAAGTTTTGTTGATCCTGGCTATAGGGGATCTCGAGCTGTCAATGCTATAGAGCGCCTTGAGTTATGCATCCTTAAGCCAGGCACGTTGAAACGGCTTATTGACCTATCCATCAGCAATGGAACTTCTTTTAGTCAATACAAAATGCCTAGGATCATCACCTCTCCTAAGTTGATCAAGCTACTTCAAGAAGGAGTTGCTGAGAGATTTTATAGCCTATCTTAGTGACTTTGAAATTGTGTAAAACATCATTCAAGTATTTCAAAGAAAATTATAATGAAATCCATGACGTAAATTATATTTATCCTCTTAGATGCTCGAAAAGCTTGAGAAAATAAAACTAAATTGACTTAAAATGGTTTTCATTTCGAGAGATCAATTGATGTATGTGCTCCATGGATGGATCTAATATGTAGAGCCCATAAATTTTGTGATCTTTAAATTTGTTATAAAAATCATAGTTTCGTTATATATGGAACTTGATGTAGATCCATTTAGGTTCCAAATAGCCATGACAACTAAAAAATAGTGTCCTATACCGGAAAATGGAATCAATGAAAGTTTAAATTAATTAATTAATTTTGAAGGTTCATATATAGCAAGACATTCCAAATATAGCTAACAGAAAACAAATTGTGGTCTCCAGTATCTAGCTTCATCTTTATTGACTTTAAAGTAGTCCATCAAGTTCCTGAATTATGCCTTGGGAGTTGAAGTTGCATATTATATATATATTATATTGTGAGTTGTTTAATGGGCTCAGGATACTTTTACCCTTGATTCGGTGATCCCGGAGATAAATTTACCAGCCTCCGGGATCCCGGGTCTCCCTCGACGGGGTCCGTTCGGGAGACCCCGTTTCGAGGTGGCACGGCAGACGCCACGCCGCCCGCACCATCCCGCCGTCCAAACCCCGGTGCAATGCGGCCGTCAGCGCCCTCCGAGAGATCGCCTCGGGATCATCCACGCGATCCCCTCCTCAGGGATCCCCCGATTCGATGGTGTTAGCGGCCGGACGATATCAGCAGAGGTGATCCCCTCCTCCGGGATCCCGGGCACCGGGGCGGATCCCTCCTCAGGGATCACCCCTAATGGCGATGCTTGGCCGGGGGCTATCCGCGAGGTGATCCCTCCTCAGGGATCCCGGGCACCCGGGGCGGATCCCCTCCTCGGGATCACCCCTAATGGCTGATAGCGGGCGGACGCTATCCGTAGAGGTGATCCCCTCCTCGGGATCCCGGGCACCCGGGCCGCGGATCCCCTCCTCACGGGATCACCCGCGGGCTGATAACTTGGCCGGACCCTATCAGCCAGTCACCCGGCCCGGAGGCATTAGCAGGCCGGACCCTATCCGCCGGTGATCCCCTCCTCAGGGATCGGGGCACCGGGACGGATCCCTCCTCGGATCACCCTAATGGCGGGATAACGGCGACGCTATCCGCCGAGGTGATCCTCCTCCGGGATCCCCGGATCCTCTCCTCGCTGATAACGGCGACGCTATCCGCCGTGGGTGATCACCTCCTCGGATCCCCAAGGGTCGATAACGGGCGGACGCTTATCCGGCCGCGGGCTTATCCCTCCTCCGGATTCCCGATATGGTGACGGAGGCGGAGCTATTCTCCGCCGTTAGATGCACTCCGAAGCTGGCTTGCCGCCGCCCATTAGATCCGGTGATTTATACCGCCCTCCGGGATCCCGTAAAAGAAAGCAACTTTAATTTTAAAATTAAATTCGGACGAGCTATTAATGCCGCACGCGTGGCCAATCCCCCCCGCCACGCCAGGGACCTTGGGATACCGGAGGGCTACAGAGCACTCGGTCGATTTGAAAGAGTCCAAGTCCGGGCGCAGTAATCTCGGTGGGCGCTACCGATTCCTCTCAGGCACGCTGGTTTTGTCGACGACGGCACCATTAGCGCCATGAAGTCGTTTACATACGTTTACCTCCCCGTATTAACGGTTACGGAGGTAAAATCGACTTTCAAATTGTTATATCAAGTTTTTTACTATTTCCTACTATTCTTTACTAAATCTTACCGCGGGCTTTGCGTGATGGACGAATCCTTAAACCTGGAAGTCAGCCTCAACACCAGTTTTGGCGAGAATGTTTGTCTTGACGGCGCTGCTTCATATGCATTCCAGATTCCAGACGTCCTGCACAGTGAAGCGGATTGGGATGCCGAGGTGGAGTCCCCGAACCCGTCAGGGCAACAAAAATTGGATGATGGGGAGGAAAAATCGGCGGTGGGGAAGAATACAGAGGAGGAGGTGAAAGAACGAAGCTTCGTGGGACGCCAACCGGCCGGGCGATTTGAATGAGGAAGGGGGGCCAGTAAAGGAGGGTGTTGTCATAGACGAGCCTGATGCGCGTTACTTGAACGAAGAGCCCCCTGATTACAGTTACGATCAGCTGGCAAAGAGATGGAAGTGCTTAGTTGATGACTGCACCAAAAGTTACTCCAGGAAGGTTGAGCTCGAAAATCACGTGTTTCGAAAGTGCATGCCTTGGTTGATAGGTGGCGGGTTCCCCGATGCGCCAAGGGGAGGATCCCAAACCGTATTCATTTGCCCAATGCCGAGCCCGCCAAGACGAATGCCAATCAGAAGAAGAGGAGTTATGCAAAGGTTTCGTGGGCCGTAAGCATGGATCCAGACTATAAATATGCCCACAACCTCACCCGAAAATTGCAGAGGGCCAGGAGACATGCTGGAGTGGTGGCCGATGAGCAAATTGAAATGGGTCTTCTCGATAAGAGCCAAAGAGAAGCCTTCATTAATTTACAGGTGCAGAGGAAGAAAGCAAGTGAATTGGAAAGCCAACAATTGCAGATCGAGGAGATAAAGGCACGGATCAGGCAGAGCACCAAAAATTTAATCTCTGATGATGAGCTTTGGCCTCCACTAACCAAAGAGCAGGAGCAAAGCCAATTGGACGCTGATGATGTGAGCGAGGAGGTGGCTGCGGCAGCTGAGTAAGCATTCGGCCCCTTTGCCTAAACCCCGCCCTTTGCCTAAAGTGCCGCCTTTGCCTAAACCTCGTGTTGCCAAAGCCGGGCCCAAAAATTTCGGAGGCATCGCGGCAGATCCAAAAACCCCAAAACCTCCTCCTAAATCCATCAATTCATGGCCGCTAACCGGATCATGCCGGAAACCGAGCTTTCAAGATAATATTCCTAAGCCCAAAGAAGATTATGTCAGATCATTTGTACTGCCGATCCACATTTTCTCGATTCGCTTTTGGACTACCAAAGAGGTGTTGATGCCAATCGATGGCGTGCCCCTTCACATTAAATTTCCCCTGTGGTGGTTGAGAGCCCCTTCATCAAGGTGGGCAGCAAGTCAGCAAATGTCGAAGTTTTACATCCAAGAAGCCGAGGCCCTAAAATTTATGACAATCCCTTCCGCCTCGGGGGATCCGAGAGCGATGTGGACTCGGATTGCATTGGTTCTTATCTCCCGTAAGTTTTTAAGTTCTTAAGTTTCTTCAATTTCAGTTTTTCATTGCACTCAATTGCTCAATTGGTTGTGTTGTGGTAATTTCAAGACTCAATTCCAATCCGTAAAAGGTGCCATCATGTGTTCTTGCATCCCGCCGCATTCGGCTGTTCTTGAATGGAAGCAAGGCGGGCTAAGGGGCTTATGAGCAGTTTGCCAAGCTCATCCCTGACAACCCGTTTGGTAGGGCACGGTGGAAGATCCAGACAGCACAATTCTATTATATTCCTGTCAATGCTGGGTAAACTCAGATCACTTGATTATTTAAGTTTTAAATCTATTCTAATTGCCTTTCAAATTGCTATTTCTTAGTGGCCATTGGAGCCTTTTCATCTTAGTAGTGATGGTGGCGTGTGCTCGGCTTGGAAAGCCCTGCCCTTGCATTCTGCACCTTGATTCATATGCCCCCTTGCATGCATCTACCCGAGAATTTGTGACACTGTAAGTATTCCTCTCTAACTCGAAATATTTAATCTTTTGCATTATGATTGAAGCTAATTTCTTATTCATACTTGCAGATTCCTCACAGACGTGTTTAAGAGGTGGAGGCATGAGGAAAGTGCATTGCATAATGCACCCTGCATTCCATTAGAAACTCCCAACAAAGACAATAATTCTGGACCGTGGTGTGTATGTCATAAATTATGTGAAGAAATTTGTTAAAGACATCAAGTGGCAAGGAGGATAATGTGAGTCTTTGAGTTTATGTTTCTTGTTTCTTTTTTTTTTTTTTAGGCAAATTTTCAGTTCATGGCTAAATTCATGTTTTAATGCGCATTCTCGATTAACCGTGATTGGTTCAAAAAAAGAAGACATAGATTGCATGAGGTCGCTTCAAGATAATGCTCCGTAAACTACATGATTGCTTGGTCACGCAGGAAGTCCACCTTTTACTTACCCTGTGGTGACACGGTGATAGCAGGATCCGCACCCGCTTGTCGGGTACATGGTCCTTGACATGCCGGTAAGGATCTACAAGTTTGTGAATGTGAATATCTCAAAAACTCCCAATGTGAATATTTTCTTGAATGTGAATATCCGAACAATTGAATGTAATTGTCTTGAATGTGAATATCTTCATCAAGTCTTCAATGTCAAAACAAAGCAATTGAATGTAATTTTGGCTTTTGGCAATGGCTCAATGCACCAAAGAATAATGCTTCAAAGCTTCCACCATAGTTTCAACATCAAAGTTTATTATTGCCACTGTTCCTAGACATATTCCAATGGTTAATAATACATTCATAATTTCAATGGTTAACATATATTAACATGTTAAATTTGTTGAATGTCAATATATATTAACATGTTGAATGCTTTGGATCCCTGAGGGCGGATCAACAAGCAGCTCGGGACGGGGATCCCGGAGGATGGGATCTATTTTTAGGGGTGTGTGATCCGGGAGGAGGGATCACCAAGTAGGTATGGACGCGGGATCCCGGGAGGAGGGGATCCCATTTTCCTTTGTGTGTGATCCCGGAGGACGGGACCAAAGTACAAGGGCCGCGGGATCCCGGAGGAGGGGATCCCGTTTTAATTAATATGTGATCCCGGAGGACGGGATCACCTTGCAGGCGGACGCGGGATCTCGGAGGAGGGGATCCCTGCACGTATTTTTATTACTTTTTGGTACTATGGTCCAAGGGTCAATGGTCTTAACTTGGCTAAACTCAAAACATTTTATCCCTATGGTCCATGGCTTACCTTTAGAAATTGAATTATGTATTTAACCGTTGTACAACGGTTAGTAGTTAACGGTTGGCTCATGAGTCTATATATACTCATGCCTTGTTCTTGGTAGAAAGTTGAGTTCGGTGGCGCCTCTCGGGCTTGAGTTCATGAGCGCCTCTCGGGTTCAATTGCTTACTGCTCAAGCCAAATGGTGAGGACCCGACAACAAAGTTGCCGAGCAAAGGCCATCAATGCCCATACACTTGAGGATATTCTCGCCCACTTGAATGAAATTCAGGGAGGATGTGGGCCTAGAGCTCGCCCAACCCCGACGGCATCAAAACGCTCGTAAGTAAGCTTCATATTCATGTTCTACTTTCATATTAATCTTTTCATGATCCCCTCATGCTTCATGCAGACCGTGGAGAATGGGGAATTCAGGAGACCCCTAGGCATCTTGACTATGCTCCCCGGTAGTAGGCCAACCCATAGGGCATTGCTTTGGGAATTGAAGAAGTGTATTATCCAGGGCAAGGCTTTGAAGCTGCTTGCTAGCTACGGATGTTGTCCGGGAAGGCAACACCCTTAAAGCCCCGCCGAGGAAATGTATGTCGCGACTAAGGTCGCGAAAAGAAGGATCTCGATCGGGGGATGTCCTAGAGGGGTCCGAGCCAACCCCCGGGCGATATTTTCGATCACATGATGTGGGAGACTACCCCGCGGTGTGCCGATGTAAATCGAGGAGGACGTCCCTAAGCTATGGCAAAGTGCGGTGAGGTAGATTGAGTGATTCCGAATTGGAATGTCAGTTTTAAGCCATTGTATTAAGTTCAATGTTTCAAAGCTTATTAAAAGTAATGGTTAAGGGATATTTCAATGGTTATTCCAAGACATATGTCAATGGTTAAGGGATGTTATAAATAATATACTAACAAATTCAATCCTGTGATCCCGGAGGACGGGATCACCAGGCAGGCGGACGCGGGATCCCGGAGGAGGGGATCCTCTTATAACCAGTGTGTGATCCCGGAGGAGGGGATCCCGTTATAACCAGTATGTGATCCCGGAGGAGGGGATCATCACGCAGGCGGACGCGGGATCCCCGAGAACGGGATCACCAGGCTGGCGCACGCGGGATCCCGGAGGAGGGGATCACATTACAGGCGGACGCGGGATCCCGGAGGAGGGGATCCCACGTACGCTTTTTTAATTAGTTTTTTATCCTATGGTCTAATCTCTAAACATTAAACATTTAACTCAAGGTTCTAAATTATCCTAACATTTAACTCCTAACAATAAACATTGATAACATTGACAATATTTATAAGTACATAGGTGAATATTGATTTATTTATACCTACTGTTTACAAAACTCTAAACTTGACCTGAACAATTAACAAGACAATGAAGCTCATGAGGTGTCAATGAGCATTAAACAACAACAAACTCACGATGCCATTCTCACAACAGGCCCTCCATCTCAACTTGCTTCCAACTCTTCTTGGTTTCCTTGTCTTTCCTCTTCCCAATTTCTATTAGAGGCTTCAGCCTTACCAAACTATTACCACACTCCTCTTCCACTGCATTAGTGGGGATACATGTTATGGTTCTGTTAGAGCCTGTGTGGCCAACATCATCCATTCTTTCAAGCCGCGTGTCGAGTTGTCTCATGAGTGAATCAGTTGCAATTAGCATGCCTGGATCTTTTTCTGCCCTTGACATCACTCTAGCAATGACTTCTTGTAAAGATCTCCTTGTCTTATCCAGTTAATCCTTGCCTCCTTTTGAGAGGGAGACTCGCCCAAGCTTACAATCTCAACCACATCTTCGTGATGTGGTTTCCTCTCCATGAGGGGCCCCATGATCCTCACATGGCCTCAAGTAGTCCATGCCCCCACAAATTGACCCATATTGAGATCCAAGCACTGTCAAAAGATCTTGATCCCCTCAGAAGTTGCCCAACATTTGCATGACCTTAACTTGGTGCTTACATAAGTTGCCCTTGGCTCCCCAGGGACAGTCACAGCATGCCCAGTTCTTGTGTGCCCCGTTCACAAAGTATGGTCCTTGCCCTAGAGTGCGTTCACTTTTGCCTACGCCTCACCTTCTTGGGGGTTAGTGAATGTGACCTGTTCATCAGCAATCTTCCTTGCACCCAATATGGCACATTGTATTATCTCTTCCTGGGAGGTGTTCACCACAAACCCTGCTTCCTTCATGGACCTAGATGACAAGAGAATTATATTCTTGCAAAATCAAAATAGGCTACAAATGATGATTAGAAGTTATACCTGATGTATGCCATGTGTGTCTCCACGTTGTTGGTTAGAATGTAGAGGAGCTACCAATCCTCCGGCCCCTGAGTGCTCGCTTTTGAAATGCCCAGCGCCTTTTCAAGGCACAATGCCATGCCTCTATGGCTGCATTAGTCTCTTGGTTGGAGTGAGGGTACATCCTTGTAGCCAATACCCATTGGCAAATGTTTTTGGTCCACTCCTTACTCATGTAAGCCGCCAACTTGGGGTATTGAGGATACTTCCTCAATAAGTCCTCCAATTTCCTAGTTGCCTCCCTCCCTTTGCCTCCCTATACTCTTCACCGCATTACATATTGTCCCCCTAGAGGACCTTTCCCCCCTGTACATAATGTAACCAAGTTCCTTGAACAGATCGTTACGTGCCACCTTGTTCTTGATGTTCTTCTGCAACCACTTGATCCAAGCCCTCCTCACGTGCCATATGCAAATTTGCACGGGCACACTAGGAAAAACCTATGAAATTAAACAATGTTAGTACACTTGTGATTTGCTTCCAAGGATTAGAGTTTGACAAGTTACTTTTTTCACGGCCTTTATCTCAGCATGGGCATCATCTGTAATGATGCAAGAAGGCTGCCAATCAGGATCATCTCGGCATAAGGACTCCTTTAGTGCTACATATTCTAAACGAGGTGCACCCTGGACTACCACAGTCGTCGGATCTGTCAATCCTACGGCCCAGACTGTATGTTGGAGCCTCTGGACACCTCTCGTTTCGATTATGCTCAATTATGATTGGGGACGCCTATGATTTTAAGATGTCGAATACGAGTTTGCCTAAGGTTTTGATGGTATATCGAGCCTCTATACGTTTTCGCTTAAGCTTTTAGAATATGAAATACGAGGATTCGAACCTTTACCAAAATAACTCAATATCCTAATAAGACTACTTTAACCAATCTAACCAGTCAGCTAATGTGATTATTTTTTATCTTAAATCTCTGTTTTTTTTTATGATAACCCATTGAATTGTTTTAAGGATATGGTCTATGGTTTCAAGAATTATATCTATATCAAATCCCCCTGGAACCCCCTGTTATTTTGCTACATATTCTAAACGAGGTGCACCCTGGACTACCACAGTCGTCGGATTCTGGTCAATCCCACGCCCGACAGAGTATGTTGGAGCCTCTGGACACCTCTCGTTTCGATTATGCTCAATTATGATTGGGGACGCCTATGATTTTAAGATGTCGAATACGAGTTTGCCTAAGGTTTTGATGGTATATCGAGCCTCTATACGTTTTCGCTTAAGCTTTTAGAATATGAAATACGAGGATTCGAACCTTTACCAAAATAACTCAATATCCTAATAAGACTACTTTAACCAATCTAACCAGTCAGCTAATGTGATTATTTTTTATCTTAAATCTCTGTTTTTTTTTATGATAACCCATTGAATTGTTTTAAGGATATGGTCTATGGTTTCAAGAATTATATCTATATCAAATCCCCCTGGAACCCCCTGTTATTTTGCTACATATACCATACACAATAATCAAATCAACACACAATAAAAGTTGAGGAAGAACCGCACCTCTTGTCGTTTGTTTTGAATGTAGAGTCCATGCAAATGGCTTTGTTCTTGCCAAATTTCAACATGGACTCCCTTTGGATTGGAGTCATAACTCCTAATTGAAACAAGTCTCCTTGCTCATACATGAACACCGAATCTTGATGTTGTTGAACCCACATGTCAATGCTAGTGGGAAGATCTTCATGTAGCTTCCATGTGTTACGAACAACTCCCTTTTCAATATTGTACACGTCCCGAATTTTCAACACATCATCCCTACACATGCTTTCCTGTCCATTCACTTCAAGTCTCAACCTCCACCTCTCTTCATGCATGTTCATTACACTACGTGGCGTGTGCCATTGGACAAGCTTCTGTCTTACCCATTCCCTCAATTCTTGTGAGATCCAGGGTGCTAGCTTGAACCTAACTCCAAAGGATGGGTCAACAAACCTACCATGGCGGGGCAAACCTTGGATATTCTTGTGATCAAACCCATAATAAGTGATATGTGAAAATTCTCGGAAGGAAATAGAGTTGCCGATTGTGAAATGGCACCGGCAGCCCCCCACGTATGCCCTCTCCCTCTCAACCCTTTTCCCACGTGTGCAGGTGGGCGTGGTCTTTCCTCAACCACATGAGAGTGTTTGCCGCCTTGTCCCGAGGTCCATATGAACACCAATATCTGTATTGTGCATTACAAGTTAGTATTAATCTACTAGGTGTAATCTTAATGACAAGCACCTCAAATGACTTAAAAAAGCAAGATTTATAATCAAACACATAGCTGAGCAAACACATAATCTTGGACTCATGATTTAAAACAAAAACACATGTATCAAACAAATACCTCTTCAACGTCACATATGAATCCTTGTAGGGTCTTTTTAACACTCTCTCAGTAATCGAACTTCTTAGATAGAAATTGGCGTGTGCTTCACAATTCCTCTCGCTCCCCAAGAACGAAATCTTGGACCGGTCTGTATGGATGTAGCAAGTCCAAACAAGCATCCGCCACCCCCTTGAATATCGGTACAAAATGCTCTTCGGGATACCAATGTAAGTTGCCATGATCAAACAGCCATTTTGAGGTGTTTCCGTCGTATCTCAGCCCTAAGCTGGAAATAAGAACAAACGTAAAATGACAACGCTTGTTTTCGCCGTTATCTCAGCCCTAAGCCGGAAATAAAAACATTAAACACAAAATCAGAACGCTTCTTTAAAGCCCTTTGAACTTACCTCTTCTCTCTTCGCTCTAACTTCGCCCATAGCTGCCGCAGCCTACGTACCGCATTGCGCTCCTCCTCCATGCCTCGCTATTTCGGACATCACCACACGCAATGGGGAGGAACCACACCGGATGGTGATCCCGGAGGGTGGTCTCTTAACGCCCACGTTCTCATTGTATTGGTTTGTCCGCATGGGGCCGGCAGAAATTCAAACTTAGAACACCGGATTAGTCCACGCCGCTATCTCTACCGCCCCAAACATTCTCATATTCCGCCTCCTAATCATTGTGGGCAAATGACAATGGGGATCCCGGAGGAGGGGGATCACCACGGCGGATAGCGCCCCCGCTATCAGCCACCTGGGATGAGGAGGGATCACGACGGGCGATAGCCGCCCCACCGCTATCAGCCACGGGGATCCCGAGGAGGGGATCACCACGGCGATACCGGCCCCACGTTATCGCCCAGCTGGGTGATCCCCGAGGAGGGGATCCCGCCCCGGTGTTTCGGGATCCCCGGAGGAGGGGATCACCTCGGCGATAGGGTCCGCCGCGCCCGGGCCGGGTGACTGGCGGCCTATCACCTGGGCGGGGTGATCCCGTGAGGAGGGATCCGCTCCGGGGTGCCCTGGGATCCCGGGAGGAGGGGATCACCTCGCTGATAGCGCCCCACCGCTATCAGCCACAGGGGTGATCCTGGATGAGGGGATCCGCCCGGGTGCCCGGATCCCGGAGGAGGGGGATCACCTCGGGCGGATAGGTCCGCCAAGTAAAACCCGGGGCCGGGTGACCTCGGGCTGATAGGGTCCGGGCAAGCTATCACCACACGGGTGGGTGATCCCTGAGGAGGGATCCGCCCGGGTGCCCGGGATCCCGGAGAGGGGATCACCTCGGGCGATAGCCAAGCTATCAGCCATTAGGGTGATCCCTGAGGGAGGGATCCAAGGTCCGGGTGCCTTGGATCCCTGAGGAGGGGGGATCACCTCTACTGATAGCCCGGCCAAGCATCACCATTAGGGGTGATCCCGAGGAGGGGGATCCGTCCGGGTGCCCGGGATCCCGAGAGGGGGATCACCGGCGTGGATATCGCCCCACCGCTAACAGCCATCGAATCGGGGATCCGGGAGGAGGGGATCGCGGGATGATCCCCGAGGGGGATCTCCGAGGCGCTGACGGCCGCGATTGCACGGGTTTGGACGGGCGGGATGGTGCGGGCCGACGTGGCGTCTCAGTACCTTAACGGGGTCTCCCCGAACGGACCCCGTCGAGGAGACCCGATCCGGGGAGGTCGGTAAATTTATCTCCGGGATCACCGAATCAAGGGTAAAAGTATCCTGAGCCTGTTTAATGTCCACACAACACAATAAGTATCCAATAAAGTTTATTATATAGACAAGAAAATTATTGCGGCGAGCAAGGCCGCCGCAAACATTTCTTTTGTTCGACTTGTTTATGAGTTTTAACTGTGATTATTTGGGATAGTGCAGCGAAGTCTTAATGTCAAAGATGCCTAGTTTAAGAGTATTGTTGTGGTATAACCTTGGTTTTGGGCTCTTTGAATTATATTTGGGTCATGCATTCAACGTAAGAATGGTAGACCATGGATTTATAATTCCCTAGCTAGGCGCTATTGTTTCCTACGATTGGTTATTAGGCTCATCCAGGACTGAGGGAGAAGTCATGGACATGATAGCAAGAAGAGAATTGAAGCACTGGGGTATCATGGTAGCAAAAGACAATAGCCCTTGGACAATAGGTACCAGCAGGCAAGCCAGTTAAAAAAAACAATAATTGGAACCATTAAATAAGTTGGTTAGAAAAAAGAAATAGTTCAAACCATTACTAAGAAAAATGGGTTACCATCATCCAATATCCCTGAGAACTATTATAACAATGCAACGACTGACAAAAATGTGGAGCCCAAGAGAACTAGGCCGATGAGCAAACAGAGGAAATTCTTAGCAGTCCCGGCTATGAGGTGGTCACCATAACTTCAAACAACTTGAAGTTGCAGTAAGCAGGGCCAGGTCTTTCAAAAGAACTGCTCAAGGTGCAACCAACAGGTGCGGCAATTTATGATTTGAGTCTCAGAGCAAGTAGACTCAGCCCTAAGGAGCTTTAATTTTACAGAAACATCTTCAATCTGCAACTTTTGCATCGAGCCACAATTTTACCCCATTGATTGTAATCGCAGTCTATTGGTGGACAAACCCACTCATCTAGGGCTAACAAAAATTAGATTAGAAAAAGTGATCATGTGATTTTGATGATACAGCTCTTTGTTTATGTCGAAGAAACTTTTGCCCACAAAAATTATGATTTTTCTCAATTTCCATGGAGCACCCGCCAAGCAACTAGATGTTAAAAATAAAGAGTACAGAACCTGGAGAGCGATTTTCTCCATCCAATTAATTCCTCCCAAATTTGATTAAACACATGTAAAATTCACCAACGCCTGGGATAACAACTAACATTTGGGGCAATTGTATAACAAATTCTATTGACCTATCTTAGAATATAAGTATATACAGATTTTGGAGCTTTTGGAAAGCCCACTAGTAAGCGTAAAACCTAGGCATCTAAGTGACTTAAAATGCCAATCATAACTTGGAGTCTAGAAAGACAGAATTTTTTTGAGGATGTATTCATTATGATAATGCCCAAATCAGGTCGTCGGAGCTATCTATCTACACAAAGATACCTAAACCATCACGTTTCTTTGGCGGCCAATATGCTACTCAAAATAGGTGTGGGTGGCATATTTAGACCATTGGAAATTGAATGAGCAAAAAAAAGTGGCAATTGCAAAAGACCTTAACGCCCCCGGTTTCAGTTTCTGTGTTCGATTTAACCGAACCGTTATTTGTCACCGTTACGACTAGTAACATGCCTGTGATTGGAAATTTATGGAGATCCCTTATAACACCCTAGGATAATCAGTGGAAAACGGCATAACACCCTAGGGATTTTCGTTGGCTTCTTACCCCAAAGAATTACGAGCACCGCTTCGGACATTGAGCAATGCACCCATGTTTCAAAGATTTGAGAGGTAATGGGGCTTTTTTGGACTTCATTGTGCTCCCACTGGAACTCTGCTTAGAACGGCGTTTCATTGTGCTTCATGATTCGGGCCGAGAACGAGTTTCGCATGCCAAATGAGTTTCGCTAAGAACGAGTTTAGGATGCCAACAGAGTTTTCTTGAAAAGCGAGTTTCGCGATGCTTAAAAATAGGCTAAAAGCTTGAGTTCAAAACTAGAGCTCAAGAATCCAAAAACTTCGCTCTAGCCGCTGAACCGCCATAGCAGCCCCGCAAAAAAAAAAAACTACCGCCATAGCCAAGCCAAGAAAAACTTCGGCGCCTTGCTTCCATTCCGGCGCTCCTGGCGCCCTGCTTCTCATCTTTGGCAAACCCTCGACCTTTTGATCCGGCCTTCTGCTTCCGTCGAACCCTGGAGCAAACCCTCGAATCGGGAGTTAGAGGCGATAGCCAGCCCTCGGCATTATCGGAAGAAAAAAGGGAGGGCCATGTGGCCATGGCCAAAATGGCTCGGATGCCGCGAGCCATTTTGGCCATGGCCACATGGCCCTCGAATTTTTTCTTCCGGTAACGCCCTCTGGCCAGGGCGTTATCTACACCGTATGTCCTTTGTTTCCCTATCTAATTTTTGCATGTATTATCGTTTTTTGGCCGTCCAATGACGGTATCTTCCAGAGAATATGCTGCCTGGAGAAATCCAGACCACAAGTGCGCAATCAACCAGGGGTCAAATTGACCCCATAAAATAGGGGCACAAAATGCCCACAAACCATTGTCTAAAACAGAAATACACATGGCCAGCAAGCATCAAATACTTACAGTATGAACACTAATCTATCACAACAGGAACATTTGTCACAGTAAGAAGCGCCATTAATTTATCACAACACAAACATTTGTTACAGTAAAGAAGTGCCACATGCATATTCACATCATCGGCCCTCTCACAAGCCTCAGTTTATGTCCCCCGAATGACCTACTTATATGCCCTCTTTAGAAAACAGAGTCTTTTCTGCATAAACTGTATGAATGGCCTGTTCTTCAAAAGATCAACCGCTTTTTGATTCGAAAGACTAATTCAATTTTGGGTTGGCCCTGCATTCTGGTCTTAAGATGCATGCAGGGCATTTGCTTCCTACCATTCCTGCAGATGGGCATCCCGTTCAAGTACTGGAATATTGATAGCTTAGCACTAATTAGCACCAAGAGGCCAGGTTTGCCAAAATCCCAATCGCAGAGCATACTGTATTCTGAACAAACCTTCCAAGACAATATTTAAACTGCCGCTGCAGCATGTCTGCCAAGGAAAAAATTGCGAATCTGAATCATTAGGAGCTCACAACACAGATTTGTATTTTATATAAAGGCAAATAGACAAACAGCCAAGGCTTTCAATCCCTGTTAGAAGCAGTCGGATTTAGCAATAGCTCAGGAATCCGTCAGGAAATAGACCAAAAAATCCTTGCCAGTACAGAAGCCTAATCAATCATGGTAAATTTCTGGAGCTCGTTTTGCCGAATCCATGGCCCTTTCCGTAATTATGTGCCCATTAACTGGAGCATCTACTGGAGCTGAGCAACAGAATCAACAATTTGCACTCCCTACCCTTCAAGCTACGAATACAGTAAAAAACAATTAACAATCTTAAGTTATAAATATACCGAAGTTGATCGTGCACACATTATCTCAATTTCTTCCATCTATTCAATTTCTTCAACTTAATAGTTGAAAGCATATTTAAACCATTGAGAATAATGGCAGGCTCTGTAGCTTTTTTTGCATTCTAATCTTTGTAAATCCATCTCTTCAACATCTTCAATACGGGCGCAACCAGAGCATATACAACATCGGCTATATGTTAGACCTAGACAATGGGTTGAGAGGTTGCGCCCATGGCATTTTCTTCATCACATGAATTATTTTTCTGGCAGTTCTAGCATATAACTATAACTCTGATGATGCTTACTCTGCAGAAATCATCTGATCTGCAAATCAGGCTAGAAAAGTGGGCGATGGAGCCATTCTTAAGCTGGGCTCGGACGAAAACATGTTTATTGCAGATATAGACCTGATCATTCAAAAATGGAAGAAGAATACTTCAAAATTAGGTTCAAAACCTGAGTTCCTTCCAAACAGGCGTTCATGGGAATGCCGGACATTTTTTTTCTAATCTCCAAGAAACCTGAGGTTTTACGCGCATGGGAAACGGCCCTTAAGTATTAGGTAACTCATGTGTGGGGGCTCTTTACGCCCCATAAAATTTGAGGCGGGGCACAAGCGTGCGGCTGCGAGTCTGGCGGGGCCGCCTCAAATTTTATGGCCCCCACACATGAATTACCTAACGTAACGAACGTTTGTTTCATATTACGTCCGATATCTGGCTATGGCTGCAGCTAGGATATGGCTATGGCTAGGGCTTCATTGCTGGGTAAGTATTGTTTGTATTTCCGATCTATGCATGATTTTGTTATGCAGATCAAAGTGCTTCTGGAAGAAATAGGCATTTTGCTTCTCATACATTGCTACTGCTTAAATCTTCAAACGCCTTTTCATACTGAAACTCCGAAGGCCAACTTTTGTAGATGCAGTGTTTCTGTGGATTATTTGCCCCTTTTAGAACAAATTCGTGCATCCAGTAGGTCTATAAATCTTGATTTCTTGAATCCGGCAAGACCCCAGAGTTTTTCTTGAAGATGCATGGCTTCAAATTTATATCCAAAGAGATGACAGAGGGAACTCCAAAAGATTAAGATCAGTGCGAAAGAATGGACAGGATGCTTCTCCATTTGCAAGATTCAGGGCCTCTTAGCCCAAAAAATGCAGAAATAAAACTTCTGAGCACCGATTTGGACTAAAATCTTCTGATCTTCTGAGCACAGAAGATCTAAAATCGGCAAAGAAAGGGCAGAAATCGCTTCGTCGGAACAGGGCGCAACTGATGCTGGGGGGGCAAGTGGCGCCGCTCCTCTAATTCTGGAAGAGATTACATGGTATAAAAATGGTAGATTCTGACAGTAATATGAAGCAAACGTTCATTACGCCAAAGCCATAAGTGCGTCCTGCCTTAAAAGTTTTTGCATACACGTGCAATGCAACATGGAGACCCCAAATTTGAAACGGAGGGAACTCCAAAAGATTGTGGTGCAAGAGAGGTGCACATCTCCCTGCATTTTACTTTAAAAGAAATTCTTTCCAGATGATCAATTCAAGTTTATGCGAGCTTTTAGCAAGAGAGGTGAGCAAGACCCAAGAAAGAGTGTGGCAAGGTGCTACGAAAAGAGAGTTTAGCAAAATCCTAGAGACAATGTGGCAGGGCCACTAGTGAGGAAGGGCATAAGGCGTATGGAGGGATGCCACAAAACGCCAGAGGGAGAGCACTAGAAATGAATGAATGAATGAATGAATGAATAGGGTTTTATCATCCATGAAGACCAATAGGCCTATAAAACCCGATCAAAGAGCACAACGTGTATTATAGACATGTATTCTAGTGCGCAACAGAAAGTATTCAAGACATCCATATATTGCTGCATGACAGTCAAGATGTAAGATAAGAGGCCCATATCATCGACGTATATGAGTTGCTTAATCGTCTAGTGCACAAGTTGAACTATGCCACTACCATGCTCAATAAGTCAACCTTCTAACTGATCAATATAGAGGTAAAAAATATTGGTGAGAGGGGCTATCCCTAGCGGACCCCAATACTACTATTGATAGGTTGACCTGATGGTATCATTCGACCAGAGCATGTATCATACAGTTGAGATACTACATTTTGCAACTCTATAGGGGCTCCTAAATACATCAGTCTCTCCCACAACTTTTGCTGAGGCACTTTTCAAAAGCCTTCGCAACATCAACAAAGCAGCAGCATAGGTCCTGCCGGCAATTCCTATTGTCTTCAATCAAGGTCCGCAATCTAAAAATATGATCAATGGTGGAGTTTCAGAGCCTGAATTTTGCTTGTATGAGGGTCCATCCCTCTGTATCCTCTGCCTACATCGCCAACTACTGCTCAAAAATGCCGGCCCGCAATTTTGCATACAATGGGCTGACGATGATTGTGTGGTAATTGGCTGGGTAGTGAGGGTCGCTTGCCTAGTGGGGAAAGCCTTCCTATAGCACTCTGTTGAACAACACAGTTAGGAGGGGTACTACAAGAGAAAACTTGTTTTTCGTAATTTATGATAAAGGTCCACCACTACCGGCTGAAATAATGAAACAACTAGGTCAAACCATTTTCAACCTTCATATGGTAGGTTGTCAAGGATCATCTGATGGGTGGCCTCCTCAAGGAAAAATCTGTCGGTACCGGGGATTTAATTCATCTCAAACTTGATTGCTGAGACATGATGACTGTATTGATAAGTAAGACCTTTGTTTTGAAGTATCACCCAACTACCATCAGGTTGGATAGCATAGTATAAACCAGCCAACACATGTTCATCGACATTTGTGAAATATAGAGCACAGAGATTAGAATTTAAATCTTCTACACAATCAAATCCAGTCCCAGTCTTGTAATTATTTAAACTTGTATGACAACCAGCTTCAACCTTCTAGCATTTCACACAATGATATCAATGCATTTAGACATCTTATTTAACATCATTGTTATTGTTATAAAAAATAACAATAACAACTATTGAAATGACTATTCTCAATGTTAATATGTAGTGCACTGTTCATTCAGTAAAATCACGAATTATGCAATACATATTACAAGCTGCAAACCGATTTAATGTCAGACCTTTTATTAATACTGAACCGGCCGATCGGATCAAAGGAGCACCGACCACCCCCATCTGATCATACTCATTGTTTTTAAATTAGTAATCCTAACCGAACGCAGTCAGTTTAGGATCAGGCATGGCTCCATCGAGTTCACAATGTCGGATTCCATTGGACCGAAAATACATTTTCTAACTTTAGTCGTAAACCTATAAACAGGTTAAATATCTTTTTTTTTTTTAATTGAAGGCTTAAGTATGTATTAAAAGTATATGATAACGTACATGGTTCCAAAAAAGCTATAATCCTTTTTTGAAAAAAAAAGAGACCTTTAGGAAAGGGTAGGTCGGAAACCCTGATAAGTTAAACTGACCAAAGACGTAACAGAATTATAAGTTTCTGGTAGTTCCAAACAGTTTCAAGCAGTTAGAAAATTTGAAAAATCTGGAAGGGCAGTGATCAATGCTCGCCCGAGTATCTCCTTTTCTTGGGCTCCCTTTTGGAATGGTCTTTCCTTCCCATGCCCTTGTTGGCAACAATGAACAGGCAGTAAGGGCAATTGCACATATGGGCCTTCCCTGGATTGAATCTGTCTTTTTTATCCTTGGCAGTACACAGAATGTATCTTCTTTCATCCAAGTAAGCAGTGTAGGCACAGTTGCATTGACAGTTATCCCCATGCTCGTTTGGTATTTCCACCCCAAATTGTGTTAGCCATTGCGATTCAAGATGAAGATTCATCCTTCTCCACTTCAATCTTTTGAACATGATCAGAGTGTTTCCTGCACACAAAAGCAAAATTGACATTAGATAAAGGAATTAGGACTTAGTTCTGATTCCCGAAGATTTCCAAAACCCAATTTATATCATACTGGGCTTGCTTAATAATTGCATTGGGCCAGATGATTTCTTCCTTAAAGATCAGGGTATTCCTTCCTTTCCACATTCTCCAAAGAAGAATGTATCTCCTCCATTCCACTGGGTTCTCAGGGAAAATAATTTCTTCAATTTGCATGTTAGCCAATCCAGAATATTCAACTCGAAGATTCGCGACTCCAAAATCCATTCGCCCATAGACAATTTTTAAATAAGTGTTCTTCATCTTCCCCGATCCCTCGCATACACCTAACACATATATTAGAATCAGACATGTTTAGCCTCCATCTTTTTCTGTTTGTGGCTAAAGCTTTGTGCCATAGCTGCCACATAAAGGCCTTGATCTTTGGATGAATTGGACTCTTCCACATGAATCTCAGGTTCCTAGAGACTCTGTCTGGATCAATGTTCCATTTTCTGTGAATAGAATTCTCTTGGCCTCTATTGAGATACCTATAGGCCAAGTTTACTCTGTATCCACAGAATTCATTGATGTGCCAAAGAATATCTGTGTCATGCCAAACCCCTGCTGCCAACCTTTGGGTGATACTGTTAAAAAGCTGTCTGGAGTCATCTCCTAAATTTGCAATGCTGGAATCCTGATAAACAAAATTATCAGTAATGTCCCTTATATAAATAATTCCCTTACTGGTCCATTGCTTGGCTAGAGTTGGGAAATTAGTTTGTGACAGTACTGTGGTCATCCGTAATGAGAGAGGGACTCAGAAGATTGGTTGATCTTGAGAAAGACCTTCCTTCCATGTATACATACCCTTTACCTTTTGCCATGCCCTGATCCACTTTTTGATAATCAAAGGTACTGTATTTGGGATGGTAAAGTCAAAGTAAATGCTGTGAGGCAGCTGCATTTTGAGATTCCTCCAGCCGAAAGGGTGGCATTTTTGACATAATGGGAGATAAGAATGCTCATGTGGTGCTTGATTTGGTTATTACACGCTCTGTAAAAGTACTTGGCGGCCTAAAAGCAATTGCCTGTTTCTCAATATTAATAACTCCCTGACCTCCCAACTTTTTGTGCTTGCAACATTCTTCCATTGAGATAGGAATCCAACACCTCCCCGCTTGACCCTCCCGCAATAAACCTACCAATGATACCTTGCATTTTGGTGGAGAACCTTCTTAGGGGCCACCATAATGGAGGATTGATAAACCTGAGAGGAGGAGATGACCGAATTTGCCAAAATGGCTCTCCCATTTTTAGAAAGGAATTTAGAATTAAGAGAGTCTACTTTTCTGTAAAATTTATCAATCAAGTCATCCCAAAGTTCACAAGCATTAGTTCTAATAGCATAGGGGATGCCTAAAATCTTAGTCTTAGTAGTGGGAGAGAGGTACATACAACCCAAGTTTGTAGCTGCTTGCTCACCCTCATCTTGATGCCTTGAGATGAGCTTGGTCTTGGCAGGGTTGATTCTGCATCCCGAGCACTTACCAAAATCTTCTAGAATAGTCTGAGTGTGCTGAATGGAGTGTGCTTCCAAATGGAGAAAGAGAAAAGTGTCATCTGCAAAGTGAACATTTAATAATTCTCCTTCTTCCTGAGAGGGTAGACTAAGCCCTTTGATTAGATGTAAATCTCAGGTTAAATATCATAATGTAAAATCGCCCAAGTAAATATAACCTTGCTTTAACCTTTGTAACTCAACATAGCTTCTGCTTATGATAAATTCGAACACGAACATAGGCTTTTTCACATTCTCCTTTCATGTTCTGGATTTATCTCTGAATCCTTGTGATCTCCTGTAATTACTTCTTCAATGCCAAGCTCCTTCTGCAATTTCATAAATCTGTGTACTGGTAAAAGTTTAGTGAAAATATCTGTTGTTTGTTCATTTGTACACTTGTATTCAACTCTTATGTATCCTCTGGCCACCATGTCTCTGATATAGTGCACATGTATTTCTATGTGTTTAGTCCTTTCATGAAGGACTGGATTTTTTGTGATTGCTAAACAGCTCATACTGTCAATGTACAAAGTAGTTGGTCCTTTCTGAATAGCACCCAACTCATTCAATAATCTCCTTGCCCAAATGATTTCTCTAGCAGTCAACGAAGCAACATTGTATTCTGCCTTAGCAGTAGACATGGCGATGCATCCTTGCTTTTTGCTCCTCCATGCAACACAGCTACCTCCAACCTTTAAAACATATCCTGAGGTGGATTGTCTTGAGTCCAGATCTCCTCCCCAATCTGCATCCGAGTATGCTGTCAATTCAAGATCATCATTTGAAAAAGTTAGCCCTCTATTTTGTGACCCCTAACACAGAAATGATTATTTTCCTTAAATAGGTACAGATTGCCATCGTTCTGTAATTTCTCAAACCCTTGCTCTTTGAGAAACTTGTCAATACACAAGTACCATTGTCTAGCAGACTGCTTCATCCCATACACGGCCTTTTTAAGTTTCCACACTTTGCCTTCTCCTTGCTCAAACCTAGGGGCCTGCTGCATATAGATCTCCTCGTCAAGTTTTGCATTTAGGAAAGCAGTTTGCACATATCCATATGGTGCACTTCTAAATTTAAGGCATTTGCAAACGCAAGTAAGATCCTGAGACTTGTGAGCTTCACAATAGGAGAAAAAGTTTCCTCGAAATCTATCCCTTTCCTCTGCGAGAAACTCTGTGCTACCAGCCTTGCTTTATATCTTTTCTCGCCATTATTTCCTAACTTCACCTTGAAGATCCACTTGTTTCCTACTATGTTTCTCCCATTTGGTTTCTCAACCACATCATAAGTTTCAGTCCTCTCAAAGGACTCCATTTTACACTCCATTGCTCGTCTCCATTCTTTTGCATTTTCTCCTCGCATCGCATGTTCAAAGTCCTTGGGTACATCAGGATCTAAGATAGCCATTATTTCATTGATTTCAATCGGCTCCTTTTGCAACCTTTTGCTAGTTCCTTCCTCGTTCCTTCCATATTCTCCTTCATTGATCCCTTTATTTCCATCTCTTAAAATTTCTACTTCTGTGCGCCTTCTATTTCTTCTTCCCTTTTCTTTATCTAGTTCGTTTGAATGCATGTTACTGACTTCAGTCTGCTCTCTAGATTCTAAACCAGATTCGTCTACATCTGAATCTTCAACATCAAATCTTACCATTTCACTATTTTTGTCCTTCATGTCAACAAAAAGAGTGCTTCTGTCATCCAAGCTTTTTCTATTATTGTATAAAATGTCCTCATTAAATCTGACATCTCTACTTACCAGTATTCTCCTGTTTTTTGGATCAAAAATCATGTAGCCCTTGGACATGTCACGATATCCAACTAAATATCCCAACACTGATCTATCATCCAGATTTTTCCTAAGTTCCTTTGGGATATGTGCAAAACAAATGCAACCAAAAGCTTTTAGAAAATCATACCTTACTTGTTTGTTGCTCCACAGTCGCTCTGGAATTTCTCCTTGGATGCTAGATGATGGCAACAGGTTTTGGATGCACACTACCGTCTTCACAGCTTCCTCCCATAGATAATTGGGCAACCCGCAATGTTTGAGCATTGATCTAACTCCGTCTAGAATGGATCTGTTCTTCCTCTCAGCAACTCCGTTTTGCTGAGGCGTATGGCTGCAAGTGACTTGTCGCCTAATTTCCTGTGTCCTGCAATAATTCTTAAACACATTGTTCACATATTCCCCACCTCTATCGAATCTAGGGACACTTGATTTTTCTGCCAGTATCTCTTTCTGCTTCGGCCTCGAAAAGTCTGAACGCCTTGTATGCTTGATCCTTGGTCCTGAGAAAATAACATCTTGTTCTTCTTGAATGATCGTCTATGAACGTAATGAAGTATCTCCTGCCACACATGCTTCTGACGTTCAAGGGATCACAGAGGTCAGTATGAACCAAGTCAAGTAAGTTTTCTGCTGTCTACAGTTCTTCTTAAAGGAAGTCTGGCACCTTTTCCTAGCATACAACCACGGCACATGAAATTGTCATTTTCTGCTGTAAAAATCAGCCCTTCTTTTGCCAATTGTTTTATGTTATCTAAATGTGTGTGTCCCAGTCTTTCATGCCACAATTTAATGGTTGGGAAATGGACTGAATTTATATTTCCAGAATTATTGCAAAAGCCAAACAAATTGCCAAATCGTTTAGCTAAAATCATTCAAGTAGATTTTACATAAAAGTTTGTCAAAACAAACTCTATAGCCCATATCCACTAGCTGACTGATCGAAATCAAATTTCTAACTATATTAGATATGCATAAGACATTGCTTAGATTGACAACTTGACCATTCAAATCAAAAACTTCCAAAATTCCGGACTCCTCCACCTGCTGCAACTCTCCATCACCCATCTGCACGTAAAAACCACTTCTTTTCCTGCTTTCTTTGAGAATATCAGTAGTTCTGACTACTAATCTCTCAGCTCCACTATCTAGTACAAGTATGTCATCATTTTTGTTAGTTTCCTTTTCAGAAATAGTGCAAATAACATTATTTGTTACCTCTGCACTGGTCATTTTCTTCAGGACTCGCTTCTTGTGCCAAATTCACGCGGGCAGTATTTTCATTTCTTGCTTTGTACGTGTTACTCTTTCCTCTTACAGCAGAATTACTACCCTTACCTTTGTTCCTTGCTGAACCCTTTGGACTCGGACAGGCTGATGATATGTGACCAAAACCTTCACAATTATAACACCTGCTCTCCTTCTCCTTTGTCTTGGGACAATTGCTCTTTAGATGCCTGTATGCTTTGCAGATGAAGCAAGGTCCAAGCTTGCTCTTCTCAAATCGTCCTCTCCTCTTTCCTGCATAAAGAACTTCTGCAGTTTCTTCTTCCTCCCCTTTAATTATTTTCCTCTGTTCAATTTCAGTTCTGATCATTGATTCAACTTTTTCTCTATTCCTAGCAACACTCTTACTAGTGTAGAGAGCTGTTCAAACTCAGAGAAAGCACGAGACAAAGAAAGTACATGGAAATCTTTGGTTATGGGAATTCCAGCAGCTTCCATATCAGCAACAATATTGTCATATTTTTGAAAAAAAAGTGTCAGATTGTCTTCTTCTCTGAACTTCAGCTTCCTCAGCTCCCTATCCAACATCTCAATTTGTGAAGAGTTTTTTACCTCATAAGTTTTGAGCAGAAAATTCCACATTTGTTTTGGCGACTTTCCTTTGAGCTTGAACATGATACTTGAACTAAGCTTGCTTGAGATGATACATCTCGCCTGCTGAGCCCTTTTTGCAATGCTTCCACTAGTTCCAGTTCCAGCATGTACAGATTCTTCACTTGCAGCATTACCTCCTGAGGTTTCACTGCTTTCATCTTCATCTCGTTCAACTCCTTCAACGAGATCCCAAAGATCTACAACCAACAACACATCTTTCATCCTCTCCTTCCATGCTTGGAAGCCAGCTTCTCCTTGAAATGTTTCTACTCCACTCAACAAGGAGGATCCAAGTCTGGTTGCCATTAGTTAGCTCTGATACCAATGTGAAATATAGAGCACAGAGATTAGAATTTAAATCTTCTACACAATCAAATCCAGTCCCAGTCTTGTAATTATTTAAACTTGTATGACAACCAGGTTCAACCTTCTAGCATTTCACACAATGCTATCAATGCATTTAGACATCTTATTTGACATCATTATTATAAAAAACAACAACCATTGAAATGACTATTCTCAATGTTAATATGTAGTGCACTGTTCATTCAGTAAAATCACGCATTATGCAATACATATTACAAGCTGCAAACCGATTTAACATCAGACCTTTTGTTAATACTGAACCGGCCGATCGGATCAAAGGAGCACCGGCCACCCCATCTGATCATACTCATTGTTTTTAAATTAGTAATCCTAACCGAACGCAGTCGGTTTAGGATCAGACATGGCTCCATCGAGTTCACAATGCTGGATTCCATTGGACCGAAAATACATTTTCTAACTTTAGTCTTAAACTTATAAACAGGTTAAATATCATAATGTAAAATCGCTAAGTAAATATACATTAGAGGTTTGGTGGAGTCTATTAACGCCCTTGTAAGCCATTCCCAAATTTGGATTTTAGTTGGTACCCGAACCTGCAGGTAAAAAAGCCCCCACGAACCTCAACCGAACCTCAGCCCTGGAGCAACCGAACCTGGTAAACGTCATTATTACTTGTTGTTTTACCTATTACTCTAAATCCCTCCCTCCCCACCTTCCTGACCTAACCGGTTACAAGGAGAAGCCGAAGGACGCCCCAAGAATGCCTCACAAATTGGGCTACCAAAAGCTTTGGAGGGCATTTCGACTTAGTTTGATGTCAATCCTCGCCAACCGGCGCGAATTTCTACTTTTCCTTCGTATTTTGACGGCGAATTGCATCAATTTGGTCGCCGGACCGCGGAGCTCGGAGTTTATCACGCCGACTCAATTCGGACCTATGGCAGAGGTAATCGGTTTCTATTAATTTCGCCAATGACAATGAGTAATTCGTTTTTTGAATACGGTAAACTCGAAAAGGCCAATTCGGTGGAGGTGCCCAAGAACCGCTTGCCTCTACAAAAATCAATAATATAATCTGAAGGAATGGTGTCGATGAGAATGCTCTTCGAGTTTATGCAATGAATATTGATCTCGGCGCTGCGGGGGTTCATCGACATTTGTGAAATATAGAGCACGTAGATTAGAATTTAAATCTTCTACACAATCAAATCCATTCCACCTTTGTAATTATTTAAACTTGTATGACAACCATCTTCAACCTTCTAGCATTTCACACAATGATATCAATGCATTTAGACATCTTATTTAACATCATTGTTATTGTTATAAAAAATAACAACTATTGAAATGACTATTTCAATGTTAATATGTAGTGCAATCGCTCATTCAAGAAAAATCACCGAATTATGCAATACATATTACAAGTCGCAAAACCGATTTAATGTCGACCTTTATTAATATTGAACCTACGATCGGATCAAAGGAGCAACCGACCACCCCCATCCGATCATACTCATTGTTTTAAATTAGTAATCCTAACCGAACGCAAATGCAGTTTAGGATCGCATGGCTCCATCGAAGTTCACAATGCTCGGATTCCATTGGACCGAAAATACATTTTCTAACTTTAGTCGTAAAACCTATAAACAAAGTTAAATATCATAATGTAAAAATCGCCCAAGTAAATATAACCTTGCTTTTAACCTTTTGTAACTCAACATAGCTTCGCTATGATAAATTCAACACTAACATAGGCTTTTTCACATTCTCCTTTCATGTTCGATTTATCTCCTCAATCCTTGTGATCTCCTCGTAATACTACTTCTTCAATGCCAAGCTCCTTCGCAATTTCATAAATCGTGTAATCGGTAAAACTTTAGTGAAAATATCTCTGTTGTTTGTTCATTTGTACACTTGTATTCAACTCTTATGTATCCTCCGCCACCATGTTCCCCGATATAGTGCACATGTATTTCTATGTGTTTAGTCCTTTCATGAAGGACTGGATTTTTGTGATTGCTAAACAAACATCATAATTGTCAATGTACAAAGTAGTTGGTCCTTTCCTCAATAGCACCCAACTCATTCAATAATCTCCTTGCCCAAATGATTTCTCTAGCAAATAACGAAGCAACATTGTATTCTCGCCTTTAGCGATGATACATGGCGATGCATCCTTGCTTTTTGCTCCTCCATGCAACACACAAATGTTACCTCCAACCTTTTTAAACATATCCCCAGGTGGATTGTCTTGAGTCCAGATCTCTCCCCAATCAGATCCGAGTATGTCATTGTCAATTCAAGATCATCATTTGAAAAGTTAGCCCTCTATTTTGTGACCCCTAACACGGGGAATGATTATTTTCCTTAAATAGGTACAGACACATCGCTCGTAATTTCAAACCCTTGCTCTTTGAGAAACTTGTCAATACACAAGTACCATTGTCTAGCAGATGACTTCATCCCATACACGGCCTTTTTAAGTTTCCACACTTTGCCTTCTCCTTGCTCAAAACCTAGGGGCCTGCCGTGATATAGATCTCCTCGTCAAGTTTTGCATTTAGGAAAGCGGTTTGCACATATCCATATGGTGCACTTCTAAATTTAAAGGCATTTGCAAACGCAGTAAGATCCCCGAGACGTGTGAGCTTCACAATGGGAGAAAAGTTTCCTCGAAATCTATCCCTTTCCTCTGCGGAAACTTCATGCTAACACCTTTGCTTTATATCTTTTCTACTTCCATTATTTCTAACTTCACCTTGAAAGATCCACTTGTTTCCTACTATGTTTCTCCCATTTGGTTTCTCAACCACATCATAAGTTTCAGTCCCTCAAAAAGGACTCCATTTTACACCCATTGCTCGTCTCCATTCTTTGCATTTTCTCCTTCGACGATGTTCAAAGTCCTTGGGTACATCGGATCTAAGATAGCCATTATTTCATTGATTTCAATCGGCTCCTTTTGCAACCTTTTGCTAGTTCCTTCCCTCGTTCCTTCCATATTCTCTTTCATTGATCCCTTTATTTCCATCTCTTTAAAATTTCTACTTCAATTTCTTCTATTTCTTCTTCTTCCCCCTTTCTTTATCTAGTTCGCTTTGAATGCATGTTACCGACTTCATCTGCTCTCTAGATTCTAAACCCGAGATCGTCACATCCAATCTTCAACATCAAATCTTACCATTTCACTATTTTTGTCCTTCATGTCAACAAAAAGAGTGCTTCAGTCATCCAAGCTTTTTCTATTATTGTATAAAATGTCCTCATTAAATCTGACATCTCTACTTACCAAGATTCTCCTTTTTGATCAAAAAATCACCAGAGCCCTTGGACATGTCACGATATCCAACTAAATATCCCAACACCGATCTATCATCCGTGATTTTTCCTAAGTTCCTTTGGGATATGTGCAAAACAAATGCAACCAAAAGCTTTTAGAAAATCATACCTTACTTGTTTGTTGCTCCACAGTCGCTCTGGAATTTCTCCTTGGATGCTAGATGATGGCAACAGGTTTTGGATGCACACTACCGTCTTCACGCCTTCCTCCCATAGATAATTGGGCAACCCGCAATGTTTGAGCATTGATCTAACTCCGCTCTAGAATGGATTCTCTTTTCCTCGCCAAGAACTCCGCTTTTGTTTGAGGCGATGGTCGCAAAGTGACTTGTCGCCTAATTTCCCCTGGTCTCCCAATAATTCTAAACACATTGTTCACATATTCCCCACCTCTATCGAATCTAGGGACACTTGATTTTTCTCGCCGAAGATCTCTTTCTCGCTGACCTCGAAAAAGTCCCGGAACGCCTTGTATGCTTGATCCTTGGTCCTGAGAAAATAACATCTTGTTCTTCTTGAATGATCGTCTATGAACGTAATGAAGTATCTCCTGCCACACATGCTTCTGACGTTCAAGGGACCACAGAGGTCAGTATGAACCAAGTCAAGTAAGTTTTCTCGGCCTACTTCTTCTTAAAGGAAGTCCTGCACCTTTTCCTAGCATACAACCACTCCACATGAAATTGTCATTTCTGCTGTAAAAATCAGCCCTTCTTTGCCAATTGTTTTATGTTATCTAAATGTGTGTGTCCCAGCCTTTTCATGCCACAATTTAATGGTTGGGAAATGGACCTAATTTATATTTCCAGTATTATTGCAAAAGCCAAACAAATTGCCAAATCGTTTAGCTAAAAACTTCAATTCATCATTCAAGTAGATTTTACATAAAAGTTTGTCAAAACAAACTCTATAGCCCATATCCACTAGCTGACTGATCGAAATCAAATTTCTAACTATATTAGATATGCATAAGACATTGCTTAGATTGACAACTTGACCATTCAAATCAAAACTTCCAAAATTCCGACTCTCCACCGCCGCGACTCTCCATCACCCATCCGCATCGTAAAACCACTTCTTTTCCTGCTTTTGAGAATATCGTGAGTTCCTCGACTCATCGATCTCAGCTCCACTATCTAGTACAAGTATGTCATCATTTTTGTTAGTTTCCTTTTCAGAAATAGTGCAAATAACATTATTTGTTACCTCTGCATCTGGGTCATTTTCTTCAGACTCGCTTTTGTGCCAAATTCACGCAAGATTTTCATTTCTTGCTTTGTACGTATTACTTTTCCTCTTACATCAGAATTACTACCCTTACCTTTGTTCCTTGTCAACCCTTTGGACTCCTGGACAGTTGATGATATGTGACCAAAACCTTCACAATTATAACACCTGCTCTCCTTCTCCTTTGTCTTGGGACAATTGCTCTTTAGATGCTCCTCAGATGCTTTTGCGATGAAGCAAGGTCCAAAACACTCTTCAAATCGTCTTCTCTCTTTCTCGCATAAAGAACCTGCGCTTTTTCTTCCTCCCCTTTAATTATTTTCCTCTGTTCAATTTCGCCTCGATCATTGATTCAACTTTTTCTCTATTCCTAGCAACACTAGTGTAGAGAGCTGTTCAAACTCGTAAGAAAGCACCAGACAAAGAAAGTACATGGAAATCTTTGTTATGGAATTCCAAAGAAATTTGGGAACCGTCCATATCAAGAACAATATTGTCATATTTTTGAAAAAAGTGTCGATTGTCTTCTTGAAACCCATTCATATATTCCTCAAATAATATATCCAACATCTCAATTTCAGAAGAGTTTTTTACCTCATAAGTTTTGAGCAGAAAATTCCACATTTGTTTTGGCGACTTTTCCTTTGAGCTTGAACATGATACTTGAACTAAGCTTGCTTGAGATGATACATCTCGCCGCCGGGCCGAGCCCTTTTTTTGCAATGCTTCCACTAGTTCCAGCTTCCAAAGATGTATCAACATTCTTCACTTGCAAAAATTCATTACCTCCCGAGGTTTCATCGCTTTCATCTTCATCTCGCTCAACTCCTTCAACGAGATCCCAAAGATCTACAACCAACAACACATCTTTCATCCTCTCCTTCCATGCTTGAAGCCAACTTCTCCTTTGAAATGTTTCTACTCCACTCAACAAGGAGGATCCAAGTCTGGTTGCCATTAGTTAGCTCTGATACCAATGTGAAATATAGAGCACAAAGATTAGAATTTAAATCTTCTACACAATCAAATCCAGTCCCAGTCTTGTAATTATTTAAACTTGTATGACAACCAAACTAACCTTCTAGCATTTCACACAATGCTATCAATGCATTTAGACATCTTATTTGACATCATTATTATAAAAAATAACAACCATTGAAATGACTATTCTCAATGTTAATATGTAGTGCACTGTTCATTCAGTAAAATCACGCATTATGCAATACATATTACAAGTCGCAAAACCCATTTAACATCGACCTTTGTTAATACCGAACCGCCGATCGGATCAAAGGAGCAATCACCACCCCATCTGATCATACTCATTGTTTTAAATTAGTAATCCTAACCGAACGTAGCTCGGTTTAGGATCGAACATTATGGCTCCATCGAAGTTCACAATGTCGGATTCCATTGGACCGAAAATACATTTTCTAACTTTTTTAGTCTTAAACCTATAAACAAAAGCAAATATCATAATGTAAAATCGCTAAGTAAATATACATTAGAGGTTTGGGGAGTCTATTAACGCCCTTGTAAGCCATTCCCAAATTTGATTTTAGTTGGTACCCAACCTCGGTATGGGCAAAAAGCCCCCACCTAACCTCAACCTAACCTCACCGAGCAACCGCAACCGGTAAACGCCATTATTACTTGTTGTTTTACCATTACGCTTAAATCCCTCCCCTCCCCCCACCTTCCCACCAACCGAACTACAAGGAGTAGCCGAAGCCGGACGCCTCAAGAATGCCTCAATTGGGCGCCAAAGCTTTGGAGGGCATTTTCGAATTTAGTTTTGATGTCAATCCTCGGCCCAAATCCGGCGGAATTCTCTACTTTCCTTCGTATTTTGGCGAAGAATTGCATCAATTTGGTCACCGACCGTGGAGCTCTGAAAGCGATCACGCCACTCTGAATTGATCTATGGCGAGGTAATCGCTTCTATTAATTTCGCCAATGACAATGAGTAATTGCTTTTGAATACGTAAACCAAAGGCCAATTCCGGTGTAGGTGCCCAAGAACCTTTTGCCCCCACAAAAATCAATATAAATCGAAGGAACAAAGTCGATGAGAATGCTCTTCGAAGCTTCTGGTGCAATGAATATTGATCTCTCGGGCGCGTGGGGAATCAGATCCCATCGATCCGGATAACCGTAAGACATCCTCAATTTCATTCTCCATCTGGCTTATTCATTTTGCCCGTAAGGGTAATCAAGGTCCGCTTGGCTATTGCAATAATATTTCAAGTAATTCCGATGTGCATTTGAGAACAATGTACAATCAATTGTGTGGAGTGCATTGCAATATGGTAGCACATTGTAATTACCTCCAACAAAGGTAACTATTTCTTAACCAACAGTCTAAGAATACGTAAGAACCGCAAGCTTCCAATCAAAGGTTGCTTATGGAGGTGGAGTCACTTAAACAAGGATTGAAGAGATGCTCCGGGACAATGACAAACGGAGAGGAAGTTAAAAAGACTCAAAATGACACCACCGGGCATGAGGGAGAGGAAAAAAGAACCGAAGGCCCTAAATATACTTGCCCCTAGTGGTGGGGGTTTCAAGAAGGATCCACGCTATTAAAAAAATCCGGGTGGATCCTACTATGGTCGAAAAGAAGAAGAGAAAACCTTGTAATATGGCTAGTTTGTTGAAAAAAGCTTGTAACTAAAGATGATGTTATAGATATGTTGAAGCTTCCCTCGAGCTAACCATTTAAGAAAAGCTATTACCGAACAGTGTGCTTACCGAATTGGGAAAGAGTCAAAGTCGATAACATGCAAGAATTATGTGACAATGTGGGTATCAATGACAAGCTTACATTGCTCTTTAGATGTTTGGTGATGGTATCGCTAAACAGGTATTTAAGACCATACCGCCAAGACTCGCTTATGTCGTGAGCAAAGCGTAACAAAGAGGAATGTAGAAGCAATACCTAACATTTGGGAGAGATGTACCGCATCACCACATCCTGCACTTGGGATCACTAATCAATCGGGAAAAGTAAGAAGAAGGGTGGCTCCTGAAATGATCTATTTGTTCTTAATGAGAAGAATAATTGTTGGATGGATCTCTAAAATGCTTCTTCAATTTAGTTCGCTTCTATGATATGAAAGTGGAAGAATGTGGAGGGAAACTCCAAATTGCTATAAAGTTGGATGAGATGGAACCGATCAAAGGTGAAAAGTATGAGAGGGTTTCTTTGACATTAATGAACGGGTGTTGTCAAATTCCTCGATAATGAGGAAGGGAAGTTCTCTGCTCAATCGAGGACCATATTTGGTGGATAGGGATATTTCAAGCACCGAAGAAAATCATGGTGTTCTTCGCTGGGTCTTTCGCCAGACACCTATTCCTACTATTATTGCTGCTCATGGAGTCGGAGAGAAGCTTTTGTTCCCGGCTACGAGATTACGAGGTTGAATGGCATCCCGCTGCTGATCTAAAGACCATCAAGTGCATGTATAACATGAAACATGGTTCTGGTAAGACTACCCACGCATGTCCTTACTGTTTGTATGCTAGGGTAGATGATAAGGGGAAGGGAATGAGTACTCTCGAATGTGACCAGGATGCTGAACCAACGCGTGAGAAGGAGGACAAAACTTTGATCCCCCGTGATTCTGTAATTCCTGTGAAGAGAGTACATATTTGCACTCTCCATGCCTTTCTAAGAATAGTGGATAAGATGGTGTACATGAGCATTCTTTTTGCTTGGAATAAGTCTCCACAATCAGCGTAGAAAAGTGTATGAAAGATGTTGAGAACATGCTTTCCTCGATCTTGGTCTTCATGGTGGTGACTATAAAAATCCCCGCAAAGATCCTAAGAAGGGAGGCAAGGTTCCTTGTAAACCATCTATGGGTGGGGTGAAAGCGAAGAGATTTCTGCCTTGTACTAAATTACGTAAGAATGGATCATTGCCAACTGGAAAGTGGGAGGGGTATAAGGACTTGCTGGAAGCAGAAGATGACCGTACTTCACGTGGGAGGGCAAAACTAAAGAAAATTAAAGCGTGGCGTAATCCGAAAGCGATGGTAACTTTGATGGCGAGAAAGAAAATGGTGGGTGGAGTTAGATGAATTCGTGAGTAGCAAAGAATCGAATTCACGAAGTCGCTTATACAAGCATGGGGAGAATGCAATGTCACACATTACATTCATATACTTCACGCCCATGGCTTGTGGTTTTGCCAAAGAGTACAGGGGAGCTTGGGAATATGGAATACGCAGGAATGGAGAAGTCACATAAGCAAGCCAAGAATGCTTTTTTCAGTTCACACAACATCGAAAGTTCGTGGTGGTAACTCATTGCAAATGATGTGCCAATGGTTCTATAGGAAGGATTATCTCAAGCTAGAGAAAAAGATAAAGCTAAACAAGACACGACGCTTAGCTAGAATATTGAGGAGAAAAGTTGAGCAGGAAAAAAAAAGAAACAGATATGGTGTAGCTCTAGTGCAGACAAGTTAAGGCAGTGGCGATCCACAAGGATCAGACAGGGTAGAAGATATATTCTCGAAGCTGCGACTCGCATGACACAACAAGATGGATGGGGCTTTTCTATTCATCCCAAAGAAAGTAATTACAATGGTAGAGCGGTGTAATGCATATATAAACTACCCAAAAACAAAAATACGGGAATATCCACCATAACACCTGGACCCCAAAAATACAAAAATATATCATAGATGTTTGGCTAGGTATTTTGCCTAGGGCTTATCGCGGGATTAAAAAACCAGCCCTTCGGGTTTTGGTGGAAAACCCTAGCGATAAACCCCAGGCGTCCCAAAGTTAGACAACGCATAACTGCTAAACTTCCCAAAAACCCACGCTCCAAAGAAACCAACGTCAGGTACGCCTGCACTGCACGCATAAGACCACAAAACAAAATGAAAGAACAAAACCTCGAAAAAGCGGTCATTAAGCGCCGTGCCACGCGAACAACATATATAAAACAAAATACTTAAGGGGGAGGGAGGGAGAGCATAGAACATAACACGAAACAACGCTGGCTGGAGAAAAGCTATGAGAAGGCTGGCGAATCGCGAAGAAATAGCGATCCCTAACCTGGATGAGAGGGTCATGCAATGCATGTACGTACCGCAACGATGCAACTCTTGCGCTCGTCGCTCGAGAATCGCGATCCGTCGGATCGATCCGCATTCTCGAGCGCGACCACATGACACAACAGCTTGAAAAGAGAACTTCCGTCGATCGAGATGAAGGCTCAAAATTGCCCCACAAGGAGGAATGCCGAGGTAGGTAAGACGAGAAGGATAGGAAGAGATCTGAAAAGATAGGAAACGCCAGAAGGGATCGCCGGAAAGGGTCAACCAGACCAAGGTAGAAGAGAACCGAGAACGATATAAGAAACGGGAAAGGGATCACGGGAAAGGTCAGGTGAAGAGAAACAAGAATGATAGGAAATGCCGCGAAAGGTCAACCTATGCAAGAGGGAAGCCCTCCTCCTCGCATGAGAGCATAGAACCCCTTTAAAACAACTGGCGCTAAGGAAAGCGATGATGAGGCCCGAAAAAATAGCGATCCCTAATGAGAGGGGTTCATGCATGCAATGCATACGAAAAACGATGCAACTCTTGCATGCTCGTGCGGCTCGAGAATGCGCGATCCGGCGGATCGTCTGCATACGGGGAATCAATTGTATGAATAAATTCATATTAATGTATAACTATTGACCATGATGTGCAACTATAATGTTTCAAATATGTTAGGTTGGCAGCGTGGGACGCGGTGCGAACTTAGTTGGTATTCAATTGCTGAATGACAAGTATTAAGCACCGTGGCCGGCCACGCGAAGGGGAATTAGTTATAGATTAAGCGCTATTCGCCGCGACGTGGCCCGTCGCGAAAGCATTTGGTTTCCGTGGCTATCTTTTCTTGGTTTTTAAGCGGTATACGATTTACTCTTTATATAATTATCTTTGTTATCGATGTTGTTGCGCTTTTGATATTTGTTCTAAGTCATTACATTGCATATTTATCAATCTTGTCCACTCATTTGTTGCATTACGATTCGGAGACAATGGCCTTGAGAATAGCGGTATCTTGGGATCTAACGCAATCCCAACAACCAAGAAACGAGAAGAGAAGAGAAGCAAATGCAGGCACATCATGTTGAAAACTGCGAGGGGCAGCCACTAAGCTATGTCGGTTAGCTAACATCGAGCGAGCGCATCTTAGAGGCGGAAAACATCCATCAGCGGTGCGGGCCGCCAGTTGAGAATGTTGCCAATGGCCTTGGAGATTTTTTAGAGACATACCTTAGAGCCAGGCGTGTTTACTGTTCTCTTCGGCCCATTTAGTGGGAGAAGGAACCTTCGATGCGGCGGTATGCGTCATGGAGTTCACATGCACGATGATTGCATCGTCGTTAACGTCGATGTGGTAGTTACACCGAACCACGGCGTTGCTTTTTCCTTCGATGGGGGCTGACACCCTTGCTTGAGGCACTCCATTCCTTGGTCGCGTGGCCCGGGTTGATGGCTTCTTTGGCGCCAACTCTAACACATTCTACATCTTGGCTAATGAGATAGATTACATAACGGACTTCCCACGTGCGGTCTTGGGAAGTTGGATTGGTGGGGATAAACCGGGGCGGACTTGCTGGGCCCGACAATGAGAATGCTAAGCCCCATGAGGATGACCATCGGGATGTGCATGTCGGGATGTTCCTGTTGGTGATGTGCTGTCGCGAAACGTTCCTATTCTTTGTTGGGCCGGTTTTTGAACCCCTAAATATTATGTACCAGGATGTCCCTTTCGAGTCCACAGGCTTGACTCAAATAGAAAAAATATCGTTCTACAAGAGCCAGCTTTGCGGTTGGAAAAACTTTGTACAAGTCAAGGAAAATTTCCTGGACTTGAGAACACTCTTTCGCGGAATCCATAGCCGTTTCCGGAAGACTAATTTCCCTCTGAAAAAAAAAACATACATGCAAAAAGGCCCTCCTAAGAATTAAAAATGAAAGGGATATATACAATTTTCTAAAAGTAAAAATGGATCGGATATAATAGATGGTTTATAAAGTAACATGGTTTATGATAAGCTCAAAATGGCTAGAATATGAAAAATTGCATACATAAGGCATATAAATGAAGAGGGATGGTCAAAGTTAAAATATCTCTAATCACTACAACATTCAAAATTGACTTATTCCATAATCATATCCCCTTCTTCTTCTTCATCTACCACATTTTCAATGACATTTTAGATCTCGGATTGGTTGAAAAAATATGCCTATACTTAGCACCAATTTCCAAAACTTGTAAGCTTCTCCAAAATTCAAACTCATCAATTGTTTTATATTCAATTGCAACCCTCATGAGAGAATTGTCCATTTGTTGAAAGCCTATTAAGATTTTATCTTTAATATGGTTCAATTGGGCTTGAATCCCCTCTCACAAATTGCCGCATTCTTGAGCATTGAACCATACCCACCTGCCGGAGGTAGCTTCACCATTTCAAGCATATTTATCCTCTCTCAACATTTTATTAGAGAATAATTTCCAGAAGTGTCTACAAAATTCTTTCCTCACTCCATGAAGCTTGCAACCACAAACTTTCTAAACTGAGCATATTAACATGTCTCGATCAATAAGACTATTAAATGTGACTCCTCAACCACTCGAGCTTCTCCATAAAATTTCAAAGCAACTCATTAGCCTGGGTTGTCCAAATTCTTTCATTTCTTTTGTTTCCATTGGCACATGCGGGTGAAAATATCTTGAAGCATGATGCTCCTTCATGGTCCTTAAACCTCTCATCCAAAGCAACCAAAGTTATTTCGAAAAATTATTTTGAAATTCAAGAGCCTCTGTTAAATCATCACCATCAATATTCCTTTTCTTTTCATTTGAACTTGCGATACATATCTCCCTTTACACCCCTCTAAGTGAAGCAGATATCCTTTTGAGGTTAAAATCAGGAATTATGGGATATCCTTTTGCTATCTTTCAAACCACCATTTAGATCAATACCTCGTTCAAGAACTCCATCTCAATATGATGCTTTGTCGACTCACCAGGGGGCCTATAAGTGACATCCACCCAATCTTTTGGAAATCCCTACTCAAAGTGGTCAAAATGGATTAATTTCCATCGAAGTGGCTAATGTATACAATCTTAAATTCTCTTAACCTTTGTTCATAAAGATCACTATTTTGTTGAAATACCATCATGGGGTTCGTTAGACTTCACATAATTTTCCAATTGCATGGTGTCTACTCAACCATCTTGTTGTCGGGATATTTTCAAGCCTTAAGGTGGAGTAAGCAAGTTCCTCTTCAAGTTCCTTTTGCAAAGATCCTCTTAAACTACTACAAGAATAATAGAACCCGCCCCATTGACCAATTTGTCAATCGTCTCACATATATGCTTGCACCTTGCATCTTTGGGGCGATTCTACGCATAAATTGGTTCTATGAGCTACACAATGTATGGATGTCATAAAGGGATGATAATCAAGATCAAGTAGCTACACCATCCAGAGCCAATCATAACTGAGCCCCATCCGAAAGACCAAACATCCAGATCATTTTTGTCAAGTCTAATTTTCCTTGACCAATTTATCCACAATTCTTTAAAGAATTGTTTTTGCATCTCCCTCTTCAATAATGGCGGCAAGCTTATAAATGATTTTTGGGCTGAAAATCGTCCAAGAATGGCATAAACGATAAGATGTTGCACCAATAATGTAACTTCATTGATTAATCAACCATTATGCCATACCAAGGGGTTCTAAATTTTTTCAAATGCCTCTTCTTCTAAGGATTGGGGATGCATTTCGTAAAGTAGCTACAAGCTTTATCATCATTATACATCAACTTTTGGAGGTGAACCACAATCCCTAAGAAGATGTAATAAAGAACCAAACTTTCTATAAGCCCTTCCTTACCTATAAAATATGCACACTTCATTAAAGTTTTACCTCCTTTTCCGATCATTCTTACTTGACTTTGTGCTTGGAATCCTTTCCCTATCATGCAGAATAAATAAAAATTTCAAATGTCTTTAATTGACCATTTCATCTCGGTCTGCTCTTTAAAAGTCGGTCCTTAAATTTGTTGCACCCTCTTTACCAAATGGGTAATTCTTGAATCTTTTGCAATAAAACCGCAATAAGCTAGACACCCTTGTCAAAGTTGAACCTTAACCAATCATGTTCATCGGACCATCTTTCTTTGAATTCCTTCCTAGCTTGTATAAATTTTCATGCTTTCGGCATTAAGCTCTTGAGTATGGCCTGCCATGACATCTGATGTTGACCATTATTGTTTGTTCTTTTTGTAGTAGCTTCCCACTTCCCCTTGAATCCGTGGCCCTGAGAATTGATTTACGGCCCTTTGTTTTACCATCCTTTTTAAATGGAGGAGCCAAAGGCAAAATACATTAATTCCTAATATAAGGAAGATTTAATTAAATACACTCCAAGGGCAAAACATTTCTAGAAAATCAAATAAAAAAATAAACAAAGGCTCATGTATTCTGATTTAAAAACAAAAGAACATGTTTTTCTTTGGCATAACATATGTTTTATTTGGATGAATAATCGCATTTGGAACAAACTCAAATGCCTCCAATGTCCCAAAGAATCACTAAAAGCTTGCAAAGATGATCTTTTGACAACCAAGAATAGTATTGTCTTTTGATATTTTAATGACTACGATTTTTAAACTCATCTCCATATACATTCTACTACAAATCTTGCTCAATAAGCAAGAAAATGCAATGGTGATGCAAAGAAATTTATGATCTTCCATTTTTATTATTAAAGCTTGAGCCTTATACCCATATAGAAATAGAGTACAAATGATTAGAAATCAGAAGAAATGGAATGGCCTATTTTTCTTCATCAATAGTCTGTGAACTCTTTGGGAGCACCCACCTTGCATAAAAGCATTAACTAACACTAAATAAAATGCATTGCAAACTAAGGTAAGGCTTTTAGTAAATGGGGTGTTCTAAGATCGCACTCCTTTGCCATCTCCAAAAAAATCTTTAAAAGCATAATTTACCACCATTTGCCCGTTAGGGAGGAGAGAGGAACTCCTCCATTTGTTTGGCTGTGCATAGGATTCCTGACCCCTCCTCCTTTAACTACATTCATACTTTTCCCAGATTCCCCACGAAATTGAGAATCGTCTGTGTTGTGAGAGAATGATAACCTAAGATCAAAGACGTAACAAATCTTAAACCTAAACCTAAAAACGAAAGTGCCGAAAAAAATAAATGGCAATAGAGTGCTTTCGTGGAGAATCTTATAGTCAAAAAAAATAAAGAAGGCTTTTTTGACAAATAAAATTCAAACCCACCAATTTCTTAAAAGTAAAAATTAACTAGACCCACATCCGTAAACTTCTTTTAAATCAAAATGCAAACATTTTAAATTTAAGAGCGGAGATGCTCTTCTAGTGCCATGTTATTGCCATAGCAAAATCCATTTTTAACCAAAGGCATGTTTAGCTTGAAGATGAAAACCGAATTTAATGTTGGTTCTGAGATTCTTGCCATGGCAAATCCGGTTTAACTAAGAACTTAGTTTTAAACCGGCTCTAATATTATGAAATTCTTACCTTAGTAAATCCTAAAATTTGAATAAGAACTTATGTTTTTAATCAAAATGAAAATCACCTCTAATATTATGAAATTCTTACTAGTGGGTAGTAAATCGGTTTAACTAAGAACTATGTTTAGCATGAAGTTCAAAGAATATCATAATGAGGCGACAAATAGTGCATGGCCAAGCTTCCCCACTCGCTTCTGATTTTCCAATGCCGAGTAGGTGACTCCATTTTAAAATTTGCCCTTCTACAAGGCCTTCTTGGGCTGTCTCAAATCACATGAGTGGCGGGTTCTTGAGCAAAACTTAAATTTCTAGGTTTCAAATTCAAGAGTCTTTTTCTTCAATGGTACAGGATATTGTCTTGACAAATTACTTCGAGGCATGTAAAGTGTTTTATATTAATGAAATGTCTTTGTTGTATATTTTGTTTGCCTATTTTTTTGATTGTCACATCTTTGCCCACTTCAACCCCACAATGCACGACATCATAGCACAGCAGTCATGAGATAAAGGAGAGATTAAACTTTGCCACGGTGCGATTTCCAAGTTGAAATCTATATCTTCGCCGATTTTTGAAACCTCATTCCATAGAAGGTGAACCACAAGATCAAAGTGAATATTAACATGTTACAAATATTAACATGTATCAGAACATTTAATATTCAAATGATTCAATTATGTCCATTATTCCCCAGGTTTCGATGCCTTCATGTTCTTATGATACAAATACATAGCGGACATATGAGTTAAATCACGCTCCTATGCTATTATTTCCCATAAGGGTACCAATGATTAGAAAAAGTAATTTTCAAGCGTGATCTTCACGACTAAACAAGACTTGAATACCAATCCGATCCATAATCTAAATGCACACATTTATTCAAGTTATACTTAAAATCAAAATTAATTTATGGTGAACTTTCTCAATGTATGCATCTAGGAACAGCTAAATATCCGGCCAGGAAGAGGCCTCAATTGGTAGAGCATCGAGAATCTCGTCGAACAAGGAGGGGAAGAAGTAACCAAATTGCAAGTCTCCCATAACATTGCGATGGATTAATTTCAAATCCATGTGGCTCAAAACCACAATCAAATGCGCTCGAATGAATTGTTGATCAACTCCATTGTCAAATATCATTTGGGGCGTGGCGCAACGCCATTCAAGCATTCCATGGCAAAATAAATCCGCAAAATAAAGGGCATGCCTGATTACCTTTGGCATCGGTTTTGGGAGGATTCGATTTCGGTCATTTGCTCCTTTGAAGATTAAGTATCAAAGAACAATCAATATCGAAGATCAAGTAGATGGAGCATCAAGATCAAGATCGAAACTTGTTCAAGAATATCAAAGGATCATAAGTTCAAAAGAAGGGATAGATCATGGAGTAGAAACCCTATTTTGGCTTCAAGAAGCAACCATCAATGCAAGGAACAAGATGAATAGCGAGGCCAAACATCAAGATCAAGTGGCAAGGAACAAGGAAGACCAAAGACCAAAGGTGAAGGATGGGGGGCCAAGAATTTATAGTGACCGAATCCAATAATGTTGGACGTATAATACTAAAAACCCCTACCCGTATAATACCGCTCTGATGAAGAATAATACCAATAATGGTATTATACCACGGTGGTAAGTAAGCGGGATCTGCGTTTTCGCCGCAAGTAGCCATGGTCTGAAATAGACACTTCAATAATTTGTAAATGAAAGCGATTTAGACCGCGTGGCTCTGATCTTAGAATATGACCACAAATAGAACAATCACATGAAAAATACAAGGAAAATGGTAGAAGATATTACTTAATTACTTAATTGCCGCGAAAATCACTTAATTACGAAGATGTAACTTAATTACCACGAAACTCACTTGCTTCTATACTTAATTTCTATGAAAATCTAGTTTATACACATATTCCAATGGAGTATCTTCACGTGATATGTGCATTATTATGTCTTTGTGTGCTATGTAGCCATAGGTCCGTGTATCCCAAGGAATTGTATCCCGGTGGGGAATCTAGGCGGTAACCACAGGATGTTGAAGTCAAAGAGGCGGAATAGGAGCTTACCAATATCACAAAAGATTTGTAATGGAAGTTGTAAAAGTTCAATGAGGATATAAATCCTATTCTTCTCACTAGTAGGAATGACCCGGGCGCTTGATCGATCGAGTAGGCCATGAAACCATGGAAAAGCATGTCCTTCAAGCTGTTTCTAGCCTATCTTCTAAATCGGGGGGTTCAAGAAGTCCCAAAGCACTTAGATTGAACCTTGCGACTCGAATTGATCTCCTCCGTGGAGGAGATGGCAGTATAGCGATCGATAATGAAGTTGCTCAGCTGCCTTGCAAGCTACGTGGTTGGACCCGTGGCGCCATCGATGCTCCCAAAAGTTGCTAAAAATCATCAAAAGTGCCGCGTTTTGCATGCGCTTGCGGTATTCGGATCAGCCAGCGAGGATGTTCTTGCAAGGTTACCATTTGCAAGAAATTAGTGGAAGGAAAGAAGAAAGTGGAGGCGAAATGAGGGGGAGGCAAAGAAGCGTGGATCGACAAAGAAATTAGTGGATCGGACAAAGAGGCGGACAAGAGGGGAAAAGAGGCAAAGAAAAGCGGACAAAAGCGGACAAAGAGGCAAGGAGCAAACAAGAAGCAAAAGACAATGATAGGCGGTGAAGGCATAGATGCCTATTTAAAGAGAAATCGGTATATATGCCATTATCAAATACCATACAAGTATGTATATAATCCAATAATTTCTATGTATATCGATCAATAATTTTGAATGCGTACATACCATCAATAATTTTGGTGGGTATAAATATACATCAAATTGCGAGTCGCGACAACATTGGCCATGTGGCCTCCTCACAGTCTGAGCGTGATTCCATCACACTGCAAGATGAATCCGCGAAAACTTCAAAAAGTGTCGTGGCGAGAAATACCAATGGAAGGCGGATGACCTTTGCGCTCTCAATCCTCGCTATTATCACGATCCCTTGATGTTATCATCCATCTAATATGGAATAGAGACATCAAATGTACATGATAGAAAAGATCAACTTTGGGGTGCTGGTGACAATGACTCGAAAGAGTCCCCTAAATCAATACTTGTCATCTGGATCATATTGTCAATACTTATTTGAAGAGTTCATAATCGTGTATTTTGTACATTATGCTCGTATATATAACCAATAATCTTTGCTTTCTGATTGCATGTCAATAATTTTGTTCGATATAAGTACAGCTCCATTCATTCAATGGAGAAGGCATCCATTGCTATGTCTCGGCCTGGTTATTCTTATTATGGGGGTCTACCTTCCCTATAGACTCCATTACTTGCACTATGAAATATAATGATCTTTATAGATGTTCTCGGAGGGTATCCCCCTTGATTCTGGTGGAAGGGTAGCGGAGGGTCAAATCATTCTTCCAGCAGGGTTTATCGTGTTGTTATCCACCTTCATCGGGTTCGGGCGTCCGTCTATGAGATTAATCGCATCACTCAACTTCTTCTCATGATGATCCCGATTGCGAATGATCTTCGCATTTATGTATGCTATGCCTCTTATATGAGTTCTAAATTACATTACTAGAATATTTCGGACATTCTCTAGTTATAAGTATGTAACCATAAAGAGATAGAAACATATGATCCATCTATTTACCGCACATTTTCAATTTGGAAAGCTCTTGGCCATTTTCCTTACATGTAGATTCTAAATTCGGATAAGCATTCTCTTAGCGATTATTGTAGTCGCGGTGCGAAATTGCACTACTCAAAAGCGTTGGGCTGCTATTTTAGCACAGTGGCGGCGGTCGCGAAATAGACCTTTCCACATAATGTGGAATAGTCATTTTCGCCGCAGGTGGCCCGCGGTGCGAATATTTGTTAGTTGTAACCGCGGACAACACGGTCTTATGCAGTAGCCCGCGGTCTACAAAGTAAAATAGAAGCGTAAAACAAATTAAAATGGCCTGAAGTTTATGTTCGATATAACAAGAATAGAGATTTCAAACAAGTCTTTGCATTAATTGACAATGGTTACAACTTCATTTTCTTAGAAACATGTAAGTCATCGGACACTTGACTTCTTCCAATTCGGACTCTGCGAGACCGACATCCAATAGGTACATAAAGGCGAGGAATGCAGGGCTCCCTCTCTTCCCAAGTCGGTCGGTGTTGTAGCCTTATCCCGCAGCCGGACAAGGCCAATGCGACTCTCTTGGCAGCCATAGAATACATATTAAAGCCACCAAAAATATGCGTGGCGATATCTCTCCTAACGACCACTACTCGATCGAAATTGGCGGATAATGGGATGTGATTACCAATCAGCGAGAGGGCCTTGAGTTTCAAGACCTCTTACGGTCCATATGGGCTGTACTTAGAATGGAACACAGATCTCTCCCTTATAAAGGTAGCCCATATAGTGGGCGATACTTGCATCTCGCCAAGGGTAACTTTCTGTCATAATGCGCGCAAAAATCATCCACAAAAATCTCTGCGCAATAAACAATGGTTCTTAGGCACTTAACAAAATAAGCAAACTTATGGTAGCTTACCTCCACTTCATCGGATGCAATAACCTCTTTGGTAGAAATGTTGATGGGCGACCTTGAAGAGCTTGATTAAGCTCTTTGATACTTGTTTTGCACTATCCTTTTTAACCGATGTACTGCGCCTCGAACTTTACTTACGAGACTTCCTTCAAGCCCATTTACGCCATCTCGAAACTCTATCAAAAGCATTCTCGGGAGCTATTGAAGTTCCATCATAAGTTAAGAGATCGTCTGGGTCCCTAGGCACTTCGGCTCGAAGTCAATGAAGTCGTCTAGACCAACAAGCGAAAGCATAGATTTGTCCAAGGACCTCATCTTCCCTCAAACCCGATAATGGAAGATATATAGTGGAGAAAGAAGATAGTCCTTCCCTCCTATATTAGCGGCAAGGCTTCCGTGACACCCCATCTATCAAGATTCTCTTCATGCTTTCGTCTCGTCTTCATCCTCGTCCTCGTCGAGCTTTTCCACCGATTCCTTCTCTTTCTACGCATCAAATACCTCCTCTACGGTGGTGAGGGTTACGCAATAGCCTTCACACCATGGTTCTTCCCCTATCTGTTGGTGGGCCAGTATATATCATGTAAGTAGCAAACATGATGTCAAGCTGGATATAAATTATCCTTCCCATCCTTCTCACATAAGTGGTTTTGGCGGGTCTCTTGAATGACCTTGAACCTTATCTTGGTCACCTTTGGGAAAAAGCTTGAGAAAGGACTTTAGACTCAATACAATCTTCGGTCGAGGGAGAAGGGCGTGCTTCGGTTTACGCCCGGCCATGAAACCATGAATGTCTTAGTGACCATACCGCGTCCTTTGTGTTTGTTAGCCTCGAGAGATTATATCTCTGGTTAGGCGAGAAGTTATTGTAGACTACGATTAAGCGTCTACAGGTTTTCAGTACTGTTGGCGAACTCATCACGGGTGTGACGGTAGATACTCTGCTTCCTTCACGGCGATCTGGTCATACCATGCACAGGAACTGTTCCCAAAGCTTTCTACGACCTGCCGTTTGACATTGCGGAATTGTAAGCGCCTCCTTTAGTGCAATAAAAACCTGATCGCCTAAAAGTAAGTGCACAGCGGTAGGTGGCCAGCGAAACTAAAATGTCTTAAGTGTCACGGCGAAAAATATGCGCCGCAATTAACCCGGTGCGAAACAAATAAACCCCAAAGACAAGAATAAGGTATTAGCCGCGATTAGCCCGCGGTCGCGATATTTTCCGAAAAAAGGCCAAATTTATGTTAGCGCAAAACATACTACCGCAAAATTGGCCATGGTCGCGAAACTACACAACACGACTACCCGAACTCCACATATTTACGCACGCGGTGGCCCGCGGTGCTATCTTTAAAAAGGATATAAGTTATTGGCAAACAACAACTTGGGATTTGAACCCGGTAACACCATTGTTATTTATTTGTTTAAGCTGTTTTCACTTAAAGAAAGTACAACGGGGAGGCATCTGAGCTTTGTTGTATACAATTCTTCCCTCGTTTTCCTACCTTGACACCATCCACCAAAAATGGAAGGCGTTTAAGTCACATTCGATTCCAAAATAATTCTTACATCAAATAAAGACCATGCTTCTTGACTTTTAAAGTTTTAAACAATTGACCACTTTTGAAGATAGCAATGTCAATGACCATGAGAATGGGTACCATCGGCATCGTCTTGTTCCACTTTGGAACCCGTCCATCTGCTCCCTTCTTTTACTTCCCTCCATCTTACGTATTTGAAGGTAATGTAAAAGCTGTTTTGCTTTTCGAATACAATACGGATTCGAGCAGCTTTCTTTCTTTATCACGCGCTTTGTACCTTCTCAACTCCTTCATGCGAGGCGGGATGACCATTCATCACATAAAATGTCATCCGAAACAACAATGACAATCACTTACGATAAACATTTTTGAAGTCTTCTTGACATTCTCGACATTCTTAAACAAGGTAATAAACATATCGATGGGTACATTTACTTTCACGTGTCCACGGACTCCACCTTTCTCCTTCAAAGCCTTTGAAAATTTCCTGTGACAATTTCAGCTTGGCAAAAAGCAGAGAACTGGAATCCATTGGGCGGGGAACTAAAATTTGTGATAATGGGGGCAATGGTAAGTCCACAATTTTGCCTTTCGGGATAATACTCATATTTTAAGAACCAAATCCCCTTTCCATTGGCTTGCACTTGTTTGACCTTCAAAAGCAAGGATCAATATCATAATAGAAAGCGGAAGATGCTTGTGATAGAACTTCGATGGTTCGAGGTCCGGCCACATCGAATCTGAGCCACGAGATACGAAAACCCAATTAGTTGATTTCTTCAAAATATAATGAATGGCGGATTATACGGATATAATGAAACTCACAATTCGCCTGGCTTCGGGGAAATTACGTTGAGATCTTATCTTTTCTTTTCTCATATGCATGCGGTGTGTATAGGTGTCGACCTTGATATATACTTCCCCTCTCACCTCGAACCCGACAACAATAGCCTTCCAATGGCTTGAAATAACATTTCTCACCTGCCTTTGATCACCCGATGAGGACCTCGAGTGGCGGTCGGATTGTCCACGAAGCTCCCAAGAAATATATTGAAGCGGCCAGAAATCGTTCTCCTCGGTGGCGAGGTCGCCATCTGAAATGAACCGGCAAATTAATTAGATCAAGCGGTCTGAATCGGATGAGCTCGCCGAACTAGAAGGATTGAAAGCATTAGCAAACACGGATGGAGAGGCGAAAAACGAGCCGTTGAGGAAGGGGAGGGGGTACTTATAGACACCCCAACATTTGGGCGGATAATTCAGTGAGGGAATAATTTGTAATTATTACTTCCATACCGAACCTCAGGCGGGTAGGTAAGGATAATGCGAACACATCTTGGCGACACGGCATGGGAAGGGAGGCATGGATGAAGAAAAGCTGTACCCCCAATTCCCATTGGCCGCGATTTCCATGCTGGCATTGAGCTTGGGACGATAAGTGAACCCAAAAAAACTCTAATGACCTTGATTTAACCTTTGTAACTCTTAACCTAACTTCTGCTTATGATAAATTCGAACATGAACATAGGCTTTTTCACACATTGAAAGTCTGACCCCAACTGTTATGTACAATTTTGTCAAGAATATGCCTCAGCTTAACACACTTCACCACATAGAAGTCTGCATTCTCTTGATTTCCCTCCTCGGCTACAATTGCAAATTTGCCACCTTGCTCTATGTTTCCACTAAGCCATTTCCCATCACCTTGAAAAAATACCTCGTCGATTTCGTCATCAAGTGTTTCACCAGTAGACTTTATAGGCTTCAGTTTCACATACTTCCAATTCTTCAACATGTGCCTATTCACACAACATGACCAGCTTCTCTTCAAACAGTTACCACAGAAACAACTTAAACCTCTATGAGCCACCCTTGTAGATGATTTGGCCATCTATGTCCTGATGCTGTGTATTTCCTTGGTCCCTTCCACCTGGCACAGTCCAGCCAGTCTGTCATATCAACATCATCCTTTTCAATTAACTATAAGTACCTGCAAAGAGTCATCAACATGTATTGCAGTTCACAGACAGTCCAGAGGCACAATACAGCATTACTCAGCAGAATACAGCAGACGGAAGCATAATACCTTTTGATATCCCCGTTGTTGGTACCTTCATTTCAACGAGCTGCAAATTCACAGGCATCAGCAGAACCCCTAAGTCTCACTCCATCACACTTGAGCTGCTCTCTAGTGAATGCCCCCTTAAGAACTGCCTCTTTTCCATCATGCTCTCCCTTACCATGGGCTATCCCAAAGAAATTCCATACTATTTCCTTCCCTAGCTCATTATGATATCTTGGTAGGAAATAGAATGACCTGGCAGATTTGAAATGGCTAGAACAACCATCTGACCAAACTATATGCCTGGAGAATTCTGCTCCATTTGAGACCAGCCATGAATTGTGCTTTCTAAGACAGTGCTATACAAAAAGAGTGTCATGAAATCTTGTCATCACTTAAGTAAAAATGGGTTTCCTTCAATAGCTTTCTGATCCCAGAGCTTTTGTCTATCATATACGTGATATGGACGAGAATTGTTATCTGGTCATTGTGCCAGTGCTGGCTCTGAACCTCTCTTTGTATTTTTATGCTGTAATTCTTTGAAAATCAATTATAGAAACAATGGTGCCAACCATCTTGGATATTGTCCAGGCAACTCCTGAATTGCAGGGCCTGCCATCTAGCCCTGTATTTATGTGGCACAAATATCTTCGATGTGGAACACAGGTAGGAAATAAAATCTTTCACTATCGTTCTCTTGTAAGACAATCTAAGAACTGGTTTTGGTTCCTTTTTTTTTTTCCTTGCCAGTTGAGGTCTCGTCTTGTGTTGCAGCTTCAGACTATGTCCCATCAGCTGCTTTAGCTTTCTTATTTTTGTTTCCCTTCTTAGTGACATTGGATCTTTTCTTTTTGCTACCGCCTGGTACTTCCTTGGTAACACAGTCTGCAACTCCACCAGCATCTTCTGTATTCACTGGAATCTCTAGCAAGGTCTGCAGCATAAAACATAACATTAGTACAAGTTGAAAGCAGAAAAGCAAGAAAGCAGAATTCAGCGGATGCCAGCACATCTCAGCACGTTCAGCATGCAATAAAGACAGTTTTATCTTTTCAAATGTTTTCCATTCAAGCAAGAACTCATGATCCTCTCTTTCTCTTGGACATATAGGAAGACTTTTTATTCCACAGCTCTGACATTTTTGCATCAAATGGTCATGTTTATACCATTCTTCACCCTTGCTCTTGTTGCAAACCACAACCCTCCAGAGCTCGCTGCTTGGGTCATATGTATGTTGGCTAGCCAAACACTTCTCACCAGGTCCACAAACCTCACAACAGCACTTGCATTCTTCACCATGAAATCCAGTTTTCGCTGATCTTAAAGCATTCAGGCCTACTCTGGCATACTCCAACTTCATATGGTATATACAATAGCAGGTTTCCCTTTCTGATACTTTTTTTATATCAAGGGGCTTTAACTTCTCGAAATCCTTTAAGCAAACAGGATGTTCAGAGTGTGCCTTTTTGTATTGTTGAAAAAGCTGCAGCTGAATGGTGGCCTTTGGTTAGAAATATTTATACAAGAATTGCAAGGAGTTTTTGTATGGAAACTTATACATGTGTGACCTCCATAAGCTGCAAGGGATAAGAAATTCGAAAGCCTGAGTCTCCAACAGTGTTCACAACATCCTTCTTGCAAGGAGAGACTCTGCTATTTTGTTTTCAGAATTCTGTAATGCTTTGCTTGCAAGCAGGGTGAGAGAATTACACCTCAACCTCCTTTGGAAGCTAGACCACAGACCATATCCAAGGACGGCTTCCCGATTTTCTTAATGCAGCAGTTGTAATTGTTGTCCTCTTGGAATCTATCATACGAAATATTGCACATTATTCAATGAACCTCAGATACAAGCGCCTAAGAGCATAAAAAAGCACAGATATAAAATCAAGAAATAGATGTACCTAACAGCCCTGCCATAGTGGAATTGCATCGCGATTTTATGGATGAAGCCATCACCATTGTCGAGGTTCTGGCTCTCCAAATATCATGGTTCGTTTGCCTCTTTGTGGCTAACATTGTCTATTTCAAGTTATTAAGCAGCACCTCCGCCTTGCACTCCTTTGGATTTGGAAAAATTCTAGGTTCTGAGATATTCATTCATGGTGATGAACCACCCTCTTCATCATATCAGCCTTAATTTTGGATGAATGCTTCTTGGTAAGCTTGTTGAAGTAATCAACTGTAAGCTTGGCTATTTCTTGCCTACATCTCATGCTCAGATCTTCCCGTTCAACTGCTGCTTGTTTCATCTTATTCCGTAATCTGGCATCTCTCTTTCTCTGTGCATCCAATTTCTTGTAAATTGCAGAGGAAACTAGATCTACATGCGATATCTCATGTGTTTCAATGAGATCCAACAAATCTGGAATAGTGTATTGGAATTCATCTGGCCGAAAATTCAATGCTAAACGTGTGATTGCCTTCAGGCCGATATCAGGGAGCGCCGATATCAGGGAGAATAAGTGAATTGGAGGGAGAATTTGTGTGGGCCATGAGCTCGAAGTAGTTCGGGACTCGAATTTGAAACGTACCACCACTCGTGCAAAAATCCAACCAAAATCACTTAATCATTTCTTAACAGTTCGTTGCTAAAGTGGACATGTGAGCACATGAAAGGCGTGGAAAAATTGATGGGCGGTTACACCCACCAACACCCAAATTAAGCAAAAGCAAGGGTGCTTTAAGCGGGCTAAAACCCTGCTATAAGCATACGTCCGAACGCATGCTTTTGATAACCATCAGCATACTTTTGCCTTTTAGCACATGAGTGACTTATCATTCGTCATAATCTAGTCATTCGTCATAATCTAGTCACTCGTCATAAATTAAGTTTGTCAATCATGGCAAAATTATCTTTTTCATCACGTGTGACAAGTGATTTCATATTTGTCACGAGTGATAAAATTCATTTATTGCCATTCAATTGGATCAAGTGAGGGATTTTGATTTTCGAGAAATGAACGTTGAGCGCCCTGGGATTAGCGCCTGGCTCTGGGAAAACTTCCCAACCCTGATGGATGAGGCTTTGCTCGAAGCTGTTCTCCAGGGGTTGGGAATTACAAACATCCCCCTGGAATTCCAGGATTCTTTAGTTATCATAGAGAATTTGATTTCCATAGCAGTCGATTCTCGGTCTAGAATAGGTTTTTGCAGGTTTGGACTCAATTCGTTCTTCTTGTGCATTCTTTGCTTTGACAGATCTGGTTCTTTAAGGGTAGTGGCTCACAACTCTCAGCCTTTCCTGGGTCTTGGAAACAATTTTCATCGTAATCTTTTTACCATGAGCGCTCCCTTGGAATTTGGTACTGAACCTATCTATCATTGGCCATCCTTCTTCGACCTCCAGCATCCTAACACATCAGGGATCTTGACGTGGTGGTCTGGAGGTACCTTGTCTCAAATTAGATTTGTTTTTGGGCCCCATGCCAAATCTAAGGGGTTGTCAGGGTAGGGTCGCTTTAGAGTCCTTAGGATTTCATTTTTTACGGTTCTCAGGTACGACCTGTACACTGGGGTTCCTTGGAAAGGGGAAAATCATCATTGGCAGTTTATCCTTGCTTTGGTGGAAAAAACGATAGGGAAAGTCTACTTTCTGTTAACGGTTGCCTCTTCGTCTTGATCCGTCGCTTCAATCTTTGCAAAATCAATTACAGAAACAATGGTGCCAGCCATCTTGTATATTGTCCAAGCAACTCCTGAATTGCAGGGCCTGCCATCTAGCCCTGTAATTATGTGGCACAAATATCTTCGATGGGGAACACACGTAGGAAATAAAATCCTTCACTGTCGTTCTCTTGTAAAACAATCCAAGAACTGGCTTTGGTTCTTTCTTTTTTTTCCCTTGCCAGTTGAGGTCTCGTCTTGTGCTGCAGTTTCAGACTGTGTCCCATTAGCTGCCTTAGCTTTCTTACTTTTGTTTCCCTTCGTGGCATTGGATCTTTTCTTCCTGCTACCACCTGGTACTTCCTTGGTAACATAGTCTGCAACTCCAGCAGCATCTTCTGTCTTCACTGGAATCTGTAGGAAGTCTGCAACATAAAACATAAGATTAATGCAAGTTGAACCAGAAAAGCAGAATTCAGTGGATGCCATCACATCTCAGCAAAATGCAGCATGCAATAAAGAGAGTTTTATCTTTTCAAATGTTTTCCATTCAAGCAAGAACTCATGATCCTCTCTTTCTCTCGGACACATAGGAAGACTTTTTATGCCATAGCTCTGACATTCTTGCATCAAATAGTCATGTTTATACCATTCTTCACCCTCGCTCTTGTTGCAAACTATAGCCCTCCAGAGCTCGCTGCTTGAGTCATATGTGTGTTGGCTGGCCAGACACTTCTCATCAGGTCCACAAACCTCACAACAACACTTGCACTCTTCACCATGAAATCCAGTTTTCGTTGATCTTAAAGCATTCAGGCCTAATCTGGCATACTCCAACTCCATATAGTATATGCAACAATAGGTTTCCCTTTCTGATACTTTCTTTACATAAAGAGGCTTCAACTTCTCAAAAGCCTTTAAGCAAACAGGGTATTCATAGTGTGCCTTTTTGTATTGTTGAAAAAGCTGCAGCTAAATGGTGGCCTTTGGTTAGAAATATTTATACAAGAATTGCAAGGAGTTTTTGTATGGAAACTTATACATGTGTGACCTCCATAAGGTGCACGGGATAAGAAATTCGGAAGCCTGAGTCTCCAACAGTATTCACAACATCCTTCTTGCAAGAAGAGACTCTGCTATTTTGTGTCCAGAATTCTGTAATGCTTTGCTTGCAAGCAGGGGTGAGAGAATCACACCTCAACCTCCTTTGGAAGCTAGACCATGGACCATATCCAAGGACGGCTTCCGATTTTCTTAATGCAGCAGTTGCAATTATTGTCCTTTTGGAATCTATCATAAAAAATATTGCACATTATTCAATGAACCTCTCCCAGCCAGTAGCACTCAGCAGATACAAGCGTTTAAAAGCATAAAAAAGCACAGATATGAAATCAAGAAATAGATGTACCTAACAGCCCTGCCATAGCGGAATTGCATCGCGATTTTGTGGATGAAGCCATCACCAATGTCGAGGTTCTAGCTCTCCAAATATCATGGTTCCTTTGCCTCTTTGTGTGTAACATTGTTTGTTTCAAGTAGTTAAGCAACAGCGCCACCTTGCACTCCTTTGGATTTGGCAAAATTCTAGGTTCTGAGATTTCCATTTCATGGTGATGAACCACCCTCTTCATCACATCGGCCTTGATTTCGGGTGAATGCTTCTTGATAAGCTTGTTGAAGTAAGCAACTGTAAGTTCGGCTATTTCTTGCCTGCGTCTCATGCTCAGATCTTCCCGTTAAACCGCTGCTTTTTTCATCTTATTTTGTAATCTGGCATCTCTCTCTCTCTCTGTGCATCCAATTTCTTGTAAATTGCAGAGGAAACTGGATCTTCATGCGATATCTCTTGTGTTTCAGTGAGATCCAACAAATCTAGAATAGCGTATTGGAATTCATCTGGCCGAAAATCCAATGCTAAACATGTGATTGCCTTCAGGCCGATATAAGGGAGCGCCATGAATTTCTAGACAAAGGGAGGATAAGTGAATTGGAGGGAGAATTTGTGCGGGCCATGAGCTCGAAGTAGTTTAGGGGTCGAATTTGAAACGTACCACCACTCGCACAAAAATCCAGCCAAAATCCCTTAATCATTTCCTAACGGTTCGTTGCTGAGGTGGACATGTGGAAAAAATGATGGATGGTTACATCCACCAGCACCCAAATTAAGCAAAAGCAAGGGTGGCTAAAACCCTACTATAAGCATATGTCCGGACGCATGCTTTTGATAACCACCAGCATACTTTTGCCCTTTGGCACATGAGTGACTTGTCATTCATCATAATCTAGTCACTCGTCATAAATTAAGTTTGTCAATCATGGCAAAATTATCTTTTTCATCACGTGTGACAAGTGATTTCATATTTGTCACGAGTGATAAAATTCATTTACTACGAAAAAATTATTATAATAGGATAGTGATACTTTTGGTGATGAAAAATTATAGGTTTATCTCTACTAACAAATGCAGATCAATAGAGCAAAATGAAATAAAAAACTTCAATAAACTCGAAGAGCATTCCTATGGTTTCGTTTTCTCAAGTTATACGTGGCTTTCATATCGTTCATAATCATATATCAGTTCTTGTTTTCTCTTAATAGTCGAATTCAAGAGGAGGAATTGGAATGCGTGGACTGAAGGAAAGAGCTCACATCAACTCTTAACAATGGACCAATGGATGGAACTTTTAGTGAACTGTGTTAGAGGATGCATCATGTGATTTTGCACAAAATATTGTTTTTTCACAATGGTTGGACTAAGGTTTCATCGCCTACCACCAAACAACCTATATGAATATGCCAATTTATTTAAGGTCAAGGGGATTTAGTTAATGTTAATTTTGTCTATAAATTTTCCCCCTACTTGGCCTATAAATTGTGGAGGCTCTCGCAGGGTCAAATGACAAGAGTTTATATTAAGTCTCACAAGGTTGGAAAAAGCTACATTTATGTCCAAGCACTTTTGAAGTATAAATGAAGTTAGCATTACCATAATAAATGAATGTACAGAGATAGTAATACTTTTTAGATAGATAGTACATAGATTTTTACATCATGCCACATGATATTGTTTGATAAATGTCATGTTCTCCATTCACATTTGGGGTCAAGCAGCAAAGGAAGATGTTTTTTCAATGATTAGATCCAGTATGTATTCATCAAAATTTGATATCACTCTGGAATAGGATGTGATGTTTTCATCATGACTATCAAAGATGTCTCAAGTTACAAGTTACAGATGGAGAATACAACATAATAAAAGGGGTTAAAACCATATTATTATATACAAAAAATTTATCACGACGGCATTTCTCTTTACCCATAATTAAGGATTCAATGTTTGCCCTTCTATTTTTTTAGCGATCTAATGCAGATGTGGAGGCAGAGTTTACAATACACAATGTATCTTGTATTCTACTGAATGTTCCACAACAACATAATGGTATGGATTGTGGGATGTATGTAATAAATTTTGTGAAGCAATTCCTTGATAACTAGCAAAACGAAATCCTGCAAAATGTGAGTATCTCATTGTAATATAGTAGTATAAGCCTACTTAGGGACTTAAACGAATGAATTTCTTTATTATTGCAGATTGTAAAGATTGATTCATTGTACATGATATTCGTGATTAAGGAGAAGTTTTCTAGTGTACCTCTAGAAACTTGGTGGGCCCTTAGAGGCATATGTGCTCAATTGTGAAAACAATTCAAATAGATTCAAACTATATAGTATCATTCATGTAGTCAAACTCTAAGATGATAAATTATTATGTATATCTCAAATTATTCCATGCCTGCACATAAATCAAGAAATCGAGCCAAAATGCAAGATGCATATACAAACTAATATACATATTCTAACATGCATACTTTATCTCGAAGACTCCAAGTATTGCTCATTGCAATATTTTGGAACTTTGTATGGGATGGTATTGAGGAAGGTGATGTGATTAAGGTGGCTTTGTCTACATGCATCCTTCCAAAATAGGCAGGTGGTCTGGGTATGATGGACTTCTTACTGTAGAGCAGAATCCTTATTTCAAAGTCCTGACTCTCATGGTTTATGCCTTCTTAGACAATCTCTTAGTCACCGTGTCTCTCTAGGCAAGAAGAGAGTCAACCCAGTTCTATCTTGGACATTATTTCATCCTTCGCAGCCTTTTTCAAATGCTTCTCCTTTTTTAATGGGATTATTGGCACAATGGGATGCAGTTAGACATCCTTTTTGTCGTGTCCTTCCATCTACGCCTTGGAGATTCCGTGGTGATGGGCACCATTGTCGCCAAACCTCTCAGCACCTCCACTGGTTGCATCAGTTCATCCCCTTATACAGAGAGATGGATCCTTGTAGGTGTCGTCTCTATTCAAGCATGGCATGAAGCTGGTCACCTATTATTTTGGCCTGAATTTCAAGTAAAATTTCTACTCTCCCGTTAGGATGTAACTATACGGGAGAAGGTCGCAGAAAATTTGCCGCTTATGGTTGGGATTGGTGTGACAGAAAGGATGCCTCGAGTTTATTACAAAAATATTCACAAAGACAAGCACTTTGTCCGCTTAGCATATCGCCTCCCCTTAGCATCACTGCCCCTCTCATTGCTGAATGGGTGTAACGGACCCATAGGAGACCGCTCGAGTAGATCTTGCTGTTGCGTTCCTGAGACACCTGCATAAATGGATAGAAACGATTAGTCATAAACGTCTAACACAAGGCCCCCAAACTTGAATCAATATGACTTTTTCATATTGATTTATTAGTGAAAACCAAATCTTTTGTGGGCCAAAAAGTTTACAAACCATGTCTAGTTATATAATATGGTTGGCCAATACAATTCCATGACGTGATAAACAAGCATTATTTTTTGACATAGTACTAGAACATGATAGTTATAGTTGGTCTTTATAGCAGCTTAAAATATATGATATGTACTAATGCTTAATCTATCAAGTTTTGTGGAATGATATTTGATCACATCTATTTTTATCAGTATGTGAAGATGGTAATTTGAAGTGCCTATATTAATAGTTTTTACTATATGATATGTACTAATAGTTAATATATCAAGTTAAGTGGAACGATATTTGATCACATCTATTTTCCCGGTATGCATATGGTAATTTTTACAACATTGATAGTGATTAATTATTGTGATACCACACTGCGATAATTGTAGTTGGTTCAGTTTTGATATTTTGCATATTTGGTAAATGTAGTTGGCTTAGATTGCTATTTTGTAGGACATTAAATAGAATATAGTTAACCAATACAGTTTAACAACTTGATCTTGAGTATAGAATATTTAATAATGCTTTGTTTAGTGATGCTGCAATAGAGAAATTTGTGAATGCAATAGAAATGTGAACATGTAGGAGTTGAACCCACAATTTTACCATATGTTTTAAAATTAATCAGATCAAACAAAGTCAAATTGAGCAAATGCCTTAGAAAGGAACATAGTCAAATTGAGCAAATGCCTTAGAAAGGAGCATATGCAGTCTAAAATGGAAGGGAGCATTACCCAGTGCAGTCAAATGGAAGGGAACATTACCTAGTGCAATGTGTAAGGTCATTCTGATTAGATCCTTTATAACTGCAACAATAACCCTGGAAAAGTAACCGGTTAGAATCTAGGTAACAAAATACGTGAGGGTACTACAAAAAATACATGCCCCGCACGTGCGAGAGACATCCCAAAAAAAACGTCCAAAAAAACGTATTTTTCTTTTTTTTTTCCAGTCATCAGAAAATTAATTTCCGGCATCCTGAAACACATTTCCGGCAATTCTAAATTTCATTTCCGGTTGCCCTAAACCTAAACGTAAACCAGATTTGACGCTCTTCGTCCACATGTAGCTGTTGAAACTGCAGAATCCTTTGGAGTTAAAGCTGATTTTTGTTATCTGGGTTCTCCATTTGAAGCTATAATTACATCCAAACAGATTATTCAGCATAAAAGGCTGAAACGTAGATGCTTTTTTACCTCAAGCCTCTTCATTTTCTTCTTTCCTATTCCTATTCATCTCTGGTTCTTTTCTTCTAGCAGATCATGAGGTTTCAATGAGCAATGTACTCAGCAGCATGTTAAACAGTAATGTTCCATTTTGATCCATGAAAGTCTTATCAAAATTTTCCGGCAGCGTATTTTTACGTATTTTTCGGTTCAATATATGAAATACGTATTTTAAACGTTTTTTTAACATTTGAAAAAATACGAGAAATACGTATGTTGTTACCTAGGTTAGAATCACACATAAGATAAAGAAGAATAAAATGGTATTTGATACCTCGAGACTGAAGAAAGTGGTGGTGCCTGATATTTAGCATTCTATAAAATTCAAAGAGAAACAAATAAGGAGTAAGGAACTGCCATGTAGCTATCCAAATGAACAATAGCAAGGATCCAAGCTTGAATTTTTTTTTTACAGCAAATGACACATTCTGAAAATGAATACTGCCATACAATAGTTTTTCTGGACATGAAAGATGAATATCGTTCTAGAATTACCAAGGTATCCAAGGTATCCAAGCTTCATTCTTCAAAGATCCTCATTAATGAGAACCGATCTACAATACCACAAAAAGTAATTAAAAAGGGATAATTGCATAAGAAAAATCGAACAAGACTACCCCCGCGGCCACGCCATGAGCCACCAATCTAGAAAGAAGGAAAAATGCATTATATTGTGCAAATTAGATCTCAAAAATGACAATAACGCCAAAGAACAAACCTGCCAGAGGTAAGCAAATTCAATAGAATATTAAAGAAAACGCAGAAGAGCGACATCTTGAAACAAATAACAGCTTTTGCGAGGTAATCGAAAAGGTTTAGCAAAACGGAAAAGAAAATCGAATGGCCGATTCGAGGGAAGCAACCGTCGTGTATCTTTAGTTCCGTTTCGCAACACGAAAGCATCTTCGCCTTCTTGTCTTTGCATCATATTAGCGTAAGAAAAGAAGGCAATCAAATCGACTTTACGGAAAAATGCCCGCTTTCCAAAATACCGACCAATTTCGCCTCACCGGCCCCCACGAGAAAGTCCAAACCTCTTAAATTCGTCTCGCATTCTTCATCGGATCTACATTCTTACCAGGCGGGCAGGCGCCATCTAAGAAACCGTGCTGGCGAAAATTTGATCTACATTCTTAAATGCGGGAGCCGGGCGGGGGATATTAGGGTTAGGGTTGTGCTCGAATTTTTGTTTTTCTTTTACGATTTTAAATTCGCCTATACCACAAATTTGTATACCCGTTATTTAAATTTATATCATCCTTAATACACTCCATAGCGTGAAAAATGATGCTTCTTTGGCATTTTCACTATTTCTAAGTCAAATTTCACCCATTACCTATAATATTTTGAAATGCCGAAAATAACAAGACAGAGATTTTGTTAACAACAAATTATGCCATCGCCATTAAGGCTTTTCGCCATGAAATGTTCTCTAGGCACAAATCACTTAATCCAAAGTCAAATATAAAATCTTGTATACAACTCAAACAATGGACACCAGCTTAATCCAAAGTCAAATTTAAAATCTTGTATATACGCCAGAAAGATGAATGCTTTTTGAAGCAAGGAGATGCAAAGAGTAGCGTTGGGTGAAGATTTACCTAAAAAATGAATGAGTTAATGGATGAAACACTTTCGAAAACTATTAAAAAGAAAAAGAAAAACAGATTTATGCATTAGGACCTTGGCGGCATCAATCGGCATCGGCCCATTGATCGAAAAGTTACTATTCCCATATAGTATTCCTTAGGGTTATATTTGTATTACGTAAGCCAAGATTACATTTTACATATGCCAAGATTGGCTAACACACATTCCCCCCAAAAAAAAAGGTAGTATTACATGTTATTGCATTTTTACAAAGCCGGGGCAAGGTTGCCTAAACATTCATTCCAAAAGTTTTAACCAATTAATGCACATCTACAAGATCTTTGCTCACATGCATACACATGCACGTTTAGTCACATGCCCTCCTCGTTTCCTATGATGCCTCTCGCAAATTAGAGTGGCATAGACTTATGTCAAACCGATTTGATCCGGGTTCAAAGACATGAAGGTTATAACTTTTGCTTGTCTCATTACCATTTACATAGTACCATTTACCTATCGATGCCCCTAGTTCTTATAATGTCGACCAATCTAGCAACTCTAGAATGGGGATACAATGTAGGCCCGACTTCCCTTGTTCAACCGCCTAAGCTTCCATTCAAACACCTTGCTACTTCTAGGATAGAGATCGGCTAGACAAAAGTTGTCAACACAACGGTAGCTAGAGTCAAATTGGAGTTCTAAAGTCGTTATATGGTTGCCTTTCCCGACCCCCTTCGGTCACAACAATTTGGTCCCTAAAGAAAATTGGTTACCTTGAGTCTTGCATGAAGCCAAAACTACATTTCGTGCCCCGGTATAGCTGCTTTAATTGGAGGAACACGCCATATATGCACCTCGTGCCCCCACGTCGGAAGGGGGTAATTTGGGGTTGGTATGCCCGTGCAATGGATTTCCATTTTTACTTTTTGGAGATGATTCAGGGAACACGAGCTACCATTTGGACGGTGGGATTAGCAGATGGAGTGGTTTTGGTGCCCCAAAACCAAAACCCTACTAAGTTTGGCTATGTTGGTCACAACGGCTGGTCCCTAGAGTAACTTGGTTGCCTTGGAGTCTTGCATGAAGCCAAAACTGCATTCCAAGCTCGGTATAGCTGCCGAATTGGAGGAACACGCCATATATCCACCTCGTGGCCCTACGTCGGAAAGGGGGTAATTTGGGGGTTGGTATGCCCGTGCAATGGATTTCCATTTTTTCTTTTTAGAGATGATTCAGGGATTACGAGCTACCATTTCGACGGTGGGATTAGCAGATGGAGTGGTTTTTGTGCCCCAAAACCAAAACCCTACTAAATCCGTAGGGTTTAGGTTTCGGTAGCCTTCCCTGCCTTTAAAGTGGTTGAGCTTGCTTGCAAGATGGTTCCCAAAGGGTCTGAAGAGAGAACCCAAGAGAGAGAATAAAAAAACCCTCCAGGCACCTATTCCAAAGTTGCCCTTGGCGATGCTTCGTGACAAACCGGACAAGGTGCCAAATGCCCATGCCGAAAAGGCACGCCACGAAAATTTCGACTATCGCGGTTGCTTCTAGAAGGCCATGGTTACCCTAGGGCACATGCATGAAGAGCCTTGCCCCGATCAATCGCCCCTACTTCCTTGTGCATGCTATGTTTAATTAAGACTAGCGCACGCACTACAAGCAAGGAGTGCATTGAGCGAAAGCTCGATTAATTGCATATAGCAAGTTGAGTTTGGCTATGTTGGTCACAACGGCTGGTCCCTAGAGTAAATTGGGCCTTGGAGTCTTGCATGAAGCCAAAACGCATTCCAATCCCTTATAGCTGCCGAATTGGAGGAACACGCCATATATCCACCTCGTGGGCCCTCCTCGGAAAGGGGGTAATTTGGGGGTTGGTATGCCCGTGCAATGGATTTCTATTTTTTCTTTTGGAGATGATTCAGGTACACGAGCTACCATTTGGACTGGTGGGATTAGCGAGATGGAGTGGTTTTGCTGCCCCCCAAAACCAAAACCCTACTAAATCTGTAGGGTTTAGGTTTCGGTAGCCTTCCCTGCCTTTAAGTGGTCGAGCACTTGCCTGCAGGGTTCCCACAAGGGTCTGAAGAGAGAACCCAAGAGAGAGAATAAAAAAACCGTCCCGAGGCACCTATTTTAAAGTTGCCCCTTGCGATGCTTCGTGACAACCGACAAGGTGCCACCGGCCATGCCGTAAAGGCACGCCACGAAATTTTGACTATGCAGTTGCTTCTAGAAGACCATGGTTACCCTAGGGCACATGCATGGAGAGCCCTTATTTAACCCTAGTGTTTAACCCTTATTTATTAAGGCTCTTAGAAGCGAAATATGCTCAATGATTCATCACATTTATCTTGAAAAAAGGCCATAGGGTAATAAATAGGAGATTCCTTGACACTTATGCTCTAGTAGAACTCCTCATCATGTCAAATATGCAAAGAAAAACCCAAATCATGCATAATAAAGGCTTTAAATAATCCTAACTCCTCTTTCAGACAAAATATGTGCATGCTCTGTGGATACTAAATAATATACCACAAATTATGCATCGGGAAAAATAGTACAAACATGTACTTAGTCCAACCTAAAACTATACTACATATAATGGTAAGGAAACAAGGAAGAAAGCAATTCATAAACCACATCATGCAACCAGAAAAAAAAAATCCATGTACATACCAGAGTTAAAAATTATAATTAAGAATTATGTTCTAAAAATAGTGCAAAAATAGATATAGTAGTTGGAATTACTAGTTACTGTAAAAAAAATATGTTTGAAGTCACTAATGATTTTAAGGATTCAAACAAGTATATTAAGAAAGCAACAAGACAAACCAGCATAATAGACTACCAAAAAGCCTAGTAAATAAGCATGAGCCAAAAGCCATATCACACTCGCAAAATCGAACATGGTTTTTGAACTACCATGAAAAACCTCGAAGCATTAAAACTATGCAAAAAAAATATATATGATAATGATAACTACTATAGAAAATCATCTTAAATTATAATATTTAAAATGTACACTTAAAAGCCACCTCCTAAACTAGTAATAATTTTAAGAAACTAATATAAGATATAAAATTAGTATAAGAGTCATGATCAAACTAATACTGATTCGTTAAACCATGGCCGACATATAGTTTTTATTGACATTATGAATAGCATGTATTAAAAACCACGTGTATACTAGTTTCCATCACGATTATGAATGCAAGTTAATTTTTGGGGGCCTTGTGTAAACGGTTTTTTCCAGTTGGTTAAGAGCATGTTGGTTAGGAATATTACATTTGGTATCAGAGTAGGGCTCGAGTTCGAGTGATGGCATGTGACATGTAATTCTGCCGTGGAGGGGAAGTACGATATGGTTATGTCCACAGTGGAATAGAGGACGAGCATAGTTCTAGTGGGAGAGATTGAGTAGATCTTAGTGTCGCGTTCCTGAGACACCGGCATAAATGGGTAGAAGCGACTACTCATAAACGTCTAGATGGTTTTGCCTAGTTGGTCAAGGGCATGTTGGTTAGAAATGCTACAATGGGTGGCGCCTGCAGGCAGTATGTCCGCTCTATCTTTCAGACGTTAAGACCCTTCACCATTGTTTTCGCTTGTCCAAAGGTTCAGCCGGCATGGTTCTGGATATAAGGTTTATTGCAACACAGTGGATTGCCAATGTGTCCTCTTCGTTTCGTATCCCAATGCATGGTCCCCAACTAGAGAAAAGGCATTCCATCTTGGTTCAGGTTGGCTCATGTGGTCGATATGGGGGTGTTGCAGACGCCCCATTTTTTAACGCATCTACTCATCTGCTAGTAGTGTTATTGCGATGGCCCAAGTAAGATACTCATGGCTTATGAATGTTCCTCCCTTGAGCCAAAAGTGAGGGAACATATTTGAGTTCAGTATCTTCAAATTGGCTCTTATCATTAGTCTCCTATTCTGAAGTAAGTACATTGTGCTTCAGGCGGCATCTTCTTCTGCTTACACAGTTATACGAGACATGTACATTATGTAATTTTATATCTTATTAATAAACTTCTTGCTTTCGTCCTTCAAAAAAGGAGACTCTAAGACTTTCTCGATATAAGCTTCTATATCTGAATGTATTGTGAAAAAATCTTGAAGACTAGGTTCAAACCTTCATATAACCTTCACATAATTAAAAATTTATCGTTCATAAAAAGATCCCCGGTGCGAGTATCAAAGACGTTCCATCTGGATAGTTCAACGTATCCCAGCCATTGCTTTACATTCCAAGGGCTGAAATCCCCTTAGGAAAGCATGGTTTGCATGCAATCATCACACTGCTTCTAGAGCACGACAACATTTTTGCTCCTAACGGCACATCTCTTTGCAGTTGTTACGATCTGTTAGCCCGTGTAGTTCAGTGATATGCTACACTAATCACTATTCATCGCGTGTCTTTAAGTGTAAGATTTTGGACCTTGTATTCTTGTTGTACTCAGTATCTACGTGTCCTGAAAAGCCTGTTAAGCTGATCCTCCTGGCAACATGAGATCTTGTCTAAACTTGCAAAAAGACTAGATTTAGATTGGTATAAATAACTTACAAAAATGATAGCATAAGCTGGTGAAGAATTGAATCTTCCATTGAAGTAAAAAATACAACCAAACTCAATGGACAAATGCTTTGTTCAGGTACAGTTAATTCAATATATATTTAGATACAGTTATATATTGAAATTCAATATATTCAGGTACAGGACAATTTTTTACAGAAGTTTGTGTGTCCAACATTGGATTACTCGTCTTCACATACAGTTGAAGAAACAATCTCACAACTAGACATCACTGATGCATAGTTGCAGAAGGAGACAGTTGATGTGCTGGAGTACTGTCTCAACAACTATCTTGTCTCAGCCTATTATGTCTTCAATGCTCCACAAGAGGTACAAAGGCAGTTGCTGGGCACCATTCCTGAAGACTCCAACCACTCTGAAATCTCCAATGACTCCTGAAAATACCATTGTACACCTTTTATAATATATATGACTTACTTTTCGTAATCTTGAGTATTGATTCCAAGTAATGTCTCTAATACAACATCAAAATTTAAGATAAAGGTCCACCGCTACCGGGTGACCACAAGAATTGCTGAAATAATGAACAACTAGTCAAACCATTTTCAACCTTCATATGGTAGGTTGTCAAGGATCATCTGATGGGTGGCCTCCTCAAAGGAAAATCTGTTGGCATGGAATAAAATAACGGCTACGGTTAGCCAAATAGCTATTTTGCAGCATTTTTGCCAGAAAAATGGCTAAAGTAAATGGGAAGAAATACCAAAAATAAAAAAAATTTAGCCCAATTTTTTGCTGACCAAGTGAGATTCTATGTTAAATAGCCAAACGTCCACCTCTAGGAAGCTCCACCAGGACATCGATTAGCTAAACCTAAGAAAGAGTGGGCTTGAAAAAATGGATGGATTAGCCTACAAACTGACATCAAGACATTTATGAACTTTAAGAAATTACCAAGTAGGGTTCTATTTTTTCTTGTTCTAGGTATGAAGTTGAAGCATAGAGAGATGATTACATCCAGAAGGAACAATGTGCTCTTTTTTGTTGAGTTTTGAACATGTTTATGTAATAATTTATGTCTTTGTTGCTTAGAAAGCTTTTAGCAATGATTATAATTCAGTAAAAAAAATGTTATTGTGTCTTTATCCAAAGGCTTGGATTTTTCAAAATTAGCAAATGCAATGGCTAATATTTGCCTCTCCATTTTGTGAAGGTTTAGCCAAAGCCAGGAAATCATGATGGAGAAAAATCATCTAGTTTAGCCAAGCCTCAGAAAGTTCTATCTCCAATTTGAAGGTATTTTAGCCAAACCTATTTTGGCTACACCAAAATATAGGAGTAGTAATTTATTCCATGTCTGTTGGTACCGGGAATTTGATTCATCTCAAACTTGATTGCTGAGACATGATGACTGTAATGATAAGTAAGACCTTTGTTTTGGAGTATCTTCCAACTACCATCGGGTTGGATAGCATAGTATAAATCAGCCAACACATATTCATCGACATTGAAAGTCTGACCCCAACTGTCATGAACAATTTTGTCAAGAATATGCCTCAGCTTAACACATTCACCACATAGAAGTCTGCATTCTCTTGATTGCCTCCTCGGCTACAACTGCAAAATTGTCACCTTGCTCTATGTTTCCACTAAGCTATTCCCCATCACCTTGCCTCGTCGATTTCGTCATCAAGTGTTTCACCAGTAGACTTTATATGCTTCAGTGTCACATACTTCCAATTCTTCAACATGTGCCTATTCACACAACATGACCAGCTTCCCATCAAACAGTTACCACAGAAACAACTTAAACCTCTATGAGCCACCCTTGTGGACGATTTGGCCATGTATATCCTGATGCTGTGTATTTTCTTGGTCCCTTCCACCTAGCACAGTCCAGCCGGTCTGTCATATCAACATCATCCTTTCCAATTAACCAGAAGTACATGCAAAGAGACATCAACAAGTATTGCAGTTCACAGACAGTCCAGAGGCACAATACAGCATTACTCAACAGAATACAGCAGATGGAAGCATAATACCTTTTGATGTCCCGGTTGTTGGTACCTTCATTCCAACGAGCTGCGAATTCACAGGCATCAGCAGCACCCCTAAATCATCATACTTGAGCTACTCTCTAGTGAATGCCCCCTTAAGAACTGCCTCTTTTCCATCATGCTCTACCTTACCATGGGCTATCCCAAAGAAATTCCATAGTATTTCCTTCCCTAGCTCATTATGATATCTTGGTAGGAAATAGAATGGCCTGGCAGATTTGAAGTGGCTAGAACAACCATCTGACCAAACTATATGCCTGGAGAATTCTACTCCATTTGAGACCAGCCATGAATTGTGCTTTTTAAGACAGTGCTACGCAAAAAGAGTGTCATGAATCTTGTCATCGCTTAAGTAAAAATGGGTTTCCTTCAATAGCTTTTTGATCCCAGAGCTTTTGTGTATCCTATACGTGATCTAGACGAGAATTGTTATCTGGTCATTGTGCCAGTGCTGGCTCTGAACCTCTCTTTGTATTTTTATGCTGTAATTCTTTGAAAATCAATTATAGAAACAATGGTACCAACCATCTTGGATATTGTCCAGGCAACTCCTGAATTGCAGGGCCTGCCATCTAGCCCTGTATTTATGTGGCACAAATATCTTCGATGTGGAACACAAGTAGGAAATAAAATCTTTCACTATCGTTCTCTTGTAAGACAATCTAAGAACTGGTTTTGGTTCTTTTTTTTTTTTTTCCTTGCCAGTTGAGGTCTCGTCTTGTGTTGCAGCTTCAGACTATGTCCCATCAGCTGCTTTAGCTTTCTTATTTTTGTTTCCCTTCTTAGTGACATTGGATCTTTTCTTTTTGCTACCGCCTGGTACTTCCTTGGTAACACAGTCTGCAACTCCACCAGCATCTTCTGTATTCACTGGAATCTCTAGCAAGGTCTGCAGCATAAAACATAACATTAGTACAAGTTGAAAGCAGAAAAGCAAGAAAGCAGAATTCAGCGGATGCCAGCACATCTCAGCACGTTCAGCATGCAATAAAGACAGTTTTATCTTTTCAAATGTTTTCCATTCAAGCAAGAACTCATGATCCTCTCTTTCTCTTGGACATATAGGAAGACTTTTTATTCCACAGCTCTGACATTTTTGCATCAAATGGTCATGTTTATACCATTCTTCACCCTTGCTCTTGTTGCAAACCACAACCCTCCAGAGCTCGCTGCTTGGGTCATATGTATGTTGGCTAGCCAGACACTTCTCACCAGGTCCACAAACCTCACAACAGCACTTGCATTCTTCACCATGAAATCCAGTTTTCGCTGATCTTAAAGCATTCAGGCCTACTCTGGCATACTCCAACTTCATATGGTATATGCAATAGCAGGTTTCCCTTTCTGATACTTTTTTTATATCACGGGGCTTTAACTTCTTGAAATCCTTTAAGCAAACAGGGTGTTCAGAGTGTGCCTTTTTGTATTGTTGAAAACGCTGCAGCTGAATGGTGGCCTTTGGTTAGAAATATTTTTACAAGAATTGGAGTTTTTGTATGGAAACTTATACATGTGTGACCTCCATAAGCTGCAAGGGATAAGAAATTCGAAAGCCTGAGTCTCCAACAGTGTTCACAACATCCTTCTTGCAAGGAGAGACTCTGCTATTTTGTTTCCAGAATTCTGTAATGCTTTGCTTGCAAGCAGGGTGAGAGAATTACACCTCAACCTCCTTTGGAAGCTAGACCACAGACCATATCCAAGGACGGCTTCCCGATTTTCTTAATGCAGCAGTTGTAATTGTTGTCCTCTTGGAATCTATCATACGAAATATTACACATTATTCAATGAACCTCAGATACAAGCGCCTAAGAGCATAAAAAAGCACAGATATAAAATCAAGAAATAGATGTACCTAACAGCCCTGCCATAGTGGAATTGCATCGCGATTTTATGGATGAAGCCATCACCATTGTGGAGGTTCTGGCTCTCCAAATATCATGGTTCGTTTGCCTCTTTGTGGCTAACATTGTCTATTTCAAGTTATTAAGCAGCACCTCCGCCTTGCACTCCTTTGGATTTGGAAAAATTCTAGGTTCTGAGATATTCATTCATGGTGATGAACCACCCCCTTCATCACATTGGCCTTAATTTTGGATGAATGCTTCTTGGTAAGCTTGTTGAAGTAATCAACTGTAAGCTTGGCTATTTCTTGCCTACATCTCATGCTCAGATCTTCCCGTTCAACTGCTGCTTGTTTCATCTTATTCCGTAATCTGGCATCTCTCTTTCTCTGTGCATCCAATTTCTTGTAAATTGCAAAGGAAACTAGATCTTCATGCGATATCTCATGTGTTTCAATGAGATCCAACAAATCTGGAATAGTGTATTGGAATTCATCTGGCCGAAAATTCAATGCTAAACGTGTGATTGCCTTCAGGCCGATATCAGGGAGCGCCGATATCAGGGAGAATAAGTGAATTGGAGGGAGAATTTGTGTGGGCCATGAGCTCGAAGTAGTTCGGGACTCGAATTTGAAACGTACCACCACTCGTGCAAAAATCCAACCAAAATCACTTAATCGTTTCTTAACAGTTCGTTGCTGAAGTGGACATGTGAGCACATGAAAGGCGTGGAAAAATTGATGGGCGGTTACACCCACCAGCACCCAAATTAAGCAAAAGCAAGGGTGCTTTAAGCGGGCTAAAACCCTGCTACAGCATACGTCCGAACGCATGCTTTTGATAACCACCAGCATACTTTTGCCTTTTAGCACATGAATGACTTATCATTTGTCATAATCTAGTCACTCGTCATAAATTAAGTTTGTCAATCATGGCAAAATTATCTTTTTCATCACGTGTGACAAGTGATTTCATATTTGTCACGAGTGATAAAATTCATTTATTGCCATTCAATTGGATCAAGTGAGGGATTTTGATTTTCGAGAAATGAACGTTGAGTGCCCTGGGATTAGCGCCTGGCTCTGGGGAAAACTTCCCAACCCTGATGGATGAGGCTTTGCTCGAAGCTGTTCTCCAGGGGTTGGGAATTACAAACATCCCCCTGGAATTCCAGGATTCTTTAGTTATCATAGAGAATTTGATTTCCATAGCAGTCGATTCTCGGTCTAGAATAGGTTTTTGCAGGTTTGGACTCAATTCGTTCTTCTTGTGCATTCTTTGCTTTGACAGATCTGGTTCTTTAAGGGTAGCGGCTCACAACTCTCAGCCTTTCCTGGGCCTTGGAAACAATTTTCATCGAAATCTTTTTATCATGAGCGCTCCCTTGGAATTTGGTACTGAACCTATCTATCATTGGGCATCCTTTCGACCTCCAGCCATCCCAACACATCAGGGATCTTGACGTGGTGGTCTGGAGGTACCTTGTCTCAAATCAGATTTGTTATTGGGCCCCGTGCCAGATCTAAGGGGCTGTCAGGGTAGGGTCGCTTTAGAGTCCTTATGATTTCATTTTTTACGATTCTCAGGTACGACCTGTCACACTGGGGTTTCTTGGAAAGGGGGAAATAATCATTGGCAGTTTATCCTTGCTTTGGTGGGAAAAAAGATAGGGAAAGTCTACGTTCTGTTAACGGTTGCCTCTTCGTCTTGATCCGTCGCTTCAATCTAATTTGGGTCCGGCAGCAATCCGATCACTATGAGAACCAAGGCTTCAACTTCAATCAATAAAAGTGACAAGGAAGTAGAGGATGAAGAGTGGACACATATCTTCTGGTTGGACAGTAAAAGGGACAAAGTCTGGGAAACTCTGAAAGGGATTTACACAGGTCTAGAAATTATAAGGGATCAGCAGAAAGCAGCAGCTTTCTGTATGGGGGTGCATGACGAGGTCGGTATTCTGGCATGCAAGGAAAAGATGGCTGCAATAGACAAGGATTATCTGGATGGGAGAGCCAATGACAGAGATTGGGTCTGGAACACCTTCGGTTTTGTGCAGGAATTGGATAACACACTGTAAAAACTAATAACGGTAAAACAAGGGCATACAGAGACAGATTGTTGCAGCCTTAAGAACAGTGTCTTCAGGGCATTCATGGACGAACTTTTAACAAAGGTTAAAAATCTAATCATCCAATGGGACGGGATCAGAGAAACATCCAACGCTAGTATCAGGCTGATTAAAAGATGGGAAGAAGCAGAGGACCATGTCATTGAAAGAGAGAGAAAAATCTTCAAATCAGGGCTTGCTCTAAATGAACCATTGGAAGGAATTACCACTTCTCTTGAAGTTTATCAGTTGAGAGGCAAGAAGACGGCAAAGAAGTGCGAGACAAAGATTCAAATGGCTTCTTCAACCCGGAAGAGGTAAACTCATGTGACTGTGGGAACTGTGAGGAAGTCAAGCTCTCGGCGTTAAATATTACAAAGACGAAAATTGGAGAGAACAAAATCAGTAATGCCATTCCTATACTCGGCAAGAACGACAAAGCAAAAGGTTCTTCCTATCCTCTTTCTTATAAAAATGTGCTTATGAATGATGATAATCCCCCTGCTCAACCGACTGGTTCCGGGAGTCAGAAAGTGATCAGTAAGGATTTTATTGATTTATTTGGTGTTTTGGATGCTTTTGCTTCTGACACGTTTTCTAAATATGCTATTCTCATCCACTTCTCGCGGAATTGCCCATCTCAAACTGAAGTCAAGAACTGGATCACTAAGGCTTAGCATATTCCAATCATGTCTATCCTCAAGCTTGACAGTAGCACCTTCCAAATTGTCTGCAGAGATGAGCTTGGTGTTAAGCAGATCCTGAGAAGGAAGCTTGATCCTATAAATAATGCCCCTTTCTATTTAATGAAATGGTCTCCAAATTTTATTTCGGGTATGGACGGAGAAATCCAAACTACTACATGGCTCTCATTTCCTAACCTCCCTCCAGCTTTTTGGACGCGATCTCATCTTATTGCCCTTTCAGAGTCCTTGGGGGAGGTCATTGAAGTCAATATACCCCAAACTAATTTTCCTTCAGTTTGTATTTCTAAAAAAATTAGATCTAATTGGAAAAATAAAATCAAAATTAGGATAAAAAATGATGAATTCCTGAATTTGAATATTAGCTATTCAAAATGGCATGTCCAAGAGCTTAAAGATACCCCTAATCAAACTCAGCAGAAACAGGTCTGGATGCCAAAAGCCATGAACAAGGAAGCTAAACTGGATAACAGAAGTACAAAGACTCAGGAAAATGAGCAGGATCACACCAATCCAATCACCCCTCTCTGGATGGCAAAACATCATAATGATCCAAAGGTGGAGATTTGTGACGATATGGTTGTCCTCATCAAAAATATTAAGCTCTCTGTTAGAGTAGACACAGATGACCTTATTTTCACTCTTCCTAAGATTCCTGAGTCCTATCAGCAAGAGGAGGATAACATATCTCAGCCAAGTATTGAAGATCTTTTGGACATAGAGGACAGAGGATGGAATATGGTAGAAAAACGGAAAGGCAGGGGTAAGAAGAAGCTCTACCTTGGCCCAACCAGATCAAGCCCGAGAAAGCAGACCATTCAAGCCAAGGGGGCTTTGGGTAAATACAGATACTGATGAATAGAGACATTAATTGTATTACCTGGAATCTCCAGGGAATTAACAGTAATATTAAAAGGGACAGACTTAAAGTTTGCCTTTCCTCCCTTAATCCGGACATTCTTTTTCTCCAAGAGCATAAAATTCATGACTCAAACCATGAATTAATTATCAGTAGAACTCTCCCCCCCAATTATAGTATTTGGTCAATTCCTGCTAACGATTCTTCTGCAGGAATTGCGATAGCTTGGAAGAAAAATCTTGACATTTCTGATGTTTATATGATAAATGGCAGGGATGGTAGATGGCAGGTTCTTATGTGTTCATTCCTAGGGATCAAAATTGCCTTAGTTAATATCTATGCTTACAATAATCCTGTTGAAAGAATTGAAGTGTGGAAAAAAGTCAAGAGCAGTCTTGACAACATAGAATATGATGAATGCATCCTTGGGGGCGATCTTAACATGGTGATCAATAGCTTCATGAAGAACAAGAATTTTAGACCCCTGGGGAAGCAAGAGAAGGAAGTATGGCTTGACCTCACTCGCAGTCACAACTTAAACTTAGCTAGGACTAAGCCTGGCATCTTTAGTTGGACTGACAAAAGGGTTGACCCCACCCAATGCCTACATGACAGATTTTACCTTTCAGAGAATCTATGGAATGATAATTGCAGAGTCAACAATCTGGACTCTTTCAGATCACTATCCTCAACAGCTCAGGATAATGGCAAGCAATTCTGACAGGAAAAAAAGGAAAACTTACTTCAAGCTTAACAGTAATTTGCTTGAGCATGAGGAGTTCACTGATAGACTGCAGGTGGTCATTGCCAAATTCCCCAAACCTACTGGAAAATCCGGCTGGATGTATTGGTGGATCCGAGTTGCTAAAGCAATCAAGGAATGGCTCAAGGACTGGGGTAAAGCAATTCATTACAATAAGATATCCTCACTTCAAAATTTGAGAGACACTCTAGTCAATCCCAATTGCTTGACTTCTTCAGTTGGTTTTAGAGCTTTTGGTGACCAGGAGGTATCATAGGCTTGCCATTTGCATCCCTGTGCCAAATTTCTGCCCCACCTCTCCACTTATCCTCCGAAGGTCTCATTTTCCATTGCATGATTGGAATCCCTTCTCTCACCCAAAAAGTGAATTGAAGAGGTCTAGAATGACCTTCCATGTCGAGAGCATAACCATCCACAAAACTCTTCCAATCAGGCACTTCTTCTATGAGAGATCCTATAGGAGATGGATTTGTACATCCATGAAATATTTCCAATAGCCTGGGAAAGTTGGTAACTGTCTGCTGTCTCAATACATGACTATATTTTCCAAACAATGCGTCCACATCCTCATGAGTATGTCTGGGCATTAGGAACCCCAAATTGACTCTTTCAAAAATACCCACAGCTGTTAAGTAGGATAGGAAAGAAAACATCCACCTGTTCTTATTTTGACCAGCACAATTATCTAGTTGCAAGAGGAGCTTTCTAGGCAAATCTCGAGGTTTAGTACGAGATGTTGAAGCTCCAACATGTTCATTAGGTCCATTCCTCCTAAACCTTGCCTTGCTAAACTTTTCAATACTATTAGGGGTTCCATCCAACAATGCACTATGTAGTGCCTGGCTAGTTGTAGGATCCTGGAGGTGACCATTGTAACCCTTCTCATAGTTTCTTAAACACCTCATGATACTCCCAATGTGAAAATCTGGACCATCACTCCACAACTCTAAACTGAAATGGCCATAGTAGGTCTGAGACTGCCCATGCAATATTGCCCCAGTCATTGAAATCTGCAAAGGGTATGATCTTCCACATGACTTAGGAATGTACTTGAATTGTGGAAGACAAGTCTTCTGTTGGTCCATTTTATCATGTATAATACATAGATAGTTATTAGGTTCCATTGCAGATAAGGTCCTCCACATCCAATAAGTTGATCTACATGATAGTTGATCTGTCATATGGTCCTTCATATGTTCCCTTATCTTTGCCCTTAGACTTGGTTGCACAGTCTTATCTAGTGTCTCCTTCAGCTTAGCACATAAATTGCACTTGGCAAAGTTGTTTGAAGTTGCTATGGTCACATGCTTGAAATGCTTATTCCATAGCCTACTAAAACTGGGCTGGGATATAGAGGCCACTCCAAGTTCCCGAAGCAATGCATTTATTTCCTCTAATATGCTCTTCTAAGTACAATGGGATGGCAATCTCTTTTCAACAATAACTCTACCCTGTTCATCCTTCTTACTCTTATGTGGCATGTTTTCTGCATTGAAATCCACATATCTTTCAAATATTTCCTTTGCAGCTATAGTTCTTGAGGTAGGCCTTACCAGGCCAGTGTTCCCATGCAATGCAATTTTACTACCATTTTCATGTCTCTTTTGCCAGTTGTGCCAAGAAGAGGTTGGAATTCCATGTATAGCCATCCATGCTTTTGAACATATCCACTTTCCATTCAATGGGAATCTTTTCTTCTTTGATCTTTCATCCTGAATTGCATAGCCAAATATGGTGTACATGAAATTCCTCCTGCTATCACACTTATATTCCTGATATGTAGCTCTTGCTACCACCATCTCCTCTATTGTGAACATTCTAATACAGGAGGCCCAACAACATTCACTTCCTCTAACCTGCATCAGGGCTTCAGGAGAACAATCATAATCTGACTTGCATCTTTTGGTGGGATAATGTTTGAAAGTTGGAAGTGGCCTCTTGCTACACTGTGTGAACATTATTGACAATGGTTCTACATCTATAGGAAACATGTAGTTCCCCTCCAGTTTAATACTGCCCCTAGGCCATGCAACAATAGTTGGAACCTCTAGTTGCTTCACACAAACAAGGCATTCTTGTTTGCCTGAACCCTTTTCCTTCCAATTGTCATATAATTTTGAGATTGCCACACCTAACCTGTCCTCCCCTAATCTTTCGTCATTCACTGCATTGATAGGATCTGCTAGAACAATAATCCCTTCTCCTACTGCCTCTCTGTTGCATGCATGCAGGATCTTGACCTTTTTGTTTTTCCAATCGACCCGAGTATAAAGTACAATTTCCTTTCCTGTATCATCCTTTTCATTTCCTTTGGCATCATCCTTTTCATTTCTGGTCTTTTCCTTTCCTTTGCCATCATCTTTGTCATCTTCATTAGTTGGGGATTTTTCCTTGCCTTGATCAGCATCATTGGGGGCCTTGGGGGATTTAGCATTTTGCATGCCATTGACCTAAAATGCATAAAAACATATAGTAAGTTAGCATATCCAAATAACATCTCCCTAGCATGAGTTAACCTATAATATATATTAACCTATAATAACCTTAAATGTTGTAACCTTAGAAATAAGCAAAAAATCATATTTTTTTAAGGTTAATGCATATGACCATATTGAAATACATCATAACCATATATCATTGGAAAGATCTTTTCATTCCGCATCTAATGCAACAAACGCCGCAACATTTTGACAAGTGGATCAAAAGTTATAGGGGAAAAACAACAGCAATGAAGTTGTTGGTGCTGCATTAATTGCAGTTAATAGAGGGTAGCCATTCCATTGGAGGATTCTTATGGGGATGAAATGAGATCTCAAATTTCCTCTAATGAAAAACTAAAATTCAAATTCAAATTCCTATTCTTTGGCCCCTTCCTGTTCTTTGCCTACGTCCTGTTCTTTGGCTCCCTCCCTGCTGCGAGCTCCAATCCATTGTGGATATGGATGTCAATGAGGTAATCTGTACACAAACCGGCATTTCAGACAGGAGAAAACGAAGAAGAACCAAGGAACAAGAAATGTTGAAGAAAAGACGCCAGAGGAAAAGAAGAAGAGAAGAAAAATTGGAGCTTGCAGAATTGGCAGAAGGATCCGGTTCATCAAGAAGTGCAAGCAGTAAACGCCGTATTGTCCTTAATTTGCTAACGTCTTTCCATAAACAGACCAAAAGAATGGAGGATAGCACGAAGAAAGAAATTTTACTTGATTTTTTGAGGGATAAAACATTGGAAAAATTCATAGGTGAAGAATTAAAGGATTTGGAAGCCAAGAGCATCGTTATAAGGAGCCTCTGGGACTCCATGCAGACTGTCAAACTCTCTACCAGCAATGACTGCCTAGCAGCCAAGAATAGCTGCCTTGCAATGTCTGTACCACGCCGTGCAGATTCTGAAACAAGTGACAAAATCAGCCAGCGAGATCTTGGAAAGGTATTAGGTGTTCACCCAAGAAACCTGCAAAAGGCAAAGAAAAAGAGGGAAGAGATCGATTACAATGGTGGGAAATGGGTTTCTTACAAGAGGGCTAAAAGATTCGATGCAATTTCAGATGAACATATAGAAAAGATTCAAAAATTTTGGATTGAGAACACCAGAGTGTCTCCTAACACAAAGGATGTTAGAACTAGAAGATTGGAGAGAAATGTAAGAGAAGAACATGCTGCCCACTATCTGGAGGAATCACAGGTTAGTTTATTTCTGTTATTCATGTTTTCTTAGTTATGGTGCTTAGTGTGGTGGTGCATGTGGTGGTTATTGTGTTGTACAGTGATTGTGGTGTACTGTATGCAGCATGTGAATTGTGTGTAGTTGACTCTAGTCTGAAATGCAATATTTAATGTTTGGAATATTATTAGAACATGACAGAATTGAGTACTCCTTTACTGGGTGTGTGTACAGTCTAAAAATATTTGAGCTATAACTAACTGATCCTCAGATAACAAATTTTTGTTGAATAAAGACAATTTTTTGTCAGATTCAAGCACAGCTCTGTTGGAAAGTATGATATATTAAAAAAAGGATCTTACAAAATTTGGCTTTACAAAATTTGGCTTTCCATTGAAAGCTCTGTACCCGAGAACTAAATTTACATGCATGATCCTAAGCAACAGGAAATGCTGGTATGACTGGCTCGAGAACTGGTGCATCCAAAATTATTGTTTTCTGCACTAAAGCATCTAAGCTTTCTGCAGTCATCCCAGAATTTAACAGGATGAGGTTTGCCAGTGCTTCCTGCATCCCCCCGGTGGTAAACGCACTCTGCCTGCCAAGAAAACCCGGCCAAGGCTGAGAGAGTCGAGCGGACAAGTGACAGAGAACAAATATACCAGCTGCCCTTGCAGAGCATGTAACATAAGCTGATGGACCTTGTCTAAGAGCTCTCTTCCCCGTCAATCGACTCCAAGCATAGCCATTGAAGGCCCAAAGATCCAAATCTGTATGCCTTTAGGTTGGATTCGAAATCAGCAAAGAAGGTGGATTTAGGCATATCCACCTTCGAGATTGATCACGAGCCCCTGCTCAACATGTGCCAATGCCCTCCTCGCCACCCTACAATAGCCATAGTGATCTCTCGAACATCCTACCATGTTGCCGGAATGAACTTGTTCGAATTGGCGCGAATTGGGAATGAAACGCAGAAAATCAGACGTAGGAACAGGATTTAGGACCCAGATCCTTTTCTAATGATTAGAAGAGGAATGTAATTATTATCAGGGTGTACGAATTTCAGAAGTGTTTATGAGAGCAGGCTAGGCAGATTTTTATGTCGATTTAAAATAGGATAAAAGTGATGTGATGTGATGTGTGGTGTCGTGATGGTGTGGTGTGGTGTGGTGTGGTGTGGTGTGGTGTGGGTTGCGTTATGTCCATGGTGTCATGTGGGTGTGTGCATGTTAATGTATGATATGTGTGGATTCAATTTTATTTATTCTCCCCCCTCACCCCACCACACCCCATCTATCCCACCACCATAGACTACCACCACATCTTTGCGACCACCACATTACCACCACATGCACACACATCCCACCACATCCCACGCCACACCCCTCCACCACCACCACCACACTCCACCACCACCACATCACACCACAATCCACAACACCACACCACACCACCACCACTACACCCCCCACCACACTCCACCACCACCACACACCACCACCACACCACCACACCCCCACCACACCACATCATAGCACCACACACCACTACACACACCACCACCACCACCCCACCACCACACCACACACACCACCACCACACCCACCACCACCACCCCCACCACCACGCCCCACCACCACACCACACACCCACGCCACCACACTCCACCACCACCCCCACCACCACACCCCACCACCACCACACACCACTCCACCACCACAATCCACCACCACACTCCACCACCACCACACTCCACCACCACTCCACACTCCACCAATCTAAATATTCTTATATCCAAAGCTCCTTATTTAACGTCAGACTTGTGCAATTGAATCTTGAATACTCGTCTGCGTATGTAGTTATGTTAGGATATAATCTGATTCTGGTATAGACATAAGGCAATATGCGATGCATGGAAGCTTCTCACCAAAGCATGACCACACAAAAGTTCAAACAATGAGCTCACTTCTTGGAAAAACCGATGATAATTTTCTGTATGTGATATTGCAGCAACATTTATACTCAATAACCCATTCTATGGGTGACATCATCGGGACGAGAATTCTTTCTATCAAGGTCCAATGTAACACTCTTATATTATTAATACATATTCTCTTCGCGTGCCACTGAAATTCACATTACTACAACTAAAATTCCAACTCAAATCCATCTATCTAGCCTTCTTCCCAACCTTGCAGTTCTGCTAGTTTTTGGTATTTTTCACTATGCAGCAGGGGGAGCCGGATTCTTCAAGAGGGGGGAGGGGGTGTGCTTCTGTCGGGGCAGGGCCCGGATAAATCAGTCCGGAGGAAAGGGTCCGGATAAGCCAAACTAGCCTTTCTTTGTGGCAGATGTCCTTGCTGATGTCGATAAGTGATAACTGTGGCAGAATTAAAAAACGTGGAGCTTAAGAATCGATGATGGGTTAGCTAGGTTAGCGGATGGCAACAGAGCATTTAAGTGCTTTTAGAATTTTTTGTTCTTTCTTGTTCTTTATTGCATAATTGACGGGTTATTTGAGGTTACCAATAAAAAAAGAAAATTGTCACAACACTAAAGTGGGGTATCGAATTTTGAGAAAATGTCCAAATCATTGAATATATACAAGAAAAGGCATGAAATTTGTTGTTTTTAGAGGAATGTTTGGAATATTCCTTTTAAAGAAAGAAAGAATGAACGACTTTTATCATCCACAGAGACCAATCGGCCTATGAGACCCAAAGAAGAAGTGCATCAGACTTATTACTGTCCGGGTTAAAAAAAACTCGCCCCGAAGGGTTTTTGAGGGAAAACCATGGTAGTAATAATAAGAATGTTGTCAAATTGTACAGATATACATCAACATAAATTATATATACATGTCAAGTGCGTGCCCGCCACAGTCAATCTCCTTGTTCAAGACGGATAGGCAAAACCGGTACTTATAGGTACGCGTGCAAAACTGTAGTAGCAGACCTCTCTTGTGGGCCACATGCAGAGAGGAACTTGTATCACACCCACTCGGATGTGGATAGACTGGATCCTTATGTCGATCTATACAATAACATATAGCAGCATAATACAATAACATATAGCAGCATAAGCAGTTGGGCAGTGTCATACTCCTTGGAGACTTCAATGCACGCATCGGGGTAGAACAACCCATGAGATTTGATCCCTTGACTAATGATGTGTTGCAGCTGTGTCCTGCTGAAGGAGCTTGTCCATGGACATTAGATGACAATCAGGTCATACGCTATGGTAGGCAGTTGTTTTTGCTCTGTAGGATATGTGGCCTGGTAATTTGCAATGGACTGGCACAGTGGCCATCCTCCCACAAGAGCACTTGCAGGCAGGAAAACCAGGGGGCGGATCTAGTGTGGTGGACTATGTGTTGGTGCCTGAGTAGGATATGCATGTTGTCAAGCACTTCCAGGTGGGAACAGATAAGGATGAAGAGGTCGACTTAGACCACCTACCACTTTACTTGCAGCCAGCTTGGCAGGTTGTGTGAACCCCTGTGTGACAACTCCTCGCATGCCTAACTGCAATTGGATTATGAACATGCAGGGGCTTATTCCCAGATGCTCCTAGATGACCTGGAAGGAATTTTGCAGTACCCTACACTAGAGCAACAGACAGGCCAGCTGATTGACGTGCTTAAGACTACTGCGGAAAGGTGCTGTGGGAGAAGCCGCAACCTTTCCTCATAATCAATGGTTTGGTGCGACGGATCTCCAAGACCACAACCTTTCCTCATAATCAATGGTTTGATGCAGAGTGCAAGGAACACAAACACTAGCTCCACCAGGTCACAGACCCTGCTTTACGCCCACATGTAGTCAGACAGTACCGCATCTTCCTTAAAGCTAAGAAAGCAGGGTATATCGCAGCGAATCAAAGGGAAATGTTCTACCTCCTGAAACGTCATCCCAAGAACTTCTGGCGAAGGGTTCTCAGAAAGCCAGTACAGCCCACAGGGGTACATCACTCCCGAGCAATGGAGGCAATACTTGCAACAGCTATACGACCCTTAGAGTGCACAAGCAGCATTACCCTGCAAGAAGGCCAAGTGCTGGAAATCATAGAGTCAGACCTGGACCAAGGCTTACAGCATCTTGCCAATGGGAAAGCGCTAGACCTGGATGGTATGTAGGCAGAATTGCTCAAGTGGGTAGGGCTGTCCATAGTACCGGTCCTGACCGCCTTGTTCTACAAGGCATTACAGGAAGGTTTATGACCACGGTGGACCAATAGCAAAGAGGATATATAGGGATCTGTGCCAGGATACCCCCTTGATAGCTGAGGTAAGGCTTGGGGGCAGACACTAAAACCTTACTGTCAAACTCCTGGAAGTCTATCTGTTCTAGGAAGATTCAGTTTTTCAGATGGTTAGCTCTTCAAGGGGGATTAAGTACTATGGAAAGGCTATTTAATAAGGGCATTACGGGTGATGATAGCTGTCCATTGGACTGTCAGGTTACTGAATCCATAGCACACCTCTTCTTCTGTCCCCGGATTGCTGAATTTTGGTAGTGGGCCTGTCCTATTATTGGTATCATGTTAAGCCAACTGGTCTGGCCAGATCTGCTCCTCACCACGGATCACAGCTGTATTGATGCCTCCCTGGTGAATCTGACACTTTGGGTTATCTGGAAGCATCGTTGTGATGTGGCTTTAGGTGGTCAGGGGATCTCCATGGAGAAGCTAAAAAACTTTTTCAATATGGAGATTGCTCTAATGGCTCTATCTCATCATAAGAAGAAAGGCTCGAAATACAACAAAGCACTTGATAAAGTAGGGACCTTGGTAGGGTTCTATTCATACTTCAGGTGCCATTGGGTTGATGAGTAAGTAAGAACTACTGGTAATGAAGCAGGTTGCATTTTATTCGGAGAAGTAAATCTGTGGATCCTGTACTGGTATGAAGCTGACTCTCTCTATAGTACCCACTCTTAGGTGAAGAAAGTAGATTTTTCTTATAGTAACCTTTAAGTGGGGAAGACGAGCAGATGCCCTCTGTAGTGCTCGTACTAGGACTTCCACATCATCCGTATCTCCCTTGTAGAGGGACTCTATTGTACATACTTTCTAAATTTTAATATACGAATATATCTTACCCTAAAAAAAAACAAAAAAAAGCAAAGTTGTTCCCATCTATAAGGCAAGTAACCCGCACTGCCCAGCCAATTACTGAGCAATCATGGTCAGTTCGGTATTTGCAGAACTGCTAGCCGGGATTCTTGAACAGTAGTTGACGCGCAGGGCAGAGGCAGCAGAGGTGCGGCCCCTCACTCAGGTAGGATTTAGGCCCCAACACTCAACTATTGCCACATCTTCATGCTGCGGACTCTGGTTGAAGACAGCAGGAACCGCCGACAGGATCTATACTGTTGCTTCGTGGACTTTGCGAAGGCTTTTGACACTGTCCCTTGGGAAAAGCTATGGGCAAGATTGTGACAGTGGGGGGTTCTTGTAGATCTGCAGAATGTAGTGTACATATTATATGAGACATGCTCGGGCCCGTTGCAGCCGACCAGCCGACTATTCGATAGTAGTATCGGGGCCCACCAAGATGCCCTCTCTCTCCAATATTGTTTGGGCTTTACATTGATCAGTTAGAGAACTAGCTTGCTGACAATGGGGACGATGGAGCTCACCTTTTGCACCGAATCATCAGGCAATTAATATATGTTAATGATGTGGACCTCCTAGCTTACATTCCAACAGACATGCAGTGCCATCTCAATGCCCTAGACACATTCTGCTAGGCGACTGATATGCACGTCAACCTAGCCAAGACTAAGGTGGTCCTCATATCATTCTCTCATCAGTTGAGAGTCCCCTCCTTCAGTTATCGGGAGCAAAATATAGAAGTGGCATCCACATACAAATATTTGGAAGGGGAGTTTCCTTCTATTATGCACTGGGACACATCCATACGGCTACGAGTGACAGCGGGCTAGAAGGCACTATATGCAATGCAGAACAATAGTCACAAAGCAGAGTTGTATGATTGGGCCCATCAGTCGCACCTATTCAAGGTCTTAATGGAGCCTGTCCTTTTATACGGGGTCGAAGCATGGGACCCAGTGGTGTCCTTTGCTACCTGGAATGACCTAGAGCAAGTGCAGAAAGCCTTCTTGGTACGAGCATTGGGGGTGAAGTCCACAGTCCCATATCAAATTCTGTTGCAGAAAAGGTTTCTTGCCTCTTCAGAGGGCGGCCCTTGATCACCACATTGTCTATTTTCAGAAAATGGTCAATATGGACGACACTCGTCTCCCTAACCTAGCTTATATCATGGCAATGGGGTTGCAATGCCTCAAGGCCTGCTCGAGGGAAAAGAGAGCTCAATTGCTGGCTAGATGGAATGTGCAGGAGCCAAAGGTGCATACATGTGCAAACAAAGGCAGCTCACCATAGCTCGAGACAATATCTCGACACTTGCTTCCTCGGTAAGCTCTGGGATGCCAGTGCCTTGAACAGGTCAAGACAGCACACTACCAGCACCACATCAATCCCACATTTGCCTTATGAAAAGGCACAGACTCATTGCCTCCATTCGCATAGGGGCACACCATCTTCGAATTGAGACGGGCAGATGGATTGATGAGCCATGCTAGAACAGGCTTTGTCAGTGCTGCCAAATGGGAGCCGTTGAGGATAAATTTCATACTCTTCAAAGTTGTCCAGCATATGATCAAATCCGGACATGCTATGCTGAGTTGGTCAGGCCTGGCCAGCCGCTACATGTGACTTTGAGCATGGCTTTCGTACTAGTAGCAGGCAAACCCCCCCCCCCCCCCCCCCCAAAATGGCCCCACTTTCCTGTGCAACCATTGAAGATTGGGTGGCGCTGGTATCCTGGCAAGTCGGGTATCCTATGTCCTGCATGCTCCTATGTTTCCATGAGGAAGATGAGATCCATGTCTATGGCAACTAAGTTGAGACTATCTATCTCCCTTCTGCTATGGAAAGCCCCGACAATTCCAAGAGACCATGCAGAGGCACAATTCCTATTTGTTGGCAGAGCTTGCAACTACAGATTCAGTGGTCGCAGTAGAATGGGGGATGGTAGAAGTGGAAGCAGCATGAGACATGCGAGCTGCGAAAGGTGAGGCAATCGAAATAGGGCATGCGGCTGTAGCAGGCAAAATAGGGACATGATTAGGAGCTGCTGGAGGGTTCGCAGCATTTGCAGCAGCATTTGATTGCTCGAAGACATGCATCTTGCCTCGGATCAGTCTTGCAGGTCCTTCATGTCTGCATACACTTTATCTTTGGCCAACTCGTGTCCCCGGTCTTTTTGTTGTGCTGAGGTCAGATCTCGGTCAATATATAAGGCAGTACCCTTCAACTGCCCACCTTGGCGCACTCACTTGCACGTCCCGGACTGTGAATATGACTACCCGAGGGCGATTTAAACATTGGATACCATGGCAGCTCGCTCTAATAATGTGTACTGGTATGTGGAACATCATTCAAGTGAGGATTAGCATCTGGAGTCAGTTAATGAGGTCCTCCCCTGCCTCTTCTGTCAAACCACGTACCACTACATTGTGGCTTCTCTATCTCAGCTCTTGGAGCTCTATGATCATTGGGTCAATGCTGCCTGGCGCAATGGGTGTTGTTTGCTGTCGGCAGGGCATGGGATGTGGCCTATATTGGCACGGTGGTGGCATGGGGCAGCTTGGCGGTGCAGTAGTAGGTGGTCCTGGCTGACTCTTGGGCAAGTGGGACTGCCGTGGCAAGTGTAGTGGCCTCTCATTCCCGAAACCGAGGGCTTAGCTCCTACTAGAATTGTTGCTGCCTTGCCAATTCACACATGCACCGCTGCAATTTCTTATGAGCCTCTGCATGCCTTGTTAAATGATGACTGCACCTTTCGCAATCTCGAGTTGTGGAGCTATGCTCCAGTTTCTGTAAGCGAGAGCCAGCACAGGGTTCATTGCAGATGAGGCCACTTTCTGTGTCTCGACCCTACTTTGAAGGGCTCTCAATTGTGACTGGCTCTCTTCAAAGGCAATCCGGATGCTTCGCATCACGATAGCGGCCTCCTCAGCTTCTGATCGAAGGCGGGAGATGGTTGCCATTGTCTTCTACTCAGCACGTTGCCTATCCTGTGTCATGGTTTCGATGGCGGTGGACAAGGAATCCATGCGAGCTTGCAAGTCAGTGAGACTCTTCTTGTCCTTCTGCCTTTCAGAGTGCACTAGGTGAAGGCCATCATCAAACTACTGTAGATAGGTCTCCATCTTGAAAACATGCTGCTTTTCAGTAGACAACTCTGCCTCTTGAGCAACTGCATCTTTTAAATAAAACGCTAAAAAAAACAAGAAAATTCCGCTTTATGGATGTCTTAGGAGTCATAAATGTTTTGTTTCTTACCATGTTTACATCCAGATCTGTTTTAATGTGAACCCTCTTGAATCTATACAATGCTTCTCAGTGACAAAACAATGCAACAGCCCGCGGATGCTTGGTATGACCATCCAAGATCTATTTTAGGATGACCAGCTTGACTCAAAGGAAGGAGTTAGTAAAACCCCAAGTTTGCCAATTCCAATTCTGGAACACAAGAATTCAAATTGCCTTTGAGTTTATGCCTTTGTCTTGCTGTTTTACGCTCCATCTCATGCAAGACTTTTACAAGCTTAGTCTGAAATTTGGATAGTTTGAGCTGAAAAAATGTGAGCAGCCTAGCCATATTTTTCCATTTTCTATATTTTGCTGTAGATATATGACATTTAAACCAATATATTTTTGTGCGCGGGCCGTACTTTGTACACGATTCATCATGGTTATTCTTTCCCTTTTAACCTCAATTAAACATTGCATTTACTGCCATCTGATCTCCTTTATGAAAATTGACCCTTTACAATGCATTAGTGCCTAAAAGAAAATGGTCGAGGGCAATTACACCATCCACCCTTGCAAATAAGATCATTCGCACATGTACAAACACAAAAGTGTAGCACAAGACCAACAAGGATCGAACAATCATTAACGAATAAGTACTACTTGATGGTGCAAGTTGTACTCCATAGATCTTAAAGGCCCAAATTGGAAGCCCAAATCTTTACTGTGGCTTAACCAGTCGACCAGTTAAAGCACGACTTGTTAAATCGTATTGTACTATGCTGAAACTGCCAAACCCATATGTCGCTGAAAAATTGTTACATTGTCACATCTCGTATACATGTGATATTCTACAAAAACATGCCTACAAAACATCCTAGACTACCACAGCCGTCGGATTCGTCGATCCTACGACCCAGATCGTATACTAGGGCCTCTGGGCACCTCTCGTTTCGCTTATAGTCATTTATGATTGGAGGCGCCTATGATTTTGAGATATGAAATACGATTTCGCCTAAGGTATTAAGGGAATATCGAACCTCTATACGGCTTTGCCTAAGATTTTAGAGTATGAAATCCGGGGGCTTGAACCTCTACCAAAATAACTCAATGGCCTAATAAGACTACTTCAATCAATGTACCCAGCGAGCTAATGTGATTATTTTTTATCTTGAATCTATGTTTTTTTTTATAACAACCCATTCAATTGTTTTAGGGATATATGGTCTATGGTTTCAGGAATTGTTATTTTTACATCCATATCAAATCCCCCTGGAACCCCCTGTTATTTTGCTATATATTCTAAACGAGGTGCACCCTAGACTACCACAGCCGTCGGATTCGTCGATCCTACGACCCAGATCGCTCCTGTAACAGTACAGTATCTTGCTCCAATCATATCGTTACAACAACATGGCAACAGTAAGAATCGCAATAGTAAGAATCAAGAACTCTGTTGCGATGGAATGGCAATAGTATGGCAATCGGATCCTTGCTCTAATCGGTGCCAAACTTCTTTGTCCTTGCTGTCGCTGATGATTGTGGCAAAATCAAAATCCCTGAAGCATCAAAGTCCTACTGTTGCACCGAAGTTACTGTAGCGACCAAATAGCAAACTAGCATTGAAACGATGTTACTATAGCAACCCAATTTGTTTTGCCAAATTATTATAGCAAAAGTCGTTGATGGCAAAAGAATCGATAGAAGCACTTGCTGTTGGTGTGAAGCACCAAAAAAGCACAACAAAAAAAAGTCGGAGCCGAAATGAACCATTTGCATAAGGGCGTCTTGTAAAATACGCAAAATACAAAGGCATCTTGTGATATATGAAATTCTACAAGGCTAGATATGTTGACCAAGGGCATTCCATAAATTTTTGAAAAATTATATTAAGAGTATGTGGTGAAATTTGTCAAAATTTAAGGGTATTTTGTAGTTTCCGTTATCCTAATATTAATATAGTTATAAGGATGAGGGGGGTTTCTAATGCCTCCTCATCCACACCCCATGCATGTATGCCCATGGGTTCCCCCTTAATCCCCACCGTCTGCTTAAAAGGCAAGGGTCCAGATGATGACAGGTCATGGGGGACTGATGTATGTAGCATTTGTTGCAGATGTGTAGCCATGGATGGGGACATAAGGCATGGTTCTGAACCGTTGGATGAAAATGGAGGAGCAAATCTTGGCAGTTGGTTGTGAGCAGGGGATGCAAGAATTGTGTGAGAAAGAGGGGTTTAATTATTGGCCGTTGAAAATGGATGGGAATTTGGGGCTTTTCATCTCGATCGTCCAGGTCGAAGTTCGAGATTAGGGGAACAAGGGACGAGGAATCAGAGCTTCATGGTATTTGCTATGCATTCTTTCTGAGCATTCTGAGCATACCTGTGTTCGTAGATTACGATCTCGAGGTTTTAGTTATGGTGGTCAGAGTAGGCAGTGTTAAATGCGGCTGGGCACGTGGAAGGGGAATCAGGTAAGGAAAACTGTGCTTTTTTAAGTGGGTGTGGGTTTTAGTGTTCCAGAGTTCTATTTGGCCTTTTTGTCATAGCTGTGTTGTGGGGATTGAAGGTTTGGGCATTTTGGCGATTGAAGGTTTGTGGCAGCTGGTTGATTTCTGAATAAGTGGTAGATTTGTGTTAAAGCTAGAGAATTGAGTGTGTTGGAAAAATGAATGCTAAAGAGAAAGAAAGTTGTTGGCACAATTGAATTGGAAAGATGTAAGGGATGTATGTTATGTAATTAAATTGAAGACTATTGGAGTTTAGGATCAATTTAGCAATAGCATGGCAGAGAAATATAGACCAGTGGGATGCTTGAAATAGTATCAAAGAAATAGTATCCTTGGTCAAGTTATGGTTGGCAAACATAAACGCATTAGAAAGTAGTTGAGGCTTGAGGTCTGCTGGATATTTGTGAGGCAGCTACTTGCTTTCTGAATGGGTGCTAGGTTTGTGCTAAAGCTAGAGAATTGAGTATCTTTGGAAATTTGAAAGTTCTTGCTAACGTTGAATTGGAAAGATGAAATTGTAAGTGATGTATGTTATAAATAAATTGAAGACTGTTGGAGTTGAGGATCAATTTACTAATAGGATAGCAGAGAATCCCATACTAGTCATGGATTTCTTTCATATGGTTGTCAAGTTATCATGTTCATTGTGTTGATATATTTGGAAGTAGTTAAAGCTTGAAAGTTACTTAAATTTGTGAATGCTAAAGAGAAAGAAAGCTGTTGGTAAGATTGAATTGGAAAGATGTATAGTTTGTATGTTATGTAATTAAATTGAAGACTCTTGGAGTTCAGGATCAATTTAGCAATAGCATGGTAGAGAAATATAGACTAGTGGGATGCTTGAAATAGTATCAAAAAAATAGTATCATTGGTCAAGTTATGGCTGGCAAACATAAAGGCATTAGAAAGTAGTTGAGGCTTGAGATCTGTTGGATATTTGTGAGGTAGCTACTTGCTTTCTGAGCGGGTGCTAGATTTGTGCTAAAGCTAGAGAATTGAGTGTCTTTGAAAATCTGAAAGTTCTTGCTAATGTTGAATTGGAAAGATGAAATTGTAAGTGATGTATGTTATAATTAAATTGAAGACTGTTGGAGTTGAGTATCAATTTAGTAATAGGATAGCAGAGAATTCCGATACTGGTCATGGATTTCTTTCATATGGTTGTCAAGTTATCCTGTTCATTGTGTTCATATATTTGGAAGTAGTCAAAACTTGAAACTTACTTAAATTTGTGAGTTGCCTTCTATGTGCAGGGGACGGGTTGGAGAATAAGGTTTCGCGAGTGGAATTGGGAGCGTGACGTACAGTGGAGGGTGGCTGGGTGGCTGTCATCTACGTTGTTTGGTAAGGTCATGGTATTTATGGATTGTCATGAGTAAGGTTGTGTTGGTGAGTCTGCTGGTGTGTTAAACATTCTAGGATTTGGGTAGTAGGTAATAGGTTGCATATTTGTGTGTGTATGCGTGTTGGAAGGGACTGGAGTGTGAGGTTATAATGCCAAGGCCTAGAGTAGAGATTGATCCAAGTCAGACATACTCTGCTGATGAGCTCAAAAGATTGAGGCGAAATGAGTACATGCGGAGATGGTATGCAGAGTTGTCTCAAGAGAGGAGAGATGAGTTGAGGCAGCAGAGAAGGGGTTCAGGTGGTCATCGGGTGGGGGGATTGGGTGGCAGACATACTGAGGAAGAGGGTGTGAGCGGGCAGCAGATGCCAAGAGATGTGGACAGTGTTCCAGAAGTGGTGGTTGTGCCAAGCATGGCGGTTATACATTGGCAACGGCGTATACAAAGGATGCAAGCACGTCCTATTCCATCTGGTAGTGAATTCATGTGGAACAGATTTTGTGTGCATTGTCATATTGCGTTACTGCCTGGTGAGAGTGATACTTTTTGTTGCAATTGGGGAGGGCGTATCCTAGTAAAGCTACCTGAATTGCCTGCTTCGCTGAGGGATGTTTATGAGCAAGCAGGGTTTAGTGCGAAAAGTCGTGCATTAAACCATCTATTTGCCTTCACTGGGCTTGGCGTTGCTGGTGGAGAGTTTGTGCGGTTAGGGATGCCATCCTCAATTGCTTTGATGGGTAGGACATACCACAAAATACATCCTACGTCAAAACATGGCCAGCCGTTGCACTGGTATATTCATGACATAGTGAGAGGGAGCGGGTTGCAGAGAGGAAGTTATTGCCTGTTGCTTGGGTGACGTGAATAGCTGCGACTCTAGAGGCTATTAATCCTTACTGTCGCATGATAAGGCGAGTAAAGCAAATGCGCTTGGAGTCTGTGTTCTTGATATTAAATGGGGCAGTTGCGAGTGATGAAGTTGCTGCCATAGTGCATGCAAACAACTCAGTCGACGGCGGTTTTTTAACTTCACCAGGATCAACGACCAGTTTTCATGAGTATACTGGATCCGCAGTATGAACCCTTGCAGTATCCGCTTATATTTCCAACTAGCACGGCGGGTGGTTCCCTGGTAATGACCAGCACATGTCGCAGGTTGATTGGTATAGGTCACGTTTGCTCCATGAGGTGCGGTTCCTTCAGTTAGGGCGTCTTACTTGTGAATACCTTGTGGACATGTATTCTAGGGTCGAAGAAGAAAGGTTGAATTTCTTGGCAACTTTGACGAGGATGATGATTTTGTTGAGAACCAGGGTGGTCAATATCTCCGACGGTCGCTCCCTTCGTCTTTCATTGGTTCTAGGCAATGGTGCTCTGTCCAGATTGCAGATGTGCTTGCTCTTGCAAGAGTAAAAGGGCCTCCTAGCCTGTTTATTACAATGACTACGAATCCGGATTGGCCAGAGATCAAGGCAATGTTGCGTGTTGGGCAAACTGCTGCAGATGTCCCAATTATTGTTGTCAGGTCATTCCATGTTCGTTTCCAATCTTTGAAGGATTTCCTGCGTTCTTATGTTGGTCCGCTTGCGTACATGATCCATGTTATAGAATTCCAGAAACGTGGGCTGCCTCATGGCCACATTGTACTTAAAACAGAACATGAGATTCCATTTGAGGTGATTGACTTGCTAATATCTGCTGAGATTCCAGAAAATGATGAGGTGCTGGCTGAAAATGTACGAAGATATATGGTACACAATCACTCTGAACGATGTTGTAAGGATGGGGCGTGTTGTTGGGGTTATCCTCGAGATTTGACTACAAGAACACATTTGGACTCGAAGGGTTATGTGCAATATCAAAGAAGGAAAGTTGAAGATAGATATATTGTGTCATACTCACCTTTCCCGTTAAAGCAGTTTGATTGTCATATCAATGTTGACGTTGCTTCGACTGTTCATATCTTCATGTATCTATACAGCTACATTTATAAAGGATTTGACAAGGTGGAGTATCGAATTGATCGTCAATGAGAATGTGATGATGAGATACGTGATTACCAAAGTGCAAGGTATCTATCCTCAACTGAGGCGACATCGCGAATACTAAAGTTTCATGTGACAGAAAAGTATCCTGCTGTTAAGTGTCTTCCACTTCATCGTCAACAAAGAACGAGTAGGTCATCTAGGAGGCCCAACGGCGCTTCGTTGCTTGATCGTTACTTCTTGAGGCCTCCTGCTATAGAATTTTCGCAGCTAACCTATCTTGAGTACTACGAACAGTACACATTTGTGCCCTGTAGAGATGGAATGTATAGTGAGGGTGACCACCTTGAACTACCTAGGCCACAACTTCCTAGGAACGTAGTTCGCAAGAGAAGTAGGGGAAGCCTTATTTGCAGAATAAGGTTGGTCATGCCACATGAGGGAGAGTTATTCTATCTGCGACAGTTGCTGCTGCATACTCCAGCCAGATGTTGGGAAGACTTAAAGAATTATAATGGGACTACCTATGATACCTATCAGGAAGTCGTAACTGTTATGGGTTTGTTGCATGATAGATCAGAGCCGATTGTGACAATGCAGGAGGCAGTATCAGCGTTGCAAATGCCGTCGCAGCTCCGTTTCCTTTTTGCGCTTCTGATCCTTGATGGTGCTCCGGCAAGTGAGTTGTGGACGAATTTCCATGATGAGCTGATAAGGGACTTCCATGATGTTTCAGAGGCAGGCCACTTTGCTTGCAGAGCAACAGGCTCTTTTGTGCATTGAAAATGTGCTTGTGCAGCATGGCTCTAGTGTTACTGGCTTTGGGCTGCCTGAAATCTACATTCGGTCACCAGCTAGTGCTGCAAGAGCTGTCGAAGTTTCCTCACCATAGATCTTACATAGAAGAGTCGAGAAAGATGCGTGATAAGATGAACATGAACCAAGGACGAATATATGATTATATTGAGAACATGGTGCATGAGACAGGGATAAGAAGACCTGTGTTTATTGATGGGAAGGCCAGTACAGGTAAGACTTTTCTACTCAATGCTATACGTTTGTTAATCAGAGGCTCCCGGTTGATTGTTTTGCCCTGTGCAACAACTGCATTGGTTGGGCTGTTATATCCAGGAGGGAAAATTGCGCACTCATTGTTTCAAATTCCTGTAACTGAAAATAGTGTTGCTGTGCACTCGACTATTGAGGCCACGTCTGAGAAAGCGAGCTTGCTGATTGAATGCCATTTATTCATTTGGGATGAATTTGCAATGGCAAATAGAGCTGCGATTGAATCAGTGAGTCTGCTTCTACAGGAATTGTGTAAAAATGATGCTCCATTTGGAGGAAAATGTTTTATGGCTGCAGGCGACTTTAGGCAAATAGCACCCATAGTACCAGGTGCAGGGAGAAGTGCAACAATAGCTGCTTCTATTAAATCATCTGAGATTTGGACAGCATTCATTGTTCACACATTAGATGAATCAGTTAAAAATGCTGCGGACCCAGAGTTAGTAACATTAGTATCGTCCATAGGTGAGAATTGGCAGTCAAATGTTGTGACATTTGATTTGTTCTGTACAACAACATCTATGGAAGAGGCACGAGAATTCTTATACCCAGCAGATATTATTTCTAGACCTACCTTGTGTGAAAAGAGAGCATTTTTATCTCCATTAAATGTGCATGTGAATGAGTTCAACAGATCTATTCTTGATCGTATGCCAGGTCTGGAAAAGAGATATTACTCTCAAGATTCCATAACTGAAAATGACCAGGTAATTCACACAAGCGCTCTTGCTGAAAATGAGTTTATTCACAGCTATGATCACCCGACTTTGTCAAAATATACGCTTTGTCTTAAAATAGGAGCTGTGTGTCAAATTATGAGATTGTTGGATGCGAGTAAGGGGCTTGTGAAGAATGCTAGATTTGTCATACACAAAATGCACAATAAATTTGTGATTGTCCGGCTTTTTGGACATGACAACACGAGCTCAGAAAATATACATGCGATTTGTCGGGCAGATTTCTTCCACCAGCCAACACGCTGCCCTTTTACGATACATAGGCGCCAGCTGCCACTTAAGCTAGCATACTCAACGACATTCCACAGTTGTCTTGGCCTAACATTAGATAAGATAAGATCTATCACATTAAACGTCGAATTCTAATTGTAATAAATTACCACCACGGATTACCCATGTCCCTCATCTACATATGGCTATGGATCATTATTCAACTTCCAAGATAGCAAACGTTACTATATATTTCTATTTGTAAGACCCCAGCTCATTAAGTTACCACTACATTACTCTGATAGTTTCGTAATTGAACATAAACACACATGACTATTAGAAAATATAGGGAACATATCAAATATCCACAAGAAGCTAGCAGGCAACTTTCCTCTACTATGGTTCCTCTCAAAATTTACCTCGTCTTAACAATTTGCCCTAGATGCCTTCGCTACTTTTCTAAATACCCTAAAATTTCCCTAGGTTCAAAAAAGTACCCTCGCAATTTAATATAAATTCAACAACATTTGAAATTAGCAATTCAAATGTTCCAATGTAGATTGTACTTCCAATTCCCCTATTAAAGTACAAATTATATCCCACCCAAGATAATTACGATTCACAAACAAAACTAAACAATAGGTTCCCACACAGGCTTGACTAACAAATCCCACTCAAGTACTCCCCAAAGCATAAGCAGCCATGAACGTTGGTCCAACTTGTCATGTAATATTACATCTCTACAATGGCATTGTTCTTATTAACATGTTCCCAATCTAGATCTTAAATCCCATGAACAATAACCCTAGTACATAGTAGTGCAGGACACTAGCAAAATGTGCATAGATAAAAACACAATCGACTCCATCATAAGAAAGTTTAGATTGTGCAAGTTTACTATACGAGGTCAATATCTAAGTTGAAGCACACTTTCAATAAAGGCTTCATTACTTCGATTATGCCTATGGATCATTATTGAACTTCCAAGATAGTAAACGTTACTAAATATTTCTATTTGCAAGGCCCCGCCTCATTAACTTACCACTACATTACTGTGACAGTTTCCTAATAGAAGATAAACACACATAACTATTAGAAAACATAGGTAACATATCAAATATCCAAAAGAAGCTATGAGGCAACTTTCCTCTACTATAATTCCTTTCATAATTTACCTCATCTTAACAGTTTGCCCTAGATTCCTTCGCTGCTTTCCTAAATTCCCTAAAATTTCCCAACGTTCAAAAAAGTACCCTCAAAATTTCCCGAGTTTCTACGAAAATTCAATTGGACTCCATCAAGTGAACTCAATATATAAGTTCAGTGGACATATTGTCAGATTTATGTTCATTCAGATTCTACAAAAGGAACAACCATAAAGAAGTGACACTAAATTCTAACCAATTGTTTTTTGGAAAGACCATTAAGAGGTTTTCTTGCTTCCTTTATTTTACATAACCATTCAATAACTCAAATCCATTGCCTACACTTACTTTAATTTGGTCAATACACCACGGGAGCCTTTGCAAAATGAACATGTACGAGTGCATCCTTGGGATAATACCCAATTGAACACCCCTACTGCAAAATAAAGGCAGACAGAAAGCTTCTTGAATGACCTCATGGTAAATGGCATTTTCCTAAGTCCTTTTGATATTTGTTAAGTTTCCATTTGGATTCCCCTAGTACTAATGTTGGTGGAACTGTAACCAAAAGTAAAGACGAGAATAGATCTGAACAAAATACAAGACAACGTTTCATGGCCAAACATGACCTTTTTGACAACTCATCTTCATATCCAATCTTCTCTTAAGCAGTTTCAAATACAATCCTAGTTGCATTTAATAATCATTGAGGCAATGGTGTGTAAGTTGCATTTGTCCTTATGGATACATTTGTTGATATTGAGCCATACACTGGAGATATATATTGATTACTATGAATTGAGGCACATGCAAGTTTCTATTGATGGAGATACACGAGAATACAATCTCCTATTTTCAATTCCAATACTAGTTTCAAGAAGGGGTCTTTTAAGTATTTGAGCGATAACATAAAGTATTAAAAGTACTGATCATATCAACTTCTAAACACATGCAAAACGATGTCATCGCTGCATGGTAGACAACGATTGAGACAACATATCTATTTCTCCAACAGGCTTGAATCTTCCTTTTCTTTAAAGAATGGTGATTCAAACTATGGGAGTGCATTTAGTAGCAACGAGCATTGCCTCATGACACGTTAGGATTCTTTTAAAAGTATGGAGGGAGATCAACCATTCAATGTGAGTTTTTCCTAAGATTTGATTTAGATCCTTCATACGTGTTGTATTTCACAACTTTGAGCTAGTTGTCTGCCTATTCTTCAATACCATACCTTTCGATGACAATACCATCCTTTATCTTCAATTGTGAAAGGCCTCAAGTTTTAAGTGTGTCTTACAATGTTCTACATCTCAATTAGTATATAAGAATTACATACATTGTTTTAAATGATCCCACCAATGTTTGCAGAAGGCTTATCATTCATTGCTTACATGCCACCAAAGTGTGTAGATGGAAAGGGTGTTGCATTAGCAGGATATCCAGATAGAATTGGATGAACAGAATATCTCTGGCAACGATCTTCCAAACATGCCATTGTCGTATGGTAAACGGCGATTGAAACAACATATCTATTTGTCCAACACGCTCGGACACGACGGGGTTCTGCTAACATCTTCACATGAAATTTAGCCAAATCATAGATCCACACATGCAAATGAGCTTTTTTCACACGAAACTTACATAATTAAAATCAAGTAACGTCCACCAAAAACATAAACCAAAGTTTAAAACCTAAAGGACAATCGTTAAATTGCACTCAAGGAAAATGCAAATAGTAGACCAAGGTCTAGAAATCACGAAGCTCATGCCCTGCAAACATGTGATAGAAAACATCCGTAAAAGGAAAAACTAAGATCCTGTGTCACTAAATCACTCCATAGAAAAAGGCAACTTGGGATAAGGATTCAAATGTCTATTCTCTAAAATGGAGGGAGTACACAAAATAGACCACGACTTATAACCTATGGCACATCTAGTGAAAATGAAAGCTATATAACTTCAAAGCCCTCAAATCTCCTCCTAATATTCCTTTATTTGCTAGTCTACTATGAATTGCATTAAAATTTTCGATGCCTCATTAAGCATATTTGCATTTTCTTTTTATACAACTATCATAATGCTTTTATCGGTGTGTTTTTATGAAATCACTGGGTAATTTAGGGACTGCATTATCATATCTTTTTTTCCTGCTAAACCAGTCTAATATTTTCAGAGACTAAAATGAATTGGTATTGAACGAACAAATTTTTGTTACATTTATTTTCATTGGAATTCTCCAAAGACGCAGGAACAACATTAAAGAAGTAACTATTAATAGTCGCCATACATTCTAAATATTATCTATTACTTTTTGAAAGGTGATTCTATATTAAGTTGCTAGATCCAGGATACATCAACATGCATAGTTTAAAAGAGGTTAACTTCCAAATCAATGCCTTATGGATTGAAATACTGGTATGCAACATTTTTGGACATCGTATAGTTAATGTGGGGTAATAGAACATACAGATGTTACGGAATGGGTAGGCTTAATGTCATGCATAGATAAAATTGATTCCCATGATGTAATAGGTAATCACACACGATTGTAGTTGAAGTAATTTAGGAGGAGTTGTGTATTATGACCATGTAATCAAGTGAATGAGTAGTAAGTCTTGAACTTCCAAATCAATGCCTTATGGATATGAATATGTTAAATAATGTCACTCCGTTTTATTCTTGTCACCAATAGAAAGTTGTCTTGAGTTGACACTATTTTTGAGCAACTATGTATGCAAGATACTTAGATCTGATAGCCAACTTTAAAGCAAGGAAGATTTTTATAAGGCTTCGAAGGCTTCTTATTACTTCCAAAGCAAGATGCCTATGTTCAAATATCATTCAGGACACATATTTACACTTAATTGAGACATTTTTAAGTGTAATGTTGTCATCTTTGAAGGCAATAATTGCAGTGTTGGCTATCAAGGATCTTGGAACATTTTCAGCAAGTGCAACAACAACACAGATCCATTTTATCTGCTTGTGGTCTTGCTGGCTTGCACATGCCTGACATTCTTGGATGTATCAGATGCCTTGAAACATAAGGAATATATGCAAGAATATAATGGTGTCGAACAACTTCATCTTTCTTGTCTAAACTATCACATATGTTTTGAAAGAGCTATTAACATTTTGCGTCAGACTGATAACATAGACATGTATTATTAGCTTAGGTAGATCTTAAGTAAAAGCTGGAAGATTACTTCATGCATTCTTAGAAATTGTAGTATCTCAATAGCCTAAAAACTTCAATGGACAAATGTAACATGTTTCTGATGACTGATTCTATTTATATGTATTTCAAAACGGAAGCAACTTCATAAAGAAAACAGATAGAGTTTGAGAACAAAATTTCAAACACGAAGACATCTTCACAACAAAAAGTCGAAGTTTCTAATAGATGGCATAGTATCAACTTCTAATTAACTACTTACTTAGGTCGACCACAACAGAGCTGCAGCTGCTTTATGCAATCCATAACTATGCGTTGTCCACTGGAGACTCCAAGTCTAACTGATTAAACTTTCCTCCCAATCTCATTTTAGACCTCTTTATTCCGTCTATGACAACCTCAGATTCAGCTTCCCAATCTATAGGTGTGATTTCCCGAACTACAACTTTGTGACTCTTGAATCCATTGTATTCTGTCTGAACTACGCTCAGACGGAATATTTTGGTAATCCAAAGATGCTCCATAAAGAGAGAATAATATGCTTGTTGATTATTCTCCTGCAATTGACAACTAGTTAATTTCTATCACAAAATGATCAGCAGAATGCCACTGCAATCTTATCTTACATTATCCCTGATTTTTGACATCTCATCTGCAGTCTGCCCTAAGATTTGTTCTCCTTCATTATTGAAGATAGTAACTACAGTTTCTCCTGTTGCATCTCCCAACGTTGCATGGAATATATACCTGATCATAACAATGACATCACACATCCACTTAAACCAATTGATAAATGAGATCTCTCTCACCTCTTTAATGGTTCAGTAGCTGCCTCACATTTCTCACACTAGAATGCTGATTCTCGCTTAATTACCTTCTTATTGCATGTTGCACGTGCCTCATACCACATTGGCTGGTTTGGGTCAATAAACGTTATGCACGCGCGAACATTGAAATACTCAATCTTCACAAGAAGCAGGTTAGAATAAGGGACTGCAATAAGCAAGAAATCAACATACCTCATGCTAACAACCTACCTGTCCATCTCCAACAGAAGGTTGCAGTATCTCTAATACAAATGCACGATCATGCAGTGTAGTTGCCGGCATCGTCATACACTTCTGTCCCTCTTGCTCATACCTTTAGTCTGATTGAATTAGTATGCTACAATATTTAAAGCGAAATCATGTAACCCTTACCATGTGCATAGCGCAGTAGCACGAACAGTATTTGGGTTTATTTCCATCATTGTTTTATTTGTTGTTGACAAAGAGACACCTGTGCAGGACACTATGTAATCAATAGTCTCAATCAGCAATTTAATTCAATGAATGCTATTATAACCTCGAAATTTGCTAGCTCGAACACGAGTCAGTATTACTGGATGATTATCCAGTACCTAGCACAGGGAAGGACGCCACTAAATGCAACAGCTGTACCATCAACATCAAGCTTTGGATCACAACAAAACAATGAATCTGAAGTAGCAGCTGCACCAGCTGGATCATCTTAGATGATGTTTCTCTCAAGCAAAGCTAGAGGTTACTGTTATGAGACCACAAGGAATTCTAAGTCTGGTTATGATAACTTGCAGTAGTTAAAACAATCATATATAATAAATAGACGGTATTATATTATAATAAATAGACGGTATTAGCGGTATAATATGAAGGCTATATGATGGTCTGTAGCTAGTTTCGTAATAACAGACATATGCTCCTCTTTTGTGGCAGCTGTTCAAATTTTGTATTTTTAAGAAATATTATGAATAAATTGATGTTTTTTGAACTCAAGAATGATTGTTTATGCTTTAATATTTGAAAGTTTAATTAATACTCTGCATACAATCTTTAGTACTTACATCCACATTGGACCAGACAGATAAACAAAGTTCACAGAAATATTTTTTCAAAGACATGGTGGCATTGTTGTTGGTTAAAATCTTTTGTTGTCAAGTTGCAGGTTTCCATAAGACCTCTATGTGATAATGAGAAAGAGACTGCATTGTCTGGCCATCCTCGTAAAATGTTAGGCATCAGCAATTCTAGAAACTGTAGTTGTAATTCCTTGGATGTGAATCACCAACCCAAGTCAAGGAAACCTTATGCAAGCTTAACGTTGTTTTATTTAATCATGTTGCTCTAAAACAGAGATAGAATTGTGGAAATTGGATGCCATCCTACCACCTCATATGTTTAACAAGATGTGATTTTGGAAATTTGAGCAATGACCTTATGGTGAATGCAGATATGATCTTCTTTGTATTGAAGGCATTTCTCGAGTTGTCCGTATCTTCTTGCAGAAGGAATAAGTTCCAAACTTTTGCCTTGCTGAGATTTCTGATACTAAGATTCAAAGGATGATAATGAAACCAGATGTATAGCATCTTTTCTCCTCCAGTCATATTTGCCTGAAAGAAGTGCGCAGCTTTGCATTTGCGCCAATTTAGTAATTAGACGTTTTTAAAGATAGACTATTGAATGTCTTGGAGGATATGATCCTCATTGCAAGTCTGCAATTCTCTACGTTTTTGGCATAGGCCTCCCATAGATATTCATAATTCTTTCTTCTTTTTAGACTGTAATGAGTCCAGTGTTATAGTTTGATCTCACATAGACTCTATAATGCCTATTTTTTATTTTCTGCAGACTAGTAAAGTTCGGCCTTATATTGTCTGTGCTATTTTACATGGTATAAACTTCGACCAGGAACGGTTCAATAGTTTTATTGACCTTCAAGATAAACTGCATCAAAATTTGTGCAGGTATGCACAAACTTAGACTCTTCTTCAAAAAGATAAGTACAAAATTATATTAGCTCCTGTAGTTACAAGTGATGAACAGTCAGTGTAATACCTTATATAGTGATCCTAATATTTATAAGTGCAAAGCTCACAGAGCCAACAAAACATGCATCACATAAAACTGGTTGTGAGCTTCACTGAAAATACAGTAATGAGAATCCGTGGCTAGACATTCAGAACGTCTTCACGCGATGCTGTGCTGCATCACGATAGATCTTCATTGTCCATTCAAGCTCGCCTACGACTTGGAATTCCAGCATATCCCCGAGTTTAAGAGAGTAGCGCCTGACTGGAACATCCCAATTGTCACTCAGACAATATTGACTGGTTTTTGCTTTCAATTTAGTGTCAATGCCATCTGGTCCAGTAACAAGCAGAGCCCCTTGGAGGCATTCGCCAACGATCTTCCTCCTTCAATCTCTGACATAGAAAATGAACAGTTCAAAAAATTTACTAGCGAAATTCATCAAAGGGAAAATTTTTACTAACCAGTCCTGATGAATAAATGCGCTTGAGCAGTGCAATCTTAAAGGATTTCTTAATGTCTGGTTCGTCATCTGACATGTCAACAAGGTTTTCTGGTTCTTTTGCTACGTGTGCTTGTGGAGCGTTAGCAACTTTCTGCCGTCCTTTGTCATCTACCTGCCAGATTCCAAGAGCTTTGGTATGATTGGTGCCATCACACTTCTTTGCAAACACTCTATTGCTGTCCTCAGATATCACACAGAAAATAACATCACCATCTACAAAAGCATTCTCAGTTAGGAAAGCCTCCCATCCATGCCCAAAGAACAATTTCGGTCCTGCAAATGCTAAAAAAACTTGAAGTTCCTTCCCACTTGGTCCTACAGCTATCACATAGCAATCTGGGCGCAAAGGAACATGATCGAGCTCCTGGAAATAGCAAAAATGAAAAATAGATAACAGAGAAGTGGACAACACCTACTTGAGCGGCTTATAGGTGGAAATCGAGTGGGCTTACAAGCAAATGTTTACAGTCGACATGCACCAGAAAACTCCTTGGCGTCGCCATCGATCTAGCTCCGTTCATGCAGAATAACTGGTTCTCCCCGAAAATGTTCGACTGCTTCAGCATAAAAAAAGATATGATAATACAGTCCTTAAATTACATAATCTTTATTTAATGATAGCGTCGCTGACATCTATGCTACATCTATCCTATAGAATATAATTAGCTAGTCACTTCATAAAAGCACACCCACAAATGCACTATGATGGTTGTATAAAAAAAAATCCAATTATGGTTAATGAGGCATTGAAAATTTAATGCAATTTGTAGTAGAGTAGGAAACAAAGGGATATTAGAAGGAGATAAGTGAAGCTTTAAATCCTGAAAATTCTAAGAGGACTTAAAACAAATCTAACCAACCAGACAGATTGTGTTGTTCGCAAAATTCAATCTTCCTTCGAAATACTATGCTCAAGGAAAGTGAAGATATTAGGAAAATCCCATCGTGCATTAAGAAATGTATCACATTCTGCAAAATCTTGCTCAATAAGAAAAACCTGAGCCTGTCGGGAAAAACAGATATGTTGTTTCAATCGCCCTATAATATACAACGATGGCATGTTTGGAAGGTCTTTCCTGGAGATATTTTGTTCGCCAAATTCCATTTGGATATCCTCCTAATGCAAGACCCTTTCAGTCTGCACGCTTTGGTCGCATGCAACCGATGAATGATAGGCCTTCTGCAGACATTGGTGGGGTCATTCAAAACAATCTATGTAGTTTTTATATTCCAATTCAGATGTAAAACATTGTGATGAACACTTAAAAGTCGACCCCTTCTGTAATTCAAGATAAAGGATGGTATTGTCATGCAGCTCTATTGATAAAAACCCGCATCTGTCTCAATTCAAAAAAATTCTAAGACATTTTCTAGCCAAAATTAATGGTATAAATTTGTCTTCCCCCTCATTCGAATTCCCTCATCTTAATACTTTATGTTATTCCTCAAATACTTAAAACACCCCTTTTTAAAACTGCTATTGGAATTGAAGATAGGAGATTGTATTCTCGTGTATCTCCATTGATAGGAACTTGCATGTGCCTCAATTCATACAAATTGCAATCAACGGATATGCAATGTCTAGGGCGTTGTACATAGATGATTTAAGCAATATATGTCTCTAGTGTATGGCTCAATATCAACAAATGTATCTATAAGGACTTCTTCAAATATCGATACAGATATGGAGCACAAAGATAAACCTCTTTTAAACTATGCATCTTGATGTATCCCGGATCTAGCAACTTAATATAGAATCACCTTTCAAAAAGTAATAGATAATATTTAGAATGTATGGCGACTATTAATAGTTACTTCTTTAATGTTGCTCCCGCATCTTTGGAGAATTCCAATGAAAATAAATGTAACAAAAATTTGTTCGTCCAATAGCAATTCATTCTAGTCTCCGAAAATATATTAGACTGGTTTAGCAGGAAAAAAAGATATGATAATGCAGTCCCTAAATTGCATGATGTTTATTTAATGATAACATCACTGACATCTATTTTGCATCTATCCTAGAGAATAATTACCCAGTGATTTCATAAAAACACACCGATAAAAGCATTATGATAGTTGTATAAAAAGAAAATGCAAATATGCCTAATGAGGCATCGAAAATTTTAATGCAATTTATAGTAGACTAGCAAACAAAGGAATATTAGGAGGAGATTGAGTTGTTCCCAAAAGTCAATCTTCCTTCGAATATAATATACTACCATATACTATGCCCAAGGAAAGTGAAGATGTTAGGAGAACCCCGTCGTGTCCGAGCGTGTCGGACAAATAGATATGTTGTTTCAATCGCCGTCTACCATACGACAATGGCATGTTTGGAAGATCGTTGCCAGAGATATTCTGTTCATCCAATTCTATCTGGATATCCTGCTAATGCAAGACCCTTTCCATCTACACACTTTGGTGGCATGCAAGCAATTAATGATAAACCTTCTGCAAACATTGGTGGGATCATTTAAAACAATGTATGTAGTTCTTATATACCAATTGAGATGTAGAACATTGTAAGACACACTTAAAACTCGAGGCCTTTGACAATTGAAGATAAAGAATGGTATTGTCATCGACCTCTATTGATAAAAACCTGCATATATCTCAATTGGAAAAAATTCTAAGCCATTTCGCAACCAAAATTAATGGTGTACATTTTGCCTTCCCCCTCATGCTACTACCCTTATTAACATAATCTTTGGAATAGGCAGACAATCTAGCTCAAAGTTGTGAAATACAACATGTATGAAGGATCTAAATCAAATCTTAGGAAAAACTCACATTGCGTGGTTGACCTCCCTCCATACTTTTAAAGAATCCTAACATGTCATGAGGCAATGCTCGTTGCTATTAAATGCACTCCTATAGTTTGAATCATCATTCTTTAAAAAGAAGGAAGATTCAAGCCTGTTGGAGAAATAGATATGTTGTCTCAATCGTTGTCTACCATGCAACGATGACATTATTTTGCATGTGTTTAGAAGTCCACGTGATCAGTACTTCTAATACTTTATGTTATTGCTCAGATACTTAAAACACCCCTTCTTGAAACTACTATTGGAATTGAAAATAGGAGATTGTATCCTCGTGTATCTCCATCGATAGAAACTTGCATGTGCCTCAATTCATAGTAATCAATATATATCTCCAGTGTATGGCTCAATATCAGCAAATGTATCCATAAGGACTTCTTCATATATCTATACAGATATCGAGCGCAAGAATAAACATCTTTTAGGCTATGCACGTTGATGTATCCTGGATCTAGCAACTTAACTATGAAATGACCTTTCAACTATTTTAATAAGAAAGATAGAAGTCAAGGAAATGAAAACAATGTAATAAAGAAAAGTCGTGTTGGATAGCATGAGATGGTCTTTTGTGCCGAAGCTTAAAAAGGAACGTATGTTTGTTAGATAATATGAGATTGTCTTTTGTCCCGAACCTTAATAAGAAATGTGTGATTATCTTAATCTCAGACTAAGCTCAATCTTATTTGCAGACTAAGGTTCTAAATGATAATAAATATTCTTTCGCCTTTGAATTCGGTTAATCTGTTTTCTTTTTCTTTCGATTGATTTATCTTTGACGTTGCTCCCGCATCTTTGGAGAACCCCAACGAAAATAAATGTAAGAAAAAATTATTCGTCCAATATACAATTCATTTTACACAGACCTTAAATAACAAGGGACTATTTACATAGTGTTTACTTTTGTGGGGCAATGGCCAGAGTGTAAGTATATCATAAGCCATGCCAGCCTCTTTTCCAACCATTTTTGCCTTGCCTGATCAGCATGCAACCATTTTTTCCTTGCCTGATCAGCATGTAATTCCTGAAACGTGCCATATTTTCAAATGTAGTTTTTGAGCTTTTGGGATGAAAACATTGCCTTGGCTATGGCATGACCACCTTTCATCCCATAATATCTAAGACATATGGTATGTTATCTTGTGCCATGCCTTGCTAACATTCTGCTCGGTACTTGCACGGTGATGGGCAATGACCTCTGCAATATCAGGTACACGTTATTTAGTTATTCTAGCTGGATTTAATAGCATGCAAAGTGAATAAGAAATTGAAAGCTAATCTTGGACATTTAAGTAAAAATGGAAAGTGGCTAACAAGCTCAACGTTGGAATAGCTGCAACAATAAGGTGAAGAAGCTTGTTTATCTTGATGATCTGAATTGTGCACTTATTCTTATGCTCGCTTTTGCAGTTTTCTCAGCTATTTCAGGAATTTAGTTCTCCAAATAGTGACCACTATTATCGTTAGCTTCTCAGCCAATTAGATAGTATATGTGCAAGCATCATGGAACCAATAGGTATGGTCTGAATTCTGCACTTATTCTTATGCTTGCTTTTGCAGTTTTCTCAGCTATTTCAGGAATTTAGCTCTCCAAATAGTGACCTCCATAACCGTTAGTTTCTCAGCCAATTAGGTAAAGTATATGTGCTAGCATCATGGAACCGTACTAAACCTTGTCCATACATATGCATCTTATCTTCAAAATCATGCTTATGAATGGAACCAAGAGGGTATGCTACATGGTCAGTGAAAACGCTGATAATTGGTTGGTAAATGAATTGCATTTCTCCATCTACAAGCTCTCACATACATTAGAACTTGGGGTGATAAGTTGAGAACATGACTGCACTTATCTTGAATGAATATATGCAAATAACTATAGAATAAACATAAGAAAGATGAAACTGCAACATGTACCTGAAAATCCCTGTTCATCAGCAGTGCAAAGCTGTCACAAATCGAGGAGTATTATACGAGTCTTCTAAAACTTGTACATGCTCAAAGCATGGTCCTATCATGCTTGACAAATATTCTGCAACCGCATAAGCCTGATCTTCTCCTTTGGTCTGCAAAAGTATAAAAGTCTCCTTTAACAATATTGTTAAGATAAACGATGCTCAATCCGTCCATCTTGCCATGTTAAAATTACCTCCAAAGCCAAGAATCCACCAGCCTGAAGATATGTAGCAGAGCCATCACATATCAATAGCAAGCTGTCCAGTCCTGCCCAACCGCCATCAAGCGCAGATACTGGTTCATGCTTCCCAACTTCTGCCTGCAGTCTGGTCATGTTGGTCGAAGGAACATATGGGGGGTTACTGAGCAACCCTGAAACTTTCCTCCCTAAGCCTCGCAAAGGTTCAAACCAGGAACCATGTACAACGTTTACCTGATCCTGTACTGAGGAAGGTCATTTAAGTAATCAAGGTTTATGTCACACAAACGAAGAGATGAAAGAAGATTTTGACATACAAATTGCAAACCTGTAATTGATATCGTTTAACATTGTACCGTGCAACCGCAACAGCCTTGTCATTAATATCAACTGCCAAAACAGATCCCTGTTCCTGTAATTGCTGTGCAATGCCAATGGCAATAGCTCCAGTTCCAGTGCCAAGATCTGCCCACATGCCATTCCTTAAAGATTCATCAGCAACCATAGCTGCACTTGCCAAATCCACAAGTTGACCTGTTTCAGCCCTCGGTATTATAACACCCTCTTCAACATTTAACACAAAACCTCTCCAATGAACACATCCAACCAAGTAGTGAAAAGGCCGTCTCATCTCAATACGCTCTCGCCAATTCCGTTCCAAATCCTTTAAACTAGCCCTGAGATTAACAGCACAGGTTTCCTTATGCCCTACTGAAGTGGCCATTTCAGGGTCTTCCATATCCAACTTTAGGGTTTTCCAATCCCCAACTCCTTCAATTTCTGCAACCGCATCTTGCAAATACCAATCTACCTCATGAAGAAGCTCCTTGGAATCGGGACCATTATCCAGTTCATAATATTTGGAACCAACGGCGATGGCTTGCTCTCGCGCCCAGTTCCTCCACTCCAACAATTGTCGGAGCTGCACTTGCTCTATAGGGGTCCGTTCAAAAAGGGGAATGGTAATGCTTGCAGTATGATCATGGAAGGAGGTATGGGTCACCGTCGATAAGCTATATGAAGCAAAATGCTTGGGTTTTAGCCGGAAGGCAGAAAGCGAAATCACCATAGCCAGTTCTCGTGTATACCAGAGCCTTGCCATCGCCGCTAATAAACCCTAAACCCTCGTCGAATAACAGGTGGATCATCTTCAATATCTTCATCAATATCTAAGGTTTTGAGGAATTTAAACGTCGGAAAAGGATTCCTATTTTCCAGAAATCGAAACCCATTTTCATATGATTTTGAGAGAATGTTTGTTTGGTTCAAAATTTTGAGGATTGGGCATGCATGCCCAAAATGCATAGATCCGGCTCTAATGGAATTGCGGCCACTCCCCTACCTTACAGTGCCTAATCCGTTGAGTTTTGGGTTTCTTCTTCAAATGGATAGATCCAAATTTGCGTCGCCATGTTCATGAGCTTCATTTTCATCTAGATTTAGATCGGGGTTCTACCTTGATCTAGCCGTGAAGAGTTCTTCACATCATGCAGGTTTTAGGGCTTTTTGAGACGTAAATTTCTTAGTAACATTTCGTAGAAACAATGCTTGAACACGGGGGATTGTGGCTGGATGCATGCTGCAACAGTTTTCTGGACTTCTCCAGATATGTCCTAGCATGCTTGAGGCTACCATTTTTCTTTTCATTTGATGGTTCTAAACAGTACGGCAACCAAGTCTAAGAATTCTAGGTTATGCATGATGTGAATTCTTCCTTGATTGGCATGCTTCATGGCCATTTTGTATTATTTTGCATACGAGACTCATGATGTTGTGTTATTTGCAATCTAATTTGCATCATAGACTTATATTAGAAGCTCTATTGAATGATTAGCTTTGCTGTTGAACATGAGTAATGTGTCTATTCCAGGCATATTGATTAGTGCGCCTGAGCAAAATCAGGGTTCTGATGCAAGCTTCTAATGCAGGTGATGTTGGAGATCTTCCAAGTCCCATCAAGTTCTGGTCATGAGGTATGACGTTCTTTGATTTTGCTCTCTTTTTTAGCACAATCTGGCGTCAAAGCCAACATTTCCTTGCTTCCAGTTTCCTTATAGTGCAATTTCATTTAATTTATATTGCAGGGGTGTTCTTATCTTCAATGGGTGTCGTATCTGGCTATGGTGAGTTTTGCATTGGGGTCACTTACATTCAGTTGCTAAAATAATGGAAGGACATCAGATAAATCCTTGAACTCCATTGAACTGTGTGCGCACATCTGCAATCCTATTTTTGTGGTTATTAGTTGCATGGTTATTAAAATTATATGCTTTTTTTCCCACCACATAGAAAAAATGAATGCAAACTAGAGTGTAGCATGACTCATTTTTTATGTATCGGAGCTTTGAAAACCTAGCTTACTCCTATTTGGTTGCTTCTGTGTAAAAGATTCATTTCCCAAAAATAACATCCGTTGGCAAGAAGGCAAGATCTGATTCTAGATTACAAATATATTTTAAAATTTGCACGTCTATCTTCCTAAGAAAAATGTATCGCTCTAGGACATGTTCCAAATCATGCCAGAATCTTGGTTCACATTTCTGCACATGCAAAAAGAGATGTGCAATGCAGTGGAAAGGGGTTGTACTTGCAAATGAATAATAGGCTTTCTATGTAAATTCAAACTTTGTTGTTATTGAAGTAGTCTTAGATGGAGGCCATATACATATTCTGGTATAAGTTGTGTATGTTCTATGCTAAATGTTTTGGTAGTGTTTCACGTCACCAAGAGCATCATTCTATTTTGACGGCTTTGCAAAAATGGCCTTGCAAATCCTATTCTATTTGCTTCATTTCTACAGATAGTTTGATCCATTGTAGACTGTGAACTTGCTTGAATGAAGAAACTTTATGGTGTGGTGGGTTCAATTGTTTTGTAGACCACAACCATGCTGCAATGATGGTGCTCTAATCATGATCATCTTATCATCCATTCTCTATTCAAACAGATCAGAATATGTAAAATGTTCCACACCATGATCATGCTTGAGTTTCTCTTGAGAAGAACCCACAATAACTTTTTAGCATGTAAGAGAATATGAAAAGGGGCTATAAAAGTAATATAAAAGGCTTTGAAGAAACTTCAAATTTGTGATATTAAATGAAGGATGTCGTGGAATGTGTGGCATCTCTGAGCTAAAAAGTCCCATGTATGATCTCAAAAATATTATGCGCTTTGTGCTTTATGGGCATGTCCTTGTAATGCCTTGAGAAACAAATGCAATGAAAGCTTTTGTTCATTTGATCTCTAAAATGTGAAGGCTCTTAGTCATTTGATCTTTTAAATGTGTAATGTGTGGCAGTTCTGCGCTATGGAGGCTCATGTGTGATCTCTAAAATGTTGATCTGCTTTATGCTTTATGGGTGTGTCCTTGCAATGCCCTTAGAAATGAATGCAAATGGGATTATTCTCATTTGACAAATGCAAAAGAGGACATTGCATCTCTGACCTATACATGTATAGAAATAAAAATATTATGTAAAAAGTGCATATGTAATGTAAACAGATTATTTTTATTCTACCTAAGTATTTGCCTGTATTGTAGATGGATTTGTAGCTATAAGAGAAATCGTATAATAGTCACCTATTAGAGAACCATTTACTCCAACCAATCAAGAGTTCCATCAAAATGATAGACTAGAAATCCTTGTTCCCTAGTACATCTGTAACAACAAAATAAAGACGGGATCATTACGTTGCTTGGTGCTTGTGTTGAAGCAAATCCGTAAAAGTACTTTGTAAAATCATAACCCATCCATCTCCGAGCAACAAACTATTACGGTCTCCTTCAAGGAACCCTAGCTATTTTGTATATTAAATGCCATAATCTGGATATGATTCTTTGTGGCATCTGCAAGCCGTTTTGTATGCATTGTGTTCTCTCCTTCATTACCTATTAAATTTCATGCCTTTTCATTTTTGGAAACATCGCTTTGCATTCATTGTGCCATGTGGCATGATATGGGTCATCGATCGGGGCAGAGGAACATTCGCAAAATCTTGGCCATCGAACGGAGCGAAGGGGCAGACAGACATCATAATTTTATAATATATATAGGATGATTCTTTTGGCATATTACTTTAAGATTCCTCTTTATAATTATGACACATTAGCTATTTTCATGTGCAACATTTCTATTATAAATTTTGACACGTTGCATTAGGAAGGAAAAAAATTTACAGGCTATGGCGTACTTGGGCACTACGGCAGCTACGCTCCTGCTCCCTTTCACAACCTTTTCTTGCATAACAAATCTAGTAACTTGATTAGCATTAATAGATTAATATGTGCCAGGTTTTTCTGCTGAGATCGAGCAACTCCGGATCTGTTTTGCGATTAAAAAATAATATGTCCCCGTTGCGTGTTTCATTGCAAACTCCTCGTTTCTTGCCCCTAACGTCCTGTCCCTCAGCATCTAGCTGTAGGCTTTAATCCCAGCCATAGATTTCAAGATGTTATCTCCAGTAACATCTGTGGCCCAATCTGTTATGTTCATAACAGAGATGTTATGTCCTGCCATCCGCCATAGCCGTGGTCAAATCTTCTGCCATAGCCGTGGTCCTCCGCCATAACCGTGGTCGAATCTTCCGCAAAGGCCTCTGCCATAGCCAAGCCCGGGCCTGTGAAGAATCTTATCAAGAATCCGGCTGTTGGAGCTTGAGCCCATTTCGGCTGTTGCCTGTTGCATGCTGCCTGCTGCAGAACCTATTTCTTCATCTTTGGGTGAGTCTTCTATCTTAAGGGAGCCAGAAATTGGAGCTGATCCTTTAAATCCTATTGTTCTGTGAGTTTTTTTTGTTACGTCAAAACCGGGCGCACTTTGATCTTAAATACGATCTTGGGTTCCCCAAAGTAGACCAAGCTTGACTATGGCGGCCACCCTGCTAAATGCCTCGGCCCAGGACGTTAAGGCCGATAACGTCCTCCCCTCGGCGTTATGGGCCAAGAAAATAGCCTCATGGCCATGTCGCCAGGAAATCCCTCGGTCGTACTGCCATACGGCCTCGAAATTTCATGGCCACATGGCCACTCGGCCATTTTCCTGGCCCATAACTCCTCGGGAGAGGACGCTATCTAGACCTTTAAACTCCATATTTTTGTGTATTAGAAAAGGCACACATGATTTTTATACTTCTGCCAATTCATTCCGATTTCGTAGCTATGAAGATCCCAATGTTTTCTAAACCAGCAAGCAGTGGCCAGTGATGGAGTAGTTTAATATGCAGTCTAAGCTTCATGATTAATTCTGGCGTAGGAAGCATATGCTAGGAAAAGTACCATAAAAGGGACTGAAATTTGGGAGCCCTAAATTGGCAATCACCTGATCTGTGGAAACCAAGGAAAGCAAGTGATAGGGTCTGTGGGGACCACCCATCAAGGGGAAATTGTTGTTATCAGCGGTACTTCTAAGGATTCAGAATCCGAGGCGCGCTATATTGTTGAATCTGAGGTGAAGGACGAGACATCAGACTTATTGACATGTTTAGCAAATGCCGAAGATTCTGCGAGAGAGGTTTGTTTCGTTGTTCAAGAGCTTTGTATGGCACTTGCAAAAACATTGGATCATTTGTATGGAACTGTTAGAAAGCCATGGAATAAACTCTGTAATTCTGAAGAGGGATGCACTGCACTCTCATCAGAACCTTTGCAAGGCTCTCTTGCTAAATGAGCTTTGAGTGCGACGGCATGATCCTGGTGTTGTTGGGTGTAGAAAAGAAAGATGTCAGGGTAGTTTCTGTGGCGTCATCTCTCTTGTTATGTATCCTTTGTCGTTTCTGTAATCATGTATATAAGTTAGCCTGCTTGTCTTGGCCACATCATGCAGAAATCCATGAGTTTGGGAATATGGTTATATAAAAATACTATGTTTATTACAGCAATGCAGACCATGTGTTTAATATGTTCAATCGAGACTTAGAAATGGCATATTGATTTTTCGTCAAAATGTTAATGGCCATGGATCCTCTTCTGTTCTAGTAGCTCCACCACTAAGCTTTCCAAGACTAGAAGCTCAAATAAAAATTGAATGGGATAAACTCTTCACCTGACAAGCTGGATAGATTGGCTGGCAACATTCATCTAGAATAGAGTGTGTGACGTTCCAGCACAATAATATACGGTCCCAGAACGTATACTGTACTGCCTCGTCACGCGTACACGCCACCCCGACTGACGCGTACGCCAACGTGTAGCCAGGCGGGTAGCCCCTAGGGGGCAACTTGTAAGGTATGTACATTTATTAATGTGCACATTTACCAATGTGCACATTTATTAAGGTGCACACCTTTCCATGTAGATAGATTTATGCCACCTAGCCATTGAAGGCAAGTGGGCCATTCCCAATTATCCCACATGCTTAAAGGGATAATTGGAAACCCTAGCCCTAACCCCCTTGTCTATTTAGGTAGGAGGAAACCCTAACTTGCCATTTTCGTCCATAGGGTTCTAGAGCTCTGTTTTGGCTGCCCCAGGAGTCAAAACCGCCTCCCAGACTCTGTCTGAGCGAATTGCACCATTAGTTTTCCTTGATTCGAGCAGTTCAGCAGGATGGTCGAACTCAGGTCAGGAGGAGCAACCCAAGGATCAGGTATTTAGTCAATTTAATAGCTTAAACCGTCTTTCAGTCATAGAATCAGTAGGTTTAGCCTATTAAATTGCCCATAGCAGCAATCTAGATCTCTAGATACCAGACTCTAACTAAAGAACCTAACTCTATGATATAGATTAGATCTAGTTCTTTAGTTCTTCTGTGATGTATATGGATGATGTATCTCTATGAACTCCTTGTATTGGGAAGGGGGGTAGAGACCTCAAGCCTAGTAGTTGATGCTTCTAGCTAGCCTCTCTAGCACACTGTAGATTCGGCTGTGCCGCGGGGAGCCACACGGGTTGTGGGTGAAGGGGCCGGAGGCGGCTTATAAAGAGGTTAAGTGTTCGATTCTTGAATCGATCCCTCCGGTGTGTAAAGTCTGGCGGGGATCATTGTAGACTAGGCCTAATGGCTTGCCAGCTGCGTGAGGGCAAGGTATGGGCTCGACACCGGGAGTGATGCGTCACTCTCCGGTGGGTTTAAGTCGAATAAGGGCAAAGGCCCTCTAGTCACCTTGAGTCGACCGCGTAGATCTCTGGGAGGGAGTGATCCCTACCGCCCCATCGGGCGGGGAGATGCAACCCGGGAATAGCCCCTTTGGCTATGCATCCCGTGAGCTCTGGTCGTCCCAACACCTTTTCAGCCTACTCTGCAAAGTGTGCACGGGGAGGGGCGGATGGAGTGGACAACCCTATGCCATGTTCTTATGCCACCAAATCCATTGTCATGAATTACATGCGATGAACTCTGGAGACCCAAGCCATCAGTCATCCCTTGAGTCTGAGCCTTGGGTAGATTTTCCCATATGTATTGTGCTGATCTTTGTCTATGCAGATGTTGATGTACCACCCTTCGAGGTGGATATATGATGATATTGTTTACTGACATGTATGTTTACGCTTCCGCAGCTAGGTAGGCCCTGAGGGAGACGGGGTAAAATGACCCCTTCACTCTTCCCACTGGGGACCCAGTACGGTCACAGTGATATGTGGAGGGCCCTGTATCAGTATGGAGCTGGTATGGGGGATGAACTCCTGTTTGTATACGGTGAGTGCACCGTACACGAGTAGGGGATGTCACAGTGGTATCAGAGCAATGTTCTTGGAGACCAAGAGCAAAGCACTGACCATGCTCCCAGTAGTACTAACTTGATAGGATCCTTAAACCTCGAAAAATGGGAAAAAAATTTCTCATTTTTGTAGTTTATGCTAAGCTAGTAACAAGTTAAGTGCATGAGAACATAAAAAGATTAAAATTAGTGAGCCAAACCTTCGAATAGCAGGATGGTCTCACACGTCGCGCCAGGACAGATAATGAGAATCTCATTTTCGGGCTGGGCGCAATGTGTGAGACATTGAGCCCAAAACACCTTGAAAAGTCATGAATTTCAGAAAAATAACTTGGTAATTCGGATTTTAAGCTAGGAATTAGCTAGAATTAGTATGTTACATTCTTAAAAACATGCTTAGAATGTATAAGAATTAGCATTGGAATCCACCATGTCTCGCACATCGCGCCCGGACCAAAAATGAAACTCTCATTTTCAGTCTGGGCGCAACGTGTGAGACCATGAGAGTAGAAATGCTTAAATTTAGGTGTTTAGGTGACCCAAAGGGGTAGTTTGAAATTTGACCTAAAATGGCCCGTCTATAAATAGATGTAGAACCCCCCTCATTTCCACGTTCTTCGTTAGAAATCTGCTGCTCGCTGCCAAATCGATCTTCCGGGCAACCGATCGACGATCCGGCCAAAAATGGCCCGAACGGGCGTAATCGCCAGAGTCCCTCCAGTGTTACTTCCCCGGTGCCCCAGCCCAATATGCTTCAGGAGCCGCCTTTCTCGTGCATGACCAGTCTTCATCAAGCGAGGGCTCCCAGCACGCGGAGGAGGATACACACTCCGACGCGGGAACGGAGGTCATAGGCGAAGAGCAGACGGACGTCATGCAGGAGATCCTTGAAGAAGTGGCAAGGAAGGAGAAAGAAGAAGAAGAGCGGGCCGAGGAGGAAATGAAGAAGAAAGAAGAACAAGATCGGGCGGCCGAGCAACGCGAAGAGCAGAGGCAGCCGACTCCCGAGCCAACAATCGAGGAGCAAGTCGAAGCTTGGGTTCAAGAGAAGGAGGCCGAGGAACGAGAGGAACAGAGGGAGCCAAGGCTCGAACCAGCTGAGGAAGAAGACCTCGTGGCGTTTATCAAGAAGTATGAAGCCAAAGAGAGCCGTCGAGAAAAGAAGAGAATGAGGGAACAGGAGGAGTCAAACACAACCGAGGAGCCGAACAAGAAGAAGGCGAAGGTAAAGGGCAAGACGGTGGGCAAAAGAAGAGTCATGCAGGTTAAGCGGGTAAAAGGTTTAGTCATTAACGAACCCTGAGCTGACCAGACCCCGCCCTCCACCGATGATTCCGATGAAGATTACGTCCCCAACACCGAAGGGGCAAGCTCCTCAAAACCCCCAGCTGATGAGCAGGCAGTACCCCACCAGGAGCAGGCAATCCCCGACCCGGAGCAGCCCGATCAGGCACAGAAGCCCCCACCTTACCCGACGTGGGATAGGGTCAAAGCACCGCGGCCACAGCGAGAGGCGTACGTGATAGACCCCGTTAAGGTCTATCAAAAGAAGATATGGGAGCACAACACCTACATGGTGAAGTGGGAGGCGTACAACGCATACTACCAGGAGCACAGAGTGAGGACTATCGAAGGAGGACATCCGACGAAGAGCCAAACTCTGAAGATGCCGCCATCAAAGCCCAAGCCTCCTAGAGCACCAGGGAAAAAGAGGACCGGCAGGAAGGAGACGGAGAGGAGAGCCCTGAAGGAGATCAGGCACTTCCAGCGAAGCTACGGGTTTTTGATTCCCCGTGCACCGTTCGCCCGCCTAGTCCGAGAGGTCATCCAGGAGTACAACACGGATATGAGGGTGACCGACGAGATGTTGCTGGCCCTGCAAGAAGCAGCAGAGCAAAAACTGGTGCAGCATTTCAAAGATTCGACGGCCTGCACAGTTCATGCGAAGAGGGTCACACTCATGAGGCAAGACATGCATCTTGCTAGACACATCAAAGGAGAGCGCCCTTAAAATTTTGTAAATAATAGAAAATTTTTTGTTAATATAAAGAGTTTTTGGCTAGATAATATGTCTAATCTTACTTAATTAAGTTAAGTTATGGAATTCTGGCTTTTGTATTAGTTAAAATGGACACTTTGAGCAAATTTGAGACGATGTCTCACACGTCGCGCCAGGACAGAAAATGAACTTTTCATTTTCGGGCTGGGCGCAACGTGTGAGGCCATGCCCCAAAAATGCCCAAAATTGCTCCAAATTGACCAAATAAGGGGTCAATTCTGCCTAACTCGACGAGTCCAGTAGAATTAGACCCTTATATCAGCCAAATTGGACAAGTTTATCCCAATTAGAGCCAATGTCTCACACGTCGCGCCAGGGCAGAAAATGAACTTTTCATTATCGGTCTGGGCGCAACGTGTGAGACCTCTCAGCATTTTCTCCACCATGCCATATCCAGATGACCTCTAGTTTGTTGCAATAGGTTCATTAGCTGATCTTAGCATGCTCAAACCCTAAAAGTAGTCTTCAAACTCTCATTTGCATCTCCTAATAGGTCAAAATTGCCCAACCCCAGTAAATTTCTTGGTCATCCAAAAATTAGGGTTTTTCACTTTTCTATAAATAAGTCTCCATTTCTCACTTAGCACCCTACAAGTTTGCTCTTGACTATTTAGGCGATTTTCCAGCTCCCTGAGGCACTTCTGCATCTGTTTGTTAGTCTCATCTTCCTTAGATCAATGGCCACTGCTGACTTCAGGCGATGGTACAGCGCCAGTGCCCATGCTGCCGAGGCTGATGTCAACGACATCTTCCGAGTCTTCAGGAAAGAAATAGATGTCCAAGCCACCCTGCACGCAACCCCGGCATATAGGCAAGTTTTAGCAGAGTTCCAAGCTAGGGTAGGACCCTCCCTAGTGCAGCTACCACCTTGCATAGGCCATTTTGTTCCCCGCCCATCCCTTCAAGCAGCCGTGGGTGATGTTCCAAATATTGCCAAGCACTTGACCAACAAGGCACAGAGGCTGCCGGATTACATGGTCCTGACAGTTGACAGGACCAAGTATTTCTCCTACACCGCCGCCTTAGCCATTTTCCTTTCCCAGCGCGCCGAAAACCCAATGGGGGGAACCTCTATTCCTCCCATGGAAGTAGACCCCATAGCAGCCTCAACAGCAGAGCAGATGCTTTTGCAGTACCAGCAAGAGCAAGAAGGAAGAGCAGAAGAAGAGGAATCGGACGAGGAAGAGTACACGGAGCTCGACCCAGAGGAAGAACGGCGGCAAGCAGAAGAGGAGCTATCCAACTTCGAGCGGAGCCGGCAGACCCTCAGAGTCGCTCCCCCACTTGGGCTAGGCATCACAAGCCTAGCCCCCATCATCATCGACGGTGAGGAGTATCTGCTCCTCAATGATATCCAGAATCTCCCCGAATGCAGGGAGAGGGAGTTCCGGCTTGATGAGTTATTGCACCAACTACGGCAGCAACCGGAATTGGACGACTTCATCGTCCGGGGAGTCTCGGACTTCCCGCTTCAAGTGAGAGAAGCCGACACCTATACAGGGGAGTCGACTTCAGACATCCAGGCCTACGGCAACATAAGACAGGTTATGGAGGCTCGAGAATTGCCATCTGAAGAAGAGTTCCTCGCCATTCAGGAACGGATGGGGACCAGAGGCAAGATCACAAGCATCTTGATGCCAAGCTCCTCGACACCACCTCGCGCAAGAGGAGCAGGAATCGACATCAGGCGAGTCGACTCGACAATTGCAGACTACCGAGAACTGACTGAGGTAGAGGTCGACGAATACGCCAGGCGGCATAGAGCTGGAGGCCAAGCAAGTGGAGAATCTTCAGCGACGCACAATGACAGGTCACTGAGGTACTACCTGCCCCTGCTGCTGGATGGGAGAATAGCGGTGATACACCGCAAATTCAGCCCCCGGGGCGAAGAAGGAGTGTTCATGCTCATTGCACTCTCCGGCTTTGGCAGGCATGCTCGAATTGCTGCAAATGTCGACTATGCTGTCTTAGTCAAGAGAGCGATGGCACTCGACCTCTTCGACTTCGCCGTACCCTACCGACGGCAGGGAAGATTGGCAGTAACCGCGGCCTACATCTCCGACCGCAGGGTAGAGGAGCTGGTGACAGCATTACAGGGCGGGACGTCAACCAATGTCCTTAGGAACTTGGGACGCTCCATAGGAACGGCCCAAGTTAAGAAGTTCCTTGAGGATAACCCGTCCTACCAGCGATTTCAAGAATAGTTAGACTCTTGATCCCGGAGGTTTTGTATTAAGATATTATATAATATAAATACAATTTCTTTTGCACTTTAAATGTTTTGTTGATGTATTTTGTTCCACAACTATATCAACAAACATATATAATGCAAGAGAATAAAGAAAACTAACCTTATAGCCATTACCAACTTGTGTATGCAGCTAGAGGCCTAGGCTCAGGGGAACGACAACGCCGAGACCATATGGAAGAACAGACTCCGCCCAGGCCACCCCCGGCAAGGAACTATGAGGAATTTGGACCCATGACCCCAGAAGAGGAAATATCACAGATGAGGACGGACCTTGAACAGATAAAGGCTTTGCTGGCCGCACAAGCAGGAGTGGGTTCGGAGGGCAACGCTCAGATGCTACAAGCATCAGCTCAGAAAACAGGAAGGGACAAGAGGAGGAGCAAGAGGAGGAGGTCCCCTAGCACGGAATCCTCCGACTCAAGCTCGGACTCAGACTCCGACTCCGAGGAAGAGGAAGAGCAGGCACCGGACCGTAGGGATGGAAGGCAGAGGGACACCGCAGATGGAAGGCAGAGGGATACCACAGATGGACGGCAAAGGGACACAAGAGCCTCTGACTACCAGAAGAAGGTAGATTCTGCATTGGGAAATGTATGGAAGGCCAAGAAGCTCGAGCAATTCTCAGGCGAGAATAGGTCAGGCATGGAGGCGGCTTGGCTCGATGAAATGAGTGAATACGGTAACGCCTACGGTATGAAGGACAAGGATAAAGGCAGGGTGGCAACAGCCAACCTGAAGGGAGCAGCACGCATTTGGTGGAAGGGGTACGCCAAGGCCCATGGCTTAAGCAGGGATGCTTGCAGGTTCAGGAAGTTTGCCAAAGCTTTCAAGCGCCACTACGTCCCAAGAGAGCATAAGTCCAGCATGATGCAGCAGTTCTACAGGTTGCAGTAAGGCAACAAATCAGTCCAGAAATGTACAGAGGAATTCATGAGGCTAAGGTTGTATGTGCCAAAGTTGGGTGAAAAGCATGCAGTAGAGAGCTACATTGAGGGGCTGAATGATGAGATCCGCAAGCTTGTAAGGGCAATAAACCCTAAGACAGTATCAGAAGCAGAGTCCAAGGCAATAAGCTTGCAAGGAACGGGGCCTCAGAACAGCGGGCAGAGCCAGCAGTATTACCAGGATAAAGGCAAGGCAACAGGGAGTTATAGCCCTAGAGCAGCCAGCCCAGGTCTAGCTAGAGCCCCATATGGTGGCAATCAGGGGAAGCAGCAGGAGAAGAAGCAGGTGTCCTTCAAGGCAAGCAGGAGGGGTCAAACTACTCCAAAGCAGTGCGATCCTTTTTGCAGGCGATGCCCAAGGAAAAGAGGCAGGAGTGCATAGAAAAGCAGCTTTGCTTCAGGTGCTTCCAGCCAGGCCACAGGACAGCGAACTGCCCCTACGTCATGAGTGCAGCGCTAGCGGAGTTGGGAGATTGGGACACTCTGTCTGACGACGACGGCGAGGCAGCCCGCGACTACATTCAGGGTGAGTGTCATATCTTTGCCGTAATAGACACAGAACAAGCAGAGAACCAGTATAAAGTAATTTCCACAGTAGGGAAGGCCAAGGCCAAGTCCTTCATAGTCCTGATAGACTCGGGAAGTAGCCATAACTTTGCATCCCCCAGAATGGTTGAAATGTTGAAGTTGAAACCACTGAAGTCGAAGCCGAGGCCCGTTGTCTTAGCAAGTGGAGCAGTAAGGCAGACAGCCGGCAAGAGGATCAACTTCGACATCGACTTGCCAGGGATTAATATCGAGATGGGGGCAGAAGTAATGGGCATTGGCAAGTATGACTTGATCATAGGAATGGAGTATCATGGACCAGCGGGGGCCATCATTGATTGTGGAAAGCGGAAGGTGACCTTCCCAACGCCCGACGGCAAGATCATTGAGATCACAGGTAAAGAAGTTGTTCCCATCATGCAGTGTATGTCTTCTAAATGGCTGCTCAAGTGCATCAAGAGCGAGCAGGTAGCATTCATCTTCAAGCTTGAGATTGAAGAGCCAGAGTCAGAAGAAAGCAAAGAAGACAAGGTGCTCAGCAAGTTGCCGAAGCAAATAGCTAAGTTGATCACGGAATTCCACGATCTCTTTCCAGATGAGATCGAGCACCTCCCTCCTTACAGGGGAGTCGAGTGTGAGATAGCACTCGAACCGGAAACGAAGCCGACAAGCAAGGCTCCATACCGAATGACGACGCAGGAGCTCACGGAGCTAAAGAAGCAATTGCAGGAGTTGCTCGACCTAGGCTTCATTAGACCTAGTGTCTCGCCATTTGGAGCGCCCATTCTTTTGTCAAGAAGAAGGATGGCAGTTTGAGGATGTGTATAGACTATAGGCAGTTGAACAAGCACACCATCAAGAACAAGTATGCGCTCCCCAGATCAGACGACTTGATGGATCAACTCCAAGGGGCAAAGGTTTTCTCCAAAATCGACTTAAGGTCAGGCTATCATCAAATCCGGATAAAGGAAGAAGATATCCATAAAACCGCCTTCAGAACGCGGTATGGGCATTATGAGTTCACGATAATGCCTTTCGGCTTATTGAACGCCCCCGCGACATTCATGAGGCTCATGAACGACATCTTCAGGGAGTTCTTAGACACCTTTGTGATTGTATTCTTTGACGACATTTTGGTGTATAGCATATCCCTTGAAGAGAGCACGTACAACACTTAAGGAGAGTGCTGGAGAAATTGAAGAGGCACCAGTTGTACGCCAAGTTGTCGAAGTGCCACTTCGCAACGGAGAAGGTGGAATACCTGGGTCATGTGATCTCAGCAGAAGGAATCTCGACGGATCCCGCCAAGATTGAAGCAGTAATTCAGTGGCCGGCACCGAAGAATGTCCATGAGGTCAGAAGTTTCCTCGGCCTAGCAGGGTACTACAGGAAGTTCGTGAAGAACTTTGCTAAGATAGCGGCCCCGCTAACAGACCTGACGAGGGCGGAGAAGGTGAAAGATTGGGCAGAGCATTGGCAGAAGAAAGCCCAAGCGGGATTTGAATTGCTGAAAGAAGCTTTGACAACCGCCCCCGTCTTAACCCTGCCGGACCCAGAGAAAGATAAGCTTGTAGCCACAGATGCGAGTAAGATAGCCACAGATGCAGTGCTCATGCAGGAAGAGCGTGTGGTAGCGTATGATTCGAGGAAGATGAACGACGCCGAAACGCGCTACCCGACGCACGATCAAGAATTGCTTGCAGTCAGGGCATTAAGAATTTGGAGGCACTATCTCTTGGGAAGGAAGTTCCAATTGGATACAGATCATCAGAGCCTCCAGTATGTATTCACGCAACCACACCTTAACCTGAGGCCGCGAAGGTGGATGGAGTTCCTCGAGGAATATGACTTTGATATAGTCTACAAGCCGGGGAAGCTCAATGTGGTAGCGGATGCCCTTTCAAGGCATCCCCTGACAACTAGAGTGCATTGCAATGCAATTTCGACGCTCTCCAGCGGTTTCGGGAAGAAGATTGAAGAATCCTTGCCAACGGATGTGGATTTCAAGGAAGTATGGGCAAGCCTCTCTAGGGAGGCTAGAACAGATAAGGAGCGGGAAGCCTTCAAACATTATAAGAAGGAAGGCAACCTGTTATACTATAAAGACAAGCTGTGCGTGCCCGAATCATCAGGTGTAAGGAAATTGATCCTCCATGACACGCACAACAGTCCAATAGCTGGCCATGCGGGATTCATGAAGACATATTTCAAAGTGCGCAGCAGCTATTATTGGCCAGGAATGAAGAAGCAGGTAGCTCGCTACATCAATGAATGTCAGCTATGTCAGCAGACGAAGGCAGAGCAGCTTCGAATTCCAGGGGCATTGGAGCCATTAGTGGTGCCAAACGCTAAGTGGGAGGTGATCAGCATGGATTTCATAACAGGGCTTCCAAGGACAGTAAGAGGGAAGGATGCCTTGATGGTAGTGGTCGACAAGTTGTCGAAGATGGCACATTTTGTGCCTTGCAGGACCACAGACACCGCTATGGATACAGCGAAGCTCTTCACCAAAGAAATCTTCAGGGCTTCATGGCATGCCAAGGGAGATTATCTCTGACAGGGATCCGAAGTTTATGAGTGCCTTTTGGCAAGACCTCTTTGCGACAATTCAGACGAAGCTATCCATGAGTACGGCCTATCATCCCCAGATGGATGGCCAAACGGAGCGGACCAACCGAATTCTGGAGGACATGCTACGAAACTATGTCTGGAACAAGCAAGGTATGTGGGAAGAATTTATTCACTTGCTGGAGTTTGCGTACAATAGCACCAAGCAGGAATCATCCCAAATGTCGCCGTTTATGATCAATTACGGCTATCAATGCCTAACTCCAGAAGTTCGAGGGTATCTTCTTGCAGCAAGAAGTCGGCAAAAGAGCATTGCCGACAAGCATCAGACAGTCAGAGAGTTCCAAGTTGGCGAAGACGTATGGCTCAAGATCAAAGTGAAGCAGGCGAAGCTCCGCATCGGAAATTGTAAGAAGCTTGCTCCAAGGTGGGCTAGACCTTTCAGGATAGTCCAGAGAGTAGGTAATCAATCCTACAAGTTAGACTTGCCAGCACACCTAAAGATTCATAAAGTCTTCCACGTGAGTTTATTGAAGAAGCATACTCCAAATCCAGACGAGGTCTTGGACACTCCAACGTTGTTGGAAATGACGGAGGAGCAGCTGGAAATAGTTCCAGAATTGATTCTTGATAAAGCCTTCAAGAAAACGAGGAGATCGGAGTTTCTCCAATATTTGGTCAAGTAGAAACACTTGCCAGTGGAAGACGCGACATGGGTACTTAAGAAAGATCTAGTAAAGCAGTACCCACAGTTTATGGAGCAATGGGATGGCAAGGTCATCTCCGAAGAAATCGGCTCAGGCATGTCGATTTGTGTAGATTAATTCTATGTGTAGTTAAGATTAATCTACGCATGCAACCTATGCTAGGTATGGGTTGTATGCGTTGTTACCAATGATGAGACCACTACGGTGATCTCTAGGGCGTGGTGTAATGTCAATGTAGGCATGACCGCGTTTCCGCTTGGACGAGTGAAAGGTAGATCACGGAAGTAGACGACCTCGAGAGAAAGGAGGTCATGGAGGAATGCATTGTTAGGAAAAGCACCTCTAGCCCCATATATGCTTTGATAGGAGGAATCTGGCCTTCACGCCCCATATACGGGAAAGACCTATCCTCCACGCTGGGCAACTAAGAGGCATGAGTGGCATGTAGGCATCATAGACGCTGTCTCCGCGGCCATGACGGAAGAAGCATCCTCTTCCCACGCCGGGAGATTAGCCATGCATTCATGTAGATAGGTGGGGTGGTCACCATATAACCAAAATTTTATTAATAATTAAATGGTACTAACGTAGTGTCGACCTGCAGGCCAATAGAGCGCTCCGGAGGGCAAGGAGGTCGAGTTACGAAGACTTGCAACACAAATTTTGTTGGAATGTGTTGCAAGGAATGAAGAGTACCTCGAACGTAATTATATATATGAAATATTAAAATTTTGATAAACTTAATTGTCGTGATAAGTAAGTTATTGAGTAACTTGTTTTAATGATGTTACGAATTGATAAGTTAATTCATAAGATAAGATGATTTAAAAATATTACCTTGAGGTAATCTTAATAAATGTGTAAGTATTATAGTAGTATATTGTATGCTTCAGGTTGATTGCAGGTTAGGAAGATTCCAAGGTGGGGAGACCCACGATGCTGCGGACAGCATCATTTCAAGGTGGGGAGAATGTGACGTTCCAGCACAATATACAGTCCCAGGACGTATACTGTACTGCCTCGTCACGCGTACACGCCACCCCGACTGACGCGTACGCCAACGTGTAGCTAGGCGGGTAGCCCCTAGGGGGCAACTTGTAAGGTATGTACATTTATTAATGTGCACATTTACCAATGTGCACATTTATTAAGGTGCACACCTTTCCATGTAGATATATTTATGCCACCTAGCCATTAAAGGCAAGTGGGCCATTCCCAATTATCCCACATGCTTAAAGGGATAATTGGAAACCCTAGCCCTAACCCCCCTTGTCTATTTAGGTAGGAGGAAACCCTAACTTGCCATTTTCGTCCATAGGGTTCTAGAGCTCTGTTTTGGCTGCCGCAGGGGCCAAAACCACCTCCCAGACTCTGTCTGAGCGAATTGCACCATTAGTTTTCCTTGATTCGAGCAGTTCAACAGGATGGTCGAACTCAGGTCAGGAGGAGCAACCCAAGGATCAGGTATTTAGTCAATTTAATAGCTTAAACCGTCTTTCAGTCATAGAATCAGTAGGTTTAGCCTATTAAATTGCCCATAGCAGCCATCTAGATCTCTAGATACCAGACTCTAACTAAAGAACCTAACTCTATGATATAGATTAGATCTAGTTCTTTAGTTCTTCTGTGATGTATATGGATGATGTATCTCTATGAACTCCTTGTATTGGGAAGGGGGATAGAGACCTCAAGCCTAGTAGTTGATGCTCCTAGCTAGCCTCTCTAGCACACTGTAGATTCGGCCTGTGCACAGGAGCCACACCTGGTTGTGGGTGAAGGGGCCAGACTGGCTTATAAAGAGGTTCGTGTTCTGATTCTTGAACGATCTCTCTGGTGTGTAAAGTCTACTGGGGATCATTGTAGACTAGGCCTAATGGCTTGCCACTGCGTGAGGGCAAGGTATGGGCTCGACACCCGTGGAGTGATGCGTCACTCTCCAGTGGGTTTAAGTCGAATAAAGGCAGTGGCCCTCTAGTCACCTTGAGTCAACTGGGGAGATGCAACCCAGGAATAGCCCCTTTGGCTATGCATCCGGCGGGCTACAGTCAGGTTCCAACACCTTTCAACCTACTCTGCAAAGTGTGCACAGGAGGGGCGGATGGAGTGGACAACCCTATGCCATGTTCTTATGCCAGCCAAATCCATTGTCATGAATTCTGTCTGCGATGAACTCTGGAGACCCAAGCCGTCAGTCATCCCTTGAGTCTGAGCCTTGGGTAGATTTTCCCATATGTATTGTGCTGATCTTTGTCTATGCAGATGTTGATGTACCACCCTTCGAGGTGGATATGTGATGATATTGTTTACTGACTTTTATGTTTACGCTTCCGCAGCTAGGTAGGCCCTGAGGGAGACGGGGTAAAATGACCCCTTCACTCTTCCCACTGGGGACCCAGTACGGTCACAGTGATATGTGGAGGGCCCTGTATCAGTATGGAGCTGGTATGGGGGATGAACTCCTGTTTGTATACGGTGAGTGCACCGTACATGAGTAGGGGACGTCATAGAGTGGGTTCATGGCTATGGGGTTTCTTCAGGTTCCTAAATTAAGCAGCTATGGCGTTTCTTCAGCTGCTGTATAGGTGCCAGAACAAAAACAGAACAGACAGATTTTTGAGCTTTGTTAACCGGATCAACAGGTAATCAGGAATTTTGTGACCAAATTTCAGTATGGGTATGGATGTATTAGATGCCACTGGAACTCTTCTAGTTCCATCACAACAGGCAGTTCCAACATGAGAATTTGGAGGCCCCAAGGAGCAGATTAAGAACAACATGTGACATTTGATGAAAATTAGGGATTCTGAATCAAAATTCCAGCAAAATATCTCAATCTCCTGCGAATAGCTCAAATTTGTTGTGCCATTTCTCCTCGCTTCTAGCTTCCCACAACTTCGTATCTCAAGCACCAAGTTAATCCTACTGACTTTTGCTTCGTTATTTCTTTATCTCAACTCATTCCCAACTTTGCAATAGCCCAGATAGGAAATTTTGAACAGTGAATCGCCCATCAACTTAGAATTGCACTGGAATTACCAATTTACTTTCAAAAAATGACAATCCAGCAGAGGACATAATTTATTATGAAGTAGTGCTTGAAAATTCAATACCATATCCATCATGAACTCCGCTCTAAGGCATATACTCTATAATATTCCACCATACAACATCGAATTAGTCTGCCATAGCTAAAAGCTCGACTCTCTCTTTTTTCTACATCTTCTTTTCTCGGCCTCCTTTACCCACCCACCCACCCCCCAAAAAAAAAAAAAAAAAAACCTCTTTTTGTTTGCCAAAAGCAACATTTTTTGCGACCTTCCCAGCTAGGAATAGGACCAAGATATCCAGCCATGTGTTTTATATATTGTTTTTGCATCTTTAACATTTTCTATCTGAGTACCTACCATGTAAACAAAAGAATTATGTAAAAATATATAGATTTGCAGTTTCATGGTTGTAACTTCAGCTCTTAATAGCTAGTAGGTAGAAAGGTGTATTTACAACTATATTCATTTAAGTATCGGTGCTAAATTGCTCGCACGGTTGCATGGAGTTGCATATGTTCATATAAAATAACGGAAGAGCATTCTAAGTCATAGATACATTCTCCATCCAAGCGCAAACTCCACTGACTAACATTGGGTGGAGAAGCCGCTACAAAAAGGTTAGAGGTTGAAATTCTCAATTGAAAAACAAGGTTCAATTCGACAGACACAGGAACACAAGGCAATAGTGCGAGTTAGAGTCTAGTGTTGTTAAATTGATACACACTCCTTATATGAGTCAACAAAGGTTGAGAAAGAGAAATGTTCGCCGTGGCCGGCTGCCGCGATAAATTTCTTGTAAAGATAAGGCGATAATGTGTGCCCAATCAAAAACTGTATATTTATACCTTATGGGTTGAAGGTTATGTGGTGTAGTCATATTGAAATATGTAGAATGCTGATGATGGCATCTCAGTTTTGGTAAGAAACAGTATAAAGGTTTTTACTATTATTGAGGGCCAGATAGGAGCGTGCATGAGCCCTGGCAGATGGCAACAAGTGATCGCCATTCTAATTTGGTTCGTTGCAGTTGTTGGGTCGGCATACCTATGAGATAGGGATGTCGCCTTTGGTTCTTGTTTGCTTCATGTGCCGGGACGGCGTATAATGAGCGATTGCTTTGTGTGTTTTTGCTTTGTTGCCTCTGTTTTGCATCATGTCCATGAGGAGAGCAGCGATAAAGGGCAAGGTTCCTGCTGCCAATGTGCCCATGGCCCCTGTTGGTTCCATGCCTGTGGAAGATCCATAGCTCAGCAATGATGTCGTAGCATTAATTCGTGGGGCGGGGCTTGGTGCAATTGCTGGAGCGGTTGTTTCTGTAGAATTTGTTGTAATCAATCTCTATTTTTTCTTGTTTCGCATTGAATCTGACCGTTTTAGTATGCACCCATATCAAATTTTAATTCTATGGTTTTCATGGCATTGGCGTTGCTCAGGCGGAGTGCAAGAGCAAGTTGAGCCTGCAATTTCATGAAGCCATAACTGGCGAGTCTGTGTTATTGCTCAAAATTCGAGTGGCTGATGCAATTTAATCCGGGCTCCGTGTGGATGATGCAATTTAATCCGGACTATGTGCTACATGTGTTGGAGGATCAGGAGGAGAGAAATAGGAGGAGAGAAATGGAAACATGAGCTACTTTCATTTACACGTTGATGCTACATATATGATGGAGACTTCCTACCTAACTATGATGTGACCACCTAACTAGTTTTAACATGTGATGTCCACCTACCTAGTCTTACATGTGACTTTGACCTTTGACCATACATGTTGGACTATGTGACCTAACGTCCACATAGGGTTAACAACAACATAGAGTTAACAATGTTGTTCCAACACTCTCCCTTAAACCTATGTGGACTTCAAAATTTCAGCTTACTACATGTTGCTCTCCCTTAAGCTAGAATTTCACCATCCCTAGCTGCTCCTTGAACTTGCTTAGTTTGGCACTAGCCAAAGGTTTGGTAAACATATCTGCCAGCTGATGCTGGGTTGAACAGTAAGACAAAACCAACTCAGAAGCCAGAAATCGTTCTCGTGAGAAGAGAAGATGTGCATCAAGATGTTTGGTTCTTGCATGGAAAACCGGATTGAATACTAGTTGAATAGTACTCTGATTGTCGTTGTACAATTGTGGCTTCTGTATGGGAACTTTAAGGTCCTTCCACAACTTCTGTAACCAAAGTGCTTCCTGCACTCCCGCTGAAAGGGCTTTGAATTCAGCCTCTGTAGTGCTGATAGAAACAGTGGATTGTCGCTTTGACATCCAATTAAACACATTAGGCCCAAGTAAAGATATGATCCCTGTTGTGGACCTTCGAGTGTCTTCACAACCTGCATAATCCGCATCAACAAAGACGGTGCAGCTATCAATTTCTGATTTTCTGTAAAATAATCCTTCTTGTAACGTGCCTTGAAGGTAGGCCAGCACATGCTTGGCTGCCTTCCAATGTAATTGTGTAGGCCTTTGCATGTACCTGGAAAGAAGATTAACTGCAAAACATAAATCAGGTCGCGTTGCAGTCAAGTAGAGCAGACTTCCAACGAGACTTTGGTATAAAGTACTGTCGCAAGAGTTGCCGTCTGCATTTGCATGAAGCTTGGTACCTAAGTCTATAGGTACTGAGACTGGTTTGGCATTGCTCATATTCCGCTTGTGAAGTATATCCCGGATAGACTTCTGTTGAGATAAATAGATGCCATCTGGCATTTGCCAAACTTCAAGCCCTAAATATAAGTGGAGCAGTCCTAGATCAGTCATATCAAATTTTTGTTGAAGAGTTACCTTTGTTTGATCTATTAGTTGTGCTGCTCCCCCCGTAATCAAGAGATCATCCACATAAAGAACTATGATGCAAATTTCTTGATTAGGACCACATCTAACATAGACATTAGAGTCTGCTGAGCTTTGATGAAATCCTGCATGCAAAGGAAAGGCATAAATTTTCTGATTCCAGCATCTAGGGGCTTGTTTCAAGCCATATAATATAAGCTCTTCTTTAGCCTGCATACGAGATGTTGTTCTTGCCGTTTTTTAGCAAACCCTTGAGGTTGCTGCATGAAAACTTCTTCTTGTAGATTCCCATGAAGGAATGCTCCTTTAAAATCCATGTGGAATATTGGCCAGCCTTTAGCTGCAGCCAATGCTATGATTGCCCGAATAGAGGACAAACGAGCTACAGGGGCAAATACCTCATCATAATCAATTCCATACTTTTGTGAGTACCCCTTAGCTACAAGGCGCGCTTTATGCTTAGCTAGAGATCCATCAGCAGCAAATTTAGTTTTGAAAACCCATTTGCAACCTATAGCATGCTTACCTGGAGGTAGCGGGATCAATTCCCATGTTTCTTGCTTGTCAAGCATACTGCTCTCCTCTTGCATGGCAGTTCTCCAATAGGCAGCCTTGCATGCATCTTCAAAATGTACAGGATCATGAGTGTTATACACGATCTTGGCCATTAAAGCCATGTTACATTGTGGACCCTTCTGCATGTTGCTTATCCTAGCTGACCTCCTCAAGGCCACTTGAGCGCAGCTAGAGTACTTTGAGAAGAGCTTTCTAACTCTTGTAAACTCTCCTCGACATTTGATGTCTGAGGTGTTTCAAGTCTGAAAAGGTCATACTGTGGAGGTAATCCTACCTCAGATCCCTGCGGAGAGGTTGCTGGCTGAACTTTCCCTGAATCTTCAAACCAAGATTCCAAAATGTCTTTCGGTCCCTGCCCCTGCTCTTCCAAAATGTCTTGTTGCCCCTGCTCTTCTTGTGTCTGAATATCAGCCAATAGAGGAAAAACTTGCAAATTTGGTGAATGTGGCTCTTCTTGTACATTACTGATTGGCGAAGTGATTGATCAATCCTAGTCAAACAAGGAAGCATCATTGATATCCCAAGGTACATCATCATTGTACCGTGCATGTTCAATAAAGTGAACAGACCTGCTGAGGAATATCTTCGTTTTTACAGGATCATATAGCTTGTAGGCATCATGCTGAGGCGGATAGCCTACAAAAATTGCCTTGACTGATCTATCATGCGTCTTACCCAATTTCTTGACCTCCTCCAAGGATAAAGTGGCCTACGTCAGACATCCAAATGTCCTCAAGTGTGACAGATCTGGTTTTTCGCCATATAGAGCTTCATAAGATGTCGTATCTGCAACAACCTTAGTGGGAGCCCTGTTCATGATGTAGACTGCAGTACTAACAGCCTCAGCCCAAAAAGATTTTGGTAGACCTGCATGGGCAGTCATAGATCTTGCCAAATCTAAGATGATGCGATTTCTTCTCTCCGCTACCCCATTTTGAGGGTGAGCATAGGGAACAATCAGCTCCCTTTATATTCCTGAAGCATCTAGAAAGTTTGAGAAAGCTTGAGACACATACTCTCCACCATTATCACTTCTAAGATACTTAATGGTCATCTCAAAATGTTTATCAACCATTTGATAAAACTTCTGAAATGATTCAAAAACTTGGGACTTATACATTAGAGGAAATACCCAAGTAAAGCGAGAGAAGTCATCAATAAGGGTCATAAAGTACCTGGAGCCTCCTATGCTTTTGACTTTCATATGACAGAGATCCGAGTGGATGATTTCAAACGGTCAAGAGGCTCTATGCTCAGCAACTTTTGGATATGGAACTTGGGACTGTTTGCCAAGAGAACAAGCATTGCAATGAAGATCCACATTTTTCAAATTAGGCAAACCCCGCACCATATCTTTCCTGTGCAACATGTGGATATATTTGCAATTGAAATGGCCTAACCTGTCGTGCCATAGCTCTTCAGGGCTATTATGTTGGTGGATGAGCGCATGATTCATAGCTTCAACTTATTCCAGCTTATAAAGCCCATTGTGCAACTTGCCATGCGCTAATTCTTGTGCTGCTGGATCATCCTTGGGATGTGCATCATAGATGATTGCTTTGCCACCTCCAAAGAGAACAAATCTGCCAAATAAATCCATTTGCGAAATAGAGAGTAAATTTGTTGCCAACTCAGGCACATACATGACATCTCTAATTGCTTTCAACATGCCATCGCCTAGATCCAAGGTGACTAGACCTTACCAGGTCCAATCCAATGCTCAGGGCTTACCTGGAACGCCACGAAGAGGACGTCTTCGACTACCCTATCTGAAGCTTCACAATCCAGTTTAATTCCTGACATGATACATGTTGTTAGAACAACATTGTTAACTCTATGTTGTTGTTAACCCTATGTGGACGTTAGGTCACATAGTATAACATGTATGGTCAAAGGTCAAAGTCACATGTAAGACTAGGTAGGTGGACATCACATGTTAAGACTAGTTAGGTGGTCACATCATAGTTAGGTAGGAAGTCTCCATCATATATGTAGCATCAACGTGTAAATGAAAGTAGCGCATGTTTCCATTTCTCTCCTCCTGATCCTCCAACATGGTATCAGAGCCAAGGGGCTTAGATCAGGATTGATCTATAGTGAGTGGATTCTCACTACTTTGCTGCAAGGAGGAGTAGAATCACAGAAGGGCAATTGTTTGCTGCTGCAGGTTGTTCTTGAAGTCTTTGGGTGAAGCCCAAATCCATTTCAGTGTGATTTGAAGGTGGTTTGAAGGTGGTTGAAGGATATTTCTGTTAGATTCAGCTATATCAGTTTGAATCTCATGGATCCTTTCAAAATTTCTAAAGATCCCATGCTCATCCCAAGCAATTGGTATGTTTGGGCAGACTTTTTTGAGAATTTTATGATCACTAACAATCTTGGAGCTGTTTTTGATCCTGCTTGGGATAAGGCAAAAGATGCCAAGTCCACTGAGTTAGATAGGAGGGCTCTAGCCTATCTTAAACTCCTTGTATCCCCTTCTATAAGGATCAGGCTCAGACCGTTATCTAGTTTCAAAGAAGCATGGAAAGAGTTGGAGAACTCTTATGCCTACACATGTCTCTCAACTCAGCTTGTCATAGATGACTGCTTTGCCACCTCCAAAGAGAACAAATCTGCCAAATAAATCCATTTGCGAAATAGAGAGTAAATTTGTTGCCAACTCAGGCACATACATGACATCTCTAATTGCTTTCAACATGCCATCGCTTAGATCCAAGGTGACTAGACCTTTTCCTTGAATTGGATGAGAGAAACCATCCCCTAACTGGACTCCGCCTTTTTGCTCCTTATGTAGGTGCTGGAATACAGTAGAATCTCCAGACATGTGATTTGTGGCACCTGAATCAAGTATCCAGTGTCCCTGTGGAATGCGTGGAATGCCCGTGTGAACTGCCATGCAAAGAAACTCTGCATTAGATTCTAAGATCTTAGTGCAAGCTGCCAAATTGGATTTTTCAGATTTTGTTTTGCTCTCGGATGCGCTTGCCTTCTTTTGCCTGGCATCCTTAACATCTTTCCTTTGCTTAGCATGGCAATCCTTTGCAATATGCCCCAACTTGTGACAATAATAGCATTCGATTGCTCTTCTACTTGAATTCTTTGTAGAATTTTTTGCTTTATGGTCTGGAACCAAAGCCTTTTCACCTAGTATTCCAGCCCCATTACTCTTGAGGGCCTTGATGTGAGACTCCTCTTGAATTAGCATTCCCTTGACTTCAAGGAAATCAGGCTCCTTAGCTTGTCGGATTTGGGAAGATAACATGGCATACTCAAGAGGAAGATTGATCAAAATGCATTGGATGAGATCCAGATCTTCCATCTTTCCTCCCGCAGCAACAAGCTCCAATCTTAGAGCTTCCATTTTCTCTAAATATTCAGTCATATTTGAAGAAGAAGTCAGCAAAGTTGTCTCAATTTTTTTCTTGATGACAAGCTGAGTTGAGAGACCTGTGTAGGCATAAGAGTTCTCAAACTCTTTCCATGCTTCTTTGAAACTAGATGATCCTTATAGAAGGGGATACAAGGAGTTTAAGATAGGTTAGGGCCCTCCTATCTAACTCAGTGTACTTGGCATCTTTTGCCTTATCCCAAGCAGGATCAAAAACAGCTCCAAGATTATTAGTCATCATAAAATTCTCAAAAAAGTCTGCCCAAACATACCAATTGCTTGGGGTGAGCATGGGATCCATGAGATTCAAACTGATATAGCTGAATCTAGAAGAATCCGAAGAAAGAAACAGAAATATCCTTCAACCACCTTCAAATCACACTGAAATGGATTTGGGCTTCACCCAAAGACTTCAAGAAGAACCTGCAGCAGCAAACAATTGCCCTTCTGTGATTCTACTCCTCCTTGCAGCAAAGTAGTGAGAATCCACTCACTATAGATCAATCCTGATCTAAGCCCCTTGGCTCTGATACCATGTTGGAGGATCAGGAAGAGAGAAATAGGAGAGAAATGGAAACATGAGGTACTTTCATTACACGTTGAGCTAGATATATGATGGAGACTTCCCACCTAACTATGATGTGACCACCTAACTAGTCTTAACATGTGATGTCCACCTACCTAGTCTTACATGTGACTTTGACCTTTGACCATACATGTTGGACTATGTGACCTAACGTCCACGTAGGATTAACAATAACATAGAGTTAACAATGTTGTTCCAACAACATGTATCATGTCAGGAATTAAACTGGATTGTGAAGCTTCAGATAGGGTAGTCGAAGACGTCCTCTTCGTGACGTTCCAGGTAAGCCCTGAGCATTGGATTAGAACTGGGATTCGATTCCCCAGGCTCATGTCATATTGGAATGCTGCTGCTATGTTTGAGTTCTGCAATACTGTATTGTATTAATATGACACTGTATTATATAGATACCAGTATGCTTCTATACTATCTTAATCCATGATGGCGTGTGGTCTTCAAGCGCCCCCTTTAAAATCGGGTCAACAAGGCCAGTTTGACCCAGAAAGAGAAAGAGCACAAGGGCGGACAAGATGTGTGGAGAGGGAATATCTCATGAATTATGCGACGATCCAAAGGCCCGAAAAAAATAATACACGCTCTAGCAATAATACACGATTAAGATGGGTGTAGCGATTAGATCGAATTATAGTGTAACGTCTTGTAGGCTGCATGCCTTATGCACTTGCAAAATATCTCATCTGGATCCACGTGTGCCTGCCTCAATAGCAGCTTCAAAAGTTCCTCCCTGCACCAATTATTTGATAAACGTTTAAAGATGGCCACCCATATGATGGCCACGTCCACAAGGATCTTCCGTATCAGAAAAGCTTTAATATGGTGTCCCTGTGGTCCTAAATCTTCATGTCCAGTACAAGAACTTGCACGATACCCTTGCAGCACCTCCGAATGTAGTGCAGGAGCTTTTAAAAACGCACGTTCTTTGTTACCAAGAATGCCCCATAGCATTTGAACTAACAGGGCCCAGAGATAATACTTGTCATTGAAGAATGAAACTAAAGGCCCTAGTTTCTGCTGCATCTTTGCAAGCTCCCTTCAATGACTTTCTATGGGAACCTCCTAGCCTTTCTAGAATGTTTGTATTTCCTTTCATATGGTACTAACCATATGGTTCAGACCTAAGTGTTCAGACATCTTAGTTGGAGCTCTAGGCCTTGAAAAACTTGCACATCCAATTCAGCCATTGCAAATTGGTCAATTCCCCTGTGAAAGTCAGCATATATGTTGGACATAAGAACGTATCCTGGAGCAAAATGAGGTTCTAAATGGATTACTTCTTCAAAGCAACGCCTGGCTAATGCTACATTGCCATGCATTCTGCAGGCATTCAGAAGAGATACCCAGCTTGAAAGATTAGAATGCTTGATTGCATGAAGTAGATCTTCTGCTTCTTGGAGACATCCTTCATGACCCAGAAGATCTATCATGCAACTATAGTGATCAATTTCTGGTGTCATGCCATAGCATTCGTCCATATGCTTGAGATACCAACGGCCTTCATCTACAAAGCCTGTACGACTGCAGGCAATTATAATACCAAGGAATGTGACTTTATTTGGAGTGACTTGCTGCTCTTGCATTTTTTGAAAACAGTCTATAGCAAGAAGACCTTCACCTCTTTGTGCATATGCTACAATCATTGCACCCCAGGATACTACATTCCGACTTTGCAGGCTGTTAAAAATTCTATATGAGTCCTCCAAACTACCACATTTTGCATACATATAGACAATTGTGTTCCCTATAATAATATCTGTCTCAAACCCAAAATTTAAAATCTGGTCATGAATGAGCCGTCCCTGCTCTATGGATCCTGCATTACCACATACTTTCAATATGCTTGGAAATGTGAGTTGGTCTGGAATAATTCCCTCCTTATGCATCAGGTCAAAGCAATGTAGGGTGGGTATGCAGTCATCATCCTGAGCATACCCCGCAATCATTGCATTCCATGATACGACATTCCTATCCGCCAACTTATGAAAGATTTGATGCGCCTCCTCCAGACTACCACACTTTGCATACATGTCAACCATGGTACTTCCTAAAACAACGTCTAATTCAATACGATCTCTTAAGACCTGGCAATGAACAAGCCTGCCTTGCTCTAGAGTACCTGCAGTCCCACATGCTCTTAGGATGCTAAGAAACATTACTTTGTCTGGTTTTAGTCTCTCCTCTTGCAACTCTGAGAAAACTTCAAGGGCAAGAAGGCTTTGGCCACAATCTACACAACCTGTGATCATTGCACCCCAGGACATTAAGTTTCTGTTTGGCAATTTGTTAAAGATCCTCAATGATTCCTCCAGGCTACTGCACTTTGCATACATGTCAACAAAAATAATCCCAATAGAATCATCCAAAACAAGACCATGGGTTAAAAATTGTCCATGAATCAGCCGTCCCTGCTCTATATCTCCTTGGCTGCTACAGACTTTCAAGACGTTAGTAAAGGTCACTTTGTCAGGTTTTACGCCCTCAACCACCATCTTTTCAAAAGTTTCAAAGGCGACATTGTCTTTGCCATGCTGTGCATATCCTGAGATCATTGCACCCCATGATATCACATCCGGTCTTTGCAAATTACTAAACACTTTATGTGATTCAGCCATGCTACCACATTTGGCATACATATCAACAAGGGTATTCCCCACAATGCCATCTGACTGAAACCGATGTTTCAAGATCAGCTCATGAACGAGCCTGCCCTCCTCAATGGCCTTTATACTAGCACATGCTTTCAAAATGCTTGGAAACATAAGGTTGTCAGGTTTTGTACCCTGTTCCTGCATCTTCTGAAAGCAGTTGAGAGCTAAATGTCCTTCCCCATGCTGTGCATATCCTGCAATCATTGCATCCCAGGACACAATGTCATGATTTTGCAATTGATCAAAAACCTTGCGGGCTTCTTTCAGACAACCACATTTCCCATACATGTCAACAAGTGTACTTCCTACAGCAAGATCAGTATCTAGATGAAGTTTTGAGATATTTGCATGTATGAGTTTCCCCTGATCTATGGCTCCTATGCTGCTACAGGCTTTAAGAATGCTGTTGAAGGCTACTTTGTCTGGTAGTACTCTTTCCATAACCATCTCCTGGTAACACTCAAGTGCAAAATGGCCTTTGTTATGTTGGACATAAGCTGTAAGCATTGCACCCCAAGACACTACATCTCGGTCCGGCAAAGCATAAAAGACCTTGCACGACTCCTCCAAGCTGCCACATTTGGCATACATGTTAACAAGGGTATTTCCCACTACAACATCCAACTGCAACTCTCGTTCAATAATTTGATCATGAATATGTCTTCCATGTTTAAGAGCACAAGTTGATGCACAAGCTTTAAGAACAGCAAGATAGGAATACTTGTCGCCATCTACTCCTGATTGTTGCATTTGGCTCTGCAACTGAATGCCTACCATTTCTTGTCCTACATTGGCATGAGTTGAGATGATTCCAGTCCATGTGTATATACTAATTCTTGAAATCATGTTGAACGCCCGATTTGCATCATCCACACACCCAAAAAATGCAAACAAACGAATAAGATGATTGCCCAAAACTTCAACCGATTCAATTCCAGATTGGATCATAAGAAACTGTACCCGCCTGCCACACTCCAAGTCCTTCATTTTACCAGATTTCTGCAGAAGGCAATATGCATTGTCTCTAGAGAGGGGAATACCTTGCTGCTCCATGATCTCAACTGATTCATGTGATCGTTCCTCCTTGACTAGTGCATTCAGATTATCCCAAGCCCTGCCAAATACATAATGTCAAGACAAACATAAACAAACCCTTTTCATCAAGTGAAGCAACGAGCTGATTACCTCGTAGAGAGAAAATGATAGCCCTGACAAGCGAATGGCTTTGCATTGCATCTGCTGAGCGAAACGAATCGTGAGATCATGTATGTGCCATTTAGGATATGTCTAATTCCATAAAATATGTCCGGAGTGAGCCAACGCCGCTGTGCCAATTCTATTCTATTGTAGGACCGCGGCTTCTATACAATCTACAATCTTCTAAGTAGATTCATTATCAATTAAAACTTCTTGTTTTGTGTATTTGATATGGTAGAGAGGATCATGCATGAACCCACAAAGAAATCTAACCGTAGTTCTGTGCATTCCATCTGTGGTTTCCACAGGGAACCATGTTGCTGAACCTTGGTGATCAGCCCATCTCGTATTCCATCCATCAACTCAAAGCGTTTGCAATTGATACATGCCCTAGTCTAGAGATTTCCACATTTAGTGAGAGAGTGGGTTTTAACATCTTATGGCATGGTTGTGGTTTTGCCTTTTGGCATATTCCTATATTCTATTTATATTCTAAACAAAGTGTTGCGCATGAAGAGTAACGTTTCTACAAGAAATTGGCATACAAAAGATTCTATTTGTTCGCAACTGAAAAATACATGAAGATATGCCCAAAAGGAAAACACTCCACTGCCCAGAGGTGTCTCCTAAAATTAAGGAACAAAACCCATCAATACCTAACCCTAACAACTGAAGCTAACAAAATAAGACAAGTGATAATTGCCATTTCTTGTTAGCGTGGAATCATATCAAACCCAATACTCCCCCTCAAGAATGACTCTTGTCATCTGTTTGCAACATACCTGAATAACTCAAATGCTCAAGATAAAACTATCTTACCTGCTCTCTTGTCATCTTTCTGCTCTATGAACTCAAGTGCTTTCCATTCCGCTCCCATACAAACATTCATTGTGTCTTTTCTTTCCAAGAGGCTTTGAAAAAACATCAGTTGTCATGTATTGAGTACCAAGATGTTTGATGACTACTTTTCCTTCGGCCACCTTCTCCCCGGTATTGAATTTCAATATGCTTTGCGTTAGAAAAGTTGCATGAACTTTTGACCGAGTTTACGGCTGCTTGATTGTCATTCAATATGACAATAGGTGTTCTTTGCTCTCTTCCAATGTTTTTCAGCTCTTTTGTATCTGCACAAATGCTATACATTTGGATTCACAAGTGCTCAAAGCTATAGCTTTTTGCTTTCTACTTGCCCACCTCTCACTACTCTCCATTGCAGCCTAAAACAGAAGCCCGTTTGAGACTCTTGATGAATGCCTTGGCTTGCATGATCAGCCCTTCAAGGCAAATGCAAGTGTCAGTTCTCCAGTTGCGCCTCCAAGCTCCAATCCAGTTGAAGCCTCTCCAAGCTCTAGTTCAATTGAAGCCCCTCCGAGTTCAGCTCCAATTGCACCTACATTGCATCCCCTTCAATACTTGGAACATGTGATGACGATGAACGCAGAGCGTAGGGCCATTTTGAATCTGGGCTCTGAGGCCCTTGAATAACCAGGAGGCTGGTCGTATTATGATCACTTTGATAATGTTGTTCATGCACTGATCGAAAGTGAAGCTCGCAACCGCCAACTTGAATCTCAAAACTAGGAGCTTTGTTTCCTAGTAGCCAGCCTCTATGCCCGCTTGCCTCAACATGAACTACTACCGGAGGCGGCATACAACGCAATGCCTCCAGTGGCAATGGATATGGAGCCGGCAGCAGTTGAGTTGGAGCCTGGGACTTTTGCTGGGGTCCTACCTGAAGAATTCACTCAGGCCTGGAATGGAAATAGGAGCATCAGCAGCCTTAGCTAGTCAGTAGACCGGGCTTGACTCAGTCTGGGATTTTGTATGTTTGGTCTATCCAAATCATAATTGTAAAATTTTGTCAATCAATACAACAAATTTTGTCTACTTCTATCTTTCTCCAATATAATACTTATTACATACCTTTTTTAATCGGGTTCTTGGCCATGCAACAAAAGTTCCAACACTTTCGCTAATTGTATCTCCACCGGGGTGTCTGCGAGGTAAAGCTTCATCCATAGCGCAGCAGTTAATCACTGTAACCCGGACATACTTGTCCCCGAGCTCCCCAAACAAGGATTGCTTTCAGATACCGAAGAATATGTTTAACAGTTTACCAATGACTGGCTTCTGGCCGCTTCATGTATTGGCTAACAATGATGACACTTGCAGCAATATCTGGGTGACTACACAATGTAAAATGCATCAGAGATCCTACGATATTTCTGTAGGAAATACCCACCTCATTTTTGTCATCGTGAAAGACTAGGGCAATGGACAAAGAATGAGACATAGCATGGGTACTTACCATGTGTGAATCCGACATGTTGCACCTTTAGAGTAAAGACTCAATCCCTGGAATGGAAATGGGAGCATCAGCAGCCCGGCTAGTCAGTAGACTGGGCTTGACTCAGTCTGGGATTTTGTATGTCTGGTTTATCCAGATCATAATTGTAAAATTTTGTCAATCAATACAACAACTTTTGTCTACTTCTATCTTTCTCCAATATAATACTTATTACATACCTTTTTTAATCGGGTTCATTCTGGAAAAACCTAGACCACAGAAAAATGTGTGAATAGTCTTATAATTTGCCTTTAGATTCGTGTGATCGGCAAAAAAAGATATTAAGTTTTTCATTAAGGCTGAAGTTAATAAACCAAGCCCAGTGCAGTGCTGTGGGGCTAAAGTTGGACGCCTATCAATGAACCCACATTGTAACCAATGGATTCTCTCTCTATCTTATCTCTATATTCTCTCTTCATCAAGCCCAGCATTGTTAAGCTAATGTTGGGAACTTGTGAATGAAACACAGGCTATGCATAGCATACACAATATAAAGCCAACCAAGCATGTATTAGAATTTTGGACTTGTACAACTTGTAAATTGTGGTGGTGCTTGAGAAGGGCAGCCATGCTAGACTATGAGAGGTTTATTGGGCGCTATCAATATTGAGATGCTTCAATGTTTACAAGAAAAATGGTGAAACTACTTTCGATGAAGGTATAGAACTATGTTTATCAATTTTCTAAGATATAGTTATAGAATTTAAGATGAAAATAGAGAAAAGGCAAACATGCTTAGAAAATTATTTTAACATGGTGATTAAATTGTTTATCTTCACTCCAATTGCAATGTCTATAGAAATGGTTCATATCATGTCTAAATTCAGCTCTATTTTAACATGCAGCCTATGCACCCTTTCAAGGAGGGGATCTAGATAATATGATTGATAAGCATAACAGCCATACACATATTGCCTCTTTACATTATAAAACTACCTGCCTATTTGCCATGTCAATTCATTTCTATCTCATTTCCTAAAGAGGAGCATGTTTTCCAAATTAAATGAAAATGTGACATACAAACACTCAATTAGGTGAGAACTGCACCCAAAGTCGTGCTTTCTACATTACACAATCTCTGGTAATTTTAGAAGAAGCAAAACAATTAAGTGTTCCTAGTTGTTGATCTCCTAACATGAAACTAATTGGGTACTGGAATTTATAGCCCTTACAACAAAGGGCTAAACAAAGACCACGGAGTCTCTATTAAATATATGATAGCTTGCATACTGAGCTTAGTTTATAATACATTAGTTTATGATAAAATGAGTCATTTCATCGATTCCTTCAATATTTACCATCTCTAGCTCAATTGGCAACACATAACCCTAAAACCGTTGGTTAAGGGGCGGGTGCCTAAGTTAACCCCGAGATATGTTGGACCTTTAAAGATTGTTAAAAGGTTGGGTACCACAACATATGAGTTGGCATTACCACAGGATATTGGGATCCATCCTGTATTTCATATTTGCCAGCTTAAGCGAGCTATACTAGATGCGGACAATGTTGTTAGTCCTGAGAGTATACTGCTGGTGTTAAACTCCATTGTAACACGCGAACAAATTCTAGATACTTGTGTTCGGCAGTTGTGCAATAGAGATATTCGTGAATATCTAGCCTTGTGGTTTATACATACTGTCTAGGGATGAAAAAGCACAAACAAACATCACTGAATTCAAAATGGAACTATAATATTCTAAAATGCCATAATTCATCAGATTCTAAGCATAAATTTTTCGTTGGATGCTACACCTTGCAACTAAACAGACCCACGGTTTAGGACTATTTTGATAGATACTAATGGGAAAGACATATAAAGTTATTTAAGAAATTTTTTGCCACAATAGAGGGGCCCGATCAGCGCCATATCCTGCATATGCCAGATTAACCTGTGCAATGAAAGCCAAGCAAAAGATTCCAAAAGCTCTTAGATGCAGTAAGAAGCATAAGAATTAGAAAAAAAAGCAGAGAATTAGCAACGATGAAATAAAGACACTTGATATTTCCAACCGTAGGATGAATTGTATTTGTCTTTGTCTTTGTACATCATCTCTACCTCCATATGTCTCATAGTTACCTGGAACGGGAACGGAACAGGAACGCAGACCTAAAATTTGGAACGGGAACGGGAACGGATCGGAACGGGAACGGCCAACATTCGTATTTTTAAAATTTAGGCGTTCCCTTTGCCTCATGATCATTGTAGAACCCTTAGAATTTAAAAAGGGATACATGAAGACTACTTTGTGGATAAAAACATGCAACCCACTCCATAAATGCTTCATTTTTTATAAAACATTATATTAAAGATGTGAAAACATAGTATTACATTTATATTTCCAAAACAATAGAAATATAAAGCAATAAGACATAAGATTCATAGATCAGTTTCATTCAACAGCATATATATTATATAAGTTTCATAGATAACTTCCAACGAGATTGTTCACTCATCCTGCAAAAGAAGAAAACATATTCTAAGTTCATATAAAAATAAGTATAAGAACTATCATCAAGCAACTACAATTTAGTAGAATAAATATAATTGTTACCTTCATTTTGCTCTTCCACAACTTGTTCATCGAAGTCTTCAGTCTCTTCTTCCTCGGCTGCCTCCTCATGAGTTTGATTTTGATCGTCCTCTTTGATCTTTGATCATCCTCTTCTTTTAATCTTGTACAATGCAAAGCCTGCAAAAATGAATCTTGAAATCTTGAAACATTTAAGGTTGGGCGCAGATGGAAGTTTCATTCATTTTCATTTTCTGCTGCAAATACAGTCATCTTTGTATTTGGCCAATAGAATTTAATGTGCACATATCAATAAGGTACTGACAGACAGAACTAACCAATAGGCAATAAACAATATCTAGAAATTTAGAATACTTACAAGTTTCTAATCAATCTGGTGATGAACAGGTGAGCAGCAGTAAGCACGAAATTTGTCTGAGAAAACAAGTCGTTTTGACCAATAAAGGAGTTCGGTTCGGAACGGCGTTCCCGGTAACTATGATATGTCTGCCACTAATGTTATAGACGACCAAAGAAATGAAATGAATCAAGATTCTAGCATCGATCCAAGTTTGCTTGCTTGTTCCTAAATTTATGGAAAATTTGGAAAAAGAACAAAACTGCATTTTGCTTGTTCCTAAATCTATGAGGAAAAGAGAAAAAAAAAAAGCAAAACTGCATTTATGTCTCATCTTGTCAACATAACAAAAAGTTTGAATCCTTTGTTAAAATTTAGAATGGAGGACAGAAATTTAAGGCAGCCTTACCGGTCCCAAAAATGCATGTCCAGCCTTTGTTTGACATTTGTTTGTTGGCCCAAAGCTATGCCAAAGAGTTATAAGGGAATAGAAAGCAAGTAATGTTAGCTTTTTCGCTGTTATGCCCCATATAATGATTTGAGGTTACTATTTTTCTTTCACCAACGGATCTTAATAAGCCTTGATTTAGCAACATGTATTTTAAAGATAGAGGAAACGAGTTTTGAACATGCAAACAAATTGGCTAAGAAATATATCTTTGCAAGAAGAATGCTCATAGTGGTAGTTCTTGCTATAGTTATAGGAAATGGTAGTACTATTGCAACATTAGGTGTGTGGCCTTTTCTCTTACTCACGAAAGAGAGTCAAAAGGTTCTTCCATCTCTAACATTCTGTTTGTGCATCAAATTTCAGGATTTGTTTATCCACGAGGGATAAATATTTCTTGACTGTTTCTCTGTACAAATGCTTTAGGTATCTAAGATATGTTCCTTTTGTTATTGCAGCATTTTGTTAGTGGATGCTTCATTAAATAAATTTTAAAGGCCCTTTCACCAGCATTCTCACATCTACAGTAAGTATTTCATGTCGTGGTTTCATTTCGCAAAAACATTTCAGTTCCTCTGCATTCGTCCATTTCTCTGCTGGATTTGACCTCCAACTTGCCTTTTACTTTGATGCTTTCCATTTACTACTCCGTAAGCAAGAAATAAACCGATTGAGAAGTTTATATTCTTTAGCATGCTTAGATAACATACTATGTAAGTCGTTGCACACCCTTTTCACCTTCTTGCAAGCATATAGCTCTATGCAGCAAGCAAATGTGCAGCTAGAAGTTTTAACACCCATCTGTCTATTGCTGCAAAAATTTCATATATATGTGTTCACTATTCTTATATTATGCCGCCTATTTGCATCATGTCTCTTTTGTCTCCAATCAAATGCAACAAATATGCAGCATATGTTTCTTTAATGGTTCCAAAATTTGTAAACGCATATGATTCTTTAATGGTTTCAGAATTAGATGCCTGTATATGGAAGGCAAGAAAGCCTCTAATGAAGAAAACATGTTAACAATTTAGAATGGGTTCATCAGCAAAATTATATTGTGGTTATTATGGTTGGAGAATTGAGTTTATTGTATTAAAGCTTCTCCTGACAGGGAGCACTTTAGACAGTTTAGCATGGTCTATTTACGGATTTCATGTTTCTTTAACCAAAGATGGAAGTGCAAATAGACATTCTATAGATATCTGATGCTACATTGTTAATGCAAATTAAACGAAAGGAGTAAGTTACTCAATAAGGACATCCTTGAGATTATATTTGATATAATGGTTGTGCATTTGCAAAAAGGTGGGAGAAGTAAAATATTGCCGGAAAACCATTTTCAGATGCTAAAAGTCACACCCTGAAAAGGGCACACCGGCATGAAAGAGAATGGGCAAAAACTTTTTAAGTAAATAGACTAGTAAACGTGTGCCCGGCATTGCCGGGCTAATGTTCTGACATGTGTTTTTACTCAGCCTTCAACATCCATATGTGCAACTTCGACATATCGCATGTTGATATTGGCAACAATGGACATTATTTGCTTTTGTCATTATTTTTGTTATTGAAATTGTCAATGATTGTATCATCAATGTATTAACTTTGAGTTTATAAATTTTAGTAGAGAAAGCAATGCTTTATAAGGGATGTAGGGGGTTTAGGCATTGAAACTATACTCCTGCTATGGCTACAATTGCTGGTAGTCTTGATTGTTGAATAAATTCTCTGCCCGAATCCTTTATGCGTTCTTATAAAAGCTTCCAGCACTAAGTTAAGCATGTTCCTTCTTTTGTATCCCTCACCATGTTGTTACAGCTTTATTCATGCACAGATTGTAGCTCGTAAGAAGACCAGTGTATCCAGTAAGAAGACTAGTGTATTGTATTGGTGTGTCGTTGTATAGGTGAGCCGTCAGCATTAGATTGGAACTGGGGTTCAATTCCCTAGGCTCGTCTCATCTTTGAATGCTGGTGATGTGTTTGAGTTATGCCATAGCGTAGATTATATATTCATATATGCCACTGTATTATATGGGTATAAGTGTGCCTAAATACTGTCTTAACCCATGGTGTCTGGTCAAGGAGCGACCCTTTAAAAGCGGGTCAGTTTGGCCCTAGAAAGACCTCACATAGGTGACCGGGATGTATGTAGAGGGAATATCCTGAGAATTGTGCCACGATCAGAGGGTCCATAAAAAATAAATAGTTTAGCCATAAATACGGTTTCATACATGGCTGTTTTTGGGAGACTTTTTTTCCGCTTTGAAGGAGTTCACAGCTAGGTTTCACCAGTGCATGCTTCTCTCATAAAACTTTAGAATCTTTCTCATACGAATTGAACCATCTTCTATAATTGTGTCCCAAAAATAACATTACAATAGAGTTTATACAAGGAATTCAACCATGACGACAGGACGGACAATCATATCCCTTTCGTCTTCAATGAGAAATTTTGAAAAACAGTAACGGCATGGGCCACAATGTGGCCTGAAAGTACAGAATAAGCCTGTGATATATTTGGTGACTTCCACAACTGCTGGCAAACAAGTGTAGCAACACAGCTGAAGAAAAATAAATCATGCCTTGTTCCTGAGCCATAGACCATGTAACGCACATCTTTGTGCCTGCATCTTTCTTGTCGGCAGCATCACGCTCATCCAGAGAAAATTTAGATTAAACTCATATATAAAGTTTTCCTTTAGGCCCATTCTTTCTCTTAAGTTAAAATCCCCAATTTAATAATGACAGGAGACGATCCACATCAGTTGATGTTGGGGGGCTTCATCAATTGAGCCTGAGGAAAACCCATATAAAATCTTCACATGCATAACCATGGCAAATTCTGGAATCCTCAATTTAACAATGACACAGTAGACCAGCCACATCAGTTGATGCTGGGGTGCTTCATCAATTGAGCCTGAGGAAGCCGATTTTAATTTTCACATGCATAACCATCTGTTGCTCATGTCTATAGCTTTCCATGAAGGTTACATCTGAAAACTATCTATACATTCCATAATAATTTACAATACGACTTAGCTGAGCCAGTATTAGGAAACAAGCACCAAGGTACATTGCAAAAATTGGTTACTACATTACTGATGAAGGTAACCCATACTTTGCTTATAATGGATAACTTCCTTATAAGATGCAATATCGCAGCCCCAGTCACCACTTGCACTCCTTCGAGAAAAATCTTGCTTTCTTTTAGATCCTTTGGTGCCAAACACTGCATAAATTGCATTGTCAGATGAAGATTAATTCAGTTTGCAATAAAATTTTCATCTCATTCTTGAATTCAAGTGCATTTGTATCTGATTAAACATAGGTAATTTATTTTGCTGTGAGTAACTTAAGCTATAAGTCACTGTACCTTCTTGTAGGCTACAAGTCTTCGCACTTGCAAATATCTCATCTGGATCCATGTGTGCCTGCCTCAATAGCTGTTTCAAAAGTTCGTCCTTCCTGCATAGATCAAGGAAGATATTATTGCATAAATTTTAAAAGATGGCCCCCAATATGTAAAGTGCATAATAGGTTACCTTGCCCACAAAGGAATCGGTTTTCGGGGTATCTCCTCATCATCTTCATCTTCCTCATCGGAAGAGCTTTTGTATGGTGATATTTCATAAGTCTGTGGTCCTACATCTTCCTGTTCAGTACAAGGGCTTGCACAATACCCTTGTCCTGCAGCACCTAGACCAAGTCCTCGAACTGCTGAGTGTAGTGCGGGAGTTCCCAAAGATGTACATGGCTTATTAGCAATAATGCTACGTGTTACCAGATCTTCAACCTGTCCAACATTCGGCCGTGCGCAATATCCTTGTCCCATAGCACCTGAACTAACTCCTCGGACTGGAGGATGTAGTGCAGGAGTCCCCAGAGATTTACCTATTTTGCTAGCACCATTAGCTTGAGAAGCAGCAATGATAGGACCTGTCATCTGAGAAATGGAACTGAAAGTTTGAATGTCTGCTCCAAAAGATGGCATTGCTGCACTATTTCTTGCCTCTGGAGCATTCACAGCATAAGGTGAATTGACATGGTTCCTCATCAGTACCCGCAACGCAGGACCCAGACCTGCTTGAGAAGACAGAGATGTTGTCCGCCCTTCTTTATCACCATGTCCAAATGTAGCAGCTCGCAACTTATCTTTCCCAGAGTTGGGTTTTGCTTGTGAGTCCCATTGCAAAGTTCCTGCTGTAGTTAACATTTCACACATGCTGGATACCTGCAAAGCTGGGATACTCAGAACTTTGATATATAGCTAATTCTCACAAGATGTTTACCTTTTCAGCCCTTCCCTTTTCTTTCTCAATCAGCTTAAGCCGCTGGAAGTTCTCCTCCTTGCGTTTCCTCTCTGCTTCTTTCACAGCCAACCATGCATCCTTGGCATCCTGTTCGTCTTTCCTTCTGCGCTCAATTTCTCTCTCCTTTTCCAATCTGCGTTGTCTTTTCATCTCCTCTTCAAAAGCCCTTTTCTCCCGTTCGCTTTCTTCCTGGGACATGCATAGCAAAACTGTAAGCCATTTTCCTACTTTGATAAAGATAATTTGAGTCCTGCAGAACATACCAGAGCTTTTCGTCGTAGTTCCCTCTCTTCCAACTCTGCTCTCTGTTTTTCTTCTTGTAACCGACGTAGCTTATGCACATCTTCCAGCTTGCGACGCTTTGCTTCTTGCTTTTCTTCACGTCCTCTTCTTTCTATCTCCTCCTTTTTCCTCTTTTTTGCTGCAAATTCCATCTCCTTCCTTTTCCATTCCTCCTCCTTCTTCTTGTGCTCCTCTTCAAGCTTCTTCGTTTTCTCATGTTCGGCTTGATGCTTCACTTCCACCATCCTTTTTGGTCTCAAGTGCAGAGAGCTATTGCTGATAGAAGACCCTGCCAATGGTTTGCCATGCACATCTGAAACAGGCTTGTTTTCAATCCTCTGCTCATGCTTATTTTGTTGTTGTAAATTTCTCTCTTTTGCTTGCTTTAGTGATTCCAACCGTGCTCTTCTTTCCTGCTCTCTCTTCTCTTCCTGTCTTTTGGCAGCTTCTGCAGCCTCAAGTGCCTTCACCTTGACTTCTCTTTTACCTACATAGGGTTATTCAACATGAGAATCTTTCTCCTGCTGAAACAACACATCATGCAAAGAAAGAAAAACGAAATAGTGACATTACCAGGACATGCTGCAGCAGCTTGTTGCTGAATCACTAGAGGCAAAAAGGACTGCATATTACCAACAAGGTTCGATGCTTTGGTTACAGGCTTACATGTTTTCTCGACAGTAGAATTAGATACTCCAAATGTATTGTCGGTAGAAAAGGACAACATTTTTCTTGGAGTATGATCATCATAGGAGAGTTCCATGGGAATGTTTTCTTTCTCTTCTGCAATACAGACAACTCCTACAGGCTCTCTATTGGGAAGCAATGCCTCTGCAGACAAGATGCAAATGCAAAGAGAATGTTAGATGTATATGATCAAACATTAAGCATTACATTTCTGGTGCCATTATTATAAGTGATATTACCTAAATCTTTACTAGAAACTGCTTCCGGTGGACCTAGTAGATGATTTCGCTCCCTTCTTGTGCTTGAGTTACAATCTGAGAACCTACGATCATATGAGTGCATACTACGTGCACTTGAAACCGATGTCATCCTCAGCTTGTTTTCCTGGGACAAGCAATACCCAATACTACATTCGTTTCCATCAATGCTAGCAATTCCCTCATCCGAAAAGCGAAAAGCTTCTACAAAAATTCCTTCATCCTCTATGGTCTGCTGAGATATTTGATGTTTTCCAAAGATGGATTTGCCAGTTCCTTCAGCCCTAGCATAATGATGACCCTCAATGCTACCACTTCTCCTGCCTGCAACAACATCCAAAAGCAAATGTTGGTTGCCTATGTGTGGGATTTTAGAATCAGACATTCTACTGAGTTTCTCATCTGAAGTAGGTTCTTCTGTTTGCTCACCAGCAGCAACCTGGCTACCATATGATCTCCTATTACTATCATAGAGCTTGCCCTCAACAGAAGAAAAGACACCACATGGTCCTTCATCCTCTATGTTCTGCGGAGATATTGGATGTTTTTCAAGCTTGGATTTTTCAGTTCCTTCAGATCCATCATTATGATGCCCCTCAAGAGGCACTGCAATGCTACCACTTCTCCTGCCTGCTGAAAATAAATGTTGGTTGCCTATGTAAATAACAACCTGCTTATCTATTTCACACTGTGTCTTCAATTCTGGACTTTGGTCTGGTATATTAGCCCTACTTTCTCCATTCTGCTCGTTGCTTTTAGTCTCGCTGTCTGAACCCTTCCCAGAGGTATGCTGCCAGCATTCATTGGCAATGTCAGTAACTAGTGTGACAGGAACCTTATCTTCTCCATTTCCCTTGGATTTTCTGGCCTCTCCTTCTGTCCCTTGGTAGTGTTCAAAAAGATGTGAAATGCTACCTCCTGTCCCCAGGCCTTGCTCACTTAGGGGCCCCTTTGAATTCCCAGGCGAACCATCAAAGGACGTCTTGTTGACAATATGATTCACCACATTTTGCATCCCATCCTCAATGTAACCACAAGCAGGAATATTCAGATCAAGCCAAACCCTTACATCTGCTGTTGCCATGTTTGATTGCTCCTCTACTTCTGGGTCTTGACAATGCCGTCCCTCAGCTTGGGGGGCATCTCTATGAAGACTGGTACTTGGTATGTTTTCCTCAGGGCCATGACCGTCGACCTTTTCTGAACCTGAACTGAGATGTCTAACATCTTCCGCATGGATACATGGGGATACTATTGGTTCTTCGTTGCTAGAACTGCATTTCTGTGAAATCCTTGGTGAGGGTTCACGAGTCCCATTGGTTTGATCTGCTTCTTTGCTATTTGATAAATCCTTTTCTGAACCTGAACTGAGATGTCTAACATCTTCCGCAGGGATACATGGCAATGCTAATGGTTCTTCCTTGATAGAACTGCATTTCTGTAAAACCATTGGTGAGGGTTCACAAGTCTCAGAGGCTTGATCTGCTTCCTCACTATTTGATAAATCCATTTCTGAACCTGAACTGAGATGTCTAACATCTTCCGCAGGAATACATGGCGATGCTATTGGTTCTTCCTTGATAGAACTGCATTTCTGTAAAATCCTTGGTGAGGGTTCACTAGTCTCATTGGCTTGATCTGATTGCTTGCTATTTAATAAATCTATTTCTGAACCTGAACTGAGATGTCTAACATCTTCCGCAGGAATACATGGCGATGCTATTGGTTCTTCCTTGATAGAACTGCATTTCTGTAAAATCCTTGGTGAGGGTTCACTACTCGCATAGGCTTGGTCTGCTTCCTTGCTATTTGATAAATCCTTTCCTGAATCTGAACTAAGATGTCTAACATCTTCCGCAGGGATACATGGCGAAGCTATTAGTTCTTCCTTGATAGAACTGCATACCTGTAAAATCCTTGGTGAGGGTTTGCGAGTCTCATTGGCTTGATCTGCTTGCTTGCTATTTGATAAATCCTTTTTTGAACCTGCAGGGATGCATGGAGATACTATTGGTTCTTCCTTGATAGAACTGCAATTCTGTAAAATCCTTGGTGAGGGTTCACTAGTCTCATTGGCTTGATCTGTTTGCTTGCTATTTAATAAATCCTTACGCCTTGTCTTCCTTGCTGGAGGTTTATCCTCGTACACAATCAGAGGCTCTGTTACACTACCATTTCCAAGCTGTCTGGCACGAGACCTTGTCATGCGCGTAGCTAGACCACCCCCTTGTGTTGTATCATCTCTTGCATCCTTGGCTATGGCCTTTTTGAGTCTCTTGTTCCTGTTTCGTCCATTTGGGTCTCCCGCAGATCTCAAATTTTCTCCGGAATTATCCAAGCCCTTGGCTGCCGAGTTTGGGTCTTTCTCGCCCTTGCATTTTCCACCTGAACCTTCCAAATTTACTGTGTTTGGAGTAGAATCGATTAAAGCCTTGCTTGTGGCTTTCCGAACACCTTTTTTCTTGCTTTTCTCGTCCGAATCTTCTACAGGTATCAAATTTACAGCGGCGATTGAATCAACATTCTTTGAGTCAATGGGCGCAACATCTGTAGGTTTTCTACCTTTGGTTTGTCTTTTTATGGATGCGGAAGATGCAAAAACGTTATTCTCCTTCTCAAACTCTGAATGGTCTGCATGAACCTGTTCGTTAGGGGAAATCTTCCTGCGCTTTGAATGCTTGAACATTCCATCTGCATCAAGAAGCTCTATCACTCTGTGAGCGGCCTCTATGAAATATTGTTTCTGTTGATGGTATTGGGTCTCCACATGCTCCACACTGGTTAAGAACAACTTGATCCTTGCCTCATCCATCTTGCAAAGACTCTTTATCTCAATATCTGGAGAGCCCAGAATCAGATGCACATTTCTGCAATAAACCAATTAGAAAACTAAAGAACCCATTTACCTCGCATTGCAAACACATTTAGTCCGACACTAAGGTGAATGTGGAGAAGAAGGCATTAGCTCTATGAATCCAAGCGCCAGTTTTTCTAGTTCTGGTTGGGAACAAAACACCCCATGTTTGAAGGAAAAGTGAAAGAGGTTTGAATTCGGGAGAAAAACAAGCGCCCATTTGAACAACAGCGGCTAAAATGTGCTTCAAAACTCTGGCGGTCCGCCATAGCCCAAAGCTCGGAAAATCCTTCCCATGTACCAAATGGAGCATATACGATAGCCGTTAGGAGAAGAGAGTTCGAAAATTTTTGCCATTCCACGTGGCATCCACGTGTGTCCGTTCACGTATCTTCTAATGTAAGCTTCAAAGTTGTGTTCCTTGGTTTGTTCAACATGCCATTTCTTTGTGTCATTGTTTGAGAGACAATTTATTGATTGTTTCTTTTGCACTTTTGGGTTGCAGATCGAGGGTGAGTTTTTAGCATATGCTACTGAATATTCTATTTAGACGATGGATCTTTGGCATGTATGGGATTTCGATGGTGGAGATTTGGCCTAGAGCTTAGACAACGGCGATTTACTTTTTTCTTGTTCTTTTCTGTATACAGGTATGTCCGTTTAGGGGACATTCTTGTAACATGGAAAAGACTTAGGAGGCATTCTGATGCAAGTAAAAAGCTTAAGAATGTTGGATAAATACTCTAGAATGCAGGTAAACACTCTGGAATGCATGGTAAACTCTCCCGAATGAAGGTAAACAAGCAGTAGAAGCACAACAGCCGTTGTAGAGGCTCTGGTCCGTGATCAAAAAAAATTTTACTAACATTTGTTTGTAATAGGAAACTGCCACGGGGAGGAGTTTCCGGCCGGCGAAAGAAAGTTTCTTTTCGAGAAACTCAGGCATGTGGCGGTTCCCTTCGTAAACAAGCTGGGGGTGCTTTTTTCCGAGGTGGCGTAGGCGTGTAAAATCGTGGAAAAAAATCATTCTATTGCGTGTGTTTCTTTTTTTCTTCAAGCTTTGGCGATGGCATAAGTCTGGCATGCTCCGAGACCTTTTTTTGAGGTGCTGCTGAGGCGCTCGCCTTGTCGTCTAGTTCTGCAGTGGCGCCTTGGCCTTAGATTCATTTTGATATCTGTTTTGCTGGATTTGGAGCTTGCTTCAAGTGTTTGTGATGAGTTTTTGAGTTCCGACGAGTTCTGGCGAGTTTTACAGTGGCGCCTTGGCCTTACCTTCATTTTGATATCTGTTTTGCTGGATTTGGAGCTTGCTTCAAGTCTTGCCCTGAGTTTTTGAGTTCCGACAAGTTCTGGCGAGTTTGTGATGAGTTCTGGCGAGTTCTGGAGCGTTGTGGCAAGTTTTAGGAGTTTGGCGAGCTTCTTAAGGTAATTTTTTTAGTTTTTAGTTTCCTTAGTAAAATTCTAACACTTTCTTGTTTGTTTCTTGCAGTTCTCGATAGTATGGAGGAGGAAAGCAGGTTCTGCTTTGTCATTTTGTTGTTGCTTGGCTTGCATGTAGTGTTAGCTGACTGCATTCGGGCTAGCAGACCATCTTTTGCTATTCTTGATCCGGATGAAGACCTCTGTAGGGAAGAAAGAGGAATAGACATGGATTCTGTGTTAGAAAGTGTAAATCGTGAAGATGTTATGGAGTTAATGGACAGTGTGGCAAATGAAGAGTGGTTGCACGTGGATTTTGTTGAGCCAGATGGCAAGGATGATGAATGTCAAGAGCTTATGGCCTTAAATGAGAGAATGTTAAAGGAGATTGATGGAGGAGGTAAGGATAAGTCGCCTAGGGTAAGTCAGTGGGCTAGAAAGAAATTTGACAAATGGAGGGTGTGGGTTGGAGAAGATATTTCTGTTCCAATCGAGGATATTCCTCACATTAAGTTGGATAATCTGCTTGCGAGGTTTATGATTCAAGTGAAGAAGAGAAATGGTCTGTTGTATCCTCCATCAAGATAAATCTTTACCTTTCTTTGTCTTTTAATTGTTTGCTCTATTTCTAACTTTGTTTCTTGCAGCTTGAACTGCCTTTATAAGGCATTTGGCAGAATGATAAGAAAGAAGCAAGATGCTACTATTGCAGCAACAGCACAAAGGGACGTTATTCCTTTCAATATTTTGCATGGTCCCGTGTTTACTAGGTCTAGGCTTACATTTATAGGAGCTTCAGATAGATCTAGGTTGGCTGGAGTTGTCACTAGACCAAAGAAAGTCCCCGTTTTATCTTTTAGGACTGAGCTGGTATGACTATGAAATATCTCATAGTAGGGGCTGTCAGAAGTGACTCTGTTTCTATTTGTGTTCAAGGTTTGCTACTAGAGCTGCTGGTGAGATTTGGAGTGTAATGAATGTTGATTTAACCATTGAATCTGATAACTCGAGTAAGTTTTTGCTGTATATTGAAAGAACAAGCAAGAATTGGGGTACAACAGTTACCAGATTCGATCCTTCTCACTTTAGACCTCCTATATGGAGTTATAAGCAGGATTTTCTGGTGACATATAAATAATATATGCGCCATTTATCTGCCAAGGAGTCTCCAGCGCCTCGACCTTTATTTCTTCAGCCAATTGACAGACCTAGAGATGTAAGTATTCCACTTTCCTATTTATTTTTGTTTTCTTGTTTATTTCTGACATGCATTTATTTTCAGGCATGGTATTGGAAGATCAGGGTTGGTCAGAATGCATTAACATCCTAGTTGAAGGCGATGGGAAAGATCCTGGATGCTGAAATGTCAAACAAGAGTGGCAGGGTATCTGCTGTAACTCGGATGTCGTTGGCTGGTGTACCTCCAGAATTTGGCAAGCTCGTTACTGAACATAGGAGTATCGAGTCGTATCAGAAGTAAGTGAACGTTAATTTGTTTTAATTTATTTTAATTACTCTATTCTGATGTTTGCATTATTGTGTTGTGCAAGTATTACAGATCTACAGATATTCAAGTGAATGCAGCTATGAATATTATGCTCGTCCGTATAATAAAAATGGGACATTTAAGATGTACGAGGATGTTCTTAAAGAAATGAAGAAGCAGGAGTCGAAATTTCTTGGTTCATCATCCTATAAAGTGTTGCAGCAGAATCATTCGTTTAAATTGGATTTATGTCTGTTTCAAAAGCACGCCACTTTTGCATACCCTTTTTTTCAATATAGTGTTGTGGTGTGTGACATGTGCAAGGTTGCAAATTTTTACATTATCGTAGCGGGTGGTTTAACATTTTCTTATTTTAGTGCGAAGAATGTGCTGCGTGATTAGCATTTGTAGATAACAACACATCAATATACACAGAACACTTTTTACATTGTATTCACTTGATATGAAGAACATCTTCTTGATGTCTTCAGGGCTTCTCTACCAATGTACCCTCCAACATGAAGTTCACAGCAAGTGGTATCAAGTGATGCAAAAGCCTCAACAAGATAGCTTGCCAGATTGATTGCAAACCCATGTTTATTCAAGGGCCGCTTTTCTTTTGTCGGCAATTCTAGAGTGATGTCTTTCTGATAAAGGTCAAGAACATCAAATTCCTGGCATTCAATTGCTTCATCCTCATCATCTGCTTTGTAGATTACATTTTTCAAGCTGGGTTCATCCAAAAGAAAACACTGCCATGCACCTTTATCTGATGCCCCTTTGCTCTTAGCTACCGCATAGTCATCATCTAGCACAAGGGATATCATTATGAAGATTATACAGGCAACCTTTGTCTCAAAGAGAACCTTACCTAACGACCTTTAGGCATTCCAAGTCGTATGAAGCCACCAAAGCATGCATATGAGGCTCTCCTGGAGAACATATGATGACAATAGTAAAGAGCTTCTCGGTTGTTAAGCCTATGCAGCTAGTAAAAAAACGAATGTACTCTTTTTGATTAATCCCCTTCTCTCCTTTTGCAGTCTTGTTATCCAATACAAACAGAGAAATATTACGAGGGCCTATTGTTGTATCGAGTAGGAGACCTTTATAGCCAGTAGAGACCAGGTATTAGAGTGCATGTAAGTCACCACCAGCATCTTTCAGGATGGCAACCTTTCTTCTCAGCTCAGTCATCACCTTATCTGATAGTTTTGTAGTATGCTGTTGGTTCTTTGATTTCCTGTTTTTCAGAAAGTCCTTGGACCAGAAGATGTATTTCTTGATGTCATCAGCAGACACGCCATACTTGTCTAGTAGGCCGAGTTCAGACAATGTTACATCACCAGATAGCTTCTGAAGTTCTTGCCCAATTGCTACCTTCATAACTCGCATGTCCTTTATATGAGTGCAACAATCAACGAAGGACATTTAGTCCTTAATTGAAGAAGCCTTCTTGTACATAACTTCTTTATTTATGCATTGATCTAACAGCCAAATGACTTCATTATCCTAAAGGCCCTGTACTTTTCTCATCTCGGTGGTCTTCAAAGTATCTTGAGGAGGCACTCTTCCCATTGCATCTGGTAGCTGTTTCTGAGCATAAGCATCCCAGAACTCGTTCCACTTCGCCAAGACTTCGTCCTTAGCGAAGATGATCCTGTAGGCATCTGTAGGGCCTCTGGAAGATGCTTCAGACGTTTTCCCAGCTTCCTCCCCACTTTTTTCTGTCTTTTTGGGCCTTGGTTTCTTATCTTGGATGATGGTCTGGGCCAAGTCTTTTCCAATACCTTATAATCCTCAGACTTCATGCCTCCCTGTCTTGTTTGCAGCGGTCTTCCATATTTTATCCATTGCTGGTGGGTATGACGGAGTTGTTCCTCGTAAGGGCTGCACGAATCAAGAAAGGACGAAGCCGGACATGTCCAAATCGTTTTTGGCGTGTATTCGTGCCTCGTGACGTGAATTGCCAGCTGAATACACGCCAGAAGCGATTTCGGCGCGCATAAGATTACAATTCGTGCCGGGCATGTATTCATGCTGCCTTGCGTGCCCAAATCGCTTCTGGCGTGTATTCAGCTGGCAATTCGCGCCTGGAGCGAATTGGCAGGATGAGTACACGCCAGAAGTGAATTGGACACGCAAAAGATTGCAAATTTGCGCCTGGCGTGCCAGACACGAATTGGCAATCTACTGTGTGCCCAATTCGCTTCTGGCATGTACTCATGCTAACAATTCGCGCCAGGCGCAAACTGACAGCATGAATACATGCCTGACCTAATCTATTGCTGTTATTCCTAGTTGATATATCTAAATGCCATCTAATATACTAACCTTTTATAAAGGAAAACTTCGCCCATTTCGTTTAATGTTGCACTACGAGATCCTCTGCAGGTGTATGGGGGCTTAGAAACCGACACCTCCTATGGTTGTAATGAAGCAAATACATGGTTTGTCCTGTTTGCTTAGCCTGGTTGGATAGGGATCGTTGTGCTTCAATAGAATGATGTCCGTCAATAATAATAAAGCATACATTTGGGTTCTCTACTATAAGCTCCTCCAGCGTTGTCCATTGGAGTGGAGCATCCTTTTTCTTATCTCAAGGAAGCACGTCTGCTGGCATGGGGACTTGGCCTGGATTCCTCCCAATCGCCCTCAAGATTTCTCTTGCATGCTCAAGGTCATACCTCCTGCTAACAAATGTTGGCTTATGTGATTTCACCAGACGGTCAACATGGATGGATGTGTAAAAGATTGGCCAAGTGGGTAGTTGTCTGCATACTTGACTAACCTAGTCATTGCCTCCAGCTGCGAATTTTTTTCGGACTCATTTTCTGCCAGCATGCCATCAATTGTTGCAACTGGGATGTCCTTTCCTAAGTCCAGCAATCTTCGTACATCCCTGATATCATTTCGATGCTTCAAGTCTTCCAGATAGTACCTTAGAGAAGGTCCTCGCAAAGCTCTCCTCACTGCAGACACCCCTTCACTTATAGACACTGGAGTGAGAGCAGTATTTTGAGGCCATCCATACTTGAAACATGACTCGGCACTCACATCCTTCTTCATCAGACCATCTTTGAGAGTTGTTGCCTTGGCATGTGTAAAACTGACGAGATCTTTCTTGTGGTTCTTTACAACCTCCACGAGGATTTGACAATATATGTCATCCTGCTCCTCACAAGTGATAAGAATACCTTGTTTCTTCATGAGATCGGTCTCTTTCTTCCTGGAGTATAACACAAGATCCACCTTACCATTTGTTTTGCCTACGTCAGTATACCACTCCGCACTATCATCCATCTTCTTCTCGGGGCATCGAGGATCTGTTTTTGCTCTGATAATGGATCTGCTATCATCCATCGACAATGCATAGGATACTGCATCCTTGTTAGGCTTTCCCTTCTTCTGTGAGCTTGAGGTCGCGGGACTATCTTCCGAGCCTCTTGCTTTCTTAGGAGGAGGTGTAGCAATTATCAATCGGTTTTGCCTCTTCTTCCCTGCAAACGAGGGTGCAATACACGCTTAGCGCGATTTCGAGTGGTCTACCATTCCAGCCAGACTAAACTATAAAGAATGACATACAGTCGTCAACTACAAACAGACTAATCACAGGTAGGACAAAAAAGGAAAGGCTGGACAATCACTCACAGGCAGGCCAATTAAACACGGGCAGATTAATTTACTCACTGCCAGACAAATTATAGACAGAACAGTTAATCACGGGCAGGACAATTAAACACAGGAAGGACAAGTATGCAAAGGCAGATTTAACTCACTGCCAGAGAAATGATAGACATAGTATGAGCAGTCAGGCAGAAGATTTATTGACAGAAAAAAAGAACAAATACTGCACAATAAACAAACCAATAGACAGAGCCGTAAACACTGAATAAAGAATCGAACAATGAACGAATGGCACACAGAATGATGAAGAATATTGACCTTGAGCAGCTTCTCTCGTGGCTCGGCCAGAGTTCGGAGCAGCACGACCTTTGGGCGGCATTTTGCGACGATCTTGAGCGCCTCGGAGTTCTTGAGTTCTTGAGCGCCTCGGAGCAAGTCTGCAATCAAAAATCAAAAAACTTATATAGATTTCCATAAACAATCGACGGTCGAGTTTGGTTAGCCGATTCGACTTTGGATCGACGGGTTTCATTCGGATCGACTTTAGATCGACGGTCCAATAGATACGAGCGGTTATTTAGATTTCGCGGATCGACTTCAAATCGATGGTCAGAAATCTTACGATTGCGCCTAATGGATGGCATGCGATTGGACCAGCAGTTAATGGTAAGCAATACAATTAACGGATAATTTGAAACTGCCACCTAATCTTGCCGTCAGCCTTTCTTTCTATTCGAAGAACTCGAAATAACTGGGAAGAACTCGGAAGTGTTGGGAAGACGCCTGCATCTGAACGATGTCGAACGCCTTCATATAAGTTCATCTACTCTTCTGGATCGCCCGCTGCAATTTAATCCCATAATCTTATGAGATTGAACAGCGTCGGAGAGGAATGTTACGTGCTGACAACGAATTTGAAGAGGAGAGTGGGAGATTGCAAGATAGAATTAGTCGATCTGGAAGCAGTATGCCATGGAGTTCCTGTCGGAAATGATCATGTGAAGATCCTAGTTACCAGTTGCCATTTCAACGATGAAGCATTATCCAGAAGGCATCCTGATGGAGACACAGTCGGAGAATGCATCGGAACCTTTGTCGCACGGCCAGTAATTCGCTTAAAAAAGGTAAGAGTTTCATTTTTTCAAAAGAAATAGAGGAAGATGCATCAGAAGAAGTAGATTGAGTACATATACTAAGATGCTCAAGCTGATTATGTCATATGTATAAAAGTAATATGCTTGCAGACCAGATCATTCGTTCAAAATTTTAAAACTATAAGGCCTGCAGACCAGACCATTCAAGAATTTATAAAACACTAGACACTCTATACATTTTTGTAACTAGATCTGTGTGTTATTCCTCAGTAGTATCAAATGCTGGCACAATAGTATCAAATGCTGGCACAGGTTGTAACAAGAGAAGCTGGCACAGAAGAATCTGGCAAATTAGATGGTGCAGCTATTGGGCTATTACCCAAAATATAGCCATCCCCGAACACATCTCACCAAGAACGGCCATATTATGGAGGTAAATATCAAGATCTTCACGAAACTCTAAGATTGGTATAGGCCCTGGCACGAAATGTGTCAGTTGAACCAGGAGGAACTTCAGTTGAATACGCGTCAGGCGTGTGTTCAAACTGCTCAATCTCGGCGTCATTAGAGTTGACGCTAGGCGTGGGAGGTGGGGGCGCCTCCTCCACCCCTCGATCATGAGTCCTGACATTACTGAGCGGAAGAGATAATTCATATAAAAATTAAATCCCCCAACACATAACAACCAACACATAATAACCATTAACATTAACAACCAACACATAACTACCATTGACATTAATTAACACAACCATTGGATCCAACACATTTAAATTAAAATCCCCCTTAAACCCCCTTTGGTTTGGGTGCATATTCACACGGGGGGTGACTCAGAACAGCGAGAACATTGGGATAGGCATATTCACCCTTATTCCTTAATCTACACGTGCGTAAAGTTCCTCGTTTGTGGGGTATGCAAGTACAAAATTTGCTATCTTGTATAACAAGATTAAGCAAAATACTATAAGATTTCAAGCGGAATACTATATAGTGTTGATTTAAATGCGTGCAAAATACAATTATGAGGGCTCTCGGCCCTCGTCACCCAGTGTGAATATGCACCCAAACCAAAGGGGGTTTAAAGGGGATTTTAATTTAAATGTGTTGGACCCAATGGTTGTGTTAATTAATGTCAATAATGTTATGTGTTGGTTGTTAATGTCAATAATTGTTATGTGTTAATTGTTATGTGTTGAATTATTATATGTTAGGGGGTTTAATTTTTATATGTTGGATGTTAATGGTTTGTGTTGCAAAAAAAAAAAAATTGGCCCCCGGACCTTAGGGGGCGTCACCCCCACCCTCCCGTATGACAAAAATTTTAGAATTCAAACCCGGAAAAAAAACTAGAATTCATTTGAGGCTTTCATCACACTGTAGCTTTTGAATTTCATCACAATAAAACAAATAGAACATAAGTAAAACTTACCATAAAGATATAGCAATGATTGATCCCATTATTACGAAAGTCATAAAGTTTGCAACACCCATATACAAACATTTTTCAACTAGAATTTAACAATGACCTTTGGCCTCCATGGATTCTTGTGGTGAGAAACCAAAGCGGAAACTTTTTGCTTGTTAGCACAAGGATCTAGAAGCCTTGGAATTTGCTTAATAATTGCCTCAAAATCTAAAATGCATGGTAATTTTTTTGCAAGTTTCATTCGAATGAGCCATAAAACAATATCAATAAGCGCAATCTGTATTAATCGGTGGTAGGATGTGAAAGCCTACCAAACCCGGCCGAAAAATTGCTGTTTTAGCATAGATAACAACCAAACATATCCATATTATACACTATCAAAAAGATCTCGGAGAGAGCTTTCCAATGCAATAAAAATCATCTGAAGCAGAGCTCGGATCAAAAGTTATGATAAGAAATGTGTTGCCGTGAAAGGCTGCACTACATGCGCCCTTCAAGCCCTTCATGCGCCCAACCCGGCCGCAAAATTGCTGTTTTAGCATAGATAACAACCAAACATATCCATATCATACACTATCAAAAGATCTCGGAGAGAACTTTCCAACACAATAAAAATCATCGAAGCGAGCTCTGGATCAAAAGTTATGATAAGAAATGTGTTGCTTGCGTGAAACCTTTACATCGCCCTTCAAACCCTACATAAGCCCTTCAAGCCCTTCATGTGCCCATTATGCACCACACACACAAAAAAGGGGCTTTTATTGTAGGCCCTTCATAAGCCCTTCAAGCCCTTCATGTGCCCATTATGCACCACACACACAAAAATAGGGCTTTTGTTGTGAGCCATTGGTTGTTGATCATTATGCACCACACGTACAAAAAAAGGGCTTTTGTTGTGAGCCATTGATTGTTGACCATTGAAAAAAAAAGGCTAAAATCAATGGCTCGGAAATGGTGCACTCTAGATGTACGCATTGGTATATCCATTTGAATACATCACGAAATCATAGGAAAACCTTAGTGAAAAGCGTACAAAAACACAAAGAAAACCCCCTGTTATTATGCTACATATTGATATACGCAAAAAAAAAAAAAACAACAAAAGCAGATTTGAACTGGAAGGAAACTAGAGATTAAGAGATTAATAGTAGTAACTGTATATTAGTGTATTCACGCCAGGTGTGAATTGCGATAATTTATAATTTAAACTCTTTGAATATACTTTATGCCCATTTGCTAATTCACGATTGGTGTGTAGGAGATTAATATTAAAAGACTTGCCATTGTACCCAATTCACGCCAGACATGAATTGGGCTAATTTAAAGTTTAAACTCTTTGAATACATTAATAGAATTAAAAGAAGTCTTTTGTGTAAGAGATTAATATTAAGATAAGAAAGCTAGTTATTGTATACAATTCACGTCAGGCATGAATTGGACTAATTTACAATTTAAACCTTTTGCACACAAACTTAGTTCACGCCTGGCGTGATTTCAAAATTAAGGTTGAGCTCTCTCAAAACTAAGATTGAAAGAGTAAGAATTCAAATCAGTTTCTGAACTTAGACCTGTCTGGGATGTGTTTACCAAATCAGAAGTTAAAAAGATGTCAGGCTTATCTTGATCAGCAACTCCAAACTACTTACCTTGATCTGCCACAGCCTAAGAACAGAACTTTGAAATGGCTTTTTTAGCATTAATGTAGAAGTGACAGTTAAAGCAAATTGAAGAAATTAAAGTATAACATTAAAGTGAGAGTAGAAACAAATTACAGAAATTAAGTCTTTATATTATCAGAAAAATATATTATAGTTAAAGCAAGTAGAAGAAATTAAAGTACAATATTTAAGTAAGAGTAGAAACAAATTACAGAAATTAAGTCTTTATATTATCAGAAAAATATATTACATAAGGAGGGCCTTTTATTAGAGTTGCTCAGCTCTTTCATTCAAGATAAAAAAAAATTCAAGGCAGTTTAAAAAGATGCCTAGGTCCATTCAAAATCATAAGGTAAGGCCTTTTTTGGAGATGCCCATCTCGCTTTCATGAACTAAAAACTAAATAACAAAAAAAAAAAAAAAAAAAAAAAAAAACCCTCATCCTCCTCGTCCTCCTCTTCTTCCTCTTAAAACTCTTACGCCCATCTTCTCAAGGATGGCTTACGCAGCATCTTCATCGAGGAGGAGGGCGAGGGGCATTCATGATTATCTGCTTCTTCTCTTCTTCCAATTCTTCCCGCCCTCCTCATCCAAACTTCCTCTATTTCTTACGCTTTTTCGATCTCCTTCTCGAGCTCTTCATTAGAATCTGGCGGTGTATGGGGGGACTTCGGGGCTCTTGGTGGTGCTGCTGCTGAGATTTGGATTTCTGGGCGTGCTTGCCTTCAAAAAGAGCTCCTCGCATTCCTCCGGTTGTGGTGCGGAAGGCGATAAAAGCATCTGCGGGAGGGGGGAAAGGATTTCGAGATCAATTTTTTGATCTCCTTCTTCGTTTCTCTCAGGCGAGTCCGGTGGGATGGAGTGGGATGGGCGGCATGGCTCACCATGGTCGGAAAGACGTTCGAAAGCAAGCAAGCAAGCAAGGAAGGAAGCGAGGGCGCTTGCAAGAATGAAGGGTTTCAAAATGAAGGGTTCATTAGATATAGTAGTTGCGTGCAAGAATTCGTATAGCTTAGTAGGCGTGGTTGTAATCATGATTCCATCACATCATATACGAATTATACCCTATACGAATTAGCTATCATTAATTCTATAGAATTAATTACACCCTATGTTATCATTAACTCTCTAGAATTACCCACACATCAGCTATACTTACAACCTATTTTTGCCTATACTTAATACTCTAGAATTACAACCTATACTTAATTCTTTAGTATTACTCATATACACCCTATGTTATCATTAATTCTCGATAATTACTCACACCTCAGCTATACTTACAATCTATTTTTGCCTACACTTACAACATATATTTGCCCATTTAATGGTTTTTTTTTTTTATTTTTTGAAGTTGCCCTTTAATCTATTCTCATAATTACTTTGTCCTTTTTTCGAGCTAATACTAAGAACATTTAAATTTATATAGGTGAAGCATGTGGATCCTAAAAAGAGTAAAAATGTAATGCCTTTTACCCCCAACATGTATCAACATTGTTACCACATGTTCTTATCACATTGTTACCCCATTGTTAACATTGTTCTTGTAGGTCAATGGTGTGGACCACCCAAAAGGTGTTGAGGCTGAGACTATTAAGCAAATTATCCTCTACAGTAGGTTGGATTGGAAGAATAAGAAGGTGAAAGTGAAGCAACAATGCAATAAGGAGCTAGTAGGTGAAGGAACTATCATACTAGCTGATCATATCCAAATTGTCAATGATGAAAGGTTAGGAGAGGATAAAGTGGGTGTGGCCATAACAAGTTTAGAAGAAAAATGAAAGAAAAAGGGTCAAATCACCAGGATTGCACTGCTTGTGTTAAACAATTGGAGGTTCTATGCATCATGCCATGGCCTATAGCCTGCATTGAGTTTATAGGAGATTTCCTTTTACTAGAGCCAGAGGTTGTGGATGACACTAATTTTCTTAATGCACCTCCAATAGCTGCCAGGACCACATTTTCAGAAAAGAGGGCACACTCAATAGCGAAACATTATCCTAGCAAGAGGTCCAAGTCAAGTAGTGATTGTTCACGTGAAGCTGTGCGTTATTCGTCGTTTGGTGAGAGGGCTTCTCCATTGTCATGGAGATCGAGGTTTGTATCCTGGGTGAATTAGTGAGTTTTTTTGTGCACTACAAATTGTTGTAGGTCACCCAACAAACTTTATATCCCCACTGTGATGTTTCTATATAAATCTTACTGCGAGTTTGTGATATAAATCCTAACGTCGTTTTTGCACAGGGAAGTTCGATAGTTATTTTTTGTTCTTTCCATGAAATTCTACTAGAGAAGCGGCTTTGAAGTGTTTTTCATATTCCATTTGATTCGTCCTAACAATGCCAATGTGTGTCTTGTACATGGTTCCAGGGTAGTTTCACGAAGGGTGCCCTAGGGTGTTTCACATTCTGGTTTTCTTCATACAGTTAGTTGGGGCATGGGTCAACAACATACTCGGAAGGTGATGTCTTACGTATATTTGGTAGGTGGTATTCACCGTAGATCCGCGCTTGAAATTTCTTGTATATCGTTTGTGGCCTTTCTTGTTTCGACCTTCGTATGTCCTTATGTTCATCTGAGGTCACCTATCACCCCTCCATTAAAGTCACATTGAAGTTTCGCATTTGTATTGCTTTGCTGGCACTTACAAATTTACAAATTTTGTATGTTGGTTGATGTCGGCAGTTCGGTTTCCCATGGCTAGTAGATCGATGGTAGTTATCATATCACGATTTTATTTCTAGACTAGATTTCTTTGGGGGCTCAATATAACGTCATTCTTGTCATGTTTTGGATGGCATATACTACATGTTCAGTTTACTTGGTCTCATCTGGTCATCATATTTACTTCTACCTCTAGTGCATTACATGGTTGCTTTTGGAGACTGTCCAGAGCATTGCAAACTGTGGTCGTTTTTTGACATTACTTTGTTGGTTTGGTACACACATTTGGACCCCTTTTTTAGACTACTTGTGTCTGGGATAGGTGTGGTTGGATACGTCATTCACAGCACACGGTCATGTTTATTCTTGTTCTTTTGTTTTTTGTTCCTTTCTGTCTTGTTCGTTCGATTTGTCTTTGTTGTTATTCGTTTGCCTTGTTTCTCCTACTGTTTTATTTACTCTGCATTGTTTCTCCTACTGTTTCATTTACTTTGCATTGCTTTGGGGTTCACTACAAGGGATAGTCGACGTCCAACTGACGTCGTCGCGGCGTCGAAACGGCGGGTTAGTCGTCGAATATCGGCGACATCGTCGTTCAACGGCGACAGCGTCGTTCGGCGTCGTTCAGCGGCGTTTCGGGGTGGCGTGTCGGATTGGCACAGCGTGGCATAATGCTTGCGCCAAGGCGGCAGCGTCGCGTGTCGTGCCGATGCACAAAAGCGTCGTTTAGCGTCGTCTCGTGGATCGGCGTGGCACGTCCATTTTGCGTGAAACTGGCGACATGCGGTGACCGCCCACCATGTTACGCCCGTCGACATGGCGTCGTTGAGCGGCGACTAAAAATCGGCGTGACCCGGTCGGCCGTGGCTGGCGACATGCGGTGGCGCGCCAAAGTGTCATGCCGCGTCGGCGTGGCGTCGTTAAGCGGCGCCTAAAATATCGGCGTGGCGGCGGTTTTACCCGGCGTGGCGGCATCGTCCAGCGCCAGCGCTATTATCCGGCGAGCGCCACGTAAAAACAACGTCGTTTAACGGCGTCACTTTTTTTTTTGAAAAAAAAAAAAGCGTCTTGAAAAAAATTATCTTGATGTAAACTTATCGTTTGGAATGTCAAAATTACCCTATGGACTAAGTTACCGCGATGGGTTTGGAAAAAAAGCGACACACCACGCCCTACATTGCGATGATGGCCCACCTCACTAGGCCAATTGACTCACGGTGTGTTGCACATGAGATAGTTTGGCGCTTCTTCGAGAAGGGTGGGCTTACGGCCACAAAACTTGGTCCCTAGGGCAATGTCGGCGTTACGAGTCCATTGGCGAGGCATCACCGCGATTCCGGAGAGGGGAAGTTGCCGTCCGTCGCCCGGGAGGAACCGGAGAGAGAATTTTGGGGCAAAGGCTGCTTCTTGGTGGTTTTTAGGGTCCGTGCTCTCAAGGTCAACACCCCCCCTCTACCTCAAGACCACGGCCAAGGTCCTAGTCAAATCGACAAGGATAGAGCCTCTCCAAGCGTAAACCACTATGAGTTGCCGGTTCTAGCGGGGGTTTTGCGTTTTGGAGTCTTAGAGTTTTGGTCTTTTGCACTTGGGGCGTGGCGATCACATGCGGTTGAGAGCGAAGCAAGGGGCCTGGCGGAATGGAGTTTGGACTGTACTCCTCCCGTTGTGGCGGTTAGAAGTCAAGGGCAGCTTTTGCGAAGCAAGACATTAAATAAATTCCTAATTAATGCATAGTACGGAATTAAATTCTGATTTTTTGTCAGCTAGCTTCCTAAGTCATCGCCAACATACAGGCCAACTTTCAAAAATTTTGGATAAGGTTTAGATCAAATAGTTTGCACTAGAGCGGTCAGGGCGGCTTGTTGTTGGGCGTAGAAATGGCACACTTGCCCAAGTCAAACAATGCGGGACCTTGCAAGGCCTCCTCATTAGAGGGGAGAGTCAGAACCCGAGGGAGGCGAGCCCAAAAAGCTTCGAGGCGACCTTTCTGGCGGCGCTCCGTAGGGGTATGCGCTAAAGACCACACTCCGGATCTCGGTTCCGTATCCGGCCGTTGAATCCTTTGTTCGGGGAACCTGGTCAGAAAGGTCAAAAAATCCAACATCCGTCCAGGAGAACATATCAAACCGCGAAGCGTCTGCGGCGGCGATGTAGAAAACCAAAGTGTTTTGTCGTTCGGACGTGCGGAGGCTCGAAATCTGCCGATCCGACTTAAGCCACATCGTCGAGAATGCCAAAATTACCCTAGGGACCAAGTTACACCTGGTCAGTTTTGCAAAAGAAAGAAACACTTCGCCCTACATTGCGGTATTAAATGACCACCTCCTAGGCCAATTGACTACTGAGTGTGTTGCACATGAGATAGTTTGGCTTCTTGAGAAGGGGTGGGCTTCGGCCACAAAACTTGGTCCCTAGGGCAATGTCGGCGTTCGAGTCCATTGGCGAGAGACAGGATCCGCGGTTCGGAGAGGGAAGTTGCCCGTCCGTCGCCCGGGCCTTCGGGAGAGGAATTTTGGGGCAAGCTGCTTCGGGTGGTTTTTAGGGTCCGTGCTCAAGGCGTCAACACCCCCTCTACCTCAAGACCGCGGCGCCAAAGGTCCTAGTCAAATCGACAAGGATAGAGCCTCCAAACGTAACCCTATGAGTTGCGGGTTCTAGCGGGGTTTGCGTTTTGGGTCACTTGCGATTTTGGTCTTTTGCACTTGGGGCGTGGCCGATCACATGCGATTGAAGCGAAGCAAGGGAGGCCCGGCGGAATGGAGTTTGGACACTGTACTCCTCCCGTTGTGGCGGTTAGAAGTCAAGGGCGCTTTGCGAAGCAAGACATTAAGTAAATTCCTAATTAATGCATAGTACGGACTTAAATTCTGATTTTTTGTCATTTAGCTTCCTAAGTCATCGCCAACATACAGGCCAACTTTCAAAAATTTTGGATAAGGTTTAGATCAAATAGTTTGCACTAGAACAGTCCGGGCGGCTTTGTTGTTGGGCAGCCGGTAGCACACTTGCCCAAGTCAAACAATGCCGAGGACCTTGCAAGGCCTCCTCATTAGGGGAGAGTCCAGAACCCGGGGAGGCGAGCCCCAAAAGCTTCGAGGCAGCCTTTCACGGCGGCTCGCTCCGGGGGTGTCGCGCTAAAGACCACACTCCGGGATCTCCGGTTCAATATCCGGCCAGTTGAATCCTTTGTTCGGGGAACCTGGTCGAGAAGGTCAAAAAATCCAACATCCGTCCAGGAGAACATATCAAACCCTGGCGTCTAGCGGCGGCGATTAGAAAACCAAAGTGTTTTGTCGTTCGGACATTGGAGGCTCGAAATGCCGATCCGACTTAATACATCGTCCGGAGGAATGCCAAAATTACCCTAGGGACCAAGTTACCGCGGTCAGTTTTGCAAAAGAAAGAAACACTTCGCCCTACATTGCGATATTGGCTGACCACCTCTTAGGCCAATTGACTACACGAGTGTGTTTGCACATGAGATAGTTTGGCTTCTTGAGAAGGGGTGGGCTTCTGGCCACAAAACTTGGTCCCTAGGGCAATGTCGGCGTTACGAGTCCATCGGGCGAGGAGGCGGATCCGCGGTTCCTGAGAGGGGAAGTTGCCCGTCAGTCGCCCGGGGCAGCCGGGGAGAGGAATTTTGGGGCAAAGGCGCTTCCGGGTGGTTTTAGGGTCCGTGCTGCTCGTCAACACACCCCCCTCTACCTCAAGACACGGCGCCAAGGTCCTAGTCAAATCGACAAGGATAGAGCCTCCCGAAACATAAACCCTATGAGTTGCCGGTTCTAGCGGGGTTTTGCGTTTTGGGTGCTTAGAGTTTTGGTCTTTTGCACTTGGGGCGTGGCGATCATATCACGATTGAAACGCGAAGCAAAGCGGAACCCGGCGGAATGGAGTTTGGACCTGTACTCCTCCCGTTGTGGCGGTTAGAAGTCAAGGGCGCTTTTGCGGTAGCAAGACATTAAATAAATTAAGTAATTAATTGCATAGTCACGGACTTAAATTCTGATTTTTGTCGGCTAGCTTCCTAAGTCATCGCCAACATCTGAGGCCAACTTTCAAAAATTTTGGATATGGTTTAGATCAAATAGTTTGCACTAGAGCGGTCCGGGCGACTGTTGTTGGGCAGCCGGGCAGCACACTTGCCCAAGTCAAACAATGCGGGGACCTTGCAAGGCCTCCTCATTAGAGGGGAGTCCTAACCCGGGGAGGCGAGCCCCAAAAAGCTTCCGAGGCGGCCTTTCTGGCGGCCCACGGGGCGTGGCGTAAAGACCACACTCGGGATCTCGGTTCCGTATCCGGCCAGTTGAATCCTTTGTTCCGGGAAACACGGTCCGAGAAGGTCAAAAAAATCCAACATCCGTCCAGGAGAACATATCAAACCCCAAGCGTCTGCGGCGGCGGCGGTGTAGAAACCAAAGTGTTTTGTCGTTCGGACATTCGCGGAGAGCTCGAAATGCCGATCGACTTAATACATCGTCCTAGGAATGCCAAAATTACCCTAGGGACCAAGTTACCGCGGTCAGTTTTGCAAAGAAAGAAACACTTCACGCCCTACATTGCGGTGATTGAAGCCACCTCCTAGGCCAATTGACTACGAGTGTGTTGCACATGAGATAGTTTGGCTTCTTCGAGAAGGGGTGGGCTTACGGCCACAAAAGTCCCTAGGGCAATGTCGGCGTTCTGAGTCCATTGGCGAGAGAGGATCCGCGGTTCGGGAGGGAAGTTGCCCGTCCGTAGCCGGGGCCTTCGGGAGAGGAATTTTGGGGCAAGGCTGCTTCGGGTGGTTTTTAGGGTCCGTGCCACGGCGTCAACACCCCCTCTACCTCAAGACATCGGCGCAAGGTCCTAGTCAAATCGACAAGGATAGAGCCTCCGAAATGTAAACCCTATGAGTTGCGGGTTCTAGCGGGGTTTGCGTTTTGGAGTGCTTGGTTTTTTGGTCTTTTGCACTTGGGGCGTGGCCCGATCACATGCGGTTGAAAACGAAGCAAAAGCGGAACTGGCGGAATGGAGTTTGGACACATACTCCCTCCCGTTGTGGCGGTTAGAAGTCAAGGGCGCTTTTGCGAGTAGCAAGACATTAAGTAAATTCGTAAATTAATGCATAGTGCGGACTTAAATTCTGATTTTTTTGTCAGCTAGCTTCCTAAGTCATAAGCCAACATACAGGCCAACTTTCAAAAATTTTGGATATGGTTTAGATCAAATAGTTTGCACTAGAGCGGTCCGGGCGACTGTTGTTGGGCAGCCAGAGCTGGCACACTTGCCCAAGTCAAACAAGGCGGGGACCGTGTGCAAGGCCTCCTCATTAGAGGGGAGAGTCCGAACCCGGGAGGCGAGCCCCAAAAAGCTTCCCGAGGCAGCCTTTTACGGCGCTCAGCCAGGGCGTCGCTAAAGACCACACTCCCGGATCTCGGTTCCGTGTCCGGCCGTTGAATCCTTTGTTCCGGGAACCTGGTCCGAGAAGGTCAAAAAAATCCAACATCCGTCCGGGAGAACATATCAAACCATGGCGTCTGCGCGGCGGCGGTGTAGAAACCAAAGTGTTTTGTCGTTCGGACATTGCGGAGGCTCGAAATGCCGATCCGACTTAACCACATCGTCAGGAATGCCAAAATTACCCTAGGGACCAAGTTACCGCGGTCGGTTTTGCAAAAGAAAAAACACACTTCGCCCTACATTGCGGTATTCATTGACCACCTCCTAGGCCAATTGACTACGAGTGTGTTGCACATGAGATAGTTTAGCGCTTCTTAGAGAAAGGGGTGGGCTTACGGCCACAAAAAGGTCCCTAGGGCAATGTCGGCGTTCACTAGAGTCCATTGGCGAGAGCAGGATCCGCGATTTCGGAGAGGGAAGTTGCCCGTCCGTCGCCGGGGCCGGGAGAGGGAATTTTGGGGCAAAGGCTGCTTCGGGTGGTTTTAGGGTCCGTGCCACGGCGTCAACACCCCCTCTACCTCAAGACACGGCGCCCTAGGTCCTAGTCAAATCGACAAGGATAGAGCCTCCGAAGCGTAAACCCTATGAGTTGCGGGGTTCTAGCGGGGTTTGCGTTTTTGGAGTGCCGAGGATTTTGGTCTTTTGCACTTGGGGCGTGGCGATCACATGCGGTTGAGAAATCTTGAAGCAAAGCGGGCCCGGCGGAATGGAGTTTGGACCTGTACTCCTCTCCGTTGTGGCGGTTAGAAGTCAAGGGCGCTTTTGCGATAGCAAGACATTAATTAAATTCGTAATTAATGCATAGTACGGACTTAAATTCTGATTTTTGTCGGCTAGCTTCCTAAGTCATCGCCAACATACATGCCAACTTTCAAAAATTTTGGATATGGTTTAGATCAAATAGTTTGCACTAGAATGGTCAGGGCAGACTGTTGTTGGCAGCCGAAATTTTGCACACTTGCCCAAGTCAAACAAGGCGAGGACCTTGCAAGGCCTCCTCATTAGAGGGGAGAGTCCGAACCCGGGAGGCGAGCCCCAAAAAGCTTCGAGGCGCCTTTCACGGCGGCTCCGCCACGGGTGTGCGCTAAAGACCACACTCCGGATCTGGTTCCGTATCCGGCCGTTGAATCCTTTGTTCCGGGGAACCTGGTCCAAAGGTCCAAAAAAATCCAACATCCGTCCAGGAGAACATATCAAATCGCGAAGCGTCTGCGAGCGGCGGTGTAGAAAGCGAAAGTGTTTTGTCGTTCGGACATTGCGGAGGCTCGAAATGCCGATCCGACTTTGCCACATCGTCCGAATGCCAAAATTATCCTAGGGACCAAGTTACGGTCGGTTTTGCAAAAGAAAGAAACACTTCGTAGCCCTACATTGCGCGGATATTAGGCGTGACCACCTCCTAGGCCAATTGACTACGAGTGTGTTGCACATGAGATAGTTTGGCGCTTCTTCGAAAGGGGGTGGGCTTACGGCCACAAAACTTGGTCCCCTAGGGCAATGTCGACGTTCTGAGTCCATTGGCGGGGCAGATCATCCGCGGTTCGGGAGGGGAAGTTGCCCGTCCGTCGCCGGGCAGCCGGGAGAGGAATTTTGGGGCAAGCTGCCCGGGTGGTTTTTGGGTCCGTGCTCACGGCGTCAACACCCCCCCTCTACCTCAAGACATCGCAAGGTCCTAGTCAAATCGACAAGGATAGAGCCTCCAAACGTAAACCCTATGAGTTGTCGGGGTTCTAGCGGGGTTTTGCGTTTTGGGTGCCGAGTTTTGGTCTTTTGCACTTGGGGCGTGGCCGATCACATGCGATTGAGAAACGAAGCAAGGGGAACCGGCGGAATGGAGTTTGGACCTGTACTCCTCCGTTGTGGCGGTTAGAAGTCAAGGGCGCTTTTGCGGGAAGCAAGACATTAAGTAAATTCCTAATTAATGCATAGTGCGGACTTAAATTCTGATTTTTTGTCGACTAGCTTCCTAAGTCATCGCCAACATCTGAGGCCAACTTTCAAAAATTTTGGATAAGGTTTAGATCAAATAGTTTGCACTAGAACGGTCCGGAACGCTTTGTTGTTGGGCAGCCCGGCCGCACACTTGCCCAAGTCAAACAATGCCGGACCTTGCAAGGCCTCCTCATTAGAGGGGAGAGTCCGAACCCGGGGGCCGAGCCCCAAAAGCTTCCCGACCTTTCTGGCAGCTTTCTCCCGTAGGGGGTGTGCAGCTAAAGACCACACTTCCGGATCTCGGTTCCCCTGTCAGGCCCGTTGAATCCTTTGTTCCGGGAACACGGTCAGAAGGTCCAAAAATCCAACATCCGTCCGGAGAACATATCAAACCCTTGGGCGTCTGCGAGGCGGCGATTAGTAGAAACCAAAGTGTTTTGTCGTTCCGGACATTGCGGAGGCTCGAAATGCCGATCCGACTTAGCCACATCGTCACGGAATGCCAAAATTACCCTAGGGACCAAGTTACCGCGGTCCAGTTTGCAAAAGAAAGAAACACTAAGCCCTACATTGCGATGTGTGACCACCTCTTAGGCCAATTGACTACGAGTGTGTTGCACATGAGATAGTTTGGCGCTTCTTCTTCGAGAAGGGGTGGGCTTCGGCCACAAAACTTGGTCCCTAGGGCAATGTCGGCGTTCGAGTCCATTGGCGAGGCAGATCCACGGTTCCCGGAGAGGGAAGTTGCCCGTCCGTCGCCCGGCAACCGGGAGAGAGGAATTTTTGGGGCAAGGCTTCTTCGGTGGTTTTAAGGTCCGTGCTCACGGCGTCAACACCCCCCCTACCGCCAAGGTCCTAGTCAAATCTGACAAGGATAGAGCCTCGAAACGTAAACCATATGAGTTGCGGGGTTCTAGCGGGGGTTTTGCGTTTTGGGTGCCGAGTTTTGGTCTTTTGCACTTGGGGCGTGGCGATCACATGTAGTTGAGAACGAAGCAAAGCGGGAACCAGCGGAATGGAGTTTGGACCTGTACTCCTCCCGTTGTGGCGGTTAGAAGTCAAGGCCAGCTTTTAGGTAGCAAGACATTAAGTAAATTAAGTAATTAATGCATAGTACGGACTTAAATTACGATTTTTTGTCGACTAGCTTCCTAAGTCAGCTAGCTTGTTGAGATAAACTACATCTTCGCATGTTGGTAGGGTATAAGTTCTCATAGCAGGGGACAAAATTAAAAAAATAAATATATATATATCTATCTATCTATCTACTCTATATATGTTCTTATGTTTGTCGCTTTCATCCGGATCAGTCCGCTCGAGATCCGGCGGCTCCATTGGCTTTGGGGCGTATCCCTCACGGCCCATGGCTTGGGAGTTTATATATAATTCGTATAGACGCCGATCCTCACGGTCGGTGTTGATTTGATCCCGATCGTCGGTCCGAGATCCTACGGCTCACGTTGCTTTGGGACACATCCTACGGTGTACATGACTTTGGGAATTATATGTAATAGATCCTATGGCTCATGTTGCGTGAGATCTCAACCCTTGATCGAGTCCAGGATCCTACGGCCCAAGTTGAATGCTCATCCCTTAGGAAAAGGCTTTTAAAATTTTTATGTTGTGTGGGGGATTCGAACCCTACCCATTGACCCCCCAACCCCCCATTCTAACCACTAGACCAAGCATTAATTCCATAAAAAATTTATGTTTCAAATATACTTAAGGGTAATATTTCCATTAAGATAAAATATACTATAACATTCTAGCTAGTTCAGGAATGTTCTAGAATGTTCTGGAAGGCTCTAGAAAGTTCGAGAATCTTCTAGAAAGTTCTAGAACATAAGAGAATCTAGGGGGATCTAAGAAAATTCTTCCTGAAAGTTCCAAATTGTTCTAATAAGTTTCAGAATGTTCTAGAATGTAGGGGAATCTACGGGAATGTAAGGAAATCTAGGGAAATACTTCCAGAAAGTTCTAGAATATATTGAAAGTCTTAGAATGTTCTAAAAAGTTATAGAATGTAAAGAAACATGCACGTAGGAACATGCTAAAACTCGAACATGCACCGTAGGACGCATTAAATTTCTTGTATATATATGTCGTCGTAACAAGCGAACACGTAGCTACATATACTATTGGTGGAAACCTAACCTTTTTAAATCTAACAAAATAAAATTTTAAGATAAACTACATCTTTGCATGTTGGTAAGGTATTAGTTATCGTAGGAGGTAAGGTATTACTAGTTATCATCATCGTATTATATACCTCATAGCTCAACGGATGTACCACAAAACATTGAACATTTTTATGGTGGTATATTTCATAACTTTAACGGGTGTAGCAAGTCAAATAAACCCTATCGATTAAATAAACCCATGTATCAAGTGTACATGCATTCTATACTATTTAAAAAAAAAAAAAAAAATAATAATAATAATTTTTTTTTTTTTTGGTCGTCGTAAAAACAAAAGCGTCGTTACAAGCGTCGTTCAAGCGGCGTTTTTGTCGTCGTTTAACGGCGTCCGCGGCGTCGTTAAGCGGCGACACATTGATTTAAATCATAAACGGCGGCAATCCCGCGCTTATTTTCGAGCAAGCAAAGCTTGTGGAGGAGCATTTTTGAGGTGATTTTTGGTTGCCGGATCTACTTTGGGGTCTATTCTAAGTGTAAGACAAGCTTCATAAGGTATGTGCGGATCAACCAACTTCGTTTTTTGAATCTAAACTTGTTTTTTTGGGTAGATTTAGGGCTTTTGTATTTGTTGTTTGTTCTTCCTTCAACCTTCATTCTTCTTCTTCCATTCTTGCATCCTTCTTCCATACATATTCTTCCATTCCCTTTGTCATCTTCTTCTTGATTCTTCCTCCTCTTATACCACTACTTCCTCCTCTTATTCAAATTCTTACTCTTAATCCTCCTCTTAAGCTTCATCTTCTTAGGTATTCTTCCTCCCCATTTTTGGGTTCCTCCTCTTCTTCTTAGCCTTTTCTTCTTGAATTCTTCCATTCTTCTTCTAATTTTTTTCCCATCTAAGAAGGCGTCGTTAAAAGGCGAGACCCTTCTTCTTTCCAAAATTTTTCCTTATTAGTTGTTTTATACTATTTCTTTCTAATCATTGAATTTTTTGTTTTGCATGTACACTCCTAGCAAAATGTGTTGTTCTTGCAAAACAAGTTGGCACCTCTTCAGTGTAAGGATTTAGTTTTTTCAATACGCTAATAAAATACTAATGCTTTATTTAGGTTAAATTGTTATCCAAGAAGGGGCGTCATTGAAACCACCCCTCCCCATTGATTTTCCATATTTTTTTTTTTTAAGTTGTTTATTTATACTAATATTTTATTAATCATTGAATTTATTGTTTTGCATGTACACTCTAGCAAATCGTTGTTTGTGCAAAACAACTTTGCTCCTATACCCGGTAAAGCATTTAATTTTCAATATGCTTAATGTATTGATTAATGTATTTAGCTTAATTTATTGATTAATGTATTTAGCTAAAAAAATTGGGCTTCATTTATTTTTGTATTTTTTAATATATTTAAAGCGACATCATTTAATGACGTTAAAATCTTATATTTCTTTATTGGTTAAATTCATTTTATAGGCTTTAAATTAAATGTATTAACTTCATTCATAATAAATGTGTTATTATTATTTTTGTCAATTTATAAAAAAAAAAAAAAAAAAAAAATACGTAAGCAGCGTCGTTAAGCGGCGTTGCTTAAAGCTTACACGCCGACAACGGCGCTGCAATGCTGCGCGCGGCAGCGTGCGTGGTGCCGCGTGTACGTGACGTCGTTTAACGACGTCAAACACGTGGCTGCCGCGTCGAACTTCGCCGACGCCATTCACGCCCGCCGCCCGTGGCGTGGCGGCGATCGCGATAATCGTGGCGTCGTTGAACGACGTCAGGTCGTCGCTTTAAGACGCCGCGGTTGCGACGCGTATAGCGACGCATAAAGGTCGTTTATCGACGCTCCGACGTCGAAATAGACGTCGTTTATCGACGTTTTGACGTCGATCATCGACGTCTAAACGACGTCTGGACGTCGTAATAGACGTCGTAACAGGGCTTTAATTTTGTAGTGGTTGGTTCGTTGTGCTCCAGTGTTCATGCTCTCTTTGGCGTTGTCGTCGCTAATGTGCTAGTCTCTAGTATTGTCCTGTTTACTGCACGGATCTCGTTCTACTTGACATTCTTTTTCAGCTGCTTTAGTCATGTTTATCCATATTTCGTCTGTTTGATCATTAGTTTCATGAGCCTCCATGCTCTACTTGTTCCACTCTAAGGTGTTTTTTATATGATTGTCACTTGAGATCTCTTTTGTCTGTATTACTCCGTTTTCTACATTTCTATGGTTTTCGCTTTGACCCAATTTGTAGTAATTTTTTCTTCTTTCTCTGTCGAGATTGCTTATTGGGCATTTATGTGTGTTTTGCTCTTGTTGCACCTCTCGTCATTTTTCGTGCTCCTTGGCTTTGTTTGCACTTGTTATTAGATTCACCCTTTTTGTTCTATGTATCCTCCTAGACTTGACACCCCTTTGTACATCTAGTCTTTTCAAGAATCTCGTAATATTTGGTACCGTTCCTTCAGTTCAAGTTACGTCATTATTTCCATTACTTCTATTGGTATTTTATAGCTTTATTTTATTCCTTTGTCTCCTTTTTCATTCCATTGTCGCACTTTGGCATGCTTCTTTAATGTTGTTTCTGCATTTGGTGTCTTTTTGTTTGTCTTGACAACCTCTAGTGCTACTTGTCCCATCTTATTTGTTATGGATTGTCCTTTTTTTTGGTTTTCTTATCCCCTTTCTTTCATTCTTTCTTTCTTGTCGTTGCCATTTTCACCCTCTTCGTTTCATGATTCCCTTGTTAAGTTTGCTTTAATCCATTATTGGATTTGTTTTAATAGTTCCGACATGTTGCATTTACTTCCCTTGTCTTGCGTGTTGCTCCTTTCTATTTTTTGCTAGCTAAGTCAGTTCGGTTTTCTCGTAATTGCGTTTTTCACTCAAATCGTTTCTCTGTTATTGTTGTTGTTTGATTGTCGTTTTCATATATTTGTTTGAATTTTTTCATCTTTCGCTATATTGTTTCATTTGTACACTTGATGTTTTTTCGTTGGTTGAACCCTCTACCTCATTCTTTTCTTTTGCCTTCGTTGTCTCATTTATCACTGTACGCTCCTCGTTGTTCCAGTCTTCTAGCCCTCCTTAATTGCTCCTCTTTCCTCGTTCTCCGTGTTCTCTACTGGCTCCTTTTCATTCCATTTTGTTCGACCCCTGTAGCCTCGTCTCTTCCTTTGATTTCTACATTTCATGTTCATCTCTATCGGCCACTTGTTTGTGTGATAGGACCCATCCTAGGAATTAAGATTTATCTTATTATGACCCTCTTGCTTCAATATTGCAGTTGTTAGAAGTCTTTCCAGGCCATCCATACGTTGCAAACTGTGTAAAAATCTTGTTAATCCTCATAGTTTGCATTGCATATGCAAGTGACAATTAGATTATCCATATACGGGCACCGCAAAACTACATGACAAAAGAAGCCAACGTTATATGGTATATGGTACTAGACGATTAATGGAGCATCTTAAACCATTTTGAAAAGCACAACATTCTCCAAACTATTCTTTATGCCACAAGAATCATGATCTGTGTATGATTCGGATACACTCGTATTGTGCTACACATGGCTTTTAAACCATGAAAGTTGTAATGGGGTGTATTATTGCCATAAAGATGGAACTCGTTTAAATGGTCCTTTGGCATGTGGAGAAACATGTTACTTGCATTTATGTAATATTACTTCAGAAAACTAGTTATGGCACAAAGGTCATCTAAAAATTACACGCTTCCGTCTTTTCCTTCTTCCTTACCATGGATCTTCTATGTGGATTCTTTTTGTTAGGCTGAAGCTCAAGGACTCCCGAGCATCAAAGCATTAGAAAATTAATATTGATATTGATTTTATTGAAAAATGAGAAATGGCAAATTTTTCAAACCACAAATAACATTAGCCAATGTTTCCCTAGGCTTTTATGACTAAAATTTGAGTAGAAAAAATCTCGTGAATATAAGTAATCTAAAAAATCTTTTATTTGCTTATCTTATACCTATGCACATGTGACCATAAGCACAACTCTATTCGCATAATTGGGTACTTCATGCAGGTAATAGTCTTGGAAGCTAACAAGCAATCAACCAGTAGCAGGTCAATGCCAAGAATATGGAAAGTTTGCGTTCTTGATAAATGTGAAAATTCTCTTACACTTTGTTATTGCAGAAGTGCTTAGGGCATATCCATGTTTGGGTTGTCTTGCCCTCCCCAAGATTTCCCTTTTCTTGCTGTGTGACTTTCTCCACAGCTTGTCAAAATTCATGTGCAAACTAGAACAAGCACCCTACCCATGTAAAATAACTACCTGCTAGCACTTCCTAACCCTTTCCCTACTACTAGTTAGTAATTTATTTTCTAGCATGTATGGAAAAATTTGAGGCCTAGACTTAGCTAGCTGGCATTGGTTTAGAATGTTTCCACAAAGAAAATGACTAAAATAAGGAAACAAATGAAAAGTATAGTAATTTCAGCTTAATTTTTTTCGTTGTCCACACCATAGAAATTTTTGGGATGAATTTTGGGTTAATTTACCTAAATACTAGAAAGTATGAGAGGGAAAATGTGTAGAGTTTAGTTAAACCATAGGAAGTTTTGGGATTAGTCTTGGGCAAGTTTAGCTAAAGCCATTGTAGCTAACAAGCAATATGCGATTAGTAATTTATTTCTGGTGGCAACACTCCATTTGAATGGCCTAACCCTTTAAGTTGTGGGCGTAAGGAGGCCAAATAGGCCAAACTGAAGAAAAAGGCCGACGAAGAGAAATGGCCTCGTTTGGGTGGAAGCGAAAGGGGGAAAAGCAAAAGAAGGAGGAGCAGAGAGCTAAGAGACAAGAGGAAGAGCTGAGGACAAGAAATCGCGAAGAGAAGGACCGCAAGGAGAAGGGGCTACAGAAGGACGAGTCGCCGAAGAAGAAGAAGAGCCTCCAGTATTATCATAGGAGAAAGGGCAGCGGGTGACCTTCCATCCGACGATGACTCAAACAGTGCTTACTGCCTGCCCAAAGACCCCATAGCTGGTGAGGGAACGTCTGGAGCAAGGGAGACCCCCTCGGGATGTATCAGATCACCAGGAGAGCGAGGAGCAAACGCAGATACTCAAGCTCATGTGGAACCATCGGAACCCTATAGATTGAAATATGAGAGGTAGGTCGGCGAGAAAATGCTAACATTAGGGCCCGATTGAGCCTACAAGAAGAGCCTGGCAGAGTATAAGGCTTTATAAAAAGATGTATGATGCCTACTGCCAGTACTACAAAACCCATAAAGTTCGATTCGTCGAAAAGAGAGGTCTTTAAGTGATCCTTAGATCTAATGTAAATATAGTTATAAGTTGAGACACTATCCATAGACAAATATATTTTGTGTACTTCATGAAGGGCATGGAAAATGCTACGTGGCAAGATTGAGCTTTCAGTGGTGTATACAAACTCTGATTTTGCTGTCTCTTTTTGCATCGTCCAATTTGAGTCTTTGACCTTATAGATTATACCAACATCAAGGAATTTATTTCAGCTTTGAACTCGGTCACAATACTTAGGGTTGAGCCAATTATATTTGTTGCTAAACGGTCTAGCATTATGTATCATGAGTTGTCCCGACTTTGCCCTGCTATGCATGTCTTTATTAACTCCACACAAAGACATGTTCGTAGTTTTTAAATAACCTGACAGTAGGAATCCTGAAGTTAGTTGACAAACCCATAAGGATTGAATTTTGATGATCATCAATGATCTCTATCTATGGAGCCTAGATGTGAAGGATAACCTCAGAATTCATAACCCTAGATTATGTTGCGGGTTGTAGAATCATGGGGGTTGCTTGTTCAGAAATATAAAAAAGGAGTGGATGCTCTACTAGGAGTGAGGAAGCCTTTAGTGCTTGGAGTGTCATTGGATACTGCAAGAATTACCCCTCAAAGATTTTACAAGCTACTTATCAAAAAATAGGTGCCAAATGGAAAATTGTAATTTTTTGATAGAAACTAAAGGCTAGCTTATGAAGCGCCCATACTACCTTTACTAGAGCCATAAATTGTGGAATCCCAAAGGCTTTATTTTTCGCCTTCAATCTAAATGACAACCGTTTTAATAACTGTTGTAATTTAATGCTCTAAATTTTTCGAAGGCTCCATCCAATCGAAAGTTAGATATCCATCATAATACCGAGGTTCTTGTTGTTTTATGTCCAGGCAAGGGGCATAATCTAAAATCAAGCTAAATGTTTTGCTCTCAAACCCACCAAAAATTTACATGCAAATATAACTTTGAAGGCATACCTATAATGGCCGTTTTCTAGAAAGCAAACACGTGGATAAATACCAGGAACAATCTCCTTAACAAGTTCTCATCAAGATGGCATAACAAATGAATCAGGAAAAGTACTACCAAGCCCCTTATATATCTGATTATTTTCTCTACTTTATTACCAAAAATTTGCTTTTCTTTCATCATTGCCTCGGTCGAAGCGTCTTCGTGCATTCTCCCAGTTAACCATCACTTCACCCAAGCCCATGACGTAAAAAATACTTAGGAGGCATTCTGCTGCATCCGAAAGTAGCGCCATACCACGTGGCACTGTTTCGTAAACAACTGGGGAGGGGGGGAAAGGCTTTTTTTCCTCCTGGATTCCTATTTTTGTTTCTTCTATGGAAACTTCTGTTGGTGGCGGAGCTTAAGCGGCGCCACCACTATTGTTTTGTACAGAAAATTGGTGTATAGACAAGACACATTTGAAAATAATTTTATATAATTTGACACAGTTAATACACCAGACATTCGAGTTATATTATCACATTGATATCAAAACAATCCCAATATAATGCAAAACATGTTTTCACATCAAAAATTCATATTATCACATTGATCAAAACAATCCCAATACAATCCGAAATTTTTACAGCAGAAATTTACTTGGAAACCTTGTTGCAATTCTGAAGGACACTAGCTAATCCAGAGGCATCTGCAACTGAAACAATCACACACTGATTCAATGTTGCACCAGCAAAAGACTGGCCACTATCACATTTAAGGGTCTGAACGGGACTTGAACCCACTACCTCTGTTCAAACCCTTAAATGTGATAGCCACCAGAGTTGTTGATAGTAGTATGTGCTTGACATAACTCTGGATGAGCATTGAAGACAGCATCCCAGAAATTATCGTCATCATTCTCGTAAACAACGGGCGCTTGCTTTCCTACAATTGTAAGCTCACTATGCTACATAGCCAAGCTACTATCTGTAGCATGTTTATCTGCTACAACATTAAAACCATCATTCAGTTAAATTGGATTTATGTCAGGATTTTCGACCATTTTGGCATTGCAACTTTTTCCCGAGTTAGTAAATTTGCATCGAGAATGTGACTTTTTTTTTTTTTTTTTTTTTTTTTTTTTAACAGCGCAACATGATACATATGTCACTCGACATATGTATGTCGAGTGACATAATGCCAATTACTTCTCAGAAGTGACCCCTAAAGATATCATAGCTTTCTTCCTCACTTCCACAGGTATTGAAACCCTAGCAGTCTTGCCTGTGATGACCTTTGGGGTCCATGAAAATAAAATAGTATCTAACTCAACCCAATCATCCCCTTCAATAGGGTTTTTCTTCCATTTCTTTGTCCAACAATTTTTATACCTTTCTTCCTCTGCCACTGCATTTAACTGGTGCATTGGGACACCACCACTCCACACGAACTTTATTCACATTGCGGTCACCCACTTCTTTGCAAACATCTGAGATGGTGTAACCCATCCACATAGGGTATATCTCTTTGCACTCTGGTACTATAAGTGCAAATTGATGGCAAAGCAAGTCATCTTTGGGATCATAATCCTCCAGCCCGAGATATTTAGTCCTTCCTTTTCTGGGACCAACATAATGTTTTTCAGCAGCTGGAGGAGCCATCGACTTGCGAATACTACTAACCACATCATCAACTTCCTTAGATGTTATCAAGTCTCTCCATCTAGACTTAGGTAACCATCCATCTTTCAGTTCATCAGAGGATGTGTCTACTTGTCCCAATAATCCATGTACCTGTGTCCAATAATTTATCAATGCAAGGTTGGTATCATCCGGGTTATTTTTTCAATACTTGATGTATTCGGAAATGCCGTCCAATGTGCTTTGCAATGACTCCACCTCTGCAAAATGCTTAAGAGCTTTTGGTTGACTCCGGGGAATCTTAGGTTTACCATTCTCATCTTCGTGCCATATAGGTACTCCCTCATCTGACCTCCATTTATCATCTGAAGGTCTCATCTTCTATTGCATTATTGGCTTATTTCCCATGACCCAGAAAATGTACTGAAGAGGTCTAGATTGACCTTCCATATCAAGAGCATAACCTTCGATAAAATTCTTCCGATCAGGCACCTCTTGTATGATCAACCCTATAGGAGAAGGTGAAATGCATTCACTAAGAACTTCCATTAGTCTAGGAAGATTGCTCACAGTTTGAGATTTCAACTGCGCACTATACTTCCCAAACAATGCATCCACATCCTCATGAGTATGTCCAGGCATTAAGAACCCTAAATTCACTCTTTCAAAGACACCCACAGCTGTCAAATAAGATAGGAATGAGAACATATACCTGTTTTTATTCTGTCCAGCACGATTGTCAAGTTGGAGGAGGAACTTTGGAGGTAGATCTCGAGGTAGGGACGTGAACTTGAGGCTCCAACATGTTCAAAAGCACCTGACTTCCTAAACCTTGCCATAGTAAACTTCTCTAAATTATTAAGCTTTCTATCCAAAATACACTGAAGAGTGGTTGGCTACCATCTCAGGGTTGTGGAGGTCACCAGAATAATCACTCTCATAGTTCCCCAAGCACCTCATCACACTTCCAATATGAAAATCTGGACCATCACTCCACAATTGCAAACTAAAATGGCCATAATAAATTGACACCGAGCTATGCACTATTGCACCTCTCAGAGAGACTTGCATAGGATAAGATCTATTAATTTGCTTGGGTATGTAACTATACTGTGGCAAACAAATCTTCAATTGATCCATCTTGTTATGTATAATACAAACATAGTTATTGGGTTCCAAACATGATTTAACGTTCTCCACATCCAATAAGTGGATCTACATGATAGTTGGTCTGTCATGTGATCTTTCATTTGCTCCCTTATCTTAGCCCTTTGGCTTGGTTGCTTGGTCTTATCCAAAATCTCTTTCAACGTTGCACACAAGTTGCACTTTGCAAAGTTGTTCGAAGTGTCTATAGTGACATGCTTGAAGTGCTTGCTCCATAGTCTACTGAAGCTGGGTTGAGATATTGCAGGTACCATTAGTTCTCGAAGCAAAGCATTCACTTCCTCCAATATACTCTTCTGTGTACAATGGGATGGCAATCTCTTCTCGACAACTATTTTTCCCCGTTGATCTTTCCTATTTTTATGTGGCATATTGTCAGCATTGAATTCAACATATTTATCAAAAACCTCCATAGTAGCCATGATCCTAGAAGTTGGCCTCAACATGCCATTATTTCCATGTAATGCAATTTGCTCCCCTTTGCATGACTTGCTTGCCAATTTTGCCAATATGAAATTGGAACACCATAAATATTTATCCATGCAACTTTACATATCCATGCCCCTAGCAGTGGGTATCTTTTTTTCTTTGGATATTTTCCATCTTGAAGTGCAAGCTCATGAATGGAGTACATGTAAGTCCTCCTCTCATCACAAGTATACTCTTGGAAGGTGGCTCTTGCTTCCACCAATTCATCAATTTCAAACTTCTGAACACAATTAGCCCAACAATATCAACTATGGAACCCTCCCAACCGCTAAGCAACAATTCATACATAAACTGCCGTAGATATTAGCAACGAGAAGAACACACTCTCCTTAGTGCAAAGCAGATGATCCAGAGCCCAAAAAATTGATGTCTACTAAGGCAAGCTACTAGATGATGCAACAAAAAACCATTAGAAGCAACAAAAATAAATAGGGGGGAGTGGAAACTGGTATCCCCCAGCCAAAGGGACAAGGGAAACCAAGGCCAGGTAACTCTTCCCTAAAGAACCTGCGATGGCGCAAAGGCGGAACAGAGGCGGAGGCGCTTCCAGTAACGCAACCAAGGTAGATGAGAAAGGGAGAATTCTGAGGCCAAGATAGAGACTGAGGATCAGGGACTAACGACAAGATACAGAAGGTGAGGCTATAAGCAGCGAAATCCATCCAACAAACCCAATCAATTTGGCTAAAGGAGGTCGAATCGAAACCCAAAACAGCAGACCAACACAACCAGAACGATTGCAAGACTAGAAGTTTGAGCAATCAAGCATAACTGACTCAAGTAAGAACTGGAAGTTTGAGAAAATCATGCAAAAATCGTCGCACAAGGAAAATGATCGCAAAACCAATTCAGGAAAGCCCAGGAAGGCAAAAAAAGGAAAGTTCTAAGTGGAGCCCTACCGCCAATCGATCTGACAGAAGGCAAAACCGAATACTCATCTTGCACAAAAACCGGTTGCAAGACTGGAAGCTTGAGAGATCAATCAGCCAAAACCGTCAAAAGCAAATCCAAAACAGAAAACGAAAGCCGGGACCATTGCAAGAGCCACATCAAAGACAGGGCAGATCCGATACAAAAGGGGAAAGAAAAAGGAAAGACCAGAAGCAGAAAGGGGCAAAGGCAACAGTTCAGTTCGAGAAACCAGAGAGATCTCTGCTAGCAAACCCAAAAAAGTAGAGGGGTAAAAATTAACTGGCAAGCTGTCCAAAAGTTTCAAAGCTCTAACACAACCATACCAAGCATAACAAGCAGACCAAACGAATTGGAACCAAAGAAATAGACTTATCTGGAAGAGGTCGCTCCCGATTTGAAGCTCATCATTGCAGATCCATGGTCTTGCATACAACAGATCGTAGCCTGGAACCGATGCAACCCTTGCATAGATAAGTGTCTTGGCTTAACAGCCGTCCTGCACTCAAGATCCTTCAGGATCATAATCGAGGTGATAAGCTGCATCCGACCAAGAGAAAGCTCTTGAACTCTCGCTATTCAAGCTATGCAAAGAGAAACAGAAATCCGCCATGCAATGGTTAAACACTGATGTAAGATCGTGCAAACAAAACAATGGAATTAGGCTTGATCAAACATATAACCTAATCGACATGCAGAAAAGATAGACTAGAAGAGATAGACTAGAATAGGAAACTGGTAGGACAAAGAAGGAGGAGAATACTAGCTCAAGAGAACACCGATGAATGAACATGGAAGAAGAGGCAGAATAAATAGCAGATGTGAGGTGAGGCGTCCCCATCCAAGGAATGTCGGTTCTATTGCTAAAGCAATAGAACCGTGGCATTAAATCAAGGAAATTTTGGCAATGACTCGAGAAATCTTCACTCCCACTAACAATAAACGCAATAACCGATTCTCCAAAGCATGACCTGGTGACATAATAGCCTGTTGATGTCCTTGTATTAGAATGTAATGGAGATTTTGGATTTGAAGAGAGATCCCATAAGAATTTCTTGATTTCCAATGCCCTTGTATTTAGAAAGTAATGGAGAATTCACATTCGAAGAGAGATCCCATAATCCAGTTTTTTGATTTGACAGATTAACAAGTCGGTCCCTACCATCATGCCTTCCATCATTTGAGACAAAAACTGAAGCAATTGTATTGTCTTCGTCAGTAACAAGCATCAAATCTTACAATAACAACTTTCCAATGCTTTCTTCAACACATTTATAAGCCAATTAAAACACATCCTACATGAGCTTTTGAGAGGTGCAAATTTGGTTACGCCAGTTTATCAATGTCATAGATGTTGTTCATTGAATCTTTACAATGGACTTTATTTGCACCCTGGATAAAGCTTGTGTAGCTCTTCAGTCCTAGTAAGATGGCTATGAGAAGTTCTAAAATGCATATCTGAAGCAAAGGAAAAAGTGCAAGAAGATGGGTCTAATTTTGAGTCACTAATGGAAAAATTAAATACATCAATTCATTTCTTGTTGATAAGCTTAATATATACAAGCCAGAAATGTAAATCTATTGAGCGGAAATATGTAAGAACAAAAATTGCACATCGACTCAGTTTGAAATTGATTCGTATCCGTAAGATTAACAAAGATGGATAGAAGATTAGTGCAAATCTGTAGGCAGGATCTTCTCAATAGCAGAAAACCTACCATTTCTAAAAAACATAAATTTGACCAGCGCCAAAGATAATGAGCACCACGTCTATGTTGTTGTTGCCTATGTGTTCAGCACAGATTAACTATGTCCGCACGTGCCATAGAAAGTAGAACTACGCAATAAAAAAACCTACAAGAGCAAACTTCTTAAATAGGAATGCAAGTCTTCACATTTGGTCTGATTTTCTACTGCTAATTCCTTATCATTGAAAAGAGTTATACTTACAGATGTAAAGCAAATTGGAACAACTTCAATGGCATAATATCAGCAACCATCTGCAGAATAAAAGGGGTTAATCAGATGACTTACAAATGCTCAGTTAGCCTATTAAATTGCATGTTGGTTGTGCCTCCCTTTTCTTTACTTATACAATGAACAAGTTGTTCCGAAATGTTGTCTAGATTGCACGATTTCTTGGTCTTCATCCATGTACTACAAGGTTCCCCCATGCCTGCACTAGGATATATGTTTGACATGAAGAATGTGTGCTGCTGCAGCAAAACGCGAATTTAATGAAATAATTATGTCAAAGCATTGCTTTGCAAGTTCAACATTGCAATTGTATTGTGCAAGCATAAACGATGAAGAACGAGAGTGTAATTAATGTTAAAGTATATGTGTAAATATAGGATATATAGTGGACTTACAATTTCAAGATTATAAATATGTCTTATATTAAAAACGGAAATAGATGTTGTCTATGTCTATGCATGTGTATAATATATTATCAGTTAAATGTGTGTGAGTAAAGAATGATCTCTAAATTGAGTATATTATGATATAATGTCAGTATAATGTATATCTCTAAGGGTATAACACGAATGGATAGTGTCGTAATGACAGGTATATACCGATAAGTATAGTAAAATGGAGACGTGACTAGTGATGTATTCCAAAAGAGTTCCAACCATTGCGAAACTCATCACCACGGATGTAATAGTGGGACTTCCACAAACCATGAGGGCATTTGCTATTTTGTGGTCATGATCGACAAATTGTCTAAAATGGCACAAATTCTGCCATGTCGCACCACTAATATCACCACATAGACACAATTATACAGACCTAGCTCGCCATGACTATGGCATTTCGACCCCAGATTGCTCATCGACATGTACGCTTTGTTAAGGATTCAGGTTGTAGACTTCGTCTGGTTGAAGATTAATTCTTAGCGGGCTCAGCCCAAGATTCGATATTGCACGATACTGCCACCTCGATGAGCGGACCCTTTTTAGATAATCTAGCTAGTATTTTTTTTTTAAGGGCGAAAGCCAAAAAGTTTATTAATCAGATAAAAAGTACAAAATTTACATGTCTCATCTAACTGTGTAAGCACAAAAAGATGCCACAAGAGCACGAGCCTGGAGCACAATGTACTTACTCCAGAATATGAGACTAACGATAAGAATCAATTCGAAGATATTGAATCCAGATGCGTTCCATCGTTTCTAATTCAAGGGAGGAACACTTATAGGCTATCAATATCTTTTTTTGGGCCATCGTAATAACACTGCGCGCAGATGAATTAATGCCCTGAAAGATGTGGTGTCTACAACGCTCCCACATCGACCATAGGAGCCAATCAGAACTAAGATGAAATGCCCTTTGTTTAGCTGGAGGCCATGCATTAGGATAGAACGCCAAGAGAATGCATCGGCAATCCGGTGTACTGTTAAACAAACCTTGTAGCCAGGACCATGCTGGTTGAACCTCAGGACAATCAAAGAGACAATGCTCAAGAGTCTTAACATCTGAATGACAGAGCGGGCATACTGCAGATAGCGATGTCGGAAGGCATTAACCCGCAGGCACCTATAGATAACCTGCCACTATAGTATAGAGACTTTAGAGTGGAGCCTATCCCAAAGCCATCGCCATGTACGACACAAAGTGGGCTGTGGGACCTGTAGGTGCCACCCATCTGGCAACTGGAGGGGCTGTGGTGCTAAAAGAAGGCGATATACTGATCTGACAAAGTGCTTGTCTTTGTGAATATTTTCATGTCAGTCCCATGGCACCCTTTCGGCAACACCAATTTGGACTATAAGAGGCAAATTTTATGCTACCTTCTCCCATAGAGATACATCCCAACGAGAGAGCAGGAACCTTGCCTGAAATTCAGGCCAAGACAGTAGGCGACCCGCTTCATACCATGCTTGAATAGACACAACACCTGCAAAAACCCATCGTCTCTGTGTAAGGGGATGAATTAATGCTGCCAATGGAGGTGCTGAGGGGTCTGGAGGTAGTGGTGCCCACCACCATGGAGTCTCCAATAGAGTGTGGATAGAGGGGCATGGCAAAAACAAATGTTTGATCGCCTTCCATGGTGTCAACAAGCCACACAAAAATGGAGAAACACTTGAAAAAGGCTGTAGAGTCTAAAATAAAGCCCAAGGTAGGATTGGTTTGACAGCCTTCTTGCCTAGAGGGAGCTTGTCTAAGAAGGCGTAAACCAGGAGAGTCATCCTCACCATTCAGGAGTCTCCAAATGAACTTTGGAATAAGAACTTTGCTCTGTAGTAAGAAGTCCATCATACCCAGACCACCTGCCCATTTTGGAAGGATGCACTTAGCCACCTTAATCACAGCACCTTCCTCAGTGCTCGCCCATATAAAGTTCCGAACTATTGCAATGAGCTCATGCACTTTGATCTGTGGGGCTAGCAGTAAGGATGCCATATAAACATGGGTACTACTAAGGACTGACTTGGCCACTGTAATGCGACTCGCAAATGACAACTTTGCGGTGGACCACTAAAACAAGTGCTTCTCCAAACCCTTAATGATCTCCTCCCATGCAGCTCCCATAGTAACATGGATGCCAACTGGAGTCCCCAACAACTTGATGGCCTGTCCATGCGCAAGTAATTTCCATGGATAATCATGAACACACGCCGGAGTTGGAGTATCCAATATCCATAAAGCTGTACACTTCTGCCACCCCACAAGGATACCGGAAGCCAGTGAAAAAGTGTCTAGGAGCATTTTGGTAGCATTAACAACTAGGAAGAGGAACGTATCGTCTGCATATTGATTGCAAACCTCTTGTGTGTCATCCTCCATTGCAAGACCATGGAGAAGTCCTTCTGTGGTTGCATCGGTGAATAATTGCGACAAAGTCTCTGCAACAATTGTAAAAAGCAATGGTGCTAAAGGGCATCTCCGGCGAATACTACGACCGAGTGAGAAGGCATCTGACGGCTCACCAGGGAACATAATAGTCGCCCGAGCAGAGACATGTAGCTGCATAATATCTAATGTGAATTGTTCCCCAAATCCCAGTCTTAGCATTGACAATGTCATAAGCCTTTGCAAAATCAAGCTTAAGGTATACAACTGGAAGGTTTTGCTTACGTGCCCAATAAATTCCCTCGTAAGCAGTACCAACATTGTTCAGAATGCATCGTTTTGGAAGAAAACCTGACTGGGTTGTTGAGATGGACTCTGTCAAGATGTCCTTTACCCGCTCTGCAAAAGCCTTAGCAAAGATTTTATATACGGATGACAATAAGGTGATGGGCCGCCAATTTGAAATAGTCTGAGGATCCTTGACCTTGGGGATGAGTGAGATGGCACCTATGTTTAGAATTCTATCCAAAGCAGTGGACTGCCGAAAGTCACAGAAAGCATCATACACATTTGGCTCCAGCTCTTCCCAATATTCCTGGAAGAACTCAATTGGCAAACCATCCAAACCTGGGCATTTGCCTCTTTTCAGTTCAAAGACTGCCGAACCTAAATCATCAGTCATAGCCGCCTCTATTAATTCGCGCTGCTCATCAGAGATGATGGGGGAAACGCTAGACAAAATAGCCTCTCGCATTTCTGATTGAAAGGAAAGATGTTTCTCAACAAAAAAAGTCTGGAAGTGGTTATGCAGATGTTGCTTGAGTTCAGTTGGCTCTGTTAGCACCGAACCATCCGGCAAAAGCAATGAGGACATGTTGACATCATGCGATGCCTCTTAGCCGCACGGAAGAAGAAGACTGTACAACGGTCTCCATCACAAAACCACTGCAAATCTGCCTTCACCTTTGCCTGCTGAATTTGCTCCTCCTCCAATGCTTGGATATGTGCCAAAATATCATGATCATGAACACCTGGAAGATGTCCCTGTCGAGAATGGAGCAGGTCCTGATACAAGGTGTCCAATAACATGACCTGCTGTTGCAGACTCTCGGTCCCACTGTTTGGCAAAACCATTGACTGCCGCAATTGCATCCACTATGCCAGTCATGCCTCGATAATCTAGCCAGTATGCCCACGGGCCTATAAACTACTTCTCCTCGCGCATCTGCACGCCATGACATCCTGGCCGTAAGCCTTTTGGAGAACTATACAATTGGTCCTAAGGTAACATATGGATCCTAAACACTCTTTGATAGGACGGGCGAGCAAATGGAACTAGTTCCACACGCTCTTTTATTACAAGCAGACAAGGAACAGCCATAGTCTGTCCTACTTCATTAAGTGGAATCACTTACCAAAGGAAGGTCCAATATCAGTTCTCAAGTGGGATTTTCGTTGAATCTTACCTAGATTTCCTACGGCAATGCCACGCATGCGCCAACAACGATGCCATCAACTCCGGCTTCGACAGAAAACAACCACCAGCCGATATCTCGTGAGTCTTAGATCCGGCAGGGATCATGCAGGCCAGCCTTCATGCAGCGGGGATCGGGCTAGATATATCCTAGGAATGGGGATGGGCATATAGTCATAATAGGACGCCTTCGTCTACGGCTACAATGGGAACATTGCCATTCCTTACGCCGAGATGAATGGCAAGCATTAGGCACGATATGCTTCCCTTTTTTTTTTCCTTTTCTTGGTGGTCCCTTCAACCACAACATATAAATTAATTTATAGGCACTGATGTCTTGTAATTCTGCAGGCCAAAAGCGTATAGCTTAGTGCCTGCAGTTGATTTCACTACTAACATGCTGTGGGATGAGTGTGTGGAGAGAAGAGCCGGTCACAGTGGAAGGCTTTATATGCGCGGTTAAACGCAGCGTTGCCTGGATAGATCTCTCGTGGATCGGCGAGGAGAGCACACTGCTTAGAGCTTTGGGTTGAGCGGTGGCGCTATATGGGGTGGAGGTTTGGGGCCCAAAGAAATTAGCAAAAATACGCGGGGATAGGTTGGAAAGGGTGCAGAAAGCTTTCTTAACCTATAGCTTGGGAGTGAAGGACACCGTACCGTATCAGATTTTGTTGTATGAGACGGGGTTCTGGCCTTTACAGCATTCTGCTATGCGAAGGCATCTTACTTGCTTCCATAAGGTGGATGGGATGGATGAGCATCGCTGCCCCCACAGTCGTTGTTGTTAACGCAGGCCCCCAAATGAAGAGGGTATGGCACGAGCACCGTAAGGGATGGTTTAGGAGGTGGTCTATGGATTACCAACGGATGGTGGCACCGCAAATTTCCCACGATTGTGAAATGGGCAATTGGATGCGGGCTATCTTTTGCCACTCGTGGGATGCCTCTACTCTTGCAAAGCCCAAGACGAGAGCACTATCACGCCGATTAATCCCAGCCTTGAGCATGGACCCCATCGGTAATTTTGAAAGCACACATCTCTCGTGAAGAAACGGAGAGCTATTGCCGCCATAAGGACGGGTTCCCATTACCTCAGAATTGAGACAGGTCGCTGGGGGGTGAATGGCGGGCACGGGATCCCCAGGGAGGAGAGGATATGTCAGTGTTGTGAGATGCACGTGATAGAGGATGAGCACCATGCCCTCCAGCGGTGCCCGGCCTTATGCCCATGTCCCAGCCGCACACACGATCTTAGATGCTCGACACACCGCTACATCGCTTACTCGCATCACCTATGGTAGCGACCGGGAGCTTACATCCTCCAGAGATTTCGGGCCACCGACTTGCTCTTTTTGGGGCATGGTATTTGAGAGCCTACTGTTAGGGTTTTTCCTCCCAAGTGGGGGTTTTTTCATCCCGGTAGTAGGGTTCCACTGTACAGTTACATTGTTTGTTTTTGGTGTTGGGGTTTTTGGCTTTTTTGCCTGTTCTGTGCCGTCTCATAGGCCTCTGGCCTCCGTGGACGTTAAAATAAACTTCCTTCCTTCCTTCCTTCCTTCTAAGGGTCGCTCTGGGCCCATGTTCTTGTTGTGATACGTATTTTCTATTCGCATTGCCAGGCCCTATAGGCTTGGGTCCACCGAGCACCAATAGTGTGCTTGCTTATGTATTATATCTTGAGTGTCGACTTTTGACAGGACTACAGTCCTACATGATGATCGTGTACGATCTATATATGTATCTTTTATATCACCTACCTACATCTGTCCATCTTTTTTAATTTAATTTTCCTTGTAAGTTAACCATCTAACGCAAATGCGGAGGACAACATAAATCGTTATGTCCCCTTCCACATAACGTTGTTTCATTAACTACCATTCAACTTTCGTCGAGTTATAAATTGCACATTACGAGTCATTTCAAACTTGATCACCTTGAACATGACAAAATTTGTGTGACTTATAATTTCGCGTTACCTCTTTAATGTGGGGAAACTTGCTTCCAACATGTCATGTGTTGGCTCAGAGCAAGAATAGTCTTGATGCTGAGGACAACATCATTTTCAAGATGGGGAGAATATGACGTTCCACGTATTTATATGCCTTTTGGTTATAAATACATGACACATCATTATGAATAATTAATGGTGCATTAATTATTTATAAGCTAAGGGTGGTTATGTTAATCATTAATTATTAAGGTGGAAACCTAACCCTAAACCCTAATTCGAATTTAGGGCTTAACCTAATATTAAAAGGGATTAAAATATTAAATTAGTTAATAATAACCAATCTAGAGTTGTGACCTGGCCCAAATCGATTGGGCAAGGCAGGCTTGCTAATTTGAACTCCCGGAGGATGATCATTAGCGTACGGCCTCCGGGAGAACGCTACCAGGAAAGGCCGCCTCGAAAACTTTTTTGGGGCCTGGATCCTATATTTTAGACCTTTTCCTTTGGTAAAAGGTGGTCGTGCAAGTTCCTGGCCTTGTTTGATTTGGGTAAGGGTGCCATCTTGGCTGCCAAATAACAGGATGACCGGACTGTTCTAATGCTAACTCTTTGATCTAAACCTTGTTCAAAAATTCGAAAAATTGGCATGTATGCTGATCATGACTTAGGAAGCTAGCTGACAAAAAATCAAAATTTAATTTCATACTATGCATTAATTACGAATTTATGAATGTCTTGCTACTATAAAAGCGGCCCTGGACTTCCAATTGCATCATCGGGAGGAAGACAGATTCAAACTCCATTCCATAAGTTCCCCTTGCTTCGCGTTCTCAACTTCAGCTTCTCGGCCACGTCCCAAGTGCAAAGACCAAAACTCGGCCCCCAAAACGCAAACCCTTCAAGAACCTGACAACTCACAGGGTTTATGTTTCGGAGGCCCTATACTTCTCAGATTCGACCAGGACCTTGCGTCGTGTCTTGACATAGAGGGGGGTTGTTGATGCCAGAGCAGGGACCTTAAAAACCCTTCGGAAGCAGTTTGCCCCAAAAGTCCTCTCTCGAAGGCTGTGGCGACAGATGGTGGCAACTTCCCCTCTCCGAAATCTGATTTGGCTATTCCAATAGATTCAAGATGTCGATTTTACCCTGGCGACCAAGTTTTGTGGCTAGAAGACCACCATCGTTCTCAACGAGAGCAAAAAATATTAGACATGGCATATACGTCACATGGGACATATTTTGTTATAGCGACGTCATGTCGCATGCGACGTCGAGTCAATGGTCATTGGCCATGTCACACACCCGTTGGCACCACGTGGCCGCAAAGTACTGACATGTAACGTATTTGGTATTGCGACGTCATGTCGCCGACAGGCTAGCTGGCGTGACAACCGTGGCCCCGTTATAGCGATGCAGTGGCAGACATCGTCTGTGTCACATCAAATGTTGCAGTCTACGTCCTTCACGATGTGACATGACGTCGCTACTTGCGATGTTGACGTGACCTGGTTACATCAAATATGACGTTGCGTGACCCAAACATCGCAACCTCACGTCGCTAAATGCCGATTCTCTTGTTGTGAGTTTTAGGAGAAGACATCCTTGTCTAGAAAGCTTATTCCAATGGAGGCCCTATGGGGCTCCCAAATAATTGCCTTGAATATTCCTGCTATGCAGAAAGGCTGGTAGATAGGGGTTGATGATATTTTGCAACTCAAGTTTAATTTTGTTGGCTAGGACCTTGGCTAACACTTTATAGGTTGTATTAGTAAGAAAAATGGGCCTCCCTGTCCCTGGCTTTACCTAACCTTTATAATTTCATTGTTGCATATTCTATTTTTCGCAGCATGAAAAAAAAACCGAGCTACCTTTACCCATGCTATTAATAAAGTTGCATTTATTTTCGATAGACAATATTCTAGCCTCGTCCTCTTTGATCAGTTTCACCCGTTTCTCCAATTCAAATTCTTGATCCTGAAGAGCTTGATTATCCTTATCATCAAAAAGCTGAGATCTAATCTCCTTCATCTGTTTGTACACCTCATACTTTTGTTTTTTCTTGTTAAAGTACCAGCCTCTGGTCCATGTGTTAATCCTGTCTTTGACATGTTTCATTTTCCCCAAAAAGGAATTCAGGAATCCAGTTTTGGCGACCTTACGAAGTTTGTTATAAAATTCTTTGAAAGCCACACAGAAGCTTTTCAATTTTAACAACTCCGTATTGAATTTTAATGGAATGTTTGGACCTCGTTTACTTGCATAATCCATTTTCCTTAAGATTTGAGGGAAATGGTCTGAGATACAAGTGCTAGTATCACTAGATATGACCACATTGTCCCATGAAGGAAGATTTCTATTACAGAGATAAAATCTATCTAGGAGGCAGTAGGTTCTTTGGTTTCCTTTTTCCTTGTTACTCTATGAGAAGACATTTGAGAAGGAAGAAGGAATATAGCAGAAGTGGGTCATAAGTTGATCCCGGGCAACCCTCTCTTTTTTGTTCATATTTATTTTTTACCGAACTTTCGATCCCAGACTGGTGTATTGTTGAAATCACCAGCAAGGAGAAGATTCTGAATATTTTTATTTGAGGAAATCCAATCATTCATTTGAGTCCATTGAGCCTCTCTCTCCAAGGGCTCAGTTGAAGCATAAATATTCATTACTCCAATATGTTTGCCTTCTATTTGCAGGGCTGCCACAATCCATCTACCCGAGGAATGACAAAACTTGTCAAGACATTTATATCCTACCCAAACTAAGCCTTTATATGGCAATACTAACAGCTCTGTTCCAAGTGTGTCCCAAAAGGTATGGGGTGGCTACGATGCATACATGGGAATATGACAAAATTAGGTGTGATACTGCTTGGAGCCTCTTGGAGCCATCACTTGGAAGACCTTTTACTAAAAATTGGATCCTAACTGATGATGTGGAAGATTCCACATGATCTTCCTTCATTTAAGGGCAAATTCCCATGGAAGCCGACCGGACTTCAAATGTTGGGGTCCAAGTTCAAGCCAGAGTGTTCTCATGCAAGCCCTTTTTGCGAGATGGGAAGGTCCGACTCTAAGGTCGACTTCAGATGTTCAAAAATAGGAGTAGATTTTTGGAAAGTCCGGTTTGCTACCCTGATTTTGTCTTTAATGGTTGTATTTTTTTCAAGTCAGGACCCTTTAAGGGCCAAGAAATAGAAGATAATAAGGTATTACCCGAACCTCGGTGTAAGAATGCACACCCATGCGTCTTGTTTTGGTTGTTTGGACTGGAAGGTGATTGATATGCTCTTCTGGTCTAAAAGCATATGCTCTGAAGGACAGTTCTTATCAAGTACTAGCTGCGAAGGTTGAAGTGTAATTGAGCCCTTCACATTTTTTCTCTTCCTACATTAACATTCTTGAAGGATTCAGCGCCCAAATGCATCACTTCCGGCGAGACGTAAAGCTCGGATTTTGTTCTTGCCTGTAGCTGACCTGTCCCCATCGCGGGTTCGCTTCTCATAGCCGGAGAAGTAGAGTGAATATTTTTCCTAGATTCTGGAAACCCATAAAGTGGTATGATCTCCTTGAGTTCTTACTAGCATCGTTTGCTTGTTAGTTTTGAGGTTTTGCATAGCTGGAAGCGGAGGAGATCTAATGCCAGTATTCGAAAGGGTTCTAAGATTGATGTCATTTCTTTGATCGTGTAAATCATCCCTGTGGATCCGAATAATTGGATAGTGCCCGAGGAATTCTGGTTTAGATCCCCAAAGGTTTGATATTTATAGGCAAGTTTGCATTAGAAATGCTGCAATTTCAGATCTGAGATAAGTTTCAATGATGTGGGCCATAATTAGCTACATCTGCACCATTGAGCTCTGTTTATACTGAGTTACATCTTGTCTAGATTGGCGATAAGTTGGTTTAAGCATGTGGCGTCTTAAGCACTTCTTGCCAAAAGATCAGGCTAGCTTGGAAGGAAAATCAGTTGAGGTTGGGCCTCTGAAGTTACAAGTGCGCAGCACTATAGCTCAAGGTGGATTTTCATCTGTTTATCTTGCAAGAGATGCTCAGTCAGGGAAGACATATGCTCTGAAACATATTATTTGTAATGATCAAGAGTTACTAGATTTGGTGAAAAAGGAAGTCAGCATCATGAAGATGCTGAAGGGGCATCCAAATGTCGTGACACTGCATGCTCAAGCTGTTTTTGATATGGGGAGAACTAAGGAGTGTTTTCTAGTCATGGAGAACTGTGATAAGACATTGGTAAATGTACTCGATAATAGAGGTGCTGGCTATTTTGATGAAAAGCAGTTGCTATTGATGTTTCGTGATATCTGCAATGCCGTGTATGCGATGCATTGTCAGTCCCCTCCTGTGGCACACAGGTATTATTGTGTTTTTTCCTGAAGTTTTCATTTCTGTTGTGGTTCATTCTCATTGTCTATATTATCATGTTCTTTGCTTTATTAATTGCAGGGATTTGAAAGCAGAAAACGTGCTTCTAGGTCCAGATGGCCTTTGGAAACTCTGTGACTTTGGGAGCACCTCGACAAATCATAAGTGCTTTGAAAGAGCAGATGAAATGGGTGTTGAAGAGGATAACATTCGGAAGCACACTACACCTGCATATCGTGCACCTGAGGTAATCTTGCACTAAAAAATAATTCTTGCCACTGCCATCATCAAAGCTGATGGGGATATTTTGTTCTACAGATGTGGGACCTTTATCAACGAGAAGTTCTATCAGAGAAAGTTGATATTTGGGTGTGTAGAAAAAAACAGCTCATATTGCCACATTGACTCCCCTTTATTAAGGTTTTTCCTTTCAATATGCAGGCCCTTGGGTGTCTATTATTTAGGATGGCATACCTAAAGTTCGCGTTTGATGGTGAGTCAAAGTTACAAATCTTGAATGGCAACTATCGTATTCCAGATGCACCACGATATAGTTCTTCTGTCACCAATTTAATTAAAGACATGCTTTCAACAAGTCCTGGAACTAGGCCGGATATATTGCAGGCAAGGGCTCTGCTTGATCGGCCCCTTCATGTGCCTGATCTAGGTTAGTTTCAGTTTTATTATTGATGAATGAAACGCAGGAGTGTAGCATGGTCAGGGAGGTTTGTGTGCATGTGGAAAACTGGTAAACTTTGTGGCTATCTCTATAATGAGTCTGATGTCGTTCTTGTGCAATAGGTATGGCATAGAGTAAACGAGTCTCTGCCAAACGACTGCCGCAAGGCTTGTCCTGACAAACCTCCTACGACAACTATTCAGCAGAGTGAAACGACTGATTCAAGTAAAGTGGTTTTGTTTTACATGCATGTTATCGATGCTTTAACAACACAATATTTCGATTTAAAGCATGACACGATTGCTTAGCAGGAATTACAGGGCCTACAAAGACATCTCCTGTTGCACCATCAAGATCGCCGCCGCCACCACCACCATCAGGATCTAAAGAAACAGAAAGGCGTCCTGTTCAAACTTCAAATACCAGTGGCTCGATAGGTTCGTTTTGGTCCACGCAATATGCGCAAGAAGTGGCAGATAATAGTACCAAAAGAAATGGAGCTTCAAGTCCATCAAAGGCTAGACCAAAGAGCCCAGTCAAATTAAGCCCCAACTCGTCAAAAGAACACGCGTCTGCACCAAGTGGCCTTATGAAGAAGAGTGGAATGGGTAGTCTTGTAAAGAAGGTTCAAGGATCAGTTGGACAAAAAGGAAAAGATGATAACCTAGAGGATGGATATAAAATTATGACAGAAACAGGAAATGAACATGGTAGTGCATCAAAATCATATCCTAGCACTACTACTGCATCTTCTATTTCTGAATTGAAAGGGCAGACAGTTTATTCCAGTAATACTGCCTCACCTGTATCTGAAGTGAAAGGACCTTCAACCGATGGAGCTTTCAATGCATTTGTTGCTGAGTTTGATGGCATGGTACATGGATCAGGCAGTGGAACGCTGCGGACTAATGAGCAGCTAATGGCAGACATAGATCGGTTAAATGCTGAACTAAAGCAAGTCGTTGTAGAGAAGGTAGAGATTTCTGGAAAGTACGAGAAGCTTACAGCAATATGCAGGTCTCAGAGACAAGAAATTCAAGACTTAAAATCTGCGTTAGCTGCAGCAAGCAGCCAAGCAAACACAAAAGATGCAGCTGCTCGGAGTGTTAGAACGACTCCTTCAAACTCTCGAGATAAGGCTGAGAACTGGCAAAATTTTGATCAGGTAGTATCATGGGGTGTACTTGTTAAGACTGCTGAATTTTCAACTTTGTTCTGCCAAGGAGCATGTATGTGTACTTTTGGATACAGGACAATAGCATGATTATCATTAAACCATCTGCAAATTATATTTAGTCAAATAAACATAAGCACAAGTATTTGCAGCTGAGACAATGTACTGTTTGTTAAGGATTTGATGCATTTTGTCCCCTTTTTTGCCTATTATTTTTGAGTTATTTATCCCTCCGTGGCTTTCTTTTACAGACAATAGAGAAGCGTAATGGAACAATATGGGATCTTCAAGACAATTCATCTCCAAATCAATCTCGGGCAGCATCTGAACAAAGGGATCCCCGCAGCTGGCAAGCATTTAATGAATTTTCTGGAAGACCATTGCAGCAGCCAAATGATAACCAAGCAGGACTGAAGGGAAGCCCAGTTGGGGACCATGCAGATGCAAGACGCCGTCAGCATACACGTGCTGCCAGCATTAGTGGAAATGATACATGGAACTTCGTGCAGGACAGCTTTGCTGCAGCTAACAACACCTTCCATGACCCAAAAGCCACTGACTACAAGAGTTCTGCACGTCTGACTGCAGGTCTTAATGGTGGTTTGGGCAGCACTAGTTTTCGAGCTACTGGTAGTCCAAAAGAAATCGATCCACGAAAATCGGTAAAAAGATCACAGCAGCCTGCTGGTTGGGCAGGATTCTAATCTCTGGGCATTCTTGTCTATCTACTATGGTAATATAATTTTGTGATCCAATTCATTCAACGGGTCCAATTCCTTAGGTACCTGATAATTAGGAAACGTTTTTTGGGCAAGGGAATATGTCCTCAATATCCCTGAGACTCCTTTTCATGAGTCAGGAGTTGTATAATCCTTTCCATTAAGGTTTGAGATTTAAGCTATTTCATTGTTTATTAATAGAGTGAATCTAATCATGGCAAAAGAATGGCTTAATTTTGTCATTTATTTGATGGTGACAGAAGTTGATTGAAAAATATGGACTGGTGAATTACGACTAAAAAGATAATCAGTCCGAGACATCTTTTCAGAAATCCATATGGACAAAGAGTAGTGGTGTACTGAAGTTGTGGCATTAAAAACTTTCTTGCGTCAAAATAAATAGCTCCCAGCAAAGTAACATGGTAATTCATTGTGTATGAAAACATTTGTTGAAGTTATTACTCTAAACATTTGTAACATTTGTTGAAGTTATTTAGTTTAAATAATAAACCGTCCAAAACATGTGATGGAACTGAAGAATCAGATTCGGACTTTGGGAAGTTTTAACAATTCCACCAGTTGCAAAACATTTATGATTCCTATGGTCACCTCGACCACCTTTACCAACATGAATCGAAGAGGTTTGCACGTTTAAACAATTTTAGAAGAATACCTCAAGCGACCACCTTCAGTAGTAACATGAATAGAATAGGCTTGCATGTTTGGACAATTTTAGAAGAATACTTTCGAGAAATTCACTACCTTTAGTAACATGAATAGAATATGCTTGCACATTTGGACAATTTTAGAAGAATACTTCCGAGAAACTCACTCCTAACCTTGTTGGTTTCATCCTCTTCTTTAGGGTCTTGTGGTAAACCTTCTTGATTTACATCCTCTTCAGGGTCCTGTGGTAAGACCTTAAACTATCTTACTCAAGGTCACCCAAGGTCACGGGTTCAACGCCTTTTGTGAAAGTGGTCATGTACGATAATAAAGTTGGTGGAGATGACACACATCAGCAATGTATAGTGGTGGGGGCAAGACCCATCTAGGTGTGCTGAAAAGTGTCCATAATCTACGGCTTCTACGGCTTCCCATGGACACTAAAATTCCATCACATCATATCATCTTCTTGGACCTCATTAACAATGACAACAGATGCTAATTGAAGGCAACAATGAAGAATCAAGAAGTAGAATATCCACTCATTGATCCACCTTGTTAGTATATCCTTATTTTGTAAAGAGTCAAGCAACTGAAATTCTGGACTTATAGTATAATCCAGTTCTTTTGGCAAATCAAATAGTTTCAAGAAACCAAGGAGCAAGGAGCAACTTTCGTCCAGTATATAACCAATGGAATATGCCAACACAACTCATATAAATTGACATCTACAAAAGCTGGAATACAATCATCTAGAGACAAGCTGGGATACAATCATCTAGAGACGGCCAAATAAAATTGAGGCACAGGCCCATACGAGTGATGCCCAATAATTGCCCCAGTGCGTGACCCAACTTAGTTAAATGGGTATCTATCTGTAGAGAATGTAGAGAAAAACGGAAAGACAACCATACTCACAAGCATAACTTCTGAAGGTTCATGGGACCAAAATGTGGCTGGTATTCTTGGAAGATTACCAATTAACAAGCAAGCTTCACTAAGACTAGACCATCAATGGAAACGGTTTTCTATCAAACCTCATTATCCCAAAATACAAATATCTTTGGTCTTGTTCTTCAAGATAGATAATGACTAGAAAAATGCAGAAACAATTATCCAATCTTTGAAGAATGTCCATTCCATAAAGTTGTAAAGGTCGAGAGAGGCATTAGGATATTTTTCTTCTGTTGTTGAATTAGTGTTTAAATCAGTTAATCATGCTGTAAAAACAAGGATGAAACATTAGAGAATGATTTCTTCTCTATAGACTGATCAAGCGTTTATGCTCAATACATGTCAAACATATGGAAACCCATCACGTTTTCTGCTCTAAATCTTGGGATCCATAGTCCATAATGCTAAGATCTGGGTCCATGACTTCTTAAAGTGCCAAAACTGTGGCCATAAGTAAACATTTCTAGATGCCACTTCCTTGATACTATTTTGCAACCTGTAAAAATGGGTGGTCCTGCAGATCCTCTTGCACGTGGCTATTTGATAGATGTTCAAGCTCCTTAGAAATTTGTCTGAGGCGCTCAATACCTTCACTTTTCTTTTCCTGGGAGCTAGTGTAAGATTTGTAGTATAGTGCACCAAATACTACCAACTGCAGAAAATGAACACAGGTCGGTCCCCTTGTATAACCTATATAGGGATCTAAAAGGAGGAACACATACCGCACCCAGCCATTGTTGCCAATGCAACGAATGACCAAACCATAGGCAAGAGAAAAGGATACTAATCAACTGCAAAACCACAGAATCAGTTTATCTTTTTATAAGAACAAAATGTTCCAAAAGTTGTACCAACCCTGCACCTGCCGTGTGGTCATGACAATTGCAAAGACCAGGGCTCCAAATGTTCTGATTGTGTATGAAATAAAGAACTGGCTTGCAGTGGCAGCCTGTAATAGAAATATTGACATTAGTAAATTATGTTTAGCATTCACAAAAAGAAGCTAAGTTACCAAAGACAGGCAAACTATATGGGTAAAACAGTCTTTATGACGGAAGACGAAGTATGTCGCAGGGAACCAATGTCCTTGAAGAAACAATCCTGAAACACCACATTATTTAGTCAGAATTACCATCATTCTGTTTCTCATGTATCAGTTGACTAAAAGGTCCCCGCTAGCTCAGAGATACTAAGCATACCTATGGTACTGAGTAGACAGGACCAGAGAGTGACATATAACACTTGATTGAGAATTTCCATGTTGTAACCCTTAAATAACTTATCCTGGAATGTGCTTGTAAACCCATCAAACCTGCCATAGAAGTTTAGACATAAATGTGTGAAAGATATAAAAGTCATGCAATGATATTTTGGAAGCTGATCCCAAGGCAGGAATTTAGAAGAAAGATGCAGAGGATGAGGTAAGCTTAGGTAACTGCATTCATCAATGTGAAGAAGAGAAATGGCATAAGACATCATATGTGGATAAATCAAGGTGAAGCTGCCGGTGCATAATCCAAAAATGATTTACAAAGTAGCAATGAGAATTTAAGAATATAAACCACGAAAGACATCTTTTAAACAAGCATGACTTGTCATTTTTAGGTATAACATGCAGGAAGAGTTTCCCATAGGTAGATGGTATTCAAGCAAAACATTGCAATGAGCATAGATTTCTTTGTTCTCTGTTTACACTCAGGGGTTCAACCATCGGACTATGACTAGTTTGTGCGCTTGACAGCTACATAGTTATCTTTTTAAGAAGTTTATTTAGTAAGTTTCAGATCTATTAACATTATTTTCTGGTCAGTTTTAGTGATTTGATGTTTGCTTTCGCAGATCTGTTATTGCTGATATATATTCTCGGGATAATGGAATATGAAAAGGTGCGAGGCATATCTTGTTTAAACTAAAGGTATGTGGCTATTTTGACTTCATATCTCATTTCTCATGTAATGTACTTTCCCAATTATGAAAGCACATAAGATACCCTAGTGCATTTGATTAGATTACAGGAGCAACATAAGATTGAAAGACCCAAGCAAGAACTCGTACATGCAATTTTGCATCACAAAAATTTACCCAAGGTATCCTGCCATCAAAAACACTCCCCATAAAGAGCTGTCGTTAATGTGGCCTTTCTGAGATTTTGGCAAGTCCTGGAAAAGTACTAATAAGTACAGGATACAAATGAATGCAATTTTTTGTTGAGAAGACGATCACAGGGTTAAGAAGGGTTCATACTCCATAAAGAAGAAACACCGCACAACCGGCTGTAATAGAGACAGCAAGCAAATATTCCCGCATACGGTATCTTTTCTGCATGATAATAGTACCCCATATCTGTAACATCATACTCAAAATTAGAAAATGATATTATTTGGACTTTCATTGTCTCTGACTTATGCCAAACTTTGCAAATATAGCTATTTTACCCTTCACTGCTAGACAATGGGGCTCTAATCATACCATAACAGGGATCATTTTTGCAGATTTTGCAAGTGTTTGAACCGGAAAGCTGACATACTTGAGAGCCTGCCAATCATAAAACAGTGTGCCTGTCAACTATGTACACAAACGATGTGAAGCATCTGAATTTTATCCTGGATTGAAACTAAGATAGTTACAGCTCAATCAAAAAGGAAAACATGCATAAAACATGCCCAAACCAACAAGATCTTGCTAACAGAATGCGACCATTTGAAGCTTCTGATGAAACAGTTAAAACAACATTTGTTACCTCGTATTGACAATTGGTAGAAAGTATGTTTGAAACAGACACAGCACCGTATTTATAGAAAGGAGCAACAGGAGCCATTGGTCTTTTTTGAAGCTGATAGTGCAAAGGAGGAAGAAGATAAGTAGGAAACAATCATGTCACATGCTAATATCTTAAGCATAAGCAAGAAAAGCAACCCAATTTTTTTCAACCATACAAAATATAATTTTGAAGCATGTGTTATACTGCCTGATGCTTACGAGCATGGCAACTGTTGCAACTGAAGAAGTCAGGAATCGGTTACAAAATACAAGGAACAAGGAGTGTTTGAAAAACTCCTTATTCTCCCCATAAGGCACCCTCATTATCCTTTCCTGCAGGCATAATGACAAGCTCGTGAGTGTGAAGTTGGATGGCCAAAATGCCACCCACTGAACTCCAAAGATACATACTTTAACTGGTTAAGAGTTTTAAGGAGAAATTTAATCTCGTATACGGATTTTTGGGTTTTATATGTGCAATCACTAGGGAAAGTTCACTGTTCATTGAGCTGATGTATTAAAAGAGATTCCAAAGCATGGCAGGGCAAGCTAAAAATGACGTTTAATGCAGCTGATTAGTACGCCACAATAAGCTGGAACTAGATAATGTAAACAGACTTTCTCAACTGGGCAAACTTTAAGCGCTGATCCACCACAGTGCAGCAGAATGTCTTTTAGTTTGGCTCATTGAGAGGCAATCTGACGGAATTACCTGCATAATGCCATAGAGGACCAGGGTTGACATAATCCCACACACGCAGATGCCAAGCTCCACTGATTTTGATTTTACAGGGACGCCGGAGACATCCCCCATCCTGCTGCTTTCTCTTCTCTTCGTTTGCCACAAATATTTCTTTTTTGAAGAAAGATCAGCAATGGTAATTATTTAGAGAAAAGTCCAAATTTGCATGTGTCTCGTGCCTAATGCAGCAGACATTTTTCAAAGTTGTAGTTGCCACCATTACGTTACGTCATAATATGATGATACCTTCATATGGAAGTAATGGACCATTACATAAAAAGAATCTCTAGCACATAATCACCAAACGGTGTAGATCCGGACAAATGGTGCTTGTAAGAAGGGACTGTAACTTATATAATCGTCTCGTCCTTATTACTATATCTACAAATGATTCACTGTGCCAATTCCCTGATTGCGTAGATCAGTACTAGGTAACTATTTTATGCTATGGCGATTCTCTTCTGTTTGCACATGTATGCACCTGTGCTCTTGCACATTCTATCTCGCTAGCCATTGAGTCCGCTTTTCCTTCTAGCAGGCTTTAAGGTGCTAAGGCCTTATTGCCATGGTGTAAGCAAGGCTGGGGAGACGAGACCTTCTAAAAGTAGATGATATGACTATCAACAGCTGCTCTTTGAAGTGGCAAAAAACTTGTCTCCGGAATATGATATGGGACCGTGGATTTTATTCCCAATGCCTGAGCTAGAAATGCTTTCTGTACCTGTTCCAAGTCATTCTAGGTGGCAAGGGACACTACCGAGTTTAGACTTCAACTCCATATAGAAGAACATGCTCCACTAAGACCCTAAATAAGTTTGATTAATGGGTCTGGTCAAACGGCTCCGCTTTGTGATTGTTGTTCTGCATTGCATACAATGCTTTTCAGGCTGGTGTCACTCGCCACCAAATAGAAGTGTTCCACTACATGATAGAAGTAAACTATGTTCCCAAATACTTGTAAGTGGTTGTTACCTCCACATTTTGCCCCGAGTAAGTGAATGAGAAAACTCTTGGCTAACATAAGGATGAGACGAGTATCACCTATGTCTTGGCCAGATTGGCGCGCATGTCAGTGGTCTGGCAAAATGTGTCCAAGGCATCTAGATGGCGCTGCATGTCTACCGAGGTGTAAAGTAAGAGGTCCACATCGTCAGCGTATATGAGTTGCTTGGTGATTTGGTGCAAAAGTTGAGCTTTGAGGTCCCCATTCTCTTCAAGCCAGCTTTCCAACTGATCAATGTAAAGACACAACACTTTTGGGGAGAGAGGGCATGTGATGTTCTAGTATAATATATGCTATGAATACGTATATCATATTGCCACGTCATAATACATGTCACCAAGATAACATGTACAAGGGCAGGACTCGCTAACTCAACACATGAATGCCAACTAAGTAGCTTGCACGTCAAGAACCGAAAAGGGGTGGCCGCACAACAATACATTAGGTATGATAGTGCATGGCGACCATTGGGCAAATTGGTGTATTATATGGTATAATACCACCAGTGAACCTTAGATATATTATGTTGGTCACATAATGTATCTCCTAGAGGCAAAGATTGAACAACATGTTATTCTATCATGTTAAGTGTGAGCCATTAAAGCCCACATGTGTGGCAGATGTCTAATTGCATGTGTGACACATGTCAAGGGGAGAGCACCCCATTCCAAATACCTATTAATAGGTATTTATCATAAAGGTGTTTATTGGCTCCACTTGCCATGTGCCAGAATTCCATTGGGCCAAAGAGAACCTTCTCGAATGTAGAGAGGGACTATATAAAGTTGACAAGCTTTTGTCACTTACGACAACAGGAGAACTTAGATAGCTTCTTTGACTGGGAAGTCCAAGACTTCTCAAGAGAAGTTTGAGAGGCAGAAACCTACACGAGCCATACCCATGAACTTACACCAGCAAGAGGATTTCGGCATCTTCATTGATTTCAACATGCAAGAGCTTCGAATAGAAGAGTGCAAGGTAGAAACATATATAGGTAGGAGTATGCCAGACGTATGTTTATCTTAGCTTTAAGCACCTAGGGTCATGAGGATAATCTTACGCCAGAAGGAGAATCCATAGCGACACAGGAGCACATACGAATTGGAGGGAGGATTAGCATGATCTTGCAGTCTAACAACTTAAGCGGATGTAGGGCAACATTAGCAAAGGAGCAGCCAAGCTAGACAACCAGAGTATTCATGGCCGACCATGATGAGCTCCCAGACCTCTTGCACCAGTTCCTTGACGATTTTATCGACCTCGAAAACAAGAGTTCATAATGGAGGAGTGAGAGAAGACGTATATCAGGAACCAAAGGAAATAACTTTAGTGCATTAGCCAGCTCCAGCAGACCAAATCCAAATGATGGAGGAGCTGACCGCTCCAGGAGCTACAGATCAATCAAAGGAGATCACAACGAACTATGACACATACATGATGATGACCATACTTCCAAACACATGAAGGGCATCTCGCATCTAAAGAAAGTCCAACGCAACAGGAGTAACCCTCAGGTGTTATCCTTTTTTGGCAGACGACAAAGTTCTTGTTTTTCATTAGGAATTCAACCTCTGGAGTAGAGATCGTGTACCTATTGATCGCTTTCTCAGAGCTTTGAATGCATGCAAGACTGCTCGACTTCACTGACCAGGTGATCCTACTCAAACGATCGACGACACTGCCCATCTTCGACAATGAAAGTACACAACTCATGCACTGAAGCCAAGTAACCATCATATCCCACACAAGGGTTAGGGCATTGAAGTAGGAGCAGTTCCATTCAAGGAGGCACAACTTGGAATGACGAACTTGAGTTAGACATGAAGGTCACTCCAATAGTAGCAGTAACTCAAGGAACCTGGAAAGCAATCAGAATGAGGAATGCAGCTAGTGAGAAGAGTCAAACGAGATATGGGGTGGAGAAAACCTAAAGTATGACGCTCCCCACAAAATATATGATGCCGTGTCATATACCTCACAACAAATCCCCCATCCGGAAAAGCCTACCGCACGGGCCCTCTGTCTATCCCATCTTGGGATGGACCGGACAAGGGAAGGAGACACGAAGATGTCTTGGTGTGCCCGTCCCCTATAAGCATAAACATAAACATCAACACTAGCAATACAGTACAATCAGCTACCTTGAAGGGTAGTACCATCTATCCATTAGTAGATCCATCATAGATATCAACGCATCATCCATCACATGACTTCCTACCCAAGCTTAGACTCATGGGGAGAGTAGACTGGCGGCTGGTGTCTCACAATAGAACAGACTGAATTATGACAATGACTTGGGCTGGCAATAGACAATGGCTCGGATTGACAATCCATCTGTCCGTCCGGTGCATACTATGCAGATTTGCTAAATCAGGCTCTGTCATGACTGTAATCTGATGGAGACGTAACTTCTTGGTATCGCCCAACGAGGCTACTCCGAGTTGCATCTCCCTGATCCAATGAGGTAGGAAGGGTTGCATCTCCCCTTCTCAGAATATAGTAGTTCGATAGGCGGCTAGAGGATGTGACGACACACGTCCTTCCCTGACTGAACTCCCCTAAACAAGAGCCAGGCCGACACCTGCAACTCCTGAGGATTAAAGCAATACCATCAACCCAAGAAGTGTCGAACTCATGTTGGGCCCTCTCGAAGAGCGGCTATAAGCTTAGCTCGCTCCAAGTCCCCAGTAGCCACGCTCAGCAGGGACACGGGGGATCCACCTACTTATATATGCATATGCCACATGCGAGATTAAAGTTCAAAGAAACCCCCTACATATGGCATCATGCCATTGGAAAACCCCTCCAATACATTGTTCGTAAAGCTTAATTCATGTACCCCTATCATTTTTATACATGCAACTTTTATGTAATATTGACTACCCCTCCCTTTAAAAAAAAAAAACCGCATTTCATTAAATTATTAAAGTATCGGGGTTGAAATATAATAAAACATACACCACAACTCTACACTTTGTTAATTGATTTTTGGGTAAGTTTTTCTCACTTTTAAGAGAAATTAGTCTAAAGAAATGATAGAAAATTCTAATTAACTTACATCATATCCTAAGGAATAGTGTTTTTATAAAATTCCAATTTCAATGGTTTCAAAAATGGCACTGTTCATTGGGCATTGACCCGATTACTATTCACCCTTCGATCCGATACACATAGGCTTCGAACGTATGTCCTAAAGCCATTCAGATTGCCCAAAAACATTCGAATCATCCTTGTGTGTCGATAAGTTAAAAAATTTCCACAAATTTTGCACCATATATGATCGCCTGAAGTCATACAGGCATCCGATTCACAAATCCAATTATGTAGTTGCCTGTCTTTTGAAACCTTAGCTATACACGGCAAGTCATGTACAAAATGAACTGCAACTTATAGAGTTAAAATTCTATGCAAACGTATATCCTGTGGTCACATTTCCTTAGTCTCATTTAGAATCTTAAACTGTCTGGATTTTCCTTCTAAACATGACAAACCATCTCATATCTGTATCTCAGAAACTGGAATGAATGAAATAAACTAACTTAGACTGAAAATGACAAAGCATCTCAGATTTGTATCTCAGCATATGGAATGAATGAAAGTAAACTAACTTAGATACTTCTGGTTTGGAATGAAAATGACATTTAAGGTAACATCTGAAACTGAAACTTATGAACTACAATCCCACTGCATTCATTCAAGTAACCTTCCGCTTTTCCTTTTTCTCTGCACAACATAGAGTAACACAATAAAATTGACACTTCTGTTACGTCTATCTTAATCATATCTATAAAATAAGAAACACAAACCTTGTAACTGATCACTTAAGAATTTATTGAATTGGACCTTGTCATTCTCATCTAGGCTATACCTGCTTGTAGTTGGATCGTATGTTAGCTAAGCAGGTGAGATTATTGATTCAAGTGAGATCACTTGATTGTCTGATAAATCATAAGTAAAGAACATTGACTCCTCTGCAACCTCGTGTCTATTATACCAGGCAAGGTTTATCTTTAGGACGATCAGCCAAATCAACAGCTTCTCTAGATTCTCTCCAAGCACTGCCTATCTTTTTTCTCATACTTAGAACTCTACCTAAATACCACACTCCCTTTGTTGTTTTTTCTGTAACATTAGAAGTTGGGCTATGCTTTTGTTGCCTACTTGACTTTCTTCTCCTTGTCAACACCGTGGTAGAGACTCCCTCAATTTCAGAAAAGACTACGCAATCTACTCCAATAGTTGCTGCATTAACATTCTTATTACATTTAACAGGGTATAGCTGATTTTTCACCCTTGTCAACCTCTTTTGGCAGCCATGGATTTCCATTTAGTTGACTAACAAGGGTGGACTTGCAAATCTCTTTGCCAACACCTACTACCACATTCTGATCAAACTTTAACATCATTTTCTCCCTCTTTCTCATCTAGCAACTCATCAAAAACATGGCTTAATTCTAGTCTTGCTGCCATCTCTTCGTCATCCTCAAGAATCTCTTTACTGCATTGAGTTTCAGATACACCATAATTTTCAACCTCTATAACATCTATAACATCTGACTCATCCTCTACTTGAATATTTTTTAATTGCTTGTAATAATCTTGGTGAAAATAGTCTTCGTGCTTCCATGGTTTGTTCCACCAATCCATGTCCTTTTTACCAGTGCAGCATATACCAACCAGTTCACATAATTCTTGTGCATATAAAAATCCTTCTTTCAATGCTTCTATAATGTGTTCATCTGTATCCACAAGAGTATAATTAGAAAGGTCACAACATATTTCACTCCCGTCTTCTCCAACTCTTTTCTCAAGAATATGCCAAATATTTTCTTGTTTTGCATATGCGGAAGGAAATAATAGATTAGATAAAGCTTCAAATTCTGCCACTCTATTCAACGCACTCGCACTCTCAAGCAAGTCTGCTCCATCTCATTCCTCACCATGCCACCAACTTTAGAGAAGAAGTTTTTACATCTGATCCCGTGCACTTCAACAGAACTGGTAGAAGCTTGCAATTATTTCTGAAGTGCTTTATCAACAACACAATATAATGACAAAATAACTAAATATCCATGAATGTCTCACGACTATTGAATTTTTCGTTCAAATTATGCGTGTCATGTTTTAGGATCCATAACCTCCATAATCTACACAATACATACAAGGAATATTGACTAAAAAGCATAGCAGATTGATCTTTAGCATTATACAAATTTAGTACTAACTTGAAGAAGAAGGACACAGTGGATGCAGCCTTCACTCGAGATCGTAAGTCCATATGAGGCGATAAAAATATATCTATATATAGTGCCACAACAGATAAATATGTTTCAGTCCCTAATGTTCGTATTGCTGGACCTGATGAATCTTCTCTAATCTTTTTTAAAAATTCCTGCACTTTTCGGGATGCTATTCTCTGAGCTGCCCTCCAGTTTTGCCGATCTTTTCTTTCTACATCACCAATCTGCAGACCATGTTCTCCATGGAATCTATTGAATACATGTCACACATCATTGAGTGTGACGAACTCATTACCAAGATAAAGCCTTCTTGATGCATTATCTAGCAGATTAATAAGTTTCTTACCGTTATGAATGAAGTCTTGGTCATGCAAGCCATAAATGCTGCTAGCTTCTCTTATCTTTGCATTGAAGACCCATCCTTCCCAATGTATAGCAAAACATCCGTTTTGTTTCAATAATGTATAATCCTCAACCATGCAGGTTCTACGCCTTGCATCTCCGTCGGAACTATGTCCAACAAGAGGCCCCAAAATAGACCTTAAATGTAAATTCCATAACTTGTTGACATGGTCTCATTGTGCTCTAACATCCGAATGATTGAATCTATTACATGTTAGTTGGATGGCCAGCACAAGTTTAGATAAAGGTGCATGCAAAGGATTTACCATTAAGACCCGTGTATAATGGGCGACCACATTCTCCTCAAAGACATAGTATTCTTATAACATGCATCACCAGATCCAACAACTACCATAAACGATGCATCACATTTATGGTCTGATTTTTTGCCACAGAAGCCAAGTAGGCATTTATCTCTTGCGACCCAACGGATGGCACGCTTGATCACAGTCTCATCCTCGGCTACTATAGTTGGCACAATACCGCTGGTAGCCCTAATTTCATCATAGGTTTGGCATATGTCTTCGCCAAATGAATGAATGTATCTTGTTACTCTATATACAAAGTTTTGCCATGTATTGTTGCTGACATGCTAGGTCTAGCAAAGTTGATAGACAAGAAATTGTGCATTCTTATTGCTCCAAATTTTAATCGTTTCAAACAATTGTTTTGTGGTATCTGTTTATCTCTTCTTATGACCTGGTCTTATAATATTTTGTGCAATGTGAGTCAGAAAATTCCATAAACTAGGCTTCCCATCAAACTTACCTTAGAAATGTGCCTTGACTATGTCGCTGCAGAATTTTTTCACATCTTTAAGGTTCATGGATTCGCATAAACTTTCCCTCAATGATTTTGCCTTTACAGAAAGTGGTACAGCTCTCATTTTAGTGAATAAAAGATCTCTTTTCAACTTTTGGATTTGAATCCGTGTATCCTGCGCAACTTTAAGCCTCTCAGCATTAGTTAGATAATCCACTCTTATGCCCTTTTGTGTGATTCTGGATCCTCTCGCTAATTTCCCTTCACTTTTTCTATGAACTCTCATATAAAAATCTTTCTTCTTTGGTATCTTTGCACAATGTGCACACTGATAATTCACAAACTGCTTATTAACATCCTTAATCCGTTGACAATTTATGTGTCTAAATGTCCCATTGATAACAACACACTCTCCATTAACCTCATACATGGCTTTAAGCCTTGGTTCACAATACCAATGCACTCCGGGCTTAGACTCGTCTAAAAAGGACCTCAAATCTTTCACTCTTTTTCCATAATGGTGTCTCATTTGCCAATGACCCCAGCACAAGTATTTCAAGAAAGCATTTACATTTCCTGTACCTAAAGGATAAATAAACATACACCTAGAATTACATCACCTAAAGACATAGTATAATAAGTTCTTACCGCTAATGTCGCTTGAATTAGCATCATCCACTTTAGAGGAAGTTGCTGCAAAGCATTACAACCAATGAGCATCAACTTGCATGCCGGACAACGAAACTCAAAAGAAAACAATATACCTCTTGTTACAAATCCCAATAAAGTCTTTTGTGAAGGATCTGATTCATGCTTTCTTGGTCGACCTACTTTATTTGGCTCCTCCACTTTCTTGGCTTTGTTTTCACTTTCTAATACGTGCTGGACATGTCTATTTGATAATATATGCTCTCGCATATTTGTTATCACGGAACCAGTTGAAGGAAATAGGCGAATAGGTCTCTGGCATGTGACACAAACTACACAAATGCTACTTAGATTTGCATAGCCTACTACACTAGCTTTATATAACTCAAATTAACACTAGTCTCTTGAGCAAAAGCAGCGACATCTGTTGTGAAACACTGTTCAACTAAAGCTTTGTTCCGTTCAACGGTGTCCTCTACATTTGCATTGATTGATGGACTGCCCAAAAAATTCAGATGATTATTATCTTCATGGGCTTTTGAAGGAATATGACTCACAAAGAAGTTGCACATGGTGTCACGTCCTCCCTTACCATAGCTTTTATTGCACTCATGCACCAAAGACAAAAAATTGCTTTCTCATTCATATCATAAGACATCAATTCAAACCTGTCCATCCTTCCTTCAGCCCTTAGCTTAGCCGTGTAGGTTTTTATGTCCTTTTTTCACTTCCATAATTGTTGTTTTATGGCAGCTTGGATTGAAGTCTTCTATGACTTGCAGAAACAGATGAAAGACGATCATCTTTATCTTCTCCAACCACGTCTGCCCCGTTGTCCACATTATCATTCACTCTTTTCTCCACTTCTAGATCTACTATCACAGTCTTGTGTCTTTTTGCAACATGGACATATGTCAACCTCACTGAAACCTCATTTTCTTTGAACTTGTGCCTTTCTTCTTGTTTACATGACAATGGCAGATTTCGCTCACCAAGGAAAACAAAGCTTCTATCCACTAATGCCTCCAATTCATCATTTTCAATTTCATGACGTAATTCAGCATAGGACACGCCTTTCCGCGCATTCACAAAGCCAAATTTTGTATTTATTTCTTGATCCATCGTCAAGAAAAATGAAGACAGTCTTGTGATCAGCCTGCATTTTGCTGGAAAAACACATGCGAGTTAGCTTCTAAATATGCAAGTTATCTTTTTCCATTAATATTCTTCTAGTTCATTAACACATGGCTACATTGGACCCTGTATGGAATTAACAGTAAAACATGGTTGTATGACTTTTGGAAGTGTGAATACAAGAGTAGTGATTGTGTATTTGTGATACTGTTCCTAAGGATGTGTACTATCTAGATTTACCAGCAGACAGAGAGCATGTGAGAGCATTATGCTTTTAAATAAGATGGTCATGATCATTATAGAAGCTTTGGGTTGCTTTTTAGAGATGGATGGAGGTGGTTAAAAGCTCAAAGGAATTGAGGAGCACTAATAATTTGTATAAAGCAATGGTGCCACACACTATACTGTTGGTGCTCTCTATAATTCAGGGTGTCCAATGCAGGACCTATGCAGACAGTCCGATCCAAATGGCCACTGGTCTTGAATCAACTCGCTCATCCAAATCACTCATCTTTTTATTAGTAATATATTATAACTATTCATAGGGTGCTTGTTTACAGTGAAAATATTTGACCTGTTCTTTAACTTGGCAATGCACAGGTACACAATGCTAACCTTATGGAATTGCAATCCAATTCTTTTAAAGTCTGCCAATCTCTACAATTTGCTCTAATAGTATATCCGTGGATGATCAAGCCGGGTCAATGCTCTTTTAAACAGAGTTTGTTATAAACCATCAGGTCATCGGAATCAACAGACGAATCTCCAAAAATATTTATACATTAATTTTCATTATAACAAATCTAAAACAACTTCTAATTCATACTATGACCTCATTCCACAAGAATAGAATAGAATAGAATAGAATAGAATAGAATAGAATAGAATAGAATAGAATAGAATAGAATAGAATAGAATAGAATAGAATAGAATAGAATAGAATAGAATAGAATAGAATAGAATAGAATAGAATAGATTTTTTAACGTCCACGGAGACCAATAGGTCATGGAACCCATACAATGGGCTAGTACAATCATTACTACTAGGATTAAAAAACCCCTGCCTCGAAAGGTTTTCAAGGGAAAAACCTGTGCAGTAATGATACTAGACAATCCCCTCGTAAGATACGAGCTCAACCCCGCCAAAGCACCGCTTTCATTCAAACACGGTATCAACCTGTTGCAAATCCAAAACGTATTATACGTATACGTATATTTTGTTCAATAAAAAATACCCCTTTCTTGCACGCACTATGTTTATCTACTTTGTAGATTTGGGATTTTCAGGCCTGGCAGAAAATATTTTTGGAATTTATTTTGAATGATTTCCCTATGATTTTAGAGGTTTTGGCAGCCGGAAAGAGATCCCGATTCTCCAAAAATTGAGACAGAATTTTGGCGCTAATTTATTTTCGACACCTCTGCTTTCATTCCACGAAGCCATGCACACATGCACGAATTCGGATACTTAGCATGCACACATGCACCGCCTCCGGTGCTCAAAAATCAAGACGTGTTTTTAGACATATAATCTGTGGGCATGGCTTAATCCGATCCTAGATTACCTTTGTTAAGATCATGCGGGTTACAGCTGGTGATAAGGCATGTGATAAGGCATGTAGCTCGAATTTGCAGTTTACGGTTTGTTATTTCTCTGGTTAATGAAAGCAACTTCCTAAGCATATTCTTCTATAGTCTCTGTCCGCCAGTAGACACTGTTGACAATCAAGATCCTGCCCTGGGCTATCAAAATCCCGTCCTAAGTTGTGCTGCTAAATAGGTATTTCCTCTTTTCTTATGGTTCCTAATTTAGCCCTTTCCATCTCAGCATGCATGTCCGATCCGGCAAAGAACATCTTCAAGCCACAAATCGAGGAGAATATTTTCTGTTATTTTGTGCTGCAGGCTGACATCTTTGAAAGGAGTTTCATGGATTTTGCACAAGCCGCACAGAGACTTTCTGCAACAAATCAATCTGCTTGGGTTGCAACTTGGGAAAGCACAGTTGTTATGTATGATATCTGGTCCCCAAAAATTAGAAGCTTCTATGGTAGGATGATTTTGGCTTGCAGAGAAAGCTACAGGATTATTCTATGGAGCATGCAGGGCAGGTATTTTGAGAGATCGAAAACTTGAGAGATTGAAGGGGTTGCAGTGTTCGTTGCTTCAGCTTTAATACTTCTAGAAGCAAGAAGCCAAAGTTTCCAAGGGCTAACAAGTAGACAAAGTTTTTGTTGTTCAAGTAGCAAAAAGTTTACTGAGCCTGGCCTTCTCAATGCAGCCGTGAGATTTGTTTTTCAAAATCCTACGTCGAACATAAGGTAAGATTGATTTATGTGATTTTCTTGCAATATGGTGAAAGTTTGTAGAATATTTGACATTGGACCAGTTGAAATCCTTGCAAGGCATTGGTGATGGGTCTAATAGGTTCCTAATGCTTTTAGTGAAGGACTTTGGTCAATCTGTTATTGTGGACGCAGTTCATTATGCATTGCGGTAGCCATCTTCTTGCCATAACTTTCAGGTAACCATCTTCCTGCCATAATTTTCATGTTAAATATCCCGATAGTTGTCTAGGACCAAAGGAGGTTACATTTGTTCGCTCTATATTCCTGTTTATTTCTGGCATGCTGCATGCAAGGAACATATTCTTATCCATGCCAGGATGCATGCTCATCTTTCTGCTATGAGCTTCTATCGTCTAGCTCCGTGGAGTTGCTTATGCTACATTCATTACAATCGTTGCTGTACAAACCGTTGCTTGCTACAAGTTAATTTCTTCTGTGTTGTAACAGCAACCTGGGTAAGAGCACCTACTTTTACCACGATTATGACATTATTAGTTTAGGTCCAGAATTTCCAAATGAAGAAATTTCCCCCTTTTTTTTCCTTTCTGCAATGATCTTTTCTTGATTTGGCTTTCTGACCATAAACATAGTGAAATCCAAGCATCAGAGATAATATTAATGGACCGAGAATAATATTTTCTATTGACTGTTTTGCAGGTCAATCTGTGCATGGGAATTATACACTTTGTATGGACTCTAGGCAAGCAATTTGAGACTCCAAGAAGAGATTTTAACTAGGCCTTGCATTCATCTCTTCTACATATCCAACTCAAAGTTTAAAGCAAGACCACTTGAATGAGTTTCAAACTATAACGACTTTCACAAAATAAGTAAGTTCCTTCTATTGCATTCTTTTCTATCTGCTATTATACCACCTCACCTCGGCATTCTTGTCTTTTGTTGGGGCTCTCTGCTACCCGTATACTTATGGTGTTGCTGTTAGATTTACCATTTAGTTCTTGGCGAATAATTCTCCAATATTGTTGGATTTCTAGCTGTCGAAAGTTCAGTCATCACTATCTGCAATACTATGTCCTTTTGTAGCAAGAATAGACCATATGTAGCTAGACTGTCGCATTAGCAATTTCAAGTAGGATTGTCAATAACAGATTCTTATGATGTATAGTAATAAGCATTCCAAAGATCCTATTATTTTTCCATATCATAGCACAAGCGCAAGTAGGATTGTTAGTTCAATAACAGATTCTTATGATGTATAGTAATAATCATTCCAAAGATACACCCGGATACGGATACGCCCGGATTTGCTAAAGGTCATTTATACACACATTCCAATTGTATCTATGATGTGCACAATGCATTTTTTATTGCATATTTCTAGATCAAGAATGGAGATAAGAGTTTCTCACCTGTTAAAGTACTATCCTGCATACTGCAGCCTGGAATGTATGAGCAAGCTAATGGAACATGGATAGATGCATTTCCACATAGGATAATATTATAATTCATTGAAAAGCAGGCTTATTAAAGCATTATTCATTAGTCTGTAATTGCATGGATGCTATTGACACGTTGTGCGTGCAGGTTTAAGTGTTTGACAAGTAAACGGCCTTATTGCTATCTAGATGCAAAATGCGTGCATTGTATATATGTAGAAGGTTCAGTCTATGTTGGCATACATGGTCATATGCTGATGGAAATTTAGTGGTTTTGCAGAAAATGAAGCCAAACCAGAGATAACAAAGAGAATAGCCTCTTCATCAAGCCTTATGAGACCAGTGGACGTTGCTAAGAAAGCTTTGGATGGCATACGGCGTGGTAAGTTTAATATTTATTGCAACTTTGACGGGTTTATGCTTGGTGTTGCAACGACTGGCATGTCACTACAATCAAGCCTCAAGGATGCAGTGCTTGAAGTGGCTTTAATAGGTCTAATGCGTGTTGTTGGCATCTGCGTTACCAATGCCTGGTATAACAAAATTCGTAAAGGGCATAAAGAAAAGCAAGCTTGAGATTAATTGACATAGTTTATCCATTTACAATTTCTTTGTCTTATTGTATGAAATGATTTTTGGCTTTGTCCTCAAGAATAACTGGATCAGTCAAGTTATGATCATGGTTCATTAAAATTGGATAAAATGAGATGGTGATGGCTGGTATTACAAAATTGTTAAATGACATAGATAACGCCAAGCTCGAAATTACATGACATGGCTTTTCCTTGCACAAATTCTGTCTTACACTGCCAAATAGCTTTTGCATTTAATGGTGGTTTACAGTAACAAATGGATCTCTCAGATTAGGACATGGTTCATAAATGTAATATGAGATGGTGATGTTTTCCATGTTCACCCGATCACCATATAAAACAATTCCTTGCTTCTTAGGTTTATAGTTTGAGGATGAGTGATTTGTTGCAATTATATATCATATTTATCCAATAAATAGATCAGTTAGTTTATGGGCATGGTTCATAAATATAATATGAGATGGTGACGTTCTCGATGTTAATATGATCACCTGGAAATGTGTTTGAAAATAAAATTGGGTTCGCACTAAATGAGCCTATCTATAAATTTGAAAGGTTCACTAAGTACTCTATCGTGGATCAACATTGGATGATCAAGATTGAACCCGCATCCAATTCATTCAATGGTTTGAATTGAGATAATGATATGGTGTTGATCCACTATTGGAAAATTTGATCCAAACATGGTCCACAATTGGACCATGGTTCTCCATTGATGACCTTGCATCAATACACAAGTGCAATCAATATCTTGCATACCATAGCACAAGCTCTAGGATCACCAATAAACAAGTGCAATCAATCAATATCTTGCATATCAATTCACTCGACTTTTGCAAAATCTTCTAGGTTGCTTGCGTGGTCAACTTTACAATTTTTATAAGGATATTGAGATGGGATTTTCTTTTATTATACTAGCATAACCAATTGTGCATATTTTTTTTCCTCCCAAAACATTGTCAGTACCAACCATTGCAAGAGACAACTAAGAGCACTTGAATCTTAGGAACTAAGAAATAATCTTCACGTTAAAGCCAATGAATGATTCATGCAACTTCAACTACAACTATAAAGGATGGATACAATTTTAGATGCCACTAGATACACTTATAACTATACCTTTGCTCTACCATACATTCATACATTGTCGAGGTAATATCCTAAAGAAGCCTAGCAATTTTTCATGCCTAACGCACATTATCCCAATGTTGTAAATTGCATTGCTCTTTAAATTGCCGCGAAAGCCAGCTATCATTGTGCTCATCATTTCCCTTCATATATAGCAATTAGCACCATCCATGAAACAATACGAATATTACCCCCATACTTATAGACACTAGCTTTTAAACTGACAAAGACACTAGCTCCAACAAGATTGCTATCCAACACAATTTCGTTCAAATCAATGTCATGTTGTGACTCCTTTCCTTCTATGTAAAAATGCCACTACACAATATCCCAACATAAGATATTATTCCTAAACCCAACACTTATTGCAAATCATTTAGAAATAGGAAAGCGCTTCCCATGCTTCCATATTACCAAGCTCCAAACTCATAATTTGATAGATGTCTTTCTTATCAATGTTCTAGCACACTCTTCAAGCAAAATAAAAAGAGTTTTGCAGTCTTTTCTAACAACAAAACCCCTTCTCCACTTATTGCCCCCTCCAAACAACATTAATTGTTCTAGCTAACCAAGAAACAACCATCTCTTCAACTTTGAAAAGCCCGGCAACGCCGGGCACCATAACTAGTAAATCTTTTAAAGGTGAACCCCCCGTGAGCAGGGACTCCTTCAATCTTGCCACTGACTCTGTTATGTGGTTCTCAATCACTCCATAGCCTCCATATCTGGGTGGGCTCTATGTAAATGCCGCATATAATAGGAACTTATGGGTCTAAACTAGAAGCATCGTCTACACAAAGCTACTAGGTCTCTACACCCCTTCCCAATACAGGAGGTGCAAACATAATCAACCAACATTGTATATCCATATGACATGATAAATAATAAGAATAACATCTAATCCTAATCACATGCATCTAATTTACAGTTAGAGTTCATTCATTAGGGTTTGAGATCCAAACTGAGGGTTCTAGGATGGCTCTACTAGAGATATGAGATGCTAACTCATCTGGAATCCTAACTTCCAGATGATCTACCAAGGAAACTACTCCAAATACCTGCTTCGGAGGAACTTCCACCCGCTCCTGGCGTCTCCATTGCTCTGCATTGATTTGGGGTAGCTCTCACTCCTTCTGATGCGCATGCGCTCCTGGGGCTATTGTGCTATGCTATGCTGCAACAGACGAATCCCGAAATGGGATTTTCAAGCGCGAGCAAGGTTCCAAGACTATTGGAGCCGAGAAACGGCCTAATGTTAGGGTTTGGACATTAGTAGGTTAGGGTTGCCATGTCACGCTATGTGGCTCCAATAGGGTGCGTCCATGTGACGGATCACCAATAAGATGAAGCCATGTGGAAATGGTTCCATACCTAAGGTTGGCTAAGTTATACATAATGACTTAGCCATGCTCCCTTCTCCACACTAAAGTATACAAGGTTACTAAGGTAGGCTTGTGTGGTGACGTGGCCTAAAATACATGTATTTATGCCATATATTTTAGGGGAAATTCACATTCTCCCCGCCTTAGCATGATGATGTCCTCAACATTACGATAAGGTGACGAACCTGCGTCAATCTTATAAGAGACAATAATAAGGAATATAGCATTTAGAACCTTATTGAAACGATTCTTCCAATATTTAATTATAACAATAATGATAAGGCTATACTTACATATTATACCAAAATTGTATGGCCTTAATTGTTCATCATTATAAAAAGTAAACAACATAATGTCATAACAACATGTTTAGGAATTTATAATTAAGCACAAAATCTATAACTCATATTCTTTTCGTGATGTGCTTCTTCCCCGATGCTCCTCCTTTGCTGTGGAATATGTAGCATATCAAGTTAGTTTATCTAATAAGTTGTGGTTTTAAAGGGACCACCCCCCTAATTACCTCCTTGAGCTGAACTACTAGCTCAAGGCTACCACTACATACCTGAACTGAATCATGTTAGGGAATATCTAGGATGGTTCCATCATCGCCCATGATTAGATGATTACCTCCTACACGACCTCCGATCATACGCACAAGCAGTGCATCATGGCTAAAGAAATGTTTAAGACAATCCCATCATCGCCCACGATCACCTGTCTAACCTACATGACCCCGTCATCCGCACATGCAATGCATCATGGCCCTGAAGGTTTAAGCGTAGGGAACATCTAGAATGATCCCATCATCGCCCATGATCACCTATTTACCCACATAAGATGCATCTATATTATCCACAGTTGCATCTTATGCCTCTTGCCTTAGGATCCATGCATTAGACTAAGCTACTACACTTACCTAATTGCCCGGCGACTTGGCCATTGAATTGCTCTATTGACTCTGGATATTGCTTCTCTAAATCATGTTTTATACCCATGTCGCATCTTTACGTGCAAATGTTTCCACTTGACCAGGTACTAAAGGAACTTTGATGTTTGCATCTTCTTGAATGCCTTGTCATGAAGTAACTCAGGAACAATCTTGAGTTGCTCCTCTGTCATTTCCAACAAGGTTGGAGTCTCCAAAACTTCCTCTAGGTTTGGAGTATGTTCTTTAATAAGCTTACATGGAAGAGCTTATGAACTTTTAGATGAATGAGTAAGTTAAGCTTATATGACTACCTCCCTATTCGCATGACAATCTTAAAAGGCCCTGCCCATCTTGGAGCAAGTTTCTTACAATTGCTGATGTGGAGCTTCGCTTGCTTCACATTTATCTTGAGCTAAACTTTATCTCCCACAACAAACTCTCGAGGAGTCCTATGTCTATCTGCTAGACTCTTCTGACATGCCCTTGTTGCTAGAAGATATTCTCGTGCTTCTACCATAAGGTGATGTATATCTGCCAGAAGTTGTTGAGAAACTTCCACCTTGGGCACTTTGTGCCATATATCTGAAGCATTGATAATCATGTTAATCATGAAGGGAGACATCTTCGATGACTCTTACTTCGTACTATTGTACGTAAAATCGACTAGGTGGATATAATCCGCCCATTTGGATTGCCTATTCCAAACTTTATTTCTCAATATGTTCTCCAAGATTCTGTTGGCGCGTTCCGTTTTCCCATCTGTCTCTGGATGATAAGTAGAACTCATCCACATTTTGGTGTAGATCATGTTGAAGAAGCCTTGCCAAAAGACGCCCATGAACTTCGGATCTCTATTGGAGATGATCGCCCTGGGCATTCCATGCAATCTAAAAATCTCTTTGGTAAACAACAAGGTTGTATCCAAAGCCGTGTCTGTGGTGCAACATAACAATGAATGTGCCATTTTAGATAACTTATCTACCACAACCATCAAGGCATTAACGCCGCTTGTTGTCCATGGAAGGCCCATTATGAAATCCATGCTAACAAGTTTCCACTTGGCATCTGGCACCGCCAAAGGTCCCAAAGCTCCCGGGATTCGAGGTTGTTCTGCCTTTGTCTGCTGACACAACTATCACTCCTGGATATACCTGGCTATCTACTTCTTCATGCTCGGCCAGAAGTAACTACTTCTAATCTTGAAGTAGGTCTTCATAAACTCTACATGGCTGACAATAGGGCTATTATGCGTGTTATGTATGATTAGCTTCCTTACTCCTGATGCTTCAGGTACGCATAACTTGTTCTTGTGATATAAAAGATTGCCTTCCTTTATAAAATGCTTGAAGGCCTCTCTCTAATTATCCATCCTTGCATTCTTGCAAAGATTAGCCCATATATGCTTGAATTCAGTGCTAGAAGGATAACTTTCTTCTTGCCGGATTCACTTGACAAGGTGGCGATGGCATTGCAATGCACTTGCATCTCTAGAGGCTGCCGGCCGAGAGATCTACCGAGGTGCACTATAACCTTAGAACTAGGAGAACATGTGACCCAAATAATTCCAATGCCATCAGCATCGAATTATTTCATTAGCCCACAATAGCATGCTTGTAAACATTCACGATAAATGGTTTGCAAATATGAGCATAACATAAAGGATGATAATGCCATCACCATAGGCATCTGCAATAATTGAAATAAATTGAATCAAATGCTTTTTATCATTCATGGAGACCTATCTGACCCAATCAAGGATCACAGCAAGCATATTACTGTCTGGATAAAAAACCCCTGCACCGAAGGGTTTTCGAGGAGAAAATCTTGGCAGTGCTGACAAACTGTACAAATATATATCATAGGACATTGTGGTACATGTCAAGATAGTGTCTGAGGATATAGCTGAGTATACATCCATCACTTCTTGAAAATATGACGTCGTCAGCCGTACTGATATGCTCAATATCACATGCATCGGCTCATCTGGAAGGACCAACTCAGCATAGCATGCCTGCATGTGATTATGCTGGACAGCTCTGAAGAGTGGGATGTTCATCCTCAATGACTCCCAATTGGAAGTACTGACAAAGCTTGTCCTGGCGCACATCCTCAATCCATTTGCCTGTCAATTCTGAGGCAGTGTGCCCCTGTGTGAAGTGAAGCGACGAGTCTATGACTTTTCATGGGTGAATGGTATCTCATAGCTTGTTGAGGAAGCACACGTCCAGGTACTGCCTCAAGCTATATGGCGATCCTCTTTTGTTTGCACCTGTGCTTTTGCACATTCCATCTCCCTAGCCACTAAGCTCACTTTTTCTTCCAACAGGCTTTGAGGCACTGAGGCCGCGTTGCCATGGTGTGGGGTTGAGGAGATGAGCATCGTTCATATTGACCACCTTCTCAAAGAAGATGATGTGGCAGATCAAGGCCACAGGAGGACGAGACGAGCAGCACCGGTCTCGGCCAGATTGACACACATGTCAGTGGCTTGGCAAAATGTGTCCAATGCATCCATATGGCATTGCATGTCTTCCGGGGTGTAAGTTAAGAGGTCCACATCATCAGCATATATGCGCTGCTTGGTGCTCTGGTGCAAAAGTAGGGCACCGACATCTCCATTGTACAACAATCTGCCAAGCGTTTTAGCGTCCTTCTGACTGTAACAGGGCAATGCTTTGGGCAGAAGACACATCAATAGATCATCACACACGTCCAAATTTCCTCAAAACGAATTATGTGATGATGAATGCAAAGATCTTAAATGGTAGTTCAGATAGGTAGTCTATCCCATCTTATGCCTTCAGGTGATTAGGTAGTACAAAGCTTTGATTAAAGGCAAGAAGCCCCATCACATTGCATAACACCAATGTGAAATATTTTACCATCTTGAACGCTACCCCATGACATTCTGGAGGAGAGCATATGTAGCCTTTGGCAATACCTCTTCAGGCCAGTGGATGCAGTGCTTGGCGCAATTCTATGCTCTTAATATGATCCAGAATATTGTGCTAGTGCAATTCCCTCATTGACTATAACAAAGGAAGATCTCATCCATGGCTTGCAACGGCTCACAAATGGCAAGGCGACAGATCTAGATGGCATGTAGGCATAGCATGGTGGGAGTGATTATTGCATCTAGGCGTCCCATAAAAGCTGCAAAGTGCAATATACAAACCTTAGAAAAGAGTCACTTCTTGAAAGCCTCCATTCGGCCACCCAATCAACAACAACGTGAGAATGAGAGAGGAATGTCCACTGTCCTCCATGCTATTTGGACTGTATATTGATCAACTAGAAGAATGGCTTGTCTTGCATGCAAGGGGATGGACTCTCCTCGTTGATTACATCATTGGGCAGTTAATATATGCAAGTGATGTAGATTTGTTATTTGACACCCTAGCAAGTATGCAATAGCATCAGGACGCAATTAGCACTTTGTGCAAGGATATTGGAATGCAGGTCAACTTAGCAAAGGCTAAGGTACTCATATCATCTTTTGCCTCACTTCATTTAACTGGGTCAAGACATAGAGGTAGTACAAACATACAAGTATCTTGGTGTAGAATGCACTACCACCACCTAATAGAACACTTGCACCAACAATGAGTAACGTCAAGTTGGAAGGCCGTCTATGCCAATGCAGAACAACTGTCACAAGGTAGAGCTCTATGATTGGTCCCATCAGGCTCAACTTGTTCAGAGTTTTGGTGGAACCATTTCTTTTATATTGGAATGGATATGACGGCCAATGATATCCCTTGCCACTTGAAAAAGATTTGGAACAGGTCCAAAAAGAGATTCTGACATGGGCTCTCGAGTCAAGTCATACAGGGTTCTCCTCCAAAAAAAAAAAAAGGTTTGCCTCTACGTCGTGCCGCTTTAGAGCGACATATACTCTATTGTCAGAAGGTGGTGAACATGGAACTTTCGAATATGGCCTACACACTGGCTATGGGTCCACAACGTCTTGCCACCTATTGGAAGGAGAAACATGCAGGTTGGTTCTCTAGATGGAATGTCCAGGAGCAAGGTGCATAATAATGAAGATCACAATCACCTAAAACAATAGCTCTCAACACATGCAATGCTTGGGTAGAGCTTAGAACCTTGACTTACAGAGATAAGCACCGACACATTCTTCATTGATTCTACAATCCGCATCATCTCCAGGACCAGGGACCGTCATGAAATATTGGGCAAAGTTGCCATAGAAGCGAATTCTGCTGCTGATGATTTCTTACCCACCCGAATGGCTGTGCTGCATCTCCACCTATTTCTCATTGCCGGATTAAGACATCTGTACTCAATCTACTCGCCTGCTATAGCTTCGGCCCTTCGCTTGGCCCTCACTAAAATTCGCCTAAGATTGTGCTGCCACAGGTAATCTTCATCCGTTGCTCTGGTCCAGCTTGACCAATTCAAAGTTCCTCTTCCTCCTGCTTATTTCTGGAGCAATTGGTTTCCTACCTCTTGCGACTGCTGGCAGCTTGTAATTATTGGTCATGCAATGCTTAGTAAGTCTGTGGATCTCTAGAACCCACTTTTTGGAGTAGCTACTGCTGCACCCACCGAATAGATAATACCACCCCATCCAATTTTCGAGGATGGTTCTCCACGGCATCCTTGCCGAAGTCTATTTCGGCCTCCTTGCAATCAATCTTTTCTTCTGACTCCTTGCAATAAACCTCCTCGGTGATACTAAGGGGTCCCCCAAATACCTGGGAATAACTCGGCCGCTCGACTAACAACCTTAGCCTCCACAGATAAATCCGCCATGGGATCTGCGCCTCCAACTGCCCCAAAACCTGCAGGAAATTTAGGAGAGGAGTCCACCTCCGAATCGACCTGTTCTTCCTGCAAAGGATTGTTCGTAGGAAAGATGAAAGCCGAGTTAACAGAAGATTTTGCCTGGAAGTTCTCACTAATTGAGGTTTTAAGGCTCTGATCCATCTGAATAGAGGGTTGTGACAGGAACATGACAAGAATTCGAGCAAGAGGAGTGGAGGCGCCGGAACGAAGCTCTGAGATAGAATCCTAGAAACAAAGAGAACGGGATTTTTTGGCGCTAACAGTTGTGATTCCTTCGGACAGGATCACTATCCTTTACGGTTGATGTGGCAGGCGGTGATATGCCAATGAGTCACCCTTTGTCAAGGTGCAGTGTACGGGTATTAATGGCCGTCGTCCGGCATTGAATTCAAAAGTTCCTTCGAAAGTTTGGCCCTGAATTTAAATAGGCTATAATAAAACACAAGACTTCCAAAAAATAATCGTTATCAGTTTTTCGCAATAGTTTTTACATGAAACCACGATAATAAAATAATGTTAGTTTGTGGGTTAATATGTTGATTTACTACTAACAGTTATACAGTGTGGTTCTTACTTATGATTTATTATGTTAATTTATTATTACAATTCACTATTAGGTTTCTCTCTGGTAGTTATTTTGTTGGGTTTGTAATAATGCTTTATTGCTAATTTTTAAGTATGTGGTGTAATTAATAATGTAAGTCATAAATCACTAATAATTTAATAATTTTGGTAAAGTAGACTAGTTTTCTAATAAAATTATCTATACGTTTTCATAAGAATGAGAATGAGAACCAACGATGTTTCGTAGAAACTATTACCAATGTTGTTTTATAGAAACCATTAGCCTTATGAAGGCGCAAATTATGAGTTTCTCCATCAAATTATTAACATTTTATTTAGTGCAATCGACGTGGTTCATGCGACAAATTACAAAATGTTTCTCAAGAATTCCATTGTTATTTTATAGCAGAACGACACAATGGCTTTTTCAAAATCTTCCATATAAGTATAGGTGATCAGAAAGTAATGATAACTAATCTTTGCAACTTATATAAATGGGTCCAATGATTTGAACCCTGACATTTCCATTTTTCCAATGATTACCCTTGATATTTCTATTTTTTCCAATGATAAACTAGCACTGAGCAGCAAAATGAGACATATTCTTCAGCAAGTATTTCCAAAATGTATCATCGTTGGTCGTGCCTTGAATTTTACAAAGATAGATAGATAGGTAGGTAGGGAGGTAGGTAGGTAGGAAACTAAAGAAAAGAGAGGAAGAAAGAACCCAATAAACAAAAGCAACAGAAACAGCAGATAAGAGAACCTAATAAATAAAAAGCAAAAACAAAGCATGTTATGCATCATCAGAAGTTAAAGAACTATAAAAGCTAGTTTTAGCATATTTAAGAACTATAAAACGTTAAAGAACTATAAAAGCTATAAATTCTTGAAAGCCTAGACCTTTCACTGTGAACAAGCCTTGTGTACGACATCAAATATGCATCTATTCATAATTTTACTATGTATTTGAATATTTGAAAAATGCAACTATAACCATGCTGCATCCCAGATCAAGAAGCTCCACTATTTTGTATCTATGCTACTACACTCATTCTCCATTATAACTAATTCCCTGAAACATATGGCGTGGATAAAAAAATTCGTACGTACCAGAAGCAAGAGGCTTTGTCGCACAAATGGCCTGAGCATAGGTTTTAACAAAAGCACAACAACGGGTAGGATTCTTGAACAAGGGATTTTGAGATAGTTAGGCTAAAATACAAACTCAAACTCTATAATAGTGAAAAAAAAATATTTGTATGCTACTCACAGAATTTGAAGAAACAACCCCAACTTGTTTTTCCAGCAATTTGTCATAACCTGCAGTAATAATTGTAACCTGAAGAGATGATTTAGAAGATAATTTTAAATATGTCATGCAATTCAACAAATCAAACAAGATTATCCCAATATTACCTCCAAATCCAAAGGTAGAAAATAAGATTGAAGGTCTGCCTCACACCTTTTACTTATTACATTTGTTACTCGTTCACAAGCATGAATTCGTGAAGGTATAATAATTTCTAAATCACATCTTCTTTTTTAAAATGAAAGGGTGTTGGACTTTGTGCCTGGAACGCCGCAGTGCAGACGCATTGCGGCGTTCCCTTTCAGTTTCAGGCTCCTCTTGCGGGATGCGGGCTGCCAGCATTCAGTGTCAATTTTTATTCGTATCGAAATTCGTAGAGGTGCTAGCATTCAAACACCTCCCTAATCTTCTATTTGGTGCTCAAGCTTGAACTGGGTCCGTGCAACTGTTCGGCATCTATTTTATTTCATTTTGACAGTCTTATTATCCACTCTTGCTCCATGGTTGCAAGTTCCTAATTTCAAGCCTCCTCTCGGTGGCAACAGGGCTTTTGTAATATGTGAAAGATCATCTTTGGAGCTTCATTTAAAACTTGGTTATGGCGATGGTTGTTCATCATATAGAGCTATATAGGTGCGCTTATTCTTTGTCAACCTAATTTCTGTTCTGCTGCGTGAAAAAGGTTTTTATGGTGCCATGGAAGCCCATGTGAAGCAGATGGATGTTGCCATTTCTGAGATGTTATTTGAAGCATCGATCTGCTAGACAAAATACAAAGGATGCAATCGTGCAACTCATGTTTTTATTTGTGAAAAGGAAGAGAAATTTAGAGGTAAATTAATCCAGAGATTTGCATGTTTTGTCCCAATTCCTCCCTATCATTTTTAGACCGTTGTTGTACTAAGGTAATAGTATTGTATCTCAGGGCTCAAATTGCTGATTGGTCGTATTATTGTTCCATTGGTTTTGTTGGCTGAAAGCAAAGGAAGGAAGGAAGGAAGGTATTTTTATCGTCCACGGAGACCAATTGGTCTATGGGACCCAATACAAAAGCGCAGCAAGCGAATTACTACCCGGATTAAAAACCCCCCGCCCCGAAGGGTTTTCGAGGGAAAAACCGTGGCAGCAATCAGCCTGCTGACAAACTGTTCCAATATACAAAATGCAAAAACACACAAATATATACACTCATGCACCGCACCCGTAGTGCCTGATCAACGGGCAGCCAGGCGGGCCGCGGGGACAAAGGTGAGCTCGCAGATCTAGTACCTCCTGAATGTACAACCCCAGAGCACGTACTGACGGTGTGCTCATCAGCAAATGTAGGGGCAAGTCCGGCCCTACTAAGGGAGCGTATCTGGCCCGGATCTGACTGAATGCTGGGCAACTCTGGAAAGTGAGAGACTCATCCTCAATGGCACCCGTTTGACAGCACTGACAGAGCCTGTCCTGGCGGGGCTCCCCAATCCACCTGCCTGTCTCGATGCGAAGATGGTGGGCACCTGTGCGAATGGAGGCAATGAGTCTGCGCTTTTTCAGGGGCAGCTGGGAACGCAGGTAGAGCTGCGGGCCCTGGGCTAACACGGGGTTGATGTGCTCCTTGTAATGGGCCGTTTTGACCTGCTCTAGAGCGCCGGGGTCAAGGAAGAGCTCAAGCGAAATTTTTCGTTCTTGATTGTGGCAATGTAATGGCCATGATTAACATTCCAAAAAATGCAAGGTATAAATGTTAATGTATTTCTTCTGACATTTTTCCTGTGGTCCTTGCATGTTCTTCCTGTTGAGCTCCAGGATTGCGTGCATTTCATGTTCGTATTTGTCATTATCTAGCTAGAGTTTTTACTTCTGTAACTGTTGTTGAACTGTTGTTTGCAAGTTCAATGCTCTTGCAGCAGGTCTAACGGCCTTGGGATTGCTTTTGAGATGGAGTACAACTTTAAGCTGTCTAAGAAGGACTCGGAAGCATTCTTGGTTCTGAGATATCACCACTATATAGTCAGCATCTTCATTTCATTCAACATAATTCTTTTTGATAAGCAGATGTAGCAGGTCTAACCGAATACCTTATTTAGATGTTGCGTGAGTCTCATGTAGGTAGTTGCATATCATATTGAGTGCTTACATTAGAAATTTGCGATGATGTACAACTTTAGCAGTCTTTATGGATTAGTAAGGCCTTACTTCATCATTTTCTACATTTTCAAATGAACTACTACCTCCAGAGCTTGAAGGTCGATTCTCATCCTTTCCACTTCCATTGACCAACAATGCTCATTCTTTGATATTTCAAAATAGGTATGCTCTACGTTCTCGTATGAAAGTTGGAGAGTGTATGGATGGATATGTATTTTTCATTGATGCTACCTTGCATTTACTGTTCGAATGCTGCGCATATTTATATAATTCTTGCATTGTTCTATAATTCTGCTGGAAAGTTAATAGATTTTCCTCTCAAGCCCTTCCATTTTTTGCTTGCAGAATACCGTTGTGAACATGATCAGATGCCTTCAAATGATAGGTAAATTAATTCGACTTTATCTCCATTTTGTTGCAGAGCATATCGTTGTTAAGGGTTCAGTTTATGTTGCGCAGATAAGGTTGCTTCAACTACAAATTCCTCTATTATCTCCGTTACTCCATCATAGCTTGCTAATGCATGTGAAGGCCTTGACTATGGAACACCATCTTCAGGTTCTTTGGCTTTGAGAATATTTTATCTCAATATTTATTGGCAATCCATTTTGCATTGTAATATATATTGGGAAGGGCACATTGCTTAATTAGCCGTTGTTATTGCTGCAGGTCTAGCTGAGCTTGATCATTTATATAGTTGACTATCAAATGCAGTAAATCATAATGAATTATAGGAGGTGAGCATCTTCTCCTGCATGGATATTCCACTGCAACTTGCAACTTGAATCTATGGAGTTTGCAAATATAGTGAGTTAAGCATGTAAAATTCCTCAAAGATGTCAAAGATACAAGGAATAATGACCATAATGACATTTTCCTGTGGTTAAGAGCTGTGTTATTTCCTGGTCCAATTGCAGATGTAGATCCACTTCATCTTGGTTTCCCTTTGAAGTTGAAAGGTTTAATCGTCCCTCAAATTCATTTGAGACAGGTGATCTGTATATGCCATACAATATGTTAGAGCCTATAAGACAACAAACATCCTACTCATAGCGATTCAAGGACTGGCATGTTGAGCAATTTCGGGGATACTTCTCCAATTAGACTATTTCTGTGCAACAGTTAACTGTATTAGATTGAGGTTTTGGATTCCTCTTATGGTATAATTGGGAGGTAAAGATTATATGTGCCTCAGGTCACCATATTCAAGTCATAGGATGGGCATAACTAAGCCAATCTCAATCTCCAGCTTGGAGATGACACTTATAAATTGTCCCTTATATCCCACGCCTGGAATGTCAACAACGAAATATTGTATTGGACGCAAAGCTTCTGCTTATAAAAAAAATATTCTCTTGCGGACAACTCTGCGATAAGGTCTGAGATATGTAAGCTGATTGCTGAAAAGTTCTTAGTTACATGCCACAGAATTTGAGCACAGAGATTGCATTTGATATTTCTTTGTAAACAATGATTTCCCGTTTTTAGGTTGAAGCATCTAAAAGTTTGCATGCAGACATTGTTAAAATTTGCATGTCTATTACATGCTATTTTCCTTTTGTTAGCTTCTAAACCATGGAGGTTCAATGTTCTCTGACAATAATATAAGTGGCATGATGATTATGTGAAGTTAATCGTCGTATTGAGCAGTTCAATAGATACTTCTTCAATTAGACTTCCACTATCTATCTTCCTGCAATAGAATCAATCTCATTAGATTGAGGTTTTAGGTTCCTCTTATGGTATAATTGGGTGCCTCAAGTCACCATATTCAGATCACGGAATGGCATAACTAAGCTAATCTCAATCAAGAACTCTGTATATCATCTTCCAATGCCTCGAAGTGTGTAACGAACCTAGTGGCTTACCTTGTTTCAGTATAAGATTGTGAAGATCATCTAAAGGCCTTGTTGGTATGTGTCCATGGGTTCAAGCTAGTGGTAGCATTTAAATATAAAAATACAGTAGCTAAGGTTATTTAAAAACCTTAATTTCTCCAATCCAAATGGGTGAGCACCATAAAAATAGGGGAACAAAATCGTGGCTGTGTTGAGACGTATCAAGCAGGCAAATCGGGCCAAGGCATACCCATGCAGGATTCGGCTTTTAGCATGCTGGATTTACACCTGGCAGGATCTTCTGGCAGCAAGATGGCTTGCCAGGTGATGGACATAAACATATATAAGAGAGAGGGGCTGGCCGAATTGAAGGAGGAGGTGGAGAAGACAAGAGAACCGGAAACTGGATGCAAAGGAGGCACAGATCGATTTGGAGCATAGGCATATCTGAAGAACTAATGTGGGGATTTGTGCTTGAGTCTGGTTCCGGGTTACAGTTCTAAAGGGATAAACGAATTAAGACACGAGCTCTTGAACCATCTCATAAACTGCCATGGAGTCAGTTACCAGTCTATAATCTATCATGTAGATCTTGGGGTATTCTAATCCATTTTTACGCTGTAGGAATTGGACTGGTGATAGACATTCTGGCCAAGCTGTGCTTGTCTTAGTTCTTCTGTAGAAACAGGCTGCCATGCCGATTCTGTGGGGTAACTTAAATCCGGGTTTGTTGCTCCACCGAAGCTTTGCCTTGAAATTATCTCAGAGCAGAAATCTGATTCTATAGGAATCCGGCCAGATAGGTAGCTATGGGAAATCCAAGCCTGCTGCATGGGAATCCGCTCTGTTGTTGCCGGCCTCAACCTGGATTTGGGTTTTTGTGTTGTTCCGGATAGAATATGAAACCAGCTTTAGACATTCTAAATTACTTTTTAGTGTAGAGCCTGCCATTTTTGAGCCGTCTAAATCCGACAAGAAATGCTTTGTATTTCGGCCTCCATGCCTTGTCCGGCCATGCTTCTAGAAACCGATTCTGGCCTGCTTCTGAAGATCCGATTTTGCTGTGCTGGGATTTAACTTGATAGGGTTCTCAGATGATCTCTTGAGTAAAGCCTTAACCTTCTAAACCATCCGGCCAACGTTTTACCTGATACAAATTTATGAGCGCACACTTTATTGGCTCCCGAAACCAAGTTCGCAAACCAATCGGGTTCGCCCAGGCGAACCCGAAAAATTCGCCCGGGCGAACCCGTCAGATTCGCCCAAGCGAACCTACGGACGACGTGGCGGGAGCGTCGCGGGCGAACCCGGTCTGCGTGGCATTCCTACCGAGTTCGCTTGGGCGAACCCCAACCCGGGTTTGTGGCAGGCGTGGCAGATGCGCGGCAGGCACGGCGGATCACAGACGGGCGCCCTCGGGTTCGCTTGCGCACCGGCATGGCGAAAAATAATCTTCGTTGGCGGGTGGTATCTTGCAGTGGCGGTGGCGGGTTCATCGGGTTAAGCAGGGAGGCGAACCCGGTCGTCAGCGATATGTTGGCGGTGGTATCGCGGGTGGCGGGAGGCGGTCGCGAGGTTCTCACGGGTTAAGCCCCAGAAGCCGAACCGGGTCGGCGATGCGGTTACGCGGACCGCGGTTCCGGGCGGTAATAGTTCCTGTGGCTTGGCCAGTATGGCGGTCTGGCGAGTTAGATTAAGTTGGCGTGCGCTCACGGGTTCTTTGGATTTGCTCTCTGGCGGTATTTTGTAGGTCCTTTGGATTCGCTACAGGTGGTAGCAGGTGGTACAGGCGACCGGCAGGTGCTGCTGGCAGGCCCAGGGATCCGCGCATGAGCCCGTGACCTGGCCGTACAGAGCCCGAGCTCAAGCTTTAGAAACAGGGGTAGTGTAAATTTTGGATGGCAATGTAATATTAAAGGGGTTTATTAATTTTAGGCAAGTTCTTATAAATTGTCACTCAGCCTTATCATCCAACACTTTGGCTTTGTCCCTGCCCAACACTCCGCAGCCTACCCCAAGTTCTGGTATAAGCGCCTCTTGGCTTTAGTAGTAGCAAGCTTGCAGAGGCCGACTCCGACTTCTGGCCACGCCCAACTACGAGCCCGACCTCAAGCTGAAGCTAGTCCGAGCGGTAAGGTGTTTCATCTACATACTCTCTTTTTCGTCATGTTTTTGAGCAGGGGGCATTAGGAGCACACTGAAGAATGCAAACTGAGCAACAAAGCCTTCATTGATTTTGTTTTGGCACGCAAAAATGATCTTACCTTTCTGCAAATGATAGTCATCTATAAGATGTTCAGGTCGTATTACTTTCCTAAAGCTGACTGCTGCAAATGCAATAGTGGGAGGAAGTGATATCGTCTACTCTTTACTCTACTTAGGACATAGCATATTAGTTTAATATTTCGGATATCTAAAGTTTTTAAATGTTGAAAACCTATAGATTTTGAGATGTCTCGGATAGGAGACATTACGAAACAATGACTATGATAACGTTCTTCATTTCAGAAATATTTAAGACATATGGCTTTTAGCAAATAATGTGGCTTTGCCTTTGAATTATAAAGCAATCTTGCATCAGAGCTCGTTATAGATTTATATCCAGTTTTCCTATTATCTAACTTAAAGGAATAAAAAATAAAAAATAATAAGGGAAGCATATGTACATTACTCCTTAAAGAACTAGAATGAACAGACCCTGTCTAGTAGAGTTTATATAAAAATATAAGAAGGGTAGATATTGATATGAAATTTCGATCTGGGAAAAGATTAAACCAGCATTAACTAATCCATATAATGATGTGGTTAACATTCAGGCCATCAGAAAATGCTTAACAATTTGTAATTTCTTATGAACAAACAAAAGGAATGGAGGTTCATGGATCTTTGGACCCATTTGGTAGGAAGGGCAGATGAGATAGTATGAAATATGAAAAATACTAAGTGTTTCGAAGTTAACTCCAATTTGGGAAAGGTATGAATATTATTTAAGGTTCTCCTTGTATTTAAACAGGAACCGAAAAATCCGACCATGTCACAGGTAATCTGGACTGGTTTTGGATGTTTGTACCTAGGCTTAATCCAGAATAAAATATTAGTAATTAATGTGCCAAGGGTAGTCTAGACTTCAAATTACGGTCTTAAGTTAAGGTGTCAGGATCATGATAGGCAATAAACTTTTAACAATGAACCATTGGTTATTTAAATGAAAATTCAAATACAAGGCTGATAACGGGTCGCGGACTTTTGTCCGCAGAAATAGTTCGAGATTCGCACACTTTATTGGCTCCCGAAACGAAGTTCGCAAACCAATCGTGTTCGCCCAGGCGAACCCGAAAAAATCTTTGTTGATTGCTATGATAGTATACGTTGCTAATTGCTTATGTTAGTTCTCATGTTCACCTATAATTCAGATATCTATTTGAGAGCACACTCCATTTATCCGCCAACGACCATGTCTTACTCAGAGGCAGTTCCGCCAGTCGGCATGGATGAGCGTCCCCTGCCGTTTGGCCTGCAGAGCGGCGCTGATCTTCCCGGACGCATCGGTAGCATTGTAGAATGGTACCCCAACTGGCATTGTCTTAACCCGCTAGGTCTGTTTTGTGTGCTTGTTAACCGTATTTGTTTTGTGGCAGGGAATACCATGGCATTTGGTGCCTCGTAAGAAGGGTGACGTCGGTTGAAAGCGGTCGGGCCCCTACCATTGCCCAGCGGTGGATTTGCACAGCACCGGGATGTACACACTTTGTCGACAAGATTCGTCGTGACCCCGGATTTTCAGGTTTGACGCGTGATGGAGCTTGGGGCCACCATCAGAGCCATCACGCAGATCTATGGTGGCCCACCGACAGACATTCCGGCCCAAGGTCCGCAACCCCGCGAATTGCAGATAGAGTGGTGTCCGAACTCCAACTGATCCCTCCTTCGCCCGGGAGGTGAGTGCTTTGCAGGCCGACAGGGACGAGTTCCACTCAGAGGTAGGGGGCAGGTCAGAATCAGGCTCCACTCATGAGACATGTCCGCTGTCGGCCGATCTCTATATGGCCACCCCTCCTTCCATAGGGCGCTTGCGCAGTGACAGGGCTGACCCGCCGAGGGGCCGCCAGGTCTTTGATGACATAGTGAGGACGGCAATGGCAGGCACGGGCATGGCACACACCTTGACCTCACCATTTCTGCCTGATCGCAATGTCGAGGGAGCTGAGGCATGGATGAGAGACCGAGCACGCGGTTTCTTCATGTACCACCTTGGAGAGTTTGACAGGCACACCATCTGGAGCTACCTGGTGTGTGTACCCATTCGAGGATGGTCCCAGCCCCACAGACGGTCGGCACAATTCCCTGAGCACTTGCAGATCCTGGCCAGGTTACAGCTTCAGTCCCTCTTCTGGGAGGAGGTTAGGGTGTTCACCCACTTTTACGGCCAGCAGATCACCGAATACCTTGCTATGGTCGCGAGCAGGGCGTCGGATAGTGTGGCCACTTGGATATTGCAGGAGGGTGCCGGGCCAGCATGCGGCGTACAACTCACACCTGACCTCATCGACGCGTGCACACCCGATGGACAGTGGGAGGAGGGACACATTCGAGTGCTGATGAGGTACGTGTCGGATTTAGTTTGTATGGATCGTCCTCGGTTTACTTTGTGTGTATCGTCGTCCACATCTAACCACTGGACGTCCATGCATGTAGCGCCTTGCGGCAGATGCTTGGAGAAGCGGAGTGTCACGAGCTATTGATGATGGACCCCCGTGTCTATCACGACTATGTTCAGTCAGAGTCACACAACGTCCCTTCTGAGGAGTGCGTCTCCCACCTTCTTCCCGCTGAGCATCCTGACTGGGGTACACTCCGTCTGGTCCTATGGCCCATCGTCACAAAGTAAGTACACAGTTCTTTGCTTCAGTTTCAATTCCAGAGGTCATCTCCGGCTTGAACGAGCTGAAAGGCATCATGTGTGTAACATTAAATAAAGAAGGTTACTGGGAGGGCGGTGACCTGGTAGCATAACCTGGCAGCGGGGGGGCTAGGAAGCAGTCGATGGTAGTCTCACACTGCTCACAAGCCCATTCGAACTTGTAGAAGGCTTGCTCGTACCCGGCTCTCAAGTCAGCCACCTCATCTTTGCTTGCTCCTGGAGGTAAGTTTCGCAGCTTAGCTCGAAGCTCGGCCATGGTTGCAATGCTATCCCTCATGGAATAATTTAAGGGCTAAACTTAGCTATTTGGCGATTTTTCAGCGCACTTACAAAAAAAATTGGCTAAAGTAAATGGAAAAAATTGGGAAAAAAATAATAATTTTAGCTTAACTTTTTTCGGGACTGCACCAACCCTGGAGCTCTTTAGCCAAATGCCAGAAAGTAAGAGAGTGAAATTTTGTATTGTTTAGCTAAACCATAGAAACTTTTAGAATGAATTTCAGGCTAGTTTAGCTAACATCATTCTAGTTTATAAAAAATATATGATTAATAGTTTAGTTTCTAGCATTATGGATTAATTTATCCTAGACTTTGCTAGTTAGCATTAGTTTAGAATGTTTTCACAAAGAAAATGACTAAAATAAATAGAAACAATTGAAAAAAGCTATAGCAATTTGGCTTAATATTTATTGTTGGCCACACCATAGAAATTTTTGGGATGATGTTTGGGTTAGTTTAGCTAAATGCTAGAAAGTATGAGAGGAAAAATGTGTAGAGTTTAGCTAAACTACAGAAAGTTTTGGGATTAATATCGAGCAAGTTTAGCTAAAGTCATCCTGGCTAATAAGAAATATGCGATTAGTAATTTATTCCCTGCTATCCCTTAGGGCATCGACTGTGCGCCAGCCCTCTGCTTCGCAGGAGCAACCGTCTGCCGCCTTATGGTTGAAATCATACATGTAAGCACTGTTTCATTATTTATGGACTTTCCCTGAGTCCATACGTCTCCGAAATTGAGTCAAATTTCTAAAATATGATCGTTTTTTAAATAGAAGGATGGAATTTTTCGGGAAACGTGCTGGTAGGTGATATGGCAGAAGCTTTTTCTATTAAGCCAAGGACAAGCCCGCCCAACTCGCGGTCAAGGAAAAGCGCGTCCTGTGTGTGAGGTGTTGCTAGTGAGGCTTTGTTTTGCAAATGCGGCAAAGATAGATTCATAACGGCAAAGGAGAATGGTTGAAACGAGGCTATGGATTCACAATGACCAAATGCGCCCCATATCGCTGAGCGATCTTAGCCCACGCGAATCAATTCGCGTGTTGAGGTGCGTAATGAGATAAATCGAGATGGAAGAAACGAAAAGGCGGTCATGAAGCTTCTCCGGGGGATGGGTTGTTAAAGGACAACAATTATCAACTCACTAGGGTGGAGTTGGAAGCTTCCCCGATATCATTGAAACGACTTGTCTCATGTGGGAGAGGCCCCGAAGAGGCTACTCAAATTAGAGGATGTTTGGCTGCACAACTCATTCGCATCCATTATTTAAGAAGCTTTATAAAAGGAGAAAAGGCAGCGTGAAGATTTGGTAACCAAGCTCATTGTCAACACTCCTCACTCGATCCTTGAATTGGATGAATGGCTGGACTCAGATAGCGTAAATTACATTGATGAGTTCGATCGGTGATCTTATTCAAGTCGAACTAGCCATTGATTGAAAAACCGCACCCGATATTTTCTACTTTGTATTCGCTTTTGTCGAACTACCTATGTCGAGGCATGTTGTTTTATTTGGTTTTATAATATGTGTATGACATCTATGTAATGCATTTCTTAATGAATGGAACCGGTTCTATCTATTTTTATGATGGAGCATAGGCCACAATCCCTAGACACCAATTTGTTTTAGGAAATTGGGCTCACCAATTTGCCCTCATAGTCGCCTCCAACAAAGTTTAATACTAGCCTCCAAAGGAAATAGGGCGGCACCAATTTCAAGTAGACTTGGCGAGAAAATACAAATACAGATCGGCCACAAATATAATTAATCCAACTTGAAAACTATGCACCAAGTGTGGAACCTATAACAGTCATTTCGTATATAAATTCTTATGAACTTATGAAATACATCTCATAGATTGTAATTATTGGTGATTTTGTCAATCTCATAAGCGCCGCTCGAACCCAAACAATATGGATAGTAACATGGTACTTTCCCGGGAGTCTTTCTGGCCGACCAAGAGCTATACCATGCGGCCGTGTATCAAAAGTGATCCCTTTGATAATGCATGCATGAAGGTCGCCGAAAGTCATGAGGCAAGTGAGGGTGTCCAAATGCTCGAGGTGGAGGCAATTGGGACCTCCAAGAACTCTAGCAGGGCGGCGAGACATTGCAAAGGGTCGGCTATGCAATCGAATGCGGCAATACTTATAGCCAAGTAATTATTGATGAAGCTAATCGAAGTAACATTATTGGGCGCATATACGATCGGTATATCCAATAATTATTGTGTATAATACCAACAATAATTTTGGTTGGTATAAATATATATCAACCAATGTTGGCCAACAAATTTGGCCTTAGTCTAACCATGTGGTCTCCTCGTTGGTCCCGAAAGCGTGATTCCATTACGTGCAAGATGAATCACGAAAACTTCAAGCAAAGGCCGCGAGCGAAATAGCCATGGAAGATTGGATGACCACCGTGAGTCTCAATCCTCGCCATTATCCCGATCCCTTCGATGTTATCATCCATCCGATATGGAATAGAGAGCATCAAATGTACATGATAGAAAAGATCTCCGGGTGGTCACTTGAAATGACTCGGGGAAGAGTCCCCTAGATCGACATTGTTGTAATGTGATAGTCATGTTGTTGTAATCGATTGTCGTAATACTCTTGCTTTTGTAATTTGTAAGGCGCCCACTTGACTTCATGTTCAATCGCCGCATGACCGATAGCCTTAAGGTTCAAATTGGGCCTACCAATTTCTATGAGGGAACTCTTCTAGTGCAGGGAAATTTTCGACATGTATTTATTTTCTTGGTCAATGTACATAAGTTTTTTTCACTCAATTTCATTATAAAACCTATATAGTGAGTAATTGAAGTAGGCGAAATTGGGCCACCCAATTTGCATCCCCTGCTTCACTCTAAACACATATACACAGAGTGTCAGAGATGCGAAATTGGGCGCCCGCCCAATTTGCACCCCTGTGCTAGCAAAACATACTCCTTGTGCTCAAGGGTCCACCCCTTCAGCTGACGTTGTTGTGTGAGCAGCTTCGCTTTCTTCTCCCCGCCTGTGCTTGCTTGCTTAAGGAGTTCCATCCGAGTGGAATTCTTCGCTGGTTAGCGTGAAGGCCGAGCATCCTTCTCAATTTCCATTTCAACATCATCCTCCTTCTCATTTTCCTCGTCCTCCTTCTCAACTTCCTCGTCCTCCTTCTCAACTTCCCTCGTCCTCCTTCTCAACTTCCTTCTCCTTTTTCGACATCCTTTTTTTGCTCCGATGGTAGCTGGTCCACAGTTTGAGCTTCTTGTGTCTCAAGACAACGAAGGTTCTCCATCCTTGAGGAGTAGGCTAGCATAAACTTCGAGCTACCCTCGATCACATCTTGGGTGCACACTAATGTAGTGCCTTAAAGCATTAATGTTATCCTTCTTCTTTCTAAAGAAAGACATGTCATTTGCTCCAAAACCCCAGAACCTTTCTCAAATGGTCTCGTGAGAGAATCTTTTAGACAACCTGGAGAGTGGATTGCAACTCTTGCAACCGCTTTGTGCGGGAATGGACAAGGAGGTGGAGGAAGTGGACACTACAAAGACTTGCCTTGAGCCGCTTTTTTTTTTACCCTCTATATTTTTGCAATGCACGGGCTCTCGATTTCTTCTCATCCAAAGATTACTTGAGTTGATCAAAAATCCGAGTAAGTTTAAGCCGCATATTCTCATCACTCTCAAAGGCGGTGGCTTTATACCCTTCGCACATAGTGCGACGGGCTAAAGGATCCTCCGGAGAAGAAATCAAGGACACCGCATCCCTCAAACATAAATTTCCGGACAAGGTATGTGCATGTCCTAGAATCTAATTGATGTGGCAAAGGGCACCCGCCCTCGCCACACTCTTGTCACCCCAAGGCCGATACAACTAGTATCTTTGAAGCAAAGTACAACCGTTATAAGTGGCATTGAAAAAGAAATAGACGCCACCCCGGGTTTAAATCATGTTACCTCGGGCCACAAGACTCATGATCGGGAGGTTCTTCTATGTCCTCCACTTCTTTCAAGTCTTTGAACTTCAATACTCTTTGAGGATGGTCCGTGACGTTGAAGCATAGATTCAGTCATTCATTGCAGGGCAAATGCTTGGTCTCTCGCCACATACATTACAAGAACGAGTCTCGCAGCTCATGGCGAACACGGTGAGGAAGGGTTTCTTTTAGGATCATTGTACGCCCCACCCATACACGACTACCCCCGCGTATAGTCTTCATGGCGACAAGCATTCACTCAAACGATCCGATCGATAAAGATCGTGGATCCAATATAATTGCTGGTCCGTAGTTAATCGATCCGGTCCAAGAACTTCGGTAATCCTCCATGCTCCATTTCTTGATATTTCTCAAATCACATCCAACAAAACCGAAAGCAGAGGTATTGACCACATCAACCGATATTCCTGAGGATCGACTACGCGGTAGCATTTGAATGATTTTGATCCCTCTTCCACCGTCCACGCAGATACTCATTAACCTTCGTGATAAGAGCCTTTGAAGGTTAAGCTTTTCTCAAGCCTCATGCTATCAACCCAATCACCTACACCGTTGGCAACATCAACATCAAATTCTCCGTGAATATAGGATGAATTTTCCTCAAATCGGTCATGTTGTCAACATGAAGCTTTTTCACATCTTTGAGATATTTAAGGAGTGCACGCTCGACAGTGCCAATCTTCTTCACCGTTTGACGAATTTTCATGACACGCCTTCCAAGATAATTTTTGGTGGTCTTTATGTACGTGGTGGTCATCATAATCTCTCGTCAAAAGTCTTTGCATCCATTGGATGCATGGACTTTAAAGGTCGGCACTTGTTATTCGTGAACATTCTCAGGCGGTCACCCAAAGACTCTGCAGATGAATTGGGTCACCCAATTCATCTTTTAGCTAAAGTCTCACCCAATTCATCTTTTAGCTGGTCTTCATAGAATAACTGAGCCACTTGTAGGCACATATTCCAAGTTTCGTCATCCAGGTACACGAAGTAATCGTAGTCTCGCATGCTAAGCTTCTTCAATGTCTGCTTCGCTATAGCGAGCCAATCCTGCACAGCATCGTAAACTTAGCACATTTGAAATATACAGTCTCAAAATTTAGCAATGCACAAGCTAACATGCAATGCACATGAGGGCCTTGCCAAAATTGGGCCCAATTTCATAGACAAGGAGATGCAATTTAACATGCTATATTCACATGGGGCCAACCTAAATTGGGCGCCACTATTTCATAGACAAGGAGATGCAATTTGACATGCTATATTCACATGGGGCCAACCCAAATTGGGCCCGCCCAATTTCATAGACAAGGAGATGCAATTTGACATGCTATATTCACATAGGTTAACCCAAATTGGGCAATTACTTCATAGCCAAGGAGATGCAATTTAACATGCTATATTCACATGGGGCCAACCCAAATTGGGCGCACCAATTTCATACCCAAGCGGATGCAATTTAACATGCTATATTCACATGGGGCCACCCAAATTGGGCGCCTACCAATTTCATACCCAAGCGGATGCAATTTAACATGTGTCATGTAGTATCCCCGGCATCCGAAATTGGGCGCCCAATTTCATAGCCAAGACGTCAAGAAGAACATGGAGGCCTCCCAAATTGGCCATCCCTGCAATTTGATGGCCAAGGGATTTATGAAAAAAATGACCGCGCATCCACAATTAGAAATGACTTAATCAATATGCGCTATCTTGGGATAGTCCACGCTTTTCTTCTTTCCATAGAATGCCCATTGATTCCTAAGCGTCAGATTTGTTCGGCAGACATCCCGATGGATAGTATTCTTGGTGATATTGTTGCTCTCCCGTCACCTTCACATATTCGTGGAGTGAGGTTCCCACCAAAGACACCCACATTTTCTTTTGGCGAGAAGAAAAGATAAGATCTTTCGATGAGCCCTTTCACGGCCATTCCAACGCCTGGGTTGACAAGAATTTGGGCAACCGCAGTGTGATTTCTGCCATTTACAATCCGTAATTTGTGATTGTCCAAAATCGCTGGCCTTCTTCCACTTCGCACGCCCAAAGGATCGGATCAAAGGGTACAACATCCGCACAAGGTGGATGCATCATCGACATTAATAAATGATTCATAGAGTGTATCAACATGTTCGACCGATGATCCCGCAGTCATATTTGCGTGTGCTTGATGCATTTTGAAGATATCCACCTCTATTTCAATTCAACACCAAGAGGATAGATCCTTTCCCCTGCGGCTTAATGTTGATCAATGCAGCTTGGGACAGCTCACGCTTGCTTTCTTGAGTCAACGCCCGCCAGATGTCGAGCACTTCACAATTTGCCTGCTGCCTTCCCAGAGCGTCGACCGGGCCCCACTCCCCACCGGATGCACCCGATGTTGATGGTGGAGTAGGGTCTCTTTTTTCTTAGACGAGGAAGCTATTGCCTCGCGTCGACTTCGCTTTGTTCCTTGCTTTTCCTGGTGGGACCGCCGATACCTCCTCGCGATCTAATGCTAACGCCCCGGGCACGGATGTTCTTCCCATACCACCAAGAATCGGGTTTTGAGTTGATGTTTCGATCTTTTCTTCTTAGGAACCTTTTTCGATGACACCGGCCGCTGGTTTTCTCTGTCCCCTTCGGGTCCGGCCACCCTTCTTAGGAACTCCATAACGTGATCTCAACCACGCCGTGTCATAGACCTTTGGTTGGCTCTTCCCATGATACTGTAAAGGGCCTTTGATCGATTTTGTTTGTGATCGGTATGCACCGCCTAAATCAGATTAAATCCATCTATAATATCTCCCGCTTGGTGAGTCCAGATCTCTCAAGGCTTTCGTAAGAAGACAGGACCCAGCCCTTGGCCTGACACGAATGTGAAGCCTCGGTGATGCTTGCATGCATTAGCTGAGGATTGTAAGTCCCAAAGGGTAACCTGTATCCTTGAAATGACTTATCAAGCACGTCCTCTACGACAACCTCTAACTCGTTGGCAAACCTGCTCACATATGTCGATTGCTATACCGTGATTTCAGGTCCTCCCGAGTCCCGGCTCAGAAAAGCACAGCAATGTATCCTTGAGGTGATTCGTATAGACCCGGGTGGATATTGCCTACCTCTATGCACCAAAGTAAATTTATTCGCCACTCCCGCATCATTAGTTCCGGACGACTTCAATACCATTGAACTGAAATTCGCCTCTTTTTGTCGCGGCAAATGCCCGTGCTAACGGAGGGCGGATCCTCGGTGCACATGCGCTTGTTTAGTTCTTGCCATGGGTGCTGCATAACATCATTCATGAATCCCATTAATGGTGTGTGTCAAAGAATTAAAAGAGCAATTTGCCAGAGCAGAGGAGATTACAAGACTAACCAAAGATTGCAAGAGGTCCCAAATTGGGCGCCCGCCCAATTTGCAGAGCAGAGGAGATTACAAGAAGAGAGAAGCCTGAGGGTCCAAAATTGGGCGCCCAATTTTGCCGTGAAAGCGTAGGAGGTTACAAGAAGAGAGAGGCCAGAGGGTCCCAAATTGGGCGCCCGCCCAATTTCTTGCAGAGCAGGAGATTACAAGAAGAGAGAAGCCTGAGGGTCCAAAATTGGGCGCCCACCTAATTTGCAGAGCTGCAGGAGGTTACAAGAAGAGAGAGGCGAGGGGTCCCAAATTGGGCCCTACCAATTTACATGACATGAGGTTACCTAGAAGAGAGACCTCCAAATGACTTACTTTAGCAAGAGCAGACAAATGGGCCTCTTCCAATTTGCCCCTTTTGGGAGGTTAGAAAGCAAGAAGAAGGTTTAGAGCTTTGATAGATTTGGCCTCACCATTTGCTGGATCCAAGGGACTTATGAAGCCAAGAGGAGACAAATTGGGCGCCTTCGTGTGGTAATTAGAATGATCCAACGGGCCAAAGGGTTATTGGGGTGCAGAGGAGACAACTTCGAGGTACAAAGTGACAACCAAGGTAGAGAGGTGCGCCGCCATATGATTGGGTGGACTCCTTAAGGCCAAGGCTTATCTCCCCGCACTAATGTAAAGAACCTGGGTTGAAGAAAAGAGCAAGACCTTTTCCTCCCTTCACGGGTCGACTTTCCATGAAAGCAAAGGGCACCGGAAGCTAGCAACAAATTGCTTTGAAGAAATCACTTTGAACACGACAAAGCGCCGGTAGCCTCGGGTTAGCGCTTGAAGAAATCAATTTGAAAACGATAGGCGCTGGATGCTTGGAGTAAGCGCTTTGAAAGAAATCGGGCAGAACACGATAGGCGCTCGGATGCCTGTGGTCGTCAAGAAATCGATATGAACAGTGCTCAAAGAATGCCTGGAATGCTAAAAGGAATGGGCGGTTAGGTTTAACCGATGAGTGACAAGTGGCGCTATGCAAAAAGAAGACCCTAAAAATAGACGCTTTTAAGTAAATATGGACCAAAGGACGTAACAATAAAAATAGATGTACTTTGCAATAAATGTGCCCTCCTAAAAGTAAATGCGCTTTTTAAATTTTTTTTTGAAGAACGGTTAGAATATATTAAAAGAATGGTAATGTTACAAAGCAAGTGAGGAGGAAGGAGAATCGCCAAAGAGACAAAGTGATACCTCGACACTCCACAACAACCGCAACTCTATCATTGCATAAACCGCCATCACCATCTACCACACCCAAGAAGTCCCGCCAAATGGAAAACTTCCGGACTAATCCCCGAACACCAAAAAGCTTTGAAATAGCTTGTACCGAGTCTAGGAATCGAGGCCGCAGTCAAATCCCCGAAGATCCACAACCGCCTCCAAATCAACCACACCAACCAAGCCACGCACAGATGCAAGGTTTGCCATTGCATTTGCGTGACCAAAATTGACATACACGTATTGAAATTTAAATTTTAAATTTTGAATTCTCACGACGCCTAATTTCAAATTTATAGTACGGTCCGCCGGTACATTTTCAATTTCAAATTAGGGCCCCACCAATATTTGATTTACGCCCCTACCGCGATTTGAATTTGAATTTGAATATATATTGAACTATGGTGGGAGAATTGATTTTTTGAAATACTCGAGGGAAGCGAGCGCTTAAGCCATTTCGTTCTCTCACATTCTTGGGCAGCAACTTCTTCAAATGATGGCGTCGCGATTCACCAAAAGGTAGGTTTCTTTTAGATATAATGCTCATTCTTTGCCCGGATTGGTATAGAACATTATTGATGATAAGATTCGATGTATAAAAGATAATTTTGAGAGATGTATGTTGGTCCCCCATATATTCTATCTCGGGGTAGCATGGAAGCAGGGCCAAATGGGTGCCAAATGGGCGGATAGACCTCCCCAATATGTATCATTCCCCGGTGCCTCGCCTTTAGAAAGAGTGGCTATGTTTCATTTATGTATAGCACCTCAAGATTACTAGACCGTGGAGCCAATTTTAGCAGTTAAGAAGACCGCAATGTAGGAGGAAATTGGGCGGGTGTTCAATTTCAACTCCTCAAAGTTACTAGACTGTGGAGCAAATTGGGCCGCCAATTTCAGCAGCCTAAGAACATCACGAGGAGGAAATTGGGCACGCCCACCCCAACTCCTCAAAGTTACTATACCGAGGGGAGCAAATTAAGGCCACCAATTTCAGCAGCCTAAGAAATGAAGAATGGTGGAAATAGGGCGGGTGCCCAATTTCAACTCCCTCAAAGTTACTTATATCAGGAGCAAATTGGCCACACCCCCAGCAGAAGAAACATCACCATGAGGGGGTGGAAATTGGCTGCTGCCCAATTTCAACTTCTCAAAGTTACTAGACCGGGAGCAAATTGGCCTCCAATTTGACCAAATGAGAAACATCACAGAAGGGGAGGGAATTGGACGGTCGCCCAATTTCAACTCCTCGGGTTACTAGACCAGGAGCAAATTGGGCCGCCCAATTTGAGCAGCTAAGAAACACTTGCAGAATAGGAGGAAATAGGGCGGTGCCCAATTTCACCTTTCCAATTTACGTAACAATCAGGAGAAAATTGGGCCACCCCAATTTCACCATCTAAGGAGCATGTGTTTGTAACTTTGCTCTTGAACTGATTCATTTTTTGGTGCAGAGGTGTACCTATTCAAAGATGGTCAAAGCTTGGCAAAGGGACCATGGGAGCTAGAGAGATGCCACTTTAAAGACATCCCGTGATGGACTTGTGAGTGTGGGTGTTCTAGCGGTTTGAGGGGCATCATGTTCTCTCTTGGCCTACTCCGCAAGCAAGTACCTTAGGTGAGGCATTGGGTTCCTTCATTCTCCGGAGGGAAAAGTGATGTTCATGACTCGATGTCGTGACGTCTTGCCGGCATCAAAAAGACAAATGAGGGGAAGCAACAGACACCATGTCGCTAACCAGGGTACACACTACCGGAGACCGATCATAAATTTATCACTCTTGTGCCGCCATCCCCGTAGGGGCGAAGGATTTATATCCTTCAATCGGTCCGCATCGATGCGGTATGTGACCAGTTCTTGGATATGAAGACCGTGAGGGGTGTCTGCATCGGCGGCTTTCCCCCGGCCAGAGGTGAACTTCCTGTCCTAAGATGTTTGACAATACCTAAAGCGGGCATGCTTTTGAGGTGGAAATAATGATCTAGTTAGGGTTTGTGGGGTGAAGGTGTCGGAAATTTTGGCGCCAGCGAGAACAACATGATAATGACCGCCGAGCCGTGGCAGCTCGAGATTCGTAAGCATCCGCAGACGAGAAGCGTAAATACACCTTCCATTCTCGTCGGCCAAAGAAAGCATCAAAAGCCTCCAAAGATAGATCAAGCAAACAACCAATGAAGCCATCTTGAGGTATAGGAAGACCATGTGTTGCAAACAGAGATGTTGTGAGAAATTCAAGAGGGATCAAGCTATAAACATGCGAAAAGGATTTTTTGCCATGAAATCGAAAGTGACAGTGACCACTTTTTGTATGACATGTTAGGCAACAATATGAAGGGTAGAAGGGTTCATCGACTAGTCTTGCAAGGCATCGATGTCTGTGAGAGGGCTTGGTACCTTGGTCTTGGGATTTCAAAGCTCGGGTATCCGAAGTGGAAGGCAGAATTCCGCCGCTGGTGCTCGGGAAGGCCGAGCATGGCAATTCAGGCACTATGAAAGCACGCGGCCACCTTGGCCTCGTGAGGCTGTTTTTTCCATGTTTGTGAAGGAAAATTGTGAGTCTTTACCTCACCGTGAAAGGTGGGAAATGATGATGGGATTCGAGAAAACGGAGGAAGTTGCCTGCTATGTTTACTAAGACATGCATTCTCGAAGAGGTCAACGCCAAGTGATGGCTCTCACAGGCAAGAAGGTATCTCCGATGATTTCATAGGACGGGAGACGAGCTTCAAGGACGCCAAGATTGCTAAGAAGAATGCATTCTCCAAGTGTGACACTTGGCGAGGTTATCCGCACGAAGCCGCCAAGACCAAGGATGAGGCCGAGAGGAGAATATTGCATGATCGAGAAGGGCACATAGACTAGAGCAAAGAATCATGTCGCACTCCAAGATCGGGTCATGGAGATCAAGTATCCCACAGTGCATCCTCGGACTTTGTATGTATCATTCACGACAAAATGGATCAGGCAAAGACTATGATTCCAAAGTTGTTCGATTCCGTGAAGTCCCTTTGGAGACTAGATAAGCTAAAGACTTCATTGACAGTGCACTTACCCACCATGGCCATGGAGAGGGTGCTATGGAAATTTTGCTTTTGATCCGTGGGTCGACGACTCCAACTTCCATGTAGGTTCTTTTGAATAGTATTTTGAAAAGGTTGGAGCTGCCTAATGAGTTTGCAGAGGGCCATCTTGCACTCGCCTCCCGATCCATCAGTCCCCCATTGGGCTGTGGCCTTACGTGACACCATCACCGCGCTAGCGCCCGTTGTCGCCGCCGGAAGAGCATCCCCGCTACCATCCCTCAACCCGAGGGACCTCATTGAAGCCTCCTCGCAAATTGTGTTGCAACTAGACAATGCATCCTGACAAAACAAAATAGGTATGTATTCTCGATCTTTCATACCTTGTATATCCGGTGTTTTTCAGGAGATTGAGTTAGGGTTTATGATGCCCGCCATACACATGACGATATAGATGCTATGTTTGGAAATTTTTCATCTACCTTGAAGAAAGCCAAGTGCTAACCATGCCCGAAAGTATGAATTTCATACGCAATCTCAACACGCCATATATGTTGTTCATAAGGTTCCGCATTGGAAAGGTTTCATAGAAGGGTATATCCCCGATGGGAAGATAGATTGACAGTCACACCGAGCCTCCGACCTTTTGTTTGCTATGAATGGTGACTGGCCCTGCCATGTACCATAAGGCTCGCCCCACGCTCGTGGGATTGGCTACCTGCCGGTGGAATAAGAATGTGGAAAGAAAGAGAGGATGGAAACCCCTAATGCCATCCGAAATCCAAGATGCTAGCACCTAAGAGCTCCTGAAAGACATTGGTCAGTTCAAACAAGATCCATAAGCATATCCTCCATTGGGTCGCATGCTCGACGAACAAGAAGGGCACACCGTGAGACTCGGCCAAATATACGAAAAGACAATTTACTACGACAATTGAATATTGATGGGACTCTTTGGAGCATCCGAGTAACATCACCAACGTGGAAGGTCCTTACGAGGACTTTTGGCGCAAGACTAGGCAAGATAGACTTGACGCATTCGATGTGTGGTGGCTGGGTGGAGCCAATTGCAACCATCACTCCCCGCTATGTTGGTCCATTGAAGGATAACCCCACGTAATTCAATCCTTTCAAGGATTTGAAGAAGGGCATGTTTGTATTACGCCCGATGATGTCTTGTGCCCAACATGGCTAGGGTATGCTACAGAAGAACCCCAAATGGATGATAAGAAAGACAACTTCGAGACTATCCAGGTCACTTGGTGGGAGCCTGTCCCTGTTAGGAACCAGGTGTTCCCAGCCAACTATGTCAATTGTTGGAAGAAGAGATGGAGGCCGACCACCTAGTGACCGCATTGAGATAGAGAGTATCGACTACGCTTGGAGTCCTTCGAATAAGAAGAAGCTACCAAACACCGCCAAGATTCCCACACTTGTTGCGAATATTACATATGGACTTGCTTCGGGATGTATGTTAGTGTTATCGCCGCCTCTTTATAAAAAGTCCACAATTCAAGGTATTGTCCATATTTAATGAAACTGCGTTTTATGTCCAACCATTTCATGCATGCTTTCTCAAAGATCGCTTCGGGTCAAGGAGAGCGCTCGGTGATCCCCTCGCGATCATCTTCACGCTATGAAGGCGCCCCCATCTTCCATTGCCGTATCAATATAAACGCCGGGCTAGTTGCGCAGACGCAAAAACATGAAATAGAGTGAACCTTATTACAACCCACTAATCCCAGCTATGAGTGATAGCCCATCGCCTTTTAGTGGTGGCCTCTCACTGCGCGCTGAGGTCGGGTGGTTGGTCCTCGCTACGGTGGCCCTCGCACGCCACCGTGGACTCCACCGCTGGCATGTTCTGCCGCCCGTCAGACTCCGCCATGGAAGATGTGAACCGGGGCCGGCCGCGCCTCTATAGAATCGGATCTACCACAACCTTGATATCATTTTCACGACATCTCCCGGTCAAGAGCAAGAGCATTCGCATGGTGGCTTGCACAGTCCGTGTTCGCCATGAGCAACGATCCCATTGTTGTAGCAGCGCATCGACATCGACGCCGCTTCACGGGCGAGCGGGGGCGTCGGGAGGCATGGGCGAAATGAATTGTCGGTTGGGATATAGCTCATTGTACAACGCGGGTGGTCTGCTGGTAAGGAAATAGTCTCCGCTATGAGATGGTCGCATAAAGATGAGGGCATGGGCAATCGCGAATATCGCGATTCTCATATGCCGAGTGTATCTCAATCCTTCCGCTGATCTGGCTAGCCATAGATAACCCCGACGTCCGCGAAAGATCTTCCACCTGGATGGCGTTGGGGGTTATCGTGTAACGATTGATAATGGAGTGAGCACCGCATGTCTCTTTGGATATGAGCGCAAAGCTATAGCGCCCAAACTCTACCGGATAGAAAAGAGCGGTTAGGGGGCAAGAATCGTCCAAAAAGCAAAAACATGAAAGAGTTAGACCCGGGTGTACTTACCAAGACTCCATCTTTCTTCGCGACTCCAAATGGCATGGTCCCATCCGGAAAGCCAATGAGATGAGACACTAGCGCACATCCTTATATTAACTTTGCAATCGCAAGGTTTGGGTCTTCAAAACTTTCCAAAGGCGATTCCACGTAGTTTGTTGTGTCGATGTTAGCATGGTTGAACATCCGCTTGTGTCTTTGCCATTTACCATCCCACGCCCCATTCAGCCGGTTGTGATTCAAGTACCTAAATCGCTTCAACACTTTGTTTGTCCCAGTCGTCGATGAAACAACTAATCTTCGCAGTGCACTCACCCTTGTATGATGTGGTTTTGTCCGTAGAGAAGTTGAAATTGTGCCAACCGGAGATTGTACACGCATTAGGGCTCCGCTCATCAACTTTGGATACCGCAGCCACGTCTCTCTTTAGCACCTCCCGGCCAGGTGGGTAATAGATATTTTGCCACACACGCTTCTCATGGAACCAACATGCAAGAACATTGCACGCAACTTTGTTTGCAAAACCACGAAGCGTGGTTTTTTCCATCTAGTGATACAATCAATGCACGCCATCATACCGCTCGCCGCCTTCCCAACAATGTGGGTCTTCGACACGACCTCGGTGATAGCCCGGCTCTCACACCCGCCCATGTCAATGGTGATTGACTGGGCCGATTGTGCCCATTCGCCAAAGACAAGGCGTAGTGCTATCTTCGTGGCATGTCGTTGGTGCCCCTCGGCCGGCCTCTACGCCTGCAGAGCATGTAAAACACTGGGAACCCCACACCCCCGGCAATCGGTACAATGGCTCCGTACAACGGAAACTTCCACAGATTTGTGCAAAAGGTTGAATCCATGGCCCAACCACCACCGCTGCTCCACCTTACAGCAGCCTCCAACATCTTGTCATCTTGGATGACTAGGATCCATGGCCGGGCCAACGGGTCTTCAGCATTAGGATTCCAGGGCTGGTGGAAAATCACCTTCCCCGGGCTTTCCAATCGCTCTATCCCGCCTCAAGGCTTTCCCATACCCAAACTCCAAACCTCCCCACGAGGTGCAATGTGGTGAGATTGAATGATAAAATATTTACGATGACAAGATCATTGAAACAATAGTTTGGACCAAGGGTAACCATATCCAGAATGACAAAGTTGAGTGAGAACTCTAAGTTAATTATTGTTCCAATAACTAAGCATTATGTGGAGTCTACGACAACATCACTGCTCCATGGTAAAAGAATTTTCAGGGGAACTTACCGAGTATTCTCTGCCGGTAGGCCAGTTGCCACACATCCTCCTGCGCCATCGTGAAGCGGTATGTGACTCATTCAACTGGCATCTACATAATGTGATTTGTGGTTCCCGTGCTCTTGCGACGTCCCACGCAGCACGGGTCATTCCAATACTTCTAAGCTCATGTGCGACAGCCGCAAGCAGTTCAGGATGCAGGGGCATGGACCAATCCTCCGCATTAGTGAAAGGGTCATGGCCAGTGTGTTCTGTGCTCATGTATATTCGTGCACTGCTCGATGTAGCACCATTTCCATCTACTTTCACTGTCCGCAAGCGAAACAAGCATCCTCTGCGGTGGGACCGTCTGATTTGCCTATCCCCCCGGGTCCCTCTCCTGCATGATGCCCATGGACCAAACGGACACGATAAGTGGTTTGAAGCTCAATCACCCTTTGCTCGAGGCGGTCCATGGTGGTCTCCTCAGAGTAGTTGAAGTCGCTGTCCTTCATGGTGCGACCACTTTTGCACGTGCACACTTCCATGGGGTGCCACCTGGATGCTTTGGACACTTTCTGCCAATTCACTGACATGAGAGTTAACTTGGCCAAGACAAGGGTGCTGCTGGTCCCATCATCCCGGCACCCACGCCTTCCCTCATTCACTTACCCGAAGGTGTAGTGGAGGTGGCTCACTTATAAGTATTTGGGCATTGAGTTTTCTACTACCACACACCGGGATGCATCCATCGGGTTACGGGTCATCGCAGTCGGAAAGCCCTCAGATGCAATGCAAAACAACAAATACAAGGTAGAATCAGATGCATGGGGTCACCAGCACACTTGTTCGTGGGCCTTGGTTGAACCGGGTCCTCCTCTATATGGGGCGAAGTGTGGGGGCCGATATCCCTCACCACTTGAAACGATCTAGAGCAGTACAAGGCCTTCTTGGCCCGCACCGGGTGAAATCCATGGTCCCATATCAGATCTTGCTCCAGGAGACAAGGCTTCCTTCAATTCTGGAGAGGGCTGCTACCGAACGTCACATTATTTACTTCCGTAAGGTGGTGGCTATGGATGAAGCCCTACCGCCCAACCTTGCTTTGGCAAAGGGTGATGGGCCCGGCGCGACTCAAAGCCCCTGGGAAAGACAAGCAAGCCCAGTGGTTCTCGCTATGGAATGTGCAGCACACGATGTGGACCCGGTGCATACACCGGCGGAACGCAGCCTGCCTTGAAGCAGTACTTGGATGCTTGCTTCATGGCCAAGCTTTGGGATGCAGGGCCTGTCACATGTCAAGGTGGCAAATTATCGGCAAAGGGTTAATCCCATGCTCACGGGGGCCCACACCACTACACTGGCGCACCCATCTACCCATGAAAAAAGCGGGGTGATTGCTTCCATTCATACAGTGCACACCACCTCCGCATTGATCTGAGGAGATGGATTCGAGCCGCGTGAGGGAGAGTCCGCCGCCGCCAACAGGCGCCATTGAGGATGAAAAGTCACGCCCTCGAGTGCTCATCCCGCATCACGAGCATATCCGGCCTCGGTATGCTTTCGGTTAGTTGTGCCCCATCGTGGCCTTGCATGAGCTACCGAGCACGGCCTCTGTAGGCTTGTTGGGATCGTACCTCAGGAGGTAATGGATACGCGGACTTCGTTATGCCCCCCGTCCGGCATTAACCTCACCACTTGTGATTATGTATATAAGTTATGCAGTTATGTCAAAGATCCTTATTGCTACTAAGGTTTTTCCCGAAAACCCTTCTAAGGGTTTTTAATCCCGGTAATACGCCGCTTTGCTCTCTCTTTGTACTTGGGTCCCATAGGCCAGTTGGTCTCCGTGGACGATAAAATCATATTCTATTCTATTCTATTCCATGCATGCAGTTATGTATTCTTGTGGGACGCCATGGTGCCGTAGACCGATTTCCCATTCCTCTAAAATCTTTTGAAACGTGGCAGTGGGGGATCGATGGGTGCTTCCATTTAGGTGGCCCATGGCAACTAGCTGGCTCCAAAACTCCACGTAAGGGACTAACTTATGAGGCCCGGTTACGCGCCGGTACAACCAACCGTTGGAGTCATCGTCAACTGCAAGCTCCTCACAATATGCAGCCCATCGGTACATCACCTGGACATGGTGCTCGATGGGTGGCCTCCCGCTTCTCTGCGAGACCAGGAGCGGGGATCGGCAGCACTTATTTCGGACGGGTGGGGAACATAGTGTTGTTGTAGGCACAACCTCATCAACCCATACACAGACTCAGGCCGAAATGAATCTATCAATTACAAGGAACTTATAAATGAACCATTCATTTTTGTGTCAAGTAAATGACACTACATGTGCCTTCTAAAGCTTCACAAATGGCAAAATAATTCTCGTGCCATATGAAGAGCAAAATTACAATAAGACAAATTCATGCCATATGGGACTATGGACTTCACCCCCAGTGCTTGTACCAAGAAAGTTTTCTGCACCTGCTCCAAGTCATTCCAGGTAGCAAGGAAGGACACTACTGGGCCCCATGCTTCAACTCCGTATAAAAGGACAGGCTCCACTAAGACCTTGAACAGGTGCGAGTGATGGGCCCAATCATACAGCTCCACTCTGTGAATATTGTTCTACATTGTATATACAACCTTCCAATCTGCCGTCACTCGTAGCCGTATGGATGTGTCCCAGTGCATAGTAGAAGGAAACTCCACTCCTAAATATTTTATGTGGGTGCAGCTTCCATATTTTGCCCTCGGTAACTGAATGAGGGGATCCAGGATAAATCTCAAAATATCAAGGTTGTAATCACTTTAGTTGAACCTTTAAAGTTAATGTAACATAAGGGCAATTGTCTTGATGTGGTCTAGGACCAATGCTATTTATTATTTATTGACAAAACTATAAATTAAACCAATTGTTTTAACAAATTACTATGCTATCCATTGATGATTAATATTAGGCATAATAGATGACTCGTCATTTCAAATGATTTTAACAAGCCATTACTGGTTGTGAGAAACTACCTAGAGATCACAACTAGTATTTACAAACCATTATACCAGTGATAATTAGCATTGAAACACTACCAGTTTTGACAAACCACTAGTATATGTGATTTTCTTTTGTCAAATTAATTCATGTATAAAAAACCATATAATTCATGGTTCTTATATGTTTTAATATTGGTTAGATATAGTAGTTCTTTTTTGGGCTCCTTGTGAAATAGCCACGGAATATACACGATGTATATCCCATGCCAACGTGGTTAAGACGACCTGGATGGGTCCTTCAATGGTGGCGATTCCATTCAGTGGATTCACAGTATGGTGATTTTCCCGGGAGGAATTACATTGAGGTAATTCCGCCGGGCGGAATTATTGTATGGTGATTCCACCGGGAGGAATTACATTGAGGTGATTCCGCCGAGCGGAATTATATTTTGGTGATTTCGCGGGGCGGAATATATTGTGGTGATTCCGGCCGGCGGAATTATATTGTGGTGATTCCACCCGGAGGAATTAAATTGTGGTGATTCCGCCAGATGGAATTCTATTGTGGCGATTCCGCTGGGCATAATAAAATTGTGGTGATTCCGCCGGGTGGAAGTGCACCATAGTGATTCCGTCTGGTGGAATTGCATATCGGTGATTCCATCTGGACGAATAGTTCACGTGGTGATTCCACCTGGCGGGATATCGTCGACAGTATTCCGTCCCGTAGAATCTGCCAGTGATGATTCCGCGGGGAGGTATAAAATGGACGGCCAGGATGCACCCTGCAGACGGACGGCTACGATCCATCAGAGAGTACGCTTGATTGTCAGGTACGGATAACGGGGCCTTCGGAACGGATCCCGTTCCCGGAGGGTCTGTGATTCCACGGGAGAGTATTCACTGCGATGGAATCACCAAAACTAGGATAAAACTATTTTCATCCAAGCTCGTTTAGAAGACTTGGGCGAGGGGACTAAAAGCTGTCAATTGAAAAATGTTGATGGAAAAGTATACTAGGTTATAAAGTCCTGCTAGATTTCTGTAGGTACTTATAAAAGCTAAGATTGAGGAATTGAAGTTTGATGTCTGGGATTTGACACCAGATCAGACAACACAATAATAAGAATGAAAGCAGCATTAGGCTTTGCAAAGGAGCATCTGATAACAAACAATTAATCGGGTTGGGATTGGGATTGGCATTCTGTTTAAATTTTTGAGATTAGCCCTTTATATATGTAATCAAAGCCAGATAGGCTAACATGTCACCATTGGTGAAATTTGATGGTAAATTTTTAACTTTATCAACAAAATATCATCTAGAAAACAAAAGGTATCAACATATGACCATGTGTACATAGACATCGTCTAACAAGATTCACATGGCAAGATGGGAGCCTACAAGGCACCTACTTTAGCCACAACATGCTTTTATATCCTCATTCACAGCCCCAGTTGGATTTGTCGGATTTGCAGACCCTAAACAGTTCATCCCTTAGATTTTTTAAATTTGCTACAAAAAGACAATTTGACGACACATGGCACATTACATTAACAAACATATTAAAGACCTTTCAGCTTTCTTAAACGTTATTAAAACTTACTTAAACTTGAAACCTTTTAGGTTCCATTTCAAAAACATGATATGATGAAAGTGGGTCCAGTGACATGGTAGTTCTGTTTTCATCATCAATAGACATGATTCAATTTTTCACTCCAAAGTCGAGATATATCAGAAGGATACTAACCTTGGAACAATAATGCAAGGCTATTTAGTGCAAATTCAAAATATAGGGAAGCCGCGAAAGAGAAATGTTCGGCCGCCGCGATAAATTTCTTGTAGTCCTTATTGTTACCATAGAATTTCAAAGTGTTATTTCTATTTAGCCAAACATTGTTTTTTTTTTTTTTTTTTTTTTTTTTGTTGTAACCCTTTAGGGTAGGGGTCTTTCATCCTAACTAGTAGTGCACTTAGTGCATCAATCATATTGACCTTGGAGACCTTTGGCCTCCATGGACATTAAAAATAAAAAAAATTCAAATCAAATTTTTATTCCTAATTTGGTTTCTCTTTTGCCAAATTGTTTGATTTGTAGGTAATTGTAAAAAATTATTGTCCTTAACTCAACACCGATTGTTTCAAATATTTATTGTCTACCCATAATTGCTTGGTAGACTTCGTGAAAAAATCTAAAAGAATTTTAGCGTGGTCCTTTATAGACATCGTGTATATCGGACTTGGTGACTCCATATTATATTCCCTTGAACATTTGCATATTTATGTCATGCCAAGCCTGCATTATAACTAATCCCCGTTGAAGGTAACCATTGGTTGCCTCCAATGAATGTTCCAACAGTAAATTGTGATGCTTCATCGGTAGTAAGTGCCTTACTCCAATTAACACGATTCGACATACTTGCTCCTCCACCAGTGTTCTGATATTCTCCATAATATACAGTTTCGGATCTATTAGGTGCACCATCCCATGCAAGCCAACCGGCTGGGTTGATAGCACTACTAAGTTGAGTTTGCATAAACACCGTTCTAGAATAGTCTTTCCATGGTCGACCCAAATAGGTATCAGAGATGGCCCCATCAACTTGGCATTGGTGAATTGATATTCCTGTATTCTGATTAACATCCTGGCGTCCTTGTGCAGTAATGGTATTCTTTTGGCCACTAAGAGGCGTCTTCGCATAGATTGAACATCCTTGAAAAACAACTGCAGAATTTCCAAATATGAAGTCTACAGTACCTTGCACTTGGCAGTCTCTATAAAATTGGCGATTAGCATAAGTATAGAGAGTATCTTGATATGCAAGTATAGAGCAATTATAAAAAACAACTTTGTCAGAAGTGACCAACAATGCCACGGCTTGGTGATTCTCAGGGCCTGCTGTATTCTGTATGGTCATATATTTACCAATAAATCCACTTGCTTTGATGGCTGCGAAAACACACACAAATGAGGCATTGAGTAAATAATATACAAACTAGAACATAAAAAGAAGAAAAGTGAGGTGGAGAAACACTTGAAAAGAGGGTCCACTAAAAGCAAATTATCTTACCAACTGTTGCGGTCCTATAGGTGGTCCCGACTTGAGCATAGTACTTGTTATATGTAATAATGGTTTGGTCAATACCATCACCCATTATAGTGAGATTGGCCTTCGAGCTTGAGACCTCAATAGACTCATTATATGTTCCCTTCTTAATATATATAACATAACCAGCTTTGGAGGCATTAATAGCAGCTTGAATAGTGCTAAAATCCCCACTGCCATCTTGGGCCACTACTAAATTGGCAGAAACACTTTGGAGAAGGAAACGTCGGCGCTCAGGAGGCAACCATGTCGGCAGACCATCATTGATTTCATAAGGCATATTTGTGGATAGGAGTTTTCTCGACTGCACAGAATTGAGGGCACGCTTTCTCATATTCACAAAGAGAGCAAGCGAATTACTCATATCCCCTTGTAAACCCAATGTATTATTTAGCACCCCTTGAAGAAATGATGAGCCAAGAGTTTGTATTTCATCAGCACACATTGTTTGCCCTGTCAACATGGTGCTAGTCCATGTCCATATATCATCACTACTTCCATCTATAAGGGACCTATGCGAGTAATTTGGGGCCTTACTTACTGCAGCATTTAGATATTTCATTGAACCACCTAGAAATTCTTGACAATCTTCCAACACTGCCCTTGCTCTCCCCACACTTTGGGAATTAGAAAGTGCATTTTGTATGATGTTGAGTATGTTTTGAATCTTTGGTGTTGTGCCCCTCATCCTTGCCTCGTAAGCCTGTGAGGCATTTTGCATGGGAGTGAGACCTTCTACAGATGCTATAATCAAATAAATACTGAAAGCAAGAAGAACATAAAATTTTGACATGTTTTTGGAGTATGAAGTGGCCATGGAATGGTCGAATGCAATTATATGAGAAGTGTAGCAATTACCCCGAAGATGCAGAATTGATTGAAGGCTAGGATTTTGTATGCACATCTTAGGGTAGTTGGCATTTCATTTTCCCTATGAGAACAGGGATAAATTGCATCCAAAACTCATTATACATCTTGGGCTCCACTTTATTCGTCTGGCTTGGAAATCTCTTACGAAATTTTACCTTCCCCACTAGACAACTATTGCTTCTTAAGAGTTCCACCTTCCTTGCTGGACAACTCATGGCTAAAACTTTGACTTCCTTTAATAAGCAACGACAATAAGCTGGCAACTTTATAATGTCAAAACTTTCATGCGACTACATTTTGAATAAGGGAAAGACCCTTTACCTTGCATTCCTGACTAGAAACTAGAAATGCAAGGTAAAGGGCCTTTGTCATAGAAAGAAGAGGCAAAAACAAACGACTTGAAATGAATTTGTGCCACATGGCGAGATATGATTAGCAAATCATGCTGGAACTAGAGTAGGCAGTTTTTACGTCTTGAACTACATAAGATGTTGTATGTTCGTTCTTGCAATGGATAGTCAATGTGATAATGATGACAACCACAAGCCTTTCTTCTTAGAGATACGTCACACAAATTTAAACAACATACAGCTTCCTTGTTAGGTGAATCATGGGTGCTCGTAAACTATGACGGGCTTTGACCCTACTCTATTCTTTAAAGAGTACATATTTAAGCATGTAGGGTCATATAATTTTTCATAGCTACTATTAATCGAACATAAATATCACATAGTTGCATATCTAGAAGTTCTCATGTTTATTTGCGCCCATATCGAATCTACATTTAGAAAATACATTCCAACTTTTTTCGGTGACCTTATGTACCAATGACAATATCATAACTGGGTCGTTGGAATTTTCGGTGGTGTAATCTCCTTTGACCATGTCACCCATGCCTATTTCAGGGAATGCTAATCCTGATATTGTTCTACGTTACATCATAGCAAGTCAAGGATCCTTGCAAGCTAATAAGAATGACTTGCTCCCCTAGTTATGATATTGTTAGGGGAAGCTGCCCCAATATTCCCTGCTTGTTCCAGTGAGCTGCTCCCTACTGTTGCCAGTCACAGCGTCCACCAGACAAGCAGGGAATGCTGTCCCAGGCATACCTTAATACAACAGATTGTATTTCAAATTAGAATGCAATCTCTCGGTCCACGTTTTTAAAAAAACTATGATTTTGATTGGTCAAATTGTCCTCTTCTTACAATATGATTTCCCTCCATAAATGACCTTCTCATTAAAAATACATCTATCCATCTTATCTTATCTTATCTTATCTTATCTTATCTTATTAAAAATATTATACATCTATCCATCTATTATAAAGTGGAGTCAAATATAGCATGTGTTCATGTAGGTTGTGTGAGCGATGACTTTGACGAAATGAACATAACTTCTTTTGCTCAACAACAATTTCTTTTGTAATAAAAAAGTGCAAAACAAAAAATGTAATAGTGCACGAATGTCCCTATCACCGACGCATTTGCAAAGATGATCGCGTAGGTTGTACTCACTCATTGACCTTATACACATTAAATAATGTATTGGATTTTGTTTCTCTCTTACATAGTATTTTGAATTGATTTTATCATCTAAATCGGCCATGTACAAGATGGTTGTGGAGGGCATAATAGCTAAAGTGCATAATACCTACCGTTGGTCGAGAGCATTTCATAAGGTATGCTTAAAACTCCAGCATTCTCACCACAAGCCTAGAAAACCTATTTCTAAAATACCAAACATACAAATATACTATGCAAATCTAAATCAAATGGTCAAATACATCATGGTCGATTTTTCACTAGTGTATATATGGGGTTGCATCAAAATGATTTCGTAACAATGCTGGATATGGATTGAAGGTTGTTGATTTGTTAACCACATGGTTGCAAATTATGTGAAAAAGTTTTGATCATAATCAAATCGTTAGTTTCTCAACAATGTACAAAGAATTTCACATTGTTAACAAATCGATGTTTAAAACTTCCAAGATAACATTGCTTCAAAGCATTACTCTCTAATCGGATTTATATTTACTCACCCTTTAGAAATTGAACCTGGATTAGACCATTGGGTGCAACTTACCTGAGGGTCCACGCTATTGCTTGAATTAGACGTCACGCTTAATACATGTAAATAACACATATGAAAATAAAGATAAAGATATGTAAAGCAGTTCAAATTATTTACTTTCCAAAATCGAGGTCTTCATATGGCATCATCACAATGGTAGTGTTGGTGTCATCACTTCACCAACACTAAGATATAACATATAAAATTAAAAACAAGGAAGATGGTGTAGCATCACCCTCCCACCATCTCTATAGCACAATGCAATGCAAAATTGCCTTCCTAAGGCACCCACCAAAATCTATAGCACAGAAGCAACATAACAAATTACCACAAGCCAACAATCGAACACTCAACGTAAGTGGCCATTCATATGGTTCCTTTAGAGGATGTCGTGTCTTTGTTGGTGCGTTGTCAAACGGGCCCTGAGCTTGCTCATTGCTGCCCTAGTGGTGATTGCTTGGCTAGTGGATGGTCTTCGATTACCATGATCCATAATAGTGGGCCACAAATCAGCACAAAATAATGTTCTCAAACACCTCAGCGAGATGTGACGCATCAGCCTTTATAATTCTAACATTTAAAAATTTATCAGCCTTTATAAATCTAACATCAGGCTCATTAGTAATAATGTGAGGAGATAAGTCTGGATTCACGTTCAAAGAATAAAAACTCTCATTAACAGAGGCAAAGCTAACATCAGATGAATGAGAAGGGACTGAAGGCCTAACAATCTTCTCGTTCTACTACACCTCCTAGTCAAAGGCACTAAAAGATGCATAATCTCTTATATGCTACATCGAAACTCATCTGCATCAATATGCACAAAAAATAGAAAAAAAAGTATCAATAAGGCAGGCTTGGGACAAAGGATTGGGCAGATCAGATGAGAAGAGTGATGGGAAAGAAGCAAGGCAAACAAAAATAACAAGCTGCACACATAGGAAGAATAACATCTAAAAATATGTTTGAGAAGATGCAAGTGGGGATGGGATGTAAGACGTGGAACGTGCCATGCTGTGCATGCTATATTCAAATAAGATAGGAATATCTTCCTCTCTTGATATGTTTTAGCTAGAGGGGATAAGAAAGCCAATGCACTTAGAAAGAAAGAGGCACTTTTTGTTTCCCCTACCAAATTATACATCATGACATTGAAATGTCACTAGCTAATTAATTTCTAATATCAATTTGGGAAGAGATGCAAGTGGTTACATGACAAGGTAACAAAGTAAGTGCATTTTGCAAGGATGGGTCGAAATAGAGCATAATCTGCAATGCACTAGGAAGGTAACTAAAATCCTATGTGATTTTGATGCAAACTTTAAAAGTTTCAACTCAAACAAAAGAATGCGTGTTTATGTCACACCTTCCATTTTTGCTAAATATAACATGTGAAAGAGAATATATGAGTCCACAACAATAAATTGAAACTGGAGAAAATACTGAAAAAAAATGCATCGCAAAAAAGCGTTTCATGAATACTTAACATGGCAATTGCAAATTAAAAGGTCAAACGCTCTTCAAGTAACATAATTAACATGGCAATTGCAAATCAAAAGGTCAAACGCTCTTCAACTAACATGGTAACAAGACCTGAGATTATGCTATAAATCTTAGCGAACAAAAATCTTGTAATACCATAGGAGTGTTTAGATGCATGCAACTGTTTAGTTGTTATAGTGCAATGGAAAATCAAAAGATGTTATAACGATGGTGGTTATAGTGCAATGAAAAGTCAAAATATATTAAAAAGGTGCTCGCAGATTGAGTTGAAAATTGCATTGCAACCTCATATTATCAAATAGTTTAATGCTTCAAGGGCATTCCCATTTTCAACATATCCTGCAATTAGCATAGTCCAAGATCCAACATCTCTAACTGGCAGCTTGTCAAAGAGTTTTTTTGCTTCCACCATCGAGCCACATATTGCATCCATGTCAAGTAAAGAATTACAAATAAAAAGATCTCTCTCAAATTCCTGCTGTGAAATTGCAGTATGTATTTCTCGACCCTTCTCTTTGCTCCCATGTTACCACAAGTTTACAAGTTAAGAACAAGGGTGTCAACCTCTGGAGACACGCCCTCCAGTTGCATATGTCTCAAAATTTAATCATTTGTGGACCAATCCCATATTCCAAGCGTCCAACAATAATTCCAGTCCGAGACACAACATCTCAAACTGGTAGGTTCTCAAAGACTTCCCACGCTTCTCCAAGGAAGCTGCAAGCATTGTATTCATGTATCCAAAAGGCCCACACAACTACAAGCAATAAGTATAATAACGAATGGCATTTCATCCGGTTTTAACCCTTGTTGTTCTGTACTCTCAAGATACTGCGCTGCAAGTTAAAACTCCATGTACTGCGCATGCCCTACAATCATTGCATTCCAGCCAGAACACAAGCATAACTTGTGAAATAGTTCAAGTGCGTCCTTGAAACAACCATACCTTGCATATATATTAACAATGATACTTGTGCAATAATAGCATAGGTTGAAGATTGTTTCACATCAGTTGAAGATTGTTTCCCTGAATGTGACCACGAATAGAATAGAATAGAATACGTTTTTTAGCATCCACGGAGACCGATTGGCCTATGGGACCCAAACAAAAAGAGAGCAGCAAGCGTATTACTGACATGATTAAAAAGCCCCACCCCGAAGGGTTTTCGAGGGAAAAACCTTAGCAGTAATAAGTATGCTGGCACGCTGTATAATTGTATAGGACAGTTCAATACCGTCCCGGAGGACACAACTGAGTCCGTGCATCCATAACCTCCTGGAGGTATGGCCCCAACAAACCCACTGACGCCGTATTCAATAACTCATGCAACAGTTGGCCAGGCACTAGTAACCGAACATACTGCTCTCGGATATGGGCAAACGCTAGGCAGATCTGGAGGGCATGACATTCATTCTCAATGGCGCCCTGGTGACAACACTGACAAAGCCTTTGCTCTCGTGCTTCCCGAGCCCAACGTCCTGTCTCAATGCAGAGGCGATGTGCACCCGTGCGAATGGAAGCTATAAGTCTGCGCTTCTTCATGGGCAACCTGGGTGTACAAAATCTTGGTGTGGGCCTCTCGTGAGCCTAGGATTGACTTCTTTGTTGATAGTGTGCCCGGCTTAACGTCGTCGAGCATGCATCGCAGAGCTTCTGGAAGGAAAGTAGCATATAGGTACAACTTAAGGGCCTTGTGATCTTTCTTTGTCCTTACATGTATGCGCATCTGTTTGCTGTACACCCCAAAGATCGAACTCTTGAGCTTGCTTGTCCTTCCAAAGAGCTTTTCGTGTTGTTGGGGACCCATTGCCATGGCCAAAGCGATGTTGGGCTAATGTGTATCACCCATAGCGACCACCTTCTGGAAGTAAATGATATGGCGTTCCAATGCAGCCCGTTGAAGGGGTAGAAAACCTGTCTCCTGGAGTAGGATCTAGTATGGAACTGTGGACTTTACCCCAAGGGCTCGTGCCAAGAAGGCTTTCTGCACCTGCTCGAGGTCATTCTAGGTGTTGAGGGATGTCACTGGATCCCACTCTTCTGCCCCATACAAAAGGACCGGCTCGACCAAGCCCAAAACAAGTGTGATTGGTGGCCCCAGGCATACAACTCTGCCTTGTGGCTGTTGTTCTGCATGGCATATAGTGCTTTCCAACCGGCCGTGACCCGGAACCTGATGGCAACATCCCAATGGGTGGTAGTAGAGAACTCGATCCCCAAGTACTTGTAGGTGGGAGCCACCTCTACATCTTGTCCCTGGTAAGTGAATGAGGGAAGCCTTGGCTGACGGGATGATGAAACTAGCAGCACCCTAGTTTTGGCCAAGTTAACTCGCATGCCAATGAATCGGCAAAAAGTGTCAAGAGCATCCGGTGGCGTTGCATGTCCTCACGGAGTATAGGCGAGAGGTTGACATCATCAACATATATGAGTTGCGGATTGTGTGATGCATGAGATGGGCGCACCTCCATGCTCGAGAGAGCCAATCTTCCGGTTGGTCAATGTATAGGCCAAAGAGTGTGGGGAGAGGGGGGCAAACTGGCCGCTCAATACTCACGATTACCGGCTGTCCCCGACGATGTGATACGGCACGAGCATGCCTCGTTATACCTATATCTTGCATTCTGCAAGTCAAGGGGGGTCCCCGGTACCCTTGATGCTGTCCCATAACTTTGTCAGGAGCCTTTGTGTCAAAAAGCTTTTCGCGAAATCCACGAAATAGCGATGCAGGTTTTGTCGGTGATTCCTGCTATCCTCAATCAACATGCGCAGAGTGAAGATATGGTCAATGGTGGAATGCTTGGGCCGAAAACCTGCCTGTGTGAGAGCTCGCACATCTACCTACTTTGCCCATATTGTCGACCCTTTGCTCAAGGATGCCGATAACAGGTTTTGCAAAGAGAGAGCTGACCATAATAGTACGATAGTTGGTCGGGCAGTGAGGGTCCCCTGCGTTGTATATGGGCACAACTCTACTAGTGGTCCACTGCGGAGGGAAGCCTTCTTGCAATGCTTTATTGAATAATGCCGTGAGGACAGGCACCAGTGGAGGCCAAGCCCATTTCAGAAGTTCCGCCTGCATGCCATCCAAATCTGCTGCCTTCCCATTAGCTAGACGTTGTAGGCCCATGACGACATCCCCCTCTGTGATGACCAGAGCCATGCCTATCTGTGGAGGGACTGTTGTCCGACCCCCGAGCGGGTCATAAAGCTGTTGCAAGTATTCCTAGGATGGGTCCTATGAGACAACTAAGTGAAGTGGTGTTCTCATTGAGCTTTGTAAAACATTGAGTACAAATGGATCCCTCACTAGGGATAGATAAATTTGGAAATATGAACTTTTAATGCTCCGAAACTAGACAATCATCGAGAGCATGATGAAACTGAAGAACATAAAAGATGGTTTTATTCGCCACTTGGTGGATGCAAAGGTGAGAAGACTCGGTGACTGCTCCTCATCGGGAAGACGAACCATGCCTTCTTAGGTTTTGGAGGACACCCAAGCAAATAGTTGAAGCACGACCCCACGCACTATGGCAACCACAAGACCTTAGACAATCCTGCAGAATCAAGGCCGAAAGAGAAAATAACCCGTCAATGAGTTAGATGCCATAGGCAAGAAACCTCGGAGGCTCGGGGCCGCAGAGAAAGAAACAACAGACCGACCAATGTACCGGTCCGCGGAATGACCATCAGCGGAAAAAAACAACCGATTAGTGCTTTCCGGAGGCTACAAATCTGGCGCCCGCAGAGAGAAAACATGAAATAATAAATATCGACTTCGAGAGGCTACAATGCCGCACCAAGAGAAAATATGAATGAAATGATAAGTCTCGGAGGCTACAGTGCCACGCCGAGAAAAATTGAAAAATAAAACGTATGCAAATTGCCACGCTGAGAGAAAATGAACAAGAAAACATGTCTCGAAGGCCACAACCACGACGAGAACGAATGAAAAGATAAGAAAGTCTCGGAGGCTACAAATTGCTGCTGTAGAAAAAATGAAAAATTAAGAATATATGCACTACCAAAGAAGATAGAAAGAAAGCATGGAAGATATCAGGGGCTATAAGATGACGAAATGAATCACAAGCTCAAATATAACAGAGGGAGAGGAGGGGCGGGAAACTGGTGGAGCAAAAAATGAGCAGAATAGAAAGGAGCTCAAGAGAACGCCGATGGCTGGAAATGAGGAAGGAGGCGGTATAAATAGGAGAGCAAGGTAGGGCGTCCCCATCCAAGGAATGGCGATTCTATTGCTATTGCAATAGAATCGTGGCATTCCTAGGATGGGTCCTATGAGACAACTAGTTGGCCGATAGAAGAGGAATCAACCTCAAAAAGAATGGATCAAACCAAGATGACAAGGAAAAATCTGTCCACAAATGAAACGAAGGAAGAAATTGGCAGAAAAGACGATTGAAAAAGATCAGGCAAAGGAGGTAAACAAATAAACTGCGAAGCAAGGCTGATAGAGTAACTGGAATAATCAACGTAGAAGGCACAAAGATGATATATGGATGCCAACAGAGAAAGAAAAGTAAAAACAAACCAAGAGGAGACATGGTAAAGGTTGAAATATATAGTCCAGAGGACTAGCATAATACAATGGTGCAAGTAAGCCCAAAGATAAACGAAGCAACGGGGGTAAATACGCACAAACATAATGGACTGGGAACAAAAGGAGTCGATGGGATGAGGGAAGTAAGGAAAACAAGTGGAAAAAAGAGGCCAATCAAAATAAGGCAAAAAAGGCACTACACAAAGGAGATAAGGGGATCAAAGAGAATATCGGACAAGGGAAGAGACCGAACAATGACATATTCAGTCAAAGAAAAGGACTGACGGGGAGAAAATGGACAACAGAGAAAAGAAAGAGAAGGAAACATTGTTAAAAAGGACAAAATAGATCGAAAGAAATGGGACGAAAAAATGTGGCACACTAGAATATGTGGGACAACTCTCGAGGAATGAAGAAAACACCAAGCAGACCAAATCAACAAACATGACAATAACAAGGGATACATGAGACAACAACATTATGCGTAAGAGAAATTCCAGGACAAAAAGAGACGGCATAATAAAACTGGTGGCAAAGGCAAAACAAGAGAAATAATGAGAGGAAATGAAATAAGGCAAAGGTAAATGGTCCAAAGACGCAAATTAGACAGAAGGAGTGAGTAAACCATGATTAAAGGAGTCCAAATAGAAGAAAGCGATCTAAAGAACAAATATAACTACAGACGCGGATGAGAAAAAGATGAAGGAAATAATAGACTCAAATAAAGAAAGCAAGAGAAATAAATAAAACTGTGACTGGAAAATGAAGGAGAAAATGAGTCAAGAAAGGGGCCAATAGAATAAAAAAGGAGCCAATCCGAGAACATGGACTAAAACCGGAATAATTGAATGGGAGACAATTAACACTAAACTAATAGGAGGTATGCATGTGGAACGGGACCAACGGAATAAACAACTCACAGAGAACAAAGACCTACGATGCAACATGGCCAAGTAGAGCAAATTGAAAAAAGGGAACAAGCAACAAATGGGATAATATGATCTAAGGTTTCCGCAACACCAAGAATCGACAAAGTCAATGGGGCAACCAAAAAGGAGACTAATGAAACAACGTGAACAAAGGCATAATAGAACTATCAAAGGAGCCAATGGGACCTAACCAAATAGCTACAGCAAATGGAGCATGTAGGAAACAATAGAAAAACTGATACTCATGGAAACATATAACCCAAAAAGAGGTACAATGACACAGCGGAGCTATGAAAACAATCGCAACCAAAACATAAAAAGTGGAACAACCTAGAGTAATGTGTACATAGAACTATACCCATAGAAAAAAATAAAGCATTAGGACCACGTGAAAATACAAGGGCATGGAATAGGAGTCGACATGTAAGATATATGCAATGCTCCAACGTAAAGCCAAGTACAAAAAACAACTCCAAATGCTCAAAACCAACCATATAAAGCATACAACTACAATAGAGCTATGAAAATGCAAAATCCAAGAGATGAGTCAACATTGTAAGGTATGCGCAGTGTAAGCCCAAGATAACGCCAAGTACACAAAAACAACTCCAGTCCCACAAACAACCATAAAAGCAGCCACAACTACAAAAGCGGGGCCATGAAATGTGAAACCCAAAAAGAACGGTTAACTAAGCGGGGAGAATGATTACGAATATGAAGAATGATCAATCCCTAAAGAAAGATGAGCAAAGAAGGAGACAAGACCACCGATCGCTAGACGAAATAAATCAAGTAAATGCATACATCTATAACCAAACGCACCACCCAATAAATGAATTAATCTAAAAAGCTGAACACAAAGAAAAAACAGAAAGAATATGAAACATGATTCGACATGCCAAAACAACGAGAGCATACTATCAGTAAGAAACAACGTAGACCAAAGTTAACAAGTCTGCAATGAATGAAAAGGATAAAAAACTGGTCGGAGAGAATGGAACGAGAGAAATTCGATGAAAGAGCAAAGTTATGATAGACATCCAACTCGGACATATTATTACATCGAGAAAGCAGAACTCATCCACCCAAACGCACATAAGTAAAGAGCGAATACCAAACTGAACCATGAGTAAAAGAAATGAAACAAATGTGTGTTTTGAAGACTGAAGATCTAAGATGCAAAGGATGCGAGCATGGAGAATGCAAAGATCAAATTGCATAGAATTGATAAGCAATAATCGAGGCATCAAACTGAAGTTACGAAATGCTCAAAAGGATGCTCCTACTAAAAAATGGAACTTTTAGAGCAAAAAAACTCATATGCAAAGAGAAACTTACCAAGAGAATGCAAAGATCAACGAGCAAGCAACCGGGTACATAGAAAACCAAGGGGATTCAAGCGGTTAAAGAACTAAAAAGGAGCTTGATGAAACTAGGAGCAAAAGGGAGGTAAAAAGGATGAACAAAAAATGAACCCTCCTTTCAGGCAAACAAGTCGAACTAGAAAGAATGGCAATGTGAATATAGAAACGGAGACCATGGACAATGAAGATAAGACCGCATGCAAAAAGTCTTATAGGCCCTTAAGGTAGCCATGAAAAAACTAAGAAAAGAGTGTACAAAGGCCCTCAAAGACATCCATGAGAAAGAATTGAGGATTATGGGAATGGATCATGCACCTATCTAGAGAATACATAATAACTTGACACCATAAGCGGAAAAGCGATTTGCACAATCATAGAACAAATGAGCCAAAAGAACCTAGAAAACAATAAAAAAAACTACGATCATGATGTACGTCTAATCTAAGCAATCGATGAACCCCAAATGACTAGAATGTCAAAGCACATAAAGCCTATGAAGACAAGCGTAAGCCCTAAGGAGATTACAAGGACCACGAGCGTCCGGCGACTAGCACTAAAAAAGCAAAAACATGGGCATGAGCACGAAATCAGAACCACAAAATAATATTGAAACTCATAGACATGACAAAAGCGAGAAAAAAAGCGAGAACCACCAAAAACTAGACAATGTAAGCACAAGGACAACATCGAGGAACAAAACAAGTATGGAGTAAGGGACATACCAACCCTAGCCACAGTTATACAAGCACATATGGTACTCGAATATGATCCAGCAAGTCAAGGGAGCATGGAGATAACCAAAGGCGAAAATGAAAGTATTAAAAATGAAAAAATAAGCGCATGGGACCAAAAAACCAAGCCATGGTGAAGATACACCTCCAAAGGAAGAAGAGATTGGGCGCAACCAACTCATATAGCTGTGCAACATATAACCAAGAGATACAAAAAAAAACCCCAATGAGCAAACGAATAGGTCCAAACATTGCGAGACAAACTCAACGAACAAACAAGGGCAAAGTGAACCTGAACATACCTGCACAATGATCCCTATTCTCGGAGCCAGAGGGTGCAACCATGATAAATGTACATGGCAAAAAAATATGTTCAAGTCCCCATGATAGGGAGTACAAAGCCAGAGAGACATCAATCTAGTGTTTGAGGGGGGCAGGGACCTTGATTATGTGCGACTCACATCGTCACAAAGAAAACCATGCAACTTGAGTTAGAAGGAACCAAAAGCGATAAAGTTCCATTCAATCCGTACGATATCAAATGTGAAATACAATACCCCATGATTACAACAAGATGAAATGCCTATGCAATGTCAATTGTACACATGCTACAAACCATACAACGCTATTGCGAAGAGGACAACAAAGGCATGTAAGAGGCATATACGCTTAAAATATCGATTCAAGAGAATAAGAAAAGTATAGCCTGTCAACATCAAGAGAAATGAACAAGGAGGACCACTAAAACAAAGCTTCCAGATGCATTATGAATAGCAAGCCCTATATGCAAACTTACTCTCATGCCACTTGTACAACAGAGCATGTCACAAGCCATCTTACCGGAATAGATCATGTACATCTTATTACGAAATATGTTAACTGTTTGCTATGTAACCCTTGCACATGTATGTGATCAACGCCACCATTGATTTCCTCACATAATCCGCCATGATGAGCAACCTTGAGATGTTGGTTAATATGGGGCACTGATAGAAGTGTATATGCAAGAGTATCACATGCAACAACTTATATGTTCACATAGCGTTAGATGTAACATAGAAAATGAAAAGCTCAAAAAGAAATTAACGAGCAAGCATAACATATAATGAATAACACGAGATCCCACAAATGCAAGAGTAAAATACAATGAACAGGGGACATAAGATCGACAAATGCAAGAGTAAAATACAATGAACAAGAACACGATAAACACAAAACACCCCTACTTACCAAACTCATAGAGCAAGCACATTACAATTTTAAGAAGGAAAAAGAATGCGCTCGGTAACCTTAGAGAAAAGGGGCAAGGGAAACTGATACATCTGGTATCCCTGCCCAAGAAAGCAACTTCGTCACAGGAAGCGGTGGCAGATCGGCCATGGGTGTCGGATCTGGGCGGTTTGAGATCCCGATGCAGGTGTGGATGCCGCAATCTCCAAAACCAACACATCAAGCGACTAAGGAAAGGAAAAAATGAGCATAGAGGCACCAGACGAACTCAGACATGGGCTGTTGCAAACCTCGGATTAGTTTGAAAGAAGATTCTGAAACGAACAGAAAGGGGCATCGATCCATGGTAAGATGCACGATGAGGAAGATGCATCCCGGCACCAACCCATCATGTAAACACGGCCCGAATCAAGCAAAAAGGTAATCAAAGCGGGTTTGGGTAGGATCGAGAGTAAACCGAGGGAAGCGGAAAAAAAAGGTAGGAAACCAAAACCTCAAGATTTCGAGAAAAATATGAAAACTGGAATGCAAGCTGGAACTTCCCAACCAAACAAACTGAAAATCGAGACATGGGAAAGAGGGAAGCAAACAATCCACCAAGGGCGGGCCGAGCCTTGAGATCGATGGCAAAGGAGAGACCCAAACAAAAGAGGCTATCATCGGAAGAACTTGAAGTAAAGGATCCAGCAAAATCACTTTCGAAACCCACATGCTTAGCCAGCAGATCAAACCAAAACCACTTTCGATCAAACTAGCTTGTAACCCGCAGACAAACACGGTGAAAAAGAACAAACCAATCCATCGAATCAAACTCACCTTTGAAAAGCCAAAGAACCAGAGTGAAGACAACAGCACCTCGAAAGCAATCACACAAAGCTATCCCGTTGAGAAGAAAGAAGCAGAAATAATTTGACGCTTATCTCTTATCTGGTAGGAGAATAGATAGGATGAAAACTGGTGGAGCAAAAAATGAGCAGAATAGAAAGGAGCTCAAGAGAACGCCGATGGCTGGAAATGAGGAAGGAGGCGGTATAAATAGGAGAGCAAGGTAGGGCGTCCCCATCCAAGGAATGGCGATTCTATTGCTATTGCAATAGAATCGTGGCACTGTACCCATTGCTTCGAGGTGATGTTCCCTGTGGGCTGTGCAGTCTTGCTCAAGACCCTTCTCCAGAATGTCTTGGGGTGCCGATCCAGGAGATCAAACATCTGTTGCTGATGCTCTGCGAGGTATCTGGCTTTCTTGTTCTTGAGGAAGGAGCGGTATTGACTGATGGCCTGTGGGTGGGAGGTGGGATCAGTGACTTGCCGGAGTGTGCGTTTGAGCTCCCGACACTCATCATCGAACCATCTGTTGCGGGGGAAGGTGGTAGCACCCGAGGTTCGCCATGAGCGGCCTCTTCCAAAGCATCTCTCGGCCACCGTCGAAGCGTGAGGGTCCGGTGGCATTGCTTTGTTGAAGTGTGGGGAGTTGTAGCAGTCCTGCCAGATGTCATTCTCAAGCAACCGGGCATAGGTCCCCGCGATTAAGTAGTCCAGCGCACCGGGGCACCCGGGGGTGTTGAGGCAGTAGATATACGAGGAGCTTGCCAAAGGAGATGCACGAATAGGGGCTGGTGGTCCGAGTCTACTTCCTCGTCCCGAGTATCAACATCATCTAGATTCCTATAGACTTTAAGGCACTTGAAAACCTGACTTCATTTGGTTCCACACCATCCCCTGTTGCATGTTCCCAAAGCAATCAAAAGCAAGCTCGCCTTGCCATGCAGGGCATATGTTGTAATCACTGTATCCCTTAGGTCCATCCTTGAGAAAAATACCTAGATAATATAATCAAGCTATTCAATTATTCAATTTAGTGTCTAATGCTTTTTTTTTTTTGAAGGACGTCAGACTTTATTAATAACACTCCATCATAATACACAATACAATGCAGAGACATGAATAAAAAACCCAGTGGATAATTAGATTCAACTGAGCAGGGCCACCCATCTAAGCATGACAATATAATGCAATTCACACTATTTTCCTCTCCTACAAAGAGAAGAATAATATATAATCATACTTTAAAAAAAAATTACTTTAACCAGGTCGAACTTCCACATCCATAGAATCATTAACAGCAACTTGATCTGCTTCCTGGTGTCTCAATGCACTGAATCAAAGATATCCACTGCAACAATCGTAGCACATATTGGAGCTACTGAGTGAACTAATGCAGATTGAGGAGCCGCGCTATTTTTGTGATGTGCAAGCTTCTTCAGGCGTGGAGGAGACCATCCTTCTTCCAATAATTCTTGCTTGTGAGTGATGTCCTAAAGACACGAGTGTTGATCCTCGTTAAGAGGGTCTACTAAAATAGAAAGAAGGCGATGGTACAGAAATAGCTTGAGAAGAAGGCACAAGGGCTGGTAATACTGGCGGATTAATCAGTGCAGAGGCAGATGAGGAAGAAGATGATACAACATGACATTAAAGTGAAGTGGATGCTATGTGATATGGGATAGAAGCAGTTGGGAAGATAGAGACAAAAGTATGCCTAGACCTGTAAGTAGCGAAAGTCTCAACATTGGAAAACATCTTGGCAAGCTCAGGTCTGTTAAGCAGACGTAGTTTGTACTTGAAAAAAAGGGGGCCACTTTTGACCACTACTGACTGAGGAATAGAAACACAAGTAGAAAGAGATACACAAATTCGAGGACCATTAACAATAGAATGGGCAAGATGCAAACCCAATCCAATGGCAATAGCAATCATAAAATCAGATACTTGCAATTCTAGTGGAAAATCCTCTAAGGCAAGCCAGCAAGGCATGCGCAATGCACCAGACTTACTTGGCAAGAATCCAGAAGAATAAATCTGATATAGAAGATAATGTCCCCAAAGAGGATCAACATCACGCTCCACAAGCCTGTCAACTACAAGTGAAGAGTCAAACATAACTAGGAAGAAAATATTATCTTTATCCAAAACTTTTAGAGACGTGTAATGAGGGAGGCCCAGTCTTTGAAGGTGATGTTTTAGCCAGAATTCAACTCTACTGAGATCCAAAAATTGTCCAATGAAATGGCAAACAACTGCATGAGACACAAGGTTCTGAACACGCTGCAAATGAGCATTATGATCAATTTCGACAACTGGTAGGCCAGCCCGTGTAAAAGCATTTGAACACTGCTATGCCTCATAGAATACACCCTCAGGAGGCAATTGAACATCCATACGGTCATCTTATGCTTGTAACTCATTTAGATACGAGCTCAGTTCTTTCTTGTTATTCGATAACATAATATTCAATGCAGCAGAGACGCGAGCAGATTGCACACTGTATGTCAAATCACGTTTGATCCAACCGCTAAATCATGTAGAAGATGCTCTAGCCACAGCATCAGAAGAATCCCAAGGAGTAGACACACGCCCAGCAGAAGTAGACAAAAAAGAAGCAGAAGCAACAGTAGAAGTATTTACAATGGCCTCTACTTGAGAAGTACACAAGGGTGCAGATTCCGAAAGAGGGAAAATGTTGCAAGCTTGTACTCATATTAACAAGAGGAGGGTCAAAAGCAAGAGGATTGTGGCGAGAAAAGAAGCAGAAGCACCACCTACCACTTTCTTGACTGACGAACGTGTTTCGGAAGCTGGCAAACTAGGGTTTGCCATGGTAGCCGAAATCTGTATAACTCCAAATCTGGCCCAGATAGACACAATAAAACTATATGATTATACATCGATGGAAAGCTCACATCTCTAGCTTTCCAAGGCACTAAAAACCACCTGAATCTGACACTCGAGCTAGAAGTTATGAAGAAAACCGCGTCGAGATCCTACATGGCGGCCATCACAACGCCATGTCTGATTACCTTATCTAATTTAGTGTGTAATGTGCAACGAAGCTAGTAAAAACAATTATATTATCATTCAACCTTCATGCTCTGACGAAGAAGTATACATTTCAAGCTAACATTAGTAACATAGTATCTGGCTTCACACTTTGCAATCATAATTAATGAAAGCCACCATGCTAGAGCTTGCATCGTCTAACATTTTTGTAGCGTTTTGCAGACCTAAGAAACACCAAAAACTAGTGTCGAAAGGAACTAAAATTATTGCTGCAGATGTGGCAAATCTATTTTTTCTTCTCACCTTCTTGGCAACCAAAGCAATAATTTGTTGTCTTTGTACAACTTAGACTCCACAGTAGTGAACATAAAATCTGGACCTAGTTTGGTAATGCTACATCATAGAAAAGACTACCAAATGCAGTATGTGAAACCCTTTTAATGACAGTTCTTGCATGTGCCACATAATTGTTTGCCAAGGAAATGAAGCATGCAAAGCAGGTTCTTGGCGCAGGCGGCAGCGGCTAGGGCGGTGACGTGAGACAGGCGCTGCCCCCCTTCTCTCCACTGGAACTGCTGCTAAATTCGTATCGTCCTAACTCTGGTTTCCCTTGCTAGAAGAAGGGAAACTCTGATCTCTGTTTGTGGAGTTGAAAGATTTATAGCAAAAAGATTTTCTGTAGCAGCACCAGGGCGGTTTGCTAATGATTCCGGGTAAGCCACTAACGTGGTTAATTCTGTTCTTCTACTTCCTATGAAGCATTATGATCTGGTTCTAAGAGATAAAAATAGAGGTACTTTATTTCTTGAAAGATCTTTTTTTTTCTTCCTGAAGGATCTTTCTTTCTATTTTATGGCTGTTCCTATCTTATTGAGCAAAAGACACACCGAAAAGACGTAGATGTCTATAAGGTGGAGCAGGTTTTGGAATGTTAGCTTATGGTGGCAGTTTTCAGATTTCGGCAATGCTATCTTTCTTCAAGTCTTCTTTACAGTAGAAATTTTCCTCTTCCTTCCACTCTTTCTTCCTAGCAGAAAGATCTGGATTATATATTTGGATGATAGTAAAGGCTCACACTGATTAGTAAAATTATGTGGATTACTTCGGATTTGTTGGTAAATGGTCAGAAATTACAGAGATAACTGGAAGCACGACAGCATGGTGAGATGATCCTAAATACTCGGTTCTTGCTCAGGTACTGCTATGCCTGAGCGGATCTTTCAAGTGCTGAAGCTTGATTGATTCTGGTACTGCTATGCCAAGAATTCTATGTTTATTTAGCACTCGGTTATTGCTTAGGTACTGTTATGCATGAGCGATCCTTTCAAGTGCTGATGCTTGATTGGTTTTGGTACTACTATGCCAAGAACCTCTTTCCATTTTGCTAGTGCTATACAGATATACAAGCTTTCTTGCTTTTTCTCAATACTTCAGGAGAATCTATGTGGTTCTATTACTTGGTTTGAGAATTTAGGGGGCCTTAATGGCTTATCTCAGGTATCATCATTACAACATGTGGCTACTTGGTGGACGGATTATGGTGCTTCATACATATCAGGCTTTCAGAGCTGTTAATAAGTTTCTGCACAAGAAAGATGAAGATGTTGAGTTACTCCTGTAGTAATCTTTCTAGTGTGATGAAACATTCTAGTTGTTGTGCTTAATTATGATTTGATCCATGTGGGATCCTTTTTGATGTAATACTTCCTATATGATTAATATAAAACTTCGTTCCTTCAAAAAAAAAAAAAAATTGTTTGCCAAGCATTTCTAGAGAAGCCGAAATCCACTTATGCCATGACTCTCTTCCAAATAAGCGAGACCAAACCGCTTACTAAAATAAACCTCCAACTTTCATTTTTGCTTGATCTGTCTTTGCAGGACCAGAAAAATGCTTGATGGAATAGAGTTCAATAAAACATATGCTTTGCGCATCACTGGTCAGGTTGTATGAAGCGAAAGCAATACAAAATTGAACCTCTAGATCTTGCCTGGCATGTCATTGAGTGAATCAATAGATTTTCAACCTGATAATATGCAATGTACATGCTTCTGTTAGATACAACGAATTGTATCTAATGAAAGAATAGATGCTAACTAATTTTAGAAGCGAAGCATATCTTAGCTAGGAATGATCAGCAATTCCAGTCAGGGACTATAAAACAAACAATAAACATTATATTCTTTGCTAAAATACTTCTGAATTATTAAACACAAATAAAGTGAGTCAAGCTTCGCAACTGCAACTCTAATTTGATTAGATTGCCTCCTTAACTTTGTCTTCATTGAAGTATCTCTGTTACCCTGCATCTCTGCTTCTTAGCTTGTCTTTGTTTGTAGCTTAGTCATGTACTGTACTCCAATTTCAATTCCAAGTTCTTTGATTGTTTTTGTGTTTAGGGTTTTCTAGTATGTCATGCTATGTTTCATATGGTGGATTCTGTGTTATAATTCCTATTATCTTAATCTTCAATTGTATTCATCTAAGACAGGGAAGTGTGTTACGCTTCCCTGTCTTATGATTTTCTTTTTTTATGAAGCACTCTCTTTAATGTTTCTATATTAAGCCTTCTGTGGAGTGCCCTCAGTCTATGAACTTCTCGCGCTTGGCTTAGCGCGAGAAGTCCAGATTCCATCACTCTTAGTATCATAAGTGTAGGGTTGTACGACAGTGCACGAATGAGTTGGCCAAGCAGCTGTAACGTTCCTAACCGACATGCCCTTAACCAACTGGGCAAAACCGTCTAGACATTTATGAGTAGTCGCTTCTACCCATTTATGCCGGTGTCTCGGGAATGCCCCACAGGCACATTCAAGGTTCGAATACTCGAGCGGTCTACCATGGGTCCGTTACAGTCTCTCCCACTAGAACTATGCTCGTCCTTGAGCATCCAAGGCTATACCATGTCTATGTCATACCATGTCACAATGATTACCAAGTCTTTGCAAATCACCCATGGAGACTCGAACTCGAGACCTGCTCTGATACCAACTGTGGCATTCCTAACCGACATGCCCTTAACCAACTGGGCAAAACCATCTAGACATTTATTAGTAGTCGCTTCTACCCATTTATGCCGGTGTCTCGGGAACGCCCCACAGGCACATTCAAGGATCGAATACTCGAGCGGTCTACCATGGGTCCGTTACAGTAGCAGAGATTTCAACAAGAGCTAGGCTCCCGACTCCAGGCAGCAGAGGCCGCAACACGGGGCTAGACAAGCCCACATGTCCCACAACCCACAAGTCGCCAAACAGGCAGACAGACACCGCCTGCTCCATCTCACACACCACACCGCCCTTGCTGTGAACAGCCCACACACTCCAGACAATAGGCATCACCTGCTGGGACAGCTATTGTTGCCCCGCAATTCAGTGAGCAGCAAGAGCAGGGCCGCCGACGTCATAATGTGGTGGTGCGTGGACTTCAGAGGAGGCAGGAGAGGATCTCACCAAGCGCATCCAGGATCAGATCCTATCTCGCATGGCATTTCAGATTACAGTCCACATTGTTCGAGCAAGCCGCCTTGGGGCTCAACGCACAGATCGCCCGCGCGTTGTCACCTTCACGGTGGCAGACATGCGAGTGCGTGAGGCAATTTTGCATCAGAGTAGACAATTGAAGGGGACTACCGTGTATGTCAACCAGAAACTTACTCCGATGCAATAGGAGTCCTGCCGGCAGCAGCTGGCTCAAGTCAGGAACGTCCGCCGTCGAGGGGGCGCTACAGGCCTGGTCCGAGGCAAGCTTCGCATTTTTAGGCCGGCACCTGCTGAGGTCACCGATGCAATGCATCAAGCTGCTGCCACTCCTGCTACTGCCACCAGTGCCTCTACTGCACCTCCTGCTCCCGCTGCTCCAACCGCTCTTGCAACTCCTGCTCAGGCGTTGCACACTGCTCCCCCTGCAACCGGAACAGCTACATCAAATGCCAACAAATAGGAATTGTGCCTCCGGATGGTATTTTGGAACTGTCGGGGCTTCCCTTGGTAGAAAGGGGAGAATCTCAACTCTATTGCACCAGATATGAATCTCATTTTCCTCATGGAAACATGGGAACATGCAGGGCACAGGCTGCCGAACCTCCCAGGCTATCTGCATTTTTCGGTGTTCAGTGCACACGCAAGCGAGGGCATGGCGGGGTTGCCTGCTACTATTGTGCAATCTTGGAGCACTCAGTCTCACTGCACAAAACGGACAGGTACAATCGCTACTTGTGGGTGCGCGTGCAGCATAACAGTGGCAACATCCTCTTCATAGCAGCATGCTACTTTCCACATGCCGAGAGCAACTTTTATAATACTCATTCGGGTGTGGATAGATTGGAGCCATATGCTGATCTATATGATGACATACAGCAGCACAAACAGTTGGGCAAGATTATGTTGCTTGGTGACTTTAATGCACGCACAGGAGCCGAGCAGGTCCCAAAATTTGAGCCTCTGGCAGAGGACGTTTTGCCGTTGAACCCCCAGAGGTGGCTTGGTCAAGGATATCAAACGACAACCATATTTTGCGCTATGGCAGGCAGTTGTTATTGCTGGGTGGTATCTTTGACCTGGTTATTTGTAATGGGTTGGCACAATGGCCATCTTCCAGCTGTTGCACTTGTAGACAGGAGAACCAAGGGGGCGGCTTTAGTGTAGTGGATTATCTACTGGTTGAGGAACATGATCTGCACCTGGTTACCCATTTTTCCATTGGTACAGACACTCGGGACGAGGAAGTGGACTCAGACCACCAACCCCTGTTCATGCATCTCCATTGGCAAGCTCCCCGTGCATCTACTGCCTCAACACCCCAGGTACCCCAGCTGTGCCTGGACTACGACCGTGCAGGGACCTATCCCAGCTGCTTGAGCATGACCTGGGGGGATTGCTGCAACTCCCCACACTTCAACAGCAATCTGTTCAGCTGACTCACCTGCTTCTGACAGCTGCTGAGAGATGCTTTGGGAGAGGCCACTCATGGCGAACCTCGAGCGCTGCCACCTTCCCCCGCAACAGATGGTTCGATGATGAGTGTCGGGTGCTCAAACGTGAACTCCGGCGAGTCACTGATCCCACCTCCCGCCCACAGGCCATCATCAATACCGCTCCTTCCTCAAGAACAAGAAAGCCAGATACCTCGCAGAGCATCAGCGACAGATGTTTGGTCTCCTAGATCGGCACCCCAAGACATTCTGGAGAAGGGTCTTGAGCAAGACTGCACAGCCCACAGGGAACATCACCTCGGAGCAATGGGTACAGTACTTGCAACAGCTTTATGACCCGCTCGGGGGCCGGACACCAGTCCCTCCACAATAGGCATGGCTCTGGTCATCACAAAGGGGGATGTCATCATGGGCCTACAATGCCTAGCTAATGGGAAGGCAGCAGATTTGGACGGCATGCAGGCGGAACTTCTGAAATGGGCTGGGCCTCCCCTGGTTCCTGTCCTCACGGCATTATACAATAAAGCATTGCAAGAAGAACAAGGTTTAAAATGAAACGCACTTATTTAAGAAGTGCGTTTGAAAGATTCCTTTAAAAAAATTGAAAACTTGAAAAAACAGACAAAATAGGGAGCAAAATAGATTGTTGAGCACCTAGCGTTCGGAATACCACGGAAAAAGTAACATTTTTAAAGCTATTTCATTTTAAAAAGAAAGCAGGGAAAAAAATGCTTGTTTTGAGGAGGAAAACACTAGTTTTGGAAACTGAACATGTTCTTATTGATGAAAATAGAAGCAAATACAGTTTGTCTTTTTGCACACTTAATGTAAGTACGACCAAAATCAAACTTAAAGAAGACAAAGAGTTTGAAATCATGGAGCAAGAAAGAGTTGTTCTAATTAAACATTGTTGAAGACACAAAGCTTTCAGTTTAAAAATTTTCATGAATATGTATTACAATTCTTAGTTAGTACATAGTTTAAAATAAAACAAGAGAGGCACTCAAACAACCATGCAATGGTATGTTGACATTTCAATCTGTCTGTATAAATTCATACGGGAGGTGGCTCTTTCCAGTCCACAGGACTCTCGTCCCCCTTTGGATCTATCTCTTATGAGGCCACAAAGCCAGAGACGCCTGCTTCTGATTCTAATGCTATTGGAACAGGCGGTTTGGCGGGCTCTAGCTCCACAGGCTCCAGGTCCACGAACTCCACCTCCTCATCTTTTCTTCCCGTAATTGGAGGCTGGATTTCTGTGTAAGTGCCTTTAACATCCCCAGCACCATTTTTTGCTCCCAGTTCCTCATTTTCATCAGGAAACGATTCACATGAGCTTATCCTGGTCCTCATGAAACTTATTTTGTCTGGGTCTATATCAACTGAAACAACATTACGCCCCTGCTTAAGGGCGCAAACTGCTGTGGTGCCTGTTCCCGAGAATGCGTCCAAAATCCAGTCGCCCGGGCGAGAAAACCACTGTATCAAATTGTTAATGAGCCTTTGGGGCTTCTGGTAATGGGACATCACAACGCCTTGTCTCTGTGGGTCTCTCAACTTTTGCAAGACAACAGGGAACTGGAAAGCATTGCATGGAGGCGTCTTCTCATTCTACGTATTGAAATGTACCATGGTTTTTTTGGTGTCTGCGCTGTAATAACCTATATGGAAATGCTCGAAGCAGCTCATTAAGCGCGGACCACCATGTCTTTTGACGTTCGTCTTCAGCCTGCCAATCAACACAGTAATTCTAAATTAGCAGAAAGAAAACAATGAAAATAAGTAATCTTAGTAGTGTAGCAGTATAAATTTATACCACGGTTGCCTTGCTGTATAAATTTATACCACGGTTGCCATGCTATATAAATTTATACCAGCTCCAGCCGTATAAATTTATACAGCAAGGCAACTGTGGAAAGAATTATACCGTGGAGTTACAGTAAAAAGAAAAGCTTTAACGTATGAAAAGCTTACCAAATACAGTTCTCGAAGCCGGCGTTGCAGACTGTTCCTATAGGTTTGAGCACGGACATGGTCTGCAGGTCGGAATGAAAAATAATTACCCTTCAATTTGCAGATAGCGTGACTTCCTTTAGGCCGTCCAAAAAAGCACGAACTTGCAAATGAGTGAAAGTCTCATCATCAAAGGCGCTATCTTTAATTCTGAAGCCATAAGGAATATCGGCTCTGCACAATGTGAAGTTTTGCTTGTCCACAACTGTCCCCAGCCTGGTGCAATCACCCTGTACAACTCTATACAAGCAGTCCTGGCCAAACGTTGTGAATCTTTCGTAGCTAGTGTCAAAACTGCTAGAGCCGACTTCTTTTCCCTGTTCAATGGCCTTTAGTCTCTGCCTTTCCTCTTTGGCCCTACGAACCAGGTTCAAAAATCCTGCTGGCAGCCCTTTCTTCTTGTTCTGTAAGAGAAAAGTGAGACAAAAGACTGGAAGACAAAACATGTTTTCTGCAAAACTCACCCGACCGGGTTAACCGCTTGCTCTCGATTGTCTTTATCATGCATTACAAGTTGGGTAAAGAAGCTTGCACTCCTCCCAGTTTTCTAGGTTCAGTTGCTTCATCAACTCAGACTGGCAGGTGACAATGTCCTTCTGACTGAAAGAAGAAAAAGATTGTAATTCTAAGTGAAGAAAAAAGTACACGACAAAGCAAATGAGGCTTATGTCTTAGCCTCCTTAGCCATTTCATCTAGAGTGAATCCTTTGGCCACAACTTTTTCTAAAATGCGCACAATAATTTCCTTGCTCTTAAGACCCTGTAGTTGCGTCCACGGCACAATGCTCATGTTTTTTTTTGCTTTGCCTCACTACTTTTTTTCGGTTTTTTTCCAATGGAGCTAGTTTGCTCTTTAAGTTCACCATCCTCGAACATGCAGAAAATTCTTTCTTGAAGATCCCACACCTGTTGAAGGTCAAAGTCAAGTACTTTAGTGTTGAAGAGTGTACCAGAGTTTTATGTCACGGTATAAATTTATACCAACCAAGGAAGGGTGCCACTGTATAAATTTATCACAGTGCCGGCTTCGGTATAAATTTATCTGAAGCCACGGGCCGGTATAAATTTATCTGGAGCCCGCGACGGTATAAATTTATACCAAGCCCTGGACCGGTATAAATTTATACCGTGCCTTGGCTCGGTATACCGGTCCAAGGCTCAGTATAAATTTATACCGAGCCAGGGCACGGTATAAATTTATACAGTGGCACCCTTCCTTGGTTGGTTAGAACTTCTACAGCTCAATGCTTCTACACAGTTTAAACCACGCTAAACATACTATTGAAAGACTCATTTAAAAGTTGCACTTACTTGACCATCTCTGAAAGCAAGCTGGAAGTAGTTGTCGTACTGCTTCACAGCCATTATGGGCTTCTTATCCGAATCATAACATAGGCAACACTCTGTCACACAGGCTTCCCGAAGTTCTTGGAGCTTGTTCTTTTGTTTTTTAAAGTCCTCTCCATGCATTTGTTTGAACTCCACATACTCTCGGTGCATGAATCGGATTTTGTCAATGAGGCTCATCTTTAATCTGAAATCATTGTCGAGATTATGGCTCATGGCAATGACCTTAGCCTCTTCGTCTGTTAGCCCCACATAAATGTGCGCTTCAACGCTCTTCCAGACCTCGTTTCGGCTTTCTTCTTTTGATAGTTCTTTCCTTGCTTTATAACTATGTGTGCCACAAAGAACATAATACGTATAATCCTCGAAGTCAGCCTTCCTGTAATCTTTTAGTTGGTTGACCTGACTTCTGTCTACCATGACAACGAGTGGCGACACATGTGCATGTGGATTCCTTCTCATTCTTTGCTTTAAGATAGCCACATGTGCCGCGTATAACTTTCTCACCTGAAGCACTCTGACCCCATCTTCATTCTTTGGTGGCCTCTTAATTGTGCTCAGTGTCAAAGAAATAGTTTGCTTTAGCAGCTTGGTCTCATTAACCCTTTTCAAAATTGCACTCGACTTGTCTGAGGGCCGCAATACAATATCTGCCCCAGAGGCCTTTTGAAGCGCTTCTGCTGACTCCTCTATAGTCAAGGCCTTTGTGGTTCTTGACTTTTTTTTTGGGCTGTGTATCTACTACCAAGGCTTGCCTCTTACCCTTTCCTCTCGTCACCACCTCTTCCTCCTCTTCCTCTTCTTGTTCCTCTTCCGGTTCGCTATCTTTCTCCACCTCATCCTTAGAACGTGGGTACCACAGACCTTTGGTCATAACCTTCTCGTCACAGAGTGTCACTGATGAAAGGATGTCCACTATGTCCTGTAGTGCAGGTTAAATTAGGAAGCTGACGGTATAAATTTATACGGTAAAGCCACAGAGAACAACTTACATAGCCGAGCTTGTAATTATCCGCAATATAATCATGAACATCTTTAGGCTTGCACATGCTGATACGAAGCATTCTCCTGTTCAGAATGTAAACAACGTCCCCGTTGTCGTTCACACAGTTCATATGAAGCTCATCTTCATTTTCTGTGGCAGCTAAACTTGTCATCTCGCCGGCTGGGTAGTAATCATCTGCCTTAAACTTCCCCCTCCCTGTCTGACCACATAAGTACAGGTACGCGTCAGTGGGGTAGCGCTCTCTCGCTCCCCTGTGGACGTACCATGTCACATCTTTCAGCTCATATGTTTGCATCTTCGACGTTTGTGTCTTCGATGGTTGTCCCTTACTTTTGATAACAAGCTTGGGGCTGAAAAGGCGCAAAAAACCCCTTTTTTCATCAGAAAAACAGTTTTTTACCACAATTTTAGACACTTTAGCTCTAAGAAAAGTCGCTTAAAGAACCTTAAATTCTCGCTATTTTACCCCTTTTTCTCTGGAAATAGACCTTAAAACACAACACTAGTGTTCAAATAGTATGGTTCCGGACCTTTCTTTAGACATTCGGCACCTATTTTACATTTAAACCACGGAAGTGGTATCCCCGTATAAATTTATACCGCAAGTGTTTACGAATTGTTCCTTTGAGCGGTTTGTGGGAGCTTTACGTATAATTTTATATCTTTAGGGGGACTTTCTACTGTGGTATAAATTTATACCCCTTGTGCTCAGATGGTATAAATTTATATCGTTGCAGAACACTCGCGGTATAAATTTATACCGAGAGAGTTCTGGAACGGTATAAATTTATACGCTCCGAGCATGAGCGGTATAAATTTATACCGAGAGAGTTCTGCAATGGTATAAATTTATATCGCTGCGAGCACGAAGGTATAAATTTATCTTAGAGAGAGTTCTGCAATGGTATAAATTTATCTGCTCGAGCACGCGCGGTATAAATTTATCTGGATTCGCGAGCCCTCGGTATAAATTTATACCGGTCGGTATAAATTTATACCATAGACCCAAGACAAAACATAAACAAGAAGATTAAAAGAGATGCGGAACTAGAATGGTACGGATTAGAGACTTACGTGGCCATGGCCAGTATGGATTAAACATAGGCTGTTAGGAGGAGCAAATTGGGGTCAAGATATAAAAAGCGCCTTGTATGCTTAGCGACTCCGGCGTGATATATAGAAAATAGGATGGCCCGCCGCCGGGCTAAAAAGTACCTACGTTACGTGCCTTTCCGCATAGCGTTTCTCCATAACGTCTCCTATACGAATATCTGTAAGTTTTTCGTATAAATTTATCTGGTTTACGTTTAACCTTACACCTTCTCGTATAAATTTATACCATCTATAAATTTATACCATCTAAATTTATCTGCCGGATTAAACTACGTTCACCTTACGTTGGTATAAATTTATCTGCCGTCAGGCGCTACTAGCGACTATGGTGGAGATAAAAAGAGCTTGAGCCTCTGTCACGCTCGGGCTCCCTCCTCGACCCGGTTTTCACACACTCAGGAGCTTCACGGTGGTAGCCCGCGAAACTTACGTCTCCGTATTCAAAGCCCGACCACGAAGTTTGTACCGTCGGCTTCCACCACCGTTCGATTTACTCCACCACAGCCTGCTCCTGAACGTCGTTTGCCCCCACCAATGTGTTTTACTCCACCACAGCCCACAGAACAACGAAACTTTCCTCCACCCATTCATTTCACTCCAGCAAGGGAGGACGACCTCAGACTCCCTCCTCCAGTTCGTTTTAGTCCTTCTCCCCTAGTCCAGCGTAGACAGCCTCCCCGGAGGCAAATCACACCAACTCCATCCATCTCGCTACTTGATACTACACTAAGTGGGAGCAGTCAGCGCCACGCAACTCCTGTATTCTATGACACTTCAGGAGCTGCTCAACTACGTCACCAACCTCGACTACTTTTTCCCAGAGAGAGGGAAAGCAGCTCCCTCCAAGACCTGCCCACACCAAACCTCTCAGCATCTACTAGTACACCATCTGTTACTCCCGTGTCAGATGAAGAAACTCCTCATGTTGATCTCTCAGACGAGGACATAGCAAAGCCACAAGACTCTATGTTCGAATTCAAAGCTCTGCCCAGAAAACCGTAAAGCGAAACTTACACAAGAAAGCATGTACATCGCAAAGAAGAAAGAAACTTATGGACGAGGCTCACTTGAGGGCAACACATACAAAGCACTGTTATTTTCAACGTTGTTTGATTAAGATTGGACTAAAGGAATTGAGGTTGATTCGTGATAATTACAGTTCAATGACTCTGCTCGACCAAAGGGGCTACTTAGCCTTCAATATTAGGCCAGATTATGGTGAAAAGTTTACTTACACTGGGTGGCCACAACGATACGTCAAAATGACCTTTAAATTGATTCACGCTTTAGGCGTGAGGCGACTTCACCGCTGAAGAAAAAGGCGACAAGAATCCGGGCATTAATGACTTTGCCATTCGGGGAAGTATATCCGAAATTCATGCCCTTCAATGTGTTTCTGGATGGAAGGTTTCTTTAAGGAGTCATGCGAGAAACTCCCTAACAGCCCTATGTACCACTTGAGTGACAACTTCACGAAACGTGGAGTCTACAATAATTATAAGGACACGTGTGTTGAGGCTGGAGAATGCCATGTATGCTACTCTTACTTCACTGTGCTCTGGAAAAAAGAGTTTTCCCGCGTGTTTATTCCTAGAAAGCACCCGGATGTGCATTTTGTGCTTTCGTGCTCACGAATTAAAAGCTCAGAGACAAAATGCAAGGACATTTCACACTAAAAGTAAGCTTTCACAACGTGCTCTTGCCTAGTTCTACTCAATGGTAGGTTTTTGTCCTGAACATATTTTCATTTCAGATGCATTGAAAGAGAAACTGAACAAGCACAGAGAACAACAATCTTTGGAAAGGAGAAAATTGACAAAACACAGGAAGAAGGCATTGGAACAACCACTCAACTACATATCGGTTGTTATTGATGGAATGGACCAGAAGAAGACCACCCTACCACATTTTGTCCATGTGCCTAAGGATGCTCCTGAAGAAGATTTCATACACCTGCATGTTGTTGGTGCTATGGTATTTAATGGGAAACTATCTTGCAAGGCATTTTTGAACTATCCAAACATTCATGCTGATCCAAATCTCACTATCACAATATTGAATAAGCTTCTTTCCAATCCAGAACATATACCACCGGTTCTATATCTTCAGCTGGACAATACGACAAGAGAAAATAAGAATCAGGCATTGTTTGCTTACGGTGCCATGCTAGTTGAGAAACAAATCTTCAAGAAGGTGAAGATTGGTTTCTTGCTTGTTGGTCATACACACGATCAAATTGATCAGATGTTCAGTAGGTTTTCTAAATGTCTTGCTCGAAAAAAAGCTCTCAGCCTGCCAGCAATGATTGAGGTTATCCAAGATTCCTACAATCCTCGTCCAGACATCGAGTTATTGGAAGAAACTTATGATTTCAAGGAATGGATTTTTCGGAGAGATCAATTGGGTCGCTGTGCAATTGAGCCCTTGAGAAACATTACATTTCAGCATTAGATCAAATTCTCACTTGTAGATGGCAAGGCCATCTTACAAGGAAAGAAATATGCCACATCCTTGCAGTGGCAGCCAGCAGCTGGTATTCAAATATTCATTCGCACCATCCCCGATACTACTTCTATGCTCTCTGCAGAGCAAATGCCTCTAAAAAGCTTGAAAGAAATCACAAAGAGTAAAAAGGAGGGAAGAGCATTTGACTCAAACAAATCATTGGATTATATTGAAACAAGTATTCAGTCATGCTCTAACCACTTTGGGGAGGCAGATGCTTTATGGTGGCCTCAGTTTTTTTCTCGGCAACGTGACATGTCAAGCTTCATTACAAGGTCAAAGACCAATTACATTCAACTGGCCATCTAGGCAAACTCTCCCTATGCAAGTTGAGAATCAAGAAGAACATGTAGAGATAATGGCTAGCTCAGATGAAGATGACAGAGTCATGTACACTGTCCCTAGACGCACGGCACAACAAGTTGCTCGGGTATCTGGTTCAGTCTCAGAGATTCAGAAAGGAATGCTCATAGCCGTCCCAGCTGATAATGATGAATCTGGGAAGCCATTCTGGCTAGCTAAAGTCTAGAGGTAACAAGAGAGGATGGAATTCCCACTCAATTAAAAGTGCACTGGATGAGAACAAGTGCTGCCAATGCTTTCAGTGGGAGTTATAGTTTGGAGATGGTAAAAACAGGAGTGAAAAGGAGAGCAAAGTCCAAAGCAAACACTGCTGTCATAGATCTAACTGAAGTAAAGGTTCTTGCATATGACTTTGTTCTGACTGCTGCTAATAAGTTACGTGCAGTCACTCAAACGTTAATAAGGTCAGCATGTGGATTAGACAAACAACCTAGAAAGGTGGCCAAAAAAGATGATGATGAAGACTCACTTGTAGACAGTGAGAAGGAAGATCGTTCGAGTACATCCAGTTTTGAGAGTGAAGGTGAGGATGAAGGCTCTACTGATCAGGGACTAAATGAGTTTGAGGATGACATGCATCCTGATATTGCTGCAAAATGTAAGTTTGTCCGATGACTCGAACATGTAAAGAACAAAAAGTGCAGGTGATGAGGGTTTGTCAAAATGTCCTATATTTTTGACAATTTTGTTCATAATTTTGTAAAATTTTCACAAGCTTTGAATATATTATTTGTTTATCACTCTACTACCCTTGCTGTTTTTTTTATTGCCCCTTTTTGGCTACACTTCATATAAGTAGCTATTTTTTGTTCCAAATTAGGAAGATGAAAATAGCTATTAAATATTTTTGCATACAGGCTATGTTCAATCAACCCCTCAAAAAAGGTACCTAAATTAGCTAAATTGTCACACTTGTCACGAACAAACCTTCAAAATGGACTTTTTTTAGGGAATTTTAGGGAATATTTCAAAGATTCCCTTTGAAGTGTGTTTGGAGCAAATAAGTGTGTTTCAATTTAAACTTTGTTGAAGGCTTCCCTCTGCAGTGGACCACTAGTAGAGTTGTGCCCATATACAAGGCAGGGGACCCTCAATGCCCAGCTAACTATCGTACTATTATGGTCAGCTCTCTCTTTGCAAAACTGTTGGCTGGCATCCTTGAGCAGCGGCTGACGGCAGATATGCGACCTCTCACACAAGTAGGCTTTCGGCCCAGGCATTCCACCATTGATCATATCTTCACTCTGCGCGCATTGATTGAGGATAGCAGGAATCACCGACAAAACCTGTACTGTTGTTTCGTGGATTTCGCAAAAGCTTTTGACACAGTGCCCCAGGACAACTTATGGGACAGACTGCGGCAGCTGGGGAATCCCCTTGACTTGCAGAATGCAGTGTATAGGCTATACGAGGCATGCTCAGGCCGTATCACATCGTTAGGACAGCCGGTAATCAGTAGTATTGGAGTGCGTCAGGGTTGCCCCCTCTCCCCCACACTCTTTGGCCTATACATTGACCAGCTGGAAGATTGGCTCTCTAAGCACGGAGGTGCGGGCGCCCATCTCATGCATCACACAATTCGGCAACTCATATATGCTGACGATGTCAACCTCCTGGCCTATACTCCAGAGGACGTGCAACGTCACCTGGATGCTCTTGACACTTTTTGCCGATTCACTGGCATGCGAGTTAACTTGGCCAAAAATAGGGTGCTGCTAGTTCCATCATCCCGTCAGCCAAGGCTTCCCTCATTCACTTACCAGGTACAAGATGTCGAGGTGGCTCCGACCTACAAGTACTTGGGGATCGAGTTCTCTGCTACCACCCACTGAGATGCTGCCATCAGGTTGCGGGTCACGGCGGGTTGGAAAGCGCTATATGCCATGCAGAACAACAGCCATAAGGTAGAGTTGTATGCCTAGGGCCACCAGTCACACTTCGGGCCTTGGTCGAGCCGGTCCTCTTGTATGGGGAAGAAGTGTGGAGCCCGGTGATATCCCTCAATACCTGGAATGACCTCGAGCAGGTGCAAAAAGCCTTCTTGACACAAGCCCTTGGGGTAAAGTCCACAGTTCCATACCAGATCCTACTCCAGAAGACAGGTTTTCTACCCCTTCAACGGGCTGCATTGGAACGCTATATCATTTACTTCTAGAAGTTGGTCGCTATGAGTGATACACGTTTACCCAACGTTGCTTTGGCCATGGCGATGGGTCTCCAACGCCTCAAAGCCTGATGGAAGGACAAGCAAGCTTAGTGGTTCTCACGCTGGGATGTACAGGCAAACAAATGCATGCATGTAAGGACAAAGAAAGATCACAAGGCACTTAAGCAGTACCTAGATGCTACTTTCCTTCGCAAGCTCTGGGATGCAGATGCTCTGACGCACGTTAAGCTGACAAACTATCAGCAGCAAGTCAATCCTAGGCTCACCAGAGGCCCACACCGGTACTTGTACACCCAATTGCCCATGAAGAAGCGCAAACTTATAGCTTCCATTCGCACGGGTGCACATCGTCTCCGCATTGAGACAGGACGTTGGGCTCGGGAAGCACGGGAGCAAAGGCTTTGCCAGTGTTGCCACTAGGGCGCCATTGAGGATGAATGTCATGCCCTCCAGATCTGCCCAGCGTTTGCCCATATCCGAGAGCAGTATGTTCGATTACTAGTGCCTGGTCAACCGTTGCATGAGTTATTGAATACCTCGTCAATGGGTTTGTTGGGGTCATACCTCCAGGAGGTTATGGATGCACGGACTCAGTTGTGTCCTCTGGGACGGTATTGAACTGTTCTATACAATTGTACAGCGTGCCAGCATACTTATTACTGCTAAGGTTTTTCCCTCGAAAACCCTTCGGGGCGGGGGGTTTTTTAATCCTGTTGCTGCTCTCTTTTTGTTTGGGTCCCATAGGCCAATCGGTCTTCGTGGACGCTAAAAAATCTATTCTATTCTATTCTATTCCTTTTATTCGCGCTACGCTCGAATCAGGATAGATTGCAGGGCTAATAAATATACATAGACCATTTAAATGTATTATATGGTTCAACTTTAGTATAATAAGCTATATATGCTTCTAATGTATATTCATATGAGATATGGAAGTGTCCAATGTCTTTCTGTGTAGTATTATGTTACTCTGGTTAAGATTCACTCGTAGCGCGAGTCGAAGGACGACCCTACGCCAGGATACTAAGAGAGATGGAATCTGGAAGCGCGAAGTCACATTCTCTTAGTATCTTGAGCATAGGGTTGATCTTCGACTCACGCACGAATCCAGAAAAATTGCCCTCACAATAGGTCTTTATAGACTTGTCGCGCCAAGTGCGAGACGACATCGCACATTGCTTACTTAACACAGAAATCCTTCAACAATGGCTAACTTGGATATTTGTTTTACAGCTTCCAATAGATCACTAGTTACATCAACTACTGGACCCTCAAAGAAACCCAAGAAGAACCCCAAGATAGTACAAGAAGAAACTGTGGAGATACTCGAACTCTTGGCATCAAGCTAATTGACGACGATATAGTCATAACATACGAATTAAGTCAAGACTTGCCAGAGATAGTTCTCCCTAGGGGGTCTGAATGGTATGTTACTGTGAGCAAGGCAGGCTCAAAGTATGATGTGGTCCTGCATTCGAGGGAGAACAAAGATGCGACATTCAAAAAAGTAGGGTTGGTCCTTTCATGCGAGGAGCTTGATGACCAGATCTTGTCTTCATAATAGAGAAGACCGTAAAGAAGAATCTCAACATTTCCAAATACAATGCAGGTATAGACGGATTTAGGCCAGATAAGACAGCAGACGGTGTTACAAAGTATGGCTGGCCTCTTCAAGGCTCACACCATATAGTTCGTTTTGTATGTGAAGGTGTATCCGCAGTCCAAAGAAGTTTGTAGAAGAAACCATCTCAAGTTTCTATATATCTGGTTTTGGTGATAGTGGGGGTGCACTTGAGTCAGAAACTTTGGCCCTAATATCTTTGCCAAAGCCAGTGAAGGAAACGGATAGTGAAAAGAAATCAAGGGTTGATGTTGTAGACAAGCTTCTAAAGTTCAAGCAATGGTATCCACTTAGTTTGGACGTAACAAAAAGGATAGCCATTGACAAGCTCATAAGATCTCCTAGAGCATCTTTCATATCTAGGATCTTTGATCCCAAACATGCCCTGAGGATACAGAAATCCATGGTTGAATTTCCCACCACAGTACCAAATCCAACTGATGTTCTACCATGGGGCTCAGTCAATGACAAGCCATACCCATGGAAGACATGGGATGACCTAAGAAAAGCGACACGGTGCGTTGGCATTGTCATTGATGGACAACATTCAGTTGAGGCAGCGAAGACACTTATAGAGAAAATGGATAAAATAGATGCCAAGGAGTACAGGGAGCACTTCAGTTACAGGCAATGTCAAATCCTTAGTCATTATACACCTCAACTTGCACTGACTACAATAAGTGCAGACTTGAACACAATTGCAAGGGTGGTACAATACAACTCGTAAGTGACTTTGTTTCTTATTCTGCAATAATCAACTTCATTCTGGCCTTCGAGACAATGAACCAATCTTGGTGCTTGCGGTCTACGCGCATAAGCGTGAGTAAGTTTTTGTTATCTTACTTGACATACTTTCATGGCTGGCGCAAAATGCACATCTACATGGTACTAACTTATGATTTTATATTCTTATTTCAGACCATATCCCATGCAGTTGAGGCAACCTAGAAATCAATGGATTGAGTTTGGTCGTCCAATTTCAAAAAGAAATAAGCAGGGGGAGAAGGACAACTCCTACGAGGAAATGATAAAGATGATCAGCAAGGTCATCATACAAAAAAAAGAAGGATGTTGCAGTGGAGGAAGGGAAAACTGGCACCAAGAAGAAGAAGTCCAAGGAAGGACCCTCTGATTCCTACCACATAGTGTTCAGTCCTGATCATGTGTGGGACAAATGGAATGAGGTGTTGAACAAGTGGACAGCAGGGGAGCTTGTAGGAAAAGCAGGGAGGCCTGAGAAAGGATCCCTTGAAGATTTTACAGATAGACTTGAAGAGTGCACAGGGGTTAAGGGAAGAAGAAATTCTCAAGGTGCTCTAGTCTGTTATAGATGGACAGGTCTTTGTGAAAAAGGTCTCAAAATTCAAAGGTGTACCATCTTTTCCAGAGGCCTGTAAGTTCATGAAAGACCTCCGTGTCATGAGGCTATCTCGAAGGTAATTGTGGGATTATTCGTTGACCATAACATGGAGCAAAGAATATCTTAATCAAGAATATACATGAGACCTTGGAGATGATAGAAGGATTTCAAGAAGAATATATATGTTTGTTGGACGATGACCCCATCAAGTGTTGCTTGAACGTAGACAACATCATAAATCCTCCGACATGGCACCCAAATAATGTAAATGGAAGATAATTGGATGTCAGTAGAAACACTATAGATGTTTGACTCTCTGATGAAAGCCCTTATAGTGCCTGCTTTCCTAAGTAGTAGACCAGATTTGCAAGGAAAAGCGAACTTTACAGACTATGATCTGGTCGTAAAACATTACTGTCAATGAAAATGTACTCATATGTGTAATATATCTTGTACATGTACATAACTTATATGAACATGCATGTTTTTTGATGCAAAACTAGTTTGGACTTGGCTCTTTCCAGTCCACACTCTACTTTTTGCCTTGGTTTCGTTGTCACCAATTTCTAGTGTGCAATATTGCCACCAATTCAAATAAAAAAAAACAGGATGCAATTTCTTGCTCAAAACATAGGGAAAAAACCCGAGGTAAAAAAAATGAATAGTAGAATAATTTCAAAATAACGAAATCATGGTTTACATCTGGTTTTTGGCTCAACCAAAGCTCTTCTGGTACTGTTCCTAGATTAACCTTTGTGGGGAGTCTGTTCAAGGCTGAACAGGCTGTATGTACAACCTCTGCCCAAAACATGGGATCTAAGCTCCTTCTATGGATCATGGCCCTGACACATTTAAGCAGCATTCTATTGTTTCATTCATAACACCGTTCTGTTGATGCTCATATGCCACTGATTTTTTATGATGGATGCCCTGTTCCTGCAAAAATGCACTGAAATGGCGATTGAGGAACTCTTTATCTTGATCTTTCTTATAGTTTTGACTTGTCTTTGCATCTGTTTTCCACCCTACAACTTCCATTTTGCAAATTCTTCAAATGTATTAGACTTATGTTTGAGGAAAATATACCTATTTTTTTCTACTATAATCATCAATGATGAGCAGGAAATACTTGGATCCTCCAAGTGATCTGGTGCTAGCTGGTCCCCATAGATCCATGTGAAGCAACTTCAACTGTTTGGTTGCTCTTTGAACTGCTTCTTTTTTATAGGGTTTCCTTCGTAATTTGCCCAGGATGCATCCCTCACACATTGTCTTTGGCTTGCAAATCTTCGTGAACCCTGTAACCAGCCTTTGCACATGCATTATATTAAGCAAAGAGCAGTTTGCATGCCCCAATCTCTCTGCCATGTACTGGCAGTTTGACTTTCTATGACAGCATATGCTTTGAATGTGTTTGAGGACCAACTAAGTTTGTATATGTTGCTCGATCTCTCTACTTTGGCAAAACCATTGCTCACTGTCCTTAACTATACATCTGCCATTTCCGAAAGTCACAAACATTTTTTGCATCATCCATTTCTTTGAGACTAAGAGAAGGTTTGCCTCTAACCCTCAAGCATGCAAGACATTTTTCAAATATAGCTACCCCTGCTGCAACAGGTTTAGTTTCACTGAGCCAATGCTAGCTATGTTGAGCTTACCTTTCCCAATTCTAACTTTCCTTCTTGAATTGGTGGGATGATAACTCGTGAATACTTCCTTGACACTGGTCATGTGGTCACTTGCACTAGAGTCAAGATACCACAATTCTTGAATGATATCAGAAGCAATAAGACAAGATGCAGTTGCATCAGCATACCTCCTCTTGAAAAATTCAATGCAATTAAAGATCAACCAGAATATCCATTGAACTACATGTAGTACTTTTGCAATAAGTTTACCACTCTGGTTGTCAGTGGTACAAGCAAAGAATGCCCTGCTGGTTGACACAATAGAGTCAGTCTCAGTCTCGGATCCCGTGTCTTTTTCTGTACTGTTATCACTTTTGCTTGCTTTGTGAGCTCTGGAGCTTCTTTCTGTTTTTTTGATTGCTCTTTTGCCTTCTCCTTTCCTTCATCTATGCCTTACTTTGGTTTTCTTTTATCAGGTTTAGGGCAGTCCTTACATATGTGGCCATATTTGTTGCAATTGAAGCATTTTCGATTCTCCTCTCTATTCCCAACAAATGCCTGAGCATCTTTGGCAGTGAGATGCTTTTGTCCTCCCTTGTTCCTCGCCCCAAGAGGAGTTGCTGGCATGCCCATTCAAGCTCAACTTTTTCTTGAGATCCAACAATATTTTTGACATTGCTATAGCTTGCAGGAAGACCAATAAGCAGAGCTCCTACTATGACATCGTCATCAAGTGCTCTTTTTACATCCTATAACTGCTTGGATGCTTGCTTGATAATTCCAATGTATTCTTCTACTGATGAACAGTCTTTGAGTTTTGTGTTGGACGCTATACTGTACAAGTTTGCCTGAGTAGAGAAGTGTCTCTTTTTGTAGGTGTGCTCCAGCTGCTCCCATGCTTCCTTATTAGTTCTTGCCGCTGCTATTTGAGGCACAAGAGTATCGTCTAGGTACTTCAAAATGCACTTCCTAGCCATCCAGTCCTTTTGCAACCATTTTGCAAGCATCTGCTTCTCAATTTCTGAGAGTTTCATTGCATCCTCACTTGATGTAGCCTCTCCCTTGACAACCTATGCTGCAATATAGGCATTGCAGCAGTTGTTTTCCCTTTTTGAACCACTGGCATGGCTTCTTCTTTAGAGATTATTCCCCATAAACCTTTCTCTCCAAGCTTGGTTTGCACCTTGATAAACGAATTCTAGGCATTCAAATGATTCAGTGGGTCGATCTTCATATCTTCGAGTTTGACGGGTGGTACACTCAACTTGACTTAGCTCAAGGTCATTCCCGCTCTGAAATTATAAAGAAAAACAAGAAGCTTTGATTTGATTTAGAAAGAATACAATGCATGCACAACATGAAATATATATAGGGCACATCCATAGTTTGTGGAAGCTGCAACGCATTCCACCAACAGATGTCTCCATAGTCGAAGTTGTCCCCAAAATCCTGGACGTGATTTCAGTCTTTCTAAAAGAACAAACAAAAACAGTCTTCAAGTTTCGTTGTCTATCTGTCTTTGTTACAAGATGGACATATATGTCCAATAGATGCTATGGTTTGTGGAGCTTACATGCTTCTGGTCCGCTGGATAAAATATACTTCCTTAGCACACCAAAGAATAAGTCCCTCAAATTCTCCATCATTCTGTTTATTCCTTCTACGTTGTAGTAACTCCATCATGCATATTCAATTTCATTTTTTTGCCAAATCCTATAGCTTGTTATGTGTATTCGAAGTTGGTGCCAGAGTCTGTTCTTCTACTTCACCTATGGCCAGGTAGCTCATGCAGATTTCAGATGGACATTGCAAATCCACTACATACTCACGTTCGTTGCATGTTAAAGTTTGACATCAAGGAAATCCCCTTCCATCAATCAAATTTGTCTGCCTGCACTCTCATCTACTGGATTAAGGAACTAGGCTCAATCAAGTTCGTCTGTTCTTCAATCAAATTCGTCTGCCTATACTCTCTTCTACTAGATTAAGGAATTAGGCTCAATCAAATTCGTCGGGCTACATGCTCAAAAGCATTGCAGGTAGGTTGAACATTACATTTCCATGTTTCATGGAGTTATCTAGGGTTCAAATCCCTAGGGAGATGCAATGGAAAACTATTCAACGAGAAACTAATTCTCTTTGGACATTTGGAAGCGTAAAATTAGATTGTAAGCTAGGGTTCAAATCCCTAGGGAGATGCAATGGGAAACTATTTAACGAGAAACTAATTATCTTTGGACATTTGGAAGCGTAAAATTAGATTGTAAGCTGATAATAATCTATTATGTGATGTAATTAAACATGTATTTGCATCCTCAAAAGCTTAAGATAAAGTTTTTAAGACGACAATCAATTATGTGATGTATGTGAATATGTATTTGCATCCTCCAAGACATCCTTCACATTAGGGCATCATTACATTTACTAACTTTTTCACGTAGATAGTTGAGGTTGTTGCATCATGCAGTGCACTTGTACTTGTATCATGTAATGCATCTACAAATTACTTATTTACTCATCCTCATGCCATTTGGCCATGTAAACTATTACAACCCATTCAACTATATCATTATAGATGTTTTCTATCAATCCCTACACCATCACCAAGGCCCAAAGGGTCCAAATTTTTTTATATGTCCAACACTTTTAAATTAAAACCCCCCTGAAACCTCCTTTGGTTTGGGTACATATTAACACAAGGGGTACCGTTATCTATGGTCTAGATCAAGGAATAAAGGGTAAATATGCCTCCAACAACTCTCGATGCCCGGAGTCATCCCCATATGAAAATGCACCCAAACCAAAGGGGGTTTCAGGGGGATCTTAATTATGTTCTGCTATACTATCAACGATTCCAACAATATAAGGTTCATGCAATGTATAAGTTAAAACCCACAATATCTTTATGAATAGCTACCCTTAATACTATTAATAATCCCTGCAGTATGGAAATTATGTGCTGCTATATTGTCAACGATTCCAACAGCATAAGATTGAATAATCCTACTAAGATTACTTTTAAATGCATAATCGAGTGCAATTAGCAAGCTTTAGAATAGACCTAGTCCACCTTGTAGCAGCAATGTTAATCAAATTAATATATTACATCCAGGTTGCAACTATATTACACATATAGTATGTTCGGAATTAGAATAGTGCCGTAGCAAAAACCTACAATGCCTTTATGAAAGGCAGCCCTTCAAACTACTAACAATTCCTGCAGTATAGAAATTTTTAATGCTCTGCTTATTGCATATCAAATAGATCTACCTTAGAATCGCTCCACTAGTTGTTATGCCATGCTAGCGTGCTCCCAAAGTTATTGGGAGAAACAGGCTATAGCATTGGGCATACAAATTATTTGAGGATTTCAAAGACCGAGCGTCTAGAGTAAGAAAGTGGCCAGAGCATTTGACATACAATTATTTGCAGAGAATACAGTATATGGCATAATGCAAATTTTGGAGACCGACGGTTGAGAGATTAATCATCATTCGCGCACTTAATTTGCTTATATTCAACTTTGAGTGACCTTTGTCCCTAACAAACTAAAGGAAAACAAACACAAGGGTAGGCAGTTATAACAGTTGTACATAAAACATTCACTTGTCCTAGCTACCTCCTGCAATGTTTTGTGCTGGCACAAAAGTGTCATTTCTGAATTTCAAGGCACATTTTCAACTGGAAAAAAGTAAACACATCATAACTGATATCAAATTTAACTCATTTCTGGACAAATATCCAAACTTGAGAAAGAAAATGACAGTAACTTCAGTAAATTGAAAAGCATGTCGGTGGATTGCAAAAATCCTTCTGCGAGTGTTACAGGAGGTTGTTATTCATGCCCTCGTGGAGCCAATTCTGTTCTTTCTGCTGAATATTTTTTCTCGTAGATTGTACAGTAGAATGCTTCTGAGTTGTACATCCAGGCTTGACCGACCTTAAATTAACAAGCACAAGTAAAGTCCTACCCACTGCTGCCCCGCACTCAAGCCACCCCACGCCATCCCAGCCACCACCACCACCCCGGCCTGAGGCCCGGCCCTCGCCCACCTTTGACCCGCAGTAGGTAGAACTCCAAGGCGCTTGCGAAGAGGCCACAATCGGTAGTTCGAGGCATGCGAGCGGAGGGGAGAGTCTGCCCCCTGACATCCGAACACACATTCTCGATCGGATGACATTCGAGGCGAGTTCACATTTCTCGAGCAGCCCGCCATGGAGCTCAAAGCCCGGTCGTGGCAGCATTATCATATTAGCGGTTGCGGATCTGCGCCCAGTCGCGTGATGCCATATTAGCGCCCGGCAAGGCGAAGGGGACATCCCACATGCGTGGGCCGGGATCTCACACCCGCTGGCAGGAGGCACGAGGCAGGGAGCTTGTCGGGGGGGTTAGAGGCATTACGCCACCAAGGGGGTGCCGCGGGGGATTGGTTGGGCGGGATGCACATTTTCGGCGGCACGCTTTCTGCTGCTGCGGACCCGCGTAGCCAACCCTTGATTGCCGCGTGGCCCGACCTCACTTCTCCTACCACGGCCCCCTTCTCCTGCTCCTACTCCTGCTCCCTCCACGACCCGCCCTCTCAGCCACATCTTTGCCTCTGCTCCATCTACTTCTCCCTTTCGGCCTCTGCTTCCCGTCCTCCCCCCACTGCGACTTCGAGGTGCGGGCTGGCGACAAATAGGAATTGTGCCTCGGGTGGTCTCATGGAATTGTCGAGGCTTCCCTTGGTAGAAGGGGCGGTCGAACTACAATGGCGGCCGATATGGATCTCATCTTCCTCATGGAGACATGGGAGCATCTTTGGGCATAGGCTACGTCTGTAGGGTTACCAACATTTCTCGGTCTTCAATACACATGCGGGGCCGGAGGGTCATGGTGGAGTGGCTTGCTACTCTGGGACAACCTTGGCACATTGGTTTACCCTCGAGGAAGGCAGGCACGAACCTGGCCGGTACTTGTGGGTTCGTGTGCATAATACCGATGGCAACCCTCTTTTTACGGCGCTGTTATTTCCCTCGCACCTTGAGAGCACCTTCTCGCGACCACCCCGTCTGCGGATAGGATGGACCCTTATGTCGATCTATATGATGACATCTGGCCGCACCGGCCGGTTGGGTAGAATTCGTCCTTCTTGGAGATTTCAATGCAGGGCGGGAGTAGAACTGCAGCCCATGAGACTTGACCCCTCGGCGGCGATGTCCTGCGGCCTTCATCCTTGAGAAGCAGCACAGCCACGAGGCTCGATGGCCGACCAGTCGCTTGGTTTGTGAACAATTGCTCACGCTATGTGGTATTTTTGACGATAATTTGCAATGGCACATCCGCGGTGGCTCGATTCTGCATAGCGCACATGCGAGGCGGGATAATCGAGGGGGAGGGTCTGTGTGTGGACTATGTGCTTTCGTGGTTGCAAGATATGCATCTCATCGGTCGTTTTAGGGTGGAGCGCAGGGCGGTCGGGGATGAGGAGGAAACTTTCGAGATCACCTCGCACTTTATTTGGACCTGGTTTTGGCAAGCCGTCAGAACCCCCACTATGCCAGCCCTCGCCATCCTCGATTCGCGACTAGATTATGGCGGCGAGAGGACTTCTGGCCGAGATGCTCATGGGCGCCCTCCCGGCAATTACTGCGGACCCCCACACTAGAAGCGTGAGCAGAACCCGGTGACTTAGCTATTACGGGATGCGGCCGGACGGATGCTTTGAGACCCCCCTCCCGGTAAATTCGGGGTCCGACAACATTTCAGCGTAGATGGTTTGATCACGGTGTAAAAACATAGCGGCGGCTCCGTCACGATACGGATCCAGTGCAGCTTGCGAGGCCACCACATGCGGCCCAAGGGAGACAAAGTAGTACCTTGCCGGGCATCGAGGGGAGATGTTGACCCTCTTTGGACACTCATCCTCCGAACCTTTTGGCCCTTGAGAGTGCTTTGAAGGCCGATCCGACCCTGAGGGGACATACACGAGGCGGTAAAGGAGCGATGACTGCGGCGGCTCTATGACCCCACCGGGTTTGCATGCGCCCATACCCCCAGGATGGCCCCATTGGTTCTTGCGGAGGATGTTGTGGAGGCACACTGGCGGTACGGCTAATGGGAAGCGGTGACACCGATGAGTATCTTGAGCCGGGGATTACTCAAATGCGGCGGGGGCATCACGTGATGCGATCCCTCACTACCATTCCATGAGCATTGGGAAGGTTTCCCCACGGAGCAATGGACCACAAGCAAGGTTGTTCCCATTCACAAGGCCCGGGCTGACCCACACTGTCCAGGCCACTTGCAGGACGATCATGTAATTGATTCGATATTTGCCAAGCTGATGGTGGCGGCCAGTTGGCCATTTGGGCCGAGAAGCGGCCGGATGTCGCGGCCCTCCGCATAAGCGGGCTTTAGACCAGCCACTCAACGATTGACCATATCTTTACTGCGGAGCGATTGAGAAGGCAGTGGAACCATGTGAGGACTTGTATTCTTGCTTTGTGGACTTTCCAGCGAAGAGCTTTTATCTGATACCGGGGAAAAAGCTATAGGCTAGATTCGCGTCGGCCCAGAGTGCCATTTTTGTCACGAGAATGCCATATCTGAGAATTTTGTATGAGAGTTGTTTTGGCGGGATCGTAGGCGAATAAGCATTCACCGGTAGTGTCGAGAATTAAAGCCCGAGTTGCCCCCTCTCACCAACACTTTTGGCCTCTACATTGTCCGGTTAGAGCCACGAAACTGCTGCGCCGGGCATGGGGGGAGGATGGCATCGGCTTTTGCACGGATCATGCGGCTCAGCCTATGCGGTGTTGGCCATACAGCCACACCGGTATCACGGTCGATGACCTGGAGCACGTGCAATGGGGACTCACGGACATGCTGGCGTGAATCTGGCCAAGACGGTGGTTCTCATATCCTCTTCCGCCACCGCGCCTTCTACACTCATATGGGGGCGACTGTGGAGGTCCGCCCACCTAAGTACCTATGGGTGGAGTTCCCTCTCCACTCTGTTAGGAGAGCGTCTATACATGCGGGTGACAACGAGAATTTTGGGCGCTTTATGCCATCTTGAGTTTCTTGATCCACCCGAGGCGAGCTACATGATTGGGGCCATGATTTTTATTTGTTTGAGGGCAGCGGTGAACTTTGTCCTTAAATAGGGGTGAGGTTTGGGGCGATGGGTCTTGGAGCTGGCGACACGGAATGACTTGGGCGAGTGCGAGAAAGGCATTTTTTGGCCGCGGGCGCCGGGGTGACTGTGATCCCTATGAGGGTCCTAGCTGAGCTGGATTCTTACTTGCCCAGTGGCCGACCCTTGATAGACACATCGTCATTTTGAGGAAAATGGTTACTATAGGTGATGCTTTCGGCTCACTTTTTGAAACTACTGTTGTAGCAATGGGCCATGATGGCTCGAGGCTGTGGAGGCGGAGAAGATCGATTAGTTACCGCCCAGAGATGGAGCGTGCGAGAACACGAGGTGCGTCTTGGTGGACCTGGTGCGTCGTGGCGGCCTGCGGGAGTACACGGATGCTTGCTTCCTTTGCAAGCTCTGGGACCGATTGCTCAGAAGCGAGGTCATGACCCATTACAGGAGCACATCAACCGCGTGTTAGCGGGGCCACGGCTCTACTAGCGTTCCCGAGTTGCCTGGCCGCCGGACTCATTGCACTCCATTCGCGGTGCCCACCATCTTAGCATCGAGGCGGCCCGAGGTGGATTGGGAGCCCCACCGGGGCAGACTCTGTCGATCTTGTCAAGCGGGTGCCGGGTTGAGGATGATCTCACACTTTTCCATAGTTGCCCGGCATTGATCGGTCAGGGCGGTCGCTCCCTTGAAATGCGGTAGGACTTGCCTTCATTCTTCGATAGACACCGTCGGTGCCATGAGATTACCATTACATTAAGTCTTGGACTTCTTGAGCTCACCTTTGCCCGCTGGTTGCGTGATTAGGCCACTTCTGAATTACCGGTGCATGAGTCAATATATATATTTGTGTGTTTTTGCATTTTATATATTAGGGCCGGAGTTTGTGTGTGAGGTTGATTCTTTGCCCACGGTTTTCCCTCGAAACCCTTGGTGAGGGTTTTTAATCAGGGTAATGTCAAAACTGGCTGCATTTTGTATTGGGTCCCATAGGCCAGGTTAATTTTCCGTGGGCGATAAAATATCTTCATTCCTTCCTTCCTTCCTACATGCCACAACAAACCAGAAATTAAACACATCCCAAACCTATCATATATGCTAGCATCAGATTAATCAAACAACCTTTATGACATCCATGCATGGTTGCTTATGCATGAAATGCCTTGAATAACCGAAAAAAAAGCATGGGCACCTCAAATGTGATAAAGGGGGTGCTCTTCTGGTCCATTTGGCAATCTACAATACGTTGATAAAAAAATTTATTTTCGGTTTGGGCGTAATGTGATTTGGGCCTTAGGGTGAAATCACACTTACAGCCGCCCACGATATGAAATTATCATTCACCAATAAAATTGTTGTATTATTTCAGTTCATGAAACGCCCCCTCTATCACACTAAGTGCGGGGCATAATATTTCTTAGACGGTCGTCATTCACAGTGGGGGATTTATTCACGACCAAGATCTTCAACCCAGCCACGTCGAAGCTATCTTGCATAACGATGCTCGAACAAAAGATTAAGAGGGTTCTTGCAGCGCACTTTGTGGCTCGAAGCGAGGGATTCGCGAACCAATCCCGGGTTAAGCAAGCCCGAAAAGCAAAGTCGCCCGGCGGGCAAGCGGATGCATGGCGAACGGTTGAAGGCGATGGCGGGCTGTCGCGATTCGTGGCATTATTTCTTGCGGAGTTACATGGCGAACCCACAACGAGGAGTTATGCGTCGATGGCGGATGGCGGCCGGAAAGCGGCCGGATGGCGGCGCCCTAGGGTTAATGGCGAACCCAGCGGCAGCCGTACCCAATGGGGAATTGCGAGGTGAGTACGCGATGCGGGGGCACAGCGAAATGCGGAAATCGCCGGGCCGTACGTGCGCGGTAGAGCTCCTCTTTTCTCTCCTTAGGCCGCAAAATTGTAGCTCCACAAATCACACTCGCGCCAGTCCGTATGGTTTGGATTAAATTCTTAGAATTCATTCTTTGTTTTTTTTTTTACGTTTCTGTCTTGCAAAATTTGGCGTCGGGTGGAGTCTTTTTTTCTCTTGAAATTACATTTTTCTGCGTAAAGCTTTTGCCTGATGGCTATGGTTTTCTTAGCTGATCGATGGGGTTGCAGTTGTTTTTTTATTTTTTGTAGGTTCTTGGTTGGGTATTCAATTGCTTCATCATGACTGGCTTGGTAGGCTCTGCTTCACAATTTTGTGCCTTACAGCAAGCATGTTGAGCTTGAAGAAGAAAAAGCAGAGAGGAATATTTTTCTGCTTGATTCTTGTGTGGCGGTATTTACTGACAATGTTTAGCCTCTCATAATGTCCATGTCGGCTACTCCAAGTAGCAGTCCAATCTGATTACTACTCTATTGCCTAGCTATTGGTGAGAAAGATAGAAATTTTTTTCGCGATTACATGTCCCCTTTTCTGTTTCTCTTGCTTCTAATTTCAAATTATTAAAGTATTGCTATCGCTTGTTTTATGCTTTCAGTTAGAAGATATGTGTATCCGCGATGTAATTACGGCTCCAAGATATCTGAGAAATTGCTTGATTGTGGGCAAGAAGTCTGGGTTGATTCTTGTCTTTATATATATTCGGAAGGTAGGAATTGTGAAAATCCCGATTTGTAGAGGTCTTGCATTGAAAAGATTAAAAAGATGGATTAATTAGCACTAAATGTTTTACGGCTATGGCGGGTATACGACCTATATAATACGCTTGATTAAGGTAGTTTTTAGAATCAAAAGGCCCCAACAAAGGCCTACAAAATGCATTGTTGAAATGCATGCGGGACTTGCGAAGCTACTTGGGATTTATACCACTCTTGCTACCCATTTTAGGTGCAAGGTATGTGCAAATTCAAACCTCATGGGGTTAAGCTTAGAAGCTGAGCAGGAATATTCTTGTCTGAAATGCGAGGCCCATGCAGTATGCCATAATGACATGTCATAGCATTTAGTGGCCCCTCCGTAGGTGGGTTGGCTTAGAGGAACGTGACACTATTAAATGCGGGTGAAGTCGATTAAATGCAAATTAGAGTGCGCCGACCAAGCCCAGCGGTTTAGGTTAAGCAGGCGAGGCAGGTGGATCTACGCGGCTGGGAAATGCACATAGCGCTCATACGTCGAGGGGAGTGCGGGTTCGCTGGCGAATCAAGCGGGATTCGCTATCTGGAATTCTTGGGGTCATGGCCGGGCCAGTTGTTTATAAGTTAAGATTTGAGCCATTTGAAGCTCAGCAGAGTGCTCGGTTTAAAACGATTCATCGAGTAGATTTCACCTTGAGAATGGAGCAGTTGTGAAAAAGCACTTACAGCGATGCATGGGCGGTAAAAATCAGAACTATTAGAACCTAAAATTTGAGCTATGACCCAAAATCTGATAGAAAACTAATCAAGTAATGATTTTAAGGTGAAACAATTCTAAGAACTCATAATGAACGCGGCCTAATGGAATTGTCGATTTAGGGTTCTTCGATTTTTTAGGGTTCTTCAAACCATGACTATTTTCATTTATAAGATTTTGACGTAATATCATTTTTGAAGCAAGTCTCATCACAGCTATCTTGGGCATCTTAAATCCCGCGTCAAAGACATTTAAAACTCATTCACGGGGGCGGTATAGTGTGATTTCACCCACTACGTAGATAGATAGATAAAGAGTATTTTCTGATCATGCCATAGCGACTTGGGTGTAGATAGCGTCTGGCCCAGGGCGTTACCTAAAAAATTTGAGGCGATGAAAATAAGAGGCGTCTTGTAGCGGCATTCGCCAATAATATTTAATGCGTCGAAGGCGAAGACGTCCTCATAACGCTCTGGTTACGAGGTTTTGCTCGGTAGGATCGAGGCGGAATGCGGGCGGAAAGGCGAGAATAGAAGCCGAAGCGGGATATTAGCGGCGGAAAGCGGATCTTAGAAGCTTGAGGAAAATGGGAATAAACTTAGGGAAAAGTAGGAATAGAAGCGGAAAGGTGAATAGAAGCTTAGGGAACCCGGTAGGATATTATTGAAGAAGCCTTAGGATCTGCCTGAAGAGTATCTTAGAATTTTGGAAGCAAAAGATTAAAAGCGGTAGGATCTTGAATGGCCGGATCTTAAAGCGAGGGGGCGGATCGTAGGAAGCGAGATTGCAGGAAGGATTGAAAAGAAAAAAGGGAAAGGCGAGGTCAGTTGTAACAGTGAATTTGTAAGCGATTGATTTGGGAAGTTGGAAGAAAAAGGAGAAAGCGAGGGCTGTTTCGCAAAATTTGTGGCTATTATGTATAATAGTCACAGGATTTTATCTGAAAAGCGATGCATTTGTGGTACTTCTCATAAGTAACATTCTAGGATCATTATGGAAAGGAGCAAAAACTTTTGGCCTGTGAACTGTTTCTAGCATAAAATGTCTGCCAGTGAAGCTTCGTGCAACGAATAACATGACTCTGATCAACGGCTGAGATTGGATCTCAGCCTGTAAACCTGAGAACCAGGGCGTTAAGGAAAAATAAACGCCGTGGCAGTGCCATGTGGACATAAGCAAGTGTAGCTCATCCATATCTAACAACTGGGTGTCTTGTATTGTATTGCATTGCAGGTATGGCAACTATGGCAAGGCCATCGCCCCTTCCTCCAGGTGCCGGATTCAGGACAGAGCACTCCACCATCTTGCTTTGCACCAGGTCTGTTCGAATTAAATCTAAAACCAGGGAAAAACTTAGGCATTTGCTCTGTAGCATTCAATCAAGAGAAAATCAGCAATATCGAAAGAAGCCTCAAGGGAAAAAGAGCAGCCCTCCTCCTTCAGGACCTCGGAACAGAAAAGGTGGGAAAAATGCTTTGGCTGACCCTCCCCCAAGACAAAGTTCTTCTTCCAGCAAAAAAGCTAGAGAGGCTGAGATTGAGATGGACTTGCCCGTTTACTCCATGCCGAACCCACCAGCAGGATTTGTAGTCGATGATTCTGGATGTGTCTCGTTTGTTGCTCCTCCTGAAAAGCGCATTATTACAATAGTAAGTGCTTAGAATTTGATAAGCTTAAATCAGTTGAAGACTTGTAGTATATTTGCATTATATTTAAATTCATTTGCAGGATGATCCGCAAACAGGAAGGTTTTTGGATTGCATGATAAGGAGATCGTTTTTAAGCTCTCAAGGACAAGAGTGTTTGCTCTTAATACCCTTGGACACGTAGGTATAAACACATTCTTACACTACGTGCTCGTGACGGTTGTCTGTTCCTCAATATCAAATAGAGCTGTAAATAAGAGCTCCTAGTACCCACTCAAATGACTACTTTGCAGGCCTTTGCAAATACTAAAATTTGACGACCAAACGGAGGGCGTACAAGATGCAAGTATACTTGTCACCTTTTTATTTGGCTTCTAGAATAGATGCCTGCTTTTCCCTGATGGTATTTTTTTTATGTTCTATATATGAGATACATACATAGTGGTTGTATTTTCAAGAATGGTTGTCTTCTTCTTCTGATGACTTCTCCTGCAGTTGACTGATGAAGAGCTTGATACAATTTTACCTGCTGCTGCATATTGCGCTGAAAATATTTCCACCTAGTCTTCTTTGGTGCGTTAAACTTCTTTATTCGAATCTAATTAGCATCAGTATAGTTTTCTTAAGAAGCCTTGCAATTTCTACAGATTTCTGCATCTAACTACGTGGAGTTTTTGCTATTCTGAAGAGGATGTGATGGATTTGGAAGCTGGTATGCTAGCTAGGTTTTGCAAAAATATCCTTTGAAACTTTATTATTCCTGTACTTAGCATTAGAGAGGTTGATGTGTACTGTCTTTACAGATTATGGTTATGGCATGACCAAAACAGAAGGGGTGGAAATTACTGCTTTCAGAATGGTAAGCTGATGTTATTATAGGAATGGGCATTAATTCAGACCATAAGTGTAGTTGGGATTCAGATGTATTTTTGACACCAAACTCTTAATACATTGACAATATAGCATTATGAGACCTTTGGACCTATAGCTGGACCCGACATTTCTTGTTACATGGGGAACCATTTTAAACCTTTCTTTCAATAAAGTTGAGCAGCAGCTCAGCCCTTTTCTTGTTGGTTCAGCTGGAGCCAAGCATAGTGATTTTTAAGTGTGGAGCAAAATCCATGGGTAGCATGTTCATTTGCATGTTTTATTGTTGTATTTTGTCCCTTCGAGACGAATGCAAATGTTTGTCAATGATAGATAAAGAAAAAACAGGAGTGATAAGCCCGTTTTAGTATGCTTATATGATATTGAAGCCAGCTATAGTACTCATAGTTATATTTTCCAATTGTGGATATGACATAGTTATATCATTTATTGGCGTGTTCAGGATGAAAACGAATACATGATATATACACCGTTTGACCCTGTGCTTTTCGTTGCATGCAAGGTACGTGGTGGATTTTAGATGAATCTTTCCATATTGTAATCCCCTCATCCTTGATTTGCATGTGCAGGATAAAACCACCGGTGATTTTGTTATTGCAGATGATGTAAATATTGATTACTCCTCTTGCTTTTTTATTTTATATTTGAGCCTTCGGTTTATCAGAATCCTTATTTCAGGACCTTATGGAAGATATGAAGGTAGTTCATGCAATTGAAGAGGAAAATGAGTTTCAAGCCTTGGTGGTATGGAGCATACCACTTTGCCACTGCCACGCATTCTAGCTGGAAATGATACTAACGATCTTTATTGTTGATTATTAGGACGAGGAGGAGTCTGTGAATGAAACCTTAAGAGAGTCGAAGTGATGAATGAAAGCTGGTCCTTATAAACGAGAAAATCAGAGTCCTGTTTTCAGTTCATGGAAAACTGAATTGGTAAGTAGTGTGCACAAAGAGAAAGAATTACTAGTATCCTGCTTAGTATATGCACTGGGTAAAGTCACAATATATATTGGTTGCATGGCTAAAAGTGATCTGTATAAGATTGTTTGTATTATTTGTTTGAGAAGGTTTGCATACCTGGAAATGGAAAGAATTGTAGACGTGTATTTCAAGCACCTTATAGCTTTCTTTTAGTCACAATTGTTTCATGGTTATATTTGTCTTCCGGTAGACCTTCGACTCTTACTGCAAATTATGGAAGCTCATAAGTATCTTTCTCAAAGTACACGCTAATGAACTCCAATATTAAAGTCGAAGCATATTTTTTAATCCGCACAATTTGTTGGCATTTTGATGGTTAACTCGTTAATTAGAGCTACACCGGAGGATTTTTAACCAGATTTCTAGGCATTGTGGTTTTTTTAAATAGAACTACCATCACAATCTCATAGTTCATAGGGAAATTTACCAAAATAACCCTAATTGTTGACTTAATTCCCAAAAGGCACCCATTATTTATGAAATTCTCCAATGCCATAATTAAGTATTTTCAAAGAATAGCCTATTGTAATTAAAATCACGAAAGCTAGAGATATTCACAATACTAGAAATGACCAGGGTATTTAACAATGCTTTTATAAAATGCATTATTGAAGGAGGAAATTTATTGGGCATCTTGTGGAGAAAGGCTGCCATCGAGGTTACTTGTAAGGCTCATTTTGCTATTTATATCGCGATAAATCTATCCTCGAATATTGAACTTCGCGAAAATAATGAATTGCTACTCACATAACATGTCATCCTCTGAAAGCCGAGGGCCTAAGCCAAATGGAGATAAGGCGAGAAGACATGGATGGAGAAAAGCGTGTACAAGTGCACGTTGTGAGTAATGTCGGCGTAATGAAGGCGATTCGCGAGAACCTATTGCCATTTTGTCATAATGATTTTTTTGGAAATTTATTTTTTCAAATTGTATCATTTGTAAGAAGCTTGAGTTCTTTTTAGAAAATGACCCTCATTAAGCCGATCGCGTGCTTTTTGGGTGATTTTAAAATACAAAGGGTTATTTGGGAAAATACTTAAATTAAGGCATTTGGGAATTTCATCAAAGGCGCTTTTGGGAATTAAGTCAACAATTAAGGTTATTTTGGTAAATTTCCCTAGTTCATATCATCCTGGAATTCATAGTTCATATCGGCCAAAGCTTGTTCACTAATTTCTAAAATCTTTATGACGTCTGAGGAAAAAGGTTACCCAACTTGGGAGTGCTTTACTCACCTTTGGAAATTGGCAAAGGAAAATAAGGTGTTATCTCAGCTGCTTTGTAAAACTAAGGTGTGATAGTTAGCATAGGCCCCATTACAAAATGTACTGCTGGAATCAATATTTGCCCTTTGCTTGCGGCAATTGGAATACTAGAATGAAACACGAGCGCCACTTGCTGGCTACGCCCGCTTCTTTAGGCGAGGGTTCAAAATGAATTAAAGAGAGCAACGAAAACAAAGAAAGAAAGCATTTTTGAAGCCTCAAAGTTTGTGCAACCGACCAAGCATCCCATGCTCTTCTTATCTAAAAAAATATGAAAATAAAGGAATGAGGGATCTTAAAGCCCATGACTGAAGGATTCGAACCTCTAGGCCTCATGAGAATTACAGCTACACCAAAACATGGCTACCGGCTCCACAGTGTCTTTTGTTGATGCCAAGCAACTATCTTGCCTCTCTCAATTTAGCTTATGCCACAGCCTTGAGAATATGAAGAGCAACACAAATTGGCAACACAAGCCAAGCCGTCTGCTGACCAGCGAGAGGATTAGTGAGCTCTGCCTCTCAGAACACAAGAGCAATGATCACACCATGTCCGGATTTTACCCAAAGCCGGAGCAGGAAGATTCCAATCATAAAACAAACAAGCCCTAATGGGAAAGCTTGTCCCGTGAAAATCATGCACAACCCACCTCTGTAATTGCATAAGCCCACATACACGCTCATGAGAATAGAAAAGAAACATGTCACATTGTTATCCACATCCTACAAATACTTTTTTTTCCCAAGCATGCCAAAGAATCATCCAAAACACACCAAAATAGCAATGTGACCACTAAACACAATCAAAGCTGCTCAAACATGGCAAAATCTTTTTGCTTATCGCCTGTCTGACCTTGCGAAATCATAGTCCCAACCATTGCAAGAAGGCCCTCCCGCAATGTAAAACTCAATATTGCAGGTTTATCAATGTAGGCTTTATCTTATTCTTTTTCAAATTCGCCAATAGTAGCCTTGAGGGGACCAATGAACGTTCTATCTATTCCAAGAATAAGAGCCAACCTTTTTTGTCAACCATGACCAAGAGCTGATTTTTGGCCATTTGCATGCCCAGTCAGGCCATGGTAGCAATAAATGGAAATACTTAGCCTCAATTCTAACAAGGCATCAACATTAATACCTCAATTCTAACAAGGCATCAACATTTTTACTAGAAATAAGTTTGTGCTTTTATATTTGGCTATAATGATACTAGATGTTCTTTACAAGGATTTCCTTCTGTCACTATCTTGAGTATGAGTATAGGGCCTCAAAGTATGATGCTATAGATTCCACAATGGCATATTACCGTCAACATTCTATGCCAACGTATATGAATACCTATGTTAAACCTTATAAAATCATATGGTAGACTTTTCCCTTTTCACATTTTGAGAGCCTTATGTCTGGTTGCTTCAATATTTTGCTAGAATTCTTTGATAGAGTACTGTGAAATTAAAGCTTGGGCATGGCCACATTGACTGCTACTAGGCTGGTGGCATAAGCTACAACAAGCCATCAAGAAGCTATCCTTTCATTCATTGAAATATATTTCCACTAATCAACCCTTTAAAAGACAGCCATGATGACAGAAATTTCGGACATGCAAGAAAACACTGTTGTTTATAGATGAGCAGGTTGAGGAACCGGACCACCTTTAAAGCACTTAAACGTTTTCAAAATTGGCCATAAATGCCCTTAAAAGCAGCATGGTGGTGGCACTCTAGTTTTTTCTCAATTCTTCTTCCATGCCAAGACTTCTTCTCCTAACTTGGTATCTTTTTCAATTTGCTCAAGCCCTTGAAGCTCTGCTTCTGTTGTTGCGATGGTGCGACTTGTGATTCGATGACAAATCTGTATAGAAATGTATTGCATTAACAGTCAGCAATTGGATACAAGAAATATCTCAATTGTGGCCGTTTGACAAGGGACATAGCTCCAAGGCTGATCCCAATTGTCCAAATGGCATGCATGAAAGATCCCAAGCAATGTTTGCCATGTGACCATTGGCTTTTCCAAGATGTGTTAAGAATGTGAAGAATGCAGCAAAGAGGAGCTTATAGAATGCAACACTTTGCGAACAAAACAAGATGAAACTTCATTCAATATGAGATCAATATATATACAAGTGTATGAGCCATATTAGGCAAAGGTTGAAACGGCAAAAGTGCACGTCCTTATAAGGAGAATTCGAACACCCTTCCTGCAACTTTGGTCTTTTCAACAAAATATATTGTATCTCATAAAAATAAATGTATCTCACCTTGCCTGCAACATTAGTCTCGTGCTTGGATTTAAAAAAAAAAACTTTTGTGGGTGTGAAGGAAAAAACACAAGCACTTCATTTCCAATGTGTAACATAGTAGTAATTGCAGTCGTTCAAGGGCCTTTCTAACATCCACTAGTAGAAGAATTCATTTGGAACATGCAAAAAGACAAATTATCAGTAGCAATAGTTTTATAATATGCACATAAAACAATACTGGCCAATTTCCAGTAAGTCAATCTGCAATAAAATATTATACTAGATATTGGCCAATTTTCTGTCAATCTCCAATGAGATTTTTTAATTTTCAATGAGATATTTAATTAGAAATGGCCAATTTTTAGTCAAACTCCAAGGAGATTGTGAATAATATATTGTCCAGCTTTCTAGTTTGTAAGAACATATTTGTCAATTGTCAATAAGCATCTTCAATAAGATTTTCATTACAGAATTTCTAGTAAACCAGTCTCCAATGAGACAGTAGCCAAGTTTCTAGTTTGTAATATCATATTTATAAATTTTCAATAAGCATCTCCAATGAGATTTTCATGACACTAGCCAATTTCTAGTAAATCAATATCCTCCAATGAGATAGTAAAACAACAAAACCTATGCTAGGACATGATATTACTTAGGAAGTTCATCCGCGAATTGTCCCAGCGAAATTTACGGTCTTATAACAAATTTTACTGGCAAAACGGCAATGCTCATCGCGACCCGGACTTTTGGTAATACTCACAGATAGTTGAAAATCAGGAAGAACTACCATGACTACCACTGCTACAACCACCAACAGATCGCCCATCACGATCATCAACATGAATGTGACCATGGCCACGATCATCAGAATAAAAATCATGCTCACTCACGTCCTCGCCTTTTATGATGGCGACGAGGCCTTTCTTCTTGATCCCTTGAGTGGTTTTTTTTGAGACACTGTTCTTGGTCTGCGTCTTCAAGGCGCTTGAAAAGATCACAAGGTAGGAATCATCTTTGAATTTCAATAGATGCGGTTAGTATCACTTGGAATTCTTTTATTAAGTCTCAATAACATAACAATTTGTTGCTTTAATGACCGCGATCTCACCGACAGCGAACCCCGGTCCCCATCCATCAAAGCTTTGAATTTGTCAAAGTGAAAATCAAACGGATTAGTCAAAGAATAATGAAGATTAGCAATATCATTACGAAGACGATATATTTCATACACAGTCTTCTGCTCGTAAACCTTATTAAGGTAACTCTAAATTTCAACAGAAGATTTGAGATCCCTGACATCCATCAGTGTGGATTCTTTGAGCGCATAAAGTATTAAAGAATGTGCCACTTTATCTTTTTCATGCCAATCAGCCAAAAGTTTTACCCAAGTATCATACTCGGCTCCACTAGTAGCCAGTGCTCCAATGGTTGTCAATGTTTGCGCTGAAACTAGGATTTTACCAGTTACATAATGAAAACGCTTATCGCTTTCTAATAGTAGCTCCATTTTTAGCTTCCATACATGAAAGCCACTAGAGAACACATAAAACGTCTTTGTTCCAGTGAGCCCACAAAAGGTGACAACCAAAGAGCTCGGCTCTAGTACCATGTTAAGAATGTGAAGAATGCAGCAAAGATGAGCTTATAGAATGTAACACTTTGCCCACAAAACAAGATGAAACTTTATTCAATACGAGATCAATATATATACAAGTGTATAAGCCATATTAGGCAAACATTGAAAAGGCAAATGTGCAGGTCTTCCTTATAAGTAGAATCCAAACAACATGCCATGTATTTGAAGGTATACATTGTTACCCAAAAAAGCTTCCCATATCGATAATTGAATTGTGTTATCTATAGTTACATCTGTATCAGGATCATTGGTATTGAAGTAAATTCAATACCATTATTTAATCGAGAAATTGCAGAGACACATTCCCTTTTTGTTTGTAATCCTTGAAGATGCAAAGCGATCTTTTTTACTACATCATCCTTGGAGATGCAAGAGAGATCTTTTTTCCTGCATTGGAGGAGTGTCTTGGGCATATTTCAAGTTAAAGACATGTTACTGAAATTTTTTGATTGAGTAAGTAAAACAAATTAACTTGAATTGAATTGATTTTTATTATCCACGGAGATAGAGGTCTATAGGACCCAATACAAGAAAGAGTGCAAGAAGTTCCTTACTATGGAGAATTAAAAACCCCTGCTCTGAAGGATTTTCAAAGGAAAAACCTTGACAGTAATAAGCTCACTAATGAATCTTTACATATCAATGTGTTTGAAGGCGGCCATGGTTGAACTCATTGGTTTAGAACCTCCAAGATAAAAGATGCTAGTGCTGTCACCATGGACGTCTGTAGAAGCACATTGGAGTGGCTGATTAGATGTAATAACTGACATATCGTGTTCGGATGCGGGAATTTGAAGAGTATGGCATTAATCTTTAATTATTCGCTCCCAGTTGGCAATATTGACATGTCATGTTTTCATGCAGCTCATAGGCCCATCTGTTTGTCTTGATTCAGGACGATGTGCAGCAATGCGAAAGAATGCAATTATCCTATGCCTCTTCATGGACAACTGTACTAACATGTATCGCTGTGGGCCACAAATAAGTGTGGGAGTAATCTGGCTTTTGTAATATATTGTCTTGGCCATCTTCAAGGCACCAGTGTCTTAAAACTTACTGAGGAAGTATGCATCGAGATATTGCTTAAGCTGGGTATGTTCTTCATTGCTATCCACTTGTAAACACGCATATTCCTACACATTCCATCTGGAAAATCAAGCTGAGAATTTCTCCTTCAATAGACTCTAAGATGTTGTGGACCCATGGCCATTGTGTAGGCAAGATTCGAAGTCGAGTGTTCATCCATGTTGACCACCTTCTGACAGTAGAGTATGTGACATTCTAGGCTAGCATGTTGAAGAGGAAGGAACCCTATCTTTTGTAGAAGAATTGGATATGGGACTATGGGCTTAACTCTAATAGTCTGAGTTAGAAAGTATTTGAATGCATTCAAGTATTCTAGGTGGCAAGTGATATCACTATATTTCATTCTTCCACCACATATAGAAGAACCGACTCCACCACTGCCCAGAATAAGTGCGCTGGATGGGACCAATATAAAGCTTTGCTTTGTGGCAATTGTTCTGCATAAAATACAAAGTTTTCAGCTTGCAGCCACCGCCGTTGGATACAACTGTCGCAGTGCATGGTGATTGTTAATTCCTCTAGAGAGATGTCACTGCTCTAAAGAGATATCTTCTACCATTCTAATTTCACCTCCTCAATGGGATTATGCAATCAAAATTTCTAAGATTTCCTTGGTTCCAATCATAGTAACTATTTGTGGTGAATTTGAATGCAACTTTGGTATGTTTGTTAAAAAGATGCACATAAAGTGCCAATAAGATCACAAGGAATAGCATTCAGTTCTAATTCATAAAATGGTTTAAACTCAATCGGCATGCTGCTTTTGTGAGGATCTTGCTTACGTTTAATATATAAAAATAATACGAATTGGACACACTGAAGTGGACATTGAATTGCAGCTTTAGTCCATGAGATATTAGCCATTAGGATAGTTTGAAGTCCTTGCTATCTTATATGAGAACACAAAAAGATATATTTGGCCTCACAATGCATGTATTTTAGAAATGAAGAACACCACATTGAAATAAAATGGTCAGTAAAGAGTTTTATTTGTCCAAAAAATTCTGTTTCTAGGGGAATAACGATCCAGGTTTGTTGATTTCAAGAGATAGAAAAAATAGTTGTTTCTAATTATTGGTCTGCACGTCTATACAACTTAATAGAAACAATCTAAGTTTTTGTTCATGTTATTGGGTAGGTTTTATGCTTTTAATCGATCTCCTTAAGTGCATTTGTTAGTACCAGTACTATGGACGGCCTTGCCCACTTGAGCAATTCTGCCTGCATAATATCCATGGTGCATTTCCATTGGCAAGACACTGTAAGCCTTGTTCCACGTCCGACTCTGTGATTTCTAGCACTGAGCCTTCTTGCAGGGGTAATGTTGCTTGTGCACCCTGAAGGGTCGTATAGATGTCACAAATATTGACTCCACCGATCGGGAGTTATGTTCCCTGTGGGTTATACTGGCTTTCTGAGAACCCTTTGCCAGAAGGTCCTAGGATGATGGTCCAGAAGGTAGAACATTTCTCTCTGATGTGCTGCGATGTACCTGGCTTTCTTAGCTTTAAGGAACATGCGGTACTATCTGACCGCCTGTGGGCGTAGAGCAGGGTCTATGACCTGGCGGAGCCAGTGTTTCTGTTCCTTGCACTCTGCATCAAACCACTGATTACGTGGAAAAATTGTAGTCCCAGAGGTCCGTTGGGAGCGGCTTCTCCCAAAGAATCTTTCTACAACAGTCCTAAGCACGTCAATCAGTTGGTCTATCTGTTGTTATAGTGTAGGGTATTGCAAAGTTTCTGCCAGGTCATCTATGAGCATCTGGGCATAAGCCCATGCATGTTCATAGTCCAATCACAGCTGAGGCATGTGAGGAGTTGTCGCACAGGGGGTTCGCACAATCTGAGAGAGAGAGGGAGGGAGGGGGAGGGAGGGAGGGAGGGAGGGGGAGAGAGGGGGAGGGGGGAGGGGGGAGGGAGGGAGGGAGAGAGAGAGAGAGAGAGAGAAATGAAATGAAATGAAATGAAATTGTATTATTACGCCCTCGTGAGACCGCCAGCCTATGAGACGTCAAAACCAAGATATTAGTAATTATAGAAAAGTTCATCTAATGCATCATCGGATAATAATGCATTAACCCCCTCAATCTCTTCCTCGTCCTCCTCTTTTACATCCATTGCTTTCAAACATCTTTCTCTATGCTCCAAAACAACAAGTATATATGCCCCAATCACACTCCCAGGGTAGTTAAAAAATTCAGCAAGTGTATAAGCTTTCATGCCATGTTTATCACGCAATGTGGCATATGATGAACAGTGAAGTAGCACATGTGCCTCATCCTCAAGAGTCCTACAGTCACACAACTTGCACGACCTAAGCTCATGTGGAATATCACTCCATCTCCCCAACTCCACCCCAAGCCTGTGTGAGCTTAACCTCATCTTACATATAGCCTGTCTCTGTTTAACAGAAATGTGTTCGTGTAAGTAACCGGCCCCTTGTAGCATGGGATTGATATGGACCCTGTAGAACTCCTTCTTAACTGCACCTTCTCTCCAGCACACACGGGTTACATTATCCACAACCCAACCTCGTATATTATCCTTACAATTTTCCAAATCATCCATATGCATCCCCCATCTGGCTAGCCACCCCTCTATGCCTTTCGTGCGTGTCTCCTCCAATGCCAACCTTGGCAAACTATCATTCGACATGACATAGATCACCTTATGCACATAATGGAGAGTCCTACAAAGTGCTTCCGCTTCCAAAGAGAGCATCCCACATTCCACTAACAGCATATCATATGGTGTTTGCATCTTAGTTCCAAGCTCAGCACGAAAGAATCTTTTCTGTATTTTTTCAATTTTCTTCCATCTATCCAACGCCAAATCTGGCCCCCATACCTCACATCCATATAGCACCACTGATTGCACCAAAGCAATATATAACTGCTTCTTCATGCTGAAATCCCATATATCTGCTTTCCTACACCTGCGTTGCATGGCATAGAGAGCCTTAAGCCCACCATCCGCTTTTTGCTCAGCCGCTATATTCCAGTTGGGACTTTTGTCTACAATTAGACCAATATACTTATAACTATCCACAATATCAACAGGCTCTCCTTTGTAAAATACCTTTACATGATCTACCTTGGTAGCTCCAAACACTACCACCTTGGTTTTAGCCATGTTGACCCGCATGCTTTTCATGTCACAAAATCCCTCAAGAGCATCCAAGTGCTTTTGTAGACCCACTACACTCCTAGATAATAGAACAACATCATCGGCATACAACAATAGTAGAAGAACATACCCATATAGAGGCGTTCCATCACCACCATTTTGACAGATCCAATCCTCCAGTTGGTCTATGAATAAACCAAAAAGTGTGGGCGATAGTGGGCAGCCCTGCTTAACCCCCATATTGCTTTCAACATACTCATCACTGGTGTATGGGAAAGAAAGCTGAACCAATACTTTATCATAAAGTTTGGCCACTGCATGCGTATACTCAACAGGCACACCAAGAGCTGACATTCTATCCCACAAATGTCCTCTTCCAACCATATCAAAAGCTTTAGAGAAATCAACAAACAATGCATATAAAGGTTTCTTCTTACCAACCACTGAATCCATCATGGCTCGCATGGTAACCAAATGATCTGTTGTAGACCTCCTCGCCCTAAAACCAGCTTGCCCTGTTGCTCTTACATTATGAACCTCGGACCATGTGCTTATTTTAGCGTTCAGCATGTTAGCAAAAAGCTTGGCATAAAAACTACATATCATAATCATACGGTAGTTATTTGGATCAGACTCATCACCTGCCTTATGAAGAGGGACCACCCTATTCACTTGCCATGTGTGTGGGAAGCCTTCAAACAAGACAGTATTGCACAACTTTACCAAGACTTCTACCACACTATCACCTGCCCATTTAAACATTTCAGCCATAAGCCCTTCGGAATCTGCTGCCTTACCATTGGATAATCTTTGGAGCCCATCCTGCGCGTCCTCCAAAGAGAAACACAAGCCCTCCTCATATGCCCCATCCATTTTTGTGTCCACACCTGGCACATGATAGAGATGTTTAATATGATTCATCAAAGCACCAACCTCTACCATTGTACTCGGTTTTTGGGAAGGTTTCAATCTATTCCAAAACTTCTTTGGAGAGAGAGAGAGAGAGAGAGAGAGAGAGAGAGAGAGAGAGAGAGAGAGAGAGAGAGAGAGAGAGAGAGAGAGAGAGAGAGAGAGAGAGAGAGAGAGAGAGAGAGAGAGAGAGAGAGAGAGAGAGAGAGAGAGAGAGAGAGAGAGAGAGAGAGAGAGAGAGAATGAAATGAAATGTAATTTTTATTTCGTCTACGAGATCGACAGGCCTATGAGACATTACAAAGTACACTCAAAATTATAAAACAAGTCATCCAGTGCATCTTCCGAGAATAACACACTGGGCTCCTCTATCTCCACCTCTTCCATTAACTTTTGTTTTTTCAGACAGTCATCCCTCTGGTTGAGGATATCAACAATGCACCCCCCTATAGCTGATCCTGGATGCCGGAAAAAACCTTCCAAAGAGACAGCACTAATCCCATGCTTGGCTCTTACCTCCGAATACGCGCGACACCAAAGTAGGACATGAGCCTCATCCTCTACCACTTCTTCATTACAGACCTTACAATGACTAAGATTGTGTGCGATATTTGCCCATCTTCCAATTTCCACGCCGAGTCGATGTGAACACAACCGTATTCTAGCAATTGCTTGCCTATATTTCACTGATATCGGTTCCATAAGATATTGCGGTGTCTGCAAAGAAGGGTTTATCTGAGCCCTATAGAACTCTTTCTTTATAGCTGGTATGCTCCACGACTTATCTAGGAAGCTCTTTCGAACCCACCCTTCAATATCTTCCTTGTGCACCTGTATTTCCTGAATGTTCATCCCCCATCCTATAAGCCACCTACTAACATCTGCATACCAACCCTTCTCTCTGGTTTCCTCCATAGCAAGTCTCGGTAGGCTATTGCTTGACATACTATATAAGATTTTACACATGTAGCGTAAAAGTCTGCAAAGCGCCTCGGCTTCCAAGGACATCATCCCACACTCCATGAGCATCATGTCGTATGGTGTTTGCATCTTCGTCCCTAGCTCAGTGTGAAAATTTTTTTTTTTGTATCTTTTCCACCTTTCTCCAACTATCATTGGCAAGGCCTGGCCCCCACACTTCGCAACCATAGAGCACTACCGTCTGTACAAGGACTTTATAAAGCATGCGTTTCATCTCAAAATTCCAAATGTGAGCATTGACACACCTCCTCAGCATAGCATATAGAGCTTTTAGGCCAGCATTTACTGTGTTCAACTGCCTGATTCCAATTAGGACTCTTATCCACAATCAACCCTAAGTATTTATAGTTCTCCACTACTTCCACTTTCTTATCCTTAAAAAATACATGAACATGATCTGTTTTGTTCGCTCCAAAGACCACAACCTTGGTCTTATCCAAATTCACTTGCATGCCTTTAGCATTGCAGAAGTTTTCAAGCACATCCAAATGTCTTTGTAGCCCTTGTAGGCTTCGCGAGATCAGCACCACATCATCCGCATATAGCAGAAGCATAAGCATATACCCATGCAAAGGCGTGCCTTTCCCTCCATGTGCCCTTATCCAGCTTTCAAGTTGGTCTATGAAAAGGCCAAATAGGGTGGGTGACAACGGACATCCCTGCTTCACACCCATGTTGCTTTGCACTACTTCATTGCATATCTCCACAAAAGGAGATGATAGCTGCACAAGTACCTTCTCATAGAGGATGTGTACCGCATGTCTAAGCTCCTCTGGGATACCCAAATCCACCAACCTTTGCCATAAATTTTGCCTGTTTACCATGTCAAAAGCTTTGCTAAAATCTACAAACACAGCATACATAGGCTTTCTTTTTCCAACTACAGAGTCCATCATTGCGCGAAGTGTGACCAAATGATCAGTTGTGGACTTCTTAGGTCTGAAACCTGCCTGCCCTACTGCTCTGACATTATGCTCTTCTGTCCAAATGCTTATCTTTCACTCAAGTATGGAGGCAAACAGTTTCGCATATAGGCTACCAACCATAATGGTACGATAATTACCTGGAACTGATTCATCCCCTGATTTATGTAATAGCGCCACCTTATTAACCTGCCATGCAGCAGGAAAGCCCTCCCTCAAGGCCCTATTAAATATCTCCACCAATTTATTTGCGGTTTCTTCTCTAGCCCATTTAAGCATTTCGGCCACCAGGCCATATAAGCATCGGCAGCTTTGCCATTAGCCAATCTTTTAAGACCCTCCTGAACATCCTCTATAGTAAAAATAAGCATATTATCCATATTGCACGTCCCTTCTATCATCTTAGCATCCACCCCAGATACATTATACAGCTTTTGCACATGTTCCATAAGCGCATCCACCTGCAACCCATTACTCTTATGTTTGAGAAGTTTAAGTCTGTTCCAAAATTTCTTTGGGTCAACCAGCAGTTCTCCTAACATTTTCATATGTTTGTGGTGCAGATATGCTCGCTTTTTGTTTTTGATCAGCTTAACATATATTTTTCTTTCCCGGTCTTTATCCACCCCTTGTGCTGCTTTGAATCTTAGCCGTTGTTGCTTACATTCTGTGTCGAACCATCCATTGCATGGTAGTCCCATCCGCTGACGATGAGATACAAAACATTCATCCGCCAATTCAAGCAATATCTTAGTCAATGCTTCACTCATATCATGCATTGTGGCAGGCCATACACAGGATAACATTTTCTGATTGCATATTTTGTTGTAGTCATTTGCTTTATTGTAATTGGGATGAACCTGTTTGCTCTTGACCAAGCCCTTCTGCTGCACATGCTGCCATTGCACACGGATCGTAATGAATACTGGTACATGGTCTGAATTTTCATTTTCATCACCAATCGATAGACTGACAATCTGTTCTGTGAGAGAAGGTTTAGCAATAATATAATCTACTACGCTTGCATTTCTACAAGTGCATTTACCGGAGCCTGGGTATCTATATGTGCCATTAAAAATTACCATATCAAATCCACTGCACAGGTGCAAGACATGGCGCCCCTGAGGGGTTGGCCATTTCACCCTGTCGTCTGATACCCTGTTCCATCCAGTTGTCTTAAGCTCATCTGTATTCAACATTTCCAACCATTCTGCTTCCCCATCTGGACTGACCATGGCTGCCTGATGATTTCCAGTACGTCCATTAAGGTCTCCTAATAGCAAAATTTCACTTGCCAAGCTCAATGCTAATATGTCCTGTTCCAAATGAAAGAATGGGTCATCTTTATCCAGATCCCCCTTGTTATAAATAGGTGACTCCCTTGGTGGGAAATAGCAACCCGCCACATATAGTGTCCCACTCCTGCCAGGCAAACCAATCCAAATGTATTGTGCTGATGATTTATGTATCAGCACCTCTACTGCATGTGCTATTTCACTTCTGGCATAACAAGCAATGCCTCCGGTACCTTTTAGCTTCCATCCTTTATTATTCCACGCAGAATGTAATAATTTAAAACCATAGATATCTGGGAGACCCTTCTCTTCGTGTTCACATGTTTCCAAAAAGAAAATTATGTCTATGTCTTTTAACAGATCTACTATAGTACATATTTTACTATGCTTTAAAGTATTTATATTCCAACAGACTAACCTGGCGGTCGCTATTTCCTATGCATCTTCTACCACCTCTTTTCCACCTCTCCAGTAAGCACGTTTTCCAGCTGCTCTGGCCTCTTTCATCCTTGAGATGTCTTCCTTCCTTTGCTGGAACTGGGCTTTAGTTAGATCATCATTAATCCAAATATATTTGCCCTTAAGCAATGCTCGCTTTTGCATAACTCCTGTCTTGGCCTCTTTGTTTGCACATTTTACCAAAATGTTTCTTGTTCCATTGCCCTTCTTCCCAATTCGATATGCCTCTAGGATATCCACCTGTACCTGCATGTTTACTGCCAGAAAGTTTTCTACCACAGCACTAGTGTTCTCGTTCTCTTCTTCTGGTAGCCCTGATATTCTAAAATTATTTGCTTTCATTTCCCTCTCATGCGTGTCAGCTAGCTGCTCCATTTTCTCATTCAATATGTCTATGGCTTCTTGAGCATTGCCATTGCCAATATACTCTGGGTTATCTGATTCGGTCCTTACAGGTGTTGCTTCCGACATGTTTGCTATTTGTTGCTTCAGTTCAAAATTCTCGTGTTTTAGAGAGTACAGAGACTCACTCATACCTTGCAAAAGCTTCAGCATTTGTGCCTGATGTGCTGCTGCTTCTTTCCTTGCTTGCTCGGCTTCCTTCCTAGATTGCTCCATCGAGTCCAGTATCTTCATCATTACTGCAAGCAATTGCCCCACAACCGCTTCTCCTCCAAGGAGTCCGGAGTTTGTCATTGTGCCTGTGCCTATCAGACCAGGACCTTGCTGCTGCATCTCCCATCCATTCACTCCAGCCCAACCGTGTGGTATCCCAGCCAAGGCGTGCCCCTGCTACCCTGTTTGCTGCATTCCGATCTGGTAAGGTACAGTGTGGTTTAAGAAACCGTAAGGGTATGTTGCAGGTATTGTGTTGGGTTCTATTCTGTCTCTCTCGGATTCTTTCAGGAAGCATCTTTCAGATATATGTGTTGCTGTGGTCGAGATCGGAGAAGTATCAGCCGTTCCTATTTTTGCCATTTGCTTTGCTGCCATCGACTCTGCCCTATCTACTTTCACCTCTATTTTTTGCAAAAGGGTTGCCATTTGTTTTGCTGCCACCGAATCTGCCCTATCTGCTTTCACAGAATCCGGCAAGCATATGTTCGTGGATTGCCCCCCTATGTCAGCATCGGTCTGCACCAGATCAACTGAAGAGTCTGTATCAGACTCCATATCCGACCCATTTTTTTGATTACTTTTTTCTTTCTCGGCTGATCTGCCAGTCTTTTTTAAATCCCCCTTTTTCTTGGGACTGGTCGCACCAGTCTTGCATGTTGTCTGAGTTCCTTTTAGGTTTCGCCATCACCACACAGAGAGAGAGAGAGAGAAATGAAATGAAATGAAATGTTGTATTTATTACGTCTGTAGACCACCAGGTCTATGAGATGATCAATGTACATATTCAACGTTATAAAAGATATCCTCTAATGCATCTTCTGACAAGAATGCATTAGACTCTTCCCATCTCTCATCATGTATAACATTACAATCTTTAATACTCATTGACTGTTCTCTCTGTATCAATATTTCCTTCAAGTATTTCCCAATGTGATGTCCAGGCATATCAAAGAATTCCAGCAAAGAGTTTGAGTGTATACTGTACTTATCTCGAATTCCTGAGTATGACGGGCACCTTACGATGACATGCAATTCATCTTCTCCTTCTCCCATATTGCATACTTTGCAAAATCTCAATTCATGGGGAATATTACTCCAACGTCCTACTTCAACCCCAAGCCTATGGGAGCTAAGCCGCATCCTGCTTATCATCTGTCTGGCACCAAAAGACACACCTTCCTTGAGATATTTGGCCTCTTGGAGAGTGGGATTTATATACTGCCTATAGAAATGTTTTTTTGTCTCCGGGACTCTCCAGCTTCTTCTAATGAGGTGCTCATGCACCCACTCTCTTAGATTGCCCTTATTCTCACGTATACCATGAATGTCCATCCCCCACTTCCTCATCCATTCCCTAATATCTGAGTACCATCCCTTGTCTCTTGTTTCTTCTAATGCTAGCCTTGGTAAGCTATCTTCTGGCATATCAAATAGCAACTTACAGAGATATGTAAGCGTTCTGCATAAGGCTTCAGCCTCTAGTGGCATCATGCCACACTCTACAAGCAGCATATCATATGGAGTTTGAGCTTTAGTACCCAATTCTGTTCTCAAGAACTTCTTCTGCACTTTCTCAGCCTTTTTCCAGGATTCTACAGATAATCCCGGCCCCCATACTTCACACCCATAGAGCAAAACTGTTTGGACCAGCACACGATATAATGTACGCTTCAGGCTAAAGTCCCATATTTCTGCTTTTCCACTTTTACGCTGCATGCTATCAGGGAATAAATTACTAATCGCATATTTCTTATTAGCCAGAATGACTTTAGCTAAACTTGCTCGACATTAATCCCAAATCTTTCTGTGGTTTAACTAAACTCTATACATTTTTTCTCTCATACTTTCTAGCGTTTAGCTAAACTAACCCAAATATCATCCCAAAAATTTCTATGATGTGGCCAATAGAAAATATTAAGCCAAATTACTATACTTTTTTTCAATTGTTTTCACTTATTTTAATCATTTTCTTTGTGAAAACATTCTAAAATAATGCTAATTAGCAAAGTCTAGGACTTAAATTAATTCATAATGTTAGAAAAAACTACTAATCATATATTTCTTATAAACTAGAATGATGTTAGCTAAACCAGCCCTAAATTCATTCTAAAAGTTTCTATGGTTTAGCTAAACAATACAAAATTTCACTCTCTTACTTTCTAGCATTTGGCTAAAGAGCTCCAAGGTTGGTGTAGTCCCGAAAAAAGTTAAGCTAAAATTATTATTTTTTTCCCAATTTTTTCCATTTACTTTAGCCAATGTTTCTTGAAAATGTGCTAAAAAATCGCCAAATAGCTAAGTTTAGCCCTTAAATTATTCCATGCATGCTATATAATGCTTTCAGGCCTCCATTTACTCTATGCTCAACAACATAGTTCCAGCTATGCCCCTTGTCCACATGTATCCCTAGATACTTATATGAGGTGACAATTTCACAGGTTCTCCATGATAGAGGAATTTAAGATGATCTACTTTATTTGTCCCAAATACCATCATCTTAGTCTTTGACATATTTACCCTCATACTTTTCTGTTCACAGAAATGTGCCAGCGCATCTAAATGCTTCTGCATGCCTTCCACTGAACGGGAAAGAAGAACAACATCATCGCGATATAAGAGCAAATGTAACCATGCATCTAAACAATGGGGTCCCCCCCGCCATATTCGGACATCCAAGCCTCAGAGTTGGTCTATGAATAGGCCAAATAGTGTGGGCTTACAATGGGCACCCTTGCTTCACTCCAATATTACTTTCTACCACATCCTGCATTGCTCAATGTAGGGGATGACAAATTTGCCAAAACTTTATCATAAAGTATCTTTATCGCATGCCTAAGCTCAATTGGTACCCCTAGGGCCTCCATTCTCTCCCATAAATTGCTACTGAGATACCGTGTCAAATGCCTTAGCATAATCAACAAAAAGAGCATAAAGGGGTTTTTCTTACCCTTAACCGAATCAACCATAGCTCGCAAAAGTAACCAAATGATCAATCAGAGATTTTTTGGTCTAAAGCCCTGCCTCGTCCCAAATGCTCTAACATTATGTTTTTCAGCCCAGTGCTCAATTTACAATTCAAAGATAACGACAAATAATTTGGCATATAAACTACTAACCGTAATCATTCGGTAATTTCCGGATCATTCTCATCTCCAGCTTTTATGCAAGGGGATAACTCGCTTTACCGCCAAGTGCGAGGAAACCCTTTGCGCCAAAACATTGTTAAATAATGACAACAATGCAACATGTATTGAGTTACACCCATTTGAACATTTCAGCTACCACCAATTGAATCAGTACCGCTTTCCGCTGGCAAGATGACTTAACCCTTCTTCTAAGTCTTCCAAATCAAAGCACCAAAATACATCCCGTAAATCAATATTACCGACATTGGCCTCCTAAGATGTGATACGACTTACACACTTGGCTTACTAAAGCCATGGTTTCCGTGTGGGTCTCCCCTTCATCTTAGGCTTAAGCTCATTCCGAATTTTTGGGATCTGCTATAGTGTCACGGATCAGCTCCTGGCTGTCTCGATACACATACTTTTTCTTTTTTGATTTCGTGAGTGCAAAATATTCTTTCTTTAATCTCTGTCTATCTTTCCCCCTTGCCTGCTTAAATGCCTCTCTTTTTGCTCTACAAGACGCATCAAACCAACTATTGCATGGCAACCCCTTCATCTTTCTGTGTGAGACAAAACAATCAGTGGCAACATCTAGAACTAACTCAAAGAATCTTGTCACTTAATTTATCGATTGTCGCAATAATTTGTTGTGGAGGCTCTAGCCTCACACTTCTTCATATAGCTTTCCACTTTATGATATTTCATACGTTATCACGAGGCTTAGAGACACAACGCGTGCCTGGTGGCATGTGTAATTCTTGGTGCTTAACACAACTGTTATCGGTGTATGATCTGAGATCTTTTCCATCTCTTCCCCTATAGACATATGTAACACCTGTTATGCAAACTGGGATGTAGCAAGAATGAGATCAACAACACTTGCATTTTGCATGTGCACTTACCGTGCACTGAAACCTCTCAGTGCCATTATAAACCAATAAATCAAGCCCGGCCAAGACATATTAAGCACATGGTTGCCTTGGGGTGTAGGCCATCTTATTCTATCTCTGTGGGTTCTACTCCATCCTTCCCGGGATACTTCCTTATCATCAAGCATCTCAACCCATACGGATCCCCTTCCATGCTAGCAATAGTCGCTTGTTTGGTAGCAATGCCTCGCTGAAATCTCCTAATAAGAGAACATCACCATCCGGCAAAGAATGAAAGCACATCCCGTTCTAAGCTAAAAAGGGGTCATCCCGATCCGTGGTTTGAGTCATAAATCGGTGATTCTCTCGTGAAAGTAACATCCCGCCACAAAGATCTTACCTTTTCTCGCCATGTAACTCCACCCGTGATATGCCGCAATGATCCTCTTTCATTCATTATTTTCACCGTGTGTTTCATGCCCGACCTACATAGCATGCAATCCCGCCATGTCCTTTTTAGGGCGCCAAAATTTTTATTGTGCCAAACGGAGTGCAACAGTGTAAACCCATTTATATCCGTAAGCCTTTTTCTTCATTTTCACAAGTTTCTAAGAAGAACAAAACATCTACATTTGAAAATAGATCATCTACTACATCTAGTTTATACTGACTAATAGAATTTATGTTCCAACACATTATCCTAGTGGTCTCAAATACCTATGCATTTTCTGGATTTTCCACCATGACCTTCCCTCGTCGCCAGTATGCTTTTTTCCCCTCTTGCCTTGCTTCCCCGATCCGCACTTTTGTTCCTTGTACTCTTGAAATCGGTCCTTTAGTAAGATCGCCATTGATCCGTGATCTTCTTTCCCTTGAGCATGGTCTTCTTTTTTCAAGATATTAATCTTGTCTTCCTTTGATCCGAATTTGACAATAATGTGACGATCCCTATCGGTTGTTTGCCAATCCGAAATGCATCTCAGAATGCCCGAATCTATCACCGCCAGTTCATTTTCACAAAAAAGCCCGAACAATGTCTTTGGTCTTTTCTCGGTCTGTTCCTGTATGCCGATCAAACGGATGTTCAATGCTTTTCTCTCCTTTCTTGCTCTTCTATAAAAGCCGATAATTGCTTTTGATTCCGTGATATGTCCTTTTCTTCCTACTCTTCTACATCATCTTCGCAATCACTATCTTCACTCAAAACCTCTTGCTTGAAAGCTTCAAATTCTGCTTTAATTCCCTTCTTGAACTACTCTAATTCCATTATCATATTGTCCGACATTTCTCCACTACGCTTGCACATGAGCTAACAAGAAAGATTTCAAATCACTTACCATGTTTTGGGATGAGGCCTCCATTGATGTCTTCATAGACAGGGTTGAGAATTCCATGGTTGCCCTCATCCGCCAACGGCATCTAACAGATCTTGCTTGGTCACTGCATACCCTCCGAGCCGGGGTCGGTTTTCTCCGAGCTTCCGATTTTGTGGAGGAAAAAACCAGGTCCCCTGTTTTCCTGATACTTCCGGCTCCCCCTGTTCCGGTACTTGAGTCTGATGACGACCCAACATCCTCGGTTCCCTCTTTTTTGTTTCTGCCGGTCCCATCTACAGTCTGTTTCTTTTTTGCCATCTGTCCTACTACCCGCTATCCTGTACACAAACACGGAAAATGCCAATTACAGACTGCCAAACTGAATCAAAAGTATTGATGTTATACACCGTTGGAAAGAGCTCGAAATAAGCTTTTCAACGAGCCCAACCCCATTGCAATCTGACACCGTATGTGAGAGCTATGGCTTTCTGAAGTTACAGCAGAAACCCTAGCACCCAAAGGCCCAGTCCACAGAGAGGGAGAGGGAGAGGGAGAGGGAGAGGGAGAGGGAGAGGGAGAGGGAGAGAGAGAGAGAGAGATGAAATGAAATGAAATCTATTATTTCGCCTTCGACCACCAGGTCTATGAGACGCTTACAAGTTACATTCAAAATTATAAAACAAGTCATCCAAGGCGCTCTTCTCGAGAGTAACACACCGGGCCTCTATCTCAATCTCTCTCGCATCTTCTTCCGATTTTTCAAACAAGCATCTCTATGTTTAAGAATGTCAACAATATATCCCCCAATGGATGCCCCCCTGGTACCGAAAAGAACTCCTCAAGGGAGGTAGCATTGATCCCATGTAACGACTCTTAAGTCCTAATAAGCACCCAAGAACAAAGTAAGATATGAGCCTCATCCTCCACCACACCGCCACTACACAAGTTACAAGAGATTGTCTAAGATCATGGGCGATGTCTCCGCCCATCTCCCTACCTTCACACCAAGATGGTGCGAGCTTAACCGATCCCGGCAATTGCTTGCCTATGCTTCATAGATATGGGTTCACTAAGATATCATACGCCTTCAATGTGGGATTCATCTGAGTCCGATGGTACTCTTTCTTCACAAATGGGCGTATCCATGTCTTAGTGAGAACACTCTTCCGAACCCATCCCTCAATATCTTCCTGATTCATCCGCAATTCGTGAATATCCATCCCCCATTTCACCAGCCATCTACTAATATCCGCATACCAACCTTTATCACTACTCTCTGCTGCAGCAATTCTTGGCAAGTTATTCCTGGGCATATCATATAAAACCTTATGCAGATAACTATAAGGTTTTGCAAAGAGCTTCAGCTTCAAGGGGTATCATCCCGCACTCTCCTAACATCATATCATGGCGTTTGCATTTTAGTGCCCTGTTCCGTGTGAAAAAATTTCTTTTGTATTTTTTCCACCTTTTTCCACCCATCATTAGCAAGGCATGCGTTTCATTTCAAAGTTCCAAATGTCAGTATTCACACACCTTCTCTACATTGCATATAGTGCCTTTAAGCCCGCACTCACTCTATGTTCGACCGCCTGATTCCAATTCGGACTTTTGTCTACAAATAAACCCGTGATACTTATAGCTTTCAAACGACCTCAACTTGCTTACCCTTGTAAAGTAGCCGACATGATCTCGCTTTTATTCGCCCCAAAACAACAAATTTTAGTCTTTTCCCAGATTCACTTTGCATACTTTTAGCATCACAAAACCGGCAAGCACATCCAAATGTCTTTGCATCCCCCTCAGATGTCTCGAGATAGCAACACAATATCATCAGCATATAGCAAGAGCATAAGTACATACCCATTCAAGGATGTACCATCCCCTCCATGTGCTCTTATCCACCCCTCCAGTTGATCTATGAACAATCCAAACATGGTAGGCGACAAAGGACACCCCTGTTTAACTCCCATATTACTCTCTACTACATCATCACACATTCCAACAAAAGGAAAAGAGAGTTGCACGAGTACTTTTTATAAAGAACACTTATCGCATGCCTAAGCCCCATCGGGATGCCCAAATCTACCATCCTATGCCACCCATTTTTGCCTATTCACCATGTCAAAGGCCTTGCTTTGAAATCCACAAACACAGCATACAAAGGTTTCTTTTTTCCCACCACTGAATCCATCATAGCACGAAGGGTGACCAAATGGTCAGTTGTAGACTTTTTAGGTCTAAAGCCCGCTTGGCCTATTGCTCTAGCATTGTGACCCTCTCGCCAGCTTGCTTATCTTGCCCTCAAGTATAGAGGCATACGCTTTTATGTAAAGGCCGCCAACCATAATGGTACGGTAGTTACCCTGATCGAGATCGTCCCCCGACTTGTGCAATGGCACAACCCTATTAACCCGCCAGACCTAGGAAACCCATCTCTCAAAGCCATATTGAACATGTCGACCAAATTTATTCAGAATCGCTTCTCCAAAATTTAATTAAGCATTTCGGCCTTAAGGCCACAAGCATCCACGCTTTGCCATTAGCAAGTCTCTTGAGTCCCACCAACTCCTCCAGTAAAGGTAAGCATATCATCCATCTCACATGTCTCTTCGCCATCTTATCCTCAACTCCATGGACATGGTATAAATTACGACATGCTCCATTAGTGCCTCCGCTTGCAACACATTACCCCCATGCTTCAAGGGTTTAAGCCTATTCCAAAATTTCTTTGATCAACCAAATAGCTTCTTCCACCATTCGCCTATGTTTACGATGTAAATATGCCTTCTTCTTATTTTTGACCAAATTTGGTATACACTTTCCTTTCTCAGACTTTTAGTCCCCTTTGTGCCGCTTCTAAATTTTTGCCTCTCATTGCTTATGTCAAACCATCCATTACATGGCAGCCCCTCCGCTGTTTGGTGGGATACAAAACATTCATCCGCTGATTCAAGCAAAACCCTAGACAATGCCTCACTCATATCCCCATCGATCCGGGCCATGCAAAGATGCCAGTTTACGCCAGATATCTCGCTATATTCATGAGCTTTATCATACTCGAGACATCCATTTACCTTTATATGTATTTTTTGTCGCCTATGATGCCACTTTGACATGAAGTTCAATGAGCAAAGGTACATGATCCGAAGCCATTCTCATCTCCAATGCGTAAGCTTAATAACATGTTCTCGCAAAAGTAGGTTTGGCAATAACATAATCCACCATGCTAGTATTTTACAAGTGCGCTTTACCGTGAGCCTCGGTACCTATTCGTGCCATTGAAGATCACCATCTCAAAACCGCTACACATATGTAAGACATGACGCCCTGTGGTGTCGACCATTTCACATTATCTTCGATGTTCTCGCTTCCATCCAATTGTCTTCACCAAGATCATCCAAAGATTTCCAACCATTCTCGCTTCTCCATCTAGCCCCACCAAAGCTGCTTGATGGTTTCCCGTATGCCCATTAAAGTCTCCTAACAATAGCACTTCCCCTGCCAAACCCAAAGCTAGTATATCCTGCTCTAAGTGAAAGAATGGGTCATCCTTATCCAGATCTCCTTTATTATACACGGGTGATTCCCTTGGGGGGAAATAACAACCAGCTACATATATCTTGTTGCCCCTACCTGGCAATTCAATCCAAATGCATTGTGCAGTTGCCTCATGTGTCAAAACACACACTGCGTGCACAATTTCATTGCGAGCATAGCATGCAATACCACCTGTACCTTTAAGATTCTAGCCCTTCTTATTCCATATTGAATGCAATAGCGTAAAACCAGAAATATCTGGAAGAGCCTTTTCCTCATGCTCACACGTTTCCAAAAAGAAAACTATGTCTACATTTGCTAGCAAGTCATCCATAGCACAGATCTCTTACTACTTTTTAACGTATTTACATTCCAAAGAAACTAACTTTGGCGGTCGCTACTTCCTATGCATCCTCCACAATCACTTTTCCGCCTCTCCAGTAAGCACGTTGTCCAGCCGCTCTTGCCTCCTTCATCCTCTGAAGATCTTCTCTTCTCTGAAATTAGGTCTTAGTTAAGTCGTCATTGACCCATATATATTTGCCCTTAAGCAATGTTCGCTTCTACATAACCCGAGCCTTCGCTTCCTTGGATGCGCACTTCACCAACACATTTCGTGTTCCTTCCCCCTTCCTTCCAACCCAAGACGCCTCCAAAATATCCACACCTTTTGCATATTCTCTCGCAAGAAATGTTTGAACAACCATACTTGTATCCTCATTCTCCTTTTCCGTAGGCCGAATTTCGAAATTATTAGCCTTCGACTCCCTTTCATGGATATCGACCAAGTGCTCCATTTTCTCATTCAAAGCATCAATTGCTCCTTGAAAACCATCATTTGAGCCCCTATTCAAGTCTCGGCTTGATCTATGACACCGCTTTGTCTCTCGATACGCTTGCTAGCTGGCTTTAGCTCTACATTTTCACTCTTTAAAGAACACAAAGACTCATTCATACCTTGCAAAAGCTTAAGCATTTGTGCACGATGGGGTACGCCTCCTTCCTTGCTTACTGCTTTCTGCTTCCTTCCCGGATCGCTCCATGGATTCTAGTAGCTTCATCATCAACGTAAGCAATTGACCCATTAGCATCTCTCCTCCCAAGAATCCGTAAGGCCATAGTATGCGAAACCTGGCCGTCGTCCCTCGCCGGCTTGCATCCGATTTAAGGCTACAACCTCACAGAATCAGCCCCATATAACAGCCCAAGCCCTCTCGATATGTCGACCTTTCAGCCCCAAATCGGGTTGCCTCTGCCTCGGAGATTCCGCGAAATACCGAGAGTCCCCATCTGAGGTGTCATCCGGGATGTCTTCTGTAAGAACCTCCTTGCCTTGCCTTTTACATTCATTTTTTACCTTCTTGACATTGCCTACCACAGATTTTTTTTTCCCCCAGGGAGCCGGAATCAGCCTTGGAGCCCACCTCCTTGGAGCCCCTTTTCCCCTGTATCTTATCTGTCTCCTTTTTAGGATGTCCCATCCTATACACAGTCCCGGAAAATGCCAATTACACACTGTCAAACTGATTCAAAAGTATTGATGTTATACACCGTTGGAAAGAGCTCGGAATAAGCTTTCCAACGAGCCCAACTACGTCGCAATCTGACACTGTATGTGAGAGCTATGGCTTTCTGAAGTTCCACAGCAGAAACCCTAGCACCCAGCGTCCACAGAGAGAGAGAGAGAGGGAGGGAGGGAGGGGGGAGAGATGAATTCAAAAACTATGCATGCGAAATATATAATAAAAACTATGTTGTTTGAAAAACTTACTTTGATCTATTAGAACTTGGTGGCTCTGAGAAAATCTGGAGAAGTAAATGGATACAATAGTCAAGCAACTAATGCAAAAGGTAAAGAATAGGCTCACAAGGTAAAGTTATTAGACTAGCCAAGGTTGACAACAAACGTGGCCAAGGTTGTACGCTCAAGCCCACACATTTTTTGTTATCAGCCGAAGTGAAGTCCCATAACCACCTTATAGGGCTTATATGAGTGGAATGTGATAGAGGTTGGGGAGCACTGATACTAATAACTAGTTATCAGTTGTGCATCTATACTGATAATAAACAAAACAAGGACTTCATATTACACACAAGAGTTCGATAAGGCTTGATGTAATAAATATAACTAAGATATTACAAGAATTCTAGGAACCACGCGTTCCATAATAATTTTAAACAAGAATTTAAATCAATTGCTTCAGTTTTGAATCCAAAAATCTCCTAAAAGTCAATCATCGTACTAATCAGAATTAAGTCCAGCAAGTGCATTGAAAGTTAAAATGAGAGTATTTCGAAGTTTATTATTCATATAGATAGGAAGTTTGTGCAAACTTGTTAGACTATTGCTTTTCTACAAACATTAGTAGCAAAAGATTTCGTTGGAGTTGTTACTGCATTATTGATCAAAGATGAAAAAATTGACATTTATCTTTGTCGGTCTCGGGTCATATAAATAGTTTGGGCATGACAATGAAATGCTATTTTTAGAGCCCTTGTCATGTTCTCACTTAATACTGGGAATAAACAGTGACTAAAATGAGTCCTTCTGCTACAGAGGTTGTATGGAGAGATTGCATTCTTTGTTGGATGATGGTAGTTTTCCACTACTCTAACTTTGTAATATAACATTTTTACATAAAGCGGGAACACGTTTCAAAAAAATAATACATCTTCCTCAAGAAACGCTTTATCGCACTACGTGTTACCAACATAGGTTCCATGACCAAATCAGGGTCAACTATCATCAAAGTCCATGGAACAATTAGATCATGAACATATGAGAATACATTCAGCCATCTATCCACAAAATAGAAGGGTAGTTTATGACTTCTAAGAGCTTATAGATACAAGAACTTGATAACATATAACCAAAGCAGCATGAGAGAGCAATATAATTGGTCGTTGCTCCAATTCGAAGAACATTGAGCTTCATGGTTGGAGAAACTGCCCCAAATGTTAAACCCTAAAGTTCAATGTGGAAAGATAGAAATCCCCAATCATCACTATTGGAACATGTGGAGTCATATGATATATCATATGTCGTACGATATATGGAGTCATAGGATATATCATTGTCTTACTTGTGGAGTCATACAATATATCATGTGTCAATTATGGAGCCATATGATATACCGTTGTCTTACTTATATGGAATCATACGATATATCATGTGCCAGATGTGTTACATTTTGTCCATGGGCATATCATATCAAGTGCTCATACACGTCGTATGTAATCGTTTATCTCATTGTATATAGCATAAATGTCACATGACTTATGTGCCATTTGTGTCACACATTTTATGTGTGTCTCATATGTGTCACATGCCATTGTATATAGATAGGTGTCAAACGATACATGTGCCATTGGTGTCATATAGTATATGATGACACAACATGTCACATATGTGTCACATATGCCCTTTTTTCACTATGTCATCTGCATGTAAGAAGTCAACACTTTATGTCATATTTGTCTATAATGATATATAAAGGGATATGCTTTGACCATTATAGATTTAACTAGAAAAAGCTACAAGAAACGAACCCCCAAACAAAAAAGAAGTTATTATTATGATTCTTTAACTCCAACTTCTACATATATGCATCATATCTTTGCTTCATGCTACAAAGAACTGTCTGCTCATTCAAATTTCTTAAGGAAAGAACTGCAAATCCAGGTTTGTAAATATTTTAAAGGGATCTTAGGCCTTTATTACTTTGCCCATTTCTAAGATGGAGCCAAACCTAGGAGATATGTTTTAGTTTCCATTCTATAACCCAAATGCTGCCAAGAAAGCTTCGTATACTTAATAAGGCATAGCAGCACGATGAAAACTTGGGGATGGTAAACCCAAAGAAATCTGGTTGATACATAACTTTATTTTATTTTGAATTTGTTGTGAAATATGTAACTAAGGTGCATATTATAAGCATCTAGTTAATACATTGTTCTATTTAGATGGTTATCTTTTTATAGATATATTATTGCATGATGATTCATCTCATATTTGCCTCTATGACTAACAGAGGGCAAAAGTGCTGAATTAAGTGAAGGGCTATACACCGAAAAACCCCAATGTACCTTTTGGACCTCACAAATCTACCATTTTTAGCTAAATTTGTGTTGTTTGGCTGCAGCTACGGGTTTTTTCCTCTCAATGTGGATGCTTTTGGTTGAAAGTGCGGGTTGTAGTTGGCTGAGATAATGGAATCATTTGAGATGTGAAGTTGGGGAAGTCTGTTACAAACAAGGATTTCACTTCACTCTTTTCTATATTTTTTAAGCACTTACATTTTAATAAACTAGTCTACTATTTTGCTGAAAAAATACATTGAGTGCTCAAGAAAATCTATTTGCCAGTGCTTTGGCATTAGTTTGGTTGTTTCATAGCGTTGGATATTTAGGCTGCTATAAAGTCACCCAAATTTCAGTCTTAGTACTGGGAAATATGACGTGAATTACAGCAGATCAAGCTCTTGTACTTGTGACTAAAACAGGATTATGCTTTGACAATATAAAGTAGAGTTTTCTTTCCCTTTTCTGGGAACTTATGGGCTGAATGCTCTAGTGTAAATCATAAAGTAAACATGCACCAGTGAAATTCAGTCCGTGGTGTTTTGATATTCAGATTTGTACGTACAGGCACAATTCTGTAAGAGATAAAATTAAAGTGTCTTATTGAATTTATTACATCAATCTTTTTGAAATTAGAATCTTATTTGCTGTTTAAGGCTTATAATACTAGGCTGGTTTTATATACCTTGATAAGTGCCAGAGACCATGGATGTGGAGCACCATCTTGGATTAGCCTAGTCCATGTATGGATGGATAAGTCTACGAAGGGATTGACTGAGGTAGACAATCATGCTAGTAGGGCTTTTTTTTATTGTACTTTCTGTTATTATTACTTGCCTTTCTGCTATTTTTATCTGCCACTTCTATTTTGAATGCCAGGATGTTAGACACGTGGATGGATGGACGACTGGATTGGGTCCAACCGTCCTTTACATTGAGGCAAAGACCTTTTGGGCTTCATTCTGAATGGTCAAGTAGCCCTCCATGCTTCGCGCATCGGCCTGCTTTCCCATTCAGAAAGAAGCCCAAAAGGGCTTTCTCTTATCTGGAAGAAGCACATCGTATATGCGACATTGCAGCCACTTATCTCACTAGTGCAATAAGCTTTTTTATTGCCAAAGGTAAGTTAATAAGTGCTCTTTATATAAAATAAATTTGAAATTTTTCAGATGTAATATAAGGAGCAAAATGCCGGTATTAGGGCTTAGAGATTTTTTGCAAAAAAGTAGCATTACCTTAGTCAAATCTTGCTGACTCCATTATCGACCCGAGCCAAGATTCACATGTTGTACGGCAGTGTATATTCTAACACAAAGATTTGGCAAAGAGATATGGAAGTTGCTTGTGGATGGATCATACGAAACACAGATTTTGTGCATGATGTTTTTTTATTCTGGACGATACTAATCTTGAGCCATATTTAGCAGACTAGCAAAACCAGAGCAAGGCTCTCTGAATAATATTTTCTTATGATCCAATAGCTCTGGCAAAGAGGTAAACATTGCAACTAGTTTTAACTCTATTGAGCATTTCATAGATCCCGATTCTATCTTGGAGGTTATGGGCTGAAGCGCTCCATGTATTAAAATGAAAATGCCAGCAAATATCAGGGATCAGCTTCCAGAGGAGATGGATATAAACAAGGGGTTAACACCTCCAGAAATGGTGTTCCAGATACACAAGGGGACAAAAATAATGAGTTTGATCCAGATGACAACTAGGTTTGCAATTTATTTGGGTTTAAAAGATTAAACAAATAATCTAATCCATGATAGGAATATGGTGTAAAAACTTTACTGAACGAACTACTCTTAACCATATAGTTATTTCAAGAAGTTAACATTAAACTACTATGAATAAGCTGTGCTAAAGTAAGATTTATACATCACATACTTGAGTATTGTATACAAGTCTATAGACCTGCGGTCTTGGCATATGTAGCATATTTAGAGGTTCAAAAAGTTGTGTTTGAGATGGCCACTGAATTTGCTAAGGATACTAAAAGAAACTTAAAAGCAACATTTGACAATGATGAGTTAGCTGACATTGGGAAAAAAATGATAAAACTAATCATTCCTTAAGTTTCAAAGCTTGGGAAGCAGACCTACTTTCACCAACAGGAAAAATTCAAACAGGAACAGTATGGCTGCAAATTCCAAGAAAATAATACTCAAAATGCCTCCTAGAATTACTATTGATCCTAAGATTGCGGTGAACCTTACTGTGCAGCCTAGTACCCCTATACAGAAAACTGTTTGCAGCAAAAATTTGGATGAGTGTTCTATCACAAAAGGGGTAAACAAAGTGGCTTATATGGAAGAATCTACTCCTATTGAAGTGGAAAATTTTGAAGTATAAATTAAAAAAAGTGTTTGGACACCATCTTATTAGTATATTGTACTCCAACTTGGTATTTTTTTACCAACCAAGTTTTGGACATATTACAAAATGGAATATCTACTTAATAAGGAACCATGAGCAATGTAACAATGAGCATAAAAACATGTTTTCTTTGATTTGCTGCATTATGGGCTGGATTTTGGGAAGACATGTGACGGTTCCATCCTTTTCGTGCCGTAGGCAAAGACTTGGATTCATCAAGGAATATTGACCTCAGAAATTTAAAATGATTTGATTTGATGTGCTCAAGGAAAAGTAGAGGCTGCAGGGCCCTGATGTGGTGTCATGCGCAGATCTGGTGGTTCTGACAAGCAAGGATAGTAGTATAGTCCAATTTAACATGCACTAGTTTGTTTGGCTTTCATGTTTTTGAATTGCTTCCAAGTTTTTTTTTTTGTTTGAAGGCAAGGTTGGTGGGACTTGCACCCACCCACGTCTCCCACCCAATGGTAGCTAGTGGGTTTTGAACCCTGGTGGGCGTCACCCCAACCCAAGGTCTTACCACTAAACCACCACCGCGATTGCTTCCAAGTTGGAGAGGTTGCTTTTGAGTTTTTCCATGAAAAATTAGGTAGGGTGAACATCAATGTGAGCCTCAAATCTAAAGCTGATGAGCAACTTCCTTAGGAAGAAGACTCTGTAGATGAGGTTTTTCTCAAATCCTGTTTCTCTTTTCTTTCCTTTTTTTTTTCTTGCTTTTACACTCTTCTAAAGGTAAGTATAATCTGTGCTTACTAACTTTGAACTATTGGCCAGGTTACTGTATACAATAAGGCCCTAAGGCACTATATGTTGGCTTGCAGAATCTGTAATCACGACTACTATATCTCGAATGCTTAAAACATACGTAAGAATGTGTTTAAACGGTAAGTCTTGAACTGTTTAACTTGGAAAAGAAATAACTAAGAGCGTTGCCCTTCAAAAAACCGTAAAAAATTAAATCAGTTTGTATTTTAAAGACCACTTAGTTTAGTAGATCTTCCTTCACATTACAGTAACTCCATTTGTTCCATACGGATCTAGTGTGAAATACTTCTTTCCAACTAGACTTGTGCTTGAAAGCAAAAAAGACTCCAAAAGGAAGAGAAACCCATACCTGCAGCCAACCAACACAACATTTACATAAAAATGGTAATGAGTGAGGGGCCAAAAGGTACATTAGGTTTCTCATCTCATCGTTGGTCATCTTTGTAACCTTTGAGCCCCAAGTTAGTCTAAACTAGAAGTAGCAAAGCAAGTGCAATTTTAAAAGACAGTAGCAACATTAAAGCTTCAAATCAAAGTTGGCAGTAATCTATCCTATTTAGAACTGTACAATAGCACTATATAAATAGAGATGAACTCAAAGATATCATTCTAGCAAGCATTTATAAGCCCAGAACGCAATCATTTAACCTTGTGAATCATGGAATCATAATAAGGAAATACATGAGTAGAGCATCAAATCCAGATATGCTCTGGATATCATTAATTACAATCATTCTGTACCATGTGAATCAGTCTCCAAAAATCAATATTCAGGCTGGAAACCTGTTCCAGATTGTTCATTAGAAACCACAGCCCATGGTCAAACCATATAATGCCACATCCACATTTTTTTGCTTTTTCCCGCCCACTTCGGAGATCCTTGTTACATTTACACGTGAAGTGTGGACAATAAGTGCGCCACATACGATTCAGGTAGAAATCATCTCTTTTCATGTTAGGGTATGCTATATGATATTTTTGGCAAATCTGTACCCCCTTGATTTTGATGCACTGAAGGTCAACAAAATCCATACACTGAAGGTCAAAAAAATCCATATCAAATGGGATATTCCCTTCCAACTTGTTGAAGTACTTTTTTAATTTATGTGCAGCAGTATTAGCAGCTCTGATTTCATCCTTAGTTATGCCAGCAAGGGCTGTCCATGTATCCATGTTGATAGGGGCCAAAGCTCCCGGATCCTGACTCCTCCATATAGCATGTTCATAAACTGCACTGTAACACTCCACAGTTTGTTCAGTAATCATTGGAAAGCGGGCAGAATTTGCTAAATTCAGGTTATCCTCAAGAGCAATAGCTTCAACATTTGCCTCTTTCATCATATCTTTATATGCCTATTGATCTTCCTCTGTAAGATCCTTGTCAGAAAATAAACAATTTGCCGTCTATTCTCGTATGATAATCTCCACTTTATCATTTGGTTCCTCTTCAAAGGAAGAAATAATATCATTTGCACTTTCAAGTGCAGTCAATCCTTCTACAAATATCTTGGCCATGCTATCTTCAAGGCAAGTTCTATTGAAGAATATATTGTTTGCCTCAGCATACAAGGTGCATTTAGCATATTCAATATTGAATTTTTTCATCATTGGATATAATTTAAACCAGCCATTAAAGCCAAGAAAGGTAACAAGTGACTTACTTTTGTCACATAGGTTTATTTCCTCAAGTAAAATGAAGGAATGCACTTCTTTTTTTTGATGCATGCCATAATGTTTGGACTGTAAAACTCGGGCTGTTGATATTATGCTCATTGTATTTCAGCTGAATTAACTCTTTGATCCATTGGTTATTGATCTCCATATCTTCATCAATCTTTTTCAGAGCTTCCTATATATGATTCAAGAAATTTCAAGTAGTTAGTAATACATATTACACCTACAAAATTTTATCACCAAGCCAGAGTCATTGGTATAACCAATGCACTGAGTAAGAAATAAAAAAACCTTTAAATCTGTCTTAAACACAAACTTTTTACCATTCTTGGACTTTTGCAAAGACCAATTCTGGTACAATTTGCAGCCCCAGCTTAAGACAGGTGTCCCTTAAACTAAGCCTATACTTGGCAACAATTATTTTAATTTTCCAAATTTAAACCCAAACTTTAATTATATCACATCATAAGTTAATCTTTTAGAAAAGGAAACATATTGCCATCATTTTTATTGCCATATCCATTTATACTGGTCCATGTAATGCATCAACAGGAACCAATTCCATACATCTCTTACTTAAATAATCCCCTCTATTTTACTTGGTACAGAGAAATACCATAATTTTTGCAATTTAACAGTGACCTCTAATTTTACTTACAACTTTCCATGAACAATAGCTTTACCCATACAACAATTTGAGAGAACAACTTCAAAGAGTAAGAAATCTTGTTACCTGCAATGGAACCAAATGCAAGTTATCCTTATTTAGGGTAATTACATAAGCCATCACAGATAAGCTATAGATCTCTTAGGCTTATCGCCCTTCACTTTGTTTTTGTTCATGAACCATCAGTACTTTTCATTACCTTCCTATTTTTTCAAAGATTATAATAGTTTTCATAGCTTATTTCTCTTGTCCAGCGTTATTCAGTATTGATCTCACCTATATTTGCCATAATTCTAAGTTTATCAATGCTTTAAGTTAACTATTATTTTTCCATAAATTTGTAACTAGAATTTCGAAATTTCCTAGAACAAACCTGATGGTTCTGATCTTGAGCGCTGCTCTCTTGTGCAACTTCTCTTGTAGTCTTTTTAGTAGGAATGTACATCACATTTTGTTCTCCATCATCGGGATCTTCCATGGATCTTTTATTCTTAGCTATCACATGATTTTCAGGTGCCAGATCCATCCCACCGACATCATTTTATGTCCCCTTTGTATCTGCATCAGCTTCCTTTCTAGCTATAACCAGATCCTTGTTCTCACAAGGAGCCACAACTTTTTTGTGATATTGGAAGAATTTAGACCTCTTTGAGGTCCTAGCCTTCTCCTCTTCAATCCTTTTCCTGGTATCCATATTAAGGTCACCTTTCTTTCTAGTCATGGCTTTACTAGCTTAACCTTCCTGAATTCAATCAAGGAACAGTGCAATGCTTTCCAAACTACCAATCCCGCTAGTGTTCCGCCCATTGCCTTTGAGGAGATGGCTAGGCTTTCTGTAATTCTGTGCTAATGCATCCATGCTTTTATGTAGGCACAAATGTCATTATTACCATTTGTACTGTATCTTGAAGGTTTGTTTCTCAGACCTCCTTTCGATCTACAGATTTAAGTTCACTCCCATTTGTGTTGGGACAATTTGCCAGATGAGATTTACCAGATGGACTACAACAATCTGCTATCGATCTCCAAGCTTAGGTTACGATATTTTTGTAACCCTAATATTGTGTACATCCCTATTACTGTATATTTTAATATCCACAATCCTATAATACAATCGTCTCAACAAATTGTCAAATTCTTAGTCTCTTATTTTTCCCAATATTTTTCCATAGTTCTCTGGTTCCATATGCTTGTTTATAGTAAATATAGCTTTACACTATTTAACAATCAAAAGAACCAACACATGTACCCAGGATATGTCTTTTCAGGCTACTTCTTCCCATGAGTGTAATCTGCTCCATGTTACATTTTATCCTATTTATGTTTTGGTCCTTTGCTCAAGCTCATAGTTGCTATCCACTGTTCATTTGTGGCCATGCTTCTATTTTGATGCTCTCAAGAGCCAAACAATGTAATAAAAAAACCCTGCCTCCTTCCGGGTCAGGGGGCTTGCAGTTTTATTGAACATTCTTTCTTTTGGTATCAACAAGAGAGTAGGACGTTGTTATACTACAAGGCCCTACCCTTCCTGATTTTCCAACTTACTCTTTGCTATCTAAATCATAGTTTTCAGACTTCTAACCAAGTTATTGATATTGTATCCTAGTCCAGGGAACTTACCATTCACCATCGTGTCCATCACTCTTTTATTTATATCATATTTGTTGAATCCATTGTTCCAGAAGGCCGCAATTAGTTCTGCCAGATCCATAGTTGCTTCAATTACATCAGAATGTGTATATACATATGGCAACACCTGTGATATTATCACCTTTGATGCTTGTGTAAATGGTCTGCAATTCTCAGCTTTGATATATTTTGGAAACATTAAAGCATAGTCTTTTTCTTTTGTCAAACTTGCTAATGCTAAAGATCCCTCTATTATGGTCCAGGAACTTTATATTTATGTTTAAGAAACTGCATTCATAACCAAACTTGGTCTCTACTTCCATGTATTTTGTTTCATCTTTGATCCCCAGTACTTTCATGTTATAAATAGTGATCTTGGAGTCTTTAGAAAAAAAAGCTCTTGCAAGTTGCCACCATTCAGGATATTTAAATCATCAATATATCTTCTGGCATACTGGAATCTGTGTAGGTCAGCAAATCTGCCTGCCTTCACAAGTTTAAATATGAACCTTAATTCATATTATGCGAAGTATAAATTACGCCATGCTGGGCTACAAGCAAATGCCATGGGGATCCCTTTAATCTGTTTTCAAATCTTGTTTCCTGTTTGTAAGAAACAATGACATAATAACCATTGATTAATAGTTTTAAATGAATTCTTGTCCATATGCTTCTAGCTTACAAATTCTTTTTGTGTAGCAGCTCTTACCCATTTTATAATGATATCTTCCCCTTTCTCCTTGTATATAAGGTCAAATTTTCTCTGCTCAACTACCATATAGTCTCAAGTAAGATCTGCTATATTATTCAGGATTTCAATGAAACCTTCCTCCCCAAATTAAGGGAATAGTTTCATAACATCTTGTTATGTCAGCCGCAAATACGTCATGCACTTTTGCTGGTAAGTTTAACATCACATCATATGTGGAATTAACCAACCAGCATGGATTGATGTTCGGTCCTTCCCAAAGCCTCAATCTGGCTTTTTATTTTTATTTTCACATGATGTTTTGATGACTCAATGCACCCCGAAAGCGAATTAGAAGGTGTCGAGGTCGACTAGGACGCGCAGCCCCCACCCTAGCTACAAACACAAGTCCAATAGCTAGAACATGCATAACCCCATAGAAGAACTGTCTAGTGACCTCCAAATCCGTCTGACCCTCGGTGTCTGTCTCCTCTACCCCTATGAAACGTAAATTCAAAACTTGGCCTTGTGCGGTCGGGGCTAGTTCTGCAACCAAGTGGCATGGCCCCTCCTGCCGTGTATCCGTCCCCTTGTGTACCTCGGTCTGTACTGCAGTGTGGACATGCAGGGGCGCTTCACTCTGGACACTAGCATCAGCACATGACATCACATGAAATGGATCTTTAGTCTGTACACTAGCAACAGTGCGCAATAGCCCATCAGCAGCATGTGTGAACTTGACTGCTTCAAAATAGTGGTGTACATGTAGGTCCGCTTAACATAGACCTCCCGCCCATTGAAATATCCCTTGACTCAAAACTATGTGATCTTATGCTGGTCTGATTCCAACATAAGCAAGAGGCCACATGATGCTGAATATCGAGCAACTCGTCATGAGTCGTATGGGGTTTCACTTGCTGCCACACCAATTCTCTGGGCGTGCGGGTCATGGAAGAAGGCGAGGCTGCTGGACAGAGGCAGGTCAAAGCAGCTGGACAAATCAAGAAGAGACAAGCTGGATATGGGAGCCAAACAAATCAAAGGATGGAGGCAAAAAGTGGAGTAGGGGCTGGGATGCCAAGCAAACGGGTGTGCACAATTTTTTTTTCAGAAACCCCTTGCTTAGTAGAGTTGAAAGTGTGGCTGGAGAAGGCACCTTATAACTGGTCGGTTACCATGATATTGGAAAGCACAGGCACTGGATCGGATGTTGGCGAAGCCGTTGAAATAGATTGTGGCAAATCACAAACCAAGAAACTGGCAAAGTCATATTACCATCCTGTATAGAGCAACCGATGCTGTCTGGATAACCATGTATGGCTGTCGAATCCTGCCCGGCTGCCAAATCTTGATGCAGAATCAGGAGCTGCTGCATGCTAGGTCCTTATGCCTGGATGCTGGTTCCTATAGAAACTTCAGGGATGAAAAAGGTGCTACGAAGGCAGATCTGCTGCCAAATCCTTATGCTGGGGCTTTCTTGATGCTACCACCTGCGTCAGATCACGTGAGGAGGCCCTCAGGGCCTGTGCACTTGGGCAGCACCTGGGTGCTTAGAGAAGGCTTGAGGAACTTGAGGGAGGCACATGAGTAAAGTACTTTTCATTTTTCTTCTTAATGGTTCAAAAAACCAGGCCAAATGGCAATAGGTATTAAATCCATTTTGTAGTATGTCCAAAACTCAGTTGGTAACAAAATACCAAGTTGGAGTACAATATAATAATAAGATCAGTGTTCAAGCACTTTTCTTATTTATACTTCAGAATTTTCCACTTCAGTAGGAGTAGATTCTTCCACATAAGCCACTCTGTTTACCCCTTTTGTGATAGAATACTCATCCAAATTGTTGCTGCAAACAGTTTTCTGTATAGGGGTACTAGGCTGCACAGTAAGGTTCACCGCAATCTTAGGATCAATAGTAATTCTAGGAGGCATTTCGAGTGTTGTTTTCCTGGAATTTGCAGCCATACTATTCCTGTTTGAATTTTTCCTATTGGTGAAAGCAGGTCTGCTTCCCAAGCTTTGAAACTTAAGAATGATTGGTTTTATCACGTTTTTCCCAATGTCGGCTAACTTCTCATTGTCAAATGTTTCTTTTAAGTTTCTGTAAGTATCCTTAGCAAATTTAGTAGCCATCTCAAACATAACTTTTCGAACCTCTAAATATGCTACACCCAAGACCGCAGGTCCAAATGTACCATTGATTAACTTGGTCAATCCCACCATTTTTCCAAGTGGAGAGGTATCATGGTAAACCTGTTCCAAATTGTTCATTAGAAACCACACCCCATGGTCAAACCATATAATGTCACATCCACAATTTTTAGCTTTTTTCCCTCTACTTCGGAGATCCTTGTTGTCACATTTACATGTGAAGTATGGGCAATAAGTGCACCACATACGATTCAGGTAGAAATCATCTCTTTTCATGTTAGGGTATGCTATATGACCTTTTTGGCAAATCTGTACTCCCTTGATTTTGATGCACTGAAGGTCAAAAAAACCCATATCAAATGGGATATTTCCTTCCAACTTGTTAAAGTACTTTTCTAATTTATGTGCAGCAGTATTAGCAGCTCTGATTTCATTCTTAGTTATGCCAGCAAGGGCAGTCCATGTATCCATGTTGATAGGGGCCAAAACTCCCAGATTCTAACCCCTCCATATAGCATGATCATAAACTGCACTGTAACACTCCACAGTTTGTTCAACAATCACTAGAAAGCAAGCAAAATTTGCTAAATTTAGGTTTGGTACTTTATCCTCGGGAGCAATAGCTTCAGCATTTGCCTCTTTCATCATATCTTTATATTCCTGCTGATCCTCCTCAGTAAGATCCTTGTCAGAAAATATACAATTCCCCATCTCTTCTTGTATGATAATCTCCTCTTTATCAGTTGGTTCCTCTTCAAAGGAAGAAATAATGTCATTTGCAGTTTCAAGTGCAGTCAATCCTAGAAATATCTTGGCCATGTTATCTTTAAGACAAGTTCTATTGAAGAATATATTGTTTGCCTAATACGCATGCCAGCTGATGCTAAGAATATGCAAGAATGCATCACAAAGAATGATCCAAAGCAATAGTCGACACCAAAGCAACAATGCAAAGCAACAATGTAAAGCAACAATGCAGGTTCGCACAAATCACCTGCAAAATTAGCAATATAAAGTGAGGATTTCATTTAATGAAGTTGCATGCAGACACTAAACATTTCCATGTCGTTGCAAACCAATATTTGAAAAGTTACATTCAGACAAATTTTCACAGGCAGAAGACCTTGATACCATATCAAAAATACAAAGAATGGCAGGCAAGGCAGTAGATGTAAGATAGAGGTAAACAAGTAGTAGATAAGTGAAGACTGCTTATGAAGGACAATGTTATATAGTACAGGCTCAAGCACATCATCTCCACCCCCAGGACATGGATTCTGCTGCAAGAGCCTTTATATTATTCTTTATTTTTAAAAGTGGTGTTATATTATTTTTTCATGCCACCAGGTTTAGATTCGTAAAGGAATGCCTCACCTCACTATGAGCCTTTACCACAAGATCTATAAGCGAGATCTAAATTGACAGATTGTTGAGCAACCAAAGTTCATCAATCTTGTCATACACAACATGCATTGAATTAGGTCCTATCATTATATATTGAGAATAATGAAAAAGCAACAACATGATCGAACTTAGAAATATTACAACAATAATATACATGTTTTTATTTTGAAGCATTTCTGCTACCAATTTGGGAAATATATGCCTAAAATAATTTGTAGACCTTCCTCTCATCTTTGGAACGCATGCTCTCGCACAAAGTTATGGCCATGTTTTTAATCAACTCTCAAATTGAGACATCAAATGTATCCTATTGTTTAAATTTGGTTTTTCCGGGATTCCAAAAACTTTTTAGATTTTTTTAGGCCACTTTTCTAAGGTTATGGGAATTTTTGAGGCTGAAATCTTTTTCCGGTTATCCAAAAATTCCAAATGTTTTTCGTTGTATGATTAAGTGGGAGGGTTTTTCACTACGTTGATTTGTTTGCATGTTATCGAACACGCGTGGTACATCCACTGCATCGACACACGTTGTTGTTTCTGGGCAGATGCCGGATTTCATTTGAATGGAGATGGCAGAGAAATGTCCTGCCATCGCCATCGGCTGCATTCACTGGATGTCCTAAGGTGATTCTATGGATTTGCTTATTGGTTGCCCTCTGCAACATTGAGCCCACCGCTTTGGTGTGTGTGGGGTACCGCTGCATTGCATGGACAATATCTATAATTTGAGGATGGATGCCTCGCTACATCTCAGAGGCTATGCTTCAAATAGATGGATTATATCCTTATTGTAAGGTATTGCTCTTGGATTCTCATGTCTTCTACTTCGGTTTTTTTGGGTTAGAACAGGTTTGGGCTCTAAATATTCAAGGGAAAATCTATTTTGTCTGTCTATGCACAACATGATTGCTCTATGGATTTGCTTATTGGTTGCCCTCTGCAACACTGAGCCCACCGCTTTGGTGTGTGTGGGGCACCGCTGCATTGCATGAACAATATCTATAATTTGAGGATGGATGCCTCGCTACATCTCAGAGGCTATGCTTCAAATAGATGGATTATATCCTTATTGTAAGGTATTGCTCTTGGATTCTCATGTCTTCTACTTCGGTTTTTTTGGGTTAGAACAGGTTTGGGCTCTAAATATTCAAGGGAAAATCTATTTTGTCTGTCTATGCACAACATGATTGCTCAATCTCTGCGTTTTTAATATGGTGAAGAACTTCAACCAGGTAATACAAATTTTTTTTATCAGATCATGTATTACTCAAGTTCTATTAGGATTACAGGCCACAGTTTTGTTTTAGCCTCGCCCTTCTTGCCGTCCTCTAGAGGCAGACAGATAGATAGATAGTATTTTAACGTCACGCCACTAGGCAGCATCCAACTGGACATGTGACCACACACCACATTGCTCGGTTGGGCCCTGCCCCCAACCACCTTACATTGCGTCTGTTAGGATTTGACTCCCAACAGTACCGAGTGCGATTCTGGGCGGTCTCGAACTCGAGACCACATTGTTAAGGAACTAGTGTGTTACCACTAGACGAAGCATCTTCATCTTCAACTAGGGTAGGTTGAAATTTGATTTCTTTTATCTATCTTTTCTGCCTAATCCCAAGGCAGATGCACCATTTGGGTTCATGCAGGCTTTTCAATCAAGCTTTCTTCTCTTTCCCTTCAATTCTATGGTGCTCTATTGTTTAGTTCAGTATATTTTCAGGGTAAGTGGGAGAGCGATCTTGGTTTTCCTTTCCTTCCATGTTTTGCTGCTATGTTGATTTGTATTTGTATATGCTATCCTTAATTTGCAATTTCATTTGAAATGGTGCTTTGCAACAGGGTGATTTATTGCAGTCATGTATAGAACTAAGAATATCTTTCGCTGTCTGCGTAAGATGGATTTGAGGTACGTTTATTTGAAATCAAGGATGAGCTACGATTTCTCTGCTGTCTGTTATTCATCCAGTTAAGGAGTTTTTTTACTTTCTTGATATGTTTGATTCATCTATAGCTATTGCAGGTAATCCAACAAAGAGGAATTTTTGCATGTTGTATAGAGTTTTGTGGATTTGCAGAGTAGCCTTCCAGTTGCCACTTTTCTACTTTTAGCTAGTTGGAAGCCTCATCTAGGAGTGAAATTACATGCTATCGTCAAGGTATTTTGACGTTTCTCCATCTCTCTTTATCATTCTCAGGATTGTAAAAATGGAGTAGAAGCTGCATCTTCTTCCTTCTTTTGAGTACTTTGCATTTCATTTTCAATCTCTACGCAACTAATTATTTGGCTCTCTAAGCTTACTTTATTTGTACGTACATATACGGACTAGATTCCAAAGGCCTCATCAATAATTGCTACTATCTGCCATCTTTACTTGCACTTGCTGCATTTTCTCCTTGGATGGTATATCAGGCAGATCCAGGAAATGTTATATGTGGTGATTGCGCATTACACCTGCTAAGAACAAGCTCCATTAAACCTGTTGGCTGCATATTACTTATGTCAAGAACAGGTTGCACCTTCTCTTCATAGCTAGAATGAAGGATCTCTAATAGAATACTAGGAAAGATTACAGGTTATCAAATGTGCCTTCTTTTCCTCTGCCTATTTGCGTTGGCATGCACTCCGAAAAGCATTTTGTCTGGGCCAGTAAGCTACTGCAAGTTACAGCAACATAGATATGTGTGCATTTTGCTATTCTTACCTCTCCTGATCTTGAATCATTTGTATATGAACTTAGAGACTTTGTTGTGCATTAACTGGTGACTCTTTTCCTTTTCCATTAGCTACAGACTTGGTTATATATAGAGTAGTTGCTACTTTATGCATTGCTAGAGGAAGGTAATTCGGCAGGTCAATTCTGCACTAGAAGCATATCAGATGTATTTAATCTCTTTGTGTTTTCTAAATCCTTTGCATATGTATTTAATCTCTTTGTGTTTTCTAAATCCTTTGTTTTATGCAGATGCTTTTTAAATAGCTCCCCCAACACATAACAACCAACACATAACAACCATTGACATTAACAACCAACACATAACTACCATTGACATTAATTAACACAACCATTGGGTCCAACACATTTAAATCAAAATCTCCCTTAAACCCCCTTTGGTTTGGGTGCATATTCACACGGGGGGTGACTCCGGGCAACGAGAGCTGTTGGATAGGCATATTCACCCCTTATTCCTTAATATACACCGTACGTAAAGTTCCTCGTTTGTGGGGTATGCAAGTACAAAATTTGCTATACTGTATAACAAGATTCGCAAAATACTATAAGATTTCAAGCGGAATACTATATTGTGTTGATTTTGTACATGCAAAATACAATTATGAGGGCTACCCAAACCAAAGGGGGTTTAAGGGGGATTTTAATTTAAATGTGTTGGACCCAATGGTTGTGTTAATTAATGTCAATGGTAGTTATGTGTTGGTTGTTAATGTCAATGGTTGTTATGTGTTAGTTGTTATGTGTTGGGGGATTTAATTTTTATATGTTGAATTTCATCACAATAAAACAAATAGAACATAAGTAAAAGTTACCATAAAGATAGAGCGGATTGATCCCATTATTCTGAAAGTCATAAAGTTTGCAACACCCATACACAAACATTTTTCAACTGGAATTTAACAGCAACCTTTGGCCTCCATGGATTCTTGTGGTGAGAAACCAAAGTGGGAAACTTTTCTGCTTGTTAGCACAAGGATCTAGAAGCCTTGGAATTTGCTTAATAACTGCCTCAAAATCAAAAAATGCATGGTAATTTTTTGCAAGCTTCATTCGGAATGAGCCATAAAACAATATCCAATAGCGCAATCCTGTATTAATCAGTTGGTAGGATGTGAAAGCCTATCAAACCCGGCCGAAAAATTGATGTTTTAGCATAGATAACTTAACCAAACATATCCATATCATACACTATCAAAAAGACTCGGAGAGAGCTTTCCAACGCAATAAAAATCATCTCAAACAGAGCTCTGGATCAAAAGTTATGATAAGAAATGTGTTGCCGGCGGGGAAACTGCACTACATGCGCCCTTCAAGCCCTTCATGTGCCCATTATGCACCACACACACAAAAAGAGGGCTTTTGTTGTGAGCCATTGGTTGTTGACCATTATGCACCACACGCACAAAAAAAGGGCTTTTGTTGTGAGCCATTGGTTGTTGACCATTGGAAAACAAAAAGGGCTAAAATCAATGGCTCAGAAATGGTGCACTCTAGATGTACGACGCATTCGTACATCCATTTGAATACATCACGAAATCATAGGAAAACCTTAGTGAAAAGCGTACAAAAACACAAAGAAAAATATTAAATAGATAATATTTGGTAAATTATGTGTAAGGAGCTTACAGTGTTACATAGATTATGTTATAAAATAGTAATAGCTTTTCTTTTGTTTAGGGTTAGCTACATGTGGAGCAAATCATCTAGCCCTGGTAATTGGTCTGTTGCATTATCAGAATTCAATCAAGTACAGTAGAGGATTATCTGTGATACACTATCTTTTGTTCGACATGAAGATGGCACATCTACTAACATTTATTCTCTTGCTCAACAGATCAATATGTGCCATTGCTTAAGGTGCATAGCCACCAATCTTGAATGATGGTGGCACTCAAATAAAATCCAATATTGGATGGGTGAGCTCAAGGTATGGAGATCCATGGAGGCTTCAAAAACTCTGCCAACAAAAAACCTCTTTGTATCTTTAAAAAAACCATGTTATACATAAGCAAAAGTAGCACTTTATATTTTAGAAGGTTGCTTCATGCTGTCCATGACGTTCGTATATCTACCATGTCAAATTAAAGTGGTTAAATGGTTTTACTTAACGGAATGCGCAGCTATTATTTTCTTCAACATGAAAATCAGTTTTTGCCTTCTCACTTAGCACCGAGTGGAAGATAGAGATGATGCCTTGAATTCTGAATCCAATGTTGGTCTAGTATTAGCAACACAGATTCTGATAAGCACTTCAATAAAAGACAAATTTGGGCATGTTGTGTATACAAGGTACAAATTGTTCCTTATATGCATTACTATTCATGTGCAAAAGCAAATTATCTCTAAGATATGCCTTCGTTAACTGTTAGGCTAAACTCATTGGCACTAGCAAACTATTATTTTTCTATCTTATGATTCCATGACACTAGAGACTGTAAGATGTGTCTTTGTTAACGGTTAGGCTGTACTCATTGGCAATGTTGTATGGCCCTCATGTCAGATAAAGTTCAACAATGGTAGACAAGTAATATGTTTCTTGATTGTCATAGGTGGTGTCGCTTCATAAGTTTGCTGACTAGACTCAAGTTTGCTAATCTCCAGTTGCCCCGCAATTTCTTGCTATTCGATTGCCTATAAATTTCTTGCCATTATGAAGTTCATTACAGTAGCTATAAATTTAAGTAAAACAAATGAATTGCAAACACATGCACACATGTCATTATTTAAATTTTAACATTGACATGTAGTAATAGCAAGTGGAGTAGATAGCCATTCGAAAACATTTTCTACTTGAATTTAATGTAGGACATGAAATATCTATAGACTAGATGTATGGACACCTTGAATAATTATGGATGGATACAATTGCAATAAATTTAATCCAACTTAGACTAGAGCAAAGCAACTCAAAACACGACTTTTGACAAAGTTTGTGTTTTTACTCCTCGATTACAATATAGAAATCTTTATACCTCCAACACAATTTGCATTTTCTCCTCCAAATACGAGTCTAATCACATGTTTTTCAATTTTTCCTGAAGCTCGACAACGCTATGGATTGCCATCCTTAAAGGCAGATTCACAGGGTAAAGCAGGTTCATCACTTAAGAGCTAATAGTGTAATCTATGTTCTTCACATATAGCATGTTCTATGACATTGAACGCACAAACAAAACTCAAACCAATACTTTATTGTTTGATCACTTTCAAGAGGGGTGCACATGTAACTAATACACATGTCATAGCTAATTGCCATTTCCAACTCACAAAGAACAGGTGCATTCTTTGTTATTACAATGATGGATTGGTGTATGGTTCAATCAAGGGATGTACACTCTAGGGTGTCTTCTTGACATTTCTATCTATTTTATATTAGCTAGGTGTCTTCTTGGCTTTTGTAGTTTATATGATTATGCATTTCACATCATAGTACTTCAATAAACGGGCAGACTATACTACATGTGTCTCCTTGACATTTGTATTCTATCCCTTTCTTCGTGACCATGGTAAAGGCCTCTCGCTCATCACTATGTTGAAGACAAAAATTGCAAATCCAACTAATTATTTGAAATGCAACAAGACAAACATAAGGGATCAGGTTTAGCTTTCATAAATGTTTCAGCTTTAAAACCAACCCCCAGTCCCTACCCAAACAAGAGAAAAAAAATAAATTGTAAATTATACCACTACAAAAAACTACCATACAAACAAATAGCTCACATTGTAAGCATCATATTAACGATAACACAATGTGCAACGCATTGGATGACTCCTTGCTAAGGATGCGTAAGTAATGCACATATATTTGACTACTTTCTGTCTCTACAATAGAACCCTATTTATGCCCGGCAAATCCACGCTCAACAACCAGAATAAACATTACCATGAGATTTTCTTTCCATCGTTTCAATTATACAATCGATCTTTTAAATTTGTGGTGGAACATCAGGTATTTCAGTAGGAACAACTTAGTTCTTACAAACCCATTAGTCTTGCTCCATATCAGAAAGAAAATGAGAAGGGTTTATGCATCAAACTAACGATAATACATAATGCACTGAGCAACTCCTTAGTAACGATGCCTAAATAATGCACATATATTTACGATTTTATGTGTCGAGAATAGAACCGCGGCAATGCCGGGCACGCGTTATTAGTTTCCATTTATTTGACATGCTTACCTTAGATGTTTCAGAAACATGCACCTAGCATCATTTGTGGAACTCCATTGAGCTCTCCAAGAGAACAGAGCTCCCCTTTGAGATTTATGCACGTCACTCTAATCTGCCACTTGGATGGCTACATTAGAGTGTGTGGAAACTGCCACAATAAAGCTTCTGCTCAAGAAGGAAAGGATTGGGCATAAGGTTGCTACAATTAAAGCTGCACTTCTATGGCAAAAAGAATCATATGTAGGAGCACAAGGCCATATTTACATCTAGCTATGCAGTTTTGATAGATACATTTCATAATGTGAAGAAACATGCCTTTTTGAAAGGTAAAATCAATAGGTTATGTCTTAATAGGAAAGCAAATCATCTGTTAGATCTCTAGAGCAGTCATCATATCTACAACAAGATGTTCTACCTTATATACAACACAAAATGACAGCTACCAGAACCAAGGAACTTACAGGCAAAATAAGCAAAAGCCAGCATGCCTTTCATGAGTTAAACATTTATCCTCTCCGAACATTTATCCTCTCCTAAGACCATGCCCTTAGATCTAAATCTTTACCTTTACATAAGTTTGTTGCACAAGCTCAGTTTTACTAGTAGTACTACATGCAAGACGGTGTTGCTTTATGTAGATCAACATGTAGCATAACAAGGCAGTGCATCAGAATGGTGCACAGATAGGACCTAGAGATTTTATTAAACATTACCTGTATAACAAATTTTCCTAATTCAGACTAATTTAACAGAATTATGTAAAGACACATAGGAAAATTTCTAAATCCATTACATTTGCACCAAATAATTGAGTTTTAAAGAGGCAGTCCTAGCATGCCTTGTCGTCACCAAATTATAGCAAACATACATTAGCACACCCTATAGAACCGAATGATGGACGTCAAGAGCATGTCTGAAATATCCTTATGGTTCGCAAATGCTGGCATACACCTATGGCTGCTTGCATAATGCAGTTCAGAGATATAAAATTACCTTACTCTTGCAAGAATTCTGTTGGTGAAACACATGCTCTCAAGTCGATCAGGCCATCACTTTATGCAATCTATGAGTTCCCTTGCATATTCGGGCGAGCCCGATCTGGAAACAAACTATGAAGGCATTCCTTTTTTTTGTTATGATCTCTGGCCCTCCATTTAGAATGTTCTCTTCTTATTCCTTCATCTACATTAATCTATACCATTCATGACGTATATTCATAGCATATTTTAAAAACAATACAAGCTCGCCTAGGGTTTGCCCTTTGGGCAACCCAAAAAGTGTACAAAAAGTACAAATGAAATGGGCTTTCAAGATGTATATGTTGACAAAACTTCCATAATAAAGTCAATATCATTTTATAAGTGAAATTACTGTAACAAATATTTGAATTGCAATATTTGAAGATGTTTAATTGTATTGACCAAAGTTGTTCACTTAACATTTAGCCTATATAAGTTAATCATTGCATAACTCGTTGAATTCTCTATAGAGCTATCCAGTATATGATCAAATCCGGACATGCTATACTGAGTTGGTCAGGCCTGCCCAGGCCATCCGCTACATGTGATATTGAGCATGTCTTCGGTATGGATGCTAAGGTCATGGATATACGGGAATAGTTAAGTCCCCGGACACACACCTGATATGTATATATATTCATGTTTGTACAGTTTGACACAGCATTCTTATTACTGCAATGGTATTTTCCTCGGGGCGGGAGTTCTTTAATCTAGACAATAATAAGTCTACTACACTCTTTCATTGAGTTCCATGGGTCGACTGGTCTCCTTGGACGATAAAAACCATTCTATTCTATTCTATTCTACTCTCCTCTACTCTATTCTATTCTATTCTATTCAATTCTATTCTATTCTATTCTAATATTGCGAAAAGGTCTATAAAAACCATAAAATATAAACAACACATAAAGATCTACAAAAATCATAGAACATAAGTAGCAAATCCCATAATACATCGCTAAAAAGAGACATCCAATATTGAATGTCAACAATGTGATCTAGATATCTTCCCCTTTTTTTTTTGTAATGTTATGCCTCGCAATAATCTTTGCAATCATCTTTTGGGTTAGCAACTAGGAGGTCTTGTGTTTAACTCTTGGAACATTTAGGGAACCGTCATGTATCCATATGGGACGTTGCCTTGTGGTATAACGTATAAAACACTATCTATTTATCCATCTATCCATCCAACCATCCATCTATCTTGCTAAACCGCCAATATCATCCTCATTCCTATATTAATTTACAGCATACAGATGACCTCTCTTCTTTGTCATTACCGTTCTTATCCAAATGGTGCTCCTTTTCGACCTAAAATAAAACAATTATGAATTTAGAACTTAAAAATATATTAGCATTGTGAAGAACACAAGTAAAGTTTGATTAAAACCTCGACATAACGATCTTCTAGCTATTGTTCTTCATGCACGTCTTCATCTTCATCCTCGTCCATAGTCACACCATGACCTGATCCTTTTCTCAATTCCGATCCATTATGATATCCCTAAAAAAGAATATGACACACGAAAATGATAGAATAATAAAGAAATATATAGATACTATGATGTCATACCTTATTTTTCTTTTGTGTTTGATTCCTTGCCTTTTTTTTTTTTTTCTTGGGTGTTGTAGATGGTGATGGTCGGTTTGTACAGCAGTAGAGTTGCAGTTTTTCTGTGAGTTTGTTGTGGAGTGTCGAGGTATCGCTGTCTCTTTGGGGCAGTTCTCCTTCCTCCTCACTTGATTTGTAACATTACACTTCTTTTAATCTATTGATGACACAGTTCTTCAAAAAAAAAAAAAAGTAAATGCATTAAAGATAGAGTTGAATTGCTTACAAGTAAAAAAAAAAAACAACTTATTCATTGACTTACAGATCATGGCTTTTGTCCATCCTCAATTATCAGTTTTCTATATGCTTTTTTGTCGAAGACTTGGTCCCTCGAGTACAAACCCCAATCTTTGAAAATTGCATTAAAACAATAATCTAATTAACACTCCACCGTTGAGCATAAGAAATGAAAAGACTAAATATCTATTATACATGTGCTGCATGTATTCCATTATATCCCCCTCTTCATATTCTCTAGCAACTCAAACTCAATTTTATTGAAACTTTAAATCTTTTTCATATCTATTCCGTGTGGTTAGATACAGTCAATAGTAGCATCAAACGTATCATCAATGGTAGAGTTAGAGTTAGAACCGATAACAGAGCCACTATAGAGTCAGAATTAGAGGTCAACGTTAAAGTCAGACATAGAGTCAAGCCTCTAGTTAGATTCAACACCCACATTAGATTCACACATAGCATCCATGGTAATGGCAGAACTAGAGTCAGATGATATGTATGCTTGAACCCAATGCTAAGGTCAAAGCTATCATTGACTTGTAGTGCATTAGCTCATCATAAACTAGATTAAATTGATAGAAGGTCATTCATAAAGTCAAACACAATCAGAATTAGCCTTGAAAAATGACCACAAACATTGCAATTAACTATAAAATACTATTTTCACTTCAAAAAACAACAAAAATAACCATTGGATGCTATGGCTGAGAAGTGATAATAATTTATGTTAAGGGAGTACCCTTGACAAAATAACAATATTATCAAATACTAGAAATGGAGCCCAACGTTGCTGGACATAGCTAGGAACTGTAAATAATACACTGGAGCAATTGTTAAATAAATACACCTCACTATTTCCCTCTTCCTTTTTTTCACTTCTTTTTTCCACCGTCTCTCTTCCTCTTTTTCCCATGCTCTTTTCCCTTTTGCCTCTCCTTTTCTTTTCCCTCTCCCTTTTCCCACCCTTTCTCCCCTCCCCTTTCCCAAAGATTCCCCCCCCTTTTTTTCTTTTTCTCATGCCTTTTTCCTTCTCTTCTCACCACCCTTTTCCTCTTCCCCCTTTTCCCTTCCATTTTTCTCGTGTCCTCGCCCTTTCCCTCTTCTACTTTTCTTGGTAACCTCTTCCCTCTTCCCTTCCCCATTTTTCCTTTAAAATTTCCTCTTCTTTTTTTATCAAATTTCTATTTGCCCTTTCCGTTTTCCTTTACCCTCCCTTTTTTCCTCCCTTTGCTATTTTTTCCTTTCTTTTTTTCTTTTTTCGTTTTTCCATTCGCCGCGTTTTCCTTTTCCTTTTTTTCTATTTTCCTCTTCTTTTTTGTTCCCCTCCCATTGCCCCGTCTTATTTCATTTTACCCTTATTTTTTCTCATTTTCCTTTTCCCATTTGCCTTTCCCCACACTTCCTTTTTTTCCATTCTCTTCTTTGTTTCCCCCATTTTTTTCACCTTTACCTTTTTTATTTTCCTATTCCCCCCTTTTCCATGTGGCTTTACCAAAAACATCTGCATATGATTCGAGATTTGCTTGTTGAACCTAAAAGGTTCTGGAATAGGCTTAAGCCACAATTGAATCGGGGACCTTTGTTTTTGGATGTAGAGAAGTTGCTAGGCCAGGTACAAAAATTGTATCATGTTCCAGGATTGGAAGATAGTGTTAGCATACAACATTTCACAGATGATAAATGGGGTTTTTCAATAAATGATATTGATATGGGACTGCAGAAACTGGCTAATGGGAAGGCTGCAGGATGCAAGTGGCTTAGTAGCGAGATGTTTAAATGGGGGTGAGAAGACCGCGAAAATCCTCCTCAAAGGCGATGAATGCACGGTTTTTGGGATGGGTTTCCACGGTCATAAGCGGTCTGGGGTTGTCCCTTTGCATAAGTCCGGAGATGTAAGCGATCCGGGGTAATTATAGAATGATTATGATTAGTAGTCTTTTGCAAAACTTTTGCAACTATGGTGAATAGCAAAATCGGTGGGGTTGAAATTTGAAGAAACTAATGTCCAGAACCATGGGACAAAGCGGGCTTTAGGCCCAAAAAATCTACCATAGACCATTTAGTGACACCTGCGACGATGATGGATTTGGTCACAGGGGACAAGGAAACCTCTATATGCCCTCTTTGTGGATTATGCCAAAGCATTTGACACGGTGAGACGCGAAATAATTTATGGGAAAGAATGGATAAACTTGAGTACCAAATGAACTGAGACAGAAACAAAAACCGCTATATGAGAAAGTACTAGTTAGGTTATCATTTCCCTATTACGAAGAATGTAAAAGAAGTAGTAGTTAGTAATATTGGTGTTAAGCGTATCGTCCTATGTCTCCCACGTTATTTGGTTTATTTATTGATCAATTTGGAGGAGTGGGTTTTGAGCTACGGGGAGATGGCATGGCATTGGGCCAATATGTGATGTTGCTACTTCTATATCCGATGATGTAGTAATTCATCAAGGTCGATTGATAGGTATGCGAGACGCGATCCGGAGGCTTTAGTGACTTTTGTGATAATAAGGGTATGAAGGTGAATATGGCCAAGACCAAAATGATTGTCTTTGGAGCCCTTAAAGTGGACCATCTTAAGTTCTCGCTATAAAGGTGAGCGGTGGAAATAGTGGACTCATATAAATATTTGGGCATCCAGTGGATAAGAGCCCCAGTTGGAACCAAAGGTGGAACAAAAGAATCAATGGTGGCTTGAAAGCACTCTACAAAGATGCAAAGTGCCAAAGCTGAAATTTGAATTTCAATTTAAAAAGACATTATATGCTATGTTAGTACAATGGGTACTATTGTATGGTTGTGAAGTGTGGGCACCGGCTTTGGCAGATGATGACACTTGGAGGAAAATGGAGAAGGTTCAAAAAAAAGTTTTTAGAAACGAACCGGGTGTTAAGGCACGCACCCCATATGATATGTTATTGGTGAATGTGGGATGATGAGTTTAAAAGTTTAAGCGCTATGTAGGGCAGCTTGCTTATGTATGTAAAGAATGCGGCTAGGGGACAAAACTATGTCATACCCAATATGGCTTTGGAAGCAACTAGACATAAGGGGTGGTATGCGAGAGGTGGAGATATGGATGAGGAGATGGGATCTAGATCCCCATGAACTTCTTGCACACCATGATGACCTTAGATCCCAGGTGCAAGAGCATGTGGTAGAAAAGTCATGGCGCCGCCGAAGTGAAAAAAAAGAATATTATAGGCGGTTTATTAACCCTCATCCGTTATCACCGAAATATCTTGAGATGGGGATTGCAGTTAAGTCCGTGCATGCAATCGGCAGGATCGCACTTAGTTCACACAAAGTTGGGCGTGGAAGTAGGGCGTTGGAATCATATTCCACATGCTTTAAGAGTATGTAAGCCGTGGTATGAATGCCGTTGAAGATGAAGTACATACGCTTTTAAGTTGTCCAAAGATACACATATCTCGTGGGAGTAAGTATCAAGTTACTTGTGATAATTTGAGAGATTTTTTTGATCTACCAAGCACTAAGATAGGACAATTCATTATAGAAGTGCTTGAGCGTCGAGACCATTTATTGAAATTATCTAATTGTAAGGAGAGAACTGATGATGAGTGGGAGGGAGCTAATGCATTTCTATCTGAGGATGCATTAGAAGATATTTTCTACAATGTTGAATGTACTCGGTGAACGTCTCATAGGCCTGGTGGCCTGCAGGCGTGATATTTATATACATTTCATTTTCATTTCATATATACATTTCATTCCCTTTTCCCATCTCTTATTTCGCCTCCTCTTTTTTTCCTTCCTTTTTTCCTTTATCTTTTCGCATTTTCCTTTTCTCCCCTTCCCTTCGCTTCCCTTTCCCCATCCGCTTTTTCTTTTCCCGATAGCCTTTTTCCCTACCCTATTCCTCCTTTCCCAACCCTTTCTCTCTTCCCATTTTTCCCTTCTATTTCTCCTTTCCCCCTCACTTTTCCTTTTCTCTTTCCCTTTCCCTTTCCCTCTTTCCATGCTCTATTTCCCTTCCCTTTTCCCCACCTTTTTTTCTTCCTATTTTTCCCTTCCCTTTTCCCACCCTTTCCCTCTTCTCATTTTGCCCGTGCCCTTTTTCCTTCCTTTTCCTCCTTCTTTGTTCTTTTCCCTTTTCCTTTCCCCATGCCTTCCTTTTTCTGTTTTCCTCACTCTTTCCCTCTTCCTTTTTTTTTTCACTTCTCTTTTCCACCGTCTCTCTTCCTCTTTTCCCTATGCTCTTTTCCCTTCCGCCTCCCTTTCCTTTTTTCCCACCCTTTCTCCCCTCCCCTTTCCCCTCCTCCGTTTCTTTTCCCTTTTCTCATGCCCTTTTCCCTTCTCTTCTGACCACCCTTTTCCTCTTCCCATTTTTTCCTTCCACTTTTCTCGTGTCCTCGCCCTTTCCCTCTTCCACTTTTCTTGGTAACCTCTTCCCTCTTCCCTTTCTCCCTTTCTCCCTTCCTTTTCTTTTTCTTTCCCCTTACCTTTTCCTGTGCGTTTTTCCTTTCTTTTTCTACATTCCCTCTTTCTCTTTCCCCCGCGCCTTTTTGCCCTCCACTTTTTTCCTTTCCTCCTTCTTTTCCTTTTTTCCTTTTCCCTTTCCCCTTAAGAGATAAAAGCGATGGGAAGTCGTGCGATAAATCTTGGCTTCGGATGCAATTAGATGATCTCAGCCGACCAAATTAGGGTTTGATTCATGACATTGCTATAATTTTATAATATAAAAAGAAGATTATACGTATTTTATGTCTTCGAGGCCACCGAGAGTCACATTAAATGTAAGATGGTTAGATCGTTAGGACCAGGGCCCAATAAAGCAATGTTGGTGTGGTGTGTGCGTCATATGTCCAATCAGATGCTGCCAATGTGGCATCATATAGAATTTGCTTCTTCTTCTTCTTCTTCTTAAAATTATGAAAGATCTAATTATTTTTCATAGTGTTGCTTGACCACGATTACAAACCATACCAGAACTACAATATATATATATTGAAGTATGGTGGGTTTTCTATGTGAGTGCACACCAAACTGGGTGTAAGTGAGATCACCAATTGCGTGAAGCAAAGCTGTGATACATATATGTAGAAGTTGGAGTTAAAGATCATAATAATTTATTTATTTATTTATTTTTTTTTTGGAGGGGGGGAAGGGGGGAGATGGGGGTGTTTAGTGAAATCTTTAATAGCCAACACATATCCCTTTATATTATATATAACATTATTATAGACAGATATGACATAAGTGCTGATATCTTACATGTTAGGTGCCATAGCTAAGAAAAAACACACGTGACACATAGGAGATATGTTGTGTCACCATATAATACGTGACACCAATGGCATATATGTCATGTGACTCCTATTTATATACAATAACATGTGACACATATATGACATATTGTGTCATCATATAACATGTGACGCAAATGGCACATAAGTCATTTGACACCTACGCCATATACAATGACATAAGCGTTGACATGCGACATGTATGAGCACCTCATGATATAAAACACTTCCCATGGACAAAATGTAACACAATTGTCGCATGATATATCATATAACTCCATAAGTAAGACATATAATGTGTTGACGTATATGCTTTTTGACGTTGCCCAAGGGGCTAACCCTAGGGGTGGGAGGTGAGGAGTTGGTATATGCCATAAAATATGTCTATTTAACGAGTGAGATCTGCTCTGGGGGGCGGGAGAATGTCACACAGCTCCCTGTTGCTAAACTAATGTGTGATCAAGCAATCTAATCACGATTAAGCCCTTAGATCGAGGCAAGCAGGTAAGGCTCTCACATTACTTCTTTAGATCTTAGATTTTTTCAATCACACCAATATCCTGGATTGGTATTCCCACATCATTCACCTTTCTGCCATCTGCCATCAAATCACCCATATTCTCTCCCTCTTTTCACGTCCCAATACCATCCGTGGTACTTCGATGCCCTATATAATCTTCCGGCCGGATGGTCTTCCCCCCAAGATGCAATCCTTCATACCTTTTCCACCTTTAAGCACTGAGGGAAAAAAGATATTCTTCACCAGCAGCAGCTTCTGCTCGAAGGAAACTTGGCCCCAATCCAATTTGGAGACTTTACCTCCTTCATTCTGGCAAAAATGGCCCCAAATTTGCTCCCATCTTCCTTTCCAGATAGACCTTTCTGGGATTGCTACGGCCCTCAGAACGAGAGCATCAGCAATACATTTAACCGGTGGATTCAACCTTATAAAGAGGACAGCGCCATTAAAAATAATATTCTGATACTAAAGAAACACAATCGGCCTACCTACAGACATATAAGATGTATTGATCTCAATCCTGAACTCTGTAATTCAAGGCTTAAACATCTTTCTTCGCATGTTGTCATTGGTTGGACGGAGAAAGAGGGGATAATTTTGGGTAACGTCTCCAAACAAATTGGTGCTATTTCCAAATCAATCCAACCTCAATTTATTGGATCAGGTTTCTTTTTTTCGTCATTGAATTTTAGTTAGAACAAGCAGCGGAACATATCCTCAAAATGGCTCATCTTACTCATCTGGGATTTAGGCTCAAATTTCAGAAATGGTCAAATACCAATTTGATCCTTTAAAGTCTATGTCTCTCATGCACACTACTTATGTTCATTTTCATGATCTTAATTTGGTGTTCTGGGACCCAGAATGTCTCAAGGTTATTTTCTCTTCCATTGGTGCTTATATTTCAACGAATGTCGGCCTATTTTCCTAGAACTTACCTTCCAGGATATGTTTGGATTGAATCAATCTTTGCTCCTAAGATAGAATGATGACATATTCAACAAAACTTGGACTTATTCAAATTTAATAGATAGCATTTCAAGGATGCCATTATAAGAATATATGTATTGTTTAATTATTTTTTATTGTTATAATTTTTATAAATTCTAATTATATAAGTTTATCTTTAAATAAACACTTTAATAGTTATTTTAGTATAAAATTCTTTTTCAAACTAATTTTATCTATTTAGAATTAGCTTTGAAGCGGGAATGCCCAGATTTGAAGTAACAGACGAAATAGGCAGAGAACAAGCCACCATAGCTGAGGATCTGCGAGCAAAATTTGAGGTGGGCATGCTTGTCTGGTTACCAATACTGCAAAAATATCCAAGAGTGGTTTGCACCGATGGAACAGGAGTAGAAGATTGAATTGGGGTTGTAGCCTGCATTGATCTGTTAGCATAAAAAACATAAGGAATAATGGGGCTGGCCGTACCTTGGCTTTAAGAAGCAGAACCCGTTGTGGTAACAATTGTACAAAAGTAGCTAGACCACGAGTTGGGCTCCCAAAACTAGTCTGAATATCTGCGGTATTTGTGTTGCATTGAATAGAAGAGGTTTGTGCATAAGTGGATGCATTTCTTTCAAATTGGTCCACTAGATCCAAAAGGGCTTCATCTGTAATTTGTAGATCAGGAATTGGTTCATTAACAGAATCACGAATTACCTGGGCTATTTGATGATAAGTGATAAGTTAAAAATATTATGAGAATTTTCACAATTTACAAATTTTTATACTTTTAAAATCACTTTAAGAAAAGTTTTAGGTTGAAATTAATTAAATGATAAAGTTAACAGTTTAATAATAACTATTGAATAATTTATTATTGATGAAATAAAATATATTGAAAATTAATCAATAATAAGCTATTCAATTTTCTTTTTTAATCGAAACATAAACATAATGATACAGAGTTTAAACATAAATGTAATCATTTAATTAATGTCAATTTAGAACTTTCTTTAATTTAAGAAAAATAGCATTTTAATCATACAAAATTTATCTTAGACGAAAATTTAATTCTAAATAGATTAATTCTAAATAGATTAAAGTAAAAATTAGTTTAGAAAGTAATTTTATGCTTTGATCAATAAGAGTAAAAATATATATAATTTTATCATATTATCCTTCACGTATATCTATTAGATTTGAATAAGTCCAAGTTTTGTTAAATATGTCATTATGGATTGCCGCCCGTCTGCTCAATTCGCAGGAAAAGGCTACATGGTGGTGGGAAATGTATCCATGTTTTTGTAGAAGAACCCTACTCAGCTCAGAGAGGGGTTAAAGATAAACTTTCCATGAAGGATGCTCCTGCTTATGGTAGATCAAGAAATGGTAATGCTAGGAGAATTTGAAGGCATCAACTGATCAGAGAGAAGATAGCCCTAGTCAACAAGGAACTGGAAGAGACATATAAAAATAATAAAAGCCGGGTACACACTCAGACTACAACCAACTCGGTGAAGGTATTAAATAAGGGGGTTGTCGCCAAAGGGGTCTCCTCCAGCACAGATGCCATGGTTAAAACTTACGATAGAAATAAACCCCCGGGGCAGATACAATTTGACAAAGTTTGCTTGATCAAAGCTAAGTATGCCCAGATAATGGAGACACCAGGACTGTGGATTCGTAAGAATGAACTCTTTGAGGTGCAGCAATCGTATAGCCCACCTCAAGTTTCTTGGGAGAGGGGCTCTGTTCAACAATTAGGAGGCTCTCCACCCCTCCATGCAGAATCTGAAAGGGAAGAAACTTCCTCTCCCGTGATATGTAAAAATCAATTTCAAGTTTTACAGGACCTTGACGAAGACTTTGACTTTGAGGCTGACTTATCGAATTCTGAAGGAAAGGAAGGAGCTGGCAAGATCATGGAATCATGGAGCTGGCAAGATCATTCAAACATGGAAATACCTCTTCCCCAATCCACTCTTTCCCCTAATATTGTTGTTGACCTCTCAGTGGACTCCTACACCAACCACACCACTCTCAATTTTGGCCTAGCCAGAGCTAAGTTTTCTGACCTCTTGGTGGACCGCACACCCATAAAAGAATTATATGGAACATATGGCAAGTCAACTGTCGACCTAATAAGCAAGATAGTGTCTGATGCAGTGGATGAAGTGACCATTACTGGAGCTCCCAAGTTAGGTGAGACAAAGGACAACGTGATGGGGAAGAATTTGGATGTTGAGCTTGTCCAGGTAAGTAATCATGACCTTCCCTGTATTGATCCACAAGATGCTTCTCAGGCAAGCCAGAATTCTAGTTGAAAGCGGATCCCCTCTTCTCTATCTCCTGATATTGTGACCCCTACTGTTGCTATGTACTATGTCCCTTCATCAGATCAGGCTCCAAAAAATAAGAGTATCCAGTTAGGTCTATAAGCTCTGCAGGATAATATTGATGGCCTCAAAGGGAAAGCTAGGAGCTGAATATGACATTATTGTCCCTGACTCAGAAGAGGAAATTCCGAACAACCCTTTGCATGTTATCTCCAACACTTTCCTAAGGTCTATTAAGAAGAGACCAAAAGGCAGAATCTAATCCCCTTAAGACATTATGCCTCAAAGAAGAATTTGGACCACTCATATAATACCAGAAGCAAAGCCTCCTTGAATCATGTGGGTTGTTAATTGCCTTTCTTCTGCTCCTGTCTTACCTTTCTTAAATGAGAATTCTTGCCTGGAATTTAAGAGGGATAAAGTGCCCTACTAAGAGGAGAAGATTTATTGCCTATGTAAGGGAACTTAAGGCTGATATCATTATGATCCAGGAACATAGGCACCCTGATCTTGAATCTGCCAACCTAGGGGAATGGATCAGACCCGGGATGTCTTCTGCCTACATCCCTGCAGATGGGACAAAGGGTGGCCTTGCAATTTTCTGGTATAATTACCAGGTGAACAATACTTTTATTAGCCCCTCTAACAGATGGATTTGTGTTACCTTCAATATTATCTATGCCTCAACTGACCCCTATGAGAGGGAGCCTATGTGGAGTGAAATTGATAACTAGATGTCCACCCAGCTGCAGGTGGACAATTGGATTGTTGGAGGGGACCTTAACAAAAATGTGGTATGTGTATAATCTTTAATGCATAAAGGGCCATGTAGTTGGTAGATTAAAGATGTAATTGATAGAGAATTGACAATATACCATCTTTCTATGTATATCGATTCTAGGAATTAATAAGGCTATAGGAACAATATTTCATGTTAGATTAATTAAAAAAATACTACCTCCTTCCGTAGGATAAAGCTGACCTTAATGTTTTCAAAGCCCACTGCTGATGAAGCTGTAACTATAGGGAGGGATGACACCTACCATTACAGCAGAGGTCAGTCCCTGCCCTATTCTTTTTCAGAACTCTTAATCACATGAACTATCAGAGGGTCGTACCTTTAGCCAACATTAACGAGAGTTGTTGAATTCTTGTAGAAGCATACTTGTGAGTACTTGAGTCTCGAGAGTGCTCCAAATATAATACATAATTTTCTTTTTAAAGCAACCATCAAGTCAGTGCAATGATTGGTTGCGGAGTATCAGCCAAGAGGCAAATATGATTTACAGCCAAGTGGCAGATACCAATACCAAGTGGCAGATACCAATATGGTTGTGGATCATCATCACCACCTTATGTAATAATAGACATTCACGAGGTTGTACCCTATGAAAGATAACACTTTATTCCATAGATAACACTTTGTTCCATGCAGGAAACACTAGCACATGCAAAGTATCCTGTGAATTGTCACATGACATCTTATTAGTAATCACATCACTTAAGTAGAAGTACAATATAACCACATCAATCTATTAAGGTAATTAACTAAATACTTGAGTCCAAGATCTCAATGACCCTGGTATAACCAAGGACCTGAAAGCAACAACCAACTAGCCATGACATCTACCAAAGGTCAATCCCTTCGGTAGTATGATCAGACCATACTGGGATCTAAGTCCATGATGGCACCGCATTCTAGTACATCAAGTATTTAGTTAATAACCTACTAAAACTAATGTGTCAAACTAGACTTAAATCCAATGTGCCATAGATTACACAAATGTAATAAGCAATCTTGCCTCATGCTGCATACAAGTTTTCAAATATGAACATAATATGAACAAGTTAGTTCATAATCTAGCCAAATTATTTTGAACATGTCTTAATGCATGTGAAACAGGTTATAGCCTCAACCTTTCATTGGGTTCCATATCACTCCCGGCTTCCCAGGTCATTGGGACATCCTAGGAACATCATCCCGGAGTTCGGAGTTCATTCACATAATCTCAATACTTTTTTGTGCATTTTGCACACAAAAAACTTTAGCAAATGCTTATTTTTGTCAAGATGAAGGTTCCCGTGATTGAGATGGAAGGCCAAGATTAAGTGGTGCAAATTGAGGGCCAAGATTAAGTGGTGAAGATGGAAGGTGTAGATCAAGTAGTCTAATTGAGGGTGTAGATTAAGTGATTCACTGGAGGGTTGAGATTAAGTGTGCTAGGAGCTTGAACGACTTAGATTGAACTTTATTTTGTATAATTATTTTGAAAAAACAAAAGATCTCTCTCTCCATATTTGAGAGCGATGATGGATACGGTTACAGGAACAAGGAAACCACTTTATATGTTATTTGTAGACTTTACAAAAGCCTTTGACATGGTGGACAGAGACAATTTATGGGAACGTATGGAAAAACTGGGGGTGCCAAATGAGCTAAAGCAGGCAGTCAAGATACTATACGAGAAGGTACTTGAAGCTATCCTTTCCATATTTTAGAGAAGGCCATGAACCAGTAGTAAGCAATGTAGGTGTGAAACAAGGGTGCCCCATGTCTCCTACTCTTTTTGGGATATTCATAGATCAACTAGAAGATTGGATAATGCAGAACGGAGGGGACGGTATGGTTCTGGAGAGGTTTGTGGTGTTTTTACTTCTCTATGCGGATGATGTAGTGCTTTTGTCAAGGTCAATTGCTGGAATACAGAAACATTTAGATGGACTTGCAGAATTTTGTGATCACAAGAGTATGAAAGTGAACATGGGAAAGACCAAAATAATTATGTTTGGGGCAAACAAAGTGGACCACATATACCTTGCTTACAAAGGGGAATCGTTCGAATTGGTGGACTAATATAAATATCTAGGGATACAGGTTGATAAAAGTCCGAGTTGGAACTATGCTGTAGAGCAGAGGATAAATGGTGGGCTGAAGGCATTATATAGTATGCAGCGTAGCAGTAGAAAAAATGAGATATGGAACTTTCAATTGAAAAAACAGTTATATGGGGTTCTAGTGCAAACAGTACTGTTATATGGTTGTGAGGTATGGGCTCCGGGTTTGGAGAGGAGACTTGGAGGAAGCTAGAAAAGGTACAGAAGAAGTTTCTCAGAACAGAGCTGGGTGTTAAATCACAGACACTGTACGACATGCTATTGGCCGAGTGCGGGATGACATCACTGCAATCAGAAGCCCTATGCCGAACGCTTAAGTATGTATGCAAAGTGCAGGAAATGCCTTAGAGGCAACAAAATGTAAGGGATGGTATGCCGATATACAAGATTGGATGAGAAAGTGGGATTTGGACGTATCAGGACTGGACGAACATCATGGGGATATTAGGGAGTGGGTAATGGAACATGTTATGGAAAAATCATGGAGGGTGCCAGAAGTCAAGAAGGAAAACTACAGGCAGAATATCAACCCACAGTTTCAGGTTCCAAGATATTTGAGAGAAGGCGTGTCAGTAAAGTTAAGGCATGCAATCAACAGAATGAGACTTAGTTCACATCATTTTGGCGTTGAAGTTGGGCGCTTGAGCAATATTCCACATGAGCTTAGGCTCTACAAGCTATGCAATATGGGAGTGGTTGATGATGAAATGCATGTGCTTTTACAGTGTCCGCAATACAAAGACATCAGAGATACATATAATATTGTTTGTGGCAACTTGATAGCTTTCTTTGATATGCCAGGTAGCACAATCGGTGACTTTATTGTTAAAATACTAGATCATAGGGAGATAATGCTAAAGAAACTTGACATTCAAGAGATACAAGAGGATGAGTTAGAGGGGTCTAGTGCGTTTCTTTCAGAGGATGCACTAGAGGATATATTTTACAATCTGTAAGTGTATGGTTGAGCGTCACATAGACCTGGTGGTCTGCAGACGCATATATTTATAAACATTTCATTTCATCTCTCTCTCTCTCTCTCTCTCTCTCTCTCTCTCTCTCTCTCTCTCTCTCTCTCTCTCTCTCTCTCTCTCTCTCTCTCTCTCTCTCTCTCTCTCTCTCTCTCTCTCTATTCTTAATATATATTTATCATATATCCACCGGGATTGACTTGTTTGCCCGAGCTCACTTGTTTCTCTAGCCGAGAAACCTTTGTTTCTCCTGGCCAGGTCATGTGCTTTGATTTAACAGGGAACCCAGAATCCACTTGAGCTTCGTGCTATCTCGTCCGGAACCCAGCCACTTGAGATTTGTGCTGATTCATCTGGAAACAGGGGTAGTGTGCTAAGATAGAGTCGCCCTTTTCTCATGCTTCTATTTGTGCCCTGTGTTTTGACAAAGATCGCTTTTTCTGGCCGAACGGTTGCTCGATTTATCAGGGAACCCGTGGTATGCGATTTGTCCAGAAACATGGGATTAGAAACGAGGGTTTAACAGCCAGGCGATTCCCGGAAATAGGGCGCACCACTTTCGGGACTTGTCTTTGATTTGTCCTAAATGAGGGATTAGAACAAGGGTTTAACAAATAGGCAGCAAAAAAAAGGGGCAAAAGCAAGATGCGATGGCACAAAAAGCCCAAGAAAAACTCACTGGTGAGAGCCCCATATGGTAGCCGCTCTCCCCGCTGTGGTAGCTGAAGAGGGCGATCCTACAGGGGCTAGAGTTACAAAAAAAGATCTGATGGAAGCAGTGTTGTAGATGAGGACAGCTATGGAGGTCTCTACGATCTCAATGAAATCATCAATGGAGGGATCCGTCCAAAATATAGTTAGTGATCTGAAGAATTTTTTGCTTGCTCATGTACAAACAGAATTAGAGAAATGCCAAAGCAAGATGTTTGCTGAGCTTGAGCAATTTAAGCAAGGGCTTACATCTGAATTTGAAAAGTTTAAACAAGAGCTCATGAACAGTGACAGTGACAACGAAATTGATGACACAGAAACAGGACCCACGAACATGGATGTCGCCATAATTCAAAATCAATTGGCATCCTTTATGGAAGAACAAGAAAAGAAAGAGAAAGCACTGAACATTCGCTTGATTGGCATACCTGAACAAGCAAGGGAGAGAACCAGAGACATTGTCCAGGTTTTTTGTGCGAACGAGCTTCAGCTGATAGATACCATTATTGTAGATGCATTTCGGATTGGAAAGCAAGGTGACAGAGACAGGCACATCATTGTTAAATTGGGCTCCAAAGAGGACAAGATCAGCATATTGAAAAAGAAAACCATGCTCAAAGGGAAAAAAAATCTGGATCAATGACGACCTTACCAAAAAACAACCTCAAGAACACAAGGAACGATTGCATATCGTCAAGGAAGCAAAGCAAGCAGGGAAAAAGGCATTTTGGAGACGCGGCAGGGTGGTAGTGGAGAATCAAGATGACACATAGGTAAGCGAGACCACCAGCATAATGTGTTGGAATATCAACTCTATTAGTCAGTATAAAATAGAGGTAGTAGGTGATTTATTTGCAAATGTAGATATCTTGTTTTTCCTGAAAACATGCGAAAATGAAGAGAAAAGTTTACCCGACATACAAGGATTCATTTTGTTACACTCAGTTTGGTATAATAAAGGTTGGCGCCTAAAAGGCCATGGCGGGATAGCATGCTATGTAAGATTTCACTTGAAAAAAATGGTCAAAATAGTTGAAGGAATGGGTTCAAAGCAACATATCTGGGTTGAAATACCTGGTCAAAAAGGTAAGGTTTTTGTGGCAGGATGTTATTTTCCTCCAAGGGAATCGCCAGTGTATAATACAGATCACTTAGACAGAGACGACCCCTTTTTTAGTTTGGAACAGGATGCTCTTTCTTTGATGTCGCTAGGTGACGTTCTCTTACTAGGTGACTTTAATGGGCGTATTGCTAATAAGCAAGCAGCTTTAGCCAGCTTGGAAGGGAAACCCATGTGGGTTGAAATGCTTGATGACACAGAGATGTACCAGAAGGGTTGGAATAGAACTACTGCAGACAGAATCAGATGGCCTACGCCTCAAGGCAAGCATGTACTCAATATGTGGAATTGCTTATATAATGGTACACGGATATTTTCTGGCACAGATAAATGCACATGCAGAAGTGCTAGTGTTGTTGACCTTGTTCTTGCTAAAGCTCAGTTTGTGGATCAGGTGAGGCATATATCTATAGGGGAAGAGATGGAGAAGATCTCAGATCATGTTCCATTAGCAATTGTGTTAAACACAAAGAAATTTGAACACAGTCAAGACCGCAAGGTCTTCAAGCCCAGGATACACATGAACTATCATAAGGCGGAAAAATACATGGAGAAATGTGAAGCAAAAGCATCTGAGATAAGCTGGCCCACGGATATTGAGGCACTAAGTGAGAAACTGGCAGATATGGTATTGGGTGTGGCTAGTGATCATTTTGTCTCACATAGAAAACTGAAAGGGCTACCATGCAACAGTTGGTTTGATGCATCATGCAAAGAAAAAAGGGAAGCCTACAAAAAAGCAAAAGGGGCAACTAGAAAGAGACTCAAAAAAGAATACATGGCATTGACAAAGTCGAAAAAGAAAAAGTATGTTTATCAGAGACAACAAGATTTGATCAAGGACACCATAGCAAATCCCAAACGGTTCTGGAATGAGCTTAAACCTAAAATGCACCCAGAGACATTGATCGACCAAGTACGCAAACTCTACCATATGTCGGATGTTAATGAAAACAGTAATATTGATCATTTGCAAAACACGAGGGGCTTCACATTGGAAGATTTAGAAGAGGGGCTGAGTAATCTTGCCAATGGGAAAGCGGCTGATGCAATAGGGCTTGTTGCAGAAATGTTTAAATGGGCAGGCGAATCAGTACATGTAGTGTTGTTGTCTCTGTTTAACTCTGTCTTGAATGGAGGATTCCCACGAACATGGCAATTAAATAGAGTCATTTCTCTTTACAAAAACGGGGATGAGGGTGACCCAGGAAATTATCGAATGATTCTGGTAAGCAGCCTATATGCCAAATTGTTTGCTGCTATGTTAAACAATAAGTTGAGCGCTTGGTCTGAAGCACATAATGTTAGAGCCATTGGGCAAGCAGGCTTTAGGCCTAAAAAATCCACAGTCGACCATTTGGTCATTTTGCACGCTATGATTGATTCAGTTAAAGGGAAGAGAAAACCACTTTATGCCCTTTTTTTGGACTATGCCAAGGCATTTGACACAATATCCTGCGTTCATCTATGGGAGAGGATGGAAAACTTGGGGGTACCGATTGAGCTCAGGCATGCAGTAAAACTATTCTATGAGAAAGTTTTAGTGCAATTATCATCCCCTTACATTGAAAAGTGCACGGAATTAGTAGAAAGCAATATCGGGGTGAAGCAAGGTTGCCCCTTATCGCCAGTTCTGTTTGGTTTATTCATAGATCAACTGGAGGCTTGGATAATGGAGTGTGGGGGGGACGGGACTCCACTGTCAAACTATGTGGTCTTGTTGCTCTTATATGCTGACGATGTGGTTCTTCTCTCTCGCTCAGTTGCAGGCATGCAGAAACATTTAGACGCATTGGCTCACTTTTGTGACCAGAAAAGTATGAAGGTGAATATGACGAAGACTAAGATGATGGTTTTTGGAACCAATAAAGTGGATTATTTGAATTTCTACTACCGAGGGGAGAAGGTGGAAATAGTATCCTCATATAAATACTTAGGGATACATGTAGACAAAGGGCATAGTTGGAACCTTGCTGTTGAGCACAGGGTGAACGGAGGCTTGAAAGCCCTATATAGCATGCAAAGTAAAAGTGGAAAAGTGGAGATATGGGATTTTGGCTTGAAACGCACCTTATTCCGTGTGCTTGTGCAGACAGTTCTGTTATATGGATGTGAAGTATGGGGTCCAGGCCTATCAGCAGATTCTTGGAAGAACATTGAGAAGGTGCAAAAAAATTTTTTGAGAACAGAACTAGGCACTAAGGCTCAGACCCCATATGATATGTTGTTGGCGGAATGTGGTATGATACCACTAGAGGCTGAGTCGTTGTGCAAAACTCTTACATACCTTTGTAAGATATGTTTTGATATGACGGAAGAGACCTTGCCAAGATTAGCTTTGGAAGAGACAAGAAATAAAGGATGGTATGCGGATCTTGTGGAATGGATGAGGAAGTGGGGTTTAGACATTCTACATCTACAAGAGAATCGATCGAACATTAGAGGATGGGTGTGTGACCATCTAGAAGGAATTGGAGGGTCCCGAAAATGAAAAAAGAGTTTTACAGAAAATACATAAACCCTACACTCCAAGAAGCCAAACACCTTCAGAAGAATCTGTCCCGAAGCACGAGACACAGGATAAGCAGGATGAGGCTTAGCTCTCATAGACTTGGGGTGGAAGTAGGACGTTGGAGTAATATTCCTCATGAATTGAGGTTTTGCATGTTATGCAATATGCAAGAAGTTGAGGATGAGCTACATGCCCTCATAAGATGCCCTTCATATGAGGGGATCCGACATAAGTATAGCATACATTCAAACTCCTTACAGGAATTCTTCGAATTGCCTGGGCATCAGATTGGAAAGTACCTAAAGGAGTTGTTGACCCATAGAGAACACCTGTTAAACAACAAGGGCAATAGTGCTATAATGGAAGAGAGTTGGAAGGAGTCTAATGCATTTTTGTCAGATGATGCATTAGAGGATATTTTTTACAATGTTGAGTGTACATCTTGATCGCCCTCATAGACACGGTGGTCTGCAGGCGTGTCAATAAATTTCATTCAACATTTCATTCTCTCTTTTCTCTCTCTCTCTCTCTCTCTCTCTCTCTCTCTCTCTCTCTCTCTCTCTCTCTCTCTCTCTCTCTCTCTCTCTCTCTCTCTCTCTCTCTCTCTCTCTCTCTCTCTCTCTCTCTATGAAGCCCCACTTGCAAATGCAATTCCTGAATTGCTGTGGAGGAGCTTAAAGGCAAAGAAAATTTATCATGGGATGGAGACGATCTAGAGATTGGCTGGCTCCGATTGCATGCAATTTTGGACGATTCTGCAAGGGAGATGTTTGTACCTCATAGAGCTAGAAAGGGGCTGCCATGCAACTCTTGGTTTGATCAAGATTGTAAAATGCCCACGGAAAGCTGGGAAAGAAGTAGTGTAGAGCAGAAAGCTTTCTATAAGAGTCAATACAAACGCATTGTGCGCAACAAGAAGAGACTGTTTATAAAGTGCAGGCAGCAGACTATGTGTGAGCGTTATGTGGCGGAGCCCAAACTTTTCTGGAATGATCTCAACGTAAACAGGAAGATGTTCCGCTGGTTGCACATGATTTATGGCAGCATGTAGTGAGCCTTTATCATGATGAGGAGATGCCGAGTGAAGAAGGCAGGCATGTCTCGAATCTGGTGTTTACAGAGGATGAAATTGCAGCAGGGATCTCTTCTTTGGCAAATGGCAAAGCTAAAGATCACACAGGTCTTACAGCAGAACATTTAAAATGGGCAGGTCTTGTTATTCATCCTCTCCTGCTTAAAATGTTTAGCACAGCAATGGCACAGGGGTTCCCATCTGAGTGGTGTCAGAATAGATAGATAGATAGTCAACAATTACCGAACTATAATGGTTAGTAGTCTATTTGCAAAACTCTTTTCCACAATCCTAGAGAAAGAAACCGAGTATTAGGGCAGAGGATAATGAAAACGAAAGCGAGAGGCAGTACTGCTTCAGAGCAGAAGATCGACCTTGGATCATCTATTAGTTTTAAAACTATATTTGATAAGGTCAAAGGGACGAGCAAGCCAGTGTTCATGGCATTTGTTGATTTCCGAAAAGCTTTCGATCGAGTGCCAAGAGACCAATTGTGGGAGAGGTTGGAGAAGTTAAATGTGCCACATGATCTCAGGAATGTTGTTAGGACGCTATATGAGAAGGTACTAGTCCGCTTATCTCATCCCTTTTTCTTTGAGTATACTAGAATGTGTAGAGTAATGTAGGGTGAAACAGGTGCCCCTTATCCCCACATTATTTGGTATGTTTATTGATGGTTTGGAGGATTGGTCATTGATAATTGCCCGGATGGGATAGACTGCATGGATACATCACACAATTGCTAATATATGCCGACGATGTGGTTTTTTGCACGATCTAAGGATCACATGCGAAGCATTTGATAGATTGGCCTCTTTGGAAGGTGAAAATGGTATGTAAGTAAATTTGGAGAAAACAAAAATTATGACGGTCTAGGGGTTTTGAAGCGTGGACTCTATTTTAAATACAAGGGGCAAGTAGTGGAAATGTGTGATTCTTACAAGTATTTGGGTCTTGTATTCAAAAGTAAAAGTGGAAAAGTGGAGATATGGGATTTTGGAAACGCACCTTATTCCGCGTTTGCTCAAAGAGTTGATATGGATGGGAAAAAGCTCTATACATCCTATCTACATTCTTGAAGAACATTGAGAAGATCTCAAAATTTTTCATGGCCTCTTACTAAGGTGAAGCTTTTGATATGTTAGTACGGAATGTTGTCCTCTATGGGTGTGAAATTTGGGGCCAAACTCTTACATACCTTTGTAAGATATGTTTTGGGAAGATATGTAGATCCGGAAGAAATCTTAAAGAAGCTTTCTAAGAGACAAGAAATAAAGGATGGTAAACCATCTTGTGGAATGGATGAGGAAGTGGGGTTTAGACATTCTACATCTAGAGAATCTTATGCAACATTAGAGGATGGGTGTGACCATCTAGAAGTCCCAAAATGAAAAAAAGAGTTTTAAGAAAATACATGAACATGGATAGAAGCAAAACACCTTCCATAATAAGGCTTTGTTGGAGAGATAAAGATGAGGGTTGTTCCAAGACTTGGGGGTGAAATGGCGTTGGTAAATATTCCTCATTGAATTGAGGTTTTGATGTTATGCAATATGGAATTGAGGATGAGCTACATGCCCTCAGATGCCCTTCATATGGGGGATCCGACATAAGTATAGCATACATTCAAACTCCTTACAGAATTCTTTGGCCCGGCATCACAAAGTACCAAAGGACTTGTTGACCCGTAGAGAACACCGTTAAACAACAAGGGCTAGTGCTTAGGAAGAGATTTGGAAGGAGTCTAATGCATTTTTCCGATGATGGCATTAGAGGATATTTTTACAATGTTGAGTTTGAGTTCACATGCACCTAGGGGGAGTAATAGATGGGGCATATTATACCAAGAGATCAAAGATATTGTCAAATTTGTGGTACTCTCTCTCTCTAGAAGACGAGGATCATGCTTTGCTTAGGTGTAAGGCATTTGGGAGGACAATCTAGAGAGATTGAGTATGGGGTCCATGCAATTTTGGGCCATCTCCAAACATGTTTTACATTAGATGGTGATATAATATGCAGATATTTTTGATCAGATCTAAAATGCCCAACTAAATGAAGACATGTATAGATACATTTCTAAGAGTCAATACAAACGGTGGAGGCAATAGAGGACATGAGTGAGAGTGATGAGCTAGATGAGGATTATGTGGCTCATCTACTATTTTATGATGTTGTTTAAAACAGAAGATGTTTGTCTAATGATTTATGGCAGCATGTAGTGAGCCTTTATCATGATGAGGAGATGCCGAATAAACTCTCTCTCTCTCTCTCTCTCTCTCTCTCTCTGAAATTCTCTCTCTCTCTCTTTGGCTCTCTCTCTCTCTCTCTCTCTCTCTCTCTCTTACTCTCTCTCTCTTAAAATGGGCTGTCTTGTTATTCATCCTCTCCTCGCTAAAATGTTTATGCACAAAGAATTTTTGTGGGTTCCCAAGGGGTGTCAAATAGATAGATAGTCAAAAACAAAATTGATGGTTTTGTAGTCTATTTGCAAAACTCTTTTCCACAATCCTAGAGAAGAAACTGAGTAAGTGGGGTTGGTAAACTCGTATAAATATCTGAGAGTGGAAGTTGACAAGAGCCCTAGTTGGAATATGGCTGTAGAACACAGAGTGAATGCGGGCTTGAAAGCCTTATACATCATGCAACGTCGAAGTGGTAAAGCGGAAATTTGGAATTTAAATTGAAAAAGATGTTATATAAGACGCTTGTTCAGACAATATTGCTATATGGATATGAGGTTTGGGGGCCAGGCTTGGCGGCTAACACATGGAAAAAGGTGGAGAAAGTGCAAAAAAAGTTTCTGAGAATGGAATTGGGTACAAAAGCACAAACTCCATATGATACTTGCCGAATGTGGTATGTTGCCTGTTGAGGCAGAAGCTTTGTGTAAGTTGCTTACGTATCTTTATAAGATACGACTTGAAAGGGCTGATGATAGTTTGCCACGTTTGGCAATAGAGGAGACAAAGAGGAAGGGTTGGTATGCTGATGTGGAGGAATGGATGTGGAAGTGGGGACTAAATATGCAGGACTTGTATATACATCATAAAGATATCCGGGCGTGGGTTACAGAACATGTTACTATGAAGAATTGGAGAGTTCCATAAATAAAGAAAGAGTTCTACCGACAGTATATTAACCCAAAATTCCAAGAGGCCAGGTATCTGGGAGAAGGTATTTCTTTGAAACTTAGACACTCCATTAGCAGAATGAGACTTAGTTCGCACAAGCTTAGGGTGGAAGTTGGTAGATGGGGAGATATCCCGCATGAAATGAGGCTTTGTAAGACTTGTAATATGCAGGAAGTGGAGGACGAGCAACATGTGCTCTTAAGATGCCCAACCTATGTGAAGATCCGAAACATGTACAATATCTCGGTGTCAACTCTACTGGAGTTTTTTAATTTGGAAGGTAGACTTATTGGAAAATTTATAAGAGATGTTCTAAATATGAGAGAACAAATTAGCCATAATTCATTGATAAGAGAAGATTTGGGAGAAGAGGCCAATGCATTATTGTCTGAAGATGCATTAGATGATATTTTCTATAATGTTGAATGTACTTGTTGAACGTCTCATAGACCTGGTGGTTTGTGGACGTCAATAGAAAACATTTCATCTCTCTCTCTCTCTCTCTCTCTCTCTCTCTCTCTCTCTCTCTCTCTCTCTCTCTCTCTCTCTCTCTCTCTCTCTCTCTCTCTCTCTCTCTCTCTCTCTCTCTCTCTCTCTCTCTCTCTCTCTCTCTCTCTCTGGCGCTGACCTTGGGCGATGGAAAAACCTAAAAAAACTGATGGATCGAAGGCATGCAATGCGGGCAATCAAGATGATGGCAACGGGAATATATGCAACAGGAATACAGCAGGAGCATCAAGGCAAAAAAAGGAGTCGGCTGTTACAGTGAATAAAATAGTGGTGGAAACTGACAGCTCTGATACAGACCCAGAGGAGGTAAACTCGAAAGCAGAGGCAAATCCGATAGGGTTTTTCGGCAGCTTGAAACCAGGGGCAGATCCGGCAGGGGCGTTTGTGGTCAAGAAAGGGGAACAAGATTCGGAAATGCTAAGGCTTCAAGGCTTAGGTTTTCAGCAGGGGATCTCACCACTAGATATGATGCAGCAACAGCAAAATCCGGTCATGATGCTACTGTGCAGTATGAATACAGTCATGGCAAAAATGCTGGACACCATGGAATCGATTAGGCGGGAAGCAGCAACCAGGGAAACAGAACTGATTCGTACTCTCAAGACATATCCAATGCAATGAAGGAGATAAAACATGAGAATAGCACACTGAAACAGCAAATTGAAAAGATGCAGGAAGAAGAAACGGACGAGGAAAGTGATGAAGAAAGCGGATCAGATCACATAAAGGAACTAGTGGAGAGAATGAATACAAGAATGGACGATATTCTGGAGCATCAGGAAAAAGAAAAGAGAGCGTTTAACCTCCGAGCTGATCGGGGTTCCAGAACAGGAGAATGAGAGAAGCGCTGAAACGGTAAGTCAGATATTTCATGATTCTATGAAACTAGAAAATGTAAAGGCATTTAGTGCATATCGAGTAGGAAGAAAGGGAGAGAAACCCAGGCATATTGTGATCAAATTTGACTCTAAAGAGGACAGAATTAATGTATTACGAAGAAGAGCAATGCTCAAAGGCATGGATGTGTGGATCAATGAAGATCTCACACCCTCCCAGATGGTACAGAAGAAGGAAGAAATGGCGCGAGTAAGAGAAGCCAAACAAAACAATCAGAGGGTGTATTGGAGGAATGGGAAAGCACACATTGAGCCCAGCGCATAGGAAGTAGAGACCATCAGGGTAGCATTGTGTTAATCAATGGGAAGACAGAACAGGTAGCAGCACTTAATGATGTTCTCATATCTTGGGACGTGATCTTTCTAGTTGAAACTCATGAACATGAAGAGGAGGGGATGCCAATAATACCAGGCTTTGAGTTAATACACTCTGTATGGAATACAAAGGGATGGAGGAGGAAAGGTTTTGGAGGAATAGCGTGTTATATAAAAAAGGGAATTGAGAATATGATAAAAGTGGTCAAAGGGAACTCCTCAAAACAGTTTATATGGATAGAATTTGAAGGCAAAAATAGAAAAATATATATGGCAGGATGTTATTTTCCACCCAGAGAGTCACCGGTGTATCGTTTAGCAGACATGGACAAAGACGACCCTTTTCATCATCTGGAACAGGATGCATTGAAATTAGGGGACCAAGGGGAAGTAATTTTGATGGGAGACTTTAATGGTAGGATTGGAAAAAAGCAGGCATATATTGCAAGTGAATCTGGGGAACCGATTTGGATGGAAAGAATTGATGAGGAAGAGATGCAATTAGCAGGTTGGTCAAGGGATACAGAAGATTGCTGTTGGGAAGTTCAGCCTCAAGGGAGCCATATCTTGAATATGTGCAGCGGATTGAATTTAATTGTGTTGAATGGCATAAGGAAATATCCAGGATCTAAATGTTGCACCTCTATTGGATCTCTTGGCAAAGGGATCAGTGTTGTAGACCTAGCTATGGCAGCTACACATGTATTAGATGATATAGAGAATTTTTGGGTAGATAATTCATTGCCGATCTCTGATCACTATCCCAATTGCAGCAAAGGGGAAAATAATGCAGGAGGAGGAAGTAGCAAATCAACCCACTATATACATGAGACCAGAAAAAAGGAAGATTTATATGCAGTATTGCCAGGGGAAAATGCAAAGTATTTTATGGCCATTGGACGCAGTGAACATGGACAGGGTGCTTACTCAGGCATTAATTGAGGCAGCTACTCATTGTTTCATACCCAACCGCAGGAGGAAGGGGCTTTTGTGTAATGGGTGGTATGATGGTGAATGTAAGCATAAGAGGAAAGAGTTCCAGAAGGCTAAGCCCGGGGAACGACATAGGATAAGGGTAGAATATCGCAAATTGGTGAGAAGGAAAAAACGCACGTACTTGCAAAGCAAATAGGAAGAGTTGGTGCAAGAACTTTTAAAGGAGCCAAAGCGATTTTGGAGCAGACTTAAACAAAGGGGTAAAATGGTCAATGCCTTAGAAGCAGAAGCATTAATTTCCCAGGTAAGAAAACTATATCATATTGAGGGGATTGATGATGTAATGTATAAACAAGATACAGGCCCAGTGTTCTCCACGGAGGATGTTTATGGGGGGATCAGGAAACTATCCAATGGTAGAGCCAAGGATGCAGTAGGCCTGGTTGCTGAGATGGTTAAATGGGCAGGAGATTCCGTTATCCAAGTGATAACAGACATGATGAATGCAGCAGTAATAGAGGGGTTTCCTCCCACATGGCAAATAAATCGAGTGATACCTATTCACAAAACAGGCGATGTACAGGATCCCGGTAATTATAGGATGGTCATGGTAAGCAGTTTGTTTGCCAAGTTATTCGCAACTATGGTGGAACAAAAATTGAGTAGATGGGCAGAAGATAATAATGTTAGAGCTGAGAGTCAGGCGGGTTTTCGGCCAATGAGATCTACAGTAGACCATTTGGTAACTCTGCGGACTATAGCGGATTCAGTAAAAAAGACTAAGAAGCCCTTGTTTGCTTTATTTGTAGATTTGACTAAGGCATTTGACATGCTGAGGAGGAGAAATATATGGGAATATATGGAAGAAATTGGGGTCCCTACTAAAATAAGAGGTGCAGTAGCTATGTTGTACGAGAGAGTGGTTGTGAGATTGTCATCTCCCCTGGATAAAGAATGTCAAGAGGAAGTTCTAAGTAATATCGGGGTAAAACAAGGATGCCCGTTGTCTCCAACACTCTTTGGGATATATATAGACCAGTTGGAGGCCTGGTTCAAGACACACGGAGGAGAAGGAACTACGATAGCAGGGTATGTGGTTTTGCTTTTACTTTATGCTGATGATATTGTGATATTTGCTAGAAGTGCAAAGGACATGCAGAAGCAAATTGATGCATTGGGTGAATTTTGTGATGAAGTGGATATGAAGGTGAATTTAGGTAAGACCAAAATCTTAGTTTTTGGAATGAGGAAGCCTGAATTTAGTTTTTGCTATAAAGGGCAAGAAATTGAAATATGCAATACATATAAGTACTTGGGTCTCATTGTGGATCATACATATAGCTGGAATAGAGCAGTAGAGCAGAGGGCTGATGCAGGATTAAAGGCACTATATGCACTTCAAAAGAGATGTAAGAAGGCATTTCTGGTTGACTGGCAAATGAAGAGAAATCTATATGTAGTACTAGTGCGGAGTGTCATCTTATATGGATGCGAGGCATGGGGGCCGGGACTGTCACAGGATATGTGGAAAAGAGTTGAAAAGATACAGAAGAAGTTTTTCTTAACTGAATTAGGAGTTAAGATGCAGACGCCGTACCCTATGATGCTAGCAGAAACTGGAATGATGCCCCTAGAAGCAGAAGCCATATACCAGACGCTAAAATACATGGCCAAAGTAAATGAAATGGAGGAAGGTAGGTTCCCTCGGTTGGCTATGACACAAAGTAGTTCTAAGGGATGGTCTGCAGACATTGAGAGGTGGCTTAATAAATGGGACATGTGCTTAGATGAGATACCATCAGAAGCGGCCGATTTGCATAGCTGGGTGTTTGACCATGTACAGCAAAAAATATAGAAGGATCCAAAGACTAAGATGCGATATTATAAAGAGGAAATCAATCCAATGTTAGTCGAGGCACCACATATGTGTGAAAAGTTATCATATTATAAGAGACATGTCACATGCAGGATGAGAATGAGCTCTCACCATTTGGGGGTGGAGGTAGGCAGATGGGGCAACATACCACATTATGAACGAACGTGTAAGGTTTGTGGGTCGGAGGACATCGAGGACGAGGAGCACGTCATTCTGAATTGCCCAGCATACTCTAATTTGAGAAGTATGTACTCTATACCAGAAGATATTACTGTCAAATGTTTTTTCTACCTACCAAGCAAGGTTGTTGGTAACTATCTTGCAGATGTTCTGAAAACAAGAGAGACTTACATTAAAAATTATAAATATTTGTTGGAGGAATATGAGAGAGATGAGGGTGAGATAAGTGTGGCTTTATCAGAAGGCACACTGGATCTAGATGCAGAAGAATTGTAGGGATATTCATATGTCTTCTAGACCTGATGGTCTCATAGACAATTAATATCATTTCATTTCATTTCTCTCGCGTCGGCCACATGCTTGTAAAAAAATCCATCTCTCGTCACATACGGCTCCTCCCCTAAATGTACGTATTTTTTTGGGAGGAGAGGAGAGACAATTGTCTCTCGAAGCTTAACAGCCTCGGTTATGGGCACAATTTTTGCTGTTTGCCGGATTTTCGATCCTGCATCCATTCCGGCCGACGAGTTCTTTGTGGGATAATTCGACCATAACGTTCCATTCGGGGGCCAAATTGTGGGATATTCAAGTCTGTTTTTTTCTTGGTTCGGCAGTCTATGTGGGATATTTCATTTCTAGTTTTGCCTCTCTACGCTTTCAATTCCGGCCGCTAAACCATGGATCCGGTCATTCTTGGCATGATTGCCATGCTTTTTCGGGCTTTGACACTCGGATTTGCATTCCAGAGATACTGTTTGCAGCTACTTGCGCTCAACGAGCTCGAAGACCCAATGACCCTGTTCGATGATGAAGTTTTAGAAGATAACAATGGTTTGTTTTTTTGCGCATCTGCAGCTTTAATGGTAGCAGGTTCCAGTAGGGTTAGAAGACCACCAAGAAGATTTTAGATTGCTCAAAGGCAAAGAACACAGTGGGATAATATCAATAACCATGCTTGGAATTGTCTGCCATCCTTTGAAGACGATATGTGGCACCAATTTTACAGGATGAAAAGGGCCATATTTGAGAGATTGGTAGGTTTAATTGTGCATTATCTCGTCAGGCCCGGGATTAAAGTAAGGCCCCCTGTTGATCCAAGGAAAGCAATTGCTATGGTTCTGTATTTTCTAGCGCTCGGGGATATGCCCTTTTTTATGTTGGGAAAGCAACAATGCAAAAATGTACCAAGAAAGTCATGCTTGTATTAGCCTCAAAGACGATGCTGTACAAACGGTTTGTTGCTATGCCTACAGGAGCAAGATTAACTCAGTGTATTAAGGAATTCCATGATGCAACTGGGTTGCCCAATATATATGGTGCAGTTGACGGTTCCCACATCTTTTTATGGAGGAAACCCAAAAAAAAGGATAATGGGGATGACTATTACAGCAGACATAAGAGGCAAGGAATTGTGACACATAGCAGATTGTTTATAAATATTTGTGTAACAAGAACAGGTTCAGTCCATGATTCCAACCAGTTCAAGAAGAGCTCCATCTATAATAAAATTGCTTCCAAACAAATTTTGCAAGAGCCAGTGGTGACTTTGAGTGGCAGAAAATTGAAGAAGGGGCAGCCTACTGACCAAGAGGTTCAGGTAACTATTCCACCTCTACTATTAGGTGATTCAGCTTATTCTAGCAGGCCCTTTCTCCTTAAAGTCTTTCCTCAAAATCAGGGTGCTTATGGTAAGTTTAACAAAAGGATTTGTAGGGGCAGAGTGTGTCTAGAAAATGGATTTGGCATTGTCAAGGAAAAATTCAGAATCCTGAAACACTTGCCTGTACATGTTGGCAAAGCCTCCAAGATCATACATGCATGTTGTGTTCTTTGGAACTTTTGTATAATGGAAGGAAGGAAGGAAGGAAGGAAGTATATTTTTACGTCGCACCACAAAGGCAGCGTCACGAAGGACATGCGACCACAAGTACAAAGAAAACAAAAATACATTGCATGGGCCGAAGCCCGTGAGCACCATGGCCCGGATTAAAAAACCCCACTGGGGAAAAACCGTTGCCATGATGACCACAGATCCAAAAAGCTATGCTGTTGCAAAAAGCAACAAGCATACCTCCAACAAACAGAACTTCAACAAACGCCCCCGAACCGTAACCTCTTCACAGCTAGGTGCCGAGTACTGGTGCGGACTCATGCACGCGCTAAACCTCCATCCTCTCACTGAAACCAGGGCAAATAGATGCTGATGCAGAGATCCTGGTGCCGACCCCCTGGAGTAACAAGGGCTGGGACATGCTGCCAATTGAAGACAATCCTCCACCAATATATTACTATGAAACAGAAGCCATGAACAGGTCCTTGAAAAAACAAGGTGATCAAATGAGGCACGTGCTATTTGAGAATCTGGATGGACATGTGATCCTCTGAATGAATTTTGTAGCCAAGAAAATGAAATCCCTAATTCAATTCTATTCGATTTGACCTCTTTAATTCTCTGTCCTGCATTGTTACATAATGATGAAAAGATAAATATGTTTGAAGCATAAGTTTAGAGCTTAATTTGTGACACATAGATTAGAGCTCAAAACATTTCATTATCAATAATGAACAGCCTGTTACAGACATTGTGAGTCAAATGACTTCACATTAATAAACACAGAAGACTATAAGATATCAACAATACAGGTACAACTAGGCTAAACCACGTTTGTATTCATAAGATTTCAATACATGTGCATATGCTGCCCTGTTCAAAACAGTTCAGTATCTCAGCAGCCTGTTGCAATCAATGTGAGTCAAATGACTTCAAGTATAAAACAAAAAAATGCACGCCTTCCAATGAGCATAGGAAATCTGCACGAATAGATGGACACAATTTGTTTCTTTTGTCAGAACCCGAGCAGTTACATCAGTAAAAAAATGGCATGCATGCCATTTTATATACAACAGAAGCCTGTTACAAAAAGAAAATGGAAAACACAAAAAAAATGAAGACATATCAGGTTTTAGGGTCTCATATCCTGGGACATAGCTCGCACTGAAAGGTTACACTTCGTATTTCTTGGAGGCACCATTTTTCATCATGCCTAACGTAAACACTTTCCATATGGGCAGTCCGGTTCTTAGCAGAATTTGAGGCCCATTCCAAAACCTCGGCTTCTATATTCACCTCCATTTCAAAAGAATCAGCAATGGTCTGCTTAGAGTAGCTACAGTGGATAAGCTTGTGGGACAAGATTTCCACTTCAGGGTTTGCAACCTCGACTGAGGGGGAGGAGTATTGGCTTTCTTCTTGCTCATCTTGGCTTTCTTCTTGCTCATCAGATTCTTCATCCTGCACCTGGTTCTCCTGAAACACGTTCTCTAAGCTGACTGGATTATCACTGAACTCTGGAGCTTCTGCACTACTATCTGGAAGAATTTCTTCACTAGTAGTCGGCCATGAAGAATATTCAGAGTAATAAGACTCTGAACTGGAAGAAAAAGCTGAAGAATCCGGAGGCAAGGAATAGAAAGAGGACTTGGAGGAAGAGGAAGATGAACTTGGAGATCTCGGGCGTTTACGGTTCACGATTCGAACCATATTGAGGAGCGGCTTGCATGCAAGGAATTCAGAATGCTTAAATAGCCTTTACGAATTTGGGTGATTGCGACTAGAAGACAATAATTAATACTAAAGAAATAGGCCAGTACAAGTCATTCAATATTTAGGAATACTAGTGGGTTTGAGACAGTTCCAAAATAGAATTTCTAAAAAGCATAAAATTGAAAACGAACCTCTAATCCTTGTTCTTGGCAGCCAGTTTAGCAATTTCGAGCAATGTCTCCTTTGTCATTTCACAAATGCTTTAAGTCATTGCAGCCATGGACTCAGCAATTTTCAAGCTGTTGGCAGACCTTATTGTTTCCAATTCCCTAACCAACTCAATTTTTCTTGCACTTTCTTCTTTCAGGAAATCCAATTTCTTTACCTCAGTGTCCCTGAATGTGCTTGCCATTTGTGATATTCCCATTGCAATGTCCTCATCTATCTACAACCTGGACTTCTTTCTACTTGTTGGTTTTCCACAAACTCCAGGGTGGTTACATGCAGCTGATCTAGGACTTGAAGAATCTGTCTGGTTTTCTGTTGGTGTCCTATTGCTTGGAATGTCGGGCATGACTGGACTGCTCGGATTTCCCGTGTTTACATTATTATTTGAATTGGGTGGAATGCTTTCGAAGTGGTCATCAAAAGCTGCATCTGTTCTAAAAGTTTCAAAGGAAGTGTCATTCATCAATGATTCTGAGAAATTTGTATACAAGTCTGCAGCCTCATAAGCTTCATTCCCAAATTCGCCATCGTCACCAGCCCCTGGAATTGGATTATCTGAGGTGACACCATACTTCACCTCTTCCATTCTGTCATACCACTGCCAAGTTGAAGGTTCAGAACCCGTCTGGCTACAAGCCTCCTTCTCATCTTTGAATTTAGCTTGGAGCTTATCCCATTTGTTCTTAAGTTGTCTCAGCTCCACTAAACCCCCAACTATAAGCTGCAATTTGATCATAATTTCTCTCCATTGTGTGTTAGAGAGGTTGAGGGTGCCATTAGTTACTAATTTCATCTCGTTTACGAGATTGAGGAAAGTGGAGACACCTTGATCTGTCCATTGCACAGGAGACTTTCTATGTGTCTATCACTTTTGAATTTTCTTTCTCATGCAAAACAAGAGCCAAGGCAACTTTAGATTCAAAAGATTCACTCACAATATCAGAGGAGGCCTGAATTTCGCTCAATACTCGTTTGGGTCTCCTTTCCTTTGGCTGTCTTGGTGATGGAATTGGCTCAGAATTTGTCTCCAAATGCACATCCATGGAGATCTGGCCTGTCATTTTTCGGGTCCTTCTTGGTGCCATTTTTTCAACCCGAGGAGGCACGAAAGGCTTGCTGCTTGCTGGCAAAGCAGATCAAGAGGCCTTAGACATCTGAATCCAATTAATTGTAGGAGAATAAGGAAGACTTAAAACGAAATTGAGGTTCAAAACTTAATGTATGAATGCTAAAAAATAGAATGCAAATGGGTGCGAAATCTGACGAATACCTGGATCGTAATCGGCTAATGGCTTCGAGAAATTGGATACTTTTGCAAGAATTAGGCGGCCTTGAAGATCAAGAAGTAGGGGAAATGGCGCCCCTGATTTTCAGTGTGGGAAACATTTCGGGCAGTTTTTTCAGGCAGCGAAAATTAAGCCTAATTGTATGGTTAGTGGGCAATGAAAACGCCCCTAACGGCTGTTAGGGGCGAATCATCTCTCAAGGTGAGAGTTGGGTTTTCCCACTCTCACCCATCTCTCCCATCTCTCCCCCATCTCTATTCTCTCGTATTGTCTCTCGTAATCTCTAAGTCAGCATGTGGCCAACGCATCTCTCTCTCTCTCTCTCTCTCTCTCTGGGCGTTTGGTCTAGTGGTAACACACTAGTTCCTTAGCAATGTGGTCTCGAAGTTCGAGGCCTTGAAATCGCTTTTCGATCTTGTTGGGGTCAAATCCTAATGAGGCCTTAATGTAAGGTGGTTGGGGGCAGAGCCCAACCAAGCAATGTAGTGTGGTGTGTGGTCACATGTCCAGTTGGATGCTACCTAGTGGCGTGATGTTAAAACTACTATCTATCTATCTATCTATCTATCTATCTATCTATCTATCTCTCTCTCTCTCTCATCTATTGTTTTATGATAATATTTGATGATGTTTGTCTAATAGGCCCTTGAGGCCTCCCATAGACATAATAAGATTTCTTTCTTTCTTTCTCTCTCTCTCTCTCTCTCTGGCTCGTGGCAGAATGTAGCCTCATTTGGGCTTAGTGGCCAAGCTCAAGGAGGCTTATCAAGTCACTTGAAGAACTTATGAATGCTCAACAACATCATAGTCATGCTTAATGGATTCTCTAGGCTTAGTTGAGCCAATGCCCATCTTTGGAGGAAGAATGGTTGCTCTAAGAATGGTAAAACAATTGACTATGATGTTAAAGACATGGATTTATGACTGCATGTCTGGCATATTTTACTACATTCAGACAATGCCTGCTAGATGTCTCTATCCGTGCTATGTAAAATAAGCCCTAGCCCCAACCAGAGCAAGAACTTTGGCAAGTTGAAGTAAAAATTTAAAGAAAAACAGTTTGAATCAAGTATGCCAAGAACTCTTAGGCTACATTCCCGTGAGCGTAACTGGACTTCAAAATTCAAAGATGTCAACCGCAGCTTTCAGAAATCCTCGACCATTTATGAAAACTCGAAGTTAACTTTTTCAATAACTTTAGGAATAATTTGAAATCAGGAGGCCGCATGGGAACGTCGCCTTAGATTGGCCTTGTACTCTACATTGAGCTCTCAAATCTCTGAACTAGGTGCTACCATACGGCTGCATGCCAAATGCTCCCATCAATCTACGCAAGTGAATCCGTCATTAAAAGGAACCCCGAACAATGGGCACGACTCAGAGATACAAGTTGTTTTAGTGACCCATTAAGAATCCAAAATACTATTATACCAAAAAAAAAGTGGGTGTCCTACGTGGATATTGTTTCCAAGAATGAAGGCCCGCTCCACGTACTCGCCATCGCCAACTCCTTTACGCAACGGCGATGGCGGCCCGCTACGGCGGGCATCTGCACTAAACGGACTGGAACAAATGGCCGCATATACCAACAGGTTCCTCTTTCCCTTTTCTTAATCAGCAGAATTGTCTGTAGTTCAGTTATGGGCGTAGATGATGCTAAACATGGAGCTGCCATTGCACGAAATATGGCCCTGGAAGAAATGCTAGATTCCTTGCAACCGACGGTTAAGAAATCTAAAGACTATCTTAATGCACCCCAGAAAAGGGATTTTGATGCCCAGTTGTTATCGACTTTGCACAAAGAGCCTATGTTTGATGGAAATCGACTTAAAGCTGTCAATCAATCATTAATTCAAACTGATAAACAGTCTCCTACGATGAAGGCATCGCAACAAGACGGCTTCATGTCCACCGGAATTGAGGATCCAAATCTAGCTTGGAGCAATGCAGATATGCTGTTCAAAAAGGTCTGCAACTCTACTAAGCCCCCCCTTCTTTTTCGTAAATAACTTCAACCATGTTGCCCACTCTTTTCGAATGATCCATTTTATGTACAATACTTTTGTTTTAGCTACAATGAGATGGTTTTTTTCTTCTTTTTGCCTCTTTCTTGTTTCTGAAACCAATCTATGCCGCATATTCTTTTCGCAGAATTCACGGGTTTGGTGGAAATCATCCAGTGAGAATTGGTGTTTAGCAACCATTCAATCAACAAAAGATGGAAACCATGTTATATCAACTAATGAAGGGGTATTAGACTTGAACCATGTTTTCTTAAGCAACTTTTGTCTGCGTGTGAATATTAATGAATTTCTTTGGTTGTTGCAGCATATCAGTGTTAATACCAAAGATATATTCCCTGCAAATCCCAACGTGCTTGATGGGGTGGATGATCTGATACAGCTAAGCTATCTTAATGAGCCTGCTGTCCTTGAGAATTTGAAAATACGATACTCTCAGGGCATGATATATGTCAGTTCTGCGACTGATTTCAGATTTAAACCTTTACCCTTTCCACTTTCTTATGTATATTCATTTGGATACGTGCAGACAAAGGCTGGTCCCGTGCTTATTGCCATAAATCCCTATAGGGAAATTCCTGTATATTCGTTTCAGTATATAAGAGCCTACCATGCAAAGCAGTGTGTGTCTCCACATGTATACATGACAACAGACAATGCATATACTGCTATGCTCAGAGGTGATGCTGTCATCATTAAGCTCTTAAATCAACAATAGCATCCATAATAAATATATGTGTGCTTAAACCAATAATATCAGAATTGATAGCAACCATGCTCGTTCCAAAAACCCATTGCACATTAATGAACAAACATGGTTTCAAATAAATAGGGTCCAAAGGATTAGCAAACTTGAATTCCTTTTCTACATATAGAGATCATCAGTGGGTTGAAACAGTTCTTAATGCAGTCTCTTGTCTGGGAGGTGGCCATCAAGATATTGACTGCTATCGCATGCAAATGTCTGATTGCATACATGCAAGCACAGTTGATAGTGTGCCTACCCTTTCTATCAGGTACTTACATGGATAATGCCCTATGTATTATTCCAGTGCTTGGATAGGGATTTTGTGTACTTGAGAGACATTGCCTATACTCGATGGAACCTTAAAACAAATATTACTTTGGCAATGACCTAGATCCGGTTAACAGAAAACCAATAACCGTTTTAACATTTTAACAGATTTCAAGTTAAGTTTGTATCTGCCTTGTAAATAGCTTGTCTTTGGTCAGAATGACATGCATAGGTGTACCCATGGTTGCCGTCAATATTCTTCTAAGCAGGCAGCCTTATTAGACCATTCCTTCAGTCACACGAACACCAAGGAAATAAGTTGAAAAGAGCCTGAGTAACATGCAAATTGTAGAAATTACCTTCTAATTATATAAACACTGAGCCTTGTATTATATTTATTTTTTTATTTGTGGACATGATTGTTGTTTGGTCAAAGACATCACAAAGAGGGTAATTCATTTTTGGCTCTTTGAAATGTAAATGTCCTATTGTTATTATTATTTGCAATGCTGTTTCTCATTCCAAATATTTTGCTGCAGATGGAGAGAATCAGTCAATAATTATCAGGTAAATGCTCACTGTCATAACTAAATTGTTTAGTGTTTTGATGAGGTGTACATAAAGAAAGATTTGTTTGCCTAAGGGAAGTCTATATGGGCCTAGATATGATGACTTGCATGTGCTTATGAAGTCTAATTTTTTCTAAACTGGTAACCGTGGTTCCAAGCAATGACGATGGTACGTGCATGTTTTGTCCAGTGGGGAAAGTGGTTCAGGGAAAACAGAAACTGCAAAGATTGCAATGAAGTATCTGGCTGCTCTTGGATGTGGAAAAGGCATAGAAGATAGGATCCTCGAGACCAATCCAATACTGGAAGCCTTTGGAAATGCGAAAACTCTTCGAAATGACAATTCCAGTCGCTTTGTAAGTTGCCTGCCACTATCATAATTTCAAGGACTGGGTGTCGAGGTTTTTGTTTTAATTTTCATTGTTCTTCTGTTTAAATGTCAAATTTGTTGTACTATTGTAAATCAATCTTATTTTTTTTCTAGGGAAAGCTCATTGACATTCATTTTGATGGTGATGGGAAAATCTGTGGGGCAAAAATACAAACTTGTAAGCTTCGTATTGCTATTATTTGAAAGTTTTTGCTGGCAGCTTGTTTGTCTGGTTACTGTAGTGTTTTGAATTTTCTGTATTGACGTCTGACTTATGCATCTTTCTATTTGTGTCATCCGTTTCTGCTACTATGTTCTAAAGATCTTCTGGAGAAGGTAAGTATCTAAAATTAAATATCACTTCAGGGAAGCTAAGTTGTAGCTAATACATGAGCAGCCTTTTTCACATTACAGTCGAGGGTTGTGCAGCAAGCCAAGGGAGAACGGTCTTATCATGTATTTTACCAGTTGTGTGCTGGAGCTACGGATGCATTAAGGAGTATGAGTTTCAAACACTTGTCACTAACATTATCATACTTATCCTTAATATGGATCTTTCATGTGTGTTTGTTTGTGTGCTTAGGCCACTTGAAGCTGAAAGCAGCATCTGATTTTTACTATCTGAGACAAAGCGACTGCTTGCTCATTAAGGATGTGGATGATGCGCGCAATTTTCAAAACTTACTGGTAAGAAAGACCTCTTTTCCTCCATCTCGATTTCTGCAGTCTACAGTCGCGTGTCCTGGATATTGCCCAAGCTCAAGGATGGAATGTTGCATATGATGGCATGAATGCCTATTTACCTTCTGCAAATATGAACTGAATGTTAACTCATGTTACAGTTGTTTGGCTAGAGTCGTGTTATATTTCCCTGTCTGTTGCCTATACTACAATTGTTTTTAAGTGGCATTTTTCCTTGGTCTTTCCAAGCTCAAAGGTTGGTTGTGTCATGATGTGACATGATAACATTTTGCCATGTACAAATATAGACCACAATAGTAACGAATGTTTTTTCAGACAACGTTTTGTACTCCTATACTAACTTTTTATAAGCATACCTGCAGAAGCAGCATTAAGCATACCTCATCCTAGGAACTATCTGATTGTTCGACTTTACAATACGTGTAAGTGCAGAACGCAATGAATATCATGCAAATCAATAGAGCTGATCAAGAGAGGATATTTGAGATGCTTGCAGCAATTTTATGGCTTGGAAACATTTCGTTTGCTGTTGTAAATGATGGAAGTGTGGATATTCAAGATAAAAATGGTAACTTACACTTGCTTGGCATGTACACCTCATATACATACACCTAAATCCTTAATTTGATGGCATGGAAAGAGTCACAATCTTAATCCAATAATGCAAGGGTCATTACTATGCAGCATGGAACTCATGATCAGTTCATTAAATGTTTGTTGTTTCTGGCAGCCATTTCCCAGGCAGCATCCTTATTACATTGCAGTGTAAAGGACCTTTCCGATGCCCTCTCAACTCGTAAGATTCGTGCAAAGCATGAGCAGATAATTCAGCATCTTAATTACTCTCAGGTACAATTTGGTTAATCTGTTAAATTTTTCTAGTATACCTTTATTGATTCATATCCCTTGACCATAATGTAGGCCGTTGACTCAAGGGATGCAATGGCAAAGGCAATATATGCAGGCCTGTTCAGTCGACTTGTGAACCTCATAAATAAGTCTCTCGACTTTGGACGGCCCCTTACTGGAAGATTTATTAGTATTTTGGACATTTATGGTTTTGAATCCTTTAAGGTATAATTCTTTTCTATATCGCGTGGGATTGTTCCGAGACCTAATTCGGAGACCTAATTCGGATACGTCACTGTTGAACAGAAAAATAATTTTGAGCAATTTTGCATAAACTATGCAAATGAGAGGCTGCAGCAACATTTCAATAATCATGTGTTTAAAGTGCAACAGGAGGTAAAATATTCTAGCTATTTTTGGCATAAGGATTAAACTACGATTTTTGCGTTGTCATTTACTTTTCTATCTATGTAGGATAGTTGTCAAATTTCAAATTTTCAGGAAATTGATTAGCAGAAATCAAATGTTTTATTCTGGTTGTAGGAATATACATCTGAAGGAATCAATTGGACGACCATTAATGTTGGGAATAACAAGGAGTGCTTAGATCTTATTGAAAAGGTTATGTTCAACATCTCTCCCAATCCATTTTGTATATTGGGTCACATGTGATGTTGGCTCAAATAAAGCTGACATGAATAATTTTCTGGTTTTATTACAGAAACCAATGGGGTTCATTGCCCTTTTAGATGAGGAATGCACCTTTCCTGGATCTACAGAAGACACTCTTGCTATAAAACTAAACCAGCATTTGAAGAAGTACAACTCTTTCAGAGGAAGGGCTAGGGCATTCACTGTTCGTCACTATGTCGGAGAGGTTGTCTTTACAACTAGATTTGCTTTAATGGACCGGCAATAGCATCACATTTACCAACCAGATCTTTCATTTACGAGCAGGTGACATATGATGTGTGTGGACTACTAGAAAAAAACAGAGATATCTTGCATCCCGACCTAGTCTACCTGCTAGTATCATGTCAATGTGATTTGGAGGATAATTCAGCGAACAACATGGCAGATGTGAAGAAATCTTATGGAAATGACTTCCACAAGCAGACGGTTGCAACGAAATTTAAAGTATAAAACGAGATCCTTATGCTTTTAACTAATGGTACATGTTACATTCTCTCTTTTCATCAATGATGTCTTTGAAGCTGGCAAGATTTGGATATTAATTTCTGCTTGGTCCGTCATTTTCTTTTTACCAATAATGCTTGGCCCATCATTCTTTTGCCTGATCTAATACTGGATGATTATGCTCCCAGCACTGGCTAGGAATTGCTCAGAAAGCAGAAATATTTATGCTGTAAAATGCAGTAATGTTACTAGTAATGCAGTAATATTCAATATTGCATGCAAATCCTCAAGGCAGATTTTATCTGTTTGGTGGATTTTGTATTTTTGTGCGGTAAATCGCATTAATAGGTTGAGGGAAGGACATAGAGACACAAATGAGTTCATTAAGAGAGGAGTAAGCAAGGCATGTAGATAGATTAGGTAGAGAAATCTTTTTTATTCTAAGGATAATTTAGTCCTTATGTACAATCAGATTAAGTTAGCTTTACGTCAAATACCTAAGCTAACCCTAATTACGATACCCTAGCCTAGTGTTATACAGTCAATATGCTTATCATCTGAATAATGACATAATTCACATTCATTGCTTAACGTGTAGTTTTAACTCATTACTTAAATGCGAGAGATTGCAGACCTGAATGTTTCAGAGTTGAATATCCCAAGTGGTTTAGAAAAGATATCTGTCACTTGATGGAATATTTTCATACCTACAATGGTGAGCAATTTAGAAATGTATTCTTGACATGAAGTTGGTGAAGATTCCGTCCAAATTGTGATGCCACGGCCATAATCAGTCACAATTACTATTCTTGATCATTCTTCTCATCCATTACCCAGCTGGAACTGAGCACCTCCACAGCACTCATAGGCACATAAGCAAACAAGGCAAAATTACAGTAATTTATTGATTGATTTTCACTGGATAACATCACTTGACGATTTCATTGAGTGTTTTCCTTTAGCTGCGGGTTCATTGTGCAAGCTTTCAAGTGACCCCATTGTGGATAATTGTGAGGGCTCCGAAAGTATTTTTCAACTCCTCCTTCTGCCTTGGGCTTCTTCGGATTTTCTAGTTCCATTGAGCAGCACGTTTTCGGTCATTGCTTAATTTTAGAAGGCTTTAATACCTCCTCAAATGTTTGCTGAAAAATCCTTCATATGGCATCTTATCTTTTCCAAACCTTTATGGAAAATCTCGTATTTTATCCTCTTCTTCCTTAGCGCTTACAGCATCGACTCTAAGGTTACTTATCATGAAACAAATAATTTTTCTTTTATGGGATACTGCAATCTGCATGCTTTGGCCTGCCATTATACACAATAAATGTGCATATTGTCCAATCATCTAACATTTGTGTGCTCTGTGTTTCATGATCATATACTAATTCTTTACATCCAAAAGTTTTGAAATATATCTTCCCTGGTTTTTTACATAAAGGGCCATGCTGTCCAATCTCTTATAGAATCTGCAAGAAGAGAGAATGATGTTGAAATTGCTTCAGCCCAAAACTTATAAAGCATTTTCAATTGCCTTGTATTGACAACAACACAAGGCACCTTTTATCCGCTCAATTTTTCTGCATAGAATAAGGTGCCGTACACGTCTTTGGGTGCCATGATGGACATGAAGTTGCTCAAACATTCTTGAAGCAAATTCTCTTCCATTGTCAGGTCCAAGTTAACAATTTGTTTGCCATCTAGATCTAGAACACAAAGTTTGAAAGAAGTGGGCTGATTGCTTATATCTTTCTATATATAGATCCATGAAACTTTCCAACAGTGTTGAGACAGAGAAGCTACTTCTGTGTTTCTTGTCATAAGATCTTGTTTGCAGATATTGGAGTTGGAGAATGTGAGAGTATCCTATGACAGATACTGCGTGGCACTTCTTTACTAGAAGTAAACTTACAACATCAAGCACCAGCATTCATACTCGGCCACGGAAGGTCTACTAGCATGTAGCCATAAGTTCAAGTGTATCCGTCATTGGGCTTCTGAAGGAGTATGTAGATGCTGCATTATGCTATAAATATATTTACGAAGCATGTCTTCTAGCAACACGTAGATACCATAATGGAAAATAAAAAATGATAGAGAGGAGTGGCGAATGGGCATCAATGGTTGTGTATGTGTGTGCTTGTCCTTTTTCTAAAATAGTCTATAGACATATCTATAATATAATGCAAGATCTATGTATATAACATTTTACAAACATAATGGTGTTTCCACAATGGCGGTTATATTATGCTAGACTGCGTGACGCATCCCTCTTAGAATTGGCATCAGCATCAACATTCTTATTATGATCAATATTCGTACTGCCAGCTTCAGTATTTTTGCACAAAATTTTGCTATAAAAAGTTACTCTAATGCTAATTGTAACTAGTTGTCTCACGGAGTTAGAGAATTTCATGGATTGTGTTGTGCTTCTTTTCAAATTTTATCTCTGTTTCATTAGATGCTTGATTATTATTCTGGTAACTGATAAAACCTCACGAACGTCTTATACCCCATGTCCCATGTTCATATCATTCCTTCCCTCCTTGGGATGCTCACCCCCAACCATGTAAAATACCTTAGGAAGTTTTTGCTGAGAACTTGCTTTGCTGCGAAATGCAGGGTGTGAACACAAAAGAGCACATAAGAGAAGCAATGAACACCCTGATCCTTGCATACAATTAGGTCAAGTCAAAATACCTAGATTACACTAATTACAGAACTCTAACCCTAGAAGATTAAAAATGTTCTGGCTGGAATGCTGACATGTATGTTCAAGTAGAGTCCCATATGTTGTAGAATTGTCTATGTATAACATCTACGTAAATAGATCATGAATTTCAATGAGGCTGCTCTCTTAGAGGATGACACATTGCATATATTATTGTGTATTATAACTAGAAGATAAGGGTTTCTGATTAGACACTGTCTAATCATGAGTTCTAAAGGACAAGAAGATCCTTTCCAAATCATCTTTTGTAGAATTTCTTGGATTTCTTTTTATGTGCATAATGTTTTTGTTTTTGTTAACCTTTCTCTTTATTTACCCCCCCTCCCCCCGAAAAAAAGAAAAAAGGGGTGTGGAAGGCCTGGCCTTTTAATACTAACCATATGAACTTACAGGGGCAGCTAGCAGCATTGATGCAACAACTGGAAAGCACCAACCCCCACTTTATCCGTTGCATCAAACCGAACACAAATCAGTTCGCAAATGTTTTTGAAGATAACTTTGTACTGCAACAGCTCTGTTGCTGCGGTGTGTTTGAGCTTGTTCGCATTTCACAGTTTGGTTACCCTACCTCTAACCTACACCAGAGTTTCGCATCCAGGTCAACATTTATTGCTCCTTTGCACAATGTGCGCATAAAACTATTTGAAACTAATCATGTGTGTTTACTTCAGGTATGGCTTCCTCTTAGGATCACGCGGAATGGAACCATTAGATGTTTGTCTTGGTATACTGAAGAAGTATAATATCTCTTCAGAAAAATACCAAGTAGGCACGACAAAAATATTCTTTCGTGTTGGACAGGTTTGTTAGGAGCACTACCATCACTTAAAGAAAAAAAAAATAATAGCGCTCCAGGAAATCACATAGTAGGAGTTCCTATGTGCTGTCACTGGAAACACAAGAATAAAAGTTTTTTAATAACCATACTAACGTTGGAAAAAGCAAATATCAGAGAGAAAAAACCAGTTGATTTTTCGTCTCATTCCGCTGTGCTTGAAAATATTTATTGCATAACCTCTTTCATGGAAAACCTAAATTTCAAATACATCTGGATTTGATTATCAAGGATTATGTAACTAAAATGAATTTCTTATATCTACAAAATATGCTAGATTACAATTGAAAGAGCAAATATGCTCTTTCAAAGGTCTCTTCAGATCTTTATATCTCTGCATGCAACTTTTTGCTTGTAAACAAGTTTTGCATCTAACTGTCAATCGATATTTAACAGACAGCATTGCTAGAGGATATTAGGGCAAAGGCGGTGAATGCAATAATCCATATACAAGCCTGTTTTAGGGGGCATAAGGCATGCACCCAATTCAAGCAACTGCGAAGATGGATAATTCGTCTCCAAGCTTGTAAGGAATGTTTGATTGCCTTTCCACTGTAGAACAATAATACAAAGTAGCTGATGCATGCAGTGGTGCGTGGTGTACGGACAAGAGCAATATATAAGGGCCTGCAAAAGAGATGCAGAGCAGCTATAACAATTCAACGGTATTTAAGAGGCATGCTTGCACGACACGCGCGGGAGCGGTTGCAACAAAGACACTTGGCTAGCGTTATTATTCAGAAGCACATAAGAGCTACCCGTGCAAAGAGCCAATACAAACTCTTAAAGCAACAACATATATCGGCCATAATTATTCAGAAACATGTGAAAAGTTCAAAAGCACGAAGCAATAGCAGGATATTGAATCACGAACTTAAAGGAGCAAATATGATTCAGTGCTTTGCTCAAGCCATATTAAGAAGAGACAGGCATCAGCATCAACAGTCAGGTAACAATTATGGATGTTATTTTTTGTGTTCTATAAAGCTGTTTGGTAACCTTGTTCAACTCTACATCATGGAGAAGCAATGCAGAAATATTTTTTTGTGTGAGATGGGTTCCTGATGTGCCCAATTAGCTTGACTAATCAAATAAGCTACCAACTTAGAAGAGTGTTCCTATTCATGTGCAAGCTTATTTCTAACATTGGAAAGTTATCAGAATGCCGATCTTTTATGCCAGATGGCAAGATAGCTCAAATATCTGCAGAAATAAACAACATCGAACAAGATGCAATTGAGCCTGCCAGATCTGCCGCCAAAACTCAACCAGAGGTAATTCTTATGATGGCTTTAGCAATTGCATAGTCCGGTTAGAGATTCATTTTCTGTGGCTTTTCATTGGATTTAATCATCCATTTCTGCAGTTTGATATTCCCAATGCAGACGAACATGATAATCAAGCTCAACTCACTGAACTACAAAGACGTCTGGTGGATGCCCAGGCAATTATTAATGAGAAAGAAACAGAAGTTGAAATATTATCAGAGAAGCTAAGGCAGTCTGAATCACGGTGCGCAGAGGTTGAAATATCACAATATGAATCCCGTTGGGAAGAATACGAACTTAAGCTGAAGTCCATGGAAGACATGTGGTGGAAGCACACAGCTGTTTTGAGATCAATGCTTTCAGCAGCAATAACGAATTTTTCAAATGATGAACCATTGATGCCAATGAGGGATGATGGAATGTTGAGAAGTAGGCAACGAGCGGCGAGGCCTATGTTGCTCTACAATGATGAAGAGATGGACTGGGATGACACCACAACTACAGGAACAAAAACACCTGATCAAATATCCACGCTGAGACAGGGTTCAAATTGCGTGGATCAGATGAGTGACCTTGATTCAGAGACAGATGCTGGAAAGTCAGTTGTAGAGCACCTTTGTAAAGAATTTGCACATAGATCCCAAGTATTGAATGATGATGCAGATTTCTTGATTGAGGTTAAATCCGGACAAGTGAAAGCCTGTGTTGATCCTGATATAGAGCTCAGAAGACTCAAGCAACGGTTTGATACCTGGAAAAGGGATTTTAAGATGAGGTTACGAGAGACCAAAAGTATATTGGCAAGGCTTGCAGCAACTACAGACCCTGTTGATAAAAGCAGGAAAAAGTGGTGGGGAAAAAGAGCCATCTGAAGGTTGAAAATCACATTAGGACATGGCCAATTACAGCTGACAACCATACCTTGCCAACTCTCCCTTTTGTAAAGTTGTTTGGTGGTTCCAAACAAGAAGAAAGCAAAATATCTTCCCTTAGAGCATGGTAGGAGTATTTTGCTACGCCTTAACCAATGGTGTATGAAAATATTTCAGGCCCTCATTGTTTGAAGATGTACAGACCCAGAGGCATAGAAGGCTTCACTTGTTCTCTCAGTTAGTTGCGCAAGGAGGTATCAAGGAGTTTGTTAATCTAATGGGCAATTCACTCAGTTGCCTCCGGTTGTCCATGATCAATTTGAGTGTACCATACACACCATTGGGTGTTTGGGCTGTCTCAATAAGGTGGCATATGTATGATGACGTGGTATTGAGTGGCTTCAAAAGAAGCCAAAAAAAGAAGTATAAGATAACCCCCCATTGGTATGTCGGAACTGTCCATGCAAGAGCAGCCACAGCTTAAATAATAGAATTCTTCTTGACATTACAAATGGGGGTGGTTATTTTTGTTTATTTATCTATTTTTATGATCTCAAGTCGTTTTTTGATCTAATGCACTGACGGTGAAAAATAGTGGTGCTGATATTGGCTCCCTGGTTATAACCGTAGGCCGGTGTGATCAGCTCAAGAGAATTACAGTGATTAGCTCGAGACAATCACAATCACTCGAGACAATCACAGGGTACTAATCACAAACCACATCATGAAGCGTGGTGGCGTTAGCCCGCTGGCTCAAGTGTGCAGACCACAAAAGCAGGAAGCAGGTGTGCAGTCCACGAGTTCGGGGAGAAAAACAGATCAAAAGCACGCCATGCTAATGACAAATCACATCGTGAAGCATGTGGCATCGGATGGCTGGCTCAGGTGTGTGTAGACCACGAGTTCAGGGGAGAAAAAAAATGGATAGGAAGGGCGCCTCGTAGGTGCCATGTCATGTGATTAGCTCGAGATAATCACAAACCCACATCATGAAGCATGGATCGAAAGCATGCACAGTTGCCATGTCATAGTGATTAGCTTGAGCGCATCATGTGATTCGCTGCTATTGTTCGACTAAATTATATTGGCATCCCAATTAAAAACGGGGGCCAATAAAAGTGCATAGAAAATAGGCCTCTAAACCATGGCATTTTGGCCTCTAAAAAGTTGTGGCGAATACTTACTTTGACACTTGGTGCATGCTGTAACTTCCTGTTGTCCAGTTGGATTTTATGATTGTAAGATACTACTCCATGATCATAAGATTTTATGATTGTAAGATACTACTCCATGATCATAAGATACACTGAAAGTTGCAAACATTTGGCCTTTATGCATCATGAAGCAAGTTTACTCTACCTTCTTAGATGGACATGTTTACTCTACCTTCTTAGAGAAGTGTCCATCTCTTCTTTCCGAATGTTTGACCATGGAAGATTAACAAGTTGTTAGTGCAACAGAGGGTTGCCCTCTAAACTTAAGTGAAATAGATAAGAAGTGACATAGATGCCATTAATCTTAAGGGGACCAATTATTTAAATAGTACATGGACAATAAATCGAACCTAGTATTTGTTGTAGCAATTAATGTAGGTTTTTTTTTTTTTGGAAGGACGTGAGACTCTTTTAATTGACAAAAATCAAAGGCACAATACATAATGCACAGACAGGAATAAAACCCTAGACAAAGGCGCAATACACAATGCACAGACAGGAATAAAACCCTAGTGGATAGGTTGACCCAACTAGGCACAAGCACCCGTCTATGCATAAGAAGAACACCATAAATACGTCTGCCAAATTATCTCTATTTTATCATTAGCTAGAGATGAGCAACGATAAGCTTTAGTGATCTTCTGCTGAGCACAATGAAGAAACTGCTGATCAGAGATGTGTGCACCTTGGAAAATACACAAATGTCGCCTCTGCCAGATACACCACAAAATCCAACTAGAAGCAAGATGAAATGCCCGCTTACGCAAGTTCGGCCAAACAGGGGGATAAAGTGCAAGTAAAATCTCCTGGCTAGTGAGAGACACACTGAAAAGAGTGAACAACCATGCCCAAGCAAGCCGTAGATGATCGCACAAGAAGAAGCAGTGTTCAATAGTTTCAACACGTTGGCCACAGAGAGGGCAATGATATGAGACTCTAGGATTCATCTTAGGAACCAAGACATTCACTCAAACACATCTATGGAGAATTTGCCATCGCAGCACTGACACTTTAGGGTGGAGCAAATTATCCCATGTCCACATCCAAACACTTTTCCACTGTGGTTGAGGAACCTAAAGATGTCAGTGCTGAGATGGGGGGAGAGGCTCACAATTCAAAAGCAGCCTGTACGTGGAAGAAATAAACTTTCCTGGCTTAACACGTGCATCACATATCCAAATAGACATATCAACCTATGGTTGCTACACAATGGATGGCAAAAGATCAGCCAACCGCAGACCAGATTTGCCGATCCCATCTGTACAACAGAAATCTCGTCTGAAAAGCCTCCCATGACAAAAGATGACCAGAATCATACCAGGCTGCAATGATTAAAACCCCAGCTAGCCGCCAACGCCGTTGGGCCTTTGGATGTACAAGTGCACATAAAGGCTGCCGATCATGTGTACCTTGCAAGGGAAGCCATCAGCATGACAATGAAGAACAAGCTTGGGGATTAACATGGAATAAAGATCTAACCGCATCCCAGGAAGCAAGCAAACCTTTAAGGAATTGGAAGGCATTTGGATATGGATGCAGAGGGTACAACAAGGCCCATGGGAGACTAGGCTTGATAGATGTCTTATGAAAGGGGAGACACTGCAGAAGTGATTGCAACACCAACCTTAAGCCAGGAGAGTCATCTTTACCAAGGAGAAGCCTCCAAATGAACTTTGAGATCATGACCTGACTTTGAAGACGGAAGTCCAACATTCCAAGGCCACCAGCTGCCTTAGGCTTGATGCATTTAGCCCAGGATACCTTAACAATAGCACCTTCTGATGTACCACCCCAGATGAAATTCCTGACAATATACGCGCTCTCATTCATCTTACATTGAGGAGCCAGTAAGACAGATGCCATATAAACATGGGTGTTGCTAAGGACGGATCTTGCAACTGTGATCCTACCAGGCAGAGATAACTTAGCCACCTTCCACCAAAACAGATGTTTTTCAAGACCTTTAATGATCTCATCCCAAGCACATGAGGTAGAAACATGCACCTCCACACGAATGCCCAAAAGTTTTGTGGGTTGACCATGAGAAAGCACCATCCAGGGGTAGTCAAGAATACAAGAGGGAACATCACTATCCAGTGTCCACAGAGCAGTGCACTTTCTCCAGCCTACAAGAACCCCAGAAGCCAAGGAGAAAGTATCTAGGAGCAACTTAGCATTGTGTAGGTTTTCATCATTGGCCATAAGAAAAAGGAAAGTGTCATCAGCATACTGATTACACACCTCTTGAGAACCATTCAGCATGGGTAGACCGAGTTGCAACATCAAAGAGTTGAGACAACACTTCTGCAGCAATAGTGAAGAGCAAGGGAGCCAAGGGACAACCATGTCGGATCCCCCGACCAACAGTAAAGATTTGGGATGGCTCACCTTGAAAAAACACTGTAGATCGCACCGACACATGAAGCTTCATAACATCACGGGTGAATGCCTCACCAAATTTCAAAGCAAGAAGGCATTTCTCCCAAAATACCCAGGCTATATTGTCATAGGCTTTAGCAAAGTCTAGTTTGAGGAACACCACTTGATGACCCTGCAAGCGAGCCCAATGCATGCCCTCGTATGCAGCCGCAACATTATTCAAGATGCATCGGCCAGGGAGAAAGCCAGACTACGTAGAAGAAATTGACTCGGCTAAGATGTTGCGTACCTTGTCAGCCAGGGCTTTAGCAAATATTTTGTAGACAGATGAGAGCAAAGTGATAGGACGCCAACCAGAAATGGATCTAGGCTCTTTGCACTTTGGAATGAGAGAGATGCATCCAATGTTGAGGATCCTATCCAAGCTTTGAGAATGCTGAAAGTCACAAAAAGCAACATAGACATCATTGTTGAGCCAAGGCCAGCACGCTTGAAAGAACTCAATAGGGAAGCCGTCAAGACCAGGATCTTTATCATGCTTCAAATGAAACACAGCCTCCTTCAAGTCCTCTCCTGTGATATTCGGTTCAAGTAACCTCCTTTTCTCAGTGGAAATAATTGGATATATCTTAGACAACACAGCAGTCTGCATATCCTCCTGGAATGTCATGGAATGCTAAGCAAAGAAGGAAGAGAAATGATCAAAAAGATATTGCTTGAGTTGCATTGGATCAGAGATGAGAGAGCCATCAGGAAGCTGGATGGAGTGAACAGATGCTGCCTGCCTTCTCCTTTTGGATGCTGCAAAGAAAAAGCAATCTTTTAAATAAACTGGTTGGTCCTTTCAGTTCCCCTCCCTCTTAAATCTTAGTGGGTGGCATAATCTGGAACATGACATTTTATTCGTCTAACTAGACCAGACGATGCGCGGTCTGTTGGACTTAATTTTGTTGATATTGCAGATGTCGTAGGCTTTCATGCTTTTTTGGACCCATGTGTTATCTGATGGACTTAATTTCGTTGATATTATAGATGCTTCAAGCTTTAATGCCATGTCAAGCACCCTAAGTTGTGGGTTGGTGGATTGCTCAGGTCTGTAGCCATGAAGTGCATATATGCGCTCCTACAAAAGCTGCCATCCTCTAGGATCACTTTGTGCAACCCCAATATACAGAGTCTGGAGGCCAAAAGAGTTTTGTGTGAGTTTAGGAGATGTAGCTACAGAGACAATAATTGTAGGCCTATCACGCCCTGGGATGCTTGTGCTGTTGGGAACTATGATGGCATCTGATGGTTCTCAGGAACTTGTAGAACTTCAACATTGTATTCTTCAGGCTGAGGTATCATGTATCTCAATTCCACAGGAGGAGGAGTTGGTCCCTCTCCCAGTACAACCAACCATTGCAGGTCTTGTGGAAAGCAATGAAGTTAACTATTTTCCTTTTGGTGTTGAGATAGGAAAATATACATGGTTGGGACTCATAAGCCATCTGCGGAATTGTTGTCCATCTTTCCTGGAGAAAAGTTTAGGCCTCTTGCTGTTGGCTTGATTACGCTTTTGACATCAATTGGTAATGCACTGACTGGCTGCGTGCCTCAGGACTTCAATTACCTTGGCCTGACAGCCCAGATATGGAAGCATTGACATTTTTATTGAATGTTCTTCAACTGCTTCACCTAAATTTAAGGTTGTCTGAATTTAATTTTTTTTACCCATTTTTTGTTTATTCTTCTGAAGTTGTTATTGGCATTCTACAACAGGGGCGAGGATAATCAAGGGCATTGCAAAGAAGTTTTGTTGGTGGATCTAATCGTTCAGGTGAGTGCAAACCTTGTGAAGAATATAGTTATATTGTTGTATCCTATGGTTGCGCAGTCACTTTGTTATCTATTTACACGTGTAGCTGTTGATCTCATCTCTTTGCAGATAGTAGAGGGAAAGTTTTGCTGGGACCCGTATGTGGATGCCATTGTTCTGGTTTCAGATGGAAATATCCTACATGCGTTTGCAATTGCTATTAAGGTAAAAACTACAGTGCCTATGTGCCAATTCTTAAAATTCTAGGACACATATATATAGATCATCTGCAAGCATATTTCTCCTCTTTCCTTCTCAATGCATACTAAGTCCTGTTTACCCACCGCAATCATAATTTGCAAATTGGAAGTTTTGGGAGGGGTTTTGAGGATAGGTCAGGTTAGAGTATGCGGCTGGGCAAAGTAACAGAACATGATAATAGGGCAGTGATTTCTATCAAGGAGATCCATGCAAAAGAGAACATTTTAGTGATGAAGTAATTAATCATTGCTAGCTCCTTTAGAATATTGTCTCACACCTAGTATAAGGATGTCTAGATTTATCCCCCGCTACATATTTTTCTCTACTTTTGACTTTGCACTTGCTTTTTTCTGACACAGCTATATCTAACAGGCCTTCCTAGAGTCCAAGTAACTGGTGGTTTTGAAGATATAGCAGAGGTTGAGTTGAGTGATAACTCTGAAGGATTTGCCCACTTCAATGCCACCCATGTGCTCCTTACTGTTACTTTGACAAAGGTTTCTTCTTGGTACTTTCACATTTCATTATCATAGAACAAACAATATTTAATGGCTATGTGCTTTATGCACATTGGAAAGTATTATATTGTGGATGCAACTGCTGAAGAAGAGTCACAAATGCCTTAAGCACTTTCAGTATCTGTGAATACGAAAGGCATGATATGTGGCCTCACCAAACAGGGGATAACTGGCTTGGATCCCATTGTAGTTTCTGCCATAACTGCTATAGGCAAAAGAATTGAGCCATGGACTACTAGCACAAGTTGACACCAAAATTGTTGTTGCCAGTTTGAGCTTCTTATGCAGTTTAATACCTTTTCTATAGATTGGTCTAGGTGGCACTTCACTGACACAACATCATCTTAAATATGTCCCATTCACTACATGTTTATGTTCATTATGGCTACATCCTGGAAGCAGAGATTGCCAAAGTATAGTTACAGGTTATTTGAAGACACCAAATTATGAAAGCACCTGCTCGAGGAGCCCTGTATCGATTTTCCTATAACTGTTTGTAGAACCAGCTCAAAGATTCTCGTTTGTTCAAAGTAGTTCAATTGGAGACTACTGGCGGTATCTTTGCTTGTGGAAAATGTATAAGGTCCTATGATGCAACTAGTTTTAAAAAATAATGTGTTGGCTTTCTATTAACTACATATTATCTCTAATATATAATTATAATGAGGTCGATAAGGGGGCAGCTTGAATATAGTTTTATGTAAGGTTACATTGGTATTGTACACGTGGCAGCACTAAGATTTTTTGGAAGAATGTGGCTGCTTCTAGAAGCTGCTCTAGGAATTCTGGAATGTCCGGTTTATTCTAGAGGCTTTGTTTATAGGTTCTGGAGAGATCTGGATCCCTATCGTATCTTCAATATAAAAAGGAGGAGCACTGTTAGTCGAATCTGGAAGCTGAAGTTGAAGTCGTCTTTCAGGAAGATGTGGGTATATAAGGGAATCACCATGGGATTGCACAAGAGAGTATGTGTAACGCCGTATTCAAATCTAAGAACTTCAAACTTGGTTTTGAAATCGGCCAGGATTTATGGGGCAGACCCTGCTTTTAGCACTGCACATGAAGCTCTCAATCTCAGTTCTACCAGTTTCTATTGGATGCGGCAGGAAGTTTTCTTTCTTATGGAAATAAAATTGCAGAATATTGTGCTTTCTATAAGGTAGACATTGTTGCAGGCCTGTTCGCTAAAAGCTATAAAGTTTGTATTTTGTATTACGCAAATTTAAAGTAGCCTAGATTTATATTAGCAGATAGGATCAAACCTGTCAGGTCAACTTTCGTAGGTATTTGGAGGCTCGATGCAAGCTTGGAATATGTGGCCTTGAAGAATATTCTTATGATATAGCTAAATCCTGCCTGCTTTCTAGTTAGCAAGCAATTTTGGCCCGATTGAAGAAAACAAATCTAGCTACGGTAAATAAGATGGGTACTCATGATGGAAATTTGAGCTATATGATATAGTATAAGGTTGTGCTCCATAAACACTATAATCTATTATTATCTGTTGACAATCTAACTTTATTCCATCCATATGTAGCAAAATAACAGGGGATTCCAGGGGAATTTGATATGGATGTAAAAATAACAATTCCTGAAACCATAGACCATATATCTTTAAAACAATTGAATAGGTTGCTATAAAAAAAACATAGATTCAAAATAAAAAATAATCACATTAGCTAACTGGATACATTGGTTAAAGTAGTCTTATTAGGACATTGAATTATTTTGGTAGAGGTTCGAACCCCTGTATTTCATAGTCTAAAATCTTAGCCAAAGCTGTATAGAGGTTCGATATTCCCTCAAAACCTTAGGCGAAATTATATTTCATATTTCAAAATCATAGGCGACTCCAATCATAAATGACTATAAGCGAAACAAGAGGTGCACAGCGGCCCCAACATACGATCTGGGTCGTAGGATCGACGAATCCGACGACTGTGGTAGTCCAGGAAGCGAAACAAGAGGTGCGCAGAGGTCCCAACATATACGATCTGGGTCGTAGGACCGATGAATCCGACGACTGTGGTAGTCCAGGGTGCACCTCGTTTAGAATATATAAATCTTGAAGTATTATTACTCAGATGGTGTCTGTACCTTGGTTGCAGGGACGATGAATGAGTGCCTCTATCAAGAAAAAGGAAAGTTTCCTCTATCATAACGATTATGAAGATCATTCTTTACAGAGGGCGTTTTTACTTCCGATACCCTTGCCGTGAGATCTATCGGATCAGAGGTAAAATTTCTGAGATTTTCCTTTAATTGTGGCACGAATAAGTTTCGGGTTTGGCCACAAATTTGCTTATTGTCTGCTTGGCAATCACGAAAACTAGCCCTTCATACCTTGAATCTGCAGCAAATATTCATAGCAGAAAAGCTAAAATATTTACAATTTCTGAGGGGTCTATTTCATCTCTGTATTATCTAGATTTGCAGGGGATTAGTGTAAGAGGAAAAAGGCTTGAGGTTCTCAATTCTTCCTTCCAAGTTGATGTTGTAGGTTCAGGAGGCACTGTTATAGATTCTGGAACGCCCATTTCAACTTTCACTCCTACAACAATCTCTATAAAATCATATCTGCATTTGTCCACCATTTTGTTTGTGCAGGTTAAAAAAAATAGACGTTGGATCTCTGTGGCAAAACTTCAGACCTTGAACTTTAACAATACAGGTTTCTCTCCTCCAATGGAGGATGATTTCTCAATCAATCCGCTAATTTGCTTTCAGTTGGGGCCTGGCATCTATATGGCTATGGCTATCCGTCCATGATAGGCAGTAAGCTACATCAAAACTTCTTAGTTTCTTATGGCCTTGCCCAGGCGACTTTGTCTTTTGTAGAGGCACAATGTGGTGCTCTTCAAGTAAAAGCTTAGAGTTGTGAAGGTGTCTGTATCTATCTGCCCTCATTTCTAGGAATTAAGTTATCTGCCCTCAGTTCTAGGAATTAATTGAATTCCACTAAAGTGTGACATATATTCCCTTATATAAAATTGTGACATGAAGGAAATCTAGGTCGATTCACACTTACACAATAAGAAACACATCCCAGCAAGTCGAATCCCATTATGTTAAGATCATCCTCTAGATTTTGAATTTTTGGTGCATGTTAGAGCACTCTTAGGCATGTTTTTGTGACACAAAGAAGAAGAAGGAAAGGACTTGCATGCCACGTGTCTTATTTACAATCAAGCTTAACAATATTTTAGAAAAAACTCAGATTGTTATTTTGGTTATTTGTCGGAGTGCGAATTATTCAGCAAGAGTTCATGTACTACAATAAAGTTAGAAGTCTGTCAAGTTTGAAATATAGCACATAACCAATTTTGACACGTACAAATATGGATGCATCAAATCAACCGGAAGGCTCTCCCGACAATCCTCCAAATCAATTGAAAGCTGCTATCAACCAACACGCATTTGAAATTGTTCTTGCCAAGAAAATTATTTCATGCATTCATTTGAAGTTTTTTATTCCATTTCTTTCATTTCAATGTTCTTAGACATGTTCTTCGAAGCAAAACTTACACATTCAACTAGGAGTTCTAGGTGTCCATCTTTAACGAACAAGCAGGACAAATATTTGGGAATTATAGTGCTAATGAGTAGCTAGAATTAGAATCATAGGTCAAGCACCATATTTGAGGATTATAATGCTTGCAAGTTAGCTAGAATCAGAAGCACATATCATCAAGCACCATATCAATCAGAGTACAAGCTAGAAGCACAAATCAAACAGTGTATCGGATAGAGATACAAGCTAGAAGCACAGATCAAGCAACATAATGGACAAAGTTACAAAAAGCAATATGCATTTCTCAAATATGCCACAACGTCATTGTACAAGACAGAAAGACGGAATACGTGAAGTACTAAATTACTCCCATTGACTGATCACATCAAAATCTAAATCTCTCTAAAATCATCTTGAATTTTATTGAAAGATGTGAACAATTCTATATTTTATATTTCATCATCCATGTCGTTGGAGGCATGTATTCCTTTGTTATAGTAACATCATATTCCATATGCGTCATATTACCTATAGCTTCTTCTTTTTTTTCAACATAAAAACCAACAAGCACAAAGCAACGGCGAAGGCCGCTGCGACAAATTCTTGTATTGTGTAAAAACAATAGTTGAAACAAAGGCTATCGGTGGTTTTTATTCTTTTTTAGCAAAAACAACACTTGAAACAATACGTAGTTTTAAAAAATAATGTGTTGTAATCCCTAGCAGTAATAGTTTATTAAGCTTTATTGGTCCTATGTTCGATTCCTGAGGAATGTAGGTTGTACATAACATGTGTGAACAATATAGGGATCTTTTTGACCCTAAAACATATGAACACATTTTTTTTAAGGACAAGATAATCTAGTGCAGTACCCATATGAAATGCGGGTTTGGGACCCTAGACAGGTCGTATATGAAGGGGTTTTTGCTGACCCCTTCCTCTCACATGACGTATCCACTTTATACTAAGTGATGTCCTCGTGGTCCAATTGATCTTCTTAACATAAAAAGGAGCTCTATCCATCCTTGACAATTATAAAGTTTGCATCAACAAAAACACAAAGCCACAAGAATAGAAAAATACACGTAGTAAACATAATTGTTAGACGTAAAATATTAAATATTTATAACATTAGATACTCAAGATGGAAAATTCGTTCTCAAGAAGTAAAAACACAAAAAAGGCATTTATTCAAAAAAATTATAGTAGTTTTATCAAACAATCGTATTCTATAAAATATATTTCATGAAGGAAGCGTTAACAATAAATAAGCCTCGATATGCAAACATGCTTTTAGGCACACGAGGAAGAGGTTAGTATAAAAACGACCAATATATGTGTTGTGCTACAACTGCAAAATGGAAAAGAAGGGGCTAATACTAATATTTCTTACATTGATGTTAATCATGGGGGTAAAGGGGGATTTTCCTCCTCTTTGTGAGACTACCACGATGTTGGAGATCATAAAGCCTTGCTTGGCCAATCATGAGGTGAAATGTTGTGGCTTAGCTTCCAAGTTAGCAATATGTCTTCCAGATGAAAGAATTTCTGCTGATGTCCGTAAAGTATTTTCTTTGTACCTTTGCAAAGTGTGCGGCTTTCATTCATTTCCTCACACTTAACTAAGTCCACTGTACTTAGTAGTATTATGACTTATGTTGTTATCAAATTTCCATGTAGTAGGAGAATTGCTATGTTTTCTTAATAAAGCATGCTCTTGTTTTCACACCTTTAACATTCTTTAAACTGATTTTACTTGAGGATACAACAATTTAATCTTTTGATATAGATATGTCAATGGCAAACTAAAAGGATCCAATTGAGGGATGAAATACAACAAAAACATGAGTCAAGATCAAAAAGTAATTCAAACGAATTTGGTCAACATTAGATTGTACCAACCCAATCCTTAGGGTACCATCCATTTGGTATTTGAACTTAATTACCCACATTTACAAATGACATGGTCATGTATAGACACTAGGCTACAAAAGCCTTGTAGGTCTTTTCTTTCCATGGAGATAAAAATGTTGTGCCTGTATTGTTATACCGATCAATGTCAAACAATCTTTGTATTAACAAGGCATTGCATGAATAAAAGCTTAAATATGTATGGCTTCAAGGTTTTTGGGATGCCATTCCGGTGTGGACCGGTGGACCCGCCCCTAACTTAATTACCCACATTTACAAATGACATGGTCATGTATAGACACTAGGCTACAAAAGCCTTGTAGGTTTTTTCTTTCCATGGAGATAAAAATGTTGTGCCTGTATTGTTATACCGATCAATGTCAAACAATCTTTGTATTAACAAGGCATTGCATGAATAAAAGCTTAAATATGTATATTTCAAGGTTTTGGGATGCCATTCTGTGGACCACTGGTCTTTGACCGGCCGTTAGTCGGGAGCAGTGTCACCGCCACGCTTTGAATGGCGCATCAAAAACTTGAAGCCACAATATGGCATTTGTGGAGCCATTTTTTTCTTTAGCGATGGCGATGGCAATGGCTTTTAGGTTTAAACAAGGCGGAGCTTAGGCGAGTTTTTTCTTTTTTTTGCAAGGATTCAAGATTCTCTGTTTTCTTAGTTCAGCTGTTTCTTTGCAAGTTTCAAGGATCGTCTGTTTCTTTTGCGCAGATTCAAGGAAGCATCGACTTGCTGTTGTCTGTTATCATATAACGGGTTAAACCTGTCACCGCGGAATGGTCGACCCAACATACTATTCTGAAATGGAATTGTCTGCCACGTGGCAGCACAGAAATACAATGACAAAATTGGCGACCCAAATGTCATATTGTATAAGTTTATTCTATCAAGAAGCAATTTTCTATAGCTAATCAACTATTTGTATGCTTGCGTTATGGTAAAGGCAACGGTTGTAAATATTTAAAGCCAACCACAATTCTTAATATCATATATTCATTAATAAATATAAAACATGATATTCCAATTTTTAAGAAAGATAAATAATCCTTTCTGAGAGATCAAAACTTTTTTTTTTCTTTTTTTGTTTAATCTTTTTGAGTAATGTGACATTACAGGTATACATAGCCAAATGGAGGAAGAGGGCACTTCTTGTTATAAAATTACTAAAAGAGGTGTCAAGTATTGATAGCACATTTAAACCTGTAAAAAATGTTCCATTGTCATTCTTCATGTATATACCATACATTGTTGGCACTGATCATGTATATCTATTGTCGTTAATTGTTTTTTATATATATATTTTTTTTTGGCATATATGCATAAACACGGTTGAACATTTCATGCAATTTGAAAGTGTCCGATCATTATTGACGTGGAAGGAAAATTGTCCTTTGGATATCCAGAATCATAAACTTACGACCTCGAAAATCACCAAAAATTTGGGGTCTACACATTCATTGCCTCCAATGGTGGAATATAAAATCTTTCTCAATAAACTTACAGCGATCAAATATGCAACCATTTACTAGTCAAGCTCCAAATAAATTATGCAAGGCTTTTTCTGAATGCTGATTCGATTGGAATATCTTAGGAAGCTTTTTAGTTCAAGTGAAGTAGGGGTTGAATCGCCATGCTTGGAAAACCCCTTGAGAGATGAGGTTTTCTTTTTTAACAAGTGTTTTCCTGTGACTCCCTTTAGCTTGCAATCTAACCTTATTTCATGGATGTGGAGTATAACAAAGTCGGAGCTCCAGCTAAGAAAACACTAGGCACATATGTCTAGCTCCAAATAGAATATTTGGATGGTGGAGCTTCTTGAGTAGAGCAAATTATGATGTGCTTCTCTTAATGCTAACTCTCCTTTGCAGCTGGGATTTAGGGTTAGAATCTTAATAACAATAGGATTAACCATTGTAAGTATTTTACCCTCTGTAATGGCCATGATCCCACCTTAGATAGCTAATGAGTTCTTGATCTTTTACTTGTTGCTTAGTCAACTACAACTTTTGTGTAGATCTCCTCCCACAAAATACGGATAACCCTTGACCACCTTGATATCTTAGATTTCTAGGCCAGTTGAGTGATTATCCTCGGGTGCTTTGAGTTTATTCTTCAATATTTTTCTCTTGTCCAAACACTAGGTACATTAATATCTTCAAGTCCATAAGCCTTATGTCATAGCAAGTGTTGCATTTTCTTGTTGATGAATGTAGCATAGAACCATTAGCTTGACTTTAAATGCGGATAATCAGTAATGCATGATCACCTTGGTCTCTGAGATTCTTAAGCCAATTGAGTGATTATCCTTAGGTGTTTTGAGTTTATCCTTAAATGTATTTCTTTCGTCCCCACTCTAGGTACATTAATATGCCATAGCAAGTGTTAGCTTCATTTTCTTGTTGATGAGTGTAGCATAGAACCATCAGCTTCATTTTCTTGTTGATAGTATAGTATACAACAATGAGCTTGTTGGTTCGTGTAATAATACATATACCACTTGCATGGTTCACGCGTGTCAATTTAGAGAAGGAACTTTAAGCTAAGATAAAAACAAGATTCATTGCAAAGATAAAACCATGGCAAAGATAAAACAAGATTCATTGCTATATTCCAAGGCATATTGTAGACATATTCCACAAGAAGGCACATCCTAGACATATTTCTTTTGAGCTTTGTTTTGTCTTTAGCCCTAAATCGAGGAGTCCTAGAAAGAAAAGGCTCTTTAATGCCCAAAAATATATCACAAAGAATATTATTTTGGCAACCGCCAATTTTGCCATACAGAAGCAGAAAGAAACACACCTTTAATCACCGTCCAGCAAGATTCTCTTCCATTTGCTGCAATTATTTGCACTTGAAAGGGACCTGAGAATACTAAAGCAGAGCCTATAAATTCTGAAACCAAGTTGAAGAAGCTTCAAGCATCCAAAGAGTCTAAGAAACAAGCTAAAGAGCAGAAGCAAGGCAGTGTTGAAGAAAAAGCTATGGCTCAAGTATTGTCTGCAACTCACCTGAAGCTGCATCTTCCAAAATTCTGCACAGGCCCGGCAAACAAGAAGCTTGCAATCGCGCTGGTTAACAAGACGCAGGCAGTCCTAGACAGTCCGGCAGTGTACACAGAATTAGGGAAACCTGTCTTTGATGAAGAGCCGCCGCAGCAAATCCAGAATGATCAAGCCCTAATTTTTGCACCAAATATTGCCGCCGGAATGCTGGTTTACAGCATCTGTGGCCGCGATTCTTCGCTTGTAATAATGTGGACCTCTGACGCCTGGAATCTGCGGGTTGTAGAAGGCCGATCCTCTGCTTCTGCCGTTGTTTTCAAAGATATGTTTAATAACGGTGCCAAGATCGGCGATGATTGGAAAGTTAAAGAAAATACTGGTTGCTACAAAGGAGTTCCTTACCTTCTTGAAGCTTCCAAAAAGGGCTTCGGCAGTCCGGCGCTCAAGATCAACCTCTCCTGGAATGCTCGCCCTTGATGTCACTAACACCATAGCCAGCTTAACATTCTAAAAATCAGAGAATATATATATTGCAGTATTTACTAAATCCTTTGTAGTAAACGTTCTTGTTGGCCAATGATTTTAGCAATGATTTTAGTGGGTCTTAAATGGATTCATTTGTACACTAGGGGAGGGTGGCCGTCCACGGCGGCAGACCCACTTGCGGATGTGGCAAGCCCCTTCCCACGGATCGCAAAATGTGCGGGAGGGTTTTCGTAGTTTCCGGTGAAGCGCAACTCCGTGGTGGTCCATCGAGGGCTCTGCCATAGTCATAGAAGGCAGCCTTACGAGTCTTCTTGCTAGAGGGAGCTTCAAAAGTCCTGCCAGAGTTTTTAGAGTTCATGCATCATGTTTGGCACAGGGATTCCTGGGGCCTTCACATGGATTGATAGTTCTGTTTTGAGATAGTATTCTGCTTCACAGGTATTTTTTCTGCTTCACAGGTATTTTCTTGTATGCTTGCAATGCAATAGATAAACTGCTATTAGGTCTGATTTTCCAGAAAGATTACTTGTGTGCATTAGGATTAATATTGGTGGTTCCTATGCTCTGCCATATTTGTTTGTTCTTCATTCAGTCTTTTCTACATTAATTCAGCCTCTAATTTTGACACACTAGAGTCATGCTAGTCTGGGCTTCTATTATCGTCATTCTATCTACTTCTGGCATTTAACACATTTTGTTTTTCTTTTCTGACTAATTTGATGGTTATGCATCTTGGTTTGGAAATATTTCCTTATACACTATGCTAATTTGAGGTTGTTGGCATTCAGCTTCCAATCCAATAGCCAAGAACTTTTCATTATCCAAATAATGAGGGCTGCTTTGCTGTTTACATTGGCCTTACGTTCCCCTTGAAAATTGTACATCCTTGTTCCTATCATGCTTCATTTTCCTCTTTAACTGTTTTTACTTCATCCTTTATTACTTGATAAAAGGAGAATTTCTGAGCTGATGGTAGATAGTAGATGGAGTCATATTAAAAGGGTCTAAAGTATTGATGTCATGTGTATGTGTAGGCATATTGATAGAGAGATTTGTTGTTTCAAATGTTCTGCTCCTTGTGGAATCAGTAGATAGAAATAATTGTTTCATGTTTGTTCACGTAAATATTATGCCTCAGATTTTACCTATTCTTGATTCTGTGATTCAACTTGGTTTTCTTACTTCTGGTCGTCTGCTGTTCAAGAGAAATAATTAAATGGTGTTTGTTCTACAGGGTGACCTGCAGACAAATCCAAGCACATTCCCATTTGGTATGAAATCTCTTGCAGATTATATCCACTCAAAAGGTTTCAAGTTGGGGAATCTTTGGTGATGCTGGATAAGTTCCGTGTGATACCGTTGTGCATTCTTAATATATAGTATTTGCACTCGTAGGTTTTTCACATGTTCATATTGGCCAGGATCACTCTATCATGAAGTTCAAGATGCACATGGCCAGTGAGGAATCTTGTAAATGTAATTGCTCTCTTGACTTTAGGATAACTAAAGGACATCTTTTTTCAAGGTATTGCTACTTGTTACTGAAAATGACATTTCCTTTTCTTGAAGTGAACCTTTGGATATCATTCTAAAATTCGAAAAAGCGAATATCTTATAATTTCATTTTGTAATGTTTCATGCCATGTACTCTATGCAGATAAATAGAGGGACCTCTCTTTAGACTATTGAAACGGTGAGTTTCAGATCATAAATTTGTGGCACTAGGTGAGGCTTCACTTCAGTTTCCTCAATATAAAAAATATTAGCTCTAAATATGTGCTCAAGTGACATGGAGTGTATGCTAATCTTTTTGTTTTTTTAAATGTTAGATACGTGAATAAAAAAGTTCATGAACAAGAAAGCTAGAACACGAGGCTGATGGCTTGACATAGGTCAGAAACATAGGAACAGATTGGGGAGGTCTTGACATATGTCAGGAACAAGGGGCTTGTGTCTTCACATGCAAAGTTTAACTTGAGGCATTGGCTGAATTCAAACGTTGTTAGTGTTCATAAAATCTTGTTAAAATATAATTTTGATGTTAGTTTGAGCTCTCAATCTCACTTAAAAGATAATTTAAGCCTTATTTCCCAAAAAAAATTGTCCTCCCCTTGCAATTTTGCAAGGCAAGCCTTCAAGGGCCATGCTGGTAGCCTATATGGTTGGGACCTCAGCCTTGGTGGTACCTTTACCCCCACCACTTTGGCACATCAGAAGTTGAACTGTCGTTACCAGCTTGGCATGCAATAAAGTTTGCCTTGCACGTGAACTTGTTGGGCATGTTGCCATGCAGGCTGCATGGCTTGCAACATGTTTACGTGGCTGCTGTCACAATTTTCCCCTTAAGTGAGCAGCCAGTGGTCACCCTCCCCTAAATTTGTCTCGACGGCCTTTCTTTAGTTGTAAACCCATGGGTTTGGACCCACTATTAACGTCTTGTGTAACATAATGATGTCTAATGTGCCCATTGGAAACACATGTGGGAGTTCAAATCACTACATTACTTGCAAGTTATTCACTCTTCACTTCCAAACACCAATCCGGCACATGCATGCCATAACTGAGAGTAAAGTGGATCGGGAGTTGTAGGAGAAATGAGATGGTTTGATATTGATATTGATTTTACAAGGTGATATTGTAGAAAGATAATTAATGCGATATTCCATCTGTAGGCTTAATTTTCTTTAGATTCTCACATAGATATTTTTTGATGTTATCCCTAGGATCAATCTTAATTGTCATTGTTCGGATTCTGGAATATGGACAAACAAGATACCCTCCTCAATAAAAGCATCAACTAAAAGCAATTGTGTTTCCAAAAAATTGAAACAACATAGATTTTTCCATCCAATAACACATAAAAATTGGCATTCACCCCAGCCCTAGGATTATAGAGATCTCAACAATTTAAAGCCAGAAATTAAAATTGGTTAACCTTACCCTTATGCAGGACTGGGTTGGACATGATTGATTGAACAACATCTTAAGCTGCTACTTTATAAAGAACGTGATTACAAAGACAAAAAGGAATTTTAAATTATACATAACTTTAGTACTCTCAAAATTCACGATAAAGCTCACAATGACTTTTTTACATTTTTGAAGTGTTCTCTGTAGCCTAGAAGGATGAACTTAACAATAAAAAGAAAAAAATATTGATTATACCAACTCTCACATGCATCAACGATTTTCAAGATAAAAAAAAAAAACATAAAGCCTTCCTTGAGATAAACGTGACGGCACATATCTTCCTAAATGTGGAAAAATTCCATCCTACATTTTAGTTAGCCGTGATCGTGTTTGAGCTTGTAAGTATAGACTGTCATTCTTTATGTATTATGTTCTTATTGTGAAAACAATCTTAAGCTTTAGATCATGTGGGTCAAGAATCCCATTGCTCACGCTGCCATTCAACATGAACTCGGATCATTCTCATTGAAACTAGATTTAAGGAAGCATGCCATTTCTTTGTATCTTACATTTAACAATTGTCTACAGACTCCATTACATATATCCATTCTGTATGCCCACGATTAATGACCGGTATCGCCAGGCACTCCATTTGATAAAGACATAGCATTGAGACCAATTCTTTGCCCCACATGTGGTTGATTTGCAACAATTTGATAATCTAGCAGTTTAGAATATTATGTTATGGAACACATCGATTTACTGCCTAATAGAACTTGCGACAAACCATTTAAAGGCTGGTACTGCCCAAGGCAAACAACAGTCTCTCATGCCAAAAAGTAGAAGGTAATATTGAGATCAAAGATCCAATTCATATGGAATTATATTGGTGATTCATTGGGAGTGCAATATTTGTCATTTGCAACCAGTTATCAGAGTTTTATGGTCTTGTGGTTTAGATTCTCCTTGGGTGCAACAGATGACTACAGACACACATATATTTTTACGTAAAAAGGCCCACAAAATAAATCACAATAAACCAACATTTTGCAGAAGCTCAGCTGGCCTGCTAAAACTCTAGGTGTTTTCACCAAATATTTTTTTTTTTGAAAGATCAAGTTAACTAATATTAATCCCCCAAACCATTAACATCCAACATATAAAAATTAAATCCCCCAACACATAACAACCAACACATAACAACCATTGACATTAACAACCAACACATAACTACCATTGACATTAATTAACACAACCATTGGGTCCAACACATTTAAATTAAAATCCCCCTTAAACCCCCTTTGGTTTGGGTGCATATTCACACGGGGGTGACTCCGGGCAACGAGAGCTGTTGGATAGGTATATTCACCCCTTATTCCTTAATCTACACCGTATATAAAGTTCCTCGTTTGTGGGGTATGCAAGTACAAAATTTGCTATACTGTATAACAAGATTCACAAAATACTATAAGATTTCAGTTTAATACTATATGGTGTTGATTTAAATGACGTGCAAAATACAATTATGAGGGCTCTCCGCCCCACGTCACCCCCCGTGTGAATATACACCCAAACCAAAGGGGGTTTAAGGGGGATTTTAATTTAAATGTGTTGGACCCAATGGTTGTGTTAATTAATGTCAATGGTAGTTATGTGTTGGTTGTTAATGTCAATGGTTGTTATGTGTTGGTTGTTATGTGTTGGGGATTTAATTTTATATGTTGGATGTTAATGGTTTGTGTTGCAAAAATTTTTGGCCCCTTGGAGGCCTTAGGGGACGCCACCCCCTCCCCACCCGGTGTGACAAAAATTTTAGAATTCAAACCAAAAAACTAGAATTCATTTGAGGCTTTCATCACTGTAGCTTTTAAATTTCATCACAATAAAACAAATAGAACATAAGTAAAAGTTACCATAAAGATAGAGCAGATTGATCCCATTATTCTGAAAGTCATAAAGTTTGCAACACCCATACACAAACATTTTTCAACTGGAATTTAACAGAAGCCTTTGGCCTCCATGGATTCTTGTAGTGAGAAACTAAAGTGGGAAACTTTTTCGCTTGTTAGCACAAGGATCTAGAAGCCTTGGAATTTGCTTAATAACTGCCTCAAAATCTAAAATGCATGGTAATTTTTGCAAGCTTCATTGAATGAGCCATAAAACAATATCCAATAGCTAAATCAGTATTAATCAATTTTGGTAGGATGTGAAAGCCTACCAAACCCGGCCGAAAATTTGCTGTTTTAGCATAGATAACTTAACCAAACATATCCATATCATACATTATCAAAAAAGATCTGGGAGAGAGCTTTCCAACATAATAAAAATCATCGAAAACGAGCTCGGATTAAAAGTTATGATAAGAAATGTGTTGCTTGGCGGGAAACCGCACTACATGCGCCCTTCAAGCCCTTCATGTGCCCATTATGCACCACACACACAAAAAGAGGGCTTTTGTTTGTGAGCCATTGGTTGTTGACCATTATGTACCCGCCACACGCAAAAAAAGTTTTGTTGTGAGCCATTGGTTGTTGACCGACCATTACGCACTACATTACAAAAAAGGGCTTTTGTTGTGAGCCATTGGTTGTTGACCATTATGCACCACACGCACAAAAAAAGGGCTTTTGTTGTGAGCCATTGGTTGTTGACCATTGAAAAAAAAAAGGCTAAAATCAATGGCTCAGAAATGGTGCACTCTAGATGTACGCATTAGTACATCCATTTGAATACATCACGAAATCATAGGAAAACCTTAGTGAAAAGCGTACAAAAACACAAAGAAAACCCCCTGTTATTATGCTACATATTCCAGAGTAAATACAAGATGAGCGAACTAGGGTACTCCTGCCCACACTGGAGCGAGAACCCACATGGCATGTATACCTACGACTCAAGACACAAACCTGCCAATACTGTCTACAATGAGGAGGTGTTTTCACCAAATATTGGATAAGGAGACAAGCAACATATGGGAGTCAGACTATCGATTTCAATAAATGAGTTGTTAGTTTCATATTTCTTTATGCATACAAACTTTAGGAGGTGTTATTTATGCACACAAATTTGAAATAAGTCTTTATTGAAATAAAGACCTATTTCAAATAATAATAAAAAAAAAAAACTAGCGAAAAGGCGCAACAGGAGGCTTGGGCAGTTTTAGGCTTGAATTTAATTTCTCATAGAAAAGCATGTAGGAGACATACTATTAGTTTTTGCTGCTTTGTTTCAGGTTCCAGTTCTTCTTCTCTTTTTTTTGAATGGATTGGCTATTAGTTGTTGAGATGGCTTCTTGTTGTTGAATTATTTCTTTTCCTAGTTCATTTGGGTATGAAAGATATACGTGAACTTGTATGCCATTCATGCAAAAAGAGTGATGCCGATGCCCAAAGAAAAGAATTAGGACAAAAGGAGCGACGGTAATGCTCAAACAAAAGAATCACGAGATATCACGCAATTATGAATAGAATTAGTATTTTGTAAGCTAATCTACTTATAAGTTGGAAAAAAAAAACTATGCTAATTATAAGTTGTAAATTGACCATTGAAGTCGCCTCTAGTCAATTCTGTCAGCTAGACTTCCAAAAGAGCCTAGAATAAGTTATCTACCTAGTTCTAGCCAATTTCCTGCCTAATATACTATGTTCAACTATTCCAATCCAAGTTTCCAAGCTATTTCAACCTCGTCTTAAAAGAATTCCTACGGTAGCAAGAATCGAATCTCCCACCCACAAAGATGAACCCCCTAAAAAACCCCCTGCCAACCACTTTGGGCGGGCATCATTTATGTTTGCATTATAATCCTTAATCATATTTAAGTCCTGCCTAGTGTACTATTTTCTACTATTTCAATCCAAGTTTCCAAGCCATTTCAACCTCATCGTAGAAGAATTCCTACGGTAGCAAGAATCGAACCTCCCACCCATAGGGATAAACCTCCCAAAACCCCCCCGTGCCAACCACTGAGGGCGGGCATCGCTTATGTTTGAGTTATAATCCTTGATCATATTTAAGTCCTAAGAAAATATTCATGTCTAAGATCTTTTAGGATTAGGACCCTAATTCTCTTTGAAACAAATATAGCCCATATTTTGTCCTTCTCACTTAACTTGTCAAGCACGTCCTTGTCTACACAGTAGCCTTATTTTCGAGTCCATATCTTAGCAACCCAACTAGTTGCCAAGGGCTTAGTAATTGTTGCTACGGCATGCCAACACATGCTATAGATGCAACATTATCAAATGTCTTCAGCCATACCTTTGATTTCATAGATAATTGTCTAGAAACCATTCTATCAATGCATTCTAGTCCAGTACACCGAGTCTACCCAGAGGCATGGAGCCTTGTTACCAACCCATCTCAGAAGGTATAATACACACATATAGGAACTCTAAAGTCAACAGACATAGACATTTGTTGCATGTTATGCACGTTTGGCCAGTGAAATAGACCAGGAAAACCTTTGATGTAGATCCTTAAACCTTTCAGTACGAGAGCTGCTCGACAACATCAAAGAATTCGAAAGCAAAGAACACCTTATGGAGTAAACTTCGTCGGGTCAACGATCAACACGGTAAACAGAAGAACCAAACTCAAATAATGAAGGGAGGACTGCAGAAAAGACAACTAAGACATCAAGGAAAACACATGAGTGTCAAGAAGGGCGGCTAAACAACCGATGAGCACCAAGGCACTTACGTTGTTGATCATAGTAGGGGAGGAACATCTTCTAGCCAAGAATATTCTCCAAGTTCCATAGTACCCCAAAAAAGGGCTCCACAATGACGGGCTATTGTCATAGCTCCGCGACCAACAAATAAATGACTTCATCGATTATTTACGTCAGGAGTTTCTAAGAGAGGACACTGAACACACCTCCTATGGAGGACAACCATCTTAGACATACTGGCTCATGGCAGTATTAGATCTAGACTTCAAATAGAGAAGCTTTGACTAAAGATGAATTGCACACCATTGAGGCCAGATTGCTCAAGAATAAGAGTATGGCCAGACTGCAATCAACTTTGTCATCGTCAACTCCAATTCTCCGTGGTAGCTACATCAACCTTGATATTACCATTTCCTTGCAGAAAGATCACGATGACCTCTTAGCCTTAAAGATTAGAGGTCCATCAACAATAAAACGAGGCACAATAGTAATAATTGATTACTGCAAGGTTAGAGACCTTGCACATGGATGCGAATAGGCTTAACTCTTAAGAAGGAGGAGAGGTTGAACAATTCGAAGTGGTGAAACACACAACATTGTCATCACTCTTATATCATCAACATGGGAATGCCAAGCTCAAGAGCAGACATGAAGGAGATCGATAGGGTCAACACAACAAGATCGAACGAGGAGTTAGAAGAATCATCCTCAAACCTTCTAACCTCCAAGACAGGATGATTCAATATGGAAGATTCTATAGAGTGGAGAACATGGCCTCCAAGCTTTTGGAAAGCGACATAAAGACCTTACATCATCAATCATGTCATCAAGTCCATTAGCATGGATATCCCTAATGAGGGAAGTCAACCTTGACATCCAGGGGAGTACAAATAGAAGATGTTCAACAAAAAGATAAAGGTCTATAAAAGATTGTATAACAACTCCAAGGAGGTCAGATTCTTCAACAACTTGAGGGCAACATCGCCTTGCTATGCCATTCAATGATGAGTAGACGAGCTTTTAGCAAGCCCGGGTTTCTATATAGTCGAATATATTAGATGGATGATAACATCCATGATGAGATCGGAAAGCAATTCTGCGTGGATTTTTTTTAATTATTTAAAGGGATGGGCCCAAGAATTGAGCAAAGCTTGAAGGATTAGGAAGGAAAACGTATCGAGTAACTAAAGTTATACACATTTGTTGACGAATATCCAACATATTGGAACCTCTTTGTGAGCCTGATCACCTCGATAAGCAGGATTCACTACTAGGATAATTGTTCACTACTAGGGTAGAAACATGAAAGGGTGGGCAAAAAAAGTGCCTTTACATTTACAAATTCAAAATGTAAGGAAATCCCTCCTCCCAAAAATTATTATTCTTGGAATGAATCATTAATAGGGCAAATAATTTTGAACTCTCCTCCCGTTCTCTGTTCAACCTCCCTCCCGCTCGAACCTCCATAGCCAAAAGCTTGACATCCATATTCGAACCTCCATAGCCAAGATCAGGACCTCCATATCCAAAAGCTTGCATTTTCAGAGCTGAAGCACCAGGGAAGAGATCATGACGAAGCAGCTTGGAACAAAGACATCTCCAAGGAAATCTCCTCGCAACAAACCTGTAAAGCCCATGCCTTCCCACTAGAACTGCCACCCGAAAACTCAAGAGTGGGTCTTCTTCAGATCGGGAGGTCTTGCCACCCGAGTTTGACAAGGTAAGCATCAGGCAGCTTAGGAGCAACAATTTTGATAGCATGTTTCCAGGGCTAGTGCAAATAGTGCAGGATGTTTGGGGTTCTGAAGCCCCTGCTGTTAGGGGTTATCAAGAATGCAGGATTAAGCCTATTTTGATGGCAGATTTTTTTCTGTGTATGAGCACGTTTTTTGTAGGAAGGACATTGCAAATCATCACATTCCATTATATTTTGCCTGAGCATATGCACTTCATTACAAATGAGTAAGCATTGATTGGGATGAGGTGAAAGCAAGTGCAAGTCTTCATTCAAAAGGCTCTCAAAAAGAATCTGACCTGACAGAATTAGCTACAATAAAGTCTTCCAATGTTAAAGCTACTAAATGTATGCCTCAGGTAGAATTGGGGCAGCACTTGGAAATGATGAAAAGGTGGAGGGAAAGAAGAGCATTAGATTCTGCCTCCATGCTTGATGAAATACAGACTTTAAAAGAGAAAAGGAAAACAATGGAAATTGAACTGTTGAAGCATGAGAGTGATAAGAGCTTCTTGACAAGACTTGTGCAGAATAAAGATGCACAAATATGTGAGCAGTTCAGCATTATGGCAGGTTTAAAAGCAAGCGGGAAGCCAACTGATGTGTAAATGGCTTTGGCATCCCACTTAGAGGAGGAGAAATCAAGTTATATTGCTGACTTAGATGCTCTAATGATTTCCATTGATTGTTTAAAAACAATCAATTCTATTCATTGATTGTTTAAAGGCTAATTTGCAAGAATTAGAAGCTGCCATTGAAAAAATAAGCAAGGATTTGGAAGTTAATTCCAACTGTGCGAATAGAATAAAGGAGATGACTAAGCATTTGGAAAGATCAGACCCGATAGGCCTGCAGCCCGCTCCCATACTCGCAGCAAGACGGAGCGCTTCATCCTCACATATTACCAATACTTGCAGCAGCTGCAATGATTGCCTTAACTCGACCATGGTAATATCTCCACTTTGTGGTCATATATATTGTCTATTTTGTCTTGTATTCAGGGTTTCAATGACGAATACATGTGTATTATTGTTCATGGTCCGAGGACCTGCGGCACTGCTTAGGAATCCCTTCTCAAGGTACATCTATTTCTATTTTCATTACATAATTAGTTTGAGTGTACTTAGATGTAGTTAGTTTCCATCATGTACATAACTGTATTAGCATTTGATTTGGCGTGGTTTTGTCTTTACTGTAAAGAGGAAATGTATTTGCTTCTGTTCTTTACATTTACATGTGCCATGAAGTGCTTTTCTGGAATTCCTTTACAGGGTGTATTGATAGGGTGTATTGCATATGACTGTACTTTGCATTTACATGTGATCTGAAATGCATATGAGTTTAGTATTTGACTTTCCTTTACATTCAATGCTGGATGATGTATTTGATAGGGTGTATTGATAAAATATTTTGTTCTTTACATTTTACATATGTTCTGAAATGCATTTGAATTTAGTATTTGGTTTTCCTTTACATTCTGATAGCTATGCACACTAATGTACTTCTATTTTGTCGTTATATTATTAGCAGAAAGTTTGCCTGTAGTAAAAACCTACTTGCATCTAATTAACATTTGTTCTGTTTTGATTTGCATCTGATTGTTTTTTCTGCAGATTTTGCTTCTATCTACTCTACATCCTATATTATAATTTTTTGCTGTGTGTCTGTCATGCATCGAGCCCTAGATCGGGTGGCCCATGTTGATTGCCTCTTTGAACGGACGGCAAAACTCAATCCAAAAGAAATAGGAAAAGAGGGCTTAAGGGTTTTCGTCCGGATCGAATTCCGAGCTTATAGCAGCCGATTTTGGCACCCGGCTCTGGTGGTCAGAGTAGCCTATCTTTTTGCAGTAGCCAGCCAAGTCTTTTTGCAATAGTCAAATTTTGCAGTAGCCAAGTTTCGGCAAATTCCAAGCTTATAGCAGCCGATTTTGGCACTCGGCTATGGTGGTCAGAGTAGCCATGTCTTTTTGCAGTAGCCAGCCAAGTCTTTTTGCAATAGTCAAATTTCGCAGTAGCCAAGTTTTGTAGTCGAATGTAAGCTAGAAAACAATAGGCTTTTGAACAGGGTCGTTGTAGCAAATAACAGGTTTCTTTTGTTGCTGGATGAAGATCCTGTGTGATCTGTGACCCATCGATTCACCTTGGGCAGTGTAGTGTATGGGTGCATATGGCCACTACTATGAATGCTGCAAGATAGAAATATGCTGAAACATTCTCGCAGAAATATTCTATAAGACATGGATCTGGCATTGCCAAAGTACATGTGGATGGCTTTTCTCTTATATGCATGGAGCATCTAAGCGGATCTCGGCTAATTCCCAGAGGTTTCTCAACAAATTTCGTATTTAAGAACCCAGGTATATGAATCTACCTAATTACTCCATTCGTAATGCTGTTTCATTGGAGATGGATTTCATGTTTAGAGTGAGCATGGAAGGGGATGCTTAATACAGTTTTAAGAATAAGAATTCTGTTTTTTGTGGGCATGAGGGGGTGTAGCAAGGATTGTTATATTCATTAGGATTTTTAAATGTTGCAATTTATGCTGGTTATAGATAAGGAAATAATGAGTATCAACATACAGGAAGTTTATCCTCCATCACTGTTCATTGTTCAAGCCATTACAACATTAACAGCTGGATCTATATGTGCATTTTATGTTGGCTGCCTTAAGACACTGCAACTTCAGAGAAGATGCCATGCAACTTGAGAGAAGATGTCATAGGTAAAAGCAGAGCTGAGCTTTCTATTTTTGCAGGGACCTCTGTAATTATGATAATGTTTCTTGCAAGGATCTTGCTGATTGTAGAGATATCAAGCTTGAAGAGAGGCGGATTTTCCACTCTAAGGATGTCGGAGTTGGACTGTAAATTGAGGCCACCATTTTCTGAAAGCCATTAGGAAATGTTGCAGATCCTGGAATGGTTCTACAATTATAGGTAAACAAAGAAGGGATGATGTGCAGGAAAGACATTTGAAAACCTTATAACAGACGAAGTAATCAGAAGAGTAGCAGAGGCATTAAAGGAAGATGTTAATATTGATGTCAAGGCTATCCCAGAGCATTTGAGCAAGGACATGGCCCAGGATGTCTGGATAGGTGGGTTTTTTTGTTCCATCTGTGATCTGTAACTAAGGGAGCACTTGCTTTTTAAATGCGCAGACCTGTTGGAGCAGAATACAGACCTCCCATGCTGCCTCAAAATACTGCAGTTTGTAGGTCTTTCTTTAACATACTACTCACACTATATAATTTATAACTTTATGCCAGGTTATGTTGATAAGGTGTCTGGTTCTACTATAAGAATTGATGGACCATTTGAAGACCATATTCTTCAAGAACCAATTGGAGCAGTAAGCCAAATAAATACCATGGAATTTTCAACTTTTAATATTGTTTATAAAAATCAGTCGAGCTCTTGCTGCTGAGAATAGCATGGTGCTTAAAACAACAGAACAAACCCTTTGACTGCACTTTAAGTTGCTCATTTGGCCAAAGAGCTATTGATCTTTCTCGGAAGACAAGATTATGCAGGTTTCGAGAAATGCTAGCGCTGCTTCTGAAGATGACAGCTTTAGAAATGATCTCTTGCAGATCATGATAGATTGCAGATCTTTGAGTCAGGATTTGATCCTTACCTATGAACACTTTGTGAGGCTATTAATTTGTCGTTTGCAGGTGCTTAGAATACTCGAAGGGAATAGAGTGGTAGAAATAAGCAGTCCCTCTGTCAGGCAGTTCTGTTCACTTCTCCTCGCTTCATCCAGGGTTTGTATTATTTGTAATAGGAATGAGATCTTGCTTCAATGTTGTTGTACAGTACAAAACTCAACATATTATTTGATGGTTTTACTTAGAACAGAGCTATTCAAGACCATCTTCTCTTCCACTTGAAGATGTGAAGGTATGAACAAGTTACTGTTATATATTTATTTATGAAATTTCATCACCTCCAGTTAAGTGTTTGCAAAGCCGAAGATCAGAGCTAGGCCGCATCCAAATACTTCAGCATTATGGAATATCGGCATGAACCATGCAGAGTTATTTATGCTGATATATGGCACTTGCCATACTCCTAAGTTCGGTCTCCCCTTTATTAAATCTGAGATTTGCCACACTCCTAAGTTCTGCACTTCAAAAACAAGTCAGACGTGCACATGGAGTATTTCTCAACAACACAATAACTGTCATCTTGCAAATGATAATTGTTCATTTTGATTGCCTGTCTGTAGTTCCTTGATGCATTTTTAACCAATATTGTAGACGCTATATAGTTTTCATCCCTAAATATTATAGATGCTACATGGTTTTCATCCCCCAATACGAGTGTATTAGTATTAAAAAGCATCTTGGCATATTCCACATGTAATGTGGCCACACTCACACACATTTCAAATTGGAGGCATAGAAAAACCAAATGAAGAAGGGCAAAGCTCATTTTCCTTATAAGAAACTTGCCATGCAGCGCTATGCTTTTGTGGAAGAGGCCTTTCAAATGGTTTCTTTAAAACTCCTTAATCTATTTTGCACTTCCAGAAATGTAAACATTGGATCTCTTTAAATGTTGCACCATGTGCGTACAAAGAGAGTGTTATATGCATAACAAATATGGCAGATGTTAAGAGGACATTATGAACGATGATCAATGACTTCTATTCTTACATCAACTTTTGCCTTCATGCTTGAAATGTCAAGATTTGGATGGGAAAAATCCAAGGCAAGACATGTTTATGATGTCATGTGAAAATGGTGGGGGGTTGTCCATGTAATCTACAACAATCTAAAAAGTGGAATATATAACCCTTATACAACATTCTAAAATGTAGAATACATATAAAACATAGGTTAGCAATGAAGACAAGTACATGGACTGCCCCACCAAAGGTGGGCAATTTACTAGTCTCCCCTTGATTCTGAATCAAGTGTTTACATTTCTTATTTGCTTATGATCCCAATTGTGTCAATGCAGATATGGGTAGTATCAAGAAAGCAAGAACTAAAACTGCAGATAAACTAAACAATTCATGTTTCGTGCACTATGCTTAAGTTCTGAATATATCAAAATCTTATGTTGTAGGTGAAAAGAAGGATGTTGTTAGGAAGGGGTTGCATTTACCATTCTCAGACATCCCAGTTGCTGAACCTGGCACAAAAGATGCTGTTGCTATCAATGTTGGAAGTCCATCCACATCTACATCACCTTTGAGAATTGCAACAACTCATAAGCAATCAGTGCAGGATTTGGAGACCGAGGGGTACTTGGATAAGACTTCAGAAATTGTGGAAGGTAGGGTGATTACAGTCTGATTACACACTAGGTCTAGCAACTATAGGTCTCGAGTTCGAGACCACCCAGAATCGCACTCTAAACCCACAGATGCAATGTAAAGTGGTTGGGGGCAGGGCCCAACCAAGCAATGTAGTGTGGTGTGTGGTCACATGTCCAGTTGGATGCTGCCTAGTGGCGTGACGTTAAAATACAATCTATCTATCTATCTATCTATCTATCTATCTATTAAGATTGCATCTGTTGTAGTTAGAGTTCACTAATGTTCAATATTTTTCAGCAGAGGTTGTTTTCCAAAAAGAGATCCCAGCTGTTGAAGTCGAGCTGCTACTATTGCAGCAACAAGCTGAAAGCCCAAAAAGTAAGTCTTTCTCCTTTTCAGTTTTTTTTTTTTTTTTTTTTTTTTGAAACTTACGTTTACATGTTTACAGATAAAATTACTGAAGATATTGGTGACGACATTGAAAACAGTCCTGAAGCTGTTGTTGAAGTTCAAGCTGAGGAAAAGTCTTGTTCTTTGACAGGTACGTGTTTCTTTTTTTTTGTCTTGCTTTCAAAACATTAGAATGAAGCACTTTCTTTACTTCAAAGACTTGCGACGATTCAATGGAGCCAGATGATATTGAAGAAGCCTTGGAGGTTGCAGCCAAGGAAACCAAAATATTTATGGTCAAAGCTGATGCCAAAACAGCTGGAAAAAAAGAGAGTGCAAACCAGAGCAGGGACATCCACTGCAAAACGGTAATTGCTAGCTTACATTTACTTAGTTATACTTCAGTAGCTTATTAGATTTTACTCGTTTTGCAGGTCTAAACCACTGGAAACAGAGATTGGAAGGTATCAATTTATGCTTTATTGTCATGGGTCAATTGTTAATATGACAATAACATCTTGGATCTGATAACAGAAATAATGACAAGGATAAACTTATGGAATTCACGCCATTCACGCCATTCAAGAAATATCCACCGACTGAACTGAAAGTGGTTGCACCTGACATAGCAATTTTATGTGCAACTAACTCTAAAATGAGTAGCCGCTTAGTGTATCTTTATGGCAGGTAATAACCTGGTTGTAACCGAGTTGTATTTGTTATTACTTGTCTCTAATGTTAAACTTAATCTAATCCAAGTGCTTGTATGAGACATTGCCTTCCGAGTGGAAGAGCAAAATCTTTTTTTATCCTGCTTACAACTATATAAGGTTTAGAGAAGCTATCAGCAGCAAAAGAAAGAGTGAATCAGCTGAAGGATCACTGAATGTCATTGAAATAGTGAAATCAGGGATGAAGGGGATTGTGGTAGCTAAATGCCATCATATCCTTGTACCTATCCTTGAGAATGACCATTTTGTGCTGGCTGTTTTTACGCTCGCACCATCTGATTCCAAGATCCTACCTGCACCAGCAATTCATGTCTTGAATCCTCTTACAGGTTATGCGACGAACAAGAAAGCAATATGTAATACTTTAAGTTGTTGTGATACGAAGTATAGCACGGGGGAGTGTTCCACGACGACAGGGTTATGTGGCATGGCAAAATATGGCAAAGTATGGCAAACATTTTATGGCAAGGGATAACCATTGGAAACTGGAAGGGGAGACACACATCACTAGGGACCTTTATTACTTGAAATATCAATACAAGGTAAAGGTGGTAGCACAAACATATGGATGGGGTCGTAGAGAAAAAGGGGCCAAGGTTCTAAGGAGATAACAAAAAGGGGCATGACTATTTATGGATAAAAGGGCTAAGATTTCATTCATAAGGTAACCTTATAAAAAGATAGGCCTTTATATGAAATAAAAGGGTGAATGGATATTACGGGAGCTTACCTTTTTCAAAGGCCAAGGACATTATATAAGGCATCGACCTGTAACAGGGGATAGACAGATGGGCGACCGGATACAATACTTCTGGGTCATGAATAGTGACCTTGGGCAGTGAACAGGAATTCTTGGACAGAACAGAGGCTTTGGGCGACAATCTGGCGTCTAGTTCTCAGAGATGAGCGGCGGATCGATTGTTGGGCAGACCCATTCTCACTTTAGAAGGCTGACAGATGGAGTTAGAGCAATTCCGGGTTGATCCAGACGCTGGTGGATCATCGGCCCAGACCTACCATCAAGGGACCTGTATCTTATGCCGAGGCTAGAGAAGCAGAGGCCGACCAGATCAGGCAGATATGTAAATTAAGGGACTCAGGAGTCTTCATATCAGATAAGCGGATTATCAGTCTTTGCTCATGGTCTACATGGAGTAGCTATGGATTGAATGTTTGCTCAAGAGCTACACGGAGTAGCCAGATATTTGTAAGCCAGTTGTTAGATGATTGCCATAACCCTGTGGACCCGGTTGGGTGCTTAACTGTGTAAACAATCAGTTTGATATATATTGTACTTGGTTCCTGCTCTTTAAATAAGATGTTGTTGATCAGTTGCTTAGTTTCCCATAAACAATGAGTCGTATCAAGTTTGTGGGTGATAATCCGACGTCTAGTTCTCAGAGATGAGCGGCAGATCGATTGTTGGGCAGACCCATGCTCACTTTAGAAGGCTGACAGATGGAGTTAGAACAATTCTGGGTTGATCCAGAAGCTGGTGGATCATCGGCCCAGACCTATCGATTACATACCATCAAGGGACCTGTATCTTATACTGAGGCTGGAGAAGGAGAGGCCGACCAGATCAGGCAGATATGTAAATTAAGGGAGGAGTCTTCATATCAGATAAGCGGATTATCAGTCTTTGCTCATGGTCTACGTGGAGTAGCTATGGATTGAATGTTTGCTCAAGAGCTACGCAGAGTAGCCAGATATTTGTAAGCCAGTTGTTAGATGATTGCCATAACCATGTGGACCCGATTGGGTGGTTAACCGTGTAAACAATCAGTTTGATATATATTGTACTTGGTTCCTGCCCTTCAAATAAGATGTTGTTGATCAGTTGCTTAGTTTCCCATAAACAATGAGTCGTATCAAGTGGTATCAGAGCGGAGGTTACGATTCTTCTGGGAATCTATGGGATTTAAATTCTTACTTTTGATTTGAATCAAAGAAGATAGAACTAGTGGTGGTATTATACTCTAAGGCTGCGAAACACCAAGAACCTTGCAAACTTGTGCTGCAAGTATGTTGAAATCACACAGACTGTCCTTCCAGAGTTAATCCTAGCAAAGATGTCACTAACTCTACTTAGACTTCAAATTCCATTAAATGAAGTAGAGTCAACATTTTTTCAATGATGTAGCAAGGCAACTATGCAAGCTAGAAACTTCTTCTTACTAGCAAGAAAGCCACAATTTGGTCTCTTTTTTCTTGCTTTATTTAGCTTTACGAATATGCATTCAATCTTCCCCTAGATAATATGCCATTAAACCCATGATAAACCATAGGAAATTATTTAAACGACACTGTAGCAATGGTCTTCAACCATTCTACTGTAGCTTAAATATTCGGGCTCCTTTGATGTCTTCAACAGCAGCGAACACTTCCGGATTACCCCCTTGCCTTCCTATATGTACATAAAGATAATCACATTGTCTTTTTATGAGCTCGATCCGACGGTTACGGCTACAGATCAACTTTCTAACTCTGTTGTTTTCTGCTCTCGGAATTATCCCACATGCATCGTTCATGTATATCAAGTTTTTCATATTCAAACCATTGAACCATTAACTCAACAATTAATATTCCAATGGTTATGATTCATATTTCTTAATGCCATTTAACCTCGACTTATCGCTGTTATGGAACCATTAGGTATAACAACTTTGCCTGCACTTGGAACTTCAAAATTTAACCCTGCTCAATCTATATTCCATGCTTGCTATGAACCTGCTTAAGAACAGTCTAGTTAGATATGTGGTTTTGCACAAACATGACATGACTATTTATTTCAACACTTCCCCTTCATGGCATGTTTTGCAACTGTATCCTCTGTTTCAGTATGCACAATTTGTTTTTTGATCTCAACAAATCTTTTCTCTGGTAGAACTTTGGTGAGAATATCTGCTATTTGTTTACTGGTGTTAATGTAGCTCATCTTAATCACACCTTTACTAACAGCATCCCTAATAAAATGCATCTCCAGCTCTATATGCTTTGACCTTTCATGCATTACAGGGTTTTTTGCCATAGCTATACAACTGGTGCTGTCACATAGCATTTCAGTAGCGTTTGGCTGATCAATGCCAAGTTCTAATATCAGTCTTCCTTCCCAAATTAATTCCTTGGCACATAATGTAGCTGAAGCATACTCAGCTTCTGCTGTAGACAATGCTATAGATGTTTGTTTTTTGCATTTCCATGCAATAGGGCCTCCTCCTAGCATCATAAGATAACCAGAGGTGGACTTTCTTACATCTAAGTCTCCTGCCCAGTCTGCATCACAATAGGCAGTTAGTGTCAAATTCTGTGAAGTATAAGATACTCCCACATCTATGGTACCTTTCAAATACCTTAATACCCTTTTTGCAGCTGTCCAATGACCTTTCCCTGGATTATTATTATATCTACTAAGCATGTTCACACTATGAGCCACATCTGGTCTTGTACAGTTGCCAACATATTCCAAGCAGCCAGTCAAAGATCTATATGGAATTTTCTCCATTGCTTTTCTTTCTTCATCATTTTTTGGACACATATCAAGAGACAACTTACACCCTGGCATAGATGGAGTTTTACTGATATTGCATTCTTTCATCTTGAACTTTTCAAGCATACCTCTGATTTGTTCTTTCTGGATCAGCAAAATAACACCTTTGTCCCTGTTCCTTGACATTTCGATTCCCAAGAATTTTGTAAGCTCACCAAGATCTGACATTTCAAATCTGTTTTTTAATAATCTTTTACAGATCTGCAAACATTCAGTTCCCTTTGCCACCATAATGTTATCATCAACATATAATGCAATTATGCACCAGCCACCTTTGCATTCAAATTTGTACAAATTTCCATCATTTAATAATTTAATAAATCCTTGCTCTATCAAGAAAGCATTCATGCATTTGTACCATTCCCTAGGCGATTGCCTCAAGCCATAAACTGCTCTTTTCAATTTCCACACCTTATCTTCCCCTTGCTCAAATCCTGGTGCCTGCTTCATGAAAATCTCTTCATCTAGCTTTGCATTAAGGAAAGCAGTGTTAACATCCATGTGGTGTATCTCCAAGTTACATGCATTTGCCAGAGCAAGCAACATCCTGACACTATTCAATTTAACTAGAGGAGAGAACGTTTCATCAAAATCTTGTCCCCTTTTTTGTGAAAAACCCTGAGCTACCAGTCTTGCCTTGTACCTGGATGACTTTCCATCTGCTCCAGTTTTGATTCTGAATATCCATTTATTACCAACAATGTTCTTACCCTCTGGTTTGTCAACAACCTCAAAAGTGTCAATTCTTATAAAGGAATCCATTTCTTCTTTCAGAAGTAATAAGTTTGCTGCGCTCCTTATGGGTCCCATAGGCCGATTGGCCTCAGTGGACGATAAAAAATCATTCTCATTCTCATTTCATTGCATCTAGCCATAGTTTTTTTTCTTCAGAAACTAAGACTTCCTCAAGAGTGCTTGCTACTTCAGGACTTAAATGCATTAAAATTTCAAATATATCATTTACCTCATGTCGTTCTTCCTGAAATCTTTTGCTCTTTCCAGCATCATCTCGACCATGAGTTCAAGTTAATTCTCAATTCTGTTTTCAGTCTTTTTGCTTCAGTCAGTCTTCTCTTCTTTAAGGGTGCTTGCTGAGCTGCAACCTCCCTTTGTTCTTCACCTGCAGGTCTTTCTTCAACAGCCCCTGAGGTTTCCTCAAATCCTTCTTGCAGGTCTGCATTCATATCAGCTCCAGTTTCTTCTGCATTCATATCAGCTCCAGTTTCTTCATCATCTGTATCTGTATACACTTCAACATCTTTGTCAGCAATTTCAGATTTCATATTGTACTCCTTCAATGAAGTATCATCAGTTTGTGTTGCATTGGAGCCAATGGTTTATAGACCTGATTTTCATCAAAGTTAACATCCCTACTTATTATAACTCTTCTTGCTTTAGGATCATACAACCTATAAGCTTTAGAATGATCATCATATCCCACAAGATATGTAATCAATGCCCTGTCATCTAGCTTTCTTCTTTTTTCTTTTGGAATGTGTACAAATGCCAAGCAACCATAGATTTTCAAATCATCATAGCTCGGCTTGCTTCCAGACCATAGCATATTAGGAATCCCTCCTTGTATACTGAGAGATGGTAATCTATTCTGTACATTCACAGCAGTATGAACTGCTTCTTCCCACAAAAAGTTTGGTAGCTCTATTGATTTTAACATGCTTCTAACTGCATTTAAAACTGTTCTATTCTTCCTCTCGGCTGCACCATTCTGCTGAGGAGAATATCTACAAGTAAGCTGTCTTTTGATGCCTTTGTTCTTGCAAAACACTTTAAATTCTCCTGACATGAATTCCCCCCCTCGGTCAGATCTTATGCATTTAATTTTCCTTCCTGTCTCAGTTTCTACCTCATTTGTGAACTGCTTAAATTTGTCAAATGCTGCATCTTTTGTTTTTAGACAATATACTTTAGTTCTCCTACTAAAGTCATCTATTAATGTCATAAAATACCTTTTCCCACTTAGGCTAGTAACATTGAGAGGTCCGCACAAATCTGTGTGTATCAGATCCAGGGTTCCTTTTGCCCTCTTCTTTGCCTTTTTAAAAGGCAATCTACTATGTTTTTCAAGCATACACCCTGCACATACTTGTTGTGATGTTTGATCAGAACTTGCTTTGATATATCCCTTTTTGTTTAGCAACTCTATTGTATTTGAGTTTACATGACATAACCTCTCATGCCAAGTTTTAATGGATGGACTAGTTAGCAAAGTAACACAAGAGAAATGATGTATGCTCAATCCATATAAATTGCCAACTCGTTTCCCAATAAACATTTTCTTATTTCCCAAGAAAATATTACAATAAAGTCTTTCAAAAACAACTTTATATCCTAGATCTACAAGTTGACAAACTGAGATAAGATTTCTGATCAATCCAGGTATGCACAACACATTCTTTAATTTCACAGTTTTTTCCTCCAAGTCAAATATTTCTAAAACACCAACATTCTTGATTTTCTTTAAATCTCCATTTCCAAACTGTACATGTCCTTTTTCTCTCCTTTGACAATTCTTTAAGATGCTTGAAGTCCCTGTTACTGATCTCTCAGCTCCTGAATCTAAGATAAGCAAGTCAGTATCCATTCTTTCCCCAATCTTAGAATTAGACATATTTACCTCAATGTCCTCATCTTGCTCATCTTCTTCTTGACTTGCCTCCTTTGCAATATTTAGGCTTGGTTTGGACTTGTACCCTCCATGTTTTTTTCCTTCAAACTTTTTTCCTTTCCCCCTTCTTGGGCTTGAACAATTTGTTGCTACATGGCCCTTTCCCTCACAATTGTAGCAGATTACTTCTTTACCCAGCTTGGGACAGTTTATTTTTAGATGCCCATAACTATTACAATTGTAGCATGGACCAATTTGCTTTTTATCCACATTTTTCTTCCCTTTCTTCTGTGTTACAAACATAACCTCTGAATCCTCATCATCATCACCTTTTGTTTGTTCAAATTCTGTTCTTATCATTCTAATAGCATGTTCCTTTGTTCTTGCCACATTCCTTAATAAAGTAGCCAACTGGGTATTATGAGAGACAGCTCTAGAGATGGCTAGCAGCTGGTAGTCTTCAGACAAAACTACTCCAGCACCCTCTAAATCTGCTTTATTGACTCAAATTTTTCCAAAAACTCAGCAATGTTATCTTTCTCATATAATTTGAGTCTTCTTAATTGTTTCTCTAACACATCTATTTGTGATGATGATTTCTGCTCATAATTATCTAGCATGAACTTCCACATATCAGCAGGAGACTTACCTCTAAGTTTCAGCTTGATCACCGTTCCTACTTTGACATATTATGGACTGAGCCTCCATAATCCTTGCCTTCTCATCCATGCTAATCACTGTTGTACCTCCACCTGCTGTGACAGGAGCGGTAGCAGTACCAGTTGCAGCCCCTTGGCTTCCTCCTCCTTCCACTGAGCTTGAAGACGTGCTGGCACTTGAACCTGCTGCACTAGTTACAGGTGTTGTACTAACAACATTGGGGTCAATCAAATACCATAATTTCTCATACTCAAGTACCTCTCTCACACTTTGTTTCCAAACTTGAAAACCTGTTTCACCTTTAAATACCTCTATAGAGTTCAAGAGATTGGCTCCAAATCTTGTAGACATCCTGCTCTTGGATTAGATGGCTCTGATACCACTGTTGAAATCACACAAACTGTCCTTCCAGAGTTAATCCTAGCAAAGATGTCACTAACTCTACTTAGACTTCAAATTCCATTAAATGAAGTAGAGTCAACATTTTTTCAATGATGTAGCAAGGCAAATACAATTCAATAAGGTAAGATCATGCAAGCTAGAAACTTCTTCTTACTAGCAAGAAAGCCACAATTTGGTCTCTTATTTTTTGCTTTACAATTTAGCTTTACGAATATGCATTCAATCTTCCCCTAGATAATATGCCATTAAACCCATGATAAACCATAGGAAATTATTTAAACGATACTGTAGCAATGGTCTTCAACCATTCTACTGTAGCTTAAATATTCGGGCTCCTTTGATGTCTTCAACAGCAGCGACCACTTCCGGATTACCCCCTTGCCTTCCTATATGTACATAAAGATAATCACATTGTCTTTTTATGAGCTCGATCCGGCGGTTACGGCTACGGATCAACTTTCTAACTCTGTTGTTTTCTGCTCTCAGAATTATCCCACATGCATCGTTCATGTATATCAACTTTCTCATATTCGAACCATTGAACCATTAACTCAACAATTAATATTCCAATGGTTATGATTCATATTTCTTAATGCCATTTAACCTCGACTTATCCCTGTTATGGCTTTATGTGCTTTATGTGCTTTATGTGCTTGATGAAAACGCTATATTGACAGAGGAGGCGGGAAAAGGATGGCGCTAGCAGATGCGCCATCTTGGTAGAACAGCGAGGGTTAGTATGGGAAATCGAGGTGAGGGTCCAGCAGTGGGACCTATGAAAGGAATACAGGGGACAGACCGTACAGGCAGGGGGGAAAGGAATGCAGGGTCAGATTCAGCAGGACAGAGTACAGGGAATGTGGGGAATGAGAATTTAGGGTCGGTTATGGCAGAACTTTTTAGGGAGATGTCACATCCCATGCAAGCCCAATTAGTAGAAATGATTAAAATGCTGACAGGGAAATGTACGCAGAAAGATGAAAAGCCATTCTTTGTTTGTGGTGACTGGTTGATCCCTACCATGGCGGAGAGTTCGGCGAGAAGGACTAGATTGCAAAGCATCTCTCCGATCCAAATGCAAAGTCAGCTGGTGCAGCCCCTCTTGGACGAGGTAAATCGAGAACAAAGGCGAATGTTGCAGAGGCAGGAACACAGGACCAAATCGGAATTCAAAGGTATTCCTTCTTTAAAACATGAGTTTGTGCCTAACAGGTTAAAAGAATTGGAATCAAAAGCAGTGATTGGGTGCTTGAGGCATGAGGGGGTCCGGCTTTGTGACATCAGAATGGAATTAATTAAAATGGAGAAGACTGTGAGTATCAGAAGTATGTACTGGTTGGATTTTCCCTTCTTTGTAGTTGAGTGTGGGGATACACAGACTGTCCAGTTCTTGTTAAAGAAAGGAACCATTTTTAAGGCTAACACTCAATTCTACTTTCAAAAATGGAACGCTAAATTCGACCCGAACGACCTCAAGGAACTTTTCCACCCAGCATCATGCTCAGTTCAAGGTCTTAGTCCCATGTACTGGCATGAGGAAATTTTCAAAAATCTATTTGCAGGGATAGGGGAGTACATCGAGTGGGAGGCAATCCCGGAAAGAGCTCCAAGGATATGGGTACAATTGGATATTCTTAAAGAAATTCCTAAGGAGCTTATTTATAAGGACTATTTTGGAGGAGAGAAAGTCCTTAAGGTTCAATGGTCTGGTTTACCCATTCCTTGTGGAATTTGTGGTCTGAGATTACATGGGGGGGGAGTTTGTCAGGGTCAAAGGGTCAATCAAATATATAAGGAACTTCCTGAACCCAAACAGATACAAGCTGGGTCAACCTATATTAAAGACAGTTGGACTCCATCAAACTGGAAGAAAAAGAAAAATGGGAGTGCCTACAAAAAAGCAAGAAAACAAAGGGCTAAGCAATTAAAGGAAGAATTGGAGAAAAACAAGGTGGAAGCAAGCAAAATAAAGAAGGTTTGGAAGAAGAAAGCAGCCATTGTCAAAATGGCAGAAAAGGTCAAGGTCCTAGTCAAAGCTGTAGACCCTGTTGAAGTCAAGGGGAAGGACTTGGTCCAACCGGGTAGCCTATGCATCACTCCTGCTCATTTACTGAGGAGTAATACCTTGACCATAGCTGAGCCAACATTCCTACCAGTTAATGCTTATCCTGAATCCTCGGACTCAGATATCTCAGCAGGAGGGACAGTTTTGCTTAAGGGAGACTGCTCTAGAGGAGAATGTGTAAGCCCAATTAACTTACAATTCACCCCTCTAAAACAGTCTGAACCATTGGTAGTTGAGGAGGATAAGGAACTACATGATGTTCTGATCGAGCTCATAGAGAAACAAGAGGAGATAGAGAGACAAGAAGATATGGACAAGGAGGTCGTTCTGAATACCCCTCTGACTTCTTTCACTGAAGAAGATATTCAGAATTTGAGGGCAGTTTGGATGATGGCTTAGATAAGGGGACTGAGGAGATTAAGTTCTCCTTAGAGGAAGATGAGAGGACTACTGATCCTATAAGACCCAAGGGCCAGGAGGTAGTCTGTAACAGTCAAACTGAGCTGATGCAGCCTAATGGCCTGGTAATTGACAACAATGTCAATAGGCCACTAAGCCCATTAGGAACAAATTTAGCTGAAGAAGATAAATGGCATAAGGATGAGAATTTCTTCACACCAAAGAAAGGGGACACAACAACTCCAGGTGGCCTGGAAATTGAGACCAATAGGCCAATAAGTCCATCAAAGCAAACCTTGCTAGATGGCCTGGAAATTGATCACAATAGGCCATTAAGTCCATCTGGTAGCAGTAAAGCTATAGATGAAGAGAATTTCTTTACACCAGGAAAAGGTTTGATGACATCTCCTGCTCAGACTAATCTAGATGGCCTGGTAACTAATTCAGAAATGAATAGTAGGCCACTAAGCCCATCTAGAAGAATTCTAACTGAAGAAAATCAACAGAATAAAGCAAGAGAAGGAGAGTTGGAGAGGTTTTATACCCCCCACACTAAAAGGAAAGGCACCAAAGTTGTCCACTTTTCTGAAAACAGCCCGGCCTTGAACCTGAGGAGTCAAGGCAAAAAGAAAACTAGTGTCCAATGAGGATCACAACATGGAATTTGAGAGGAATTAAAGGTCCTCTCAAAAGGAAAAGGGCTCTCATTGCATTAAAAGAGATGAAGGCTGATATCATTCTGGTACAGGAGCACAGATTGCCTGAGTTTGAAGCATCAAATTTGGGAGGCTGGATCATACCTAATGGGGACTCTATTTGGACTACTGCAGATGGAACCAAAGGGGGAGTATGTATGGTATGGAGGGGATTCACCTGCATGGAAAAGTTCAAACATAGCAGTGGTAGATGGACAGTGGCTGTTTTGAAGATTGGGAACAAAGAAATTGGAGTAATTAATGTTTATGCTTCAACAGATCCAGCAGAAAGGGAGGTACAATGGAAGCAAATAGACACATGGATCCAAACTCATCATGTAGAAAACTGGCTCATGGCTGGGGATTACAATAACACACCAAGTTGGGATCAAAAGCTTGGTAAGCAACTTAATATGTCTAAAGGTGAAAGATTGGCATGGGACAAGTTAATGACACACTTTGTATATATCCCTCCATCCTCCTCACATCAATACTCCTCGAGTAATAAAAGGAAAGGAGAACAGAGAACATACTGCTTGCTGGACAGGTTTTATGTATGTAACAAAGATCTAGATGATTGGGATAACCTAATCACTTCATGTGATATAGGTAACTCCATCTCAGACCACTACCCCCAATTCTTGGAGAACATGGCAGCTCCACAAAAGGGGGGAACTAAAACTCCTTTCAAATTTAATACAGGGATGCTCCAGAACAAAAAGTTTTGTGAAGATTTTACTGATTTTTACAACAAGCTTCCCAAGGTAACTCTTACTGAGTCAATGAATTCCTTTGTCCACAAACTAAGGAGGATCAAAGATTGGGTAAAAGGATGGGGAAAGGAATGGAATAAAAAAAGGAGAAAGGAAAAACAGGAGATCTATGAGGAAATGAGGGAGATAAGGACACTGCTGTTCCAGAACAAAGACAACAGAAGCTGGCAGGAAAAGGAGGCAGATTTGGAGATTAAAGTCAAGAAAATTGAAGAAGAGGAAGCCAAGAACCTGGCCATAAGAAGTAGATGTAAATACCTGAATGAAATGGATGATGCAGGATCTGCATTTTTCTTCAGGACAGCAAAAAGCAGAGTTTTGAATAATGGAATTGTACAGGTGATAGATGAACAGGGAAATTCTCTAGTTTCCCAATCAGAGATACAAGGGTTCTTTCACAAGGAATACCAGGATCTTTTCAGTAGTCATGAGGTGGACAGCAAGCTAATTGATGACTTTTTCAAGAATCTACCTAAGGGACCTGAAATTATAGACAAAGACATGCTGAAAATACCAGGGGAGAAGGAGATTAAACTCTCAAAGCAATGGCACATGGGAAGAGCCCAGGTCCAGATGGCTTTCAGCCCGAGTTTTATGTTGAATTCTGGAAGGTTTTGAAGGATGATTTCATCACCTTCATTCAAGGAGCATGGCAGGCCAGGTATTTGCATCCTGCTATTAATGCTGGTCATATTACTTTAATACCTAAAGTAACATGTCCTATGAGATTAGGAGATTGGAGGCCTATCTCATTAACAAACACTACCTACAAGGTTCTGGCAAAGATATTAGCAAACAGATTGAAATCATGTCTTATCAATGTGATTAATCCATGCCAATCTGCCTTCCTTCCACAAAGAAATATATTAGACAACTATATTGGAGCTGCAGAGGGCCTTCACTGGAACAAGTTATCTAAACAGGAATGTTTGCTGCTCAAAATGGATTTTCGAAGGGCATATGATACAATCAGCTGGCAGTTCTTAGAGAAATCCATGGCTGTTGCCCATTTCTGGCAACATGGACCAGCATCTATGTATCAAAACCTTTGTTTCATCTATATTTCCTCTAAGGAAAAGTTTCAGGCTATTGTAATCCCATTAGAGTTTGGAAGACATTTGACCAAGTTTGGAAGACATTGGGGATCTCCTTTTATAGCCTAATCTTTCCTTTGAGGTAAAACACCTTCTAGACACATTCCCATTTGTTTAACATTTTCCTTTGATTTGAAGATCAGGCAAAGGCTATAGCAAGTTTATCAAGGAAGCACAAGATTTTTTACCAAAGCTCAACCTTATGAAGATTGCTTGAGTTGCATTAGTAGTTTGAAGTCACACACATGAGGATGCCATCTTGGAAGTGAAATGTGCTCTTATTCTAGCCTTGAAGTTTGGAAGACCCTTATAGAAGTTTGGAAGACCCTTAGGCTTTGAGCAAACGTATTTTCACTATGAGGTATGATTTGAGCATTAGAGACAATCTGAGATGAAATCAAGTGCTACAGAGGTACCCATCTTGTCTTCATTCCATATCCACCTTTTTATGTCCTATGAACCTTGTATAACCTTTCTTTCACCCTTTTTTCCACTTTTGAGACCTTTTCCCATCTTTTTCCCATGACTTTTTCACCATCCCTATGTTGCAATATTCATTGACCATGGGTCAAAATGGACAAAAATTCAAATGTTTCAGTTTGACTTGAAAACCTTCTAGATGTAAAGCTTGGCAAAAAAGAGATAACCTGGCCTTTTTAAATTTGAAAAAAACCCTTGGGAAGGCCTTCAAAATTGGATTCTTGGGATGCGTGCCAAAAAAATAAAAAAACCTATTCTAGCCTATCTACCCTATCTATTTCCACCTCACCCCCCCATTTCCATCTCATTTCCACGTGGCGGGCGCTTGGGCGGGGGGCGTGACACCGGGCCGGTGTCCCCTCTGCGGCACGGTTATTAATAGTTGAGTCAGCACTTTTCCTTATATACCGAGCCTCCGAACCATTTCCGCCTGTGGGATATATCATCCTTAAGAATTTTCGATGAACCCTAAGAAATAGGGGAACTCGCTAAACCGCCAATTCGTGCCATAATTTGATTGAATCCCGCCAATTTTCTCCCGAAATCAGCTCCTGAACCTTTTCCGAGACCTCGGTTATCCTCTGTGGCACTTGATTTGATAGAAATTGCTCAATTTGGGCCTTAAATCACTCGGCCGAGCTAGTTTTGTGGAAAAAATAGTTCTTAAACCAGCATTCCAGATCAAATCAACACGCCCCTCGAGGAGATATACCTCCGTGATTTTGGCGCATGAATATTTTGATATCATTTTGCTCGCTTTCTGCTTTCGATTCCAGCTCTATTTCGTTCGAGATTGAAGTCAGGTTCACAGACTGCATTCAAAGATTGAAGCACCTCGATTGCAAACTTAAATAATCATTCCATATTACTTCATTGGTATTTTTGAAGCCCTCGAAAGACTCATACAGTCTTGAAATTGCTCTCAAGCATTATTACTCAAGCATTATTATTTTCAAACTTTGGTAATACCGCTGACATTATCAAACTTTTCGTACCACATTGCTATAATGCATAGTCTTTGCCCGAAAAATCGTTTTCATCATTGTACATCCATTTTTGTAATTTCGCATTGCTCTTTTTAAAAAAGCAAAAACCAAAAACAAGACCAAAAACACTTACTCGTGAGATTATATCTTCTTGAGATAGTTGTATTTCATCCTTATAGGAATCCTAGAAACCTATACATTAGGAGAAAACATATAAAAAGATTTCTTTTCATAAATCAATACTGAGTTTGTTCTTTTTCTTGAGGTTTTGTTTACTTACGGAAAACTAAAACATCCTTTTGCTATTCAAACCTTTTGCACGTGATCTAGAGGCTATTTTGAAGTTGTCTGCATTGGATCCCAATCCAAAATTTCCCATCAAACTCCATCTGCAAAATTTGGCTCTCGCTTTGGCACTGGCCAACTTTTTGACCTGCCTTTGACCTCGATTTTCTTGACCCTCCCTTATTCAAATCAAGTCAAATCTTCTCCACCATTTTCCTCGCTTGTTGACCACTTATAACACCAATCAGATCTTCAAAATCTCTCAAGGTGTGTCGCAAGTTCAGTTTTTGCTCTCACAGCTTTTTTTTTGGGCCAGGGGACTCTAGTGATTTTGAAAAAACTAGCACTTCAAAAATGAATTTTCTGGTTTCATATGACAAGGATTGATCATCCTAAGTGATCTGGAGGTTCTAACCATTCTCGTTTTAAGATTCCTTTGAGGTTAGGCTAAAATTCCGTGTTTTAGGCTAACATTTTGGAGGTTCTACCGAGATATTCACGGAAGTTGAACTCCATGGCACCAAGAAAGACCGGCTGAGCTTCTTTGAACAACCCGAGATAACAGGTCAACCAGATCTAGTAGGGGTAAGCATGAAAGTGGCTACCAGCCCACGGCAAATGTTACAAATGTTTCGCTTTGCCTTTTCCTCCACAAGCTCCTTACCAATTTGAGCTCACTATACTGTTTCTTCCCCTTGTTATGATTCTTCTATGAATGCTAACCATTTCTTGAAGAATTTTGAAGAATATTATGAGGAGCATGGAAAGAAGAAAGGTACCAGTTTGCCGAAGTTTATCAAATGCATGAAAGGTGATGAGGCCAGATCCCGGTTGGATTTCGAATCGTCAATAGGTACTAAGTGGGATGAATTGGAACAAAGGTTTCATCAAGGTTTGGTAAGACTACTTCACCCGTGATCTTGTTTTTGAGCTCAATTCCTTTTCTATTAAATCTGATGAAAGTGTGAAACAGTATGTGGAAAGATTTAACTCTTATTTGCTGGTGTGTAATAGGAACCATGTTTCCCATCCAACTTTGCATCTGGTTGCTTCCTTTATCAGAGGTTTGATGTCCAGGCCTAAGATTTATAGAAAGTTATTAAAACTTCAAAAGTTTGGTGAGCTAGATTCTATCCATAAGACATTTGTAAAGGCTGTAGATTTAGTAGAAATGCTAAGCTATCTGCCTGACGAAGAAATCAGAGATCCCTTCTACCCTCCTCATCACGATACTGAGCACGAGTTACATTATGCTAATGCTGCCCCTGTGTATGCAGTTCAGAAGGAAAAGAAGAAGCCAAAAGCTGAAGAATTAGACCCTCAGGCTTCAGAAATGAAATCTGAGATAAGTAAGGTATCTGAAGCTCTTTTAGAAGTTACCAAGCAACTCATGGAGTTAAAAAATAGTAATAATGCTCTTTCTTCTAGCTCTGCCATACCTGAATGCACAAACTGTGGTAAACCCTATCATAGGGCTGAAAATTGCTTTGCAAGATCTTGTCCTAAATGCCACAAAAGGGGCCATTTTGGTAGAGAATGTCCTGTTTGTTCTTTTTGCAAAGAGATAGGTCATGAGGAGAAGTTCTGCAGCGTCAAGAATTACCTTGCAAAGCAAGAAAAAGGTAAACAGGTGTCCAATGTTAGTTTTATTGAGACTTGTGCCGAAGAACAAGAAGAACAAGATGTTATGGTTGTGCAAACACGTGCTAGGCTCCATTCAGGTACATCTGCAAGTTCTGTCCCACCAATTGCAGCTCCTAAGGTAACATTTCAGCCAAATCCTCAGGATATAGCTCCTCCCCCTGTTCAAAGGTATAAACAGAAAGATTCTGAGCTTGATGAATTTGAATTGCTCATGAAAAACTCCAAGGTTACTGTAGACTTACTAACTTTATTAAGGATTGCACCATCATACAGGGAAAAGCTTATCAAGAACACCCAAAATGTTGAAGAAATTGCTGCAGAAACTTGCAACAACATTTCTGTAGCCTTACCTGAGCACACTGAAGATCCGGGTGCTTTTATTTGTAGTGCTACTATAGGTACCTCCCATTTAGATAAGGTATTGTTGGATGGAGATTCCTCCCTAAATGTCATGCCTTATCATGTTATGAAAACACTAAATCTCAAAGTAGAAGACAACACATCTGTTGTTCTAAAATCCTTTTCCAATGCTAAGGTAGTACCAAAAGGAGTGGTGAGAAATGTGTCTGTTAATACAGGGGGAATCATTGTCTTAGCTACATTTGTGGTTGTTGATTTTGAGAATGTTAACCATGCTAACATCTATGATCTATTATTGGGAAGAAGGTGGATGAAAACAGTAGATGCTAGGCCTATATGGTCTGAAGGCATTTGCACTATTTCAAATGGAGCAACTTCCATTAAACTGGTAAACAAAACTGACCCTTCTGCTAACATTAGATTCATAGATGTGGATATTTTGCAGGAAGAAGGGTTAGGAGTTTACAGTTTAGGTCTAGATGTTGATATGAATGCAGAAGTTATCAACTTTGCTCATGTAGAGTTCCCTGATCCAAAAGAAAACAAGGCCTACCTTTGGTTTGATGGAGGTATGTCTAAAAAATTAGGGATTGCTTCTTCTGCTGCTATTCTGAAGGATGCAGATCTTAAGCTGATGACTAAGATAGGGAGAATTCATCCTAATATTTCTTCTAATGCAGCAGAATATAGGGCCCTCATTGCAGGCCTACAGGAAGCAAGGTTCATGAATATTTCCCATATTGTTATCTATGGAGACTCACAACTTGTTTGCAAACAGATTTTGGGAGAATACCAAACAAAACATCAAGATATGGAGGATCTGAACACACAAGCTCGAGAATTGCTAACATTTTTTGCTCATTGGGAAATTTATCATATTCCAAGGTCTAAAAACTTTGAGGCTGATTCTTTGTGCAGGAAAACACTCTTAGAACATCTCTCTGAGGGAGCTATCAAGGAAGATGTCCTAGATGAAGATGAACTCTCTCAGTTTCATCCTATCTTGACCATCAACCTAGCACAAGAGGAATCACACAAAGAACTTGCAGTGCATAAGGGAGGTATGTCCAGGACTTTGCAAATGGGAGATCTATATGATGAAGAGTGCAAAGGTAAAATGATTAAGTACTTTGAAGATTGGGTGGATGTTTTTGCATGGGAATATTCAGAATTGAAAGGGGTTGATAGAAGCATTTGTGAGTTTGAGATAAAAGTTCGTGAAGATACTAAACCTGTTATGCAAAGATTGAGAAGGATTAATTCCTCACTTTTAGATCTTATCAAGCAGGAATTGTTCAAAATGCAGGAATCAGGTTTGATAGTTGACATTGTGAACCCTTCTTGGGTTTCTTGTATTGTCCCAGTTCTAAAAAAGAATGGTTCTCTAAGAATATGTGTAGATTATAGAGATCTAAATAAAGCTACTGTTAAAGATTGTTACCCTTTGCCTTTTTTGGAAGAAATCCTTTATGCAGTGGCTGGCAAGTCTATGTACTCATTTTTGGATGGTTTCTCTGGTTTTAATCAGATTAGCATCAAAAAGGAAGATCAGCCAAAGACATCTTTCATTACCCCATGGGGAACCTATGCAATGAAAAGGATGCCTTTTGGCTTAATGAATGCCCCTGCTACATTTCAGAGAGCCATGGATACTGTCTTTGCAAACATGACTCCTGAGCAATTCAGAGTTTATCTTGATGATTTATGTTTAGGTACTGATACAAGTAATCATATTTCAGAGCTAACAAGGATATTTACATTGTGCAGACAGACTGGAGTTAATCTAAACCCAAAGAAGTGCATCTTTTTGGCATCCAAAGGCCAGCTCTTAGGCCATGAGGTTTCTGCTAAAGGCCTTCAAGTAGCTGAAGAGAAGATCATAGCTTTAAAAAAGCTTCAAACACCCAGGACAATTAAAGAAGTCAAGGGATTTATGGGAATGACCTCTTTCTTAAGGGTGTATGTGCCTAATTTCTCTCACCTTATTAGTCCCATCTCTAAATTGACTAGAGTAGGCCAAGTTAGTAAAAGAGAAAGTAAATATAGGCCTGTTGTTTGGACTGATGAGTGTGAAAAAGCTTTTTTGCAGATCATAGAGGCTATTTGTCATTCTACACTTTTAAAAACTCCAGACCTTTCATTACCATTTAAAGTTTACATAACTATTACTAAAAAGGCTGCTGGAGTTGCTATTTTGCAGGATAGGCACCCTATTGCTTTTGCAAGCAAACAATGGTCTCAAACTGAAGAGAAGTATGCTAAGATAGAAAGGAGTGCTGCTGCTCTCATCTTTTTGATAGAAAGACAAGGACATCTTCTACAAAAATTCCAAGCCACTATCTACATGCAGCAGAACCCCATGCCTTTTTTGTATGGTAAGAAATTAGAAAAACCCAAGCTTCATAGATGGGCTTGTAGGCTCCAATCTTATGATTTAAAGGCAACGGTCATTCATGTATTGAACAACCCGAGTTTATACTTACCTGCTGCCTACTTTGAACATGAAGAGGTTGTACAAGAAGAGGAAATGACTAACCTTGTCGTAAATGAGCAGGACCTATTAGATATACAAGCTCAAGGTTGGCAACAACCTATCAGGAGATTCCTTCAGTATCAAGAGATACCTTCTGGATTTTCAAAAAGCCAAGCTTACAAGTTTAAGTTAAAATGTTTGACTTACTCCTTGGTTGGTGACATTTTGTGCAAGGTAAACAGGGATGGTGTACTCTTAAGGTGTGTTGATGAAGATGAAGCTGCCCTGGTACTTGCTGAAAATCACAAAGGTGTGTGTGGAGGTCATTTTGCAGCAGACACAACTGCCAAGAAAATATTGAGGTCTGGTTACTTTTGGCCTCATTTATTTAAAGATTGTTATGATGTTATAAAGACTTGTCATCAATGCCAGATCTTTAGCAAAAGAATCTTGCACCCTGCTCCTCTTACAGGAATTGTCTCCCCTGGTCCATTTCAAGTTTGGGGATTGGACTACGTTGGCCCTATCAATCCTCCATCCTCAGCCCAGCATGAATACATTGTTGTAGCTACAGATCTGTTCACTAAGTGGTCAGAAGCAGCACCCTTGAGGAAAGCAAATGCCCATACTACAGCTAGATTTTTGCATGAGAATATTTGCTCTAGGTTTGGCATTCCCTTTAAAATTTTGACTGATAGAGGCTCTACTTTTATTAATGAGGTGATTAATTTTCTTGTTTCAAGCCTCAAGATCAAGCATGTGAAAAGCTCAGCCTATTATCCTCAAGGTAATGGCCAAGCTGAGTCTACTAACAAAGTGCTTAAGGGTATTTTGCAGAAAACTGTTTGCCAAAACCAAAGGGATTGGCATTTGAAATTATATGATGCTCTTTGGGCTCATAGAATTCCGCTAAAGCGACTACTAATGCTTCACCTTTCGGTTTGGTATATGGGGTAGAGGTTTGTCATTCAAATCGAGTCTGAGATGCCTTCTTTAAGGATGGCACTCAAGCTTGAGTTGGAATTTTCTGAAGCCTTGAAGCACAGGTATGAAGTTCTGTTAAAATTAGATGAAGAAAGGTTTGTTGCAGAGAATTACAACTTGCTAAAGAAGGCTAAGAGTGCAGCAGCTTTCAAGGCTGCTCACAAATTACAAGACAAGTTTGCACCTATGGAATTAGTTTTAAAGTGGAATGCTGCAGATGAAGGAAAGCTTTCAAAGTTTGAAAATCCCTGGGAAGGTCCCTATCAGATTTTAGGAGATGCTGGCTGCTCATCTTATAGGTTGGCTGATCTTGGTACAGGATTAGAGCTGCCAAATCCCATTAATATTCAACACCTTAAAAGATATTGGCCTCAGCATGCCTGCTTGAGCCTCTTCACTTCTGTATAAGCATTTGATCTAGCTTAGAATATGTTAGTTTATAATTTCAAAGTTGAGGTTTTAATATTTCTTTTGATTAGCATATTTCCTTTGAGGTTTAATAGTTTGTTTCTGTTTAGCTGCAGGGATGTGTCCACAGGAGATAAGACTTTGATTATTACCTACTAATGAGTTCTATGTTGTCATGACAGGACCATTTGTTAAAACATTTCATCCGTCTTCTAAACTGGCCTATTCTTCATAAGACCTTGCTTCTCCATTGGAGTTTTAGAGTGCTATCCATATATAAGTTTCCACATCTTGCTTGGCACTCATGCTAATCTTGATTTACTGTCATATGCAGGTTCATTCTTTTCTCCTCCATTTTCATCTGCCTATAAGTTGCCTTACATCCCATTTCAGCCTTCCATCCTTTTATTTTCATTCCCTACAATGCTCTGCACCACATTTCCACCACAGCAGAGTTCATCTCACACTCATACCACTCACTTTCATTATTCTACATCATTCTGTCACCTGCACCAGTATTTGAAGATCCTCAGTCTAAATTTACATCTGTTAGGCTGAGGGGACCAGCCTATTCTTTCCTTTGAGGAGATGTTGCCCATTTCTGGCAACATGGACCAGCATCTATGTATCAAAACCTTTGTTTCATCTATATTTCCTCTAAGGAAAAGTTTCAGGCTATTGTAATCCCATTAGAGTTTGGAAGACATTTGACCAAGTTTGGAAGACATTGGGGATCTCCTTTTATAGCCTAATCTTTCCTTTGAGGTAAAACACCTTCTAGACACATTCCCATTTGTTTAACATTTTCCTTTGATTTGAAGATCGGGGCAAAGGCTATAGCAAGTTTATCAAGGAAGCACAAGATTTTTTACCAAAGCTCAACCTTATGAAGATTGCTTGAGTTGCATTAGTAGTTTGAAGTCACACACATGAGGATGCCATCTTGGAAGTGAAATGTGCTCTTATTCTAGCCTTGAAGTTTGGAAGACCCTTATAGAAGTTTGGAAGACCCTTAGGCTTTGAGCAAACGTATTTTCACTATGAGGTATGATTTGAGCATTAGAGACAATCTGAGATGAAATCAAGTGCTACAGAGGTACTCATCTTGTCTTCATTCCATATCCACCTTTTTATGTCCTATGAACCTTGTATAACCTTTCTTTCACCCTTTTTTCCACTTTTGAGACCTTTTCCCATCTTTTTCCCATGACTTTTTCACCATCCCTATGTTGCAATATTCATTGACCATGGGTCAAAATGGACAAAAATTCAAATGTTTCAGTTTGACTTGAAAACCTTCTAGATGTAAAGCTTGGCAAAAAAGAGATAACCTGGCCTTTTTAAATTTGAAAAAACCCTTGGGAAGGCCTTCAAAATTGGATTCTTGGGATCGTGCCAAAAAAAATAAAAAACCTATTCTAGCCTATCTACCCTATCTATTTCCACCTCACCCCCCATTTCCATCTCATTTCCACGTGGCGGCCAGGGGGCGGATGACATTACCGGTAGGTGTCCCCCCTCTGCGGGTACCGCACGCCACAGTTAATAGTTGAGTCAGCACTTTTCCTTATATACCTGAGCCTCCAGAACCACTCCGGCCTGTGGGATATATCATCCTTAAGAATTTTCGATGAACCCTAAGAAATAGGGGAACCTGCTAAATCCGGCCAATTAGGTGTCATAATTTGATTGAATCCGCCAATTTTCTCCCGAAATCAGCTCCTGAACCTTTTAGAGACACGGGTGATCCTCTGTGGCATTTGATTTGATAGAAATTGCTCAATTTGGGCCTTAAATCACTTTCGGTAGGAGCTAGTTTTGTGGAAAAAAGCAGGTTCTTAAACCAAACATTCGGATCAAATCGACCGCCCCTCGAGATATACCCTCTGTGATTTTTGGCGACCGAATATTTTGATATCATTTTGCTCTGCTCTGCTTTCGATTCCAGCTCTATTTCGATTCGAGATTGAAGTCGGTTCGTTGTGACACTGTTCAAGCATTGAAGCACCTCGATTGCAAACTTAAATAATCATTCCATAATACTTCATTGGTATTTTTGAAGCCCTCGAAAAGACTCATACGGAGTCTTGAAATTGCTCTCAAGCATTATTACTCAAGCATTATTATTTTGAAACTTTGGTAATACCCTGTTGACATTATCAAACAAACTTTACGTACCACATTGCTATAATGCATAGTCTTTGCCAAAAAAAAATCGTTTTCATCATTGTACATCCATTTTTTTGTAATTACGCATTGCTCTTTTAAAAAAAAAGCAAAAACCAAAAACAAGACCAAAAACACTTACTCGGAGATTATATCTTCTTGGATAGTTGTATTTCATCCTTATAGGAATCCTAGAAACCTATACATTCGGAGAAAACATATAAAAAGATTTCTTTTCATAAGCATTCTGAGTTTGTTCTTTTCTTGAGGTTTTGTTTACTTACGGAAAACTAAAACATCCTTTTGCTATTCAAACCTTTTGCACGTGATCTAGAGGCTATTTTGAAGTTGTGCGCATGGATCCCAACCCAAAATTTCCCATCAAACTCCATCTGCAAAAATTCGGCTCTGTTTGGCACGGGCCAACTTTTTGACCTGCCTTTGACCTCGATTTTCTTGACCCTCCCTTATTCAAATCAAGTCAAATCTTCTCCACCATTTTCCTCTGCTTGTTGACCACTTATAACACCAATCAGATCTTCAAAATCTCTCAAGGTGTATACGCAAGTTCGATTTTTTGCTCGGCAGCTTTTTTTGGTTTGGGGACTCTAGTGATTTTGAAAAAACTAGCACTTCAAAAATGAATTTTCTGGTTTCATATGACAAGGATTGATCACCCTAAGTGATCTGGAGGTTCTAACCATTCTGTTTAAGATTCCTTTGAGGTTAGGCTAAAATTCCAGGTTTTAGGCTAACAATGGCCCATCTGGGATTATCTGAGAAAGTTTAACCAAAAGTGTTTGGATTTAACACTACTGCATCCTCAGCCTTAATTATAAATGGATCCTCCACTGACAAGTTTCCATGTAAAAGGGGGGTAAGACAAGGCTGTCCATTAGCCCCTTACCTTTTCTTGATTGTAGCTGAGGTATTGACAAAGTTAGTATTACAGATGCAAGACAAAAAGGAAATTCAGTCTCTGCAGTTACCAGGAGGAGAAGATACATTCTCAATAATGCAGTATGCTGATGACACCTTTGTCTTCTTGAAGAAAGATGGTAATAGTCTCCAAAACTTTTTGGCAGCAATGGACAGATTTGGTATTGTTTCAGGAGTGTGTCTAAATAAGAACAAATGTGCCATCATAATGGAATCTGAGGAGAAAGATATGCAAGGAATTAAAGTGCTAAATAAAGATGCAGGTACAGTGATACTTGGGATCCCTTTAGCATTAAACTCTTCATTAAAAGGGCTTTGGGAACCAATTGTCACCCGGATTAAAAAGAAATTGGGTTCATATTCTTCCTCCCTGTCCCTGGCTGGTAGAATTCAGATTGCCAATGCAGTGATTGGGAGCACTCATGTATACTTCTCATCTGCAATTATTGGAGACAAGGCCTCTTATGGCAAAATTGAAGCAGCCATCAGGAAATTCATTTGGCAAGGAGTTCACAAAGTGGCATGGGATGACCTGACCAAATCCAGGAAAGAAGGTGGGATGGGATGTAAGGACTTATTCATACAGGCACAAGCTTTGGCTGCCAAAATGATTTGGAGAGCAATCCAAAACAAGTCTCCATCTCCAGCTCAAAAACTAATCAGGTATTGGATTAATGAGTCATATCCTGTTGACAGTCATAGTCTAAGGCATCAACTACCTGATTCAGCATATTTCCAATTCAGTCCTTGTCCAAATACTTCTCCAATTTTGAGAAGAATGTTTCAGGCATGGAACCTAGCTGCCCTATGCTATAAACCACCCATTCTTGATACTAGATCTAAAGAAATCAATTTCTTCTGGCACCCAGCTTTTGTAGATAGCGAGAACAATTGCTTAGCTTTACTACATCCTCAAAAATATATGCAATGGAACCAAGCGGGAATAAGACAGATTGGGGACCTTTGGGATGACACACATGGGTGGAAAACTTGGGAAACAGTTGCAGAGGCAACAAAGGGTTCATATCTAGACAAAAAGATTTACAAGACAGTTTTAGAGAAAATTAAACATCTGGATGAGTTAGCAGATATCACCAATCAGTGGCACTTAAGAGGCAGTGAAATCTATTCAGTTAAAGAGATTTACAGGGCATTAATTGAACATAAACCCTCTAGGGCTACCCTGTTATGGAATTGTGAAGAAGGAACCCTGGCAGCAGTGTGTAAAAAAGGGTGGAAAAGTTACAGTGCAAACAAAGTCAAGACATTCAGGTGGATCATTTTACATCAGGGATTGACAACAAATGCAAGGAGACATAAGATAGATCCCAATATCTCACAGTATTGTCCAATGGGATGTGGAGAGAAAGAAACTTCTAGCCATGTGTTCCAATGCCAATTTGTTGCAGATTTCTGGAATTGGACTACTCAAATTAATAAGGCAACAATTGGGGAGCAAGGTCTCATGAATTTCCTTAATACAGATGAAAGAATTCTAAGTACAACAAGATCTCTGGGCTGTTGGGCAGTATGGAAGCACAGGAACAGAGTGGCAATAGAAAATAAGAACCCTAGTATGATCTGGCTAAAACAAATCTTTCTAGCAGAGTTAACCAATGCAGCTGTGGCCCACAAATCCAAGAGGGGGAAAAATTATGACACAGGATGGAATGCATTTGGCAGATTTCAGGGTAACTATGATTTTTTTGTCCTTAATCTAACAGTTGGTGATGATTTGTTACACAGATGCAATGAAGAGACTTAAGAGATATGGAGCTGCTGAAAGGGGGATGGGAGTAGCAGAAGACTCGGACAATGAGGAGTCAAATCTGCAAGGTGTTGAAGAAGAGGACATATTTATTCAGCTCAAACAGGAAGTTATTCATGCCAAGGCACTCAAAAAGATCCTTAAGAAGCCAGAAGCATGGAGGCACAACAATCTTCGACCATACTTCATGAATTTGTTCCATAAGTGGCAGCAGAAGAGAGAGGCTCATGTCCTCCTACTTCTGGACTTCACAAACTATCCAGTGGTCAAATTAGATCTGTTTCTGAACATTCTTGGCAGGAAGAGTGTGCAAGATCTTACCATACAGGACCTGATCGAGGCACAATGAAGTCTGAAATATCTGACTGAGATGCACAGTATAGTCTGACTCTTTACTTGTGCTTTTTTCCAATTTCGGGCATACTACTTTTGTAATGATTTATGTCTATTATCCTATCAGATTCTGATCTGAACATTAGCACACTTCCTAATAGTAGGAATGTGCAGTTTTTACTTATTGTATACCTCTTATGGTATACTTTTACTTTATGTAACCTTTTAGTATGAATATAAACCCCACCTTGACTCCAAAAAAAAAAAAAAAAAAAAAAAAAAAAAAGACTTATCCCTGTTATGGAACCATTAGGTATAACAATTTTGCCTGCACTTGGAACTTCAAAATTTAACCCTGCTCAATCTATATTCCATGCTTGCTATGAACCTGCTTAAGAACAGTCTAGTTAGATATGTGGTTTTGCACAAACATGACATGACTGTTTATTTCAACAAAGTATAGATGGGTTTAACCTCGTCAAAGAAGTGTTAAGGGCGAAGTATATGGGTAAACAGGTGAATTTCGGAGCGTGGCGTCCAAAGTGGAATTTTAGAGCTCCAAGAATTTGTGTAATTCTGGGACAAAGATTGATATATCGGTATTAAAAGTAAGGAGGATTTGACGACTACTGCTGCAAGTGAAGCCGGAGCATCAATAGCAGAGAAAAGATAAGCTCGGTGCTTTCGTGGAGAATGCTCGAAGCATATGGGACCGACTTGTTGAGAACGAGTTTGGATTATTGGGGAAGGATTGTGGAATAAATAAAAGCATCCTACTTGGGATTGCGGAGTCAGATCGTGGTGATCTGAGAGACTGATTGGCCGTGGGGGTCATCTATATAAATATTTGACTTGGGAAGTCATCTATATTAACACTTGAACTTATTTGTAGGTTTGCTTAGTGTTAAGCATTGGGGAGGACACTTTACGTAGAAGCTGTCAAGGATATGGACGCAAAATTTGGATTCGGAATCACAAATTGTTTCCTATGGGACAGGCTTATGGGTAAAGTTCCTAAGTTGAATTTCTTTATTTGGAATAAAGAATAGATACTTTTGTTATGTATACCCATGGTAGATTAGTGACTACGATTGCAACGTAGCCAGCTTGACATGGTATACTAGATAGGAAATGCCTCTTGGTAGATTAGTGGTTGTGTCTGCAGCACAATCGGCTTGAACAAGAGAGCATAAGATGTAAACCTTTGGAAGATTAGTAATTGTGATTGCAACACAATTGGCTTGACAAAGTTACATCTGTATCTTAGAGATACTTTGTATCCTGGTGGCGATACAATCAAGTAGTACCGCAGAGGTACGAAAGATAATAACGTACCATGGAGGTACAAAGGATATATCGTACTGTGGAAGCATGCGGATATCCGTAATTACTTCTGGAGTTTTGCAGGGTTTATAAAACTTTCAGATTGGTGATGACCATGGAAGATCCTTCTTGAGAAGGGATGGATTGAAATGGAGCGTATCCTGAATGATCGCAGGGTGATCCTTCTTAAGAAGGGATGGACTGAAATTGAGCGTATCTTGGACGATCGCGGACGATCTATCTTGAGAAGGGATGGATTGATACGAAGTATAGCACAGGGGAGTGGTCCACGGCGACAGGGTTATGTGGCATGGCAAAATATGGCAAAGTATGGCAAACATTTTATGGCAAGGGATAACCATTGGAAACTGGAAAGGGAGATACACATCACTAGGGACCTTTATTACTTGAAATATCAATACAAGATAAGATAAGATAAGATAAATTTTTACGTCCACGGGAACCCAAAGGGTTATGGGATGGCACATGCAAGGGCAACAACCCATCTAAAACTTGGGGACTAGGCCCCATCACCAAACACAATAACCAAATATTAAAAGGCTATCACGAATAAGATAAGATAATGCTAATGCTAGTAGTAAATAAATGCTTCTAAAATTATCTAGACATAGCCAGTCCAAGGATTGGAAGGCCATTGATCTAGAATAATTGCTGCGCCTCCCCTGTACACTGCCCATTTCTTTTGCAGGCGGGCTGCCCTCACCTTGCAGAGCTCCTCCTTACGGTTACACAATTGAAGAGGGGAGAGGTCCTCCTGTACTGAGAAACTAGTCCCTCTGAGATGGTTTCCATGCTGAAGAACATGTAAGCGGCTAAGAGTGTCTTCAAACCGAACTAAAAGATGGCGAGGACGATCAGGTCTTGCCGCTCCCACCCTAGTAGTGGAGACAACTCCACCAGCCTTCACATGCATGACATCAGTGAAAAAATGCAAAGCACAAACATATGGATGGGGTCGTAGAGAAAAAGGGGCCAAGGTTCTAAGGAGATAACAAAAAGGGCATGACTATTTATGGATTAGTAACCTTATAAAAAGATAGGCCTTTATATGAAATAAAAGGGTGAATGGATATTACGGGAGCTTACCTTTTTCAAAGGCCAAGGACATTATATAAGGCATCGACCTGTAACAGGGGATAGACAGATGGGCGACCGGATACAGTACTTCTGGGTCAGAATAGTGACCTTGGGCAGTGAACGGGGATTCTTGGACGGAACAGCGGTTTGTGGGCGACAATCCGGCGTCTAGTTCTCAGAGATGAGCATTGTTGGGCCCAGACCTGCCGATTACATACCATCAAGGGACCTGTATCTTATGCTGAGGCTGGAGAAGGAGAGGCCGATCAGATCAGGTAGATATGTAAATTAAGGGAGGAGTCTTCATATCAGATAAGCGGATTATCAGTCTTTGCTCATGGTCTACGTGGAGTAGCTATGGATTGAATGTTTGCTCAAGAGCTATGCGAAGTAGCCAGATATTTGTAAGCCAGTTGTTAGATGATTGCCATAACCCTGTGGACCCGGTTGGGTGGTTAACCGTGTAAACAATCAGTTTGATATATATTGTACTTGGTTCCTGCTCTTCAAATAAGATGTTATTGATCAGTTGCTTAGTTTCCCATAAACAATGAGTCGTATCATGTTGCTTTGCTTTTCTTCGCTATTTTGGTCTGCTAAATTTTGTGATATGTAGGCTGCACACACAAATATTAACCCTATCGATCGGTCAAGTATCTGGAGGCGTCGATTTCATGAAGAGAAATAATGTTAATCAGATTCAGCAAGTAGAGGTGCCACAGCAGCCCGATTTAACATCATGTGGGTTGTATGTGATGGGATTTATGCACAAATGTGTTGAAGCTCTTGTCTCTGGTACAGATATGGAAGTAAGTCGTATGCCTTCCCTTGTATGTACTGCATCTCATGTTCCTTTAAACATTTCTAACCTTATTTATTGATCAAAAGAGTTACTTGATTGTTTCGAGTTATATTAGTGATTTGCTTCAAAGGTGCAAGTGTGTTCATGCATGTGGAGTTGATACTAATATAAATACAATGATACCTCCAACCTGAAATTGCTGGTGAAAGCATGTTGAGTTTTCTATGCTTAAGTGCTTGCTAAATTCATGCATCCTTGTATTCTAGAGTGTGGTGCTGGAGAGAGCCGACAAACAAGCTCACATTCTAGAACACCAACTTTTCATGGAGTGCACGAGAAAGAGGTTGTTGAAATGGAAGCTATGTTGGACACATTATCATCACCAGAGAAACATTATCATCGCCGTGCCCCATTGTGATATGTTTTGTGAAAAACCCTTGTACAAATATGTGTGATATTATGTAACCTTTGAAACCTTACACAAATAGAAGTACAAATTGCCTTGAATGAAAGGAATATTCCTTATTACATTGAAAGGAATAGAAGTACAAATTGCCTTGAATGAAAGGAATATTCCTTATTACATTGAAAGGAATATTCCTTAATGTCTTGATGGGAATATTCCTTAACGCCTTGAAAGGAATATTCTTCAATGCCTCGAAGGGAATATTCCTTATCAAATTTTAAAGAATATTCCTTAATGACTTGACAGGAATATTCCTTATTGCATTCAAAGGAATATTTCCTGATGCCTTGAAAGGAATATTCCTTATTGCATTCAAAGGAATATTCCTTAATGCCTCAGAAGGAATATTCCTTGACGCCTTGAAAGGAATATTCCTTGATGCTTTGAGAGGGAATATTCCATAATGAATGCCTTGAAAGGAATATTCTTTAATGCCTTGAAAGGAACTCTGAACTCTCGAATTCCTTGATCACTCACCACTGATAACCTGTTCTTGTTAGAATATACTTTCGTCCCCAGTACTGTGGAATTTGAAGTGGAAATCACTAATTCTTGGCTAGAAGAATTTGTGGGTTCGAGTGCATTTGGTCCATCAGGGATCTTTAGAGTAAATTGTGATTGGTTTGATCATAAGATTTTTGTTGAAATCTATTCTCAGCTAGATCTTGCTCAATTCGGTGGGATTTCCAATTCGGTGGGATACTCCTATTCTTAAACATGCTTTTGTTCCAGATAGGCTTTGGAAGATTCTGTGGTTTGGAAGATTCTGTGGTTTACATGATTTCTTTCTATCTAATCTAACAATTGCTGATGATGTTCTACACAGATGCACAGAGGAGACTTAACAATGTTGGAAGCATGGATCGAACTATGGGAGTAGCAGCAAACAAGGAGGATGAGGAATCCCAATTATCTAAAGCAGAACTAGAAAGTATTCTCATTCAACTTAAACAGGAAGTTATGCATGCAAAAGGAATCAACAAAGTGCTGAAAAGGGCTGAGGTATGGAGATTCAATAGCCTCAAACCATACTTTATCTATCATAAATGGCAACAGAAGCGAGAAGCACATGTCTTGCTTCTGTTAGACTTCACCAACTTCCAAACAGCTGTCCTGTACACTCTTCTCACAAGTTTCGGGAACAGGACCATTGCTGATCTCCTGCTGCTGGGACCTTACGGATGAATCTTGAGTCTTTCTTGCTGAAAATGATACGCTTCTGGTGTTTTTACAGCTTACACTAAGTATAACAGTCTTGGAACTATATAAACAATATATTAATGTTTGTGTTTTAATCTGGTTCATGGATCCATTTTATAAGGACCATGACTTTTGGACAGTATGCTTGGACATAAAAATACATTCTGATTACATGAACATCACAGGTTAACGTATTACAGAGATTCTACAATCTCTGGCAAATTTTCCAGCAACATTTCATGCCCATATTTAGTCAGTTTATATGCATAAGATGTACCTTTAATCTTATGTTTGACTGGCTCCAATGGAAATCTCACCCCAATTATTGACTCGGGATGGACAAGAACTTTCTTTCCTTGAATAAGCCTGTACTTTTGATGGCAACCAGGAATCAATTCAAAGTAGTTACCAGCTATAACTTCATTACCACAATAAAATTCATTTCCATAGTCATCCTTGGTGTCTTCTTCGAGGGCATGTTTCACTTCTATGCACTGGATGAGATAATAAGGGACCCTTTCATAATTGTCTGGGGACGTGAATGATGCAAAATAATCTCCAACCTGCACTGTCTCATCCACATTGTCCATGTCATTTGCCCACAAGTCCCCTGCCTCATAACCATCTTCTTCAACATTGTCCCTGTTTGTAGGCTCTAGTTTTCTCAACTCCCACCTGCCACAATGATCAGCATTCTCACAAGCAGGCCAATCAAAATTGATGCATGCCTTACAAAAACATGAAAGAGATCCACACATTAACTTTGTTGGATCATTTGGATCTATGGATAATACGCAATGAAGAGATTGCACCCCTTTCACTGGGAGCACATCAAATCTTTGGGAACGGTCAATGTCAGACACCTTCCAAAATACCCTTTCCACATCAGAAATTTTCTCTTCAAGAACCTCACATGCAGTTTCTGCATTTTTTATCACTTTCCCATCCTTTTTTCTTTGTTCTGCCTCAAACCATAGTTTGGCTATGGCTCCTCCTCCATCATGTGTGCCCTTCCCCTGTCTTGAGCCAAAGAAATTCCAGTGCTCTGATCTTATGCTATTGATGATACCTAGTTACATGATGCTCGACTTGAATTGGGTTGCACACCCGTCAGACCAAACTAACTGGTATTTCATATGGCCAGCACCATTTTCTTTCAGCCAATTGAGGTGCACCTTGAATGCTTCTTGTACAAAGTGAGTATCATGTATTTTGTCATCTGAAATAAAGAAGTGCACACATTTCCTCATTTTACCATGTACCTTGAACATCGTGATGTGGACCAATATGCTGATTTGTTCATTGTACCAATGTTGTACTTGAATCTTGTTGAATGGCTTCAAAGTATAATTATCCGAGAAATCAACAACTGATAATATGGTATCATCACGAAGACTCTTCATGGATTCCTTGAATTGTTTGCTCTGCCAATGTGCCACAAAGTTATGATATACAAACTTCGACATATGATCAAACATGTTATCCAACATATTACTGGAGCTGCCTTTCTTGTCAATTAGCTTTAGTCTTCGTGAAGTTCCTTTCTTCGAGGGCTCATTAACGTAACCATAGACTTGCCAATCAAGCGTTTGATCAATCTGCTCATTGTATTCTCTTGGACACAACTCAATTAATTGTTTCCAACAATTTCCACAATCTGATTTGATACATTGTAGCTTATGCCACTCGTTGCCTACTGCTCTGTCACATACCATAGCCCTCCAAAATGTGCTAACATTATCAAATGTCTTGTTCTTGGCTTGACATATCCCAGCATGAGCTTCAGATGCGCACACACCACAATTGCACGAACAATTTTCATGGAGTCTTGACCTCATCAAATTAAATGCTTGCTTGTATAGATCGGATTGCTCATGTTTCACGCAACAACATGTGTTTCTTTCCTTTAGCTTTCTAATGCAAGAAGGTTTTAAGTATTCATATTGCCTAAGCCCAATCCGAACCTCTGGATACTGATCCACAAAATTCTGGAATAATTCAGCCTGTAAAATTACAGTTAAATAAAATTAGTCACCTCATTACATTACATTACATTACATACAAATCTTTTACATATTCAAGACCCTAAACTCCCACACAAACATGTATATTCTGACATGAATTTTATTTCATTTACTATGAAGTCACATAATTTCTTGACAATTAATACATCTCCACACTAATTTCTTCTTAGTTACTGCCTACATCTACAATACATCCAGAATATACATGTCAACAAATGTACATGTACGTGTTGCCATGAAATAATTTGACATTTCCATGTAGAGCAAACTAGTGCAGACTGCATCTACATTACATTCAAAAAGTAAAGAAATCTGTTACAAACTTTACATCAGTGTTACAAAATAAAAAATATCTTTATTCTGCAAAAAAAGATGCAATTACAGCTAAATTACAGAGCAGCTCGTACCTGTGTAATGTCAATATATTGAATTGGTTGTGTCCTCTTCTTCATGACATCTCTAATTTTTGGTGAAACCTTTGAGTTATCTAACCAAAACTGAGCAACCATATCCTTCATAGCCTGATCTATAGTATTTGTTCTTGGATTTTGACCTGCTAGTGCCCACAGATTTGTTCTACCTATTGACATTCTTTTCCTTCTCTCCACTACTAGTTTCATATTTCTAGGATGTATTTTTAGCAACTTAGTTGCTAGTGAAGTCTTCTGTAATTCTCCTTCCTCTCCAACCACTATAGATAGTACAGAATGCTTTGCAGCAAGTTTGTCATTGCTATTTGCATGTTTGGCATCTTGGAGGCCATCCTTTAAATTCTTTACCAGATCTGTTTTCACGATAGCCTCTTGAGGCCTTCCAATGACTGGCTCAAATAGGAATTGCAATCTTTTGTCCTGCAATAATCTTCTTGCAAATATACTTTGTTGTTTTGGAGTCAAATTAGATATCTCATTCATTATGAGATTTACAATAGCATTCACCTTTCTTCTAATTGGCTTTGTCATGTATCCACCCCTACAAACCTTCTGTTTCGATTTTCTTTGCCTGCTTGAAACAGTGCTTTCCGAAACTTCATCAACAGGAGGATTGAAATTTGAACCCTTTGCTGATCTCGAAGTGCTTGCATGAGAATCCAATCCTTCTTCCATAGTTTCTTCTTCAACTGGTGCTTTAAGACATCGATCCATTCTGCAGAAAGGGGATACAACATCCTGCACAAAAAATCAAATTATTAACCAGATTTGTATTACTGCTTGAAGGAAAGGGATTTCAATTTCTTCAAGATACATTTGATTCTTGACATGCATTCGATTTAGGAGCAGCTATAATCGATTTGGGGCAACTTTTCCTTGAGGTAGAATCCGGAGCCATGTTTGATCGATTGTGGAAAGTTCAAAATGTGCGCCAAGGTTTCGGGAGAATTTGGTATAATTATGGAGAATATTGGACGTCAACCATCTTTATTAATGATAGGCAACTCCATGTAAAATTCAAAATGTACATTACAAATACTTTAACCCACTTCAATTTTCTACATTAATATACAAAAAAATTCAACCACCCTTTTATGCTTCTACCCATGTATAAAATGAGTACCTCCACAACATAAGGAATAATCCGACCCAAGGAAAAGAAGCAATCTAACAAGTCCAGCCAACTTCTTAGATGGCATCAACTCAAAGGTGGGACTAATTCTAGAGGGTAATAACAAAGAAAGGTGTAATTCCTAGAGTCTAGATTAGATCTAGAACGAGAATAACTATTTGATTGTATAGACTTCTGTGACCAAAGGAAAAGTCAGACACATGTAAATAATTCACTAACTCATAAGTTTTGCATTTCCTAGATGGCAAATAGCTCTAATGGTAAGACTCCTAAGTCTAAGTCTACACCAGAAAGTATGGCAAGACAGAGCAATTCGCAGCACTAAAGGAACAAAAGTCAACTTTGACATCACCTTAATCGGAGTAAAGTTAAGCATCAGCACCGAAGTTATCAGCGACAAGTATGACCTCATAGTAGACATGGAATAATTAAAACCCGGCTAAGGGAATAATTGATTGCCATAACCAAGAAATGTCCATCCTAGCACCAAATGCTAAGCACTTTACAATTAAAGTTAAGGAAGCCATTTCACTCATGCAATGTATGTCACCCAAAAACCGAGGTAAGTACATTACAAGAGACGAGGTCATATATATTGTAAGCTGCAAGCCGTCGACCCCTATTGCAAGCATATGAAGCAAGACCTTAGTTCAATCAGCTATCTAAGGCAATGGTGAACTAATTAAAGAGCTTCATGACATCTTTCCGGATGAAATCCGAGAGATTCCATTCTATAGAGGCATAGAATGCAGAATTACTCTTGCACCCGATGCAAAGTCAGATAACGGAACTCAAGAGGCAATAGAAGAAGTTGGTGGAACTTGGATTCCTTGGGCCAAGCGCATCACCATTCGGGGGCAACCATTCCCTTTGGGAAGAAGAAAAACGGAAGTATAATGCCAACTCAATAAGCATACGATAAGGAACAAATATGCATTGCGAAGGCCAGACGACTTAATGAACCAGCTCCAAGGAGCAATTGATCTTCAAAATCAATCTAAGATCTGGATGTCATCAAATCAATAAGGAGGAAAACATCCATAAGACATGTTTTAGAATGCAGTATGATCACTATAAGTTATAGTGACATCTTTTGGTCTATCAAATGCCCTGGCAACAGTTATGCATCTGACGGTTGACATCTTTATAAAGTTTTTAGACGAGTTTGTCATCATTCTTTTTGGATGACATTCTAAATTATAGTAAGTCCATGGAGGAACATCTTGAGAAGAGTATTGGAAAAGTTGAGACGACATCGTCTTTATGTTAAACTCTAGAAGTGCTATTTTGCAACAAGTAAGATGGAATACGTCGGGCAAGTAGTGACACCAGAGGGAATCTCTTCCAATCCAGCAAGATTGAAGTGATAGTCAACTGGCCAGCTCCAAAGAACGTATTCGAAGAGAGAAGCTTCTTATGCCTTGTGGATTATTATAGGCAAATTGTAAAAGATTTTGCTAAGTGACTAGCCCTTTTCTCAGATCTCACTAAGCATAAGAAAGTCAAAGATTGGGTTGCACATTATCAGCGGATGCAAGTGAGTGGCAACTAGAGGAGTCCTCATGCAAGAAGGAAGAGTAATCTCATACGACTCCAAAAAGATGAACGATGTCGAGCAACATTGTTTCACCTATGATCAGGAATGTCTAACGCTCATAAGAGCTTTACGCATATGAGGCATTATTTGCTTGAAGGCAATTTCAGTTGGATACAGCCCTTCAGTTGGATACAGACCACCAAAGCCTCGAATATATCTTCAATTTGAGGTGAAGACACTGGATAGAATTCCTCGAAGAGTATGATTTCGAGATAGTTTATAAGCCAGGTAAACTGGATGTGGTTGATGACACTCTCTCTCGACGACAATTGGAGATTTGAGTGCATTGCAATGCCATCTCCACATTGTCCAATGAATTCGGCAAAAAGATTGAAGAGGTTTTGCACTCAAGCAAAGAATTCAAGGAAGTATGAGCTAGTCCTTTCAAGGAAGTATGAGCTAGTCCTTTCAAGGAAGTATGAGCTAGTCCTTTCAAGGAAGCAAGGACAGATAAAGGAAGAGAAGCTTATAAAAGATATAAAAAGGAAGGCAACCTTTATATCACAAGGACAATCGTTGCATCCCAGAGGCGTCAGGAGTAAGGAAGTTAATTCTTTATGATACTCATAATAGCCCAATAGACGGCCACACGGGATTCATGATAAAATAAAAGGTAATTACTTTTGGCTGGCATGGAGAAGGGCATCATCATCAACTACATTCGGCAGCGTTAGCTACGTCAACAAACAAAAGCAGAGCAACACTCCGAAGAGCACCCCCCCCCCCCTGCCACCTACGCCACTGATAGAAAATGCAGATAAAGATGAAAAAATAAAAAAGAAACACCATACCTACTTCACCGGTAAGCCGAGATACAGTTGGGCTGCAATGGATGGAGATCATATCTTGAAATGTCAGCTGAAATTATTATATGCATATCACATTATTGCTCAGCTGGTGCCTCAAGATGGTTGCATCCTAGACTTCTTTTCTGTTGGCACAGCTTCACATGTTGCGCTCATGCAAGGAAAGCGGAGTGTGGCGTTCGAGAAAGACGACAAAGTATGCAGATTTCTTAAATCTTTCCTTGAAACGCTGGAGAAAATGGCATCTTGTATCTCAAAAGATGAGAGAACAGAGGATGAGAATGTACAAGAGGGTGACACTTCAAGAATTAATCTCAGGATTACCCAAGGCACAGACTTATCTAATTTGGATCAGGTATTACAAGGGCTGGATGAGAAGAGCTATGAGGAAAGGATGCAGGAGACCAAAAAACTATTGGAGTCCACTGAGAAAGGTATTGAGGCCTTACAACCTAACTTTCAAAAGCTTCAGGATCTTAATCAGTTTCTTCATTGTGCATTACCCATGGTTACAAGGGGAGGTACTTTCGAGTATATGGGCTCTGACGATATGAAAACAAGGAGGTCGAAGAAGGTGGAACCCAGGAGCACGATATTGCCTCCAAAATGTTAAAAGTATTTCATTCAACTGAGTTCTCAAATGAGCTACAACAGGAGTTGCTTGGATCTGAAGTCTCTGACGATTCAGAATAAGTCCCAATAACCCAATATGTGCAGAAAATCGCACAGGCCATGGAAATTGATGTGCCAGATACGACCGGCTATTCAGAGATGGATACCTCATAAGCTATATAAATTGGGAGAGAGCACGTTCTGCGAATAGCTAAAGAACTTAGTGTGACACATGATTATGTATCAGAAACTCAATGATTTTATCACTCAGGTGATCTTGTGTACATGATATAACATATGATGAATAGGAATGACCATCTTGAATACTCAATTTTGTTTGTCTTTTGTTATTAACGTCTATGTTCTGTTGTCGAGAAGATCATCGTGGTGATCTTCTTCAACATATTTTTATCATAAAAATGTACTTGTAATATTATTGTGAATGTTATTTGCGACTTTTATCCTTCTTTAATTTTTGAAGTAGTTAACAAAATTACTCTTTAATTGCCAAAAAGTTTTGCCTTCGCGATCCTCACAATCATTTTAGCATCTTTTTCCCATTTGTTTTTAGTCAAGCAAAAGTGTGGAAAAGTCCCCTTGAATGCAATTTCTCACACATTATAATTTCCTTGTGTAACTCCTAGAATAAAACGCCAACTTCTGCTTCAGTCTGACCATATTTTACATCATGTGGATAGCGTGCGACCTATTTCGTGCTCAAATAGAATTTTAAATTTCTCAAAATAATTAATGTTTGCTTATTGTTCCATCCATTTTTATACTCCATTTTGGAGTTTGTCTTCACTCATTCCAAAATGGCCATTTATTTTGATCACAGAACCAAATGTAACATGTTATAGATTTTATGAGACATGGATGGCTCATATGTTAAATTGCATATACTAACATATCAATGCACAAGCCTATGCAATTTTCCTTTCTTATTTAACTTTTAATGCACATGAACAAGGATTAGATCTCTTTTCTTTACCATATAACAAAACCATTATTCATACCACCAACCTTTTTGGCTAAGATCTTGGACCAAGCAGCATATTCCAGGGATACGAAAATTCATCAAAACTATCAATCCAACAAACCTGGGTTAATAGAACACAAGGTTCCAAATATTCTAAAAGGGTGTAGTCTCGAGTCACAATTTTTTAGGGTCAAGACATGTGTTGTGCCTCTTTTGACCTTTTGCATGTTAAGCATACACAAACTATAGTCTTTGCATGCAAGCTTTTCTAGCAGTCTCTTTCTTTTTTGTTCTAGATTCATGTGTCAAGCCTATTCTTTAACTTTTCGGTTATTTTTTTCGGTTTACTTAATATGCAGTCCTTTGCACACATTCCTCATCTTGTTAAGAGTTCTATCACTCTTAAAAATCACCCAAGGACCCTTGTTTTCCATCAATGTGCTCCCATTTCATATGGTTCAATAGTATTCCACAGATATGTTGATTCTTTATAATAACCCTTCTATTTTTTTGAGCATCAACCTACACATTTACAGGCTATTACATGGATGTATTGGGTCAATACAAATACAATTTCACATCATAAACTTCCTTTAAATATAAAAGATACACTGCCATAAAGCATATCTAGTTTGCATCCACTATTTTATTACTTTAGATGCCAGCAAAATTACTTTAGTAAACAAAACAAGGTGCTGCGTACGGAGGGTTGCCCTCCATGGCCGGAGGGTGAAGTGGCTTAGGAACAGTTTGACAACCACAGTACCACCCTATCATTCCCTGCCCTCTTATTACTCCAAGAGTACACATTAGAAGAAGAAGGGGCGTTTGTTGTCTCCATTGTGCGCATTAATCTGTCAAAATATTATGTGATGAGACATGCCTGTATCAATTTTCTCTTGGTCTGGCCCACATTCTATGTAGTCAAGTACATAACTACATAACCAGTAAATAACTACATAGCCAATATAAAAGAAATATCATTTTTAAAATTTTGTCCAACATATATCCATCATATGCCCAACATTTATATATTCTTAACACTTTCCCATCATTTTTTTGCATATGTTGGCTAATATTTGTAGAACATTTTCTTTGACATTATATTTTTTACAACAAGTAATTGCCCAATATTTAATGCGTAACACTTAGTAATATTTCGAGAACTATTTTTCAACATTGCGAACCAAGATTGCATAACATATATATGCAAAGTAACATTTGTCAATGTTTGCTAAGTATTTGCCATGATCTACCCATGCATAGCTATCATTGAAAGTAAACCCAATCTAAGAAATATCATTCTGACGTTTTCTACCCCTCCTCAATGCTAAAATTGCATTTCACAATCCTCCAAACGCATTGGACTTGGAAGCTTTTACCCATGTTTACGTATGTAGGTTTCACCAAAGGAACCAAAGGAACAACTAGAAGATGTGCCATGATATTGTAAATGTGATTGTTATTGATAGCAGGAAAAATTTTAAGGGACCTATAATTTTGTATAAGTATAATGAATTGACCATTCCTTGTAAAATATGCCCCCAAAAGTGTAGCTTGAACTGGCCATTTTTCATATTTTTTTCTAATGTGGCTGCAACCCAATTGGCTATTTTTGAACCAAATATCTAATAATGTGTAGCTCAAATGGCGATTTTTAGCTAGATTCTTATTAAATATAGAGCTAGTTGCCCGAACATAAAGAAGTCGTTAAAACTACTATCTATCTATCTATATAAATGTATTTAAGTTATATGTTGTATGAATTTGAATTCATAACCCATGTATTTCAATAATGCATATATTGCTGGTAGAGAGAATAAAAAATCGGATGCCGGAGTCTTCGTAAAGAGGATTGAAAAGTGCCTCGACATTTGATTTTCCAAAAGAGCAGGATTATTCTTAGTTGATAGATATATTTAGGAATAAAATTTTCTAATAATCATAAGTGACGAATTTATGAGGGGACCTCTTAATGAGTTAAGATTTGGCGAACTTAAGGCATTACATGATTTGGCCAAGTGGCATAAATGGCCATTCCATAAGTATATCTAGTTCTCACTTTGGACTAAATTGGCCCCAAAGTCAATATCACTCCAATTAGCAAACATCTAATTGGCCATTCTAATGTCGTAATAGGCAATAAAGTGCCACGAAATGGCGAATCTGCAGGTAGTCCGTAGGTAAGGCATCCTACTCAAGCCGGCCGTCGCATTTTGCCTGAACCTATAATTTGTGGCCAAATGGCCCGCCGGGGCCACTAAAATTTTCGCTGATTGATAGGCCATGAAACTATTAAAGATGTTAGCTAATCTGTTATTATTGCCATTCAGTCGATGGTAAGGAAGTTGAGAACCATAAACAAATTGCATCAATTGTTTTAATAATGCAATCCTCCACTAGCAGGGGTGCTCAGGGCGCGGTTGTATATTATATATCTGGTACTGGTACATATATTACAAGTATTTGTACTATGAGGAGTATATCAAGTCGATTGGTAGCTTGCTGAGATGTCAAGGTCAAAATTGTGCAAAGTCAACTAAAGGCTGCACCTAGGAAGTCAAAGTCAAAATTGTAGTCGCGGTTAACACCTGCTCAAACTCTAACAAATTAACCCTCTCTAGCAAGTCTGTGTTTGTTTCTTATATTCCATAAAAGTTTTTATTGGATTGCTCAACAGCGGGTTTCATTAAAGTGGCCGCTACGTATATTCTTCAACTACCATTAAGAATTAAGATTTTGCTGTGGTAATTCGGAACTTAACAACCTTGAAACCCTAAAGATGTTAAATCAATTGAACATTTTCTAGCAGCGAAGGGTTGTTCTTTTCGAAGACAATGATGGTCCAATTTTTCCAAAACAGAAGGAACATGCATTTGCTAAGCTATGTCAATTGAGTTGTGGCTTTACTTTCGATAAGTCAATTTCAATGTCTTCTTTGATGAAATAAAGAACCTCAACAAGTGTGAAGGTGCAAAATAATTTAACAATTTGTAAATGTTATACTTGGGAAGTACATAGCCATGATTGTTTAACAATCATGTTTTTGAAGGCATACACTAGAGGGTAGTTGCATAAAGAATGGCAATGAACTTTAGCAATGCAGTATAAAAAAAATGTCTACCAAATAGTATCATCTCACATCCTTGGGTGTTTATTTCAATAGATAGAAACTTCCTTTTTAACATTACCCAAACATCAAATCGTAGTTGATGCTTTCTACTTAAAATATCATTTGAACCTTGACACATAGACATACTATTGTCAAAATAAAGAATAGACAAAGCAAGATTAAATTTGCCATTGTCGACAGATCTACGAACAAATGTGCAATTGTTTGATATTTTATGCAGGCCCGATTGCATACACGATCCAATTGCTTGAAGATTCAAATAAATTAACAATTTTGTCTAGTTATGGACATCAATTTAGTAGCAACTGTAAAACAATAGCAAAATTGATGACAATTGGTCTCTTTAATATACGATTTGATGGCTTGCTTTCATGATCTTGTTATCTTTGAGTGCAAACTCGAGTATGACCCACCAGCATTAACATATATGAACGACATTGATAATGCATGTGCTTGAATTGTCTACGAAAGCTAAGGCATTTAAAAGAGATATTTACAACACCTTATGGCAAGTTCCACCAATGGAGAGAAGATATTTATTGGAGAGGATATGCTTGAGTTTGTAAGGGAGCGCCATTTTACTCTATAAGCTTTTACAGTCAATTAACTAATACTCCAGCTTTCTTTGGCTAACATTTTTAGCATTGAACTTACATGGATGGATTACTTTTGGAATAAACTTTCTCTAATCAGATGGTCTAAACATGATCTAAGGGGATGAAAAACACAAAATTGCATGCCCGCTTGGGCTCTCTGAGGTTTCCATTTCCACCTGAACAATTAAAATATATTTGTCAAAATAAAAGACAAAGCGTGAGGCGCACCAATTATGCAATTTACTTGATCAATAATTTTGATTCTAGCAAAAGACGAAAAGTGTTAACAAATTTGCTGGACACAAGAATCTTCGTGTGTCTCGCCACATCAAAGAAATTGGCCGATGCATGCAGACATTAATAAGAAAATTCAAGACTTTGACAAATTTCACAGATTCCAGAAATTTCATACCCATGAATTTCATGGTCAAACTGTTAAAGAGCTATTTCAAGTGCCTATTTCAAGTGCCTACAATTGCGAGTCTGGATGCCTTGTTCCTTCTGTTCAGAGCTTCGGATTTAAAATAAATAGGGGGTATTCGTAGGTCAGAGGAGTGAGCAGAAATGATAATGATAGAGATCACAAATAGCAAGTGCCATAAAGAGATTAATCTGCTCCAACATCGCAACAAGCGGCCGGAAGGAAATATGATAGCCGGTGGATATCTCAAAGGAGAATTTTCATCATCCAGACCAAGTAGCACCTTGCAGTTGTAAAAGTGCGCACATTGCCCTCCCCAATGCAACATCACGTTGTTCCTCTAGAGTAGGAATGGTGTTCTGATCATTTACTGATGCAAATGCTTGTAAGAACAATGATGCAAATGCTTGTAAGAACAAAGCTCCTGCCTCTTGAATCAACTAGGGATTTTTAGCATTGAAGCTTTCTGCTACATGGGCAAGAGCTACAGAATAAACTTCCAACCGTTCTGCTGGTATCGTACTTGGTGTTTCTATAAATAAGGCTCTTTGGAGCAGGCACAAGCAACAATTTTTTGCTGCATTCAATTATTGACAGAATACCTTAACTATTGGACCACTGTCGCATTTGCCATTATTTGCCATTATGCATTACCATTACCTGCTCTGGTGCAACCATCCTTGAAAAAGCTTCTTTCATAAATTGCTTACGTGTGAATGCTCTACCTGGAACCACAAAGGTCATATCCCCTCCATCCCATAACAAGTGTCTGAGATCTTGTAGACCAACTTCACGCTGGGACTTATGTTCTGCATGTAATGGTAAGGCAAGAATCTCAAGGATAACGTCCTTGTGTAAATCATGAGCATAAATTTGTGGAAACTAAAAAGCTAAATTGCTGATCTTTTAAAGCAGCTGTAGACATTAGTGAAAATGAATGCAGGCATAAAAGATGGCTGATAATCATGCAGCCTGCTTATGTTCAAATCGAAACTCAAGAGGCTTCTTTATGAGATTACTGAGCTGTTCAAAAAATATAGCTCTGATGAAACAATGGAGCAAAGTAGCCTGCATAAAAATGGCAACCAAGTTAGAGCAACATACTTACCACCAAACTACAAATGCATGTAGAAAAATTATTCCCAACTAACATAAAGGAGTTCGTAAGACTCAAATGAACTGCCAGAAGAAAATTTGGCGCCTTAAAAACCAGAAGACCAGGCTATTCAGGGTATTTCAAAACATCTTACCTCGAAGATCTTAGAATCCGTTGATGATATACGCAGCATCTCTTATGTGGAAATAACAGAAGATTCAAGCCACTAATTGAGACTGCCTTGCCCTGTTTGGACTACCTGAGCCATATATGTAAAGAAGGGCGTTTAGACGAGGCCCTTGAGATTATGCACTGTCGCCGTGTTCCTATATCTAGGGACAATGCATATTTGCTCCTGCAGCATTGTGCTAAATTCAAAGACCTGCAGGGTGGCAGGCAAGTTCAGTCTCTCATATCTCAGACAGGGCTTGATTCAGTTGAAGTTTTGGGCAACTATCTTATCTGCATATATGCATCTTGTGGATCGTTGCTTGAAGCAGATCAAACATTTCGTAAGTAGGCAACCAAGTGTTTATACATGGAGTGCAATAATTTCAGCTCATGCTAACGTGGGAGGAATAGAAGAAGCCATGAGGTTGTACAACAAAATGTAGCAATCAGGACTAAAATGTGATAAACATGTCTATCTTGCTGTCCTTAAATCCTGCACCAATGATATTGCAATTAAAGAGGGAAGGCAGATTCATCAGCAGATCATTAGGCATGGTTTGAGCTCGGATGTTGTTGTGGGGAGTACCCTTGTGCATATGTATGCAAAATGTGGCAGCTTGATGGAGTCTCAGGAAATCTTTACTGGATTGCCAAACCTGGATGCAGTGTCATGGGGTGCAATGATCGAAGGATTTGCACAACATAGGAAGGGTTTTCTTGCTTTAGATTGTTTTGAGAGGATGCAGAGTGAAGGCATTAAACCGGACAAAGACACATTCTCAAGCATCATAAAGGCTCGTAGTAGCATAGGAGCAATAGAGAATGGCAACGTGGTAGCATGACGGAGTCAAGAAAGGCCTTTGAGGGATCACCACATTGTAATATGGTTTCGTGGGGTGCATTGATTGCAGGATATACAGACCATGCTGAAGGTTCTGTTGCCCTGGAGGTCCATATTTCTGAGCATGTTGAAGACATGCGGGGGTATAGGTTCCATACAACAAGGCAGGGTAATTCATGAGCAGATTTACGATCACATGTTCCAATCGGATGTTGCGATTGCAAATACCCTTATTGATATGTATGCCAAATGTGGCAGTTTGGATGAGGCATGCGTTCTTTTTGAAAGATTACCAAATAAAGATGTAGTTTCCTGGAATGTAATTATTGCAGGGTATGCATTGCACGATGAATGTTTTCTGAGCTTAGGCTGTTTGCAAAAGATGCAAGAAGAAGGAATACATCCAGATACTGTCACATTTCCAAGCATCTTAAAAGCATGTGGCAGCCTAGGATTTCTAGAGCAGGAAGACTTATTCATGAACAGCTTTTAACTCTTGGGCTTAAACATGATAATGTCATACAGAATGCCCTCGTTGACATGTATTCCAAATGTCAGACTTTGGAGGAATCACACAAGATATTTGAGAAGTTACAAAATCGGGATGTGGTGTCATAGGGTGCAATGATTGCAGCTTATGCACAACATGGAAAAAGTTGCCTGGTTATGGATTGTTTTGAATCATGGTAAATAGGATAAGGGCATGACAAGTAGTTGGGTCTTCAGCTGCAAAAGGAAGGGTAAGAAGCACTTGAATCCCAAGCAATTCAGAAAGGAAGATATTACCTATGAAGCAATTTACATGGAACTGATTCGCAAGAACCCAGAGAAGCATGAAGCATATTTCAGCCAAAATTGTTTTGGCTTTACACGAAAATGCCACAGTATAAGGAGGGAAACAAGATCACTTGTAGCAGATTAACACTCCATTTGTGGAAGATCCAGTAATCACAACCAGCTTTGCGCAAAGGACTGTTGAAAGCAAACAATTGTGAAGGTACAGGGAAGGCAACATAACCACATTTTGCAGCCATCAATTGCTGCATATACCTATGGAAAGTATTAGGAAGGGAAGAACATTTGCAACAAATCAGAAATCAGCATCACATTGAAATAAACATATACCTTTGGTTGTTGGATATGTTAAACTTATTAACGGGCATAGTGCACAATGCACACGAAGATCTAGAAGACATTAGAAAAGCATATAACAGCCCGCAGAGGTCTCAGATTCATTGCAAAATGGAAGACCAGCCTAAACAACAATGTTTGAGCAACAATGCAACAATTTCTGTGCACGTTTTCTCGATCATTAATAATAAACCTCAGATAAATGTATCGAGACTAAAGGATCAGAAGGAAAATCCCTGTAAAATGTGGACTCCTGTTAGATTGCAACTGCCTGATAAAGGTCCGATGTTACCGAAGCAGGGATCTAGACTGGAGCAGAGCATAGAAATATAAGAGAGAATGGGATTTTCGGATGCTAACAGCTCTTCATCTCCTCCGACTACTCCTCCGCCAGCTGCTAGAACTTGAATTCACAGGGTGTATACTTGGAAAACAGTGACGATGTTGTGCTCCCATATTCATTGCCCTGGTTGAATAGGACTGCAATCTGCAATTCCTGGGCCACAAGCAAAATCCAATGCAGCTTGCATGCTGTTGGAGCGCCAGAAAGGAGCAACATTGTTTGAAGTTTCTGAGAGCTTTGAATAAATAAAAGGCCACAGCTTTTGCCCAAGACACAGATTCAATAGACTGAAGAATCCGACTGCAGAAGCTTGGCCGACTGCAGAAGCTTGGCCATGGCGGCTGGTTGGTGCGAGAGACAGAAGAGCAATGCCATGGGAAAATCACAACTTTAATCGACGGTCTAAAGGGGGAAGAATAAAGAAGCAGCCTGATAATGGTGGTGATCTACCCCTCTTCTCCGCTCGATCTTCACAGTATCAGGTCCGACCTGGAGAAACGCCACCGCCAAAGAAAGGGTCGAGCTGCGCCATAGCCACGCCTGCGAAGGAATGGGCTGGATAACCCAGAGTTTACAAGCCAGTTTGGAGCAGTCACAAGCATATGCTAGGCATATGCCGGCATATACCTGGATATGCCCACAAACCCACATAAACGAGGGTTTGCCCCCTTAGAGACGCCTCACATGTAAATTTGTAAGTATTCACATGAGCTAAAACTGAGACGGCCGGTTTGATGTCCGAGCCGCTCGTCCCGAACTGCTGGAGCAGTTTGCACCTCAGCGGCTCAACGGCTTGACGTCCGGCAAGTTTTTGCCGGTGACATGTGAAGCGTCCCTTAGGGGCAACCCAAAAATGAGTATTTACCTCTATTCCAGATAGAGCCTCTTTCACTAAGTTAGCACAATTTCATTAAATTTGGACAATACCTGAATTTGTGGACTTTTTATGAAAACCTTGCTTCCCCGTCGAGAATCCCTTTTGTTGCGCCAGATTAAACAGAGCTAAACTTGCTCAGGCGTGTGGTTAAGGGAGGTCAACCTCCTCCTCTCGAGGGCCATGCAAACTAACCCTCTCGGCCTATCGGCCTCGAGGGTTATTTTGCATAACCCCCTCGGTGAGGAGGTTAACCTCCTCTTCATTGGTTCATTCTTTGCAGACAGTCTCTGCCTGTAATCTCTCTTCCGTGCTGCATCAATGCCTCTATAAACTGAACGGGGAGAGGATACAAGCATTCATATTTTGGCACCATCCAAGCTCATGATTCTTTCAGCTATCATTTGACGAGCACGAACCCTACATGTCAGCATGTCGACCATGCACGTCCTGTTTAAAACACGGTGATTTTAAGCACCAGTAAGCGGCGTCTGGACGATGATTTCTCTTGTACCAATTTTGCATCCAAAATATGTAACAAAAACTTTTCAACAAAAGAATACCCCACCACATGCTAGTGCTTATCATCATATGGGAGATGGTATAATAGTATAGTATAGAATCTAGCCAATGTAATTACATATACATAGACGAGGATGCTTATTTTCCAAATTGGTGTCTATGTGTTCACTTAGAATTAAGCATTAGACTATCCTGAACTTACATAAATAACTACTTATGTCCAATACCGTTGGGCACTCATATGCTAGTTTAGACTAAGGAATCAGACCTCCATATATATTTTTTTTCCTCTGCAACCATTTTGGGATACATTTATTTATGAATGCAATTGGAAATTTAAGAAATCCAATCACCTTTGGCCTCCATGTATTTTTTTTCCTCTGCAACCATTTTGGGACACATTTATTTATGATTGCAATTGGAAACTCAAAAAATCCAATCACAATGCTAATCAACCATTGCCACCCTACCTCCGGCACAAATTTACCTATGATTGCAATTGGCAAGCTAAGAAACCCAATCGTGGTGCTAATTAGCCACTGCCAGCCATTCAGAGAGGTTGTAAAGGTGGTGAATTCTGTCTGGACAAGGATATATTGTAACCAAATGGTAAATGTAATATTGGCGATGAATATCCAATTGCCAAATAAATTTTTGAAGACGTTGATTCTCTCCATATCCCTTGAATTTATCTCATTAAAGACCTATAAATAAGGAAGAAATATGTTATTATTGAGATGTATAGATAGAGAAATAGATAAATATAGAGCTACCTGGCAGAAAATAAAAGAATTGAAGAGCAGTGTATTTAATATGCCATTATTATCACCTAGTTGGAACATGTCATTTCCTTTATATTGTAGAAGAGATAGCACCAACAACTGATATACAACTTGAAAAGCTATATTTATGCACATGATCTTTGTAATAAAACTATCTTGATGACCAAGAGGTGGTAATTTCATTAACTCCTTGCATGGGGATTCTGTTATCAAGGCCATTACGCCAAGATAATCAACTATTATGCCGAACCAAATAAGTTGAGGAGTATTAAGTAGCGTGTTATCTGCATTTTAATTATCTTACTTATGAGAAAGATCAAGATATTCTATAATCTCCAAGAGGCTAAAGTAATGATACCTGAGAAAGCTGACGTGAAGCTGGTAACTGAAGTTACAATAGTTATGATGAGCTGGAAATGGCAAAGCTTTTGAATGTTTACATATACAGATCGCCCCCATTTGATTGTTGTAACAAGAATGTGAAAGTCGTCGTCTAGAAGAACAATGTCAGCATTGGCTTTTGCTATCTGTAATGGATAGATAGATATTATTTTAACAAAACAAAACAAAATAAAGTAAAATAAAATTTCCTTATTCTAATAAATAATAATCGATAAGAAAGTTTATTTTTACCTCAGTTCCACTTACACCCATTGCGATTGCAAGATCCGTTTCATGCAAAGAAGGTGCATCATTTGTACCACGTGCTGCCACAGAGACAACTTGTCTCATTTCACAAAGAGCTGTCACTAGCTTATACTTGTCAGTGGGATGCGCCTTAGCCATAAACTAGACAAATAAGATATCTTGTCATCTTTATCATGTAAATAAATAGCTTTCTAGACCAAGATACCTATATCGTTGGAATGCGTCTAGCCTGTTCATCTAGTGGCAATTGCTGAAAGTCTGGGCCTTCAATTGATTCTTCCTCATTTATCAAAATGCCACATTCCTGAGCAATTGCATTGGCAATATGTATATTATCGCTGGTTACCATTCTGACCATGATCCCTGCAGACTGGCAAGTCTCCACAGCTTTCCTAATGCCTGGATGAACAGGGTTCCTGATACCTACTATCGCCAAGCACGTAAATTTTTCTTCATCAATTGAATCATGTTTGGAAGGTTCTATGTCCAAGTTTCTCAGCACTAGACAGAGTGTTCTTAGTGCTTGATCTCCCAGGGATTTAACGACGTGGCGAAGCTCCTTCCGTCACTTAGAGTCAATTTCGATAATGTGCCCCTCACAATCCATAAAATTGTCACACATATCCAGCACTATCTCTGTGGCACCTTTCCAATGGGCTCGTATATTGCCATCAAAGTGTTTAATCTTCCTCGATGAATTAATAAATGGTTCGCATACCAAATTGGATTCCAAAGACCTTTTTTCAAAATCCCCCCCCAAAGCAATTCCAAACCTTAGTAAAGCATTTTCAGTAGGGGTACCAAAAAATGCATGTTTTCCATTTCCTTTTTGGACTTCTCCACTTGTGTTTTGGAGAATGCTTTTAAAAAGCAATTCCTTTGCGGTATCATGAAGGCTAAATTCAGCAGTTTTGGCGACATCCTTCAAATTATCCCCAATCCATGCTTTTATAACTTCCTTTTCATTGGTCGTCAGGATACCTGTTTTGTGAGTGCAGATACAAGATGTTGAAGCAATAGTCTCACAAGCAGCATGACGTTTAACGAGGGCGTTATCAGCCAATATCTTCTTCGTACCATATGCAAGTGCAACAGTCACTCCCAAGAGAAGCCCTTCAGGCGCCGCCATCGCAAATGTGCCTAATGCAATGGAAATAATATTAACAATCTCAATGGCATCTTGAGCACCCCACTTCCGGCCTTTTTTCGCAACAAAGAACTTGATCAAAGTAATGAGAAAGCCAGCAATTTGAAAAACTAAACCAATGTTCCCAATCTGTGTTGCAACCCCATTTAGCTTCATCTCCAGAGGTGTTTCTTTTTCAGCTCTTTCACCAAGTTCGGCCATCCGCCGACCCCATTCAGTGTTCATGCCTACAGCAGTAATTGACATTGAGCCATTTCTATCTTCCACTACTGACCCAGACAAAATAAAAGGCTTCTCCTCATCTACTTTCCTCGCTTCAATACCTCCCATGCTTGGCTCGATAATATTTAATGAATGACCACTATAAGGTTCCAAGTATTTATACGGTATACGTATAAACATATTGACATGGCACCCAGTATAGATACGCCACCATGGGATATGGTAACCTAGGGGGTTGACCAAAAAGGGATTAAATTAGCTATGCATAGCGCCCCTTTGGGCGCCGCCCTAGCCTGCACGAGGCCTTGGCCCGGCGGATCAGCGATGATGGATGGCGTTGGAGCTGGCGGTGAAGGATGGTGCCCCTGTATTGTGCACGAGTGGATGTCGCTGCGAGCATGCTCGGGGAGTCTTTGGCGCCTTGGCGCAGGGCTGGAGGATGCACCTCCTCCGAGCGATTTCTCTGAGCGTTTTCCCTGAGCGCCGCCTTCCCTGAGCGCCTGGGCTTCTGGCGCTTGGGCTTATTGGATGCGTTGGTTTTCAGCTTCAGCGGTGCCCTCACGGTCACCGCCTTTCTGCAGATCGTTGCTATGGGGGTTTTGGGATTCTACCTGTTTCTGGGGCAGCTCTTATGGTCTAGTGGTTTGATCGAGTTACTCCAGGGGGTCGGCACCAGGATCTCTGCATCAGCATCTATTTGCCCTGGTTTTAGTGAGAGGATGGAGGTTTAGCGCGTGCATGAGTCCGCACCAGTACTTGGCACCTAGCTGTGAAGAGGTTACGGTGGGGCGTTTGTTGAAGTTCGTTTGTTGGAGGTACGCTTTGTTGTTTTTTGCAAAGCAAAGATAGCTTTTTGGATCTGTGGTCATCATGGCAACGGTTTTTCCCCAGTGGGGTTTTTTAATCCGGGCCATGGTGCTCACGGGCTTCGGTCCATGCAATGTATTTTTTGTTTTTTTTGTACTTGTGGTCGCATGTCCTCCGTGACGCTGCCTTTGTGGTGCGACGTAAAAATATACTTCCTTCCTTCCTTCCTTCCTTCCTTCCTATTGTTTAAATTTGGTTTTTCCGAGGTTCCGAAAACTTTTTGGATTTTTTTTTGGTTGATTTTTCTAAGGTTTTTAATGTTTTAGTCGCCAGAAAAAAATTCCGAATTTCCAAAAATCGGGCATTTCAAAATATTTTCATTTTGGGGCCGATGGGTTATGATCTTCAGTTTTCATGGATGCCTCATCTTCGGCATGCCTGCCACGCTTGCTCGGATGCCTGCCACGCTTGCTCGGATATGGAATAGGGATCAAGTTTTCATTTTCAAGGTATTCCGGCCAGGTGTTTTGATTGACATGAAGACGGGATGGAAGATTGTTAGTGGTGTGCAGGTATTCAGCCTTCCAGATCCTAGATTTTGGTCTGCGTCATGCTTAAATAAGAGTTTTGTTACATTATTTCCTCTATTGCTCTTTACAGGTATAAGTTTAGGGATCGTGATTGCATGTCTTGCAGAGCTTTCGTGCTCAGTATCTGGATGATTGGCTGCCCCATTGCTCAAAGGAAACAAGGTAAGTAACGACTTCCAGATGTGTTATGTCCAGCATAGAGTTTCCCATAATCTGAATTTGACTTAGTGGTTTTAGGCCTTAGTTTTACATGCTGGATGCATGCCAGTGCAAGGCAGACAAGAGGCCAGCAAGGAGTCTTATCCATTTGTTTCCTTTTCCATCATAAGATCTCTACCATTTTGTTTTTAGCTTATAGCTTCAGCCCAAATATGTAGAGAATTTAGTCTGGCTCTGTTTGAAATTTATTTCTTGCTTCTATATTTTGACGTTATTGGTAGCCCATAGCTTCAGCCCAAATCTGTAAAGAATTTAGACTGCCATTCTCCATGTCACTATATGCCTGCCACTATTTGTGCAACATGTTTTCAGCTTATATCAGTTGAGATATCATCATTACTAATCTGTTTGCAAGGGTGTAGCAGCATCAGATATTAATGGTAGAGTATATTTTTTTTTCTACCACTATGTTTGAAGACTCAGATGTATAGATACAACTCTCAAGAGTATTTAGATTCATCATAAACAATCTCATCTTCTATTGCGCTCATGTAGATTTGAAGAAGGATCACATGAAGCAGCACATGAGGGTTTGCCATTCCAGTGTATTCTTGCATAGCATGTTCATTCATATGTTGGAAAACTTTCTACTTTCAACCAGACTTCCCACTTATAGAAAGCTTTTCTGGATCTTACATCTACCACAAACTTACAATTGATGGCAGTAATCGTAATGTAGTGTGCTTTTGTACATCCTACACATTAATAGGCCATGTTGCTAGGATTCATAACTGCCATGGAACTACGTTTACAGCACCATCAAAAAGGCTGTATTTATGAAGCATAAAAAAGACCAGGCATCAGTTTTTCATATTTGGAATCATTCAAGTTTTATAAAGAGGTGCAACGTCTTGCATCTATTGTTATTGTGTTTGATTCATGTCCTACGGACAAGCATTTAAATTTATCTATCTTTATGTTGAACTAGCAATGTAGCATGCATGTGGTGCAGGAGGTCTCCTTACTTGCGCAGGAGGTTCTATTTGTTGTTTAATTGAAAGACTTTTTACCTTATGTTGCTATTACTTGGGCAGGTAAGGTTTATCTCCGTGCTGAAATTGACCTCGAACTACTTTGCCTGTGTTGCAGACCTTTGGAAACAACAATTCTTATGTACTCATTCTGCCAATTCCAACTCATGTGTGCATTTGAACGTGTTGCAGGAGTCTCGCTCCTTAAGTTTAGTTGTGTTCTTTTTGGTAAGACCAGTTTGAATTCTATTTTGTCTGCTTTCTGTATTATTCATTTCTATGATAATTTGAGTGACACCTAATGTATTCTATAGATGCCTACAGATGCAATGTATGGATGTGCCCTTGGACAATCTGTAGTATTATACACAAGAGCCTGACTATGAAAAGTATGGAAACCAACACATATGATGTTTAAATTTACCAGGTCATGATCTTTCACTTGCAACAATGGCAGAAAAGAGCCATATTACTAAGCCAGGTATTATCTCTTTCGTAATTTACATATCCTACTACTATCATTAGATTAATTTTGATCTTTCGTCTTGCTGCATCTAGGATTAATTAAATTGAACATGCATGTGGTTGCGTTTTATTTGATGCATTGGTTGGATCAACACAAGACATGGCCAACAAACTCAATCCTTTTCATTGCAACTTCTACACAGAGTTATATTTCCCTTGATACACATGGTAGATCTGCATACTTCTCTTCTACCTCACTGGTTGGTAATATGGTGGAGATGGTCAATTTCAGAACTGTGGCATTGGAACATGATGAAGGTCGGCGACCATACTATAGCAAGCTGAATATGGTAACCTCTCTTCCTGATTTTGGTTCATTCTTCATTGATTGACCAAAATACAAACCAAAATACAATTCATATGCAGTTATGGAATAATTTTCAATATGTTCTGGCATCCTCTTTTGTGTAACGATCAGTCGAACTATGTTGTTTTTGCAGAGGAACTCAAATGCCTTAGAAGCCTCTTTAACTTTACCGAACCTCATGTGTATGGTCTTTCTTCTACATATAAATTGCTTTTAGTTTGATAGATGCAAATTAATCTGATCTTCCCTTGCTTTTATCTTCTAAACAAGATCTTTAGATTAAGGCAATTGGCATACCATCTTGCTCGGTTTCTCCATATATTTTACAGTTTTTTTCGTCTCTACGCTTCTCATGCTTGATTCAGAAACATATAGCCCAATAACAATTTCTTTGGTCTCATGCATAGTTAACATCAGGTGGTATAGTATCTTCTCGCTTTGCTCTATGGTATTTCCATGCCTTCACTTCTCATATTTGATCTCTTTCATGTGGTCTCTTATACATATTTGCATTGGGTATGATGGCCCTAGCATAGTCCTTTTATGGCCCCAACATATGCAGCTTCTATGGTTATTCTATGAAAGGAAACTTCGTCGAATGCTTTTGCTGCAGCCATTGCTGGGAGTGGAGCTTCTCCACATAGTTTACTAATGGTATTATTGATGGGAATATCATAGTTCCATGACATACATCCCAGCCTTGAAATATGTTGATAGAATACCTTCGGGAGTTGTGTTGCATGAGTTTCTATTTGTTCTTTGCAATGCTATCTATTATGTATTCCCAAATTGGTGTACGAAGCACCAAGATTTTTGGAAGGCACTTTAAAGACTCTGTGATGTAGATTTCCAAATTCATAGCCCAGTAGATTTCCAAATTCATAGCCCATTTTCCCTCTTGAATTTTACATGTGATAGCATGTTTATGAATCAATAAATGTGAACAGCTCATTTAAGGATTGTGATTTTAAAAATGATGCACTAAAAAGCTGACACATGGAATGATTGGTCAGTTTTGAGACCAGAAGCTTTGACAATTCCCCTTCTGCCTGGGAGGGAAGAGAACCTATTAACAGATTCCCATTCAGTTCCAAGATTATCTTCGTTTCAGAAGGCATTTTTGGAGTGTCAGTTAAGCCTTCCTCGGGGTGGATGCACCTGCAGCTTTATGCAAGCTACTTTGAATGGTATGTTCTTTATTGCAGCATTCTTAATTCTTAAGATGAACCGTAATGAAATATATAGGATTTAATGTGGTGGCTGGTGTTGGTGTTCTTTCAACACCATATGCTCTCAAAGAGAGAGGATCGATTGGATTATGTATGCTCATGCTATTTTTAGCTATACCAGCGTGCTATTGAGGAGATGTTTAGATAGCCAACCATGCCTTATCAGATATCCTGATATTAGTCAAGCACCATTTGGAATCTTTGAAGAAAATTTGTTATTGCCTCTTTTCTCACAAAACATATCAGATATAAATCTGCATAAGTTTGCTGAAGTTGGCCGTCATGAGGTATAAGTCTTCTTGGACGTTAAAATTCTATTTAATATTTCATAACATAGAATGGCCTAAGTACATACTTTGCAATTTACATATCTAACATATAAATGTTTCAGGGTCTAAGTATCTCCCTGGGTCAAGGACAAGGGCTAAAAGCTGCTGCTCTGGTACAAACAGCAACTCAAATTGGCGTGTGGGTGGCTCTGCAAAATTGTCATCTGGCACCTTCTTGGATGCCACAGCTTGAGAGAATTTGTGAAGCAATGAACATGGATAATACCAATGCAGGATTCAGATTGTGGCTGACAAGCTACCCTTCTGAGCAGTTCCCAGTAGCAATTTTACAAAGTAGCATCAAGATGACAAATGAATCTCCCAAAGGACTACGAGCTAATATGCTCCAGGTTCAAAATCAGAAATTTCATTGCCATTTCATGCAACTCACAGACATGTGAATATTAAACATGCTATTTGTTTTGCAGAGCTATCAAAGCTACCCACTTAACGATCCAAAGTTTTTCAATTTCTCCGGCGAAAAGGGCCCTATTTGGAGGAAAATGTTATTCGGCTTATGTTTGTTTCATGCAAGTGTGCAAGAAAGAGTCAAGTTTGAACCACTTGGATGGAACATCCCATATCAATTTAGTGATCCAGATCTTAAGATCAGACATATTTGCAACACCAAACAAAGTACTAATGGAAACATCCTCGAGTCAATTGTTCAACTAACATCCTCAAGAATCAAGAAACCATCGCAATGATGTGTAGTCTTAATATGTTGTGCCTTACGATTGACTATGGGTTCTTACATGTAATTAATGTACACGTATCAAAATATTGGAATCCCATTTATACAAATGCAATGTCTTTTACACTTATTGTGTCCCCCAAGTATTCATAAAGTAACCACACTTATTTGTATCTAATACAAGTGTAAACATCTTATATCCAACCAACCAACTACACATCCTCCTAGCCAACTATATAGGAAGCCAATCATAATCACATCCTCCCATTTTCTGCTCACCTTTTATCTTTGGCTTTGAAAAATATTGAAAATACTTTCTTATTTCATACCTTCCAATGTCATATTCACGATTTATGTAAAGCTTTATTATTAGAGCAAAAACTAAATCCTACACACATTATTGTCTCATCAACATATACCCCCACTATTTCCAATTACAATGTCCATCACAAAACAATAATGCTATAGATGAGGATGACTACTTGAGGTGGCATGTAGTTTTGGCCACATAAGATGAGCATACCCCAACCATTAGCATGTTAATTGATTTATATCATTTCAACATATATTTGATGTCATTAACTGCAACTTATGCTTTAAGATACGAAAAGGACCTATATGCTAACGTGTTTCACAACAATCAAAGTTACATATGATTCTCAATAATTAATTCTAGCAAGATCAAATGTGTTTGGACAAATGATAGTGTTCTCATTATCATTCGAGTAATCCTCATTATGGTCAACCAACCTAAGTCCTAAATGATCAGATATTAAAAACGATGGATCAGGACCTGCTCAATCAAAATAAACTCATGAGTAATGCTAATTACCACTTTCGCCCTCTAAATCAGACATTACTTATACTTGACACAATCCAAATTACAACTATTGTTGCTTTCACATTGCAATACAAATTCCTATAGGTTGCTAAACCCTACCAATGCCTCACAAATAAATCATTTCGATAGAACTATCTCATAAACAAAAACAATGCACTATAAAATTTCTACAGTTTAACATGTGAAACGAAATCCATAACTTTTCGCGCAATGGTTCTTTATCCTTATTAAATCAATCTTAAAAGCTTGCCCTATACCACCCTTGCCCCCTCCAAGCCACATTGTTTGCTCTAAATCTCTTCAAATTGCTACTAAAGGGCACCATAACTAGTCTTGTTAATTTGGGTTTTTCCGGCATGGAGGAAAATGTTTTTGGATTTTTTTCTAAACCGATTTCCTAAGATTTTGAGGATTTCAGTCGCCGGAAAAAAAACTCCAGTGATCCAAAAATTAAGTCCAAAATCGAGTAAGTGTTTTCCTTATGATTCTGGTTGGATGAGCGGACACGATTCTTGCAGATGGCGATGGAGATGGAGCCGTGCATGCTAGCCGGTTAACAAGGAACCCTAAATCATAAATCATAATGGCCGGATTTAGGATCACGGTCTTCCATGTATCGTGCATCTTTGGTGCATAACAGATTTTGGAGTGGAGCCAAGCTTTTACAGGCAATTCTTGGCTTCGGGCTCCACGATCCCGAGCTTAATTTCTTCGGCGGTAAAGGCGAGGCAGGTCGAAAAAGGTAGGCTTATGCCTTTAATTTTTGGGTCGTCCGGCTACCTATTGTCGACCCTCTGCTTTCTCTTTGTAAATCTCTTCGATGGATGCGAAGGTGAGTGATGCACCGATGCATTTTTCAAGCTTAGCATGGGCTCTTGCTTCTATCACATAGTAAACCCAATTCGGTGGATATTATTTACAACATGGGCTTATCCTACTCTTCACAAGAAAGATTTAAGCACCCAAAGAAAGACCTAAGCGGCCAAAGGGCTCGCTTTTCTTGATGTATGTCATAGCTTGGGAGAAATTCCTAGACCGACTATCAATCCTCTCAAGGTATTTGTTTGCATATAGATTTTGTAATTCTCACGAATCCATCTTTGAAGTGCTTGGTGCGAAAGCATGCTTGGTTGGATCTAATATATGCTTGGTTCTTATCTTCATAGTATCACGAATGCTTCAATGTTCTAATCTATTTTCATATGCAACACTTTCGCTCTTTTGGAATTTACTAGGTTGCTTCTTTGCATTTCGATTGGTTTTCTTTGGACTATTATTATCGTCATCAAGAAGTCCATAGCGGCAAAACATGTCTGAGCTCTCATGATGCCATAGGAGCATGACGCAAACCTCCTTTGTGCAGCAGGTGGTGCGACAATGACTTATCCTTTGTAAGGACCAGCCTTTGCAATGTTTTGTTCCACAAAGTCCAAATTTAACCGGATGTAGCATATCATTAAGAATGCTTGCAGATTTAGGATTTGAAATTTCTATTCAATCTTCACATTGAAATGTTGTCGTGAAATGATTCTTTCATATTTACCTTTGCGGATGCAATTTCCATCAAGAATAGAATCCATTATCTTCATGCCATAGCATTAGCTCAACTTCTTTTAGAGGGTGAGTATGCAAGCGTCTTTGCCATTCTCATCAAGATTTTTTTCATTGTTTAATAAGGTGTCTCCTTTATGCGTCGGTCCATTGTGTGATCTGTTTTAAAAGGATTTAAACAATAGATGTCATGCCACTCAAGTTATTCCTTTTATTCTAATTTTAAAAGCAAGCCAATAACATATGTTATCTGTCACAGACCATGCTCATATTTCCTTTTCTACCAAAGGTTTATTGAAGTAGTCATTACAATGTTTTGTTGACATGCGGGCGGGTCCATGCTACAATTGAGTTTTTGACAATCCTCCATGTACAAAATGTCTAAGGTCGTTAAACATTAGCGAAGATGTATTTGACAACCTTTAATGGCAGCAATGGATATAGACCATTCAGATTTGATGCGACCCTTGGTAAAATCCATGCCTTATGGTAAGAGTTGAAATGCTATTTACAATTTTTGATGCCCATCCATTCTTGATAATTGTTTTTCTTTGCGGATGATTGGTTCTCTTCTCGATAAGTGTTTCTCTTCTCTGTCTTTTTGCCATCCATTCTTGATAATTGTTTTTCTTTCGCGGATGATTGGTTATCTTCTCGATAAGTGTTTCTCTTCTCTGTCTTTTGTATAAGGGTTTCCATCGGGAGACTTGATCACGGACTTCTTTTCATCAAAAGGTTTTCTTGCGGATACACATATGAGTAACTACAAATCTATGCACATGAACAATAGGTGCAGGTGGCATGTAGACCCAACTCCTTTATGCCCCTCTCATGCCTTTGCGGCATTGTTTTCATTAAGCAATGGACATGCAATGGATTATTTGATTATAAATCTAAGGGTACTAGAGAAAGTGCAGGCGTGGCAAAGAATAAAACGGCTACGGAATCTACCACGGGGCACGGTGTGCTTCTTTGGACTCATAATAAGCTTTTACGTTGAAGGCGATGTAGGTTTGGGAATTGCAGCGGCCAATGGGATGCTCCAAGCTGCGGATGCATTAGAGAAGACTTTATTAAAATTATCCTGCACGAAGAACCTTTCGAGTTAACTAAAATATATGGAATTGCTATCAAATTATCCATTGTTTCCATGTAGATTGATAAAATTCTCTTCTTGTTTGTTAGTCTTCTATATTTCTTAGTATATGAGATTTTGTATCTTATGATCTCTTTATGAATAGGTCTCAAACATGTCGATCGGTTTATCAAGGGACTACCACAATGTAGACATCGTGACTGGTTTCATATCAGAACAAAGTCTTTTTAATACGTTCCAGTGGCAATCAGTCAATCATTGTTCTATGCATGTGGCAGATGTGAAAGTGCATATTCGTGCGGCGTGACATGAATACCATTATCAAAATGAAAGCACGGGATAGAAGCCGGCAGCGGTGAGCAAAGGCATTGTGGCAATGACATTTAAGCAATTGACAATAGAATTTGAACAAGAAGTTCTCTTATCAGGGTATGGTATGCTAATGTACAAGTACCATCCAAATTGCTTCAAATTTCTTTGACATTGATGTTGTATCCGAAGCCCGGGCTTTAAGAATCCAAAATGTTTTGATGCGGGAGGTAAGCATCTAAAATTGCTGCCTTTCTTTCCATTAGTACTATATTTTGTAATTTCCTTTGAAATGTAGCTGTGTTTCTATTTTTCTATTGTGATATGGACAATGAGTGCACTTGCTTTGGCTTTGTGGAACATTTTTCGTCTTTATTGACATTCATATTTTGGGGCGGGGAGAAGTTCAAGTGTTAATGAAGACGATGCAAGAATATGTACAAGCTTACGCTTACAATGATGTATTCTCATCTTCTATTCCCTTCCTTCAATGATTGTAGCCTTAGATAGATTTGCATTCTTGATGGAAAATATGGTAGCATTATGTTGCAAATTCGTTATGGTTTGGCATTATGTCGTGGATTCGTTTGTAGGCTGAGGTGTATATGCTTTCAAGAGTTTCAGGCCATATTTGTAGCCTTGAACATTTTGAAAGTGCTTCTTGCCAATTCATGAACGTATCAAAAGTTTGGGAAGTTGGCCTTGTATATGTTAGTCTTTAGATTGCATTTTATTGGACTAGAATTTTGTAAGCTACAAAGATGTGTTGCATGGAGTATTATCGGGAAGTCTACTTATTTTTCCTTTCATTTCAATAGATGCATGGTCACGCGCACCACAAAGGCGAGAAAATCTGGTAGCATTTTGTTGTTGCTATCAATTTGGCACGGAAAAATCTGATCCAACATCTTTGTTTCTTAGACCTGCGAGGTCATCTGTTATATCCACCACATTCTTTATTATAAATTTGAAATACTTAGCTAGCTATTACAACCTAAACGTTTGTATATAGATGTGCAATCGGTGTATTTGTCAAATTCGTAGAGAAATTTCACAAACAATGACACCTTATGCTTGACATAAACATAGCACTATATATAGCATTTATAGATTAATCTTATTTAAAAGAGTCCACATCAAATTTGCTTCTAATTTGTATCCCCTATCGGAAGTTGAAAACTTGATGAAACATTTGTTATTCAAATCAAAAGTGAATATCCATTGGTGGTGATAATACTTCATCTAGCTTTATGTTTTTTCTATGACATCTTTGGAGACCTCCCAAATAATGATAAATCTAGGCTGAGGGGGCAACAAGATTTGGTGATTTCAATGACATTGTTCCCTAGGCGTTCTCACTATTTTACACCCATGAATGAAAAACCTTAATGGTATATCCACATACACACAATAGGCCATATCTATTTATGCTCGACTTATTTGTCAAATTCGTAGAGAAATTTTACAGACAATGACACCTCATGCTTGACATAAACATAGCATTATATAGCATTTATAGATTAGTGTTATTTAAAAGAGTCCACATCAATTTTGCTTCTAATTTGTATCCCCTATCAGATATCTATGTATTCACCCCTTTCAAATTTTTCTATCTATCTATTCACCCCTTTCAAAATTGTAAAATAATATACATATGTTTTTAACCTAATGGCTGTCTACAACAAAATTGGATCAATGCCCGGCAACGCCGGGCTTCCATTACTAGTTAATATTTAAGAAGGATAATTAAGTTAATTATGGTTTAGGAAGGCGCCACCTGGCCAAACTCGATTGGCCAGCATGGTGAATACTAATTGGATCCATTAAGGTGGATCACCACCCCCATATCAACCATAATCGAACCAGTTGAGCGCCCAAGGAGCAGTTGAGCGCCCAAAGACTGTTGCTGACTTCCCCAAACCGCTGAACAACCACTAGCTGTCGCTGCCACCCTAGTACAGCAATATGGAAGCACCCCACGATAATGGTTCCAGCCTAAACACGGGTTAGTAGTAGTTTAGCTTGTGAATTGTAGGATAGTACTTCAGTACTCTTTTCTGATTGCCTTTGTTGAGATTAACCCTTCTCTGGTAAATAGGATTACATTTCAATTATGAATGGTGCTCTGTTAAGAAACGATTGATGTATCTATGAAGTATTTCGATAGCTTTCATTAAACCGGGGTTTAAAGGGGGGGTAGAGACCTCTGAGCTCATATATGATAGTATGCTCCTAGATAGAGCCCTGTAATATTCCCATTAGATGCGGTCTGTGTACAAGAGACCACCGGGTCGTAGGCGCTTATGGTGCGGCTTAGCACCGAGAAGGGACCTTGATGGTGAAGTGGGAGTGGGGTCTTGCAACGCGAACATAAAAGGCTCTGAGACTCCTGATGGGCTAGGCGATGGCTGGTCCCGAGAGGGCGGGTATGGGTCCGACACTCCACGGGTGTAGAGGTGTGATCCGTATGGAGCATCTTGCACTTTGAGTAGATTTAGGGTAAGTTGGGTGCGGATGCGGGGGTCGCCGATGCAAGACGTATTCTCTAGCTCACCCATGGAACCCTTTGTGATCCGGAAAAGGGCGCTTCCACGACTGCCTCATCGGACGGGGCGTCATGAACCCTGGAGTAGGCTCAAAGGGTGATACCTTGAGTCTGCGTCTCCGGGGAAGGCTATAGCGAAGCCATAGCGTGGATCGACCCATCTACCAAAGTGTGTGGGGAGGGGCGGATGGAGTGGACAACCCTAGCCGATGTTCTATGCCCTAACGCCGAGGTCATACCCCTCTGTCTGCTGATCTCTTGAGACCGAGCCGTCAGTCCATCCTTACAAGAGTCAGAACCGGAGTAGAACCTAGGGTTTGGGGTATTTCTTAGGTTTAGATGCATATTCTTTGCCGTTGGTATTTGGATGGATGTGCCACCCTTCGTGGTGGTTATTTATATATGATTTATGCTGGTGCTAACCTTGTATTCATGCTTCCGCGACATAGGAGCCCATCGAAGGCGTGGGTCGAATGACACCTCCGTGTCCTTCACCCGAGCATCTCTACGTAGATGGCCCGGGTCAGACGGAGGGCCCTGCTCATGGCAAGATGGTTGCCATGGGAGGGGAAAGTCCCCGTATGTATACGGTTGGGGGTCGTATATATTTAGGGAGCGTCACGGTGTTATCAGAGCCGTGATTTCGATTGCTCGAAATCATAGCACTGACCAAACCCTAACTCGTTAGTTCAGTAGTTAGGTAGTAGTTAAGCTAGAGTGATTGTTTAGCTCTTTGATGTTTGGTCATGTGCTAGGTTGATGTAGTAGGGTGTAAGTCTTAATAAGTTTAGGGAAACTGGAGACCCCAAATTTGGAGGGGTTATAAATTTCTGTAGGTAGTTCAGATGAAGGAGAAAGTGGTTCCATTGGATCGGGCGTACCCCAAATACCTTAGGGGCGATCATCATTTGGCGGAAAAATGGTCGGGGAGAAGGCAGAAAGTCAACTTCGGCGCCGCTTGAATTTTGTAGCCTTGCAGGTCGCTGATGGGAGAGCCTAAAATCTTTGTCGGCCGACTGTACCATCGCGAGTCAACCCGGGCCCGAAAGTCAACCCGGAAGCCGCTTGCTTTTCGTCGACCCCCAGTCGCGGTGGGAGCGCGTAGAATGCCGTCGGCGCCCGACCGTATTTTTTTCCCGCGTATTCCCGCCGTATAAATATTTTATAATAAAAAAATAAAAAGTTAATAAGAAAAATTTTAAAATTTTAAAAGTTAGCCGGCCGTTAAAGTTATTATCTCCGCCTTGCCTTCAGCGCCTCCGCCTGCCAGATCCGACGCCCGCCATAGCTGCTGGACTTGATCTGTTTCTTCGCCCTAGTTCCTCGCTAACCCTAGCGCCTTCAATACCGCTTTCCTAGCTGCAAGCGCCCTACCGCCTGTTCCCCTAGACCTTAGTGCCATAAGCCATGGCCATCACCAAGAGTACCTTAGACCCCACTACTCTTACTATAGCCCAGATCTACGCTTTGATCGCTCGGAATATGGCTACCGACCCTGCTTTGATTGACATACTTCTAGACGAGTTGGTCAACAGATTTGAGAACAATGATAGGATCCCCTATCCCATTTACCACTACTCGGAGCCGTTTATGGTCAGGCTCAATCTCCGCCAGCTTCCTTACACCATGGCCGAGCAACCTGACTTGGTCATGATGTTGATTAAGTTCTACCCTCCCGAATGTGAAGGACACACCGAGGAGGAGGACATAAGGAAAGAGGCCGACCGAATCAGAAACTTGGCCAGGGAGGATGACCGCCGAGAGATAGAACGAGCCGATACGGCGGCTCGAGGTAGGGAGTACCGGTACCTCGGGGATGGAGTCGCCGTCATAGATGGCAAGGCGATCGAGATTCCCCCATACCGATGGGATGAGGATTCCCACAGCTTCATATGGGGGGAGATCCCTGATATCAGCATAGATTACTTAATAATGATTCAGATAGATATGGCCCAGCGGCCCGATCGGTACCATGCTGAGCTCCTCCGCCGCATTGTAGAGCGTCGGTACAGGGAGGTTGAGGAAGACCTTAGGAGCTTCGGGAGTTCAAGGAAGAGCAGGAGAGGATCCAAAGGGAAAAGGAGGAGAAGGCCGGGCAAGAGCAGCCGGATCAACATGAGGACGGGGATCGTGGAGTGGGCGTGGCCCAACCCCAACAGCATACGACCGCGGAAGCACCGAGGAAACTGCGGCCCGGAAAGTCCGCGGCAACAAGACAAGGAAAAATTGAGGACCTGCCGGGCTTTTGGGAAGAACGTGAGCTCCATTTTGAGGGAGGTGTGGAGCGTGGATGCGTCCCGACCAGCCGTTGGGGCCAAGACCAGCCCCGGCACACAAAGGGGCCGCCTCCTAACCCTCGGGTACCGACCTCGCACCGCCAGCTATGCGGAGATCCGTGAAGTTTCGTAAGTCCACCCAACTTGATATGGAAGCTCCCCTTCCAGAGGTTGGTTCGGGAGATCGCCTAAGAGTTCAAAAACCGACCTCCCTCCGCATTCTCGGGCTATCTTGGCGCCCAAGAGGTCATGGAGGCCTATCTGGTGGCACTCTTTGGTGATTCCAATCTTTGCGCGATCCACGCAAAGAGGGTCACCATAATGCCTAAGGATTTAGCCCTCGCCCGCAGGATTCGGGGGGAGCATCCTTAGCACATTTTGCAGGGTTTTCGCATTGTAAATATTTTTTTGGTATTTAATAAAAAAAACTTTTTATTTTGTATTAAAAACCTTTTATTTTGTATCCAGTACGAAAATGCTGACGTCAACATAAATAAAAGGGGTTAAAAAGGATCTCCAAAGTTTCATTTTATTTGCTATATCTGCTTTTCTTCCTTCCTCCTCCCTTCCAGCGCCATGGCAGCCACCGACCTACTTGCATGGTACCAAGATGGAGAGCATTGGGATCCGCAAGTGCCCTTCGACCTGTTACGGCCCTTGCTATGTCAGCGCCTTGATGTCATCACTAATATGCAGTGGCACCCAGACTATGCCGAATTCCTAGAGTTTTACACAGAGGAGATGCTTCCTTTGTGTATTCCTCTTGGGGATCCTCCCCAGTTGTATCTAGAATGGGAGGTGGTCCGGGATATGTTAGGGGGTGACACCCACGCGTATGATGTGCTGAAAGGAAAGCTTAGATGGGGCAAGCACCTGCCCGTTGTGCATCATCAAGGGCGACAATATCTTGAGGTTGCCTTTGCCCTAGCCATCCTCATGGATCAATACGTTGAGGATGAGACTTTGCCGGCAGAGAAAGGCAAACTTCCTGAATCTTCCGATGAGGGAGAAGAGGAGCATATAGGTATGGGTGACTTCGCCCGTTGGAAGCAGTTGGCCGAGGAGATGCCACCACGCCGGGAACAAGCTGCACGCTTGTCAGGGCTAGACGCCCTACCAGTTGTGTATCACCAAGGGCAAGAATACCTTCTCTTGGATGATATCATCTGGACCTATCACATGGTGGCCGGATTCAAGCACCGGCGTAAGGACCATGTACTCTATGAGCTAGCGGAGTACTGTATGGATGACTTCATAGACTTCGCTCCTATTGAGCTTCCTCCGGAGGTGCAGCAGTTACTCCAATTCCACCAGGAGACTATAGAGCCAGCTGAGACTTTGTTACGGCTTCAGGAGTTGGTGATGCAGGATCAGCTTCTCAGCCCTCACCGGATGCCTTTACAGCTATGGGACCTCATGTCCCAAATATTAATATGGTTGAGGTTCCCTCCGATTCGGATGAGGAGGGAGAGGATCTATACCATAATCCTGCTCACTTGAAGGAAGAGCAGCAAGAACTCAAGGAAGAAGAAGTTCCTATGGACTTAGACAAGGAGGTGGCCACGTCAGAGACCCCGCAAGGGAAGTTATTAGGGAACCACCTTACTCGCTTCTTCTTATCAGCTTTTCGACAGGGGCAAGTTCTTTTTATAGCCCGAGATTTAGGGCCGGAGGCCGAAGCTTCATGGTGGACCCTCCGTGCTCTTTCCACATTGGCCGGGCACAAGAAGCTTCCCTATCGTACGTTTACTTATGTACTCGTACGACGGGATCTTGCCCTGACGGCCTTGGGACAGGACATTGCCCCCTGGATGGGTATGAAGCTCCTGACGGCGGCCCCATTGGCTGTTGCCTATCCGCCAGAGGTTGCCTCCATTGCGGCTGCCACAGTAGACCCAGGGGTGACTCTGCTACGACACCGACCGCCGCCACCACCTCCTCGGCCTAAGGATGAAGAGGGGGGACCTAGCTCTTAGATAATTGTATCACGCATTTTGTATTACGTATAGTTGTAAAATTTTGGTTTGGCATTTTCTGCAGCCATTTTATAGTTATGATGTATTATCCTCGTATCAATTATACTATTGTATCAATAAATGCAATTAAAAAAAAAAATTGTTCCCTTCCATGATGCGTCTTCTATCTATTGGAGTTTAGGGTATAACGAAATTGTTCAATGTTCTATATTCATTTATATCGTCTTCCAGAAGAGACACTCGAAGAATATGAAGAGAGAATTACCGATCTGATAAGGAGGGATGATCCAGGGCCGCCCGACCAGGACTATGGCCAAAGGTATGGGGAGTACTCGGAATGGGACGAAGGTTACGAGATAGAACCCGCACCACCAGGGGAGCCCTATGATCCAGCCAAAGGGATGGAGGTAATTAACATTCTCAGAGAACGGGCCTTCGAGGACCTGAAGCAAACTCTTCGCCGCACATGGGACTATTGGGACATGTCAAGGCACGAAGCTTTCGAGGATGCCAACGATCACCTGTGGCAAATCTTCTATGCATTAAGGAGGCTTTTTAATCTCTTTATTATTAGCCCAACGCTAGATTACCAACCTGTTATTGTCCAGGCCTGGGCACGTTACAAGCTCGTTAGGGCTGTACGTGAAAGTGTTCGCTACTCAATCTTGTACCCATTTGCGAACCCCTAGGTCCGGTCCCCTCAGTTGTGTTCTTTTGATGTCATATGTGAGTTGAACTTCAAATGTCCAATGTATAATACATGTTCTTGTATTATGTCTTTGTATTAACTTCTATCACTATCAATGTACTGAACATTAATGTAATGACTGTTTTTACCTGTAATAAGGATCTTTGCCATTGTACTTTTCTTGTATTCTTTCTCTAACCTATCCCAAAATGGCATTTTTGTGAGACCTTATGTCACTATAATTCTGCTTATACCTTTTTATGCTTTGTATATAGGTGAGCGAATCCAACCCCTACCGCGCAGACACACTCAAATGCCAGTAGACTAACACCCGAACAGGAACTTATGTTAATGAAGAGACAATTAGGCGAGTTACAAGCTTATGTGTTGCATGTCAACCCACCACAGCATATACAAGAAGACGGACCGGAGTTACCTCCGCTACCCCCAAATCCACCTCCACAACAACCAACATACACGAGACCGAGACCCGCACTGCATTGGAGGAGGCCCCATTCTAAGCGTCGTCGGAGTTCCTCTAGGGATAGTGCCACCTCCTCACAATCAGCCACTTCGTGTCCCTCGAGTGTCGCCGGTATCATCCGGTGACCATGCAAAGCGCCCGGGACAAGGGAGTACCGTGAAAAAGCAGTTGACACGGCCATTACAAGATATGGAAAAATAGGAACCGCCCGTTTGATGGGAAATCTAGAGGCGGACTGAATCGAGAGTCCCGGGTTGGACGAAATGAAGGAGTTTGGGAAATCCTATGGCATGACAGAAAAGGATCTGGGGAAAGGTGGCCACCACAAACCTTACGAGCTTGCCGTATTTGGTGGAAGGGCTATGCCAGAGCCAAGCATCTGGACAGAAGCAGGTGCAAGTTCAAAAAGTTTGCCAAAGCTTTTAAGTCGCATTATGTGCCTCGTGCGCACAAATGCCAACAAATTCAGACCTTCTATAGGTTAGAGCAGAAGGGTATGTCGGTTCAGGCCTACACTGATGAATTTATGCGCTTGAGGCTGTATGTACCAGGCATGAATGAGAAGAGAGCGGTGGAGGGCTACATTGAAGGGTTGGCCCCATCAATTAAACGAATGGTTAAGGCCATAGACCCGAAGTCAGTTGCAGAGGCTGAGGCTAAAGGCATTGAGCCTCGAAGAGGACACACCAAGGAACCCGATATCCGCCACGCTCCTTACCTCAGCCACCCACGGCCCACACCTTACAAACCCCGCTCTCTAAGTCCGGGGCCCTCTCAGCAGAACTCTTACGGCTGCCAGGAAAAGAAAGTCACCTTCAGCACGGCCGATAAACCGAACAGTGTCGGTAAGGAAGTTCGGAACCTCTTACAGTCTATTCCCAAAGAGGCTCGAGAACAGCTCCGCCGAGATAAGGCATGCTACAGGTGTATGCGGCCCGGGCACTTCATGCAGAATTGTCCTTATGTTACGCAGACTATCCAGCTGGCCATGGCCGACCTCGATTGGGACGATCTTGAGTCAACACTACCTGTCGAAGAGGAGGCTCCCGAGTATTTTCACGGTGCGTCTCATATCCTTGCAGCTATAGAAACCGGCAATGCTGAAAGTCAGCCTGCTGTCATTTCCACCATAGGTCAAGTAGACAGTAAGACTTTTGTAATTCTTATGGATACGGGAAGTACACATAATTTTGCTTCTCCTAGAATGGCCCAGGTCTTACAGCTTGAAACCTTGAGGTCCCGACCGAGGCCTGTCACTCTAGCCAGTGGTAAGGTTAGACATACTCACGGCCATCGCATCAATCTCAAGATGCAGTTGCCAGGTGCACCAGTTGCTTTGGGTGCCGAGTTAATGGATATTGGCAAATACGACCTCATTGTTGGTATGGAATTCTTGGCATCTGCAAAAGCCAACATAGACTGCGAGAAACGGGAAGTTACCTTCAACGCAGCTAATGGAGCCCGCATGACTATAAAAGGTGAACCATTCAACCCTATTATGCAGTCTATGTCCATCAGGCAGTTAGATAAAGCTATACGCAAGGAAAAGCTCCTCTGCGTCATTAGACTTGCCTCCATTGAGTCAGATGCTAAACAGAAGCAAGTAATTGATACCTTACTAGAGGGGATTGCTGATCTTCTCCGAGAATTTGGTGATCTTTTTCCAGATGAGATCTAGAAGCTTCCTCCTTTTAGAGGGGTAGAATGTGATAGCTTTAGAGCCAGGTACTAAGCCTACCAGCAAGGCCCTGTACCGTATGAGTCCTCCAGAATTGGCAGAGCTTAAGAAGCAACTTCAGGAGTTACTAAACCTAGGTTTCATTCGACCTAGTGTTTCGCCTTTTGGCGCTCCTATTCTTTTTGTTAAGAAAAAGAATGGCTCTTTGAGGATGTGTATTGATTATTGGCAACTTAACAAGCATACCATCAAGAATCGCTATGCTTTGCCTAGAGCAGATGATCTAATGGACCAGTTGCAAGGGGCCAAGTATTTCTCAAAGATTGATCTACGCTCCGGATACCATCAGATAAGGATTAAAGAGGAGGACATCCATAAATCTGCTTTTCGCACTAGATATGGGCATTATGAGTTTACCGTTATGCCTTTTGGATTAACTAATGCCCCAGCAACTTTCATGCGATTGATGAATGATGTCTTCCGACAATACTTGGATGATTTTGTTGTTATTTTCTTTGACGACATTCTCATCTATAGTAAGACCCTAGAGGAGCATGAGAAACATCTTAGATTGGCCCTACAAAAGCTAAGACGTCATCAGCTCTTTGCCAAGTTCTCTAAATGCAAGTTTGCCACTCCGAAGGTCGATTATTTGGGCCATGTCATTTCGGCAGAGGGAATTGCTACATATCCGGCAAAGATAGAGGCCGTAAGGGAATGGCCTATTCCAGGAAATGTTTCCGATGTCCGAAGTTTCTTGGGATTAGCAGGATATTATCAGAAATTTGTAAAGGATTTTGCAAAGATTGCAGCACCTCTTACAAATCTTACAAAGCATGAGAAAGTGAAGGATTGGATGGAGCACTGGAAGGCAAAAGTTCAAGGAAGTTTCCAGCAGCTTAAAGATGCTTAACGTCAGCACCAGTTCTCACCTTGCCCGATTCTGAGAAGGATAAATTAGTGGCAACGGATGTTAGTAAGATTGCCACCGGTGGAGTCCTAATGCAGGAGGGGAGGGTTATTGCCTATGATTCAAAAAAAATGAACGAGATGGAGCAGCGATACCCTACCCATGATCAGGAATTGCTAGCCGTTGTCCGCGCCCTGCGGATATGGAGACACTACCTTCTTGGTAGAAGATTCCAGTTAGAAACGGATCATCAAAGCCTCCGTTATTTATCCACCCAACCGAATCTCAACCTCCGTCAGAGGAGATGGATGGAATTCCTGGAGGAGTATGATTTTGAGATTATGAATAAACCTGAAAAGCACAATTTGGTTGCGGATGCGTTGTCACGCTATTCCGTGGTAACCCGAACCCATTGTAATGCAATTTCTACACTCACCAGTGAGTTTGGGAAGCAGATAGAACAGACCTTGGCCACAGATTCTGAGTTCCGTGATGTTTGGGATAGTTGGGCTAAGGAAGCTCGCACAGATAAGGAGCGGGAAGCTTTTCGTTCGTATAAGAAGGAGGGCAACTTGTTATATTACAAAGATAAGTTGTGTGTACCTGAGACTTCGGGAGTGCGTAAGCTAATCCTCCACGACACGCACAACAGCCCTATAGCTGGACATGCAGGGTTTATGAAGACCTACTTTAAGATTCGCTCCAGCTATTTCTGGCCTTCTATGAAAAAGGACATTGCCAGGTACATTAAGCAGTGTCAGGTGTGTCAGCAAACCAAAGCTGAGCAGTTAAGGATTCCAGGCGAGTTGCAACCTCTGGATGTGCCCAACGCTAAGTGGGAAGTGATAACCATGGATTTCATTGTCGGCCTTCCACGTACTCTCCGTGGATATGATGCGTTAATGGTAGTGGTCGACAAATTGTCGAAAATGGCTCATTTCTTGCCATGTCGTACCACGGATACAACCCTCGATACTGCTCTACTATTTGCCAAGGATATCTTCAGGTTACACGAAATGCCACGAGTTATTATATCCGACAGGGATCCCAAATTCGTAAGTGCATTCTGGAAAGATTTCTTTGCCGCCATCCAGACCAAGCTTGCTATGAGTACGGCATATCATCCTCAAACAGATGGTCAGACAGAGCGTACCAATCACACTCACCCCGGTTTTTGGTCCACTGTTGAAAACATCAGTTTTGGTAGGTCTACATGTCCTGTTTTCAAAGAATCCTACATGTGGATTTGTGGAGGTATGGTTTTGGTCGATAATGGTGTTCTTTTTTCAGTGGACTAAAACATCCACTGTTGTTTTGTAGTTTCTTCTATTGTGACATGTCATTTTATAATACAATCCACTGTAGGAAAGAATACTTGAATTTCTACATGTCTAATAATTCTATTGTCACATGTCTTTATAGATGTAGGAAAGAATATTTGATTCTCTACATGTCCTATACTTCCATTCACATGTCTTTATAGAAGTAGGAAAGAATACTTGATTCTCTACATGTCCTATGCTTCCATGTCACATGTCTTTATAGTAGTAGGACATAGTACTTTATTTGCTAAGGCATTGTAGGAAAGAATACATGAATTACGACATGTGTAATACTTCTATTGTCACATGTCTTTATAAAAGTAGGAAAGAATACTTGATTCTCTACATGTCCTATCCTTCCATATCACGGGTCTTTATAGTGGTGGGGACAGTACTTGATTTGCTACATGTGATGCACGTGCACGATCACATGTCCTTATACTAGTATTCCATGTAAGACAAGTTACTTCAACTACTTCAATTACTTAACACCTATTTTTGCATAACAAAACCATCAAGAATTTGATTTGTATTCCTTGAGGGGGTGCAGGACCACCAAAAACAAATCCTAAGCATTAATGTCATAGGACCACATAAAAATCCTAACAATAACCTAACATTTTGGATATTGTTAGAGAAAGACCATTAAACCACGCCTACATTTTTGCATAACAAGCCATTAAGAATTGTGAGATGTATTTCTTTATGGAGGATAGGACCATTGCAACAAATCCCCAAGCATTAAAATGGCAAGCATGCAATATCCCAACATTATTCCCCCATTTTGGATATCGTTAGTGGAACACCATTAAACCGTTCCTACATCTTAGTATAATTTTGACCATTAAGAATTTGAGATATAATTGTTTATGGGGAATAGGACCATTGCAACAAATCCCCAAGCATTAAAATGGAAAGACTACGCAATATCCTAACATTATCCCCCCATTTTGGATATCATAAGTGGAACACCATTAAACCATGCCTACATCTAGTTGGTACTAAGGTTCGCTATAGACGATCCAATAGTTATCCACGTCATCCAATGGTTTTAATTGTATCTAATTTATCTTATCCAATGGTTCTTTCTAAGAATCCAATGGTTCTTTGAAAAACAAGATAACTTATTGCACTTAGACGATTTGCACTAAGAATCTAAGAATCCAATGGTTCTTTGAAAAACAAGATAACTTATTGCACAGACGATTTGCACTAAGAATCCAATGGTTCTTTGAAAAACAAGATAACTTATTATAGAGATGTAATTGTTGGAGCCATCAAGCAAAATACCACAGCATTATCCTAACACCTTAAACCTAAACACAAACTCCGGAAAACCTTGCTCGGGAAAACCTTGCTTCCGAGTCATGTGCACGAAGGTATCAGAGCTCCTCTGCATGGTAATCCTCTAAACTAGTGGCTAGACGTTATAGTTTGGCAGCTCCCCAATTCCAAACAATTGCATCAGAATATCTTTGTCATACTTCTGCATAGGAATCCTTTAAATCATTGACTAAGCTTCCTAAGGAGTATGGATGCAATAGAATTGACAATTCCTATTTGAAACAGTTAACTATCCATTTGGCACTACTTAATTTGTTTATCTGAAATTATTTTCTCAGTCTAGACTTAGTGTGATTTATCTAGACGATGGTGAAAATTAGTTGCTCGTGTCCTTTCAGAAAAGTTCAGCCTACTGTAACCGTAACCTGCTGCAGTCTTATCCATTAACTTTCTTCGTATTTAGATTAGTGGGTAATGCCTAACTATCTAATTCTTTCTCATTGTAACTTCCTTTTTTAAGATACTTCGTTTGAGGATTTCTCAATATGCTTATGGATGATATTGCATTATGCATATGTAGGTTTTTTGCAAAATTTGAATTGGGTGGAAAGATTATCTCTTAAGGGCCTTTATTCTTGTTTAAATGGCAATCTTGCTGGAGTTCTGCTGTAAGTGCTTTCTTCCCTTTTACAGGTTATAATCTCCATAGAAAACTTTGTATCAAAGACATGACTGTATGAAGAATCATAATATCTTAGACAACTTATGCAACAAGCAAACAATTGTTAAGACTCCTAAGAGAACCTCCACATCCGCATGAATGTTTGGTGCTTATGACAAACAGGATTGATGCACCATACTGTGCTCGAATTGTTTAAGCATGAATGCAAAGGAAGGAGGACCCTAAGTGAAGTTATTTATGCCCTTTAGAACTTTATAGGAAGTAAAGAATTATAGATGGCACAGGGGTTCCATCAAGGATCAAAAGGGACTACTTCCTTTGCCTGGAGGCAATTGAACTTGGCTAACTAATTAGGTTTGTACGAACCTATCAAGTAGAAGCTACTTAAAATATTTTCAGGTAATATTAGTTCAATTGCTGGTTCGCTCCTTCAACCTCTTGTATTGCAACCTCTTGTATTTTCCTGTAATTACATAGTTTACAACTTTGGTTGTTTTTACTTGTTAAAACTGGCCATTGAAACCAATACATGATTCAAATTAAATTCTAGTAAGAAATACATGTACTGATTGTTTCCCTTCCTATCTCAAGCACCTCATCTCCAAGGAGCATACTGTCGACTTGGTAATGTAGGCAAGTTGTTTAAAGCACGATGCATTTTTACTTGTATTAAAGACCTGCTTTGTCGTTTGGACAGTACAAAGGCTCCGGAATGGAGATTTAACTTCGCCATGTCGTCCGAAATAGCGAAATTACCCTAGGGACTAAGTTATACGGTCATTTTTTGCAGCAAAAGAAACACGGACCCCCTACATGGCAGTATTCTGCACCCTCCTCTAAGGCCAATTCAATACGAACGTGTTGGACATGGGCTACTTTGGTGCTTCCTGGAGCAGGGGTGGTCTTCTGCCCACGAAACTTGGTCCCCAGGGTAATGTCGATGTTTCGAGTCCGTTGGCGAGTCGGATCACAGTTCGGGGTGGGGTTTTGCCCGCCCCGTGGGCTGGGGACCTTCTGAGAGAGGACCTTTGGGTCGAACTGCTTCTGGAAGGTTTTAGGTTTCCGTTTTCTGGCGTCAATGCCCTCCCACTACCTCATGACATTGTGCAAGATCCTGGTCCAATCTGTCTAGGGTATGGCCTCCAAAACGTAAACCCTGTGCCTTGCCAGGTTATTGTAGGGTTTACGTTATGGAGGCCAAAACGTGGTCAGTTGCACTTGGGACCTGGTGTACCTTTTTCGAACATGCATGCGGAGCCATGGCAACCGGAAATATGAGTTTGGATCTATTGGTGATTCCGAATCATTCCAAAAAAAATTGCTACTACAAAATGTGTTCTCGACTTCTAATTGCGACACTGGGAGGAGGATAGATCCAAACCCCATTTCGTCAGTTTCTATTGCTTCTCGTTTTCAACTGCAGCTTCTCGACCATGTCTCAAGTGCAACTGAATAAAACTCGACCTCCATAACGTAAACCCTACAATAACACGGCAGCGCGACGGGGTTTACGTTTTGGAGGCCAAAACGTGGTCGACTTCTTTGATAACTAGGTGGACCATTTCTAAACATGCATGGGGAGCCATGAGAACTGAAATAACAGAGTTTCGATCTATTGGCCAATCCGAGTGATCCCAAACAATTTTGCGACTGCATAAGGCGCTCTAGACTTTTAATTGCAAAACTAGGAAGAGATTAAATCCAAACCCCATTCTTGCAATTTCTACTGCCTCATGTTTTCAAACGCAGCTGCTCGACCATGTCCCAAGTGCAACGGACCAAAGCCCGACCTCCATAACGTAAACCCTACAATAACCTAGCAAGGAACAGGGTTTACGTTTTGGAGGCCATACCCTAGTCAGATTGGACCAGGATCTTGCACAATGTCATGAGGTAGTGGGAGGGCGTCGACGCAAGAAGACGGAGACCTAAAATCTTCCAGAAGCAGTTCGACCCAAAGGTCCTCTCTGGAAGGTCCCTGGCCACGGACGCGCAACACTCCCACTCTGGAACTGTGATCTGACTCTGCCAACGGACTCGAAACATCGACATTACCCTGGGGACCAAGTTTCGCGGGCAGAAGACCACCCCTGCTCTAGGAAGCACCAAAGTAGCCCATGTCCAACACGTTCGTAGTGAATTGGCCTTAGAGGAAGGTGCAGAATACTGCCATGTAGGGGGTTCGTGTTTCTTTTGCTGCAAAAAATGATCGTGTAACTTGGTCCCTAGGGTAATTTCGCTGTTTCGGACAACATGGTGAAGTCAAATCTCCATTCCGGAGCCTTTGTACTGCCCGAACGACAAAGCACGTGGGTTTCTACACGGTCGATTGCAGGACTCTATGTGTTGTAAAAAATGTTAGACGAAATTGGGCGGCCGCCCAATTTCAACTACATATATATCACTATATGTGCTATGAAAAGTGAGAAACTTTTCAATTACATATTATTGCCTGCATGTTGTCATGTGCTATGAGAAGTGAGAAACTGTCGAATGAAATTGGGCCAAGGGCCTAGAATCCCCTACATGCTTCTATATGCTATGGAAAGTGACAACTATCAAATGAAGCCCAATTTCAACTGTAAAGACATTCCTTACACGTCTCCACATCCTATGGAAAGTAACAAAATCTCGGATGAAATTGGGCGCCCGCCCAATTTCAACTACCTAGACATGACACTAGGATATAGCATTACATGCCTTCAAGTGTGAAAGTCAACTAACTATCAGCCAAAATTGGGCGCCCGCCCAAAGTGCCGAGTCGACTAACTATCAGCCAAAATTGGGCGCCCGCCCAATTTCAACTACATATATATCCCTATATGGGCTATGAAAAGTGAAAAACTATTCAACTGCATATACCCCTGCATGATGTTATATGCTAGAAAATGTCAGATGAAATTGGGTGCCTGCCCAATTTCAAGGGCCTAGAATCCCCTACATGCCTCGATATGCTATGGAAAGTGAGAACTACGAAATGAAATTGGGCGCAACTGTATAGACATTCCCTACATGCCTCTACGTCCTATGGAAAGTAACAAAATCTCAGTCGAAATTGGGCAAGCGCTTGCCCAATTTCAACTGCTTAGACATCCCTTTGCATGCACTATAGAATGAAATTGGGTACTAATAAAACTAAAACCCTTTAATAAAGTTCAATCTAGATGCAACTGGGCAACTGATGGAATTATGGAGTCCTATCTATAGATGGAGTGAACTAATCCAAAGGAGGAGCCCTTCTACAGCATAGGATTACTAGCATAGAAAGATAAAAACAAGAATAAAACATAGAAAAAGGTATGCAATATAAAAGGATATTATGGGGAAATTAGATTACACTGATAAAACTCTAAGGGCAAGATTTATGACAGACAAAGAGAATAACCTTGACAATAAGCACCTATGATAATTCTCCCTTTGCCATATCAGTGTAGATGAAGATATCGAACTATAAGCTATGGCCTCTTTGCTCATTGATGCAAACAAGAAGCTCAAAGAGCTAGACGTGGTGCTCTTGCGGGAGAGAAGGAAAGAATATCACCATCACGTCCCGTCTTCCACCTCCCGCCCACGATTTAAATTTGAATTTTAAACGTGGGCCTTTTGAGTTCCCCCCAAAACAATTTTTTTTGAATTTTAAATTTTCCGTCCGTGGCTTTTGAATTTTCCCTCAAAGAGAGTTTATTCTTGGCGCCCGAGATCTTTTTATGTGTTTCATTCTCCACCAAGATCGAGTTTATTCTTGGCGCCCGAGATCGAGTTTATGCATTTCATTCTCCACTAAAAGGTTGCAATTTCTTTGCGGTGCTCGAGATCCTTTTATATATTCATTCTCCACCAAATGGTTGCAGTTTCTTCTTGGCGCCCAAGATCTTTCTCTATTCTACTCAGCAGAATTGATGCACACTTTAGTTTCTAAGGTTAGTTCCCTTGATATTGTGCAGATATTTTTATGTGCACATATCTTTTAACTATGGTTTGTCCGGGGAAAGGTGCATGGTGCATATTGGTTTCTTTGACATGGGGTAGATATTGGGTACGTATGTATGATTACCAAAGGACTAAGTTCTTTTCTTTCTTTTGGATGTGATCTCGTGTGTTTAATTGATGTGTTAGTTGAATATTACAGTAGCTCCAGCATATAATGTTTCTTCCATGTCATGTGCCCATCTTGTATATTATAGTAGCTCCAACTCTAGTATATGATGTTTCTTCCACACCATGTGCCCATCCTGTTGAGTTAAATCTAAATCGGCAATGTTTTGCCAAAGCTCGCTTAAAAGGCAATGTTTTGCCAAAGCTCGCTTAAAAGTTTTCTCATCTCACCTGGAAAGCATCTATTTTCTCAATCTTTAAGAGAATGATCTCGCTATTTTAGTGGCCCCAACTAGACCTATAAATTGGGCGGTCAGGATGATCTCGCTATCTTAGTGGCCCCAACTAGACCTATAAATTGGGCGACCGCCCAATATGTCGACATGTCGACGGTGGGCAAAGTCCACAAATTGGGCAGTCCAAGAGTCCAAGATGTTGGGTGGCTGGGTAGAGTTCACTAGGCAGAGTTCACTTTGCTTATCTATCTAAATTGGGCGGTCGTCCAATATGGGGTAAAGATCATGAAATACACCTACAGCATTTCATACCTACAAAGCAAGATTCAAAGAGCATTTGAATATTCACCTTTTAAATTGGGCGGTCGCCCAATATGAGACAAAGATCATGAGTTACACCTGCAGCATCTCATACCCACAAATCAAGATTCAAAGAGCATTTGAATATTCTTTTAAACCCAATTTCACACATAAATCATGAGTACACCCTGCAGCATTTTCATACCCATAAAGAATATACTCTCCCCTAAATTGGGCGGTCGCCCAATATGGGGCAAAACCTGAGATGCAAAAACAAGCTCCTAGCCAGATGAAATTGGGCGGCTGCCTTATTTATAGACTTTTTGCCAAAACTTCAGTGCCTACGATCGACGGCGGGGAAGGCATTCGCCCGTGGGGACCTCGGCGGCGCCGCCACCGAAGGTGCATTACCTGGCGGCGGAGCCGCGAAAAGTGCCCGAATAGCGGCGGCGCCGAGAGAGGCGGCGAGGGCGGAATGCCCCCGCTTCCGACACGGACGTAATAAACGCTAGGCGAAATTACGAACATGATCGTGGCTATGGCGATCACTTGGTCAGGAAGCTGTCCAGTTTTTGGCCTTTTAGAAAGTCATTTATACAAAAGCTTGAAGAATAGCTTGATCCATGCACGATTCAACAAGATAACGAAATGCAAAAAAAAAGACAAACAAAATCATTCCGCATTCCATCTGCAGACAAAAAATGCAAGATCTTAAAACATTTGCTTGCTATCGGCATAGCTGACATAAAACGGCTGAAAACTTTGATCTAAGCCAGATCAGAGTAATCTAAACATCTAGAAGCAAGCTTTCGGGTTCCTTTAGTCAAGAAGCTTCGTCATTCTGATGATAAAATCGCGCAGTTGCTCCTTTGCCAGAACAAAATAAAGAGCAAGAAACCTGCCTCAGCTTTTTCACAAGAAAACATCTTCGAACTTTGTAATGCCACGAAGGTTGCCTCTTCGGCGTCATCTTCGCCGGAACAAAATAAAAAGCAAGAAACCTGCCTCACCTATGGCTGCCGTAGCTCCCCTGCATGCTTAAACCTCCGCTGTGGCTAACATAACTGCTGATTCCGCTTTGCATATCGCCATACCTGGCTCTGGAACGAACATGGCAACAAGAAGCATCGCAATAGCTGGCTTCAGAACAGGGCAAATAGGGATTCCGCTTTGCATAGCGCCATACTTGGCTCCGGAACGAACATGGCAACGAAATAGAACCTGGGTCCAAAACGAACATGGAAACAAGAAGCAGCGCAATAGCTGGCTCCGGAACAGGGCAAACAGCGCAAATAGGGATTCCGCTTTGTATAGCGCCATACCTGGCAGCGCAATAGCGCAATAGGCAAACAGGGAAGCGGCAGAATGAACAGGGCAAACAGGGGCCAGGGAGAGGGAAGAGGCGGCGCCGCTCCGCAAGTGGCGGAGGATATTGCATGAAATAAAACATGCAAAATTTAACAGTAATTTCGCCCTAGCGTTTATTACATACAAGTGATCTGAGAATACAAGTAGTTTGAGATTCAACGAGCATCTGAATCCTCGTATTCCTACCATTTAAATTGGGCGACTGCCCTATTTGTAGGCCATTTTTGCCAGAAATTTCCATACATGTGATCTCCTTATTACTAGAAGCATTTACAGATCCTAAGATTCATAGAGAATTTATAGCCAACATAAATTTGAATCCTCATCTTACTTATGCATATTAGGCCGGATTTGAGGCCCCAAAATTTTCAGAGAAGTAGGGCAGTGATATTTCGCAAGATAGGTGTCTTCTGAACATCTCTTGCTTGACAAATCGGTGGCCTTATTCTCAGGTAAGATTGCGCAGGAGCCAGATTCATTGCATTGTCAACCAAAACCTCTGTTGCGACCTGTTCCCATCTAACTGGTGCCCAACTACGCATTTGAAGCCTCTGTTACGACCTTTGCCCATCTAAAGATTCTGTTAGCTGTGGCCGCCTAGCTGCATGAACTCTAGCTTTGGGATACGGCGGCATCTCTACCGACCAAAGAAGACTGTGGCCGTCCATAGCCAAGCAGCTCGCTATGCCATCGCCGCCCTGTTACATAGACAATAAATTAGGGTTAGGTTACAACAAATAAGAAATTCGTTGCCCTAATTGGTTTTTTGGGTTGCCCGTAGGGGGCAACCCTCTTGTTGGAGGGTGGAGTGACGTTTAAAAGGCCTTGATTTATTTTAAGTATAATATGCCATAAAAAATTCTATATAGGCGGTTGCGATTGCTTGTGCTTTTTTAGGGTTTTGTGAGACCCAGTGACACTTAGACGGCCAAGATTCATTTGGGATGTTTAACGGTAGACGGTAGAGATTGTTTGGGATGACTGGCATTGGCGAGGGCAAGATGTGGGGCTCAGCTCCGGCTTCTTGTGGCGATTTGGGGATGATTGCTTCAACGGTGCGAGATATGTTTTAGGGATGAACGAAGACTATCTACCCTGTTGAATATTATAGTAAGAAAGCGCAGGAGTTGTGGAGACTTATGATATAGGTTTCAAGTTGCAGATTTTAGATTTCAGGGCTTACGACGGAAGAAAAAGATATGAAGTAAACAATTTGCTTGAATTTTAAGGGAGCTTTATCCATCTGCAGGGTCGGAATGATGACCCTATGCCTAGAAATCCATAAATTTGGCCTCGGATCAGACATCTAAAGGTTGTTCTGCTTGATGGGTCTAAAAAACGGCCTCTAAACTCTGTTTTGCCTGCTATTTCCCATGCTATTATAGCTGAATGATGTGCCCACAGTTTAGAAAGCAACAAATTGAGTCTATTAGCCAACTTAGAGGCATGAAATCAGATATTTGAAGCCTGTATGATGTGCCCACAACCTAAAACCCACCAAATCGGGTCTGGTAGCTGCAAATCCAGCTTGATGGGGCTTAAAATCGGCCTCTGTACTCTGTTCTTCTTGATGGGTGTTCAAATTCCGCATGATATTGATGTTCTGTCTTTTCATTTAGGTCTTTTGTATCGATTTGATTTGGCATTGCTTGTCAATTAATGGATTAATCGCTTCTGCAGATCATTAAGGTTGAAGAAGCATTGACAGCTCTGCCTGGTGCCTGCAAGGTTTATGGGGAAACGGAACTTGCACTTAGATGCTTTTGGCAGCTAGTCCGTATCACAATAGTCTGTAATTGTGCATCGCTCAATGGCTCCTCTAAATCATTGGTTATTATATATGCTTTCTATTTTTTTGATGCGACTTCGTGGGAGCGCTATTCCTAATTCAATTTATGAGGTCCAGTATTGGTAGTAATCTGCACATGAGGTCGATTATTGGTAGTGATCTCCACAACGTGGATATGGGGCAGGAACTTATTGGGATTCTAGCATGAGACTCTAGTTGTGGACGTGTAACCGATTGGACCTCGACGTCAGTGTTTTTTGCTTAGCTACCCGGTCCTGCTATGGACGTAACAATCAGCACACCAGGGGTTAACCACACATATTAGCTAGACTATTTGGAATAATAATACCACCTCCAGGAGAAGTTTATGCAACAGCTGTGTTGCCACAAGATATATATGTATTTTTTTTTTAATTTTTTTGCCATATTCTTCTACCTTCATGTTGCATTCTAACTAGTATTATTGCGTCTATATGTTGTGCAGGAATGCATTTTGATGACCACGGTGTATACGAGCATTATGATGGATATGGTGACTATGCAATCTATATGCAATTCACATGCAGAGTCACACATGACGTTAGTATATGGTATGTTGGGCATCATAATCAACATCATCACGTCACCTTAATACATGTGTCAAAATGCAGGTCAGCACCAGCATTGAGATAGAGACTATCGATTATGCTTGGAGTCCTTTCATTAAGAAGCTACCCAACACTTTCAAGATTCATGTGCTTGTTGCCGAAGCATATGCAATACTCACTGGGGATGTATGTTAGTATAAGATTGTCATGGAAGCAAGGTTTTCAAAAAAAGTCCACAAATTCAGGTATTATCCAAATTTAATGAAATTGTGCTTCCATATGATTTCAGAATTTCTGCACTAGTTAACGATGTCAACTGCTCTGGATAAGTCCCAAAGCCAAATCTTTTTTCTTTTTCTTCTTTTTCCTTCAGCTTTGTTTCATTTTTTTTGCTTGATGAAGAATCTGTTAGAATATAACAACCCTGCCAACTCAGCAAATCATATGATGTGGCATCCATATAGGCAAAGAGTCGTGTCCCATAATAACAGTCGTGAATATATGACTATATGAAGCTATGGTGCGGGGCTTGTCCCACCACTTTTCCTCTTAGCATGGAATGGAATTTGTTTGGTTTCTTTCCATGATGATGTAATTATGCATTCCTAGGATGGGTCCTATGACAACATATATGTCAGCCGAGTGAAGTGGTGAAGTGGTGTTCTCATTGAGCTTTGTAAAACATTGAGTACAAATGGATCCCTCACTAGGGATAGATAAATTTGGAAATATGAACTTTAAATGCTCCGAAACTAGACAATCATCGAGAGCATGTTGAAACCGAAGAATACAACATAAAAGATGGTTTTATCCGCCACTTGGTCGATGCAAAGGTGAGAAGACTCAATGACTGCTCCTCATCGGGGAGAAGAACGACGCCTTCTTAGGTTTTTGAGGAAACTCACGCAAATAGTTGCACGACCCCACGCACTATGGCAACCACAAGACCTTAAACAATCCTACAGAATCAAGGCTGAAAGAAAAATAACCCGTCAATGAGTTAGATGCCATAGGCAAGAATACTTGGAGGCTCCAGGGCCACGCCGAGATAGAAACAACAGCCGACCAATCGAGAACCGTCCGCGGAATGACCATCGCGGGAAAAAACAACCGATTAGTGCTGCCTCGGAGGCTACAGCGCCACGCCGAGAAAAAACAATAAATATGATCTCGGAGGCAACAGCATCACGCCGAGAGAAAACATGAATAATAAATATTGACTCAAAGGGCTGCAAGGCGACCCAAAAAAATACATAAGATTATACAGTCTCCGAGAAGAATAAAATAATGAGTAGGCTTGGAAAGCTACAGTGCCCCACGTAGAAAACTAAAAAATAAGAACATATGCACCATAAAAAACATAGAAAGGAAACCATGGAACATTTAGAGGCTGCAGAGCGACCCAAAGTATGGAAACCAAAGACGGAGATGGTTAACGGGCTGAAAAGGAAAAGAAATGGAAAGGGATAACGGAAAATGGAAAACGCGAATATGATCAGATGCAGACAAACCATCAAGGGAGGGAGGGTGAGGGAAACTGGTAGGATAGAGAAGATGAAAAAACTAGCTCAAGAGAACGCCGATGACGAAACAATGAAAAAGGCTGAATAAATAGGGAGTGCAAAAAAGGGGCGTCCCCATCCAAGGAATGTCGGTTCTATTGCTATCGCAATAGAACCGTGGCATTGGCATTTTGCCGTCTAGCCTATGTAATAGAGATTTTGGAAAACTAGATAGGAATATAATTTTCAACATGTTGAAAGCATACGGGAAAGTTAAAATGCAGTAGATCTACTTTCTCGATATGTGCGAGTAACAATCAGATAGATATTTCCCCGAAGTGGAGGGCTATGCATATCAAATGCGAGAATAAGGTGATTGTAGTTGTATGCTTGAGCATTTTATGTTCATGTGTCAACTCAAGAAACTATTACGTTTCATGCACATTGTATCCATCTTCAATATAGCCCTATCTTCTGAACAAAATGTGGCTTATTGCCACTTTATTTCGATCAAAAGGGATCGATGATCCTTTTATGTTTGCATCATAAGAAGCTGGAATCTTTGTTTGTGCTTTTATTCCCTGAGTACATGCTACTTGAATTGTCTAGATCTATCCCTCAAGTTCGACGCAACTATATTTACTTCGATTCTTGAAGGACTATCAAATCAAACCAGGAAATTAAATTAGGCATTTGGTCTTTCCATCTTATAGATGAACCTTAACATAGAATTAGAAGTGTATTGGCACTTATATTTACATTGATGCGCCTGTTGTCTCGAGCATTGCAGTTCCAATATAGTAACTCTCAAGTAGATTTAAACTTGACAACAATTAGGGGTAGTATTACTGCATTTTTGTAATGAATAGTTTGTAACTCTTAGAGTGTATAGCCTATAAAAGTATCTTCTTTCAGGCATGAAAACCATCCAAGCTGTTCATATGGATGTTTTAGCATAGATTGTGCCAAATCTTTTCCTTCTTTCTGCTACCTTATTTTGAGCATGATAGTCTAAAACTCCTAGTTGCATGCGAATGCCATTTTCTGCCAATAATCTGAGCAGGCATTGAATAAATACTTACCTCCATGATCAGTCCAGAAGGCTTTGATAGTAGCTTAAATGCTTCTCAACTTCTAGTCTCTACTTCTAAAATTATAAAAAGTTTCAGAGTTGAACTTCAAAGGGAAAATCTTGTGCAAGTACAACTTTACTAAAACATAAGCACACTGACCTTTCAATTGCAGCAATCTTTCAATTGACTTCACATTTCACATCGAATTCAGAGAAGCAACAATATGGATACTAAGTTAATAATACAACGTTAATACAAATGTTAATAATACAATTGTCAATATTTTGCAATATTTTGGACCACTCTGAACTGACTGCAACATATAGAATACCATCCTCTTGCTTTACCCCGTAATCATATTCAACACATTCATAGGCTGCTTCTATATCAGCTCCATTGACTGTAGTGAAGACAAATGGCACAAATGTTTGCAGAGGGTTATGTATTGCAGACCAAGCATTTGTTTGAAATTTCTGAATTCAACCTCTAATTTCATTATTGCTAAAGAAGCAAAATAAAGTAAGTACAAACCTCCATTGATTAAGAACTTGTCGAAGCAAACATATTCTACAAAAAACATGCAGAATGTAAATTGCCAACATTAGAAGGCATGCTAATGTACAAAATGTACATACCATTGACAGATTGGTAGATTTATCTTCAATATATCTCTTGCCATACCGCTTTCTATTTATTCTCCATTTCCTTTGAGACTCTACAGCAGATGATCGATGCTAAGCATCACTACGCCTCTCCCCTAATATTGATGCCAAAGAAGTCTCTTTAGTTGCTGATTCCTTTTTAGCTAATTTAGCAATAATTCGATGATAGAACCACTTTGACATTTGTTGCAAAGGGCTAGACATGGTCTGCCCACCTCCATGTGAAGTGCATCTAAAGTAAGCATTTTTAGCTTGTTTGTGACTCTTCTCCATTCCCTGTATGCTCCAAATGCCTAAACTGCCATATTCCTTAGCGAACCAAGGTGTGTGTGCATAAAGTATATGAATATAATGCGTTACTGCCCCAAGCAGCTATAAATGCTTTTGTGAATGATGTGACATATGTGCGTGAGTCCTCCTTGTCTTGTTCTGTAAACCTTTTCTTAATTAGAAGCTTGAAGAGAGGAAACAATGCATGCCATGCCTTCATCTTGTTTTCGTATGACTTTCCATTGGCAGTACGATCATCCTCTGCAGCTAGTAACTCTCTATACCATTCCCATTTACACTTTGCCTTATCATCTACACTGGGAAGAAACTTTCTTGCCTTAACTCCTCCCATGGATGGTTTTGAAAGGACACTTTTATTCTTAGGATCTTCTACAATCTTGTAATTCCTACCATGGAGGCCCATATCTGATAATACTTTCTCGATTGCTGCCAAACTGTTATCCTTATCACTCTTCAGAGTTTTATTCCAAGCAAACAATATACTTAAGTATACCATCTTGTCGACTATCTGTGACGTTCCAGCACAGTATACGCCCCCAGGACGTATACCGTACTGCCTCGTCACCCGTACACGCCACTCCGGCTGACGTGTATGCTAGCGTGTAGCCAGGTGGGTAGCCCTAGGGGGCAACTCGCCAGAAATATGTGCAACTATTAATGTGCACATTTTCCAATGTACACATTAATGTGGGCACACATTTCCAGGTGGACACTTCATGCCAAGTGGGCCACACCCATAGGTGCAATTAATGTGCACATTTCCCAATGTACACATTAATGTGGGCACACATTTCCATGTGTGCACATTTGGCCACCTAGCCCTTAAAGGCAAGTGGGCCCATTTCCAATTATCCCACATGCCAAAAGGGGATAATTGGAAACCCTAGCCACCCCCCCTTGTCTATATAGGGTAGGAAACCCTAACTTGCCCATTTTCGATTTTGGGGCTTTAGAACTCTGTTTTTGGTGCCTCTCGGCCAAAACCGCCTCCCCCTGACTTCTGCACGGGAGAATTGCATCCTTAGTTTCCCTTGATTCGTCTCTGCCGGGATGGTGAGCTCAGTCGGGAGGAGCCCCTCAAGGGATAGGTATTTGGCCAATTAGATAGTCTAAACCCCCATTTTAGTCATTGAATCAAGTGGGTTTAGCCTATTAAATTGCCCATAGCAGCCCTCTAGATCTCTAGATAGCGATTCTAACTAAAGAACCTAACTCTATGTTGTAGATTAGATCTAGTTCTTTAGTTCTCTCGTGAAGTATATGGATGATGTATCTCTATGAACTCCTTGTATTGGGAAGGGGGTAGAGACCTAAAGCTTGGTAGTTGATGCTCCTAGAGTAGCCTCTCTAGCACACTTGTAGATTCGGCACGTGTACAAGAGCCACACAGGGATGTGGGTGAAGGGCCGGGATTGGCTAAGAAGGAGGTTCATGTCGACTCTTGAGCGATCCCTGGGGTGTGTAAAGCCTACCAGGGGATCATTGTGACTAGGTCCAATGGTTTGCCCGCTGCGTGTGGGCAAGGCATGGGCCCGACACCCATGAAGTGGTGTTCACTTTCCGGTGGGTTGGTCCGAATACTGGCGGTGGCCCTCTAGTCACCTTGAGTCGGCATGCAGATCTGAGGAGGAGTGATCCCTACACGCCCCATGGGCGGGAAGATGAGCCGGGGAATAGCCCTTTTGGCTATGCATCCGCGGGCTCTGATCGGGTCCCGGACACTCTTGAGACCACTCTGCAAAGTGTGCACAGGGGGAGGGGCGGATGGAGTGGACAACCTAAGCCATGTTCATATGCCGCCAAATCCATTGTCATGAATTACGTCCGCAATGAACTCTGGAGACCCAAGCCGTCAGTCATCCCTTTGAGTCTGAGCCTAGGGTAGGATTCCCTATGTGAAGTGCTGATCTTTGTCTATGCAGATATGTGGAGGACCATCCTTCGTGATGGTCATGTGATGTTGATGTATGTGCTCTTGACATGTATGTTTTACGCTTCAGCTAGGCTAGGTAGGCCCCGAGGGAGACGGGGTGCAATGACCCTTCCACTCTTCCCACTGGAACCGTCACGGTTGCAGTGTCATGTGGAGGGCCCTATATTAGCATGGAGCTGGTATGGGGGATGAACTCCTGTTTGTATACGGTGAGAGCACCGTATACGAGTAGGGGACATCACAGTGGTATCAGAGCTATGTTCTTGGAGACCAAGAGCAAAGCACTGGCCATGTTCCCAGTAGCACTAACTTGATAAGATCCTTAAACCTCGAAAAATGGGAAAATTTTTTCTCATTTTTGTAGTTATGCTAAGCTAGTAACAGTTAAAATGAATAAAAATGTAACAAGACTAAAATTGGTGAGCCAACATCCAAAAAGTAGGGTGGTCTCACACGTCGCGCCAGGACAGATTTCGAGATTCTCAAAATCGGGCTGGGCGCAACGTGTGAGACATTCAGCTTCGACACCAAAAAGTTGTAAATTACAGTAAAATAACTTGATAATTCTAAATTTAAGCTAAGAATCAGTACAATTAGCATGTTACATGTTAATTTAATAGTGGGCCCCACCATGTCTCACACGTCGCGCCAGGACGGATTTTGAGATTCTCAAAATCGGGCTGGGCGCAACGTGTGAGACCATGCCCAAAAATGCCCAAAACAACTCCAAATCGACCAAATAAGGGGTCAATTCTGCCTAACTCGATGAGTTTAGTGGAATTACAGCCTTAGATCACTTGAATTGAGTAAGCCTAGCCCAATTGGGACCCATGTCTCACACATCGCGCCAGGACGGATTTCGACATTCTCAAAATCGGTCTGGGCGCAACGTGTGAGACCTCATACCATTTTGATCTCCAAATTGTACAATAAGTTCAATAGTTGTTCTTAGCATGCTCAAACCCTAGAAATAGTCTTCAAACTTGCAATTGCATCCTTTAATAGACCAGAATTGCCTAATCTCAGTAAATTCTAGGTCACCCAAAAATTAGGGTTTTCCCCAATTCTATAAATAAGTCCCCCATCTCTCATTTAGCACCCTGCAAATTTGCTCTCCACTGCTTAGGCGATCTTCCAGCTCCCTGAGGCGCTTCTGCATCCGTTTGATACTCCCTTCCTTGCTAGATCAATGGCCCTTTGCTGACTTGGTGATGGTATAGGCGCCCGATGCCCATATCTTTGCCGGAAGGATGTCAACGACATCTTCCAAGTCTTTGGGAAAGAAATTGACATCCAAGCTACGCTAAACGCAACCCCAGCATATAGGCAGGTGCTAGCAGAATTTCAAGCTAGGGTAGAACCCTCCCTTGTTCAAGTCCCCCCTTGCATAGGATACTTCGTTCCCCGCCCATCCCTTCAAGCAGCCTTGGGCGATGTCCCCAACATCGCCAAGTACTTAACTAACAAGGCCAGAGGTTGCTCGACTACATGGTCCCGGCGCCCAACAGGACCAAGTACTTCTCTTACACGGCAGCCCTAGCCATCTTCTTATCCCATCGCCAAAAAAACCCAATGGGGGCAACCTCTATTCCTCAGATGGAGGTAGACCCCATAGCAAAGGTGCAAGAGGAAGAGCGATGCTTTTACAAAGATCAACAGAACAAGAAGCAAGAGAAGGAGAAGAAGGGCCGGACGACGAGGGAATACACCTGAGCTCGACTCGGGACGAAGAACGGCCAAGCGAGCAGAGCTGATCAACCGGCGAGGCGGCGGGGCATCGAGAGTTGCTCCCCACTCGGGCTAGGCATCACAAGCCTAGCCCCTATCATCATCAAGCGGAGGAGTATCTACTCCTCGGCCGACATCGAAACCTCCCGAATGGGAGAGGGAGCTCAGGTTGGACGAACTGCTCCACCAACTGCGGCAGACCGACATGGACGACTTCATCGTCCGGGGAGCCTCGGACTCCGCTTCAAGTGAGGGAGGCCGACACCTACACAGGGGAAACGACCTCCGATATCCAGGCCTACGGCGACATCGGGCAAATGATGGACGGCGGGGCTGCCAGCGAGGAGGAGTTCCTCGCCCTCCAAGAACGATGGGGATGGGTGGGAAGACCACGAGCATCCTAATGCCGAGTCCGCCGACACCACCCCGGCAGAGGAGAAGGAATCGACCTCGGGAGGCTCGGCCGCGACAATTGAAGACTGGGGAGCTGACCAAATCGAGGTCGACGAGAATGGGCGGTGCACAGCTGGAGGCCAAACAAGCGGAGAAGCCCGACACACAGCGGCAATGTCGCCAGTACTACTTGCCGCTGCTGATGGATGGGAGAATAGCGGTAATACACCGCAAGTTCAGTCCCAGAGGTGAAGAAGGAGTGTTCATGCTGATTGCACTCTCAGGCTTCGGCAGGCATGCTCGAATAGCAACAAACGTCGACTATGCTGTCTTAGTCAAGAGGGCAATGGCACTCGACCTCTTCGACTTCGCCATACCCCATCGACGTCAAGCGAGATTGGCGGTGACGGCGGCCCTTACATCCGACCGCAGGGTAGAAGATTTGGTGAGAGCCTTACAGGGAGGCTCACCATCAAGCATCATCAGGAACTTGGGTCACTCGGTAGGGACGGCCCAAGTTAAGAAGTTTCTTGAAGACAACCCGTCTTATCGGCGATTGCAAGACTAGTTAGACTCTTGATCCCGGAGACTTTTTGTACTAAAATATTATATAATATATAAATATAATTCTGTTGCATTTTAAATGTTTTGTTGATATATTTTGCCCCACAATTATACCAACAAACATAAACAATGCAAGATAACAAAAGAAACTAACCATATAGCCATGAATCACTTGTGCATGCAGCTAGAGGCCTAAACGCAGGGGAACGACAACTGCGAGACCTTATAGAAGAACGGACCCCGCCCAGACCACCCCCGGCAAGGAACCTGTTTGAAGATATGGAACCCATGACCCCAGAGGAGGAGATATCCCGGATGAGGGCGGACCTCGGCGGATAAAAGCCTTCTGTCCGCTCCGGGCAGGCTGTGAGCAGGTTCGGTGGGCAATGCTCAATTGCCACAAGCATCGGCTCGAAAAACAGGAAGGGACAAGAAAAGGAGCAAGAGAAGGAGATCCCCCAGCTCGGATTCCTCCGACTCAAGTTCAGATTCAGACTCCGACTCCGAGGAAGAGGAAGAAGAAAAGCTCGGGACCCGAACAGAGATGGAAGGCAAAGGAACACTGAAGAGGGAAGGCAGAGGAACACCCCAGAAGGACGACAAAGAGACACCAGGACCTCTGACTACCAGAAGAAGGTAGATTCCGTGACCGGCAATGTATGGAAGGCCAGAACTGGAACAGCTTCTCGGGGAGAACAGTCAGGATTAGAAGCAGAGGCATGGCTGGATGAAATGAGTGAGTACGGCAATGCTTATGGCATGAAAGATAAAGACAAAGGAAGAGTGGCAACAGCCAACTTGAAAGGAGCCGACGGATTTGGTGGAAGGGTTATGCAAAGGCACATGGCTTAGCAGGATGCTTGTAAGTTCGGGAAGTTTGCTAAAGCTTTCAAAGCGCCATTACGTCCCAAGGGAACATAAGTCCAGCATGATGCAGCAGTTCTATAGGCTCCAACAGGGAAACAAATCAGTCGAGAAATATACGTAAGAATTCATGAGGCTAAGGTCAGTATGTGCCAAAGTTGGGAGAGAAGCATGCAGTTTGAAAGTTATATTGAGGGGGTGAATGAGGAGATCCGCAAAGTTTGTGAGGGCAATAAACCCTAAGACAAGATCGTAAGCGAGTCCAAGGCTATAAGCTTGTGGGGTCGGGACCTCAGAATAGCGAAGCGTATGCGGTATTTCCAAGGATAAAGGCAAGGCAACAGGAAGCTATAGCCCTAGGGCAGCCAGTCCAGGTCCAGCTAGAGCCCCATATGGTGGCAACCAGGGGAAACAGCAGGAGAAGAAGCAGGTGTCCTTCAAGGACAAGCAGGAAGGGTCAAACTACTCCAAGGCAGTGCGATCCTTTTTGCAGGCCATGCCCAAGGAGAAGAGACAGGAGTGCATAGAAAAGCAGCTCTGTTTTAGGTGTTTCCAGCCAGGCCATAGAACAGCGAACTGCCCCTACGTCATGAGTGTAGCTCTAGCGGAGTTGGGAGATTGGGACGCTCTGTCTGACGACGACGGCGAAGAAGCCCGCGACTACATTCAGGGTGAGTGCCACATCTTTGCCGCAATAGATACAAAGCAAGCAGAGAGCCAGTATAAGGTAATTTCCACAGTAGGGAAGGCCAAGGCCAAGTCCTTCATAGTCCTGATAGACTCAGGAAGTAGCCATAACTTTGCATCCCCCAGAATGGTTCAAATGTTGAAGCTGAAACCACTAAAGTCAAAGCCAAGGCCCGTTGTCTTAGCAAGTGGGGCAGTAAGGCAGACGGCAGGCAAGAGAATCAACTTCGACATCGACTTGCCAGGGATTAATATCCAGATGGGGGCAGAAGTAATGGGCATTGGCAAGTATGACTTGATCATAGGAATGGAGTACCTTGGGCCAGCAGGGGCCATTATCGACTGTGGAAAGTGAAAGGTGACATTCCCAACGCCTGACGGCAAGATCATCGAAATCACAGGTAAAGAAGTTGTTCCCATCATGCAGTGCATGTCTTCTAAGAGGCTGTTCAAGTGCATCAAGGGCGAGCAAGTGGCATACATCTTCAAGCTTGAGATTAGTGAGCCGGAATCGGAAGGAAGCAAAGAAGACAAGGTGCTCAGCAAGTTGCCGAAGCAAGTAGCTAAGCTGATCACGGAATTCCATGATCTCTTTCCAGATGAGATCAAGCAGCTCCCTCCTTATAGAGGAGTCGAGTGCGAGATAGCACTCAAACCGGGAACAAAGCCAACAAGCAAGGCTCCATATAGAATGACAACGCAGGAGTTGTCGGAGCTAAAGAAGCAGTTGCAGGAGCTGCTGGACCTAGGTTTCATTAGACCTAGTGTTTCGCCATTTGGAGCGCCCATTCTCTTCGTTAAGAAGAAGGATGGCAGTTTAAGGATGTGCATAGACTATAGGCAGTTGAACAAGCACACCATTAAGAACAAGTATGCGCTCCCCAGATCAGATGACTTGATGGATCAGCTCCAAGGTGCAAAGATCTTCTCCAAAATCGACTTAAGGTCAGGTTATCATCAGATCAGGATAAAGGAAGAAGATATCCATAAGACCGCCTTCAGAACGCGGTATGGGCACTATGAGTTCACGGTAATGCCCTTCGGCTTATCGAATGCCCCCGCAACATTCATGAGGCTCATGAACGACATCTTCAGGGAGTTCTTAGACACCTTTGTGATTGTTTTCTTTGATGACATTTTGGTATATAGCAGATTCCTTGAAGAGCACGTACAACACTTGAGAAGAGTGCTGGAGAAGTTGAAGAGGCACCCGGTTATGCCAAGTTGTCGAAGTGCCACTTCGCAACAGAGAAGGTGGAGTATCTAGGTCACGTGATCTCAGCAGAAGGCATCTCGACGGATCCCCAAAGATTGAAGCCGTCATTCGATTGGCGGGCCAAGAATGTGCATGAAGTCGGTTTTCTCGGCCTAGCAGGGGTACTACGGGGAAGTTTGTGAAGAACTTCAGCTAAGATAGCAGCCCCGCTAATGAGACTTGACGAGGGCGGAGAAAGTGAAAGATTGGGCGAGCATTGGCACAAAAAGCCCAAGCGTGGTTTGAATTGTTGAAGGAAGCTTTAACAACAGCCCCAAATCTTAACCTGCGGACCGAGGAGAAAGATAAGCTTGTAGCGGCGGACGCAAGTAAGATAGCTACAGGGGGCGGTCTTATCTTTGGGTGAAGAGCGTGTGGTAGCGTATGATTCGAAAGATGAACGATGCAAACGCAGCCTACCCCATGCAACGACCGGGGAATTGCTTGCGGTTGTCGGGCATTAAGAATTTGGAGGCACTACCTTTTTGGGAAGGAAGTTCCAGTTGGATCTGCACCACCGAGCCTCCAATATGTATTCACGCAACCACACCTCAACGAGGCGAGAGAAGGTGGATGGAGTTCCTTGAAGAGTACGACTTTGATATAGTCTACAAGCCAGGGAAGCTTAATGTGGTAGCGGATGTGCTTTCAAGGCATCCCCTGACAACTAGAGTGCATTGCAACGCAATTTCGACGATCTCCAGCGACTTTGGTAAGAAGATTGAAGAGTCCTTGCCAACGGATGTGGATTTCAAGGAAGTATGGGCAAGTCTCTCTAGGGAGGCTAGAACAGATAAGGAGCGGGAAGCCTTTAAACATTTTAAGAAGGAAGGCAACCTGTTGTACCATAAGAACAAGCTGTGCGTACCCGAATCATCAGGTGTAAGGAAATTGATCCTCCACGACACGCACAGCAGCCCAATAGCTGGCCATGCGGGATTCATGAAAACATATTTCAAAGTGCGCAGCAGCTATTATTGGCCAGGAATGAAGAAGCAGGTAGCGCGCTACATCAAGGAATGCCAGCTATGTCAGCAGACGAAGGCAGAGCAGCTTCGAATTCCAGGAGCTTTAGAGCCATTAGCGGTGCCAAACGCTAAGTGGGAGGTAATCAGCATGGATTTTATCACAGGACTCCCAAGGACCGTAAGAGGGAAAGATGCTTTGATGGTAGTAGTCGACAAGTTGTCGAAAATGGCACATTTTGTGCCTTGCAAGACCACAGATACAGCTATGGACACAGCGAAGCTCTTCACCAAAGAGATCTTCAGACTTCATGGCATGCCAAGGGAGATCATCTCCGATAGGGATCCGAAGTTCATGAGCGCCTTTTGGCAAGACCTCTTTGCGACAATCCAGACGAAGCTATCCATGAGCACGGCATATCATCCTCCTCGGACGGATGGCGGGGCGGAGCGGACCAACAGGATTTTTAGAGGACATGCTCTGAAACTATGTGCGGAATAAGCAAAGTATGTGGGAAGAATTTATTCACTTGGTGGAGTTTGCATACAATAGCACCAAGCAGGAGTCATCCCAAATGTCGCCGTTTATGATTAATTACGGCTATCAGTGCCTAACTCCAGACACTTGGCACAACCCCGTGTCAAAGGTGGAAGTTTTGCAGCAGATGTTGGCCGATATGCAGCAGCTTGTGGAAGAAGTTCGAGGGTATCTGCTAGCAGCAAGAAGTCGTCAAAAGAGCATCGCCGACAAGCATCGAACAGTAAGAGAGTTCAAAGTTGGAGATGATGTTTGGCTCAAGATCAAGGTGAAGCAGGCAAAGCTCAGGATCGGGAATTGCAAGAAGCTTGCTCCAAGGTGGGCTGGACCTTTCAGAATAGTCAAGAGAGTAGGTAATCAATCCTACAAGCTAGACTTGCCAGCACACCTAAAGATTCATAAGGTCTTCCACGTGAGTTTGTTGAAGAAGCATACTCCAAATCCAGACGAAGTCTTGGATTCTCCGACGGAGGAACAGCTGGAAATAGTTCCAGAATTGATTCTTGATAAAGCTTTCAAGAAAACGAGGAGATCAGAATTCCTCCAGTATTTGGTCAAGTGGAAACACTTACCAGTGGAAGACGCGACGTGGGTACTTAAGAAAGATTTAGTAAAGCAGTATCCACAGTTTATGGAGCAATGGGACGGCAAGGTCATCTCCGAAGAAATCGGCTCAGGCATGTCGATTTGTGTAGGTTAATTCTTGTGTAATTAAGATTAATCTACGCATGCAACCTATGCTTAGTATGGGTCGCATGCGTTGTTACCGATGATGGGACCACTACGGGGATCTCTAGGGCGTGGTGTAATGTCAATGTAGGCATGACGCGTTTCGCTGGGCGAAGTGGAAGGTAGATTAGAAAGTCTACTGGCCCCGTCCCACGGAGTAGAGCGACCTTAGAAGAAAGGAGGTCATTGAGGAATGCATCGATAGGGAAAGCACCTTTAGCCCCATATATGCTTTGATAGGAGGAATCTATCCTTCACGCCCCCCACGCGAGAAGGATATCCTCCACGCTGGGCAACTAGAGGTGTAGGCATGAGTGGCATATAGGCATATAGGCTGTCTCATGGCCATAATGGAAGATTCACCCTCTTCCCTACTATTTGGGAGATTAGCCATGCATCCATGTAGATAGGTGGGGTGGTCACCATATAACCAAAATTTTATTAATAATTAAATGGTACTAACGTAGTGTCGACACTGCTTGAGCCAATAGAGCTCGGAGGGCAAGGAGGTCGAGCTACGAAGACTTGCAACACAAATTTTGTTGGAATGTGTTGCAAGGAATGAAGAGTACCTCGGACGTTAATTTTAAATTTTGATAAACTTAATTGTCATGTTAAGTGAGTTATGTAGTAACCTGTTTAGTCATGTTATGAATTGATAAGTTGTTTCATAATATAATGTTGTGATAATGTCATAAAAATATTACCTTAAGGTAATCTTAATAAATGTGTAAGGATTATGGTAGTTTTCGTATGTATCAGGTTGATTGCAGGTTAGGTTGATCCCAAGGTGGGGAGACCCACGATCTTCGCGGGACAAACATCATTTCAAGGTGGGGAGAATGTGGCGTTTCAAAGACAAAGATATCGCCCGGGGCGTATACCGCATTTGCCACACGTCAGCATTACCGCCCACTCCGGTGGCGTGTACGCTAGCGTGTAGCCAGGTGGGTAGCCCTAGGGGGCAACTCGCCAGAAATATGTGCAACTATTAATGTGCACATTTTCCAATGTACACATTAATGTGGGCACACATTTCCAAGTGGACACTTCATGCCAAGTGGGCCACACCCATAGGTGCAATTAATGTGCACATTTCCCAATGTACACATTAATGTGGGCACACATTTCCATGTGTGCACATTTGGCCACCTAGCCCTTAAAGGCAAGTGGGCCCATTTCCAATTATCCCACATGCCAAAAGGGGATAATTGGAAACCCTAGCCACCCCCCTTGTCTATATAGGGTAGGAAACCCTAACTTGCCCATTTTCGATTTTAGGGCTTTAGAACTCTGTTTTGGCTGCCTCAACAGCCAAAACCGCCTCCCAGACTCTGCCTGGGAGAATTGCATCCTTAGTTTCCCTTGATTCGAGCGTCTCAGCAGGATGGTCGAGCTCAGGTCAGGAGGAGCCCCTCAAGGATCAGGTATTTGGCCAATTAGATAGTCTAAACCCCATTTTAGTCATTGAATCAGTAGGTTTAGCCTATTAAATTGCCCATAGCAGTCCTCTAGATCTCTAGATAGCAGATTCTAACTAAAGAACCTAACTCTATGTTGTAGATTAGATCTAGTTCTTTAGTTCTCTGTGAAGTATATGGATGATGTATCTCTATGAACTCCTTGTATTGGGAAGGGGGGTAGAGACCTAAAGCTTGGTAGTTGATGCTCCTAGAGTAGCCTCTCTAGCACACTGTAGATTCGGCCTGTGTACAAGAGCCACACCGGGATGTGGGTGAAGGGGCCAGACTGGCTAAGAAGGAGGTTCATGTCCTGACTCTTGAACGATCCCTCTGGTGTGTAAAGCCTACCGGGGATCATTGTGACTAGGTCCAATGGCTTGCCACTGCGTGTGGGCAAGGCATGGGCTCGACACCCGTGAAGTGGTGTTCACTTTCCAGTGGGTTCAGTCGAATACGGGCAGTGGCCCTCTAGTCACCTTGAGTCAGCATGCAGATCTCTGGAGGGAGTGATCCCTACCTGCCCCATCGGAACTGGGAAGATGAGCCCAGGAATAGCCCTTTTGGCTATGCATCCGGCGGGCTACAGTCGGGTCCCGACACTCTTCAGACCACTCTGCAAAGTGTGCACAGGAGGGGCGGATGGAGTGGACAACCCTAAGCCATGTTCATATGCCAGCCAAATCCATTGCCATGAATTCTGTCCGCAATGAACTCTGGAGACCCAAGCCGTCAGTCATCCCTTTGAGTCTGAGCCTAGGGTAGGATTCCCTATGTGAAGTGCTGATCTTTGTCTATGCAGATATGTGGAGGACCATCCTTCGTGATGGTCATGTGATGTTGATGTATGTGCTACTGACATGTATGTTTACGCTTCCGCAGCTAGGTAGGCCCTGAGGGAGACGGGGTGCAATGACCCTTCCACTCTTCCCACTGGAACCGTCACGGTTGCAGTGTCATGTGGAGGGCCCTATATTAGCATGGAGCTGGTATGGGGGATGAACTCCTGTTTGTATACGGTGAGAGCACCGTATACGAGTAGGGGACGTCACACTATCCTTAAGAATGCATGCAACGTACATATGTGGACTTTAGTTAACTCAATTGGCAGTATAGGATCCAAAGAATTGTCCAAGAATTGACGAGAAGGAGCTGAATTCTGATCACAACATAATGTACTCCTCTAAGTTTGCCCACTACCTTTGGTTGCAGCCTTTCCAGTTTTAGAAGCTTTCTCTTGTGGTGTGAAGTTACAAAATGGGCATGCTTCAATCGTCTTTCTAGCGCCATGCTTCATGTTATAAATGCATTTTATTGTCTTTAAATCAGCTGCCAGATGCCATTCGATGTCATACTCATCATAGCCTGGCACTTCGAGCTTCACGCCAATAGCATATGAAGCTATTAGTGCAGGAATGGGTGTTTGATTGAAAACCCATTTTAAAATACTGTGACACTCCTTGCTAACTTGAAGTATACCAATCCACCAAATGTGTTCTTCTGACTGCACAGAGAAAGTCTCTTTTCCAACACAAGCATCACTACCTAGAGCCCAGTTCATCAGAGTAATGGAGACCCGCTCATATTTTTCTCCTTTGATCATCTCCATCTCATCCAACTTTATGACGACAACAAGCTTGCTACTCTCTTCAAGCCTTATATCATAGTATCTCACCATAAGTCTGAGGACATTCTCAATATCGAGCCAACAATTGTTCCTCTTGTTTAGAATAAACTTCTTTGCAGTTTCTGAGGATTTTTTGCTTCTCTTCTTGCTCTGGTCCAAATCATTCAGGTCAATGCATGCATCAATATGAATCATGTCACCCAACATTTCCTTAGCCATTGTATTTCTGTCTGATCTACATGCTCATATTCTCGTCAAATTAGGCAGGATAGACTTGCTAACACCCATATTTTTTATGGCTACTTTCAAGGTCTTGAACAAATCTAAATAAGCTCTCCTATCCAAAGTTATTGCACGATGTTTGAAGGTTTTCAGGGCAGCCGAGCAGAAGATTGTCCAGCACTTTGAAGACTCGGTAGCATGTGCACTCCACGTGAATAGGGTAACATGCATGCCCAAGGACATGAGGCTAGCCAAGTATATCAAGAAAGAAGATTGCTAAGTCTATTGTAAATAATTTTTGTAAATATAAATTTATGGTTTTGTCAAATTGATGTGTTAAATCATGCTTAATTAGGGTGTATTACTAAGTTCTGCATCTGGAATCGACAAACTTGGAGCAAAACTCAGTGTTTTTGGCCCCACCCCTCACAGAGTGCGCCCAGACCAAATCCGCCATTCTCGGATTTGCTCCTCGCGCACTGTATGAGTGGTCGAGCACTAATCTTTGCCAAAACTTCTCCAAATGTAGAAAGTAAGGGCACCAGTAGCCGACTCAGCTCATTCCTAGGATGGGTCCTATGATAGGCATATACTGGCCGAAGTGAAGTGGTATTCTCATTGAGCTTTGTAAAACATTGAGTACAAATGGATCCCTCACTAGGGATAGATAAATTTGAAAATATGAACTTTAAATGCTCCGAAACTAGACAATCATCGAGAGCATGATGAAACTGAAGAATACAACATAAAAGATGGTTTAATCCGCCACTTGGTCGATGCAAAGGTGAGAAGACCTGGTGACTGCTCCTCATCAGGAAGAAGAACCACGCCTTGTTAGGTTTGTAAGGAAACCCAAGCAAATAGTTGAAGCACGACCCCACGAACTATGGCAACCACAAAGCCTTAAACAATCCTGCAGAATCAAGGCGGAAAGAAAAATAACCCGCCAATGAGTTAGATGCCATAGGCAAGACGACTCGGAGGCTCCAGGGCCACGCCGAGAAAGAAACAACAGCCGACCAATCGGGAACCGTCCGCGGAATGACCATCGTGGGAAAAAACAACCGATTAGTGCTGCCTCGGAGGCTACAGCGCCACGCCGAGAAAAAACAATAAATATGATCTCGGAGGCAACAACGCCACGCCGAGAGAAAACATGAATAATAAATATGGACTCAGAGGCTACAAAGCCACACTGAGAGAAAACATGAATGAATAAATAAAATACTAGTGCCATGCTGAGAAAGAGTAAACCAATAAGTATGCCGCAGAGGCTACAAAACCACGCTGAGGAAATAAAGAATGCAAATTTAAAGGACATAGAAAAGGAAATAACGAACATGATCAAATGAAAAAACCATCAAGGGAGGGAGGGTGAGGGAAACTGATAGGATAGAGAAGAAGGAGAAATCTAGCTCAAGAGAACGCCGATGATAGAACAATGAAGAGAGGCTGAATAAATAGGAGTGACAAAGGGACGTCCCCATCCAAGGAATGTCGGTTCTATTGCTGTCGCAATAGAACCGTGGCATTTCTAGGATGGGTCCTATGATAGGCATATACTGGCCGATAGAAGAGGAACAAACTCAAAAAACTACGCAGCATGGAAACTGAAAATAAGAGAAGCTAAAGAGAAACATAGCATAAAGAAAGGAAGAAACGAGTCTACAAGGTCACTGGAAAAGAATGCATAGATAAGGCTGACTGCAATCAGAGTAAAACGAAGGAAGAGGAAACTAAGAAAAAATGGAGGAAAAAGGGGATAAAGAGAAGACAGAGACAAGGAACAATGAAGAAGCAGAAAGAGCAAGTAATCCCGGAATGCAAACAATGGAATGAATAAAAATGAAGGAGAACACGATGGAAGAAAGCTATGAGAGATGGAAACGGGAGCATAAGAAGGAAGAAGACAATGGAATAATGCAGTAAGAGATGAGGGAAGGAACTTATGGGACAACAGCAGACAGAGCCAGGAACACGATGTCATCATCAAAGTAATGATCTCAAATGACTAATGTCCAATAAATACTACACTAACAAAGATACTATAAAAGCAAACTATCCTAACTAGCAATAGAAAAAGAGCAAGAAGACAAAGAAACCAAAGAAGGAACCAATGTGACAAATATAGTAAGAATGTCACTAGAGTTTAACGAAACAATAAGCTAAAGAAAAATAAATTAAGGAAACAATGCAAACACAACCAAAATAGAGAAATGATATCAAATGGAGCTACCGAGATAATGAGGAGTGTATAGCAAATGGAGCGCACCAAACCCATAATGAAGCATGTAGAATCTTAGAAAAGCGATAGAAAATGTGGAATAAAGAAAGGGAGGAACGAGTCTACAAAGGTCACTGCAACAAAATAGAATGCACAAATGAAGCTGATGGGACACATGGAACAAGTGGAGTAAATTCACAATAGAGACAACAAAGGATCAATGCGAAAGACATAGAAACAAACACCCAAGTGACCCAAGGGACCCAATATAAAACACCTAGAAACAAACAAATCGACTGATAGACTGGAACAAATGGAGAAAAAAGGCACCAAGTACTTCAAAAAAGGGAAAATATGGAGAAAAGATGAGCAAAGGAGGGAAAAAAGCACATTTAGATAATGAAGCAATGTCAAATGGATAGATTAGAATAGCAAACATGTCCAGGGAATACATAATAACTGGAAGGATGATATCAAGAAAAGACACAGAACCTAGAGCAAAAAGGATAACTGTGATAAACCGGACTAAGCATAAAAAAATTTTAGCGCACTTGGCAAATGTGCACAACTCGCAGTTAGAAGCATAGAAAAGATATGCAAAAGACCTGAGTGAAACAACTAAAACAATGACATAAAAAGAACTAGAGGTACAACCCACGAGAATGGCACAAAGGGATCAATGAAGCAAAAGTCAATCTGAAGCAAAGGACTAAATGTGGCATGCAAAAGAACTTATGAAAGTATAAGGAAAAATGCCATAAGGACAATGGGTTAATGAAACAATGAACAAAAACTTACCAAGCAAAAAGACAAAACTAGAACCCATATGGCCAAAATTCGAATAGTTGCACAACTGGCACCGAGACGAGAAAGCTACTGGCGAAATGCTAGAGGTAACATCGGATACCATACAAAGGTACGATGATTGGAACAACAAAACCACGAACAATATACATGATATCATGTACAAAGCCTAAAGTACAACAAAAGCCATGTAGTACAAGCATCATCTATCTGATGCAGAGGACCAAAATATGCATTAAACAAACTGTGTTGAATGTTGAAGGCTAACGGGACAAAGAAGCAACATGGGATACAACACCATAAACCACGAAAGTTCTCCAAGGCCTGGTGGAGGTATCTTCAAAAGACGATAAAGATGATTAGGACAACAAAGTCCACGAACAAGATACAGAATATCCAGCATGGCACCAGTCTTCAAAAAGAAACCAATGAATAAGAAACAAATGCTAAGAATGAATCAATGCCCACACATTTCTAGCGAAGAAGAATGCATCAGATGAAACCCTAAAAAATGCCCATGGCACAACGAAACTATGAAGTACAAGCATGATCTACCCAATGCACATGACCAAAATAAGCCTCAAACATACTATGCAAACGTTGAAAGCCAAAAGAAGAATATAAATGAAACTCAGAATCGAGGATATGAAATTATCTAACATGAATGTCACCCACCAACTACATGTAGACCTTTACATACCAAGAATTCAACAAAAAAGAATGCATAGGATTCCAAACCTCAGTGAAACCTAATACCACAAATGAGGCAAAAGCACTCCCCGAGCACGTTTTTGGTTAACGACTCCAACTAAATGCACAACTCTGCAAAAATAAGAGAAGACGAAAGAACAGTCTCCTACGAGACCATGGTCCTCCTGAATCCATAGAACATGCGAGATGCGCAATCATCCAAGCCAGAAACGGCAAAACAACCAGTAAGATGTGTAGAGAGAGCAAGATCACACGAAAGAAGGGTGAACAAATTAAAACTGACCCAAGGTCATATAAAAAACAAGCAGTGCACTGTGGTCACACAAGAAGGTGCCAACCACAAGATCAATAGTAAACCAAAAAATAACCCTACAAAACACGATCAACTGTAACACTCCGGAAAAGTAGAATCAGAAAAAAGAGATTGTCAACAAAAAACAGAGAGTAAACAAGATGTCAAAAAGAAAAAAGGAAATAACCCCTAGCACGTGTCCGACAATTGGAAAAAACCCAAGAAACTATAGTGGTACCTCCAAAACAGAATGTAGGCATCAAAATGAAAATACTAGATAGCTAAACAAATGACAGCCGCCCAACACAGACTAATACGCTATGTGAAACACATTAGGAGCAGAGGGCAACAACTTGATGAGTCATAACCAATGGCAGTAAGAAACCCCTAGAATAAACTCAAAGACTCAGCGCAATGTCAATCAAAATACAAGACTAGCTCAGGGAGATCTATGAAAGACACGTACATAAGTAACATGAAAACGAACCACCTAGCTATGGAGCATTATACAACATAGCGAGCTAAACTAATAAAAATAAACAATGTTCAACAAACAAAAACTGTGAGTCTCGTACACGCCCAATGCAAATTTTGGCACTGACAGTGGTGACGAATGAAATGAGATAACAAAAAATATACCTAGATTGGGCTAAAAATCCACAAAACAAAGAAAAACCCAATGCAACCCAAGTTATGGGCATGCTAAGCAAAAGAAATCCAACAAATAAGGAATAAAATAACCAAATCTACATACCTCTAGACCCTGCAAAAAATGCGTCATCCAATGTTGATCTCTAATGTTGCGAAATCGGAAAGGAACCCAACAATGTCGATGACATAATGCCTGTCCTTGCGAAAATGAGTCGTTCATGTTGTACCTCTAATGTTGCCAAATCAAAATTGAGCCCAATATTGTCAACGACATCATAAGATAAGGCGTCGAAAAAACAAAATATAGCATACGTAACAAAGCACACCTCTACTAGAGCAAAGTCTAACCTTGGCAAAAATAAAACATAAATTATAACCATGACAACAATGACAGAAGTTATTGACTTCAAACGAGCAATATGAAATGTTCAACAAAAAGAAAAAAGGCGAGCATAACGGAATATGGGAGGTGCCACCATTGTTTCCATGGTCCGCAACAGAAAGGACTTTGCAAGGAGCATTGGCAAGAGAAACATGTGTGAATGAAATGAAAGAAAAAACCACCGAGAAAAAGGCTCAGGACACATGGGTCAATAAAGAAACAAATTTGTAAGGCGAAAATTAGACTAATCCCAAGACCACAAGCACAGAGTAGAAAGTTCAGAGCACATGGGTCAATAAAGAAACGAATTTGTAAGGCTGAAATGATAATCCCAAGACCACAAGCAGAACAATTAAGTCAGATGACAAACCATCATTAATCTAAGAGAAAGCCCAGTATGGTACCATTCAAAAGGATGGCGTGCACAAGACCATAAACAAATCAAAGAGAACCAGATAAACATGGGACACCAGGTGCTGGCATCCCATTACTAAGCTACAAAATAGAAAAGAGCAAACTGAATCGAGGCTGGTCGAAAGAATCGGCCGATTTCATGCAGCAAGGCCACGCCCAAATCCAGCGCATGCTTTTCAGATCAGGATGCCACCGCCATCAGGATGCCATCGCCATCTGGAGATCCAGTATTTCCCATCCACTATTGCAGATCCGACGCCAAAGCCCTCCAGAAATCCGCAGACCCGAGTAGCATGGCCAAACCTGGAGTTGCACGATGCCAAAAACAGAATCAAAAAATCTTATAGCTGGTCTACCTGCTGTAATTGAGACCTCTGTTCTCTGATAACTTTCCCATAGTTTAGATCGGACAGTTTTGAATCTGTTCAAATTGATGCAAGATTCGTTAGTACATCAAGATTTGTCTTGCGAGTGTCTTAGGTGAGATAAACCAGAACCGAAGAGCTAGAAATTATGGAAACGAAGATAAAAAAAGAGCTATCACTTGAAAACCATGCCGAGCCGAGACTATCTATCATGAACGATTGGAAAAAACCACAGATTGAGCAAACCCATTCACAAAAAACGACCCACACAAACCGATTCCCACCTAGGCAATCCCGTAAAAAAGAAAAAACAAATCAAAAGAAAAACCCTAAGAGATCGCTATGCCTTATCCACAGATAGATCTGATCCTTTCCCAAAAACGGACCCTAAGCTTCACAGAGATGCACACAAATCGATTCACACCTAATACTGGAAAAAAGAAAAACAGATCCAAAGAAAAACCATCATAGATCGCTATGCATCATAAAACTGGCCATCATGCCATGAGCAACAGAGCCAAGAGAAAACCCTTAAGCGATCCCCATGAATCATCAAACTAGCCATGATACCATGAGCAGCTGTTGCACCGTTCCATAGTGTACATGGCTAAAGCACGATTTCATTAATTGGAGAAAATAAGCCCATTTTGAGAATTTTAAGCACACCTAATTTGCTCTAGCACGAATACTTTCACCTACTTCTCGAGCACAAGAAACATGAGGTAATTAACATACACATATACATACAAATACACATATACATACACATACACATATACTCGTAGAAGCTCAATAATGGCCCTACATTGTACACCAATAATTCACATCAATAATTTAACTTCACTATAAAAACGGCTTGACGAGGGGGTAGAGGCCATTCATCTTCCATGGCTTCCTCGATGCCCCTTCGAGCACATCCGCTCTTTCAAGTGTTACTTGAGCTACAACGATCCGGGGCGAATCGCTTAGAAATGGCGTTAAGCTTGATCCATGGCTCTTATCTAAAGCCGATGGACACGCTAGTGCTTGCGGGAAGCTCACTCGTGTTAAAGTCCACATTTCATGGCTTCCTCCGGGGAGATCTATGATTTGAATGCCATCACGAGCTTTGATGTTGATGGCGAGTGAATCGCTAATAATGTAATAATGACATGGGTACCTAATAACTAAGTAAGGATGTAATAGCATTACGATTAAGGATGTAATATCACGTACCTTAACTGAGTATATTGTAACATGTTTTCAAACATACGCATACTAGTATGAAATAAGTATTATTCTTGTACGTATACAACAGTCTGATACACGTTCAATAATGGTGAACTCTACCCCAATAATTCACCTCAATCATTCCACTTCACTATAAAAGCTTCTCGATTGGGGCTACATTTCATTCATCCCCATGGATTTCGCCTTCTTCGATTCACCACATTGAGCCGATCAAGTGCTCAATGACCCACGCAGATCTTGTTGGTTGCCTTGGCGGGCATCTTCTTCTTGATCCCTACCGCGAAGAAAGCTTTAGGGCTTTGAGATTCATTGCCCCACGTCAATTCGTGTTATGATCCATCTGATTTAGCTTCCTGAGCGCATGAGCTATGAGATATCAGGGATCACTACTACAAATCCTGAAGATGAATGAATCACCTGTTTGGCATTGTATAGTGTAAGAGCTCTTGTGTTGAGATGAAAAACACAAAGCCTAATGAATAATAACTAGTCTATTGTAAGGTGCATGTCATGTATGATATAGTAATTATGTAAAAGAGCATTGCATACCTCAAGAGTTCTCATCCTCGTCGTTAGCTTCTTTAGCCACCAATTCTTACCTTGAGACCTCACACTCTTTGGGGATCATCTGGCGACAACGGCCTGGTCCCTACGGCCCAACCATAGTCTATCGTTTTCAAATGTTGGTAGCGTGGCGGGTCATTAGGATTCGGTCTCCAATTCTTGCTCCAGCAATCCCTATACTGCATTGCATATGAGGTACCCTTTCTTGCAAATGGCTCAAACCAAGAAACAAACACCTCTTCATAGTGAGGGAGATTAGGGTCCCTCTTGGGTCCTCTTCGCAAAGGCCATCCCCGTCGGGCGGTTATCATGTGGCCCGATCGGCAAGAGCATTCCTTTCTTCACATCTTGGTAGGGTCGAGAATATTTCAATAGGGTTCTTGGGTCTACCAGAGAAAGGCCCGACATAATGAGATGCACCAATGTGTTCATCCACCAATAAGTTGTCGGGTTCTTCTAATGCGGTTTGTATGCAGTCTTTGGGCGAAATCTGAATAGCAGTTCTACCTGGGCTGAGCGTCCCCAAGCACTCGCATAACAAGGTGGACCAGTAGTCAATAACTTCATTCATATATGTGTTAGACCATGAGTTATCGCCGGCTCTAGAAATAGCTGCCAAAGTGCATCATGTACTTGGCAATTGAAGCTCTCAAGGCACCTGTATATGTCAAGCTCGATATGGTTGCACGACCTTAGGTGACCCTCTAGGAATCATAGGTAAGCCTTGGGCATCCTCCTTCCACATTTTAATTCCCTTTTCAGGTAGCCACTCCCTATGCCCCGGCCTCATCTTGTAGAACATTAGTGGCCATCCATCATTCATGCGAGAACTTGAAGAGTAGAGGTTCCAAATGACCACATAAACGGTCCTTCTTATCGGGGATAAAACCTTTCACGAATTCTTTCGGTTGGGGAACCTCGGACACAAGGTAGGGCGTAGGGAGACTTTGAACTACATCGCACGAAGAGTTGCATAAGCTCGGAATAGTCAATGCATCGATCTTCTCAACAGAGTGGAGTAGTTTCCAAAGAGGGCATCTATGTCATCGTGGGTATGTCCAACCATCATGAATCCCAGTTGCTTTTGATCGAAGACACCTAACCGGACCAAATATGACAAGTAAGAGAAAAGATACACATTTCTTGTTTTGTCCTGAGCAATTGTCTAGCTGCAAGTAAAGCCTTCTAGGCAACTTCTTTGGTATCAGAGGGCCCTTGATAGGAGGCATAAAATCATTTCTAGTGCCATTCACCATTTTTGTCCTAAGGGCTTCCGTGTTCATGATTGCTCCACCCCAGCAGCTTCCTTGATGATCTGTATTTCTCAAATGACCCCAGTTGTCCTCAGATTGATTCTCTAGTGTTTTCAAGGTATGATTTAAAGATCCCACATGAAAATTCGAATCATCTGGCCAGAGGTCCAGCGAGAAGTGGCCCAAAGCACCTACACCATGCCCATGCATGAGAGCACCAGTAAGACTCACCTTCAACCGTTCACCCCTCCATACAGATTTTGCTAGCTTCTCCAGACGAGGAACCATCGTCTTATTCTGATCCATCTTATCATGTATAATGGTTAAGGCATTTTCAGGAGATCGATGAGACAAAGCTCTCCACGACCAGTAGAGACTCCTGCAGGAAAGTTGGGCTGTCATGTGAGATTTCCTTTCCACGGCGAGCTCTCTTCTTTCTCTCGGATCCCTAGTCTTGGCAAGTTTCTCCTTTATCACAATACAGGTATTACACTTAGAAAATGCTATCCTTTTGGCGATTGCTACCCTCAGAGTGGTTCTCCTTCCATGTTGACAAGAAGGACGATTGAGAAACATGTTTTCCTGTCATCTCGTGGACGGTTATATCTACCTCTTGATGTATGTCCTTTTTAGTCAAGATGGAAGGTAATCTCTTCACATTTTCTCTAGTTCCCCCACTCGTAACCTTTGAGCGGTGTGGCATAGTTTCAGCATTTTCATCTATGTACATAGATAGCACAGCACCTCCGGCCAGTGTATGAGACCTTGGCTTCATGGACCCGGAGTTTCCATGCTCCGCAATCCTGTGCCCTTCCATAAAAAGCTTCCTCCATTTGTAAAATGTAGAAACTGGGATACCGTATGCACTATGCCATGCCTTCACCTGAGACTTCCCTGTTGTTCAAGATTAGCTTTTTCACACATCCATTCTCGAACAAAGATCTAGCATGTTGTGCATAAAAAGTCGATGCGTTCGAGCTTTTCATGTTCCATAGAGAAGGTCCTCATGGCGGATACCTCCTTAAGCGTGAAATTAGCACAACATCTCTTCAAGCAAAGACATCGAGGACACAAGCGCAAGATAGCTTCAGGTGTGGTTTTCCTTTCACCTTTTTTTGGGGTCGAGCGTCCTCTCGCCTTCCTGTTCACCATGTGGTACTGTCTTTTTTTTGTTACTCCAGCCTCCGGCCTGATGGCGTAAGCTTCCTTCTCAACCTCAGTCTCCTTCACGGCCGTAACTAGGCTAGAAACTGGAATACTGTCAACGAGAACCAATGCTATTGGCCATCTCACCAAGTCATGCATCTGTGGCATTTCTGCACAAGCCTGACAGAGCATAGAAATCTTCTCGGGCATTGGCAACAAATTCATAACAGAAACCCCTATCCATGCTTCACCCAACTTCATGTCAGATACGGCATCGTTTGGATCTGCGAAAACGATGACACCTGTAGCATAAGCGGTTTGCGGCATTTTCGTCGCATTAACTCACATGTCTTTTCCACTAGTTTATCCCCCGCAAATCCCCCGCAATTCAATTGGTTCATTGTTTCCTTCACGGGAGTTTCTTTGGAACTTGCCAATTTATCCGTTTGATCGACCGGTGGTGTGCTAACATCGGGTCTTTGGAGTGATTTCATCATGAGCGCCGCTTTTGGACCAAAGAATGAAGCTACCAACGACCTCCTCTAGGTGGTTCAATTAAAAACCACGAAAGCGGCAAAGTGGTATCGCCCATCAAAGACAACGACTAGAGAAACTACTATCAATTAAATGCACGGGACGTTGTGGTGATTTTTGAAGTTATGCACTCGCCCTCGACCACCTTCTTCCCCAACGGTAGAAAGACCGTAGAGCTTCCATCCCGAATAAAGTCAACATCGCTTCCAACAACATCGCGATGGCGATCTTGGCTGGACCTCATTAGAAGAAAAAAATGCAAGTACTCAAAGACCCAAAGGGACGACATAATACCTCGGGAAGATCGCGAAGGCGATTCTCTTGAACACATGGGTATAAATGACGAAGCATAAGATACGGCGACAGTAGGGAGATCGCGGCGGCGATCCATCCGACCTCTATGGTGGACCTTCAATCCTTCAAATCTACCTAGAAACTTTGTCTAATCTAACTAACCATTTAAAACCACCTATCCACTAGACTTACCTAAAAAGATCGCAATCGCGATTAATTCGAAGTAATCTCGCGTCGCTATGTAATCGCTATGTCCTCGGGATGAACGCAAATCGCGATTCTTTTCATGCAGACATCCGAACAGGTCGAACTGAGCAAAAAATAGATGCTTGAGTAAGTCTCGCAAATCAAATGTCTATGTGAATATTAATTGCAGCTGTTATTTCCACAACGAAAATTGCCTGTCAGTTAATTAAAATGGAGATCTGTCGTGAATTGAACAGCTGGGAGCAAAACCATTAGCACTACCATTAGCAGAACCATTATGTTACCGTGATATTCCCTCACTATCAATTAGTCCGAGAAATAAACAATTCAATTGGGCCTTGCTAAACCAGATTATGAGATCCCCGAACAAAGATATACCAAGAAAGAGATGGTGCATATGTTGTTATGGTTGTGAGGGCACTATTATAACCTATACATAAACAACAAATCGAAAAATCTCTCCGAATTCGACAACTTCTAGCTGGATAGACAAGAAGGCATTAGGATTTTGTACCCTCAGAAGCTTAGAGTAGGCGAGCCTTCAAGATGAGCACTATAGCCCCGATGAGCGGTCGGCGCCTCCAAAAACCCAACGCGTTTGGGCGAAGAACGAGCGCCTTCAGAACACCCGCTTTCGATTACAAATCGAAAATCCACGCCTCTTCATCGAAGCTTGAAATTCAGGTTTAAAATTTGAAATCGGGTTGTCTCTTTCGGGCCTTCAACCGCGCTCAAGGCCGTATGCCTTAATTATGGTTCAGAGGGCCTTTATTACGCATACACTTTTTGAATTTGGAGGTGCACTTTATTACGCATACATTTTTGAATTTGAATTTGTGTGTCCATTAATACGGGCGGTTGCATTAATGGTGGGTATTTATGAATGCCGGCCGATTAATGGCTGCAATTTATGGCGTGTCGTCCCGCGACGTCGTCGGATTAAATTAATCCGGCTTCCCGATTCAGATATTTATTTCGCGATCCCTTGGACTTTCATTACGCCGGGCCGATTTCGACGAGCGCCTTCAGCGATTCCCGCCTTCGCCCCTCCTCCGCGCGCCTTCCACCACGGTCGAAATCAACCCGTTTTTTAAAGCTTCAAGGCCCGGCGATCCATGGCACCAAAAGCCCACCTCGGAGAAGGTTAGTTCCAACCCCCTCAGCTCAAGAAGATCGCGGGCGCGATTTCTTTCGATAGTGCATGTTCAATTAGACTCTTCACCTTTTCGTAATGTAGTCATTAGAAGGTCTGGAACTCAACAGGATCGCGGTCGCGATCCTGCTCAGTGGTCGGACGGATCGCGTCCGCGATCCTGCTGATTGCTCTGGTGAAAGCAGCGGCGCCGCGATCGTGTTGAGTGGTCAACAACATCAGCGGTCGGCGATCTTCTTTGACGACTCACCACTGCCGATCGCGATCTTCAATCAATCACTCATGAGGATCGCGGTCGCGATCGTCCTAAGCTCTCTTGAAGATCGCGACCGCGATCCTGCTGATGTTACGGAAGAACTTGTGCATTAGGGAATACTGACCCACTTCTTACTTGCAGCTCTGGATTTGTATCGCGGCCCAGACGTTGAACCCAATAAGATCATCACACCTTCAAATGAAAGAAAGTGGTGTATAGAAATTGCGTGCAATTCCACGACGAAAAAGGCGACCGCCGTAAAGACCCTCGCTTGTTCCTCAGATCGGCAAGAAAGCCGATGACATACAACAGTGGGAATTGCAATCGCTATGTGGGAAGGAACAAAAACAATGTCCAAGACGCCTATTATATGCGGCGTAGAGGACAATACTGCAATTTGTAGTTCATTGAGTATGTCCTTAAATGGACAAACTATGATCCCTCGCCATGGCGCCTAGCAAATTAAACAAGCCAGCTAATCGGAAAGAATGTTCACCAAAGGCGAAAGGATACGGCTAGGTACCGCAGTCCCCACGAATCTGCCTCGCCGGAATAACGGGCAATAGGGATATATTGTCCGGCTTCGACATGCGTAAAAGGTTTTGCGGTGATAAGAAACCACCTAGCATTGCACCGAAAGCTAAACGAGATGAGAAGATGCCTTACGTAATGGACACGAATTGGTTAAGGGCTCAGCGAAGAAAAAAAACATGTGAAGCCTCGTGAGTATCTATAGCAGAGGCCTCGGCCAACCCCCAGAAACCCTCCGTTGAGCTGTTTCACCGCCCAACCATCTGGCCGTTATAGATCCGCTCAACCTCGGCTATTTGTGCTCCCCTGCGGTGCTAAAGATTACGCCATCCCAAAGTTCGTAATCAAACTTCGGCAAACTCAATACTTCGATAGCGCAGAACCTTCTTCTTCCAACACCCCTTCCTTCACCAGTCTTTGCATCGCCCAAGAGGCTAGCATTTCCTATTGCTTCCGGCTGGCCGCCGGACCTCAAATTCAATCTCGAAGAAGAACGCAAATTGGCGAACAAACCGCGTAAGCTTGAACAATTCAAACGGTTCTACCCGCTTGGTGTGTGAAGCGGGTTTATGAAGGTTTCAATATTCGATTCGCGAACCAGCTCCGCTAACCTCACGATCGAATGCGTTCAAACGACCGTCGCGGACTCTCGTGAAGAGTTTCAAGGCGTATCCTACTGAGGTGCTCACACCGCCGATGTTGTCCCCTTCGACCCCATTACGGGTGATTGTTATTGTTCATGATTTACGGTTTGTGGTCATCTAACTTACAAGTGCACATTATTTCAGGAAAAAGATCACATGGAGTACAGAGGATGACTTGAAGGGCAAGAAATTTTGGATAATATCTGGTAACCACAGTATATGTGCAGCTCAACTGCTATGTTGTATTGTTGGAGAACGGGAACAGCAGATGGAGTTTGCTAAAGCCTACGCGAGGAGAAGAACAAGAGTGCTTAACGGAAACTTGACAGATAGAGAATATATTGAGTTGAGCATTCAGTGCAATGAAGTCATCGCTAACACTGTATATAGAGAGCCATTGTTAGAGAAGCTTCAACAGCTACGGCATCAACATAAAGCGTATGGTTGTCCTCCTCAAGGTCCCATTGGTACTGCCACCACCTCAGCATGGAAGGTATTTTTATTATCTTTGCTCAAAGACATCTGGCCGTCACATTTCCCTAACCATTTGTTTTGTAGGACTTCCACGAGATAGCTACCACAACGTTGAAGGTGAAGGAGCTAAAGGACGAGAAGCAATTTATTTTTATGGAGGAGCGGGTGTTCAGAAAGTTAATGGAAGTGGCCAACAGATGGGTCAACAAGAAGATTTGTGATGAGCATGGAGATTTTCCTGATAAGCCCTCGAAGGACTTCTTCAACAAAACCTGGTTAAGATACCTTCGAGGCATGTCTAATGCAGAGGCTTCTCAGCTTCTCGATGAGATTTTGGAAGGAAAGACATACGTTAAGGTGCAAAGCGGATATCATGGCGGGGTTTAATTGCCGCCAGGCGCCATTGATATTAGAAGCCCGACCTTCATGCGAAAGAGATTTTGTCATACGCGATCCACGGCGCCGAAAAGATTACACATTTTGGGAGGAGTTGTTTTCGACTTTCCCGATTTCACTGAACACCCGGATTCTCGGATATATCGATTCGGATCTGAGCACGCGGAAAGCAAATTACAATAAGGAGCATGTTGTGGGTAATTTGCCCGTTGCATTTCTAGAACCCATTAGATCGATTTTGAAACCTGAAGAGGCTATAAAGATCAAGGAGAAGAAAAATGTTGTGCATGCTGTAACAAAGGAAGGGATTCCCACCTCCACTCCGAGGTTCGAGAATGCAACTATGGTGTTCATAGACTTTAGAGGATTCTCTCGCATTGTGGACGGGTAAAGAAATATATGGAACTCTTCACAAGAATATCCAGCATGACAACTGCTAATATTTATCACCTTGTCATTCTAATGCGGTCTGCGAATTTGCCAGATTGCTTGTACAACCAAAAACAGATTCAAGGCGGGTCCCATATTTCTGTAGGTACATATGACGAGCCGGGATGGGTGAACAAGAAAAGGGTGAAGGAATATCAGTATTACATCACCCATATGTGCATTAACAGAAGCGACTCCAGGGTGAACGCGATAATGCCGGAGCTGGAGCTTCGTTTGACACAGGTGTGCGCTGCACCACAGAAGACGCCCTTGCCACCAATGCCTGTCAGTGGTGACGAAGATACTGATGAGAAAATGAAGAAGAAATGGCAGACATATTTCACGGGTAAACCCAGGTACAAGTTTGTCGGAATGGAAGGTGACCACGTGATGAAGTGCCAGATGAAGACATCATATGCCTACTACGGTTGACAAGCTCAGGCCGAAGGATGGTTGTGTTCTTGATTTCTTCTCGCCAGTAATCGCTCGTGGTTGCCCTTACTGCAGGGAAAGAAGAGTATTGCTTTCGAAAGCCAGGGTAAAGTGTGCCGATTTCTGAGGGCTTTCTTGGATAAGCTCGAAAAAATGGTCAGACAGGGCGCTGGGGAGACAGATGACGAGGATAAGGCAGAGCCTGAGAATGATCCTCATGCGATCAATTTAAACATTACCCAACGAACAGATATATCTAACATCGATTCAATCTTGGATCAAATGGATGAGAAAAGCTACGAGGAAAGAATGCAGGAAACGAAAAGACTTCTGGAGGCTACTGAGAAAGGTATTACTGCGCTGGAGCCCGTGTTTCAAAAATTAGAGGCTCTAAATGAAAAAATTGATGCCTACATGCCTTTTTTGACAGGCGGGTCGAATTTCGAATACGTAGGTATGGTCGAGGACCCTGCGGATCAAGAGGGTGAGCCATCAGGCACACAAGAGCATCAGGTTCCAGCAAAGAAAAAAACCAAACTCTTCCATGCACCCGATATCGAATGTGCTGAGCAGAGTGGCGCAGATGTCGAAGGGACCCCCATGGATACTGACACTGAAGGACCGGATCTACATGTCCAACTCCTTGCGCAGCCATGTCCAGAGAAATCCCGAGATAAAACAAAGCTACACCGAGATGGACACAGAAGATGTTTTCCAAAGGGGACAGGAACATGTAGGTAGGATAGCTGCTGAGCTCGGTGTTGTACCTGAGACAGTATCGGAAACCCAGATGGACTAATTTCTGCCCATATGGCAAAGAAATGTACATTGAAATGTTTGAGGAATACAAATTACAATGCTTTGAGTTTACTATTTCAGTTATTTTGTCTAAACATTCCTTCACACGACAACTCACAATGTTCGCCACCGCGATCCTCATTATCACTTTCAATTCTTTTTATCCATGTGAAGAGCTTAACGGAATTGTAATATTACATCCATCGGCTGCCTAGGCAGCTTCAAATCTTCGCCGTGGCGATCCTGCTGAGTGTTTTCACTCTTTCCTGTGGACCGCTCTTGCTCCCGAAGGAGCTTGGGATAGCCTTATACATGTCCAAATCGGATACGTCGCTGTTTGTGCCCAAAAAGCAGCGGAAAAAACGTCAACTTTTACTCCGCTGCAACCATTTGCGGTGTTTTATAGACACCCAAGAACCTATTTCATGCTAAACGAGAATTCCGAAATTCTCTAATTAATTAAATCGTGCTTGCTACCATGAGCAGCCGTTGCACCGTTCCATAGTGTAAAGCAACTGGTAACAAACCCCAGGTGATAGAGAAGAACTAGTAGGTAGGATAGGAAACTGATAGGATAGAGAAGAAGAAGAAATCTAGCTCAAGAGAACGCCGATGATAGAACAATGAAGAGAGGCTGAATAAATAGGAGTGACAAAGGGACGTCCCCATCCAAGGAATGTCGGTTCTATTGCGACATGGCATTGTGTTTAGTAGGATTTGATCCTTAGATTGTAGAAATTGGCCAACCCAAACTCAAATAGAGCCCCACCCCTCACAGAGTGCGCCCAGACCAAATCCGCCATTCTCGGATTTGCTCCTCGCGCACTGTGTGAGTGGTCGACCCCAAATCTATGCCAAAAGTTGTCCAAATGAAGAAAGTAAGGACACGATCCGACCTATCTCGACGAGATGAGTAGGATTTCACCCTTAGTTTGCATGTTTGGCATCATCCTAGACCCAAACAAGGCTCCACCCCTCACAGAGTGCGCCCAGACCAAATCCGCCATTCTCGGATTTGCTCCTCGCACTTGTGTGAGTGGTCACACCACAATTGTCCTAATTTGTCCTAACTTTGTCCAAATTAGATGAAATTTATTGCAATAGGATCCTTAGAATGTATTCTTCAATATAATTAGCCTGTGATTTGCATAGCAATACCTTAGAATCATAGGGATTCCCCAACTTTGAAATTTACCAAAATTAGGGTTTTGCCAATAAATAGACCATAACCCTCATTTGCATCCTACACCTTTGCTCCTCACTCCAAGCCAATTTTCCAGCTCCCTAAGGCGCTTCCCCATCTGTTTGATATCCCCAGCTGCTCTTATACCATGGCAACCTCTGCATTTAGGGGATGGTACAGCGCCACAGCCCATGTGGCCGAGGCCGACATCAACTCCGTCTTCGCCGTCTTCCAGAAGGAGGTTGATGTGGAAGCTACCATCAATGCCACCCCTTTCTACCAAGACATCATGTCTGAGTTCCATGCTAAGATAGGACCTTCTCTAGTAGAGCTCCCACCTTGCATAGGATACTTTGCTCCAAGCATGGCCCTCAAGACAGCCCTGCAAGACATCCCCAACATAGACAAGTACCTAGAAAACAAGGCTAGCCGCTTGCCTAACTATATATCCATAGCTATCAATAGGAGGAGATATTTTTCTTACACCGCAGCCGTAGCTATTTTTCTATCTCTTCGAGCCCAAACCCAGATAGGAGAACCATCTCTGCAGCCCTTAGACGTCGAACCTATGGCCATGGCAGCAGCTGAAGAAGAGCAGATGCGCCTTGCATACGAGGAGGCAGAGGAAGAAGAAGAGGAAGGACGCGACTCGGACACAGAAGACATCGACCTAGTACAAGAAAGGCAGCAAGCAGAGCAGTAGCTCCAAAGCTTCGAAGATGGGCTGAGAGCCACAAGAACAGCCCCCCCACTTGGGCAAGGAATAACAAGCTTGACCCCAGTGATTATCCAAGGAGAGGCATACTTAACCCTCCATGACATCAAAAACCTCCCAGAGTGCAGAGATAGGGGCTATAGAATAGACAAACTTCTGCACCTCCTATGGCAAGACCCAGACCTTGACGATTTCATCGACCGAGAAACACAAGACTTTCCTATTAGCATAAGGGAAGCTTGGGACATACACACCGGTGGGGCGCCAACGGATATAGAAGCCTACGGACATCAGATGGATGATGGCTGAACAGAGTTGCCCCCTAAGAGGAGTTCTTAGTAATTGAGGTGAGCGACGGAATCGAGAGGAAAATCAACGGCCCGCACTCCTACCTAGCACATCGGCAGACGGCACCAAAGATCGATCAAGGCGGTATCAACCCGGCGCCTTCCATGTACCGTGATTACAGAGAGATGGTGGAAGTAGTAGTTGATGAGTACTCTGGAATACACAGAGCAACACTCAGATCCGGCGAAGAGGCAGGGCATGACAAAGCCCTCAGGTTCTACCTCCCCTTGCTCATTGATGGAAGGATAGTGGTTATACACCGCCAATTCAGCCCACGGGGTGAAGAGAAGTCTTTATGCTCATTGCTCTCTCAGGATTCGGAAGTCATACTCGTATGGCCCCAAACATCGATCATGTCATCCTCGTCAAGAGAACCATAGCATTGAGCATCTTCGACTTCGCAGTCCCCTATAGACGACAGGGCAGATTAGCAATTACTGCAGCCTATACATCAGAGAGGAGGATCGAAGACTTGGTGACCGCACTTCAAGGAGGCACGACCACAAATATCCTGAGGAATCTAGGGCGAACAATCGGCACGGCCGAAGTGAAGAAATTTTTGGAGGACAACCCGGATTACTTGAAGAAATTCCAAGAATAGAATTAGAAATGTTTTCAATTTTCATGATTAATATCTTGAATGTATAAATAGCACTATATCCATGAATATAAAAGATGATCTTATGTTTTCTTGTCATATAATTTTTCCCCCACAATTGCATCATCAAACAACCAGTGCAACAACCGAAACAAAGAACTAATCATCAAAGTTCAATCTAATGTGGATGCAGCTAGAGCATCTAGGAATGTTGAGGAACAAGGACAACGTGAGCAAGAGCGTACTCCACCAAGGCGTTTCCAGCCACGAAATATGTACCAAGAGTTTGATGCACCAACACCAGAAGAGGAGCAATTCCAGATTAAAGACGGACATTCATGAGATAAGAGCATTGCTGGCAGGAGCAGCAATAGGAGGACAAGACCAGAATGTGCAACTGCTAGAAACCCCAGCCGGCCGAACAGTTCAGCCAAGGAAGAGAAGCCGGAGAAGGAGATCACCTAGCACGGGCTCCTCCGATTCTAGTTCAGACTCTGACTCCGGATTGGAAGAGCAGGAGGAGGAGAGACAAGACCACCGGGAGGGTCCAAACCATGATAGGGGCAGGACACAATCTGACTATCAGAAGAAGGTTGACTCGGCGCTCAGCAATGTATGGAAAGCAAGAAAGCTGGAGCAATTTTTAGGGGATAGCAGGTCCGGAATGGAAGCAGAAATATGGTTGGACGAGATGAGGGAGTATGGAAATGCCTATGGCATGAAGGACAAGGACAAAGGCAGAGTAGCTACAGCCAACCTGAAGGGAGCAGCCAGGATTTGGTGGAAAGGCCACTCCAAAGCACATGAACTATCAGGGACAGTTGCAGGTTCAAGAAGTTTGCTAAGGCATTCAAGTGTCATTATGTGCCAAGAGAACACAAGTGTCACATGATGCATCAGTTTTACAGGTTGCAGCAGGGCAATAAATCAGTTCAGAAATACACGGAAGAATTCATGAGACTAAGGCTCTATGTGTCGAAGTTGAGTGAAAGGCACGCAGTAGAGGGTTACATTGAAGGATCATTAGGGATTTTTTGAGATCATAAAAGGGCCTTCTAAGAACTGCTGACTAAACTATATGAACTACCAATCAGAAAACAGAACTGATAATCCAGTCAGCAAAACAGTTATAACTAACTCACAGGATCACATTTTCTAACATAAGTGTTGATAGAAAAGTCCAAATGAGCTCTTGTTTGGTGCAATAGATAGATCTCATTGAGATCTTTCCAACTTTGGGTGGCTTGCATATCTTTTAGCCCCGTAGGATAGTAAAAAATGGTAAAAACCATATTTTTTGGAGTTTTGACAATCATAAGTGGTTAAAATAGGTGAAAAGCATCTAAGGTTGGAAAGATCTTAACGAGATTTATCTATTGCACTAAACGAGAGCTCATTTGGACTTTTCTATCAATAGTTATGCTAGAAAATGTGATCCAGTGAGTTAGTTATAACAATTTTGCTGACTGGACCCGTCAGGCTCTTATTTCTGATTGGTAGTTCATTTATCTTCATTTGGCTTAGTTGGCATGTTTTGAAGGCCCTTTTTTAATCTAAAAAAAACCCTAATGTGAACGAGGAGATCCGGAAGCTAGTAAGAGCAATAAACCCTAGGACGGTGTCAGAAGCAGAGTTAAAAGCAGTCAGCTTGCAAGGAACGGGACCCCAAGAGAATGCACCAAGGCAGCAGTACTATCAGGATAAGGGAAAGGACACAGGAAGTTATAGCCCAAAAGCGGCAAGCCCAGCAGCTAACAGGCCTTAATACAATGCTAACTATGGGAAGAAAAGCAATGCAAACTTTGGCAAGCAAGATAAGAAACAGGTGACCTTCAAAGAGCAAGGAGGGGGTTCCAACTACTCCAAGGTAGTGAAACAGTTTTTGCAATCCATTCCCAAAGAGAAGAAGCAGGAGTGCATAGAAAACCAGCTGTGCTTTAGGTATTTCCAGCCAGGGCATAGGACAAACAACTGTCCCTTGGTGATGAACGCGACATTAGCAGAGATGGAATGGGAGACACCCACGGACGCTGACGAGGACGACGCCCCAGACTATATCCCGGGTGAGTGCCATATTTTTGCCGCCATTGACACTGAGAACGCCGAAAGTCAGTATCAAGTTGACAACCGAGAAAGCCCAAGCAAAATCTTTCATAGTCTTGATAGATACAGGGAGCACCCATAACTTTGCTTCGCCAAGGATGGTACAGATGTTGAAGCTGAAACCTTTGAAGTCCAAGCCTAGGCCAGTTGTCTTGGCTAGTGGAGCAGTCCGATACACAGCAGGGAAGAGGATCAACTTCAACGTAGACTTGCCAGGAATCAATGTAGCACTGGGAGCTGAAGTGATAAACATCGGCAAATATGATTTGATAATAGGCATGGAATATCTTGGATCAGCAGGAGCCGTCATTGATTGTGGGAAGCGAAAGGTGACCTTAACAATGCCAGAAGGCAAGATCATTGAGATAAGAGGTAAAGAAGTCACAACAATCATGCAATGCATGTCTAGTAAGAAATTACTTAAATGCATAAAGGAAGGAGCAAGTGGCCTATCTCCTTAAACTTGAGGTTGACGACCAAGAGACAGAAGAAGAGAAAGAGGCCAAAACATTGAGCAAGCTCCCGAAGCCTATAGCAAAGTTGGTGAAGGAATTCCATGACTTGTTTCCTGATGAGATCAAGCAACTTCCGCCCTACAGAGGAGTCGAGTGTGAAATAGCACTTGAGCCAGGGACTAAGCCAACAAACAAGGCGCCCTACAGAATGTCGACCCAAGACTTGACGGAATTGAAGAAGCAACTGCAAGAATTGCTAGACCTAGGGTTCATAAGACCTAGTGTCTCTCCTTTTAGAGCGCCTATACTTTTTGTGAAGAAGAAGGATGGAAGCCTTAGGATGTGCATTGACCATCATTAATTGAATAAGCACACCATCAGGAACAAGTATGCTTTGCCTAGATCAGATGATCTCATGGATCAATTACAGGGAGCGAAGGTCTTCTCTAAGATAGACTTGAGGTCAGGGTATCACCAGATAAGAATAAAAGAAGAGGACATCCATAAGTCTGCATTCAGGACAAGATATGGTCAATACGAGTTCACAGTGATGCCGTTTGGATTGTCTAATGCTCTAGCAACTTGCATGAGGCTCATGAACGATGTTTTCCGTGAATTCCTAGACTCTTTCATCATAGTTTTCTTTGATGATATTCTAGTTTACAGTAAGTCCCTAGAGGAGCATGCCCAGCACGGAAAGTCATAGGGCTCTCAAGAACAGCAAGAGGCAAGGATGCCCTGATGGTGGTGGTCGATAAGTTGTCAAAGATGGCACACTTTGTGCCGTGCAGGACAACAGATACAGCATTAGATATTGCCGTCCTATTTACTAAGGAGATTTTTAGACTCCACGGCATGCCGAGGGAGATAATCTCGGATAGGAACTCTAAATTCATGAGTGCTTTTTGGCAGGACCTATTTACCACCATTCAGACGAAGCTCTCCATGAGCACGGCATATCATCCGCAAACAGAAGGTCAGACGGAGCGAACCAATAGGATCATCGAAGATATGTTAAGAAGCTATGATAGGAACAAACAATCAGGCAAAAAAGCATCGTCGGCAAGCATAGAACAGTAAGGGAATTTTAGGTGGGAGACAGGGTGCGATTGAAGATCAAGTTGAAGCAGGCCAAGCTCCGCATCGACAATTGCAAGAAGCTTGCTCCAAGATGGGCTGGACCCTTCAGGATAACCAAAAGAGTAGGTACCCAATCCTACAAGTTGGACCTGCCAGCCTTGGAATGTTGAAGCATCAGGTAACAATAGCCCATTAACTTTTAGCCACATATTAAATCGTCATTCTATCTCACTTGTATGTTATTTCATTTCAGATTGTTCGAGAGAAGTTACTGAATAAGGCTAAGCAAAACATTGGTAAAATGCCAAATAATGTATTATATTTAGTATGTAAATATTGCCACCAATTCATATTCAAAAAAAATACAGGACGCGATTTCTTGCTCAAAACATAGAAGCCTTATGCAATTAAATTGAGAGATATGACTCATTTTTGCAAGTGGAAAAATAAACTTACCCATCAAATCAATATTGTTCATAAGATAATTTGAGATACAATTGTGCTTTCAACAAACACATATAAAACGTATATCCAACAATTCTATCTCGAAGATTCAAAAAGTATATCCAAATCAAAGTAAGTCCACCTTTATATCCCAAGCTTTATTTTCACAACATCCCAAATTGGAGTAGGTCCATCTTGCTATTCGTGGCAGATTCTTGATGGCTTATTCTTCTATCTTCTTCATTCCGTGCTTGTTATTCCAAAAATATTTTAGCTAGCTTCCTCCTTTATAAGCCTTTTGTAATTTTCATTGTTTGATAGTCTTTAGTCTTTTTTTGTTTGTCCTGTTTGATGTATCTAAAGTGCCCTCTATGATGAGTTCGCTCAATCATTTTAGGTGGCACTTTAGATTATTCAAATAGAAAAATCGAAAAGGGAGTAAGCCTAGAGTGTGGCCCTCTCGAATGGTGTCAACTCACCAGGCTTGTATTGTCCATGGCAAACAATATAGATTTCTCGGAATTCTTATTACTTCCTTTAGAAAGAGCGAGCTTTGCTCTCGCTCTCTTTTGGTGACTCTCTGTCTCGATGTAGCTTAGTTATTTTGCTAGGTTACATTACACAAAGAGGATCTAAATGGGAGGTGGAGCAAGACTCGTTCCTTCTAGAGGTAAAAGTTCTCTTATGCAAGTTGCTATGATGTCAGAAGTGAGAGCGTACACTAATTTCAAGCTAAAGTGGTGCCTGGGCTTTGTCCATCCATATAGCGGCTATTAGGCACCAAATCATGGAATATCCTAACTCCTGCTATTGATGGAGAACCTCGAGCAGCACTGTGACTTGAAATTAGAGGACGTGTCTCCTTCGGCATCATGGTAGATTATACAAGGACGAAGGTAAGAAGATTTTTGAGTATTCTATTTGTATTGTGGCCATTGATGATGGTTGCTTGTGATTCTGTGTCTGAAAGTTCATGAGATGATGGTGGAACTAATATAGATAGACAGATGCCATTGGTCTTAGTGGCCCAAGCATAGAAGGGTTCATCACTCATCATGTGGTTGATGAGTAAATGCACCGAGACTTCCCAATATTTCTTTCCTCGCCTCTTTAGGCAATGTAGCTTAGTTTACATTCTAAATTCCATTGTTCAAAGAGGCGTGAAAGCAAGATTTGGGAATGCGCGATGCTTTCACTCTGATATTTCTTGATGCAGCTGATGGCTCTTGCCATGTTATACGCCAATATGTATGAACAATATAGTTGATCATGGGCCTTGTGAACCTTCCTTTACCACTGCATCTTCTAGACTGATCCGTGATTGTTTCAGCCCTTCACATGCAAAGATTACCTTGGAGCAAGATTCTGTAGCACGCGAAGGGAGAAACCGTAATGGAAGTCAAAAGGGTGCAGTGGTTACAAAGGGAGGTTCTCAAGGCACTCAGGTCAAATGTTGAACCCGAATGTCACATGTGGATCATGTACCCTGTGAACCTTTCTTAACCAAAGTACATCATAATTATCAACAGTGGATTGTGTATCTTGTGAAACTTCATCTCCATCAAAATTGGCTCGACTGGTCCGTGGCCATTAGAGGAAATTTGAGATCTCATTTCATCCCCATAAGAATCCTCCAATGGAATGGCTACCCTCTATTAACTGCAATTAATGCAGCACCAACAACTTCATTGTTGTTGTTTTTCCCCCATAACTTTTGATCCACTTGTCAAAATGTTGCGGCGTTTGTTGCATTAGATGCGGAATGAAAAGATCCTTCCAATGATATATGGTTATGATGTATTTCAATATGGTCATATGCATTAACCTTAAAAAAATATGATTTTTTGCTTATTTCTTATATATTTATATCGTAAAAGATGTATGAATGGGTTATCACTAGATAGATCTTGTGAAGACAAACCCATTGCTACAAAAAGTTTTTGAATCGGAGTTCTGGATCAAAAGTTATAATGAAAAAATGATACTACAGAAGTTAGTTGCAACTGCATTAATTACAGGCTGCCACATAATACTGGAATGAGATATACTGGAGCTCTTCTCTTATTGGACAGTTTAAAAAGCTGACATGGCATTTTAAGCATCCCTTAATGGGACAAAATGTTATCTCATTTTTCCTCTAATGTATTTGGCTCCTTGGCATGCGTAGATTACTTCTCATCAGCAAGATTCTGTGGCATACAAAGGGGCAAGCAGCAACGAAAGTTGAGCCGGTTTTGATGGGGGGGAGTCTCTCAAGGCACTTAGGTCGACTGAGGTGATTGTGATGATCAGAAGAAAATTCATTCAAGGCACTTAATTAGGTCAATAGAATATAGTCATCGAACTTAGGGTAAATCTTAGAGTGCATCATAATCATCAACATGTATCTTGTAAAACCTCATCCCCATCAAAATCAGCTCGACTGGTCTGTGGCTGTTTGGTCCCTTGGCATGCGTAGATTACTTCTCATCAGCAAGATTCTTCCGCATGTGAAGGAGCAAGCAGCAACAGAAGTCGAGACGGTTTTGATGGGGGTAGGGTCAGGCACTTAGGTCGACTGAGGTGATGGTGATGGAGCTGGTTCAAAATGACATTGTTTTCCCATTCCCAACATACCCTGATCGAACTATTGTTTATTATCTCACAACTTTATCCACGCGTGGAATTGAATTGATATTCTCATTTAGTTCACTCAAATACTGCCCATTGAGTTGCACTTCATTGTGGCACACTATTTCAATAAACTATTATAGTATTTGAATTATTATGCTTTCATTACTCAGCATGCGAGCTTGAGAATCATTACATAGAATTGTAGTTTCGAAGGAGGCTTTGTGGATTTCAACTGTCATGGCCTTTTCATATAGGAAGGTTGAATTTCATGGTACAGAGAAGTTTGCTATCCTATTTGAGGTTATCTTTGCCAAAACTTATATCTAGCTCTCATTACTCATTGTAGGGTGCCTTTTCACTAAAGATTGGCAAATCATATTACTGGAGTTAGAGATTCATCTTAGTTTTGAATATAACGCAAATAAACTGCTAAAAATAGAAGTCAATTCAAGTCTTGATATGGCAACCCAATACTGGTCACAATAGAGAATGGTGCTTGCGTATGCAACTTTCTATGCATGATTTTGACTCTGCATGTTTCTGAGACTATTCCTTGCAGGTGTAGGTACCCCTAGCATGAAGGTTAGACATTGGCATTAGAGCAAGCATGAATTCGTGTTCACAAAGAATGGATTTGGCATTTAAGGTTGTTCGTTCAGCTAATCCATTGATACATGGATTCAAAACTATTTATTGTACATTATAAATTGTTTACTGCAAGTTTATATTTTACTATACAACAGAATCTACTATACAGATCTTGCATGCTTGGTGAACAGTTTATAGAAGCACATCAGTGAACTATACAAAGTCAAGATATACCAGAATTAAGAGCAGACCCCCGACCCGAACATCTTAATGTTTATGTACTCAACCATGAGTCCAACGTTAACCTTTTGACAGGCTGATGGCATGCGGAAACGTATTATTTCCACTGGTTTATAATATGCTACATATTTCTTTAAGCACTTCCTTTGTGCCTTTGGTTAGTATTCTGCAGGTTTTGTAGATTAATCATGTTTGCTGGTTCATTGCTCCTGGTATTCTGCCTTTTTATCTTCCAGGTTTGCATATATGCTCGTCTCCTGCCCATACCTGCAAATTTAAATGTAACATGATGTTATACTGTGTATCTTAACATAATCATTGTTGACAGATGCTATGGATTAGTTTTTAAACAGCGGACATCAGAACCAAACCTCGGAATCAAAACATGCATACTGCTATTGGATGTATATGTTAGGGTAGAAGCACAATATAGTGTATCAAAAAAGTCTTAATTCGAACTACTATAGTAGTTAGAAAAATAGTGGGAATGTCAGGTGGTATTTTGAATTTTCCGAAACTAACGGAGAGAGGGAGGGATCGGGACGAAATAGCAAGAATGGGAGGGAGGGAATTCTTTTTTTTGCCGACTCTTTCCGGGCTCAGATCATTCAACGTCCCACCTCGCCACGCCTAAAAAGCGGCATCAAGTTTTCTCCTCCATCTTTTCCCTCGGGTTGTTCTTAGGCATCATGCACGTTCTTGTTCTTTTTCTTGTTCTAAATCTTATTCTATTGCATTAGCCGTCTTCTCGGTCTTCACACTAATGCTCTTTGTTTTAATCACCATAAGGCATAAAATTTGAAGGCTGTTAATTCTCTAGTTAAATTTGAGAGAAGAGGACTCGACCTAATTCATATTCTTTATATTGAGTGCTCGAGATAACTTGAGTGACTTTATGATCTTCTTCTCTAAATTCTTACCATAACTATTAAGTATTTTTAGCATACCTCATGTAATTTGTGAACATGCTTTGTGTAAGTGAATAATGTAGGCTTGTTGACTTGTTGAATAATCTTTCTTTGAGTTCATCTTTTTAGGCGAGGAAAATATAGGATCAGAATAGCTCTTATGGACCAAAATCGTCTCTAGCCAATTGTTACAAAATATTTACATTTGATTCAAGCATTTCTTTAATTCTAGCCAATCTTTAAACTCTGTCTTAATATGTTTACGGATCTCATGGAAGAAGTACCAAACGATGCAATTCCAAATTTGAGCAAACAAAGGTTTGACCTTTAAGGAGTTATATAAATCAGGAGGATAAGAATGTTGATGAGAATGACATCACGAAAGATGTGGGGTCCAAAGGTAAAATGGTAAGTCTTGTTATAGGTTCAGATTATTGAAGGAAAACAAGAAGGAAGAGTTTCTATCATTGTATACAAAAATACATGATCGTAAGAAGGTTTTAGGAGGCGGTGCCTCAAGCATTGGCGATAGCATTTCTCTTACATTGCAATGGCCGCGGGAAATAAACTGGATGAGCTTCTACAAGCATGCAAAGTCAGCTGCAAAGAGTAGAGCACTTTCAAACAATGATTATGAGGATGGGCTGGAAAACGTTACAACAAATGTTATTCCTCAATTGACAATGTCTCCAATTGCGCCAGTGCTTGTTGATAAGCCCACTTCACAAATCTATGTTAGCTCTAATGTGACATGTAAGACCCAGGTGAATGATGCCAATTACGCAAAAAAAATACCAGGTACTATTTGATTGCTGTTTTTATTTTTTTATTTTTCTGCAGTACATTCTTAGCTAAATCTAAAATCGTTGTTGTATTCATAGTTAGAAGCATGTGCTTGTATATTTTGTAAGTCAAACCTGAACTTGCAGTTAACTCATAGATAAAAGCATGCATTTGTGAGTTGCAGCTACAAGCTTAAGCACATGTTCTAGTTAATGTTTACTACCATCTTAATCATTCCAGTCACAGTTGCAATTGCGGTGGAAGCTTACGATTGTTTGTTGTAGATGTGTCATGCCTTACTATTCTGATCTCGATCCTCGACCATGGTGCACCATTTTAGTAGTTGCAGATTCATACGGTCATAGTGAGAGAGTGTGTCATGCGATTCGCGACTTCCGACTTTGAAGCTTGTGTCCCATAGGTCAAAGTCACAACTTGCAGCTTGAAGCTTGTGTCCCATAGGTCGATTCGACTTCCGGCTTCGGAAGGCGTGTGTCATAGGTCAATCATCGACTTGCGACTTGAAGCTTCACATCCCATAGGTCAAAGTTTCTGACTTGCAACTTGTGTCTTATAGCTGCAAGTTAATGGCGATCAATTGTTTATCTAATTTATTCAATATTCTAATTTAGTGTCTCTTTGTGTTTTAGAGATGTCGAGGATATTGGAGGAATGGATTTCTATTGCAGAACATGATGTGAACAAGCTGACTATCGAACTGCAACTAAGTGACGAAAAGTGCAGTGTCGTCAAAGAAAATATTAAAGGTTTGGAAGCTAGGCAGGTTAGTGTGGCCAATGAGATTAAGAAGTACCAAGATTTGTGCACAAAGCTCTCAAGTCTGCAAAAGAAGGAGGGTGTTGAGGCGATGAATTGACTTGCAAGAAAGAGATCTTGAAGAATTGGGTGTAGCTTTGAAGCAAGCTCTCGATGACTTCTTGAATTTAGAGATTTCTAGAGATGTCGAGTTGGAGCAGCTAAACAAATTGAGGCCCTGCCTTATGAGGCTGTTGGCATCTCGATCCAACATGTGCAAACCTTTTGAGTTCGATCCTTGTTTGCCTACCCAAACACCGATCGTTGTTCATAGTATGAAGGAAGATTTGAGCATTAATTTGAATGAAGCATGCCCATTTTGTAACAAGGTCCTGACATTGGATGATATGCTCTTGCCAATCATTATTGTGGAGTGTAGACATGCATATCATGTGCATGTTGCGTAGTGCATTTCGTGTAGCATCTTCCCATGCCATTATTTTCTCGAATGAATTTTTCTAATGATTTTTTTTTTTTTTTTTTGCAGTTGCTCTACAATATGTTGTTATACCGATTGTGGATATAACATGTCAAAATCATGGCTGTCTTTTCTTGGATTAAAGGGGTGCCAGGAGTCCAACATTAGCATAACCCTAGATTCGCACGGTTGGTTGTATTCATTATTTTCAGCTCACACAAGATAACTTAATGAATGTTACTTGCATATGGAAACAGAGAAATCGAGAATGAAAGGTGTTAGCTCCACCCCGGCCTCCATATCATATCCCAAGGAACATAATCTTATGCCGAGACGTTTGAGCACTGCATTAACAACTGGGAAGGGTGCTATGGACATTATTTCTTACAAAGAGCAGAAGGACAATGATGGTAACAAATCTAAAAATGTTTTCTAATGTGCAGGATTTATTGCAGCTTCTAAAAAGCATGACCATGTATATGTTCTTCACATTTGCAAAACACAGATAGTCAAGGACAATCAGCAACTGGTTTGGAATTGCACGATAGTTGTACAACTCTGATGTCTTTTGAGCCAAACACTGCAATCTTGAGTCATCCAGGTAATTATATGTTCAAATGGACTAGCTTTTCAAATGTTGTTGCATAGCAATGATTTTTTATTTATGTACATCTAGATATTCAAGGCCACTCATCAAAGATAGGTACTGCTGTGGAAGCTGAAGGTAAAAACAAAGAGTTGATATTTCACGAAGAGAATGAGCCAAAGACGACAATGATATCACCAGGTAATGCATGTTTGGACAAACTAGGTTTCTGCAGGTTATCTGGGATTTCATACTTTTTCAACTGGACATTGAAGTCAGAGTTTAATTACCATGGAGATTAAGACTGTGGAGATCCAGAACAGAGCTTTAAGCCTTCGCAACCATGAAGATTACGAAACTATACTGATGGAATGCTGAAAATATGCTTACAACAGGTCTGTTTGAAATCTAGAAGATGCCAAGCGCACTAATATTGTGCCTTGGAATGCCAGAGGTTCTGTTAGCCTTGATATGCATTGGAATGATAGCTAACGATATTGGTCTTGCAGATTAATTTGTAGTTCCTATACATCATATAATCCATGGAAGGAGAACAAGCAGGAGTTTTAGTTCAGTGCACCTTCCTGTATCATTTGGATAGTTCAATCTCTCTCTAGAATAGCGCTTGAAGGAGATTTAATGATCTAGACATTGCCTATCAATAACAATTTCTGGTTGTTAGTAAAGTTAAGTTGTGACATGTTCAGTTTTTGTCAGCTTTTTATTTTCTATTGCATAGTTCAAATTTGGACATGCTTGCAGTTTATATTGAGCAATACGAGATCCGGGTCTCAGCTTACAGACTGGGAACTTTAGATAACTTGCAAATAGATTGGGTCTCAACTTGCAAGCAGACTAGGAGCTTTAGATAACTTGCAAGTAGACTGGGTCGGGTCAGATATATGTGCTATGATATAGTTCGCATAGTCACTTTGTTTCATTGGCAATACACCACATGAACTAGAAAGCCACTGACCATTCATATTTCTTTGAGCCTTCACATAGTGTAGAAAGATACACCGAGTAATTTTTTATTCATAGAGTTGTTTACCCACATTACCATCTTGGGTTGTTTTTGCAGGCTTCCTAGGTGAATAATTTGAACTGCCATTTGGTTTAACCACTCAAATCAAGAGTTGCATTTTGAAAATGTTATCAAACAATCATGAATCAAGTAGTCACTAAACTCATTATAACATCTCTTTTACCTTACTTGATCCATTCACAACTGCTAAACATGTTTTTCCCATATCTAATGTCTTGATGGTTATTTGTCATGTATTTCTATTCTTTTTTGGCACTTTAAAAGCATTGGCACCCTTCAATTTCAACGCAACAAATGACTAATACTTTACTAATCTTCTAGCATTCTTGACTTAAACGCAATAACCTTTTCAAGGCAATAATACATCCATGCCTTCTATTTATTTCTTTCTATCTTTCCAAATTTAGCCAGACATTGACCATGCTACTACGATGCCATGGCTTGATACATCCAAATCTAATGCCAATACCACTAATGAAACATAGAAGATATTATTGCGCCCACACACAAAATCTAAATCTTTTGAATTCTACGTCGAAAAAATCTATCCTTATACATTGCACTCACCAATATGACACCCTTTTTTTGTCGGATTGATTTTTGCCCTTCCAATAAAAACTACACAATATCCTAGACCAACACATTTGAGATACACAACTTGGAAATGTATGTTCAAGAACCCTACTCATCAACAAACTTGGAAATGTATGTTCAAGAACCTACTCATCAACATAATAAACTGTCGAGCGAGATAAAGTATTGCTGTCGTCGACAAGGATCTAAATTCGGTTCTGATAACGAAGGAGATGCAAAAGTAGACAAAACAAAGCATTTAGAAAAAACGTAGTTCTTTACTGGTCTGGTATGACACCAAAGTTTATTGCTAGAAATAAGTGACAGATCTATACTTTTTGCTTTCTTCAATTGTTCCATTTTGCAGACTCATAACATGCATACCATGTATCTGTATGAGACTTGAACAAGTTATTTACGTTTTATTATGGTTACTATCATTGCCTTACCTTGCATCGTTGTATTAGTAAGCATATTAGGCCAAATTTTGGAATTCGCTTGTAAGCATATATGAGATCAGGTGCTTCCATTCCTTTCGGGCCACATTTTGGAATTTCCCTATTGACATTTCCTTGGGTCAAATCTCTTACTTTTAAATACCTAGGAAAAGAATTTCGATTGAACTTGAAAACTTCAAAGCCCGGCAACGCCGGGCACCATAACTAGTTTACAATTAGACGCGCTATCCATTACAACCTGAAATATTCCCTTCGGTCCAAAACTCTCTATCACAGCCTTTGTTTTCTGAAACGCTCCTAAGGCATTTAACACTTGACATCTCGGCTATTATCCCACGCTTCCCGCTGCACAAATCTCACTTAGCTACTAACTCTGTCTGTAAGAAGGAAGAAGAGAAAGGTGGGGTTAGGGTGGGGTTAATCCTAGGAAGGACTAAGTGGGTAAACCATTACCTTAACCTGAGGCGAATCGTTAGTCACACAGGCAATAGGCACACAAATGTTAGTCACGCATAGAACATCTTCTTATAACTTACTGTGATTCAGGGATGATCAATCCCTCACCCGGGTTCACACATATATCGTTCCGGACACGACGATACGTTCACATACCAATAACCTGGTATGCACGTTGCTTTACCGCCCATCCCTTCGGCAACGCAAAGGGGCAGGTTCTTTCATACAGGTTCATTCTTTAATGTTTTATTATATTTGCAAACACAAACACAAAGAATCAATAATAAAATAAAACATGTAAGCTTTTTGACAAACTACTAAACAAAAGAAAAGATAACTCCAAACCAACAGAAACTCCAAAGATCCGTCTCTGGCTACCCACCAAAGGATCTTCTACGTGCAGTCTTTTTTTTTTTTTGAAGAACTGTGTCAGCAATATATTAAAAGAATGGTAATGTTACAAAGCAAGTGAGGAGGAAGGAGAACTGCCCCAAAGAGACAGTGATACCTCGACACTCCACAACAACTGCAACTCTACTGCTGTACAAACTGGCCATCACCATCTACCACACCCAAGAAGTCCCGCCAAATGGAAAACTTCCGCTCTACTAATCCCGGGAACACCAAAAAGCTTTGAAATAGCTTGTACCTGAGTCGAGGAATCAGAGAGGCTGCAGGCTGCTGAATCCCCTGAAAGATCCACAACCACCGCCGCTTCCAAATCAACCACACCAACCAAGCCACGCACAGATGCAAGGCTTGCTACCGTACGAGCAGTCTTATCTGACCACTGTCCACCTTTTCTGCGATATCTCTCTAACCGTAAGGAGTTACGAGAGGTGGCACCCCAATTCTGAAACTAGACTCCGAGGGCTTTCCAGAATACTTAAGATTGCTCCATTCTGATAATCGCTCGCCGAGATTTGACCCCTTTTTTTTAAATACTATATGCCTTTTCTAAAATTAGAACAATATCCTCTCCTTTTCAATAATAGAGAATATCTTTCTATTCTTACAAATTCTTATCTAATTTATCTCGTCTAATCATAGCTTCACTATTTTAGTTCAGGTATTACCTCTATTTTCCTCAGATACATACCGTACCTTAGTATAGACACCCATATTCAATTTGTTTCCCAACCGTTGCAATTCTTTTAAATATTCCTAACCTGAGGTTAAGAATGAAAATTATTTACTTATCCCTCAACCCCCTAAGTGTGTTACATTTTCTGAAAAATCCAATCTCATGTCACCTGATCAGTTTTAGTTTCCATGGTCTTCAAAAATACTTCGCCCCCTGGGTACACACGATCATGAAGTTTATAAGATGGTCCTTGTTTACATTGCTCCAACCATAAGTCACTAGTGAAGTCGGCCTGGCTTCAGTGACATGACACAACTTCATCTCTGCCCTCTCGACCATTTTCCCGTGTATTTCATCGACCATTTTGTTATTCGCATGCTTGTATGAAGGCAACCTGAATGCTAACCCCGCTTTGGCAACTTCTTGGAAGGCTTCTTTCATTGCTTTATGTTCTAAGACATGTGGAGATAATCGGGCATATAAAAATGCCTCTACGACCTTCAATTGTGTCTTCTTCAGTTGCTCTGATGTTAAACACTGGTCAACCCTCTGTTGCTTAGTCTGTCTTTCCACTATTTCAATTGTCTCTGCCATTCTTTTTCCGCCGGTGCTTAACCTTATTGACCCTAGTCCACCCTCTGGTTGGTACAGTGGCACTGCAGAAGGGGTAGTGTAATTGATCTCTTCTGTTTGGCATGGTTCTTGACTATCCCTTGGCTATGTTCTTTTGCTGGTGCTCTTTTTTTGAGACAACACCTCAATTGCATCTTGTCGTAGGTCGGCAGATGCAGCACAAGTTTGCATCCCAATTTTAGAGTCCCGTAAATTATGAGCTCGAATTCTTGTCGCAGATCCATTTATTGATTTGTACCCACAAAATACACATTGCCACTCATTCTGACCAAACTCCTTCACAAATCCCCACTCTGGACCTCTCCTTCGACCACCAAAATTTCGACATACACGTCTTCCATGTGCTGCTGCAACCCCCTTTGGCCCTGCTATGATCATGCGACGCCTCCGCACCCCTAGATGATGATGCATGACCCCTGGCGGCGCCTGATGTAGATGCATGACCAGCTGCCATTCCTGCTGCTAAAATTACTCTCTGTTCTGCTATTCGAAAGACTCCGTAATCGTTCGAACTAAAGGCCGACATGTATATATGCGAAGGCGCAAACTCACTACGCATATGTTACATTAACATTTCGTTCGAGTGTAAGGAGGGAAGGACAAGAACCTATAGGTCTCTAAGGAACAGGGTAGGAACCCAAGGTTGGAAAACTCTGGGAAGGAATAATCTCACTTCACATATTCTGGCGTCAGGCCCCGAACACAAAACCCACACCTCAAAGGCTGACCGTTTCCCAAGGAGTATGTTTACTCAACCTGGTAGTCAACGTTCGAGAGGTGAATTCTAAGGCTAAACACGTTTTTCTTATATATAGTAATACAACTGCTTAAAATAGACCAAACAGTGGCACAAAAACTTTTTTTCCCTTAACAAAATACCTTAAAATATGTTGCAAATTTTCGCGTAAGCGAAACTGTTTCGCTTACGCGAAAATAATTTACCATAAACGAAGTCAACAGTTTTGCTTCGCGAAGTTTGAACATTTTTGCGTAAGCAAAACTGCAGTTTCGCTTATGCGAAAGTTTTTGCACTTCGCGTAAGCGAAACTGCAGTTTCGCTTATGCGAAAATTTCTCGGTGCCGAAAATGTGTTTTGCTCAATTTTTGACGTATTATACTTCAAATTTCTGCCGTATCTTACGAATAATACATATTGCATATAAAACGTATACAGTATTGAACATATCCCTGGGTGCATGATAGATAATGAGTCTTTCTAGCCCGGGGGATTCACCATTGATCAGCGTATAACCCATGAGAGTTCAACGGAGGGGTGTTTTTTAGACCATTTGTGTACGTATACTTAGGGGTTAGGGGTGTTTTTAGGCACTGATTTGGAGCAATATCTATACACAGAGGGGTCAAATTGCCTTTTAAAATTGCATATACAAGGGAGATTTTTTGCTACCCTCCGAACGCAGATGCCATACCCCCCTTATGTATAAGTGCACCCCCTGGGCTTTCTAGCAGGATAATGTGCTAGACACGAGACATTTTTTTCTTTTGGTAATTTCAAGCATGTCATCCTCCTATATAATAAAATTATATTGTATGTCTGCTTTTTATCTCGCCCTAGATCGAATGGCTCCAATTTTGCCACATGGCATCATCTGCACCTTTAGTTTTGCATCCTCTGTTTTGAGGGTTAGAGCATATTCCGACAGCTATGTGAATGCTTTAGATATATTGTGCTGAGATTTCTTATTAATGTAGCTTTTAACACCTAGCTACGACTATGGCAATGTTGCATCCAGATTTAATGAATTTGAGCTATTGTATTTTTTTTTTTCATTTATTTATATGAGAATGAATATTGGGTTCCAATGCATTTCAAAACCCATTGGGTCAATCAAAGTTTTGAGTCCTCTCTAGCAACTTCTGACAGTCATTGCATGCAGGTTGATTTGGATATGCTCCCACCAAGTTCTACTTCTCTCTTGCTAGAAGGATCTGGTTCTACTCTCTTGCTAGAAGGATCTTCAGGAAAAAAAAAAGTTTGCAACTTCCTTTAAATGCCCTCCGAAGGTATTGACTATTGAAACAATTGTAAATTTAACTAAAACATGTCGAAATTTGCCACACCCAAGTCTTCAATACTTACAATGCATGTAGAGCACCACATGTTGCGCTTTCTTTTGGGTCCCATAGGCCAATAAATCTCCGTAGACGATAAAAACTCTATTCTATTCTATTCTACCTATTCTATTCTATTCATTTTTACACACGTACACATATAAAAGCCCTAAGCCCCTATAAATACCCTTTAATGTGTCTTCACACCTTTGACCAATTCCTTCTCATGGCATGGGCTCCAACTCTTTATTTGATTTTGGTATTTATTAGATACACCTACTTAAGGGCCCATGATTACCTAGCGATGGCTTTTGTGTATCAATAGAGAAGACTGAATTTGGCTTGTATATTTATTAGATACACCTAGTATTGACAATTGCTTTTGTATATTTATTGCATTTAGATCATTTTGCTAGGAAGGATGGAAGTCTCTTGATCATCATTTTACGTATTGTAAGAGAAAATGACATTTATGTCGAAGTGTTTGTCATAGATTCAAAATCACTTTATAGTGTTGTCTTTGCCATTTGGTCTAGTTGAACGATAAAATCTAATTCAATTTATTATTTGAGCATGACTACATCAGTGTGAACAAAAAGTCAAAGGTTGATTGGGAACAAGACTCCATGCATGATTTTAGATGGCATATTCTAATTGCATTTAGATTGGTGATTGTGAAGTCCCTGTATGAGAAAATCAAATTGGCCATCTTTGCATCATTCAATTGACAACACGTTGTGGATAGTATCTTGTAACAAAGTGCTTATTTACATTTTTAATAATTCGACCATAATATAAACAATTCTCTTTGGATTGTTTGCAAAAACTTGATTGTGAAAGTTCTTGATAAATCATGAAGCATTAATAACGTACCAACGTCCATGAAATATTTTCGTTTTCATACTTGGTCATGCTAATTGAGGAGCTCTTTGGTAAATATGTTCGGAAGACTCATAAATCGTTATTGATTAAATTGCATTAGGTATATCCTAGATCTGCAAAAACTTTTATAATCTTCTAAGATAAGTTTTGTCACACTATAGTATACATAATATTCCCTAGTGACCGGCAAAAAAATAACACGCTGCAAAATTTTCCTCTTGCTAATGGCAAGGTAGCATGCATGTAGGCATAATTACCCAAATGGGCAGGGCCGCCTATAGTACCGATCATAACTGCGTTGTTCAACATGGCATTACAGGAAGGCTCGTGGCTAGCCCGATGGAATGTGCAGGAGTACAGGTGCATACAAATACAAATAGAAGAGGATCGCCATAACTTGGGGCAGTACCTTCAGCAAGCTTTGGGATGTTAGTGCCCTTGAACAAGTCAAGACGTCGCATTACCATTACAAGATAAATCCCATGCTCCAGAGGGGCTCTCAATGTTATCTACATACCCATCTGCCCATGAAAAAGCGCAGACTTATAGCTTCACTTCACATAGGAGCACACTGCCTCAGAATTGAGACATGCTTGATGGATTGCAGAGGCGTGCTAAGCAGGCTTTGTCAATGCTGCCAATTGGGAGTCATTGAGGATGAGGGTGATACCCCCTTCAGAGCTAAACAATATATGACCACATCCTATATTATAATGTTATAGGGTGTGTCATGAACTACGCCCTAGATCCGACGACGAGAATGTCATCGATTCGCATAGCGAATCGCCATTCTTGCACGAGACGAGCATGCATGCATTGCATGCGTCGCATGCATGCATCGCATGCATTTCTAGGCCGTTCATCAGGTTGAGGGATCGCTACTTATTGCAGGGTTCTTCATCGACGTTTCATCGGCGCTTTCTCATCTCTCAGCAGTATCCATGGCTTCTATTCTTTGATCTCATGCGGAGGAGGGGCTTCTTCTTGCATGAGCTACGCTTTCTTGGCCATTCCTATCCTTTCTAACCTCTTCTATCTTTGCCCTTTTGTCCAGCCTAGGACAATCTTCAACCTTTTCTCCTCGGATCTAGTATTTGAAGTTCTCTGGTATCGGGATGTTGTTGTTCATGCGAGTCGCAGTGCAAGAATGTCATCGATTCGCGTAGCGAATCACCATTCTTGCACGAGATGAGCATGCATGATGTTGTTCATGCGAGTCGCAGTGCAAGAATTTAATTCCTAATGAACGACGGGGATTAACAAAAAAAAAAAAAAAATTGTTACCTAAGAAGCATGCAAATTTGAGCAGCGCAGAGAGGCCTGGCCATGGCGGATGCCGTAGCTGTAGGGAAGCTTTTTGCTTCTGGTAGCTACAGCACTGAGGAAAATGATACCGATTGGGAAGTATTTTGCGGCAGCATTGACGTGGAAACGACGATGGTGAAACTGTGCAAATGCAATGGTTAGGTAGGGCTAGACAAGGCAAAAGGTAGCAATTTCGGTGAGGTTCGTACCTTGCCAGATGCATGTACTCTGGTGGACAGAAACTCACCCTCGCAAATAAGACTCGGCTTTAGAAGGTGAGCTCTGGCACTTTTTCCTTGTTGGTGATCCATTCTCTTTATTAGATCTACGTGGTTTAATATCCTAGAATTCTATTGGAATGTTACTGTGGCGATTATTGGTGCAGGAAGCATGAATTAAGTTCTATTATTCTTCTGTTGAATTATGTTAGCATAAGGAAGTTGAGCTTCTTTAGTGTACCTATACATAATCAATCACAACCATATCCAAATTGCGAAGATAACAATTTTTTGTTGCCAGTCTTCAGGTATAGCAAGCTCAATGACCTGGGCAAGTGATTATTGATGTACATGCTCCTTGACAGTATATTTGGAAGACAGCCATGGTTGCAAGCAACGAGGGCCTTGGCTGGAATATGTTGTTAATATGTAGTTGTGATTGCATGCTAAGTAATAAGTAGACTTCAGCTTCTTGGTCTTTGTTTTAGGTTTTAGGTAATTATTATTTTTATCTAGTTTGGGCATGTTACACGGAGTTGGTCCAGTCCAGCTAGATGTTGCATGGATGTTAAGCATGACTTCAGTGCTGCCGTTGGGATCATATCTTCAGGAAGTGAAATACTTGCGTACCCAAATATGTCATCAGACATTACCTTGACATGTACCACCATGTATCATGATGCATATTTGTACAGTTTGTCAGCATTCTTATCATTATTAAGGTTCCCTCGAAAACACTTTTGGGCAGGGGTTTCTTAATTTTGATAGTAATATGTCTGTTGTGCTCCTTGAATGGGTCTCATAGACCTAGACCAATTGGTCTCCATGGACAATAAAAATCAAATCAACTCATTTCAATTCCTCTTTTTTCTAGCCCATATTATGTCCTAAGAAGTGGCAATTTTGTTTGAGGACCCAACCGGTTACTTTTTTTCCTTAACATGTTTTTTTTTCCAACTTTGCACAGTAGATTACAATGGTTTCTGGGAAATTCTCAACCCAAGTAGGTAGGTAGATAGATAGAAGAGAACCTTCTATAATGGACTCAATAATAAGATTTGGGTAATATTATTTTTACCCCTTGATAGAGGGTGAAATCACACCATGCCCGTCCAAAATTAATTACGTGGCATGAAAGGGCGGGGGAAAACACAAGAATTTTTTTTTCCGAACGAGCCTCATCACATTACAGCAATTACAGCATGCCTAAACGCAAATACGTCATCTCCACGCCATCCTCCACGCAATCAACCATGTAAATTGGCGGCAAAGGAGCTTCTGTGAACGCTTCTGTGAATAGAGATTTTGCTTCAGAGGTGTTCTTTCATCGTGTTTTATGCATTCAACGCAGGTAATTTCTTTCTCCTTGCAATTTATATGTTATAAGGTTTCTTATCTTCTTGCATCAGCCAAATCCCCAAATCCCCAAATCCAATTTAATTGATTAGACATCACTTCTAGATGGAGCAAGGCATCTGCAATACACATTCGCCAAATGAGATACAAGTTTCAGGATTATCAAAAGACACTGATGGAAGTAGTAGAGCTGAAGTAATTCTGAAAATGGTAAGGTTTTTTTTATTGTTGCTTCAAATGAAACAATTATGTGTTAATGATGATTCCTACCAATTGTATGTGAGGGCTATAGCTTGGTTGAGAGTAGTAATGACTCTTTTCTCAGCATTTGATTCATCCATTACTAGAGCAAACACTCCAAGGCGGTTTTGGATGTATGACAGAGGCATTGGATTGGATCAGGTGTTACTGCAGACCTATACTGATTTAGATTTCAAGAAGAGGTTGCGAATCTCTAAAGCAACATTCCAATACTTATGCCATGAATTAGGGCGCTAATGGTAAGACAAGATACCAAGTTTAGGGCAGCTATACCAGTTGAAACCAAAATTATGATAGCTTTGAGTAGGCTAGCTACCGGTGACACATTGCTAGGTATAGCAGATTCTTTTCGTGTTGGATTCGCAACTGCGCAACAAGCTACTATAGAGTTTGCTGCTTGTGTAAATTGGAAATTAAAAGAACTATATATTAAATGGCCTTCACCAAATCGGATGAAAACTTTAGCAGAGGCTTTTGAGCGTGTCCATGGTATTCCTTATGTTATTGGAGCAGTCGATGGAAGTCACATTCCAATAATAGCACCACAGGAATCTCCACAAGATTACTATAACAGAAAGGGTTTTCATTCCTTGTTGCTTCAGCTCATAGTGTCAAGAGAGTGTCTTATATGGGATTTTGATATTGAATGGCCTACAAGTATCCATGACTGGACGTTATTCCAGCGTTCATCTGCAGGGCAACGTATCATGAACGGCTACATAGCACCTTACTGCCTTGTTGATGATGCAGCATATCCACCACGCCATTACATGTTGAGTCCTTTTAAAGGACATAAGGACGGATTGAGCCGAGAAGAATATTATTGGAATTATGTGCAATCTAGCACAAGAATGCCAGTAGAGCAGGCTTTTGGACGTCTGAAAGCCAGGTTCAGGATACTATTGAAGAGGAATGACATGCACTTAGAAAATACAGTTCATATTGTATCAGCATGTCTTGTGTTACATAATATTTGCATTATTCATGGTGATGGGTTTGAAGAGAACTGGGCAAAAGAAGCAAGACACGAGCTAGAAGCATCTGTTGCGCATGAAAAGGTGTTGGCTGCAGGTACAAAGAGACGGAGAAACAGACATGGAGATGTCACTAATCAACATTTGGAGGCAATGAGGTATTGCCAATATGGAATCTACAAGTTACATGGGACATTATTGACCACAGATGAAGCTCTTGCAAGAACAATGGATAGTGAAAGCGATGTATCTTATAGCTCGCAGTCTCATACTGTCGTTGGTGGTGATGCCACAAGGAGAAACGCGATAGCAAAAGTTTTATTTGAAAACAAAAGCGACGAACTCATTGAAAAGCATAGCCTGTTTGAATTCCAGGAGCCTGATACATCAGAAGAAGAATGAAAATTAAACTGTTTATTCTATTTTATCTCTTGCTGGAATGAGGAAATAATTCATTTGGAAAGTTAATTTCTTAAGTTGTAGCGCTGGTTAGTGCAATTTGCTCTATTACAGTTGTATTTTATAGCACTTGGTAGTGCAGTTAATTCCAATTCCATGTTTTAACTTTGTTGGCCACTTTCATTCAAGATACGTAAGATATATCTAATTATCTGAAATGTTTTATTGTCTGCATACTTTTGAATGTATCTGCAATTGAGTAAGAACTGAACTAGTATTTAATTTATGGTACTGGATGAGGTGTGAACTACTGGATAAAGATAATATATGCTGGGATGGATGGTTATATAATTTGGTCTGGGTTACCAAAGTACAGATATATATTCACACTCGGTTGTTTTTTATTGAGGAATAACAGATAGATGGTGCATCTAGCAGAGTGTATTTCATGGAAAAGTAGGTTCTTGCATATGTCAAAAATGGCATGAAGCAACAACGAGCATGTGTGAAGCACGAAGAAGCAAAATGGTTGATTTGATTGGTGCAGAAAGGTACAAGGTACAGACTTGAATGCATTCTTGTAAAGCGCTCAAACGCGCTCGGAGCGCAGTAAATATCGGACGCTGACATGTTATCCCATGGGCTCAAACGCGCTCGGAGCGCAGTAAATATCGGACGCTGACATGTTATACCCATGGGCATATCCGTGGTATATCCGTGTGTTTGACATGTTACAGCCACGCCAAAAAAAAGTTACACGGTGTGGACTTAGCGGATTTTTTGCCATTTAAGGCTGGGTATAACATGTCAGCGTCCAACATTTACCGCGATGGCGCTCGGCTCAAACATGAATAATGGGCAATGGATTACGAACATGTCAATGGAACATTAATGGGCATTTATGATTAATGGGCATTTATGATCAATGGCATTTATGATGGCTTCCATTACAAAAGTCTATGGCACATTAATAATGATAGGGATATTGGCATGCTAGAGAAATGCACTGGAAGTGGGTCCACTGAATACACATTTAAAAGTTATGACAGGAGTTCAGAATTCTTGCTTTTACTTTAGCATTGGGACTTGCATGGCATTTAAGATTGTCACAAATTACTACCTTGCTGCATTTCTTAAGTTCAAGTCAAATGGCAATGATTATCAAGGTCTTCATCCAAACTATCTTTCAATGGTAGAACCATTTTCAGCGAATGCATTTTTGACCTAAAAGCATCAGCCAAAGATTTGTACATAAGATTGTGTCAGCTCTCAAATAATCTTCGGTTTTGCAAGTGGGCAAGTAGGGGAGAACTACTACAGATTTTGCAGGATCATTGGCTTATAGGTTCTGCATTCTCATGCCAATAAGATTAGAGCCAACCAGTTATCTAAAAGTATCACCCTCTTAAAGTATAAATGTTTGCCTTGAATTGCAAAATGCATATTTAGAAGATACTTACAGTAGGACTTGCTATTGACATGCTGGTGAATCATATGGCAGAAATATAAGGCACGGGAATATGCAGGTAATCACCCACTTTGAAGTGAGTTTGGAAGCAAGAACTGTGCATGTCTTGGGAAGGCTGCAAGTGCAAATTACGCTAAGAATACCGCGTAATTCTTCTTCTGCAATCATTGCCCAGATTTCTTCTTCGCTACTGATTTACAGGATAGCTGTTATCGTGCATTTTCTTATTCCTTGCAGATATGATCTTTATTGGCTTTGGAAGTTGATGCATTTGCTATAATTGAATAAGCTTAACTACCTCACAATATTGCCAGTATACTTGTTCTGAGTTTTGTTGAATTTTGCAGCAAATCAGTACTCCGGTGGGAAATCATCCATGTACAAATTATGTGGGCCAGGTTGTTTTATTTGGGTAATAAAGCAGCACAAATGTGGACATAGACTATACTCTGTACAAGTTTGAGAATCATGAATAAACAACTCACCTTAAGATTACATGGCATTTGAGATTGTCACAGACTACCACTGCAATATCACAGTTAGGATTATAGTAGACTTTAAAACAACCAGTAGTTTCTTTTTCATGTTTGGTATTGCTCATCATCATTCACTATACCTGCATTTTGGTAACAAAGATCCAATTAATTTTACTGTTGCTGCGCATCAAATAATTTGAACAGAAAAATGAGGCATATGCTATGTAAATCATAAACCATAAGTCTTGAACCATAAATCACAATGTAAATGCTAAATGTAAATAGAATGTGGATGGGCATGGCTTTGGGTAGTTCCTCCAGCATACTGCGAACTGTGGAACATCTAAAAGAAAATACACAGATTCTAATCTCAAGAACAATAGCAAGAACTGTCATTTCATGAATAATTTGTCTTACAGCAGAAATAAAATCATTTCATCTTTTCAATAAAAGCAGCAAAGTTCCTTTGCATTTCCTCCATGATGTGTAGCTTTCGACCTTCATTTTCTTCATGGCGCTGTAGTGATTTAGAGAGCTCTTCGCCAGTGGCCAAGACTTTTTCCATCAAGGACAATGCAGTTGCTTTGGCTTTCTTTTTTGCAGCTCGGGTACTTCTTTCTTTATTTCCTTTTTGATAGGCTCTTCTTCTTCATCGTCACATTTATCGTCCACTTCGATCGCCCCCGCATGAACATGCTTATTTACGTTTGCTCTCTCTCCAAAATAGCTATCAAGCAAATTGTAATGAGGGCAAGTTTGCCTTCTATCATTCCAGCTGATATCTTTCTGATACTGCTTAAAAACATACTGAAATTTTTTTCGACATGCTTTGGAATCCTTCTTGAAATCAGGACATGCAGCTACTACTCTTGTACGCACCTTCTTCCATAAATCCACACCCTGTTTAGGAGGAGCAGAGAATTCTGCTATCATGTCACCTCGTGCATGGAGCAAAGCAATGACATGATGCTCTGGCCATGTTCTTGGAGCAGCATCTTCATCTTGATCTGAATCAATTGTAGGATCTGCTTGCCTTTTTATCTTACTGCATTCTTTATCACCTTTTGGACGCCCCCTCTTCTTTTGATTGGCATTGATCTGAGTTGAAGCAAGTTGTGTTGTTTGCACAACTGGAAATGGGGATGGTGGAACAATAGTATTTGAGGCTTGATGAATGAAATGTGGAGCAGGGTATTTGGTACTGGATTGATGAAAGGTAGAATCATTTGGCTAGGGAATACATAATTTATGGGTGAGCGAGTTGCTACGACCTGTTTCTTTGCCGGAATTGAAAAGGAGGACATGTTGAAGGTATCAGATGGGTTGAGTTCTGTGAGAACTCAAGCACTTGAATATCGCTTTCTTGTGTGCACGGTACAAACTCCTGTTGGCTCATCTCCATCTACATGCACATAGAACATCAAACAAAATGATAGTGAGAATAGATTACTCATGAAAGTTGGAGGAAGGTAGACGAGCATGCAAGGAGGGAGGAATCATGTCAATGAATGAGATGAGTGATGTAGTGTAAATATAAAACTACATACAAAGAGAGAGGAATTACGAACATATAGACAAGCATTTTGATTTATTACACAAAATCTCATAAACAGACTTGCCTCATTGAAAGAATTCAGAGAATGAAAGAATTTTAATGATCAGAGCATACCTTTGGCAGAAGTAAATGCTGGAATTCACAATCTTGGAGATTATACGGCACCGAAGCAATTGCACTAGTTTATAATCTTTCGTGGTGCCAAATTTCTCCCTCTGGCGCAAAATCATCCACCGCAAGAAGTGTTCCACGGTGGTTGCTAGAAGCTGACATGGAGGATCGCCTCAACTTCGGCAGCCAATATCCCCCGTCCACAACTTCGGCACTGCCAAACTGATGATTAGGACTTAGGCGGCCGTAGTGTGATTCGTTGTGTGTTTTAGCCTCCATCGTGGCATTCAACTATTTGGCCTTAAAGTTTAAGAATTTTCGGACGGGCGTGGTGACGCCCCAGCAAACGGGTCATTTACTAACAAACAGTATAAGATCACGATTGAATTGGATTAAAACTGACGAAGGAGATCATCTCGATGCCACAGTAGATTTACCAGTTCATTTGCCGTGTAGCTTAAATAGGAATTGCCCAACCTGATAAGTTATTTCATTCAATACTCTTCTTCATTGTTGAGTTCCTGCTGGGGCTGCCGATCCTGGATGGCTACTTCATCAAATTCAGAGGGAGCAGAGCGCTTGTGGGAAATGGGTGGGCACTGCAGCAGGAAGGGGGTAGGGGACGACGGTGCAAAAGCATTGGCGAAGTACTGCGCAGATAAGCAATGCATAATGGAAAGCCTGGAGATGGGGCGAAACGGGATCGGGGACGAAGGTGTGATGGGGCTGGCAGAAGCCCTCAAAAGTGGGCAATATCAATTGAAAAGCTTGGACCTGTGGGGCAACAATATTGGAGACAAAGGTGCCCATAGCATTGCAAAAGCCCTGCTCAGTCATCGATGCAAACTCAAGCGCCTTTACCTCGAGTGCAACCAAATTGGAGATAAAGGCGCCCTCCAGCTTGCAGACGCCCTCAAGCATGAACTCTGCAACTTGGAGATCCTTGAGCTCCATTTCAATCCTATCAAAAAAGCAGGACAGCAAGCATTGTTGAATGCCCTCAACCTCAATTTCAACGTGAAGCAGCTCAGCTTTGGCTGGCACCCCAGCTTGTCTGCCGAAGCAGCCAATCTATTGGATCGCAATAGAATCTTCTCTCGAAAAGATCTTCCCGAGCAGGACATGGTGTCTCCGAACATAGCCAAGCTTTTCATCTGTGGAGACCCTGGCGTTGGCAAGACAACCATAGCAAGAATCCTAGCAGATCTCACTCCGCGGGTGCGTCTTAACCCCACAGGCATGGATTTATGTGGTGTGCAGTTTGGAGATCGGGAATTAAAAATTTGTGATTTCGCAGGGCAGAAAGAATTCCATGCATTCCACCATTTCTTTCTCCAAGGTGCACATAAGGATCTCTTCTTAGTTGTATGCCGAGCTCCGTCGTCCAATTCCAGACATACGCAGTTCAGATCGGCACTGAAGTACTGGCTTCGATTCATTGCCTCCCATCGTTCCCCTTCTTCCTCTACAAAACCAAGGGTCTTAATAGCTGTAAACTACTTTCCTGATTCTAGGCAGTATCCCAAAAATTTGAATAATGATGCTTGTGATCTAGTTCAGCGTTGTCTAACAGCTTATTCCGAATCTCTTGATTTTGGACGAGATCACAAGCGTTCTGTTTCTGGATTAACAGCCATAAATCCTGTGGAGATGAAGCCTTTAAAGCTTGAGCTGCAAAGAGCTTTGGAAATCCTTCTCATACAGAGGCCCCAAATTCCTCGGATATGCCAATTGATAACCAATGAGGTGAAACAAGTCTACAGACCTTCTATCTGGTCTAGCCAAAATAATTCTCCCCGACTTGTTCCACTTCGAGAATATGCCTGTCTCCTTAATAATTTGATAATCACACATAGTATTTCAGCAGAGCTATTGAGAAACGCATTGGAGCATTTATTTGACATGGCAGAACTCGTCTACTTCAACGAGGCAAAGGAGTTTGTGATTTTAGACGTGCAATGGTTTGCCCGTGAAGTGATTGGAGTTTTTGTCAAGCCTGAAGCATCACAAGAACAGAAGAATTCTTTTGAATTATCAGAGGTAAGAGGAGAACTTAGAAAAGTTTGTGATGATAAATACCTTGATCCAGTCATGAGTTGTTTGGAGAAATTAGGTGTGCTTTACAAACTCCAAGCAGAAAGTTTGATAGTGCCTACATTTTTAACACAAAAACTAGAAAAATGGCCAGAAGATAAAAGCACAAGAGTTTTCTACATTGGGCGCAGGTATAAGTGCACCAAGTCCAACAGACGGCACACGTTATTTCCTTCAGATATATTTATTATGTTGCAAACCCAGGTAAAGCAGTTCTATTCTAACACATATCATGTTGGAGATGGTTGGGTAAGCTTCATTACTGCAGGTATTACATTCATCATTAAAATAGGGGGCAGGAATGACCTCTGGACCGACCGTCAGTGGATTGATGTCATGTTAAGAGCATCTTCAGACAGCAGGGAGAATCCAAAACTAGAAGATGAGTTCTTAAATGTTAAAAAAAGGATTTTCAGCATTTCTTGTGCTCCTTTAGATGAATATGCAATATGTCCAGAATGTGTTGAAAAACTGGCAACATATCATGATTATGTTGCATTGCTTGATAAAATCAAGCTAAAAGCTCGAGAAGAAGGGCCATCCTCTTCACAGACCTGGCTCCAACACAGTGCAACATTTGTTTTAGAGCTTCTGTTATTAGGAGAATGGAAAGACATGATAAAACAACAAATGGAAAAGTTGAATGACGTAGAGGATGAGATTAAACTGCTTGCAAGGAAAGAGGAATTGAAGGAGATGGGGCAGACAGAAACGGTTGTGCATGCGAGCATGAAAACCTTAATCGATGTTGATTTGCATGATAAAGTTAACAGAGCCCTGTGTTTGCTGAATGAAATCAAATGTGGGCAGCAGGAGCTATTGAATGGGCAACAAGAAATTTTGAGGAGGTTAGACAAAATCCACAACCTTCTGCAAGAAAAGGCGGAGAAGTTACTGCAAAATCTAGCTATTCTTATGGAAAACTCAACAATCACCTTACCCTGCTTACCATATTTCACTGATAGTAGCGGCTTCATCCCGGAGCTTATTGGAAGGAGGTATGAGTTGCATCTGTTATGTGAATCAAAGATTGGGGGTCATCATATAATTCCAGATCAGAAGGGGATTAATGTCACAGTTCCGGCTGAGTGGATAGTGCAATATTCTAAGATGTTAGTACCTGCGCTCACATATCTTAGTGCAATCGCTAGGATTGCCGCGATAGTGAGCATTCCCTTTGGCGGGATTCCCATGTTCATACCGGGTTTGGTGAATACGGCAAGCTTAACTATCCAAAGCATTGTTAAGAATGTGATAGACACCCCATCACCATGTGACGCGTTCGGGAAGATCAGAAGTGACGCTGAGCTTCGAGAGTTTTTCAGTTCGATCATGGATCAAGGTCAGCTAGACATGGAAAATCACTTTGGACTTTCCCGTGTAGAGTATCAAGGAAAAATAGCTTGGGTATGTGCTCAACATGCACAACAATACATAGAGCGAGGAGGAAAGGTTCTGTCTAATAATAATCTCCATTTTTAGTTGTATGGCGTACAAAAGTCTTTGAGTGTAACCATCGCACCAAGAGCATCACCCTTGTACTTTGCGATTATGTGGTTCATTTATAATCACAGTATATGTGCTTCATTTGTAGCCACAGTCAATAAATTTAAAATATCAGATTATCCAAAAGCACATACACGTGTGAGCAATTACCTCTTCCGGCGAGTTTTCTTCTTCTGCAGAGTCTCTGTTGTCCTTCTGGCTAGGCTATGGAAACAAAGATTCATGACATCCTTTTTAAACACCGCAGCACTGTAGCTATACAACATAGATTCATACCATGCCTTCGTAAACAGCACAGGGTAGTAGATTGCCTTCCTAACGAAGCAACCACAAGGAGCCCAAAAATGAACTATTACATTAAACTAGTATCAAACTGCCTAAAAACATGGTATATGTGGGTTTTTATGCACGAATTTATTTGATAAAAAAAAACCACATATCATAGTGGTTTGCTAAGACTATAATGATTTATGACATGGTTATCCATGTTAGTTATTGGAACTATAATGGATTCTTAAAGCTAGCTAAGGTTTATGAAATAGTTTCATGCATACAATAGTGGTTTATTAAAACTAGTAATAGTTTGTTAAAAGTATCTTGAATATATCGTGCCTTGGATGCTAGTTTTATTATACCCAATATCATATGTATATGACATGGATTTAAGACATTTAAGCTCATTGGGCACATGTTTTATGGGTGCTCAAGCTTTATGATGATGTGGTTGGTTGAATGAGCTATAAGAACTGGTTATTTATATATTTATTTTTTGGGGTTTTTTTTTTTTTTTTTTTTTTTTTGGTAGGGTTTTTTTTTTTTTAATTCTTAAATTTTTGCCATTGCAAATAATAGGAAAATAGTGCCAATGTGTTCTTAGATGACACCTTGCAAACTTTGGAGGCACATAAATTTTATGTAAGGGTAAAATGTTGATTATAAAGATAATGTATGGTAATGATGTACACATTAAATATGTGGTCTTCATTTGAAGGAGGAGATGCATGGCATGTTGGACACTTGGCAATATACTATAATTTGCTTTACATGCATGCATGGCTTTTTTACTTACCTCTTGGAACCATAAAGCACGTCATGAAGCTCCTCTTGATTATTTCAAGGATGCAAAGTTGTAAACTATTGTGGTTATTTCAAGGCGAGGAGTACAAGTATACGATTTATTCTACGTGAATAATTTTGACGTGCAAGCAAGGTAAGGCTACATTTAGGGTTTACTATTTTATTTGCAAAAGGAATAACCCTAACTTTTAGGGTTTCATTTGAGATGAAAGATGGCCGCTTGTTGCCGACTGCTCTAATTTCTCTTCACGCCTTTGGCACAGTCTAGTGCTTCGATGAATCTTGTCACCATTCATCTGATGGTTCCACTTTTGGGCACTGATACCATTCATTCTTTTTCTAGAGATGCCAAGGATATTATATTGCTGTGCTTTCTTTAAGCTGGTTTCTGGCTGTAGAGCAAACGCCAAGAGATTTGACTTCATTTTGATATCATCTAGATATTTCTAGATTCATTGGAGCTTACGTGTTAGAATGGATACATGAAGCTGATACACATCTTTAGAGATGAACATGGATGTTACCTTAAGCTACTGCCACAACATTAATGTATGCTGAATTCCTGGGACCAGGGCGTCTTCATTCCAGGTCTGTATACATCTAGCATAGGCTCTAAATCATTTTCTTCGATTTGCTGGTCTGGATCAGCAGATAAGTAACTTCAAATGATAGAATATCAGATCTGTTATTTTGACATGCAATACTCTGGTCTGGCTTCAAGTATCAGAGATAAGCAGAACATGGTCTTTTATAAGAATAAGATAAGGTGTACTGATCCAATTGTTTAATAAAAGGATACTCCTTCGATTTTTTCATTTTTCATGTGATATCTGATTAACAGGGCAAAGGGTAACAAAGGCTGAACGGTTATACACCGAGAGGCTCCATTGTACCTTTTGGCCCTTGCATTTTTATCCAGATTATGGCTAATAATGTACTGGTTGACTGCAGGTACCGGACCTCTCCCACTTTTGTCATTGCTTTGTTCTGTTTGGTTGGTGTTGCATGGATATGGATATGGAGAAAAGGAATCTCCCACTTTTGTCATTGCTTTGTTCTGTTTGGTTGGTGTTGCATGGATATGGATATGGAGAAAAGGAAAAAAAATTTATCGGACTGGAACTGGAGCTGAAACTTTTTCCTTTTGACCAAATGCCTCTATTTGGTCAAACAGGTTGTATTGTTCATTTTTGCTAATAAGAAATCTCATTTTCAAGCTAAAAGCAGTGTATGCATATAAATCTCACTTGCTGTCCTAGCATGTACATTTAGCAGTCTGCTGATTGGATTCATTTCTATTATTTTGCCTAGTAAAGTCACTCTTGAACTCATACATTTATTTTTATTGTTTAAGCACAAATCACCATGTCAAGAGTGACTATTGTTTCTCGGACTACCAATTATTAATTTGAATTTTACACTACATATCTTTGAGGTGGTCTAGATAAATGGGCATTTGATGTTTGTGTATAAAAAGCGGATTTATCCTTTTGATGAGTCCTTATTGTAAAGTGACATTTGAGACATGTGGCCTATTTAGAGTGTAACGTTGACCATATATTTATCCATCTATGTCCAAGTAAAATTGGGATCTCAAATCAGCGGAACTAGAAATGCTGCATAGTATTTGGATATATCCAAAGATCAAACAATGTTAGTTGTTGACAATTACTTGCACCTTTGGATGCATTGGGAAATATTTTAAGTCACTTAAATGAGTCTGCCTTTTGTGGTATTATGGCTCCAGGTGAAAAGAAACAAGATTATGTGGTTTCTTGTTGTAGAGATAAACTTTGTCTTCAAGTCCTCTTATTTAGACATGGTTCTTAATGGAACATAGATTAGCATTAGCTATATTTGTTCTATGACAAAAGGGATTTGGCTATTGGATCATAAGTACCAGAAACTTAGATTTATCTTCGTCTGGATTGATAATACTGTTAAGGGATTGACCGAGACAGATGGCTGGTCTAGCGATTGCTAGTTCAGGCTGGGTTTTTTTTTAGACACTTCGATTCCTTGGTTTAACCAGGGTTGCTTGTGTCCTCTGGTCATATCCCTTCACTCTTATATGGATCTAACATTGTTTCAGGATGAAAACTAATACATTGAAGAAGTTGACTTTTAGGTTGTCCTTCCTACATGGAACAATAGACTTACTGCTTGGGGTATGCAGTCAACAAGATGGAATGTCCAAAGAGAGCAATACAGGGAGTACCAATTACAAACCAGAAAGGGAGCATTGGACATGTGCAGGCCACCAATTTCAAGTGTTAAAAGGTAGGCAATTGGTCAAATATTCAAAATATTCGAATTCATCTGATAAGCTGTTTAGGTGTACAAAGTATATGGAATGACCCTTATAAAATACACCAGATAAATATCTGGAAAAAACAAAGAGGTCATGTACCTCATATGCCATTTGGCCATAAATAATAAAAAGCCAATTACTTGGCGCCCATTCCAGGACCTGTAGTGGATGAATGGTCAATATTATATACTGCAGTACAAATGAAACGACGAGTTTCTAGACTCAAGTATGATTACAAATGCACATACAGGTAATTAGCTGCCACTTCTTAAATGGTATGCACTAATGGTTTTGTAACAGGATTCAATTGGGTTCAAAAATTCACATGGGGTTGGGTTTGACCAGGGGTCAACCCTCCCCTATGATACAGATTTCATAATATGGTCAGCCCAGTCCTACGGGAGGAGGTAGGCTTTTTTTAATTCTTAAATTTTTGCCATTGCAAATAATAGGAAAATAGTGCCAATGTGTTCTTAGATGACACCTTGCAAACTTTGGAGGCACATAAATTTTATGTAAGGGTAAAATGTTGATTATAAAGATAATGTATCGTAATGATGTACACATTAAATATGTGGTCTTCATTTGAAGGAGGAGATGCATGGCATGTTGGACACTTGGCAATATACTATAATTTGCTTTACATGCATGCATGGCTTTTTTACTTACCTCTTGGAACCATAAAGCACGTCATGAAGCTCCTCTTGATTATTTCAAGGATGCAAAGTTGTAAACTATTGTGGTTATTTCAAGGCAAGGAGTACAAGTATACGATTTATTCTACGTGAATAATTTTGACGTGCAAGCAAAGTAAGGCTACATTTAGGGTTTACTATTTTATTTGCAAAAGGAATAACCCTAACTTTTAGGGTTTCATTTGAGATGAAAGATGGCCGCTTATTGCCGACTGCTCTAATTTCTCTACACGCCTTTGGCACAGTCTAGTGCTTCGATGAATCTTGTCACCATTCATCTGATGGTTCCACTTTTGGGCACTGATACCATTCATTCTTTTTCTAGAGATGCCAAGAATATTATATTCTTTGTGCTTTCTTTCTTTTGGTGGTTTCTGGTTTGTAGAGCAAACGCCAAGAGATTTGACTTCATTTTGATATCATCTAGATATTTCTAGATTCATTGGAGCTTACGTGTTAGAATGGATACATGAAGCTGATACACATCTTTAGAGATGAACATGGATGTTACCTTAAGCTACTGCCACAACATTAATGTATGTTGAATTCACGGGACCATGCGTCTTCATTCAGTCCGTATACATCTAGCATAGGCTCTAAATCGTTTTCTTCAATTTCTTTGGTCGGATCGCCAGATAAGTAACTTCAAATGATAGAATATCAGATCTGTTATTTTGACATGCAATACTCTGGTCTGGCTTCAAGTATCAGAGATAAGCAGAACATGGTCTTTTATAAGAATAAGATAAGGTGTATTGATCCAATTGTTTAATAAAAGGATACTCCTTCCATTATTTCATTTTTCATGTGATATCTGATTAACAGGGCAAAGGGTAACAAAGGCTGAACGGTTATACACCGAGAGGCTCCATTGTACCTTTTGGCCCTTGCATTTTTACCCAGATTATGGCTAATAATGTCTTGGGTTGGTGCAGTCTGGGACCTCTCCACTTTTGTCATTGCTTTGTTCTGTTTGGTTGGTGTTCCATGGATATGGATATGGAGAAAAGGAAAAAAAATTTATCGGACTGGAACTGGAGCTGAAACTTTTTCCTTTTGACCAAATGCCTCTATTTGGTCAAACAGGTTGTATTGTTCATTTTTGCTAATAAGAAATCTCATTTTCAAGCTAAAAGCAGTGTATGCATATAAATCTCACTTCTTTGTCCTAGCATGTACATTTAGCGGTCTGGCGATTGGATTCATTTCTATTATTTTGCCTAGTAAAGTCACTCTTGAACTCATACATTTATTTTTATTGTTTAAGCACAAATCACCATGTCAAGAGTGACTATTGTTTCTCGTACTACCAATTATTAATTTGAATTTTACACTACATATCTTTGAGGTGGTCTAGATAAATGGGCATTTGATGTTTGTGTATAAAAAGCGGATTTATCCTTTTGATGAGTCCTTATTGTAAAGTGACATTTGAGACATGTGGCCTATTTAGAGTGTAACGTTGACCATATATTTATCCATCTATGTCCAAGTAAAATTGGGATCTCAAATCAGCGGAACTAGAAATGCAGCGGAACTAGAAATGCTGCATAGTATTTGGATATATCCAAAGATCAAACAATGTTAGTTGTTGACAATTACTTGCACCTTTGGATGCATTGGGAAATATTTTAAGTCACTTAAATGAGTCTGCCTTTTGTGGTATTATGGCTCCAGGTGAAAAGAAACAAGATTATGTGGTTTCTTGTTGTAGAGATAAACTTTGTCTTCAAGTCCTCTTATTTAGACATGGTTCTTAATGGAACATAGATTAGCATTAGCTATATTTGTTCTATGACAAAAGAAATTTGGCTATTGGATCATAAGTACCAGAAACTTAGATTTATCTTCGTCTGGATTGATAATACTGTTAAGGGATTGACCGAGACAGATGGCTGGTCTAGCGATTGCTAGTTCATTTGGGTTTTTTTTTTGGGGTTAGTTGAAGCTATGGGTGTTGTGTGCATATGATGGGTAAATGTTTTATTAACTTTGTGAAAGGAGTCATATTATATATCATCATGGTCTATATTAAAATGTATTATTGTCTATTGATGTTGATGATTGAGGTTAATTGGTTGGTTCACTTGATCGATGCCGTATAGGTCTCAACTTCAAATCCTCATGTAGACATGCAATATAAGGTGAATGGGGGCTTGATGCCCCTAAAGGGCAATATACTAACTATTGTCTATGCTTTAAGACTAGGTCGGAGTTTGAAAGACCTTTGTAGGTAACATTGGTGTGAAGGTCACGAGGCATTCACCATCATTCAATTAAATTGGGATTATGTCTATTCCAAAATCGCGCTGTATAAGCCTATTATTTACCTTTGTATTGAGTTAACCATACTTTTGCACTGAGTTCATTTTCAGCTTGGGAATATGCATTTTGTATTGAAATTGAATGACATTCAAAAATACGATGCAGACCACCCATATTATGACAGAATGTTAGCAATATAAAAAGTAGAAAATTGCAAGGGTTTGAGGATAATTGCCAGGAAAGGGGAGAATAGGGTTAGCGAGCTAGTGATGAATACAAGGGAATGGATAACTATTCTAGTGTGTGTCAATGCAGAAGGGTTCAAGCTGCCTAATCTTTATATTTTCAAGGGTACAAAGATGAGGCAAGACAACATAGCAAGGTGTGAAGAGGGAGCAATTCAGGCAGTGCAGCAATCATCTTGGATGACCAATGAATTGTTCAAGTCATGGCTATCTCATTTTGAGTCTAGAGTCCCTGGAGGGGTGTCACCTGATCGACCTCATCTCATATTGCTGGATGGCCATGGTAGTCATGTGGAACTGGATGTCATCCTTGCTGCCAAAGAGATTGGCATACATTTTGCCCTACTACCTGCTCACACATCATATAGGCTACAACCACTAGATGTATCTTGCTTTGCACCATTCAAAGTTGCATTCAAAAGACTAAGGGCAGACAATATGATGAGGAAGGGTGGGACTGAATCAAAGAGGAAAGACATAGTTGAACTCATTTCCCAGGCCATTGCAGCTAGTCTAACAGTCTCCAACATAAAGGCAGGTTTCATGGCAACTGGAATATGGCCATTTAACCCAACAAAGGTGGTTCCTAGAAGGGAAGGATCAAGGTTTGCAAGGAAGGAAGGAAGGAAGGAAGGAAGGAAGGAGGGAAGACGTGTATGTGCCAGCACCACCCATTAAACAACCATCAAATGAGGTTGTTGATGAACATGAGAATGTTATACCTAATGTCTTGCATGAACCATTGGAGCAATTCGAGGGCTGTGTGCAGGGCATGGATATGGAAACCAATGTTGTAGCGGGTTACAACATGCAAGAAGTGGATCTACAATGGGAAGAGCATGTCCAGGCATCACGTGAACATGTTGGTGCTACACATGGGACCATGCAACAGGTCCTCCTACAACACGGTGTAGGAAATGATTGTGGCCAAACTTCATAGGTCCAAACACGGCCAAGTACACAAGGGACAACCTCGAGAAGGAGGGGCATTGCCCCTAATCTGCATGGTAGAGTTCATATCAGCAGTGATGGCTTCTGCCAACCTCTTGCAGCAGAGAAGACAAGAAGGGAAGAGGCTGAAAGGCTTAAGAGGGAGCAGGTACCCTCAAGAAGGTTGAGGCAGCAAAGAGGAGGGTAGAGAAAGAGGAGGCTAGCAGAAGGGCTGCCGCAAACAGGGCATAAAGGAAGAGTAGAAAGCAAGCAGAGGCCTTGTATGAGGGCTCCACTAAGAGGCTGAGGGATTTCATGTATCCAGCTGGCCAATCAAGAGTTCGGGCTGTATTTGGTTGCCAGAGACCATTGAACGAGGCTGCAAAGCAAAGGAGGCTGGCTGTTAGGCTCAGGCTGAAAGGCAGACAGGCTCGGGGGTTTCACCTACTATAAAGGTGATACGCCACGTGCGTTAATGGGGTCAGCAAAAAACCCTCCGTATACGCCTTGTCCAACCTTCTGAACGCCCCTTCCCGTATACATATTACTTTGGATTCCCCTAAAAAACCCCTAGCCAAGCCCCTATCCGTATTTATACATACGGTTTAGGGTAAAAAAAACCCACCCCTTTCACTCACATGGTATATACGCCTTAAACTATGTGACATCCCCGGGCAGACAGGGTTTAAGTCCTACTCATTGCAGTGCACCTAGACCTGAGGATAATTCTGAGGCCTATGTTCCGAGCAGCCAACCAAACAACCTACTAGAGATAGAGGATGTAGAGTACAGTCTCGAAGACACTCACTTATGTGAGGGAGACGAGGTCAAACCCTAGTCAATCAGCATAGAAGGGTGCATTCCTTTGGTCAGACCTACAGCAAACAAGGTAAGCAACATTAGGAGCCCCTTGAAGAGATGGGATCTTGCCAGCAGTCAAAGACAGTTCAGCCCTCTTGCACGCTCCTTGAGGATGGACACACAAGTTTGGATTAACTATGCTGCAGCCAACACAGGGCCAGGAAATGAAGGTGTGCCTGCAATTGACAAGGCCAGGCACATTAGGGAGATGGTTGAAATATGTGTAGGCGCCCAAGTCCTTGCAACAGCACGTGGCATGGACGAGGTTTCTTCAGGGTTTGGAGAGCAGACATGGCAGAGGTATAACTCTTGTTATATGTAATTCATTCAATATAGCATTTGGTAACACCTCTGTCTATGCAGGTCCAAGAGGCTACACCAGCCATCTCTTTGAACACGAATGTTGCAGATAAGATATGTCACCTGCTGGCCTGTGATTTGGGATGGACAGAACCGTGTGCTTTAGTACTAAATCTTATCAATTAATGCAGGATGATTATGACTTGGACGAGACAGTAGAGGAATAGAAGATATACTTAATGGCCAAAGAAGCCATGATAGAAAGATAAGGACAAAACTGTTTGTATTGTTAGATTTTGTAATGCAATAACATATTTCATTCAAAGTGCCTCTCGAGCAATTACATTATGGCTTCCATAAAATGCCTTTACAAAACACTCTTGCAAAATGGCACTCTTTTAGAATACAACAAAACATAAATAAAAAAACTCAAAAGGAAGTAGATATGGCATATAAAAACGTAGAAGGGCATATAAAAACATGGCAGGTTTCAAAGGGTCGTCCATTTGGCCAAGCATCACCAACATAGCTCAGGTCTCCGGATTGACAGGACTTTCAAACTTTACATTGTCCCCCTCAGCCACCGTCACACTGCAGTGCACCAGGTCATGCTCACCCTTTGCATACTGGGTCTGATCAGAGATCTCTGGTGTGATCACCACATTGAGCTTGGATCCGACGGTAGCGGAGATTTCTTCCCGATTAATAAGGCAGTTCTTCAAAGTGAAGAAGCCAAGCTCCTCTGTTTGCACAGACGCACCAGAATAATGCCGCTCCCTCTTCTTCGACGGAGAGGGTGTTGTAGGCAGCTTGCAGTAACCACCTCCTATAATGCCTTGGCCATGCCTCCACTGCCCTTCCATGGTGCTACAGACCAAAAGGAGATGAATTAGATAAACTAAACCCTACAACCACGGTCTCTTCGAAGAGCAAACATTACCCTTGAGCTCGGAGTTGATCGAATGCAGGAATGCTGGGAGATGAGCAAGCCGGAACGAGGTGCTGGGATGTCAATTGAAAAAAAGCGCACCACTTTTTATAGCCAAAATTGGCATGATGAAGGCTCTGCCGATTTGTGCGAGGCACTGAAATCTATAAGCCTCCCAAATACTGCAGAGAAGTCCAGGTTGGGGGTAGATCGAACGACTGAAGAAGAGAATTGTTTGGCAAAAGCTCGAAAAAGGGCCAGAAATGGTAGCGAATGATGGTCCCTATACCCTCGTTCAGTGGACCGTTGGGCCATGATGGCCATTTGGGGTTGCGCAACCGCGAGCATGGCGTGAGGCCATCGAGTGAGGTACCACCGCGATGCCAGTAGGCGAAGGGACGTGAGGCGGTGCCTTGGGTCGCAAAATAGGGTTATGCATGTGGCATTACTAGGTTTCCATAATAGTGAAGGCTGGAACATGCCAGCGCGATACATGGCTACCTAGGTAGTGACAGGAGGCCTTGGGGGGGCGCGAAAGTAGGCTACAGCCATGGTGTGAGGGGCAAGGTGTATGGCGATGGGGGCACTTACACCCCCTCCACTTTGGAGGCCCATAACTTTTTAATCATAGATTATTTAAGGGCAATTTCTTGACAAGCAGCTAGCATATCTGATTAGGTATCCAATGACACTTGGATTGAACCACTTGGATCAATTTTTGACAATTTAATGGGTTCACGCCTCTTACGTGCGCGGAACATGGCAACCCCACCCTAACTTTTCTTAGCAATGGAGTGTTATTGCAATGAGACCTAACCCCAAGCTATTTTATTTTTCTAGCGGTGGGCTCAAATGATCAAAAAGGCACCCAGATGGAGAGGAGAGGTCGCACGGCAGCCGTACATGTATTCAGGGATCAGGTCAACTCAAGAAGTGGAGGGCTACAAATCTATTTATGTAGTTGCTTAGAATATGTTTGTTGCTTTGCATTCTCTTATAACTCCAATGGTTCTGAACGGGCCATGGCAGCTGTCTGGCTCAAATTATCATCGAAATAGGACAATGTAAGGAATGTTCCATGTCGCGATAAGGTATAAGATACATATGTCTGCTACTGATTTTAAATCTGTATTTTTTTACTTTGATCCCAGTGCTCTTGAACCACGAAAAATCTTCCTTGAGCTCTTTGTTTGTTTTCAATTCGATGAAGTCTTGGACTTGTTCTTTGATGCAGACTCAAGCTAAGCAGCAAAGCCATTCTTCAGGCTGGGCTCTACACTCTTAGAAGATTGTAACGCAACCATAAAACCTTTCTTTCCGTTCTTAGGTGAAACTGATCAACACATTTGTTAGGCTGTGCTCTGCACTCTTAGAAGATTGTAAGGCAATCATAAGACCTTTCTTTCCATTCTTAAGTGGGACTGGTCAACACATTTGTTCACCTATTTTTGGATGGGGAAGGTTTTACAACTAATGATCCCTCATCTCAAGAAACATTTAAACAATTGTTGAACCTCTGCCATATGTATGACATGCTATATTTTAAAGAAGGTGAAGATAATATTCCATTGGAATTTCCTAATAATTATGTCTAAGAGAGAGAGCTGACATTGTTGCTTGGATATTTTCGTTGTCTAACTAATATCTGTCAATGTTTTTAGGCTGGAAGAGATGGCATGCTCAATGGTGGAAATTTAGCATGTTCTAGAAAGCTTGCAGTTTGTAGTTTGAATGATTTTGTAAAGGCCTTTTCTACTTCTAAAGCTATTTTACAAGTGGGCAAATATGCTAGTCAAAATTTAGATACTTGTGCTAAGTATATATCTACTTATTTAAAATGTTTTTGGGTGGGGTATCTCCCTTTTTTCCGGCCGCCAGTAACGCCGGTAACACTCCATTTTCCGGCCAAAAGCATGATTTTGGCATCAGAATTTTTTTTTAAAGAGCACATTCATTTACGGTGTTTTTGGTTCAGGCGTTTCATGACCGGCTCATTAGTCAGATTCGTCTGCCTTCCATCATTTCGACCAGTGCATGGCATGGCATTGCTTTCAGATTTAGGGTTCATTGTTACCGCCCAGATACCAGGCTGAAGATACCAGGCTGAAGCTCCGCTGGTTTTGGCATTTCCCCTCCACTTCAAGCGGTGGATTTTAGTAGGAATATCTTAGAAGATCAAGTTCTATCAAGAGTAACTTCAAGTTCAAGGTAAAATTTTAAGCAATTTCCTTAAGATTCGTCTTTGATAGTATCCGTATATGAGCCCTATGAACTTGGAGCTTTTAATGTTTTGGAGCAGGTCATTTTTGGAGGTCTTCGATTTTGGGAAGAGCTGGGAGCATAACGGAGACCTCGGAGCTGACCTTTAGAACGCAATGATTTTGGAGCTGAGGTAATTTTTGTGCTCCTCATTTTTTTTAATCTGATCAATGTAAGAGCTATGTGACACTTGGCCTTTTTGTTAGTCTGAGTGGGAGCGGCAGATCATTTTTGCAAAGTCATGTACTACAAGGTAATGACTCTTTTAATTCTTCTTCGGATTGGAAACAGAGGAAATAAAGCTATTTTTTTTGTTGGTCTGCATAGTTGATCTGATCTGATATTTTTGCAGAGATCATGCCTTCTAGCTTCCGTCATCACCAGCCGTTACATTGGGAGAAATTTTAGGTACTTAGGATATACAAAGCGCTATAGGGATGTCATTTTCATATGCCGTTCATTTCAGGTGAAGCTCCTTACCTAGGATTATGTGGCTCATGGACATGTTATGTCTTTCCACAAGATGTAAATAAAACCTAGCAATGTTATTAATTTCTGTGGGCACTGAGCTGTGGATACAATTTGGTTGAATGGTCTATCTAGGATGTGTTTCTCTAATTTGATTGTCTAATCCGCAGGTGAGGCAAACAGGTGAGGCAAACAGGCAGTTGCTTTCTTCGGAGGTGGGTAATGCAACAAAAGCACTATTACAAGAGGACATGGGGGATTATCCTCCGCCTTCCATAGCCAATAGCAGGAGCAGAATTTCGTTAGATTCATGGCAAAAGGATTATGGCCCAGGCCATTTACTAGCACAGAAGGAGCAAATTCTTAAACTAAGTTGTACAAGCATTGCTTTAAACTGAGTATTTCGCTGAAGTTGAAGTAGAGGGTTTGTGCTTTGTTCGAAAGGTAAGCTTCTATGGTTCTGCATTTTTGTAGAGATCTTATCACCTGTGTACAGTCGTGTTCCTTTGCGTGCATTTCTTCCAGCAAGTTCCAGCTTTCTTGAGCTGGAAAAAAAAGCCTAGAGCATACCACGTTGTTTCTGGAGTCATATCATGCTTTGCCGAATGGCTTTCTGCCCTGCGCTGCCAAAGTGCTTCGGATGGATCGTGCCATATCCTATGTTTTTGTAGTCAAAAAATGGTATGGATGTAAAAGAATTGGATTTTAAATCGATTTTTTTCAGGCCATCTGTGTATGCATGGCTCTATCTTTAGGGCACAAACATAGAAGAGATAGACGCATTACTCTTGGCTGGATTTCAGGGATCCATTTTTGGAATTGATATTTGGCTTTATCTTAGAGATAGGATGTTTTTAAGCTAGCTTTGCAACATCAACTGCCTATTTTTTTGGTAAATATAGCACAACTAAGCAGTATGGTGGCCCAATGTTGATCAACATTAATAGGCAAGATCTCTTAAAACTTACTGTGCCAGAATTTCTACGCCTCCAAAATTTCATTTCTTCTTAGCAGGAGTTTCAGGGCACGTGGTCCTTCTGAAGCTTATTCTAAAACTCTAAGGTTGTCCTTTTCTTACACATTTTGGTCCCTCATGTTTGCAGGAGGACTTTATATGGCACAGTGGCTTCCAACATACCGATAGGCATAGATGTTAACTTGGAAATGAAGTTCTGACTATCAAAAGCTATTTTTTAGTAGATAATTGGTTCAGTTTCATCTTTTTGAAATAATATTTTTATTTCATCAAATTAAAGTGGCTTCATTTTTGCCAATTCAAAGGTATTACTTACTGTCTCATTTCAGATATTTTTCTTTTTTGATCTTAGAATACTGCATTGGACTACAACTGAGCTTTTCAGGGATACTCTATTGTTCCTTTTGAAGTTGTACCTTAGAATGCTTTGTTAATTGTGATGTCATGTTTAGTCTTATATCATGTGATTTCTCTGTTAATTTGTAACTTCCAGTCCTATCCAATTTGGATAATTAAAAACTGTTGCAAAGTCTGGATTTACAGCAATCCCATTTGCTGAAATGTTAGTTGTAATATACAATGCTCCATTCACTGTGATGTTATATTTTGTATTATCATGCTTTATCTTTGTTTGTTAGTAGCTTCCAAGCGTCATATTTACCCTGTGCAGTGTCTTATTGTAACAATAAGATTTGTAGCTCAGAAAGTAAATAATAATCAGCGGTGTTCAATGCAATCAATCATGTAACCATTTCAGCTTAGCATCTTTTACCATTCACTGCAATACGTGCATGATGTGTCATGTTAATGTGTACGAATTCCTTCAGAAAGTTTTGGGGCTTTGTGCTTTAAAAACCTTCCTTATGAGTTGCATTTGAGATAAGAAATCATGCTACTTTATTTTAAGCAATGTTCATTTTTTTCCTCAATGTTTCGATCTAACTTGCTGCAGTTATGGTGTCTGGCAGATCTGGTTCATGTTTTGCTCTGGCACAGGTTGCTCAGCTAATGTAACATTCTTAGAATTACCCTTCTACTGCAACTTAGCACGTCTATGGTTATGAGTTCAGAATTAAGAATAGTAAGAATCATTGCTGGAGCAAATCATTTTACAGATTTCCTTCTGTGAGTCCTTTTGTCCTGGTCGATGAAGATTGAGTAGATTGGAATCGGTATACCCATGTTTGACATTCCGGCATCTACTTCTTTTCTTATGCTTTTTGCTTTTTTCTTATGTTTTGTAGCAGCAGCGAGCAGAAGGTCGGTGAAGCAAACAGGATCGCTGAAGGAAATAGGGGTTTTCACGTTTTGTGGTAGTTCACATTTTTCTTACCAATTCTATAATCTTTGTGGTAGTTCACATTTGATGTAAGTGGGTTTATTATATTCTAATGCATCTATGTAGTGGGCTGCTCAAGTCTCTAATTTTCAAGCATAAGTTCTTTTGGATTCTGCAGAAGTCTCTTCATAAATGTAATTATGAAAATGTTGCTCTGTTCATAGACAGCGTATGTTTATGGTTTCATACCCATGTCAGTTTAGTAGACATGTCTGATTATTATTGTAGACTGCGAATAAACATGTCTTTGTATGCAGGTCCATAATTAAATTGATACTGGGGCATTGAACTAACAAGCTTCTTTGCTGCTGATAAAGTACTTGGGATAAATAGTTTGGGCTGGCACTGTTACAATACATGTGTTGCCCACAGTTTGTTATTGCATTGCCAAAATTTGTTGTTTATCAGATATTTTACCCCTGTACTTTGGAAGCCACAAATCCTAATCCTGCCAAGGTGATGAAACGAGTAGGTGCATCCATTTAAGTCTCCTTACAAGCTTATCAAACTGGCATAATATGGATGGTAATATGAGTGCTACATATGCTTCAGCAACAAGCACAAGAATCTTGACAGTGTTGGGTAGCTTCTTCTTATTGGAAGGACTACAAACATAATCATAGTCTCTATCTCAATGCGATCACTAGCAGTCGTCGGCCTCCATCTCGTCTTCCAACAATTGACGTAATTGACTGGGAACACCTGATTCCTCACGGGGACAGGCTCCTACCAAGTCACCTGGATAGTCTCAAAATTGTCCTTCTTATCATCCATTTGGGGGTCTTTGGTAGCATACTCTACCCACGTCGGACACAACAGATCCTCATTATAAATACGCCCTTCTTCAAATCCATGAATGGATTGAATTCTGGTATGGTTTTATCCTTCCATGGACCAACATAAATAGGAGTGATACTTGCGATTGGCTCCACCACTACTACCACATCAGTATGTCGGCTCATCCTTGCCTAGTGCGCGACCAGAAGTCCTTATAAGCAGCTTTAGTATTGGTGATCTTATCTAGTTGCTGCAAGAGCCCCATCCATCGATGTAAATTGTGCAGAATATTTGGCCGTCTATGGAGCACCCTTGTTATTCGTCGAGCATAGAACCCAATGCAGGATACGTTTGGATACTTTGGAGCAGACCGAGGTCTTTCACCAAGGACTTAAGTGCTAACATCTTTGGATTTCCAACTAGCATTAAGGGTCTACCATCCTCCCTTTCTTTCCACATACTTATTCCTGCAATAGGTAACCAATCCACGAAAGTAGGACAGGCCTTGGGTACATGACAGGCCATTCATCATTCATCGCGAACTTGAAAATTAGAGGACCGGATGTACGCAAGACAAGCTGATGAACTCTTATGCCCTTCATATTGTTGCCTAACATGTCATACACAAATATAATCCTGTCACTTGATTTCATGGGCAAGAAATTCCTTTCGCATACCTATAGCTTAATCCCTGTCAACTTCTCACAACATCTTTGTTGGCAATATATGGTCTTCCTATACTTCAATATGGCTTCATTAGTTGTGAGCCGGATCTTTGGTGGCCTTAGCGGCTTCTCCTGATGACGAGAATGCAAGGTGTATTTGTGCTTCTGTGGATGCTTCTCAAGCCCCAAACTACCCTGGCTGGATGTCATGTCTCGTTGTTCTTCTAGTGTTGCACTTAATATCTCAGACACCTTCACTCCACCAACTTTAACAAGATCATTTTGCCTTCTCACAAGCATGTCTGACAGACATGCTTGACACTGGAAATTCACATCAGTCGGGGAGGGAAAGCCCTTAGTAACAGACACTCCTACGGTCCTCATACCCAGGAAATGATCACATACTGCATCGTCTGGTCCAGTGAAGGATATAAAGCCCTTTTATACAGGAATGGCATCACAGGGGTGCCAAAATTTACAGTCTGTCTCAAGGAGCGTGTACCTCGTTAGCGGCTTAGGTTCCTCACTATTTCCCACATGCCATCTTCTGGCTACTGATGGCATGCCTAGAACATTGGAGTCACGTGCACCCTATTCTCTCTAGAGAATGAAGGACCCCGGGGCCTCTCCTACAGTTCTTGCATCTGGAGTAGACTAAGAGAGGGTGTGGTGTCCCTCAAACAGCTCTTGAATACCAACACTCATAACTCCATCTCGAATGTCTCTGAAATGGCATTGCTTCCTGTCTCCCACGAATCCTTTGGCAACTACACAAACGTCCTCCACCTGCATAATAACTTGAATCAGATCTAGAGGCAAGTAAGAAACAAAGAAAAGGTAGAAGAAGATGAAGACTCAAAGTGAAAAACACTTGCTAATATGGCAGGACTAAGCAAATTTTGCACCCACCCAATTGCTCCCTGTCCTGAGCCCAACATACATGACTGAGGAACTCAAATTGGGCACCCGTCCAATTGTTCCCCCGTCAGATCAGTCCAGCATAGACGATAGAGCTCAAATTGGGTGCCCGCGGGCCCTCCAGGCAATACCTCGAGAACATTGGTGACTGTTTCTCATTAGGGTTTTTCCCAAAAACCTGAAAGGGTGGGGTTCCTTATCACGATGAGAAGCTGCCGCCACTTTTCTCATTTTTGTCTAGCTCTATCATGATATTATTGTTATTTCTCTTTATATGGGTAGTCCGATATTGTGCCCATGGTCGGCTACCCCACTCACTTCAAAAAATTATAACCCAGTGTATACTGCTGCTGTGATGAATGAAAAAGCCTATGACCAATGTTTTGGTGTGCATATATCATGAGAACTCATCACGAGAATGTGACATGTTCATTTCTTATTGCTGGGGGGAGGGGTGGAGATTTGAAATTGAAGTAGTTACATGCTCACATCGGGGTAAATTTGAATCGAAAACTATCTTCTTACTAATAGAGAACATCGATTGTTTGAATCTCACATGTTCTTGGGCGCTTGCTTCTTTTGTGCATTCTCTACCACCAATGAATGGCGCACGTCCCCCCTAAGGTAGAATACATTGGAATTGTATATTTATTGGCTAGTGTAGTTTGTGTGCGCATCAAATTTGAACGAGCAAATTATCACTCATCTTTAGACCATTTGATGCTAAGAGTACTAGTCATCTTGTACTTACATTATGCCCCAATTTTGCTGCCCCTTACCATTGTGTTGACTTCGAAATCAGGCCACACTGGAATGGCATGCCAAGGGGGGGCAAACATGTGCTAACCTTCTACAATCTGACATGTTGCCCTTCCCCCCTCCCCATGTCCCAATTTGGTCCAATTTGGGCATCCCGTATTTTCTGAACTTCACATGGAGGGCAAATTGGGCACCCACCCAATTTGGACCCCATGTGATATGGACACATGGAGCATGTTTGACAATTTGGTCGGGCACCCAATTTGAAATCCTCCATCATGTCTGCTAAGCTCATGACTGGGAATCAAATTGGGCGGGCGTCCAATTTGAGATTTTCAATCAAGTTTGATGAGCACATGTCAGGGGTAGAACTGGGAGAGTGCCCAATTTGACGGCACTTGCGGGTGACCAACTTGAGCTCGGTCACCTATGCTAGGCTCATATGACGGGGGAATAATTGGACGGGTCCCAATTTGAGCTCCTCAATCATGTCTTCATGGCTCATGACGGAACCTAATTGGACGACTTGTAGCTAAGTCATCCTGCTAGACTCGTGGTAGAGGAGCAAATTGGACCGGCGCCCAATTTGAGCTCTTCAATAATAGCTGCTATGCTCATGTCAAGGAGCCAAACTGGACTCTGCTCTCTTCATAGATCTAGGTGGTGTGATAACTGTAACTGCTGGTGAAGATCATGCTGAATGTATCATGCATGAGAAGAAGATACCCATGGCATCGGAAAAGACCATCTGGAACCCCTCTAGCTCTAGGTCAATGGGAGTGGAAAAGGACTGGGTCCACGGGGCGAAGAGTGACATATGTGATCAAAGAAATAGAAACAGCAGCTAGGACGAATGAAATGATCATAAGGTCACAATCGAGAATAAGGCTGCGGTAACGTTTGAGGTTAGGTTGACGGACATGGTCAAGGGATGTGGTAGAGAAGGTCAAACATCATGTTAACTAAACATCCCAACCCACTGAAAAAAAATATGCTAGCGGAAGAGATGAATATAAAACGAATGGTGGCATATCAACAAAAAACAATGACAAGAATAACATCTAAAAAGCACAGTATAAATATGTAGCAAAATAACAGGGGGTTCCAGGGGGATTTGATATAGATATAATTCTTGAAATCATAGACCATATCCCTAAAACAATTCAATGGGTTATTATAAAAAAAAACATAGATTTAAGATAAAAAATAGTCACATTAGCTCACTGGTTAGATTGGTTAAAGTAGTCTTATTAGGACATTGAGTTATTTTGGTAGAAGTTCGAATCCCCGTATTTCATATTCTAAAAGCTTAAGCGAAACCGTATAGAGGCTCGATATACCATCAAAACCTTAGGCAAACTCGTATTCGACATCTTAAAATCATAGGCGTCCCCAATCATAATTGAGCATAATCGAAACGAGAGGTGTCCAGAGGCTCCAACATACAGTCTGGGCCGTCGGATTGACAGATCCGACGACTGTGGTAGTCCAGGGTGCACCTCGTTTAGAACTATGGAAAAACGAGAATTACGCGAATCATGATAACAAACTGTAGCCTAGAAACACAATATGATAAGAAGAAATAATTATATTGCTGCAAGTTGGTCATGGCATTAGCTAGAGTGGCAGAATAGTAAATGTGATTGTGAAAACTTTAATGAGCAATTCGTACAAAAATCATAGTCAAATATCATCACACACCTACCAAAGTGCAGAATGAAGACTAGGTGTCTATCATGTACAAACTCTTGCTTATACTTGTGTTGTAAGGATGAGCTATGGCCAGCACTGTGAGCAGTTTAAATACAGAATAAATGCTATTATTGCCGGTAACTAATGCTATTGTTGTTGATAGGTGAAGCTATATCCGTCCTACAAATCAGCATCCAAAAAGGAAACCATGCAAGTGTCATGAGAACAAGCTAGAAAAAATTTCAAAACTAACACTCGTAAGACGCCTTTTTATTGAATGCACGCATCATTCAACGGTCCAGTCTCTTTTTCACTCTTACAAATTTATAACGACCTGCTTTAAACAATTGAGCAACTCTAATTTAATTAAGCTCAGAAATGCCTTTCTGAATGAGTTCATTGTGTTGTGACTTTGGAAAAACAACCCTTTTTTTTTTTGAAGGAAAGAAGATATTTTATTCATTAGATGGAAGTATTACAGCATATAGATTCCTCATGGATGAAATAGAAAATTAAGCACATAGGATCCCACACGGATCGAATATCCTATCTGAATCTTTGATACTCAGAGGCCTCTCTCAACCTCTTCTTCAATCTAACTAGTACTACAGGGGAAATCACCATCTTCCCAGCTAGAAAGAGCACTAGAGGAGACAAGTACCAGCTTTTTAAAAGATTCAAATAATCCATAAATGCATATAAGAAAGCCTCCTGCAAGAACAGAGGTGAATAGAAAAAGAATTGCAGAAACATGAACATTCTGCCACCATGTTCAAAGAAGCTACCACTGCTTCCAAAATCTAATCAACAATACAGATTAAGCAACCAGTAATTCTGAAGACAAAAGTATGAGACAAAAAAAGATGCTGCATTGTCGGGACCTGTAGCAATCAGCTTGATGCTGGCCAGACACAAAGCCCAGCCGCCAAACTTCTCCCCAAAAGTCTGGTTCAAGATGTAAAAGCGTCTTCTTGCCCAGATAATCCCTACTCGGCAATCTAAATTAGTCTCACATATTGCTGCTATATCTGTAGAAATGAAAAGATTTCCTGCTGCTTTTTCAAGAATCAACCTCTATACCTTTCTGCTAGCAAGAAAGAGCAGGAGAAGAGGGAAAATCCATCTGCAGGAAAGATATGGGAAATTAAGACTATGATGCTAAATTCAAGAACTGTTTTTCCTACCAAGATTGCAAAGATTCTACTCCACCTTATAAGCCGTAATTGTGTTTCTGCATAAAAGATGGCTGCATCTTGCATCTATCTAAGCAGAAAACAGAATGCTCCATAAGAAGCATGGAGTTGAATGACCACGTTAGTGGCTTGGCAGCATACCCTGGAAAGAACCGCCACAAAATGCTCCCAAATAAAACATCAACAGAAGAAACCAGGAACTCATTGGCAGATGGCAAAATCCTTGCTAGCCCCAGCACGAAGAAATAGCCCTGATATGCTGCAGCAGTGCCGGGTTGAGAGAGAGGGGCGGTCCCCCTCTCACGGTCGCCCTAGCCGTTGACGGAGGCGCTGCCAAAAAACATCTCTCGTGCCCTCATTTGGAGCCAAAACACTTTATGAGATGAGAGCACGTGCAACTTTATTTTAAACCTTTAATGTGCTAGGTAACCGGCCGGAAACCCCTCAATCCGGCCGGTCTGCCGGTTTACCGGCCGAAACCCCTCAATCCGGCCGGTTACCTAGCACATTAAAGGTTTGTAACTTTATTTTAAACCTTTAATGTGCTAGGTAACCGGCGGATTGAGGGTTTCGACGGTAAACCCGGCTGTGGCCAGCGGCGCCGCCGCTTCGATTCTGCGGACGGCTCCGGAAGCCCGGCCATAAAATGAAACCGTCGATTTTGTGAAATTCCGTTCTTGGATGCAGGTGTTTCTTGGTGTTTTGCGATTTTGGGTTAGTTACAACAGCGGAAGAAGATGATGCACAATGTGGCATGAATTAAAGCGCGCATCTTGGGAATGATTATCTCCATAGCGCACACAAAAATCCATGGCTGAAGCGTGGAGCACCAAAACCCAAAAAGGGCAAGTAGTGTGTTCTTTGTATCTTTGTAAACCCTTAAATCTATTCTTTGTGATAATAAGAAGCGAAAAGATTTGCATAAAGGCATTACGGCGTATAAGATCCGACAGGCGCCCGGATTGATCACGGGTTCATGCATGGAAATCCGGGCGGTCTATCGGATCGGATCACGCACTTGTTTCCATAAATCCGTCGGTAGTTTATTTGTTAGTTTATTTGGGGACCTCCAATATCCACGGCTATGGGCGGCTTGAGCATCTTGTGGAACTGCTCGATCCTTTGAATCCGGGCCCGATGTGGGCTCATCAAAAGCAAAGCGGCGGATCATGTATAGCATGCACTCCTATTGAAACTCTCTTGATCGCCTTCTTTTGCCTTACGGGCCGAATCTTGAGGATGAAACAATGGCTTGAAACAAGGCGAAGCTCGCTCTTGAATGCCCCCTCTGCTTAGAATGATCACGCCGAATGCGAATGCGAGCGAAGTGCCGAATGATCTGTTGGCCCATTGCCCCGAGATGCCACGATTGCCTGTCGTGCCACACACTGGACGAATGATCCGGCCCTGCCCTGCCGGCCGCTCATGATCTTTGAGCTGTGGCGGCGCTGTAAGCGGCGCCACCAGACACCGATAAACCTAAAAATACCTAAAGTAAACAAACACGGAATATTCCAGGAATTTCACAAAACTGCGGTTTACGGACTATGAATATTCTAGTGGTTTAGAATCTTTCTATAATTGCTATCTATAGCTCTATTAGTGCACGAAAATGCACTTAAGTTACATATCAACTCATTTTACAATCATCAATCATCATTTTCAATAGTTACAGTCTAATAAAGAGACTTATTGGCCACAAAAGTAGAAGTACATTCTGAAAGTGAACTTCTATTCTATTTTCCTTAGAAATCAGTATTTTTTTACATATCGATCAGCTAATTTGATAACATGTGTCATTGATGAAAATGCGAATTTTGTCATTTTTTTTTTTTTTTTTTTTGAAGGACGAAAGCCAAAAAGTTTATTAATCAGAGAAAAAGTACAAAATTTACATGTCTCATCTAACTATGTAAGCACACAAAGATGCCACAGGAGCGCGAGCCTGGAGCACAATGTACTTACTCCAGAATAGGAGACTAATGATAAGAATCAATTCGAAGATACTGAATCCAAATGCGTTCCACCAGTTCTGTCGTAGGCCACCGTAATAACATTGTGTGCAGATGAATAAATGCCCTGAAAGATGTGGTATCTGCGACGCTCCCATATCGACCATATGAGCCAACCGGAACCAAGATAAAATGCCCTTTGTTTAGCTGGAGGCCATGCGTTGAGATAGGACGCCAAAAGGATGCATCGGCGGAGTCAATGTACTATTAAACAAACCTCCGGGACCACCTTTGGTTGAACCTCGAGGACAATGAAAGAGACAATGCTCAAGAGTCTCAAGCGTCCGAAAAAGCGAGGCGGGCATCTTTGCAAATATCACGAGGATCATAGCGATGTCGAAAGGTATTAACCCTATGAGCTTTTTGTGGATAACTTGCCACCAGTCTGAGAGACTTTAGGGTGGAGCAACCTATCCCAAAGCCATATCGCCATGCGTAATGGCCGCAAAATGGGTTGTGGAACATGTAGGTGCCACCCATCGGCAACTGGGAGGTGTTGTGGTGCTAAAAGAAGGCGATATCTTGATCGACAAATTGCTTGCCTTTGTGAATATTTTCATGCCGGTCCCATGGCACCCTTCGGCAACACCAACTTGCACCATAAGAGGCAAATTTTCTGCGACCTTCTCCCCATAGAGATACATCCCAACGAGGCGGGAACTTTGCACAGAAATTCAGGCCAAGGCAGGTGGCGACCCTTCTCATACCATGCTTGAATAGAGACAACACCTACCACGAACCCAGCGTCTACGTGTAAGGGGATGAACTAAAGGCTGCCAATGGGGGTCTTTGGAGGGGTGCGGAGGCGATGGTGCCCACCACCATGGAGTCTCAAGAGGGTGTGGATAGAGGGGCATGGCGGAAAAGATGTCGACTACCTCCCATCTTTGCCAACAAGCCCGCAAAAATGGAGAAGCACTTGGAAAAGGCTGCGGCGTACGAAATAAAGCCAAAGGTAGGACTGGTTTGGCTGACCTTCTTGCCTAGAGGGATCTGATGACCAAGAGCTTGTCTAAGAAGGCGTGAACCAGGAGAGTCATCCTCACCATTCAGGAGTCTCCAAATGAACTTTGAAATAAGCACTTTGCTCTGTAGTAAGAAGTCCATCATACCCAGACCACCTGCCCATTTTGGAAGGATGCACTTCGACCAAGCCACCTTAACCACAACACCTTCCTCAGTACCTGCCCAAATAATGTTCCGAACTATTGCAATGAGCTCACGCACTTTGATCTGTGGTGCTAGCAGTAAGGATGCCATATAAACATGGGTACTACTAAGGACTGACTTGGCCCTTAATGCGACCATAAAGAGACAACTTAGCGGTGGACCACGAGAACAAGTGCTTCTCAAACCCTAATGATCTCCTCCCATGCGGCTCCCATAGTAACATGGATGCCAAGCTGGAATCCCCAACAACTTGATGGCTGTCCATGCGCCAAGTAATTTCCATGGATAATTGTGAACACGTGCGGGCGGACTATCCAAAGTCCACAAAATTTGTACCTTACGCCACCCCACAAGAACTTTGGGAAGCCGGTGAAAAAGTATCTAAAAGCATTTTGGCAGCGGCAAGATTGTCATCATTAGCGACTAGGAAGAGGAACGTGTCGTCTGCATATTGATTGCAAACCTCTTGTGTGTCGTCCTCCATTGCAAGACCATGGAGAAGTCCCTCTGTCGTTGCAATGGTGAATAACTGTGACAAGGCCTCTGTAAAATTGTGAAAAGCAATGGTGCTAAAGGGCATCCCTGGCGAATACCACGACCGAGTGAAAAGGCATGTGACGGCTCACCATGGAACAGGACAGTCGCCCGAGCAGAGATTTGTCATGTTCGACGTCCTTCCAAAGATCCTTTGAGTGAGACATGCCATTAAGTGTATCAGGGCTATATTATATCAGCTTTTATTTATATGCTTTACCTTTTATTCTGCACTTATTTACTTTTTATATGATTATAGTTAATTAACATATTTTCTTTCATTGTTTATTCTCAAGAATAAGGATTCATGTATGTTGAGTTTAATGTAGGGGTTTTTATGTCTTATTAATATACCATAATCACTAAGAAGTAGCAAATGATTGGGGCAAGACTCATTCAAATATGTTTCCATTTTTATTGCACTGAACTTGCTCAATTTGAAAGGCATCAGAATAAACCAGACATTATGGAGCTCCGAGCTGATCTGGCCATGACATCACACACACTAGACACCATGTTCTAGACTCAATAAAGCTTTCAACATGAGATTAGGGGAATCATTGTGCAACTCCTTATAGGAGCCTCAAAGATGGCTACTAAGATCCGAACAAGTTATTTACACAACTTCCACTGATAGTCAAATGCAACAACTTCTTCAAGCGATGGCCTCTAGGCTTCTAAGGTTGGAGGAAAGCTCATTCAACTAGGACCTTGCTATGCAAGAACTAAAAACGATATTGGCTTGACAAAGGAAGAGGCTTCATGCCGATGCTCATGAGAAGATGCAGCATTGCATGGGGGAAATAGAGAAACAAATGTCGAAGCACTAGGATCTAACCTCTCAGGTTCAAGCGATGAAGGCTAATGTTGACATCAAACAAGAGGCACGCCCTCCTACACAACAGATACACTTTTGCACACGAAATCAAGTCAATGAGGATTTGACTCAGGGGCATAGGATATTTTTATCCTGGAATGGGCGATTCTGGAGGACAGGATCTCACCTTACTATGCAATAACTATACAAAGTTTTGCCCTTTGTAGGGAAAATCAAAATTTTTTTCTAGTGGGATTTTCTCCCGCAGTCTTCCACAGAATCGGATGGGATTACTTCGAGGGTTGTTGAAGCTAAGATTGGAGGCACAAGTAGCAGCGAAGGAGAAAATAGGGCGAAGTGTTGCCATGATGATCTAGCTTCCATCAAAGCAAAAAATGGCCTAAATCTGCGCAGTAAGTCTCTAACTACGCAATTGACTATGGGATCCCGGAGGAAGGGTCCCTTGGCGAGATCCTAGAGGAGGGGATCCGATTTAGTGATCCCGAAGGGTGAGGTCAATCCAAACTAGTGTAAAGTTACCTTCATCCCTGACTCAACAGGCAGCACATATTACCATTAAATCGAGCAGCTTTCATATCACATGCTCTTATAGTCAGACCGATTGCTATGCCTCCTCACATGAGAGAGCTATAAGAACAGCAGTGTAGATGCAATAATAGATAGTCAGTCGCCTCCAAGAGGAGATGCATGAGGATCCTATAAAGAAGATCTAGACAGTGATCCTCACCAAGATGAGCTTCAACATTCTCTTAGAGACTATCAGAGCATCACATCTAGTCCTTCGGCACCATAAAGAGCCATGTGTTGTAAAATACAGTTGTAGATGCATTATTAGAGGTGCCATATGCCGTCTGGCAGCCAATATGAAAGGTACTTATTTGTATGGGACTATGACCTCATGACATATAGCAGGAGTCATGTCGACGAGAGCCTGTATGTATAAGGGACACACTAGAACAAATGCTTGTGCTATAGATGTTGATGCAAATGCAATTATTGCTGCTTGCTGCAAATCCTGGGATGTTGCTGACACAAATGCAACTGCTACTATTGCTGCAATCCTTTGGGGATGCTGCTACATCAGCTACATATGGCACCACTTTCAAATAGAGATTTCGCCTATTATGGTCTCCTAGAATTATAGGAATTTTCTATGGCAGAAGGGGTTCAATATGAAATCCATAGCCAGTGATTAGCCAGTAATATGGACCTCATTTTCCTTATCGAAACATGAGAACATGATGTTCAAATGATAGTAGATCTGCCAGGGTATCAATACTATGCATTATTCAATGAATGCACATGCAAGTAGGGCCATGGTGGCATAGACTGTTATTTACAAAATATCCTTGCAATCTTTGGTTTCATTACACAAGGTATATATACATAATAGATACATATAAATACGGGTGCATAATACATGCAAAAATCCCCTCTTTATCGCTGCATATTGTTTTTCCAAGCATTCAAATGTGGATAGATCGGCCTGTATGTCGATCTATATGATGACACTCAAGAACACAAGAAGTTAGCCCATGTTATGCTAGTAGGAGATTTCAAGCATTGCGACATTCCAATTTACTATACGATATACATACCTGCATTATATTGTCGCATTGTAGTACATGTCAAGCATATTGACATATCAAGCATAGGATATGCCAATATGATACACATGCATGCCACCCAGATAGCTAGCATGTTAATATATTGTAAGTCGTTGCTCCATGGAGATATAAATCCATTGATATCTATTTATTCCGTGCAATTATTAAGAACTACTATATTATATACATGATAGTATAATATAACTTATGAGCCACTTATATTACACATGGGTGCCAACATATTAGCAACATGTTAATATAACATGTGTTGCACTTGACTCCATAAATCTAATAAGATTGTATTTATGGCATTGCATATCTGGGTGCAAACAAATGCTATGCTATTTGTGTGTGGATGGAGAAAATGCAAATTTGTTTTTGTCCATGCATTGCACAATGCTTCAATGACTTGCTTAAAGATATTGGCAGCCTACTGAAGTTGTAGATGTGGCGCAGAACGGTTTGGTTACATTTGTGAATGGTCACACATCTTCTCAAGCACACATCTAGAGGCTCACATTGAAAATCAACGGTAAAACTTCACTAAAGTATTGTGAAACTAGATTTGATTACAATTTCATAAGAATAGAATAGTAGAATATGATTTTATCGTCCACGGAGACCAACTGGCCTATGGGACCCAAGTACAAAGAGAGAGCGACATCGTATTACTACCGAGGATTAAAAACCCTCGCCGAAGGGTTTAGGGAAAAACCTTAGTAGCAATAAGGATCTTGACATCTTTGCCGCGATTATATACATAATCACAAATGCTGGTGAGGTTAATGTCGGATAGGGGCATAAGCGAGTCAGCGTATCCATTACCTCCGGAGGTGCGATCCCAACAAGCCTCTGTTAGCTCATGCAAGGCATGATGGGGCACAACTAACCGAGCATACCAGAGCCGGATATGCTCGTCGCCAGGACCACTTGCTGGAGGCGTGACTTTCATCCTCAATGGCGCACGGTGGCGGCGCGGCGGACTCTGTCCTCCGCGGCGGCTCGAATCCATCTCCATGTCTCAATGCGGAGGTGGTGTGCACTGTCGCGAATGTAAGCAATCACCCCGCACTTTTTCATGGGTAGATGGGTGCGCGGTAGTGGTGTGGGCCCCTCGTGAGCATGGGATTAACCTCTTGTCGATAATTTGCCACCTTGTGAGCCGGGCCTCTCGCATCCCAAAGCTTGGCCATGAAGCAAGCATCCAAATCTTGCTTCAAAGGCGTAGCGTTCCTTCGGTGTATGCTTTGGTCCACATCGTAATGCTGCACATTCCATAGCGAGAAACTTTGGGCTTGCTTGTCTTTCCAGCCCAGGCTTTGAGTCATTTGCGGGCCCATCGCCACTTTGCCAAAGCAAGGTTGGGCAGCGGGCTTCATCCATAGCCACCACCTTACGGAAGTAAATAATGTGACGTTCCAACGCGACCCTCTGTAATGGAAGGCTTGTCTCTCTGGAGCAAGATCGATATGGGACCGTGGATTTCCTCCCGGTGCCGGGCCAAGAAGGCCTTACATGCTGCTCTAGATCGTTCCAAGTGGTGAGGGATATCACTGGCCCCACACGCCACGCCCCATAGAGGAGGACGGTTCAACCAAGGCCACGAACAAGTGTGCACTGGTGACCCCCATGCATCTGACTACGCCTTGTATTTGTTGTTTTGCATTGCATATAGGGCTTTCCGGCTGCGGTGACCCGTAAACGATGGATGCATCCCGGTGTGTGGTAGTAGAAAACTCAATGCCCAAATACTTATAAAGACTGAGCCACCTCCACTACACCTTACGGTAAGTGAATGAGGGAAGGCGTGGGTCTTTGGGATGATGGGACCAGCCCGGCACCCCTTATCTTAGCCAAGTTAACTCTCATGTCGGTGAATTGGCGAGAAAGTGTCCAAAGCATCCGGTGGCGTTGCATGTCCTCGGGGTATATGCGAGCAGGTCAACATCATCGGCATATATGAGTTGCGGGATTATGTGATGCATCAGCGAGTGCCTCCCAGGTGCTTTCGGCTAGCCATTCTTCTAGGTGGTCAATGTACAAAGCCCGGCGTCGAGGGGATAGAGGGCAGCCACGGCGCACCCCAATGCTACTAACAAGCGGGCTCCCAGAGCCGGTGTGAGGCGACCAAAGCAAGCCTCGTATATGATGCGTATATAGCATTACGCAAGTCGGCCGAGGGGGTCCCTAAGCTGTCTCAATCTGTCCCACAACTTATCCAGGAGCCTTTGTGTCAAAAAGCCTTTGCGAAATCCACAAAACAGCGGTACAATTAAAGGCGTCGATTCGGCTATCCTCTATGAGTGTTCGCGAGTGAAGATATGGTCAATAGTAGAATCTTAGAGGGTGAGCTTTGCCTAGCGTGAGCAGCACTTCTCCATCCTCTGCCCAAAGTGTCAATGCGCTCAAGAATCGGCAAGCAACTTGGCAAAGAGCAGCCCGACCATAATGGTGCGATAGTTGGCTGGGCTATGGGGGTCCCCCTTGCTTTGTATATGGGCACAACTCTTTGGTAGTCGGTCTTGGGGAAGCCTTCTTGCAATGCCCGTTGAAGAGTCTTTGTGAGAAGCGGCACCATTGGGGGCCCGGCCCACTTGAGAAGCTCTGCGCATACCATCCAAATCTGCTGCCTTCCGTTAGCGGCGTTGCGGGCCCATTATGACATCCCCGCCGGTAATGACCCGATTGCTAGGCTTTGTCTGAGGAATGCTTGGTGCCGGCTTCCCATTGGGTCATCACCAGTGCTTTGCCAAGTATCTCACCCATTGTTTGGGGTAATATTTCACTGTGGGAACATGCGGGCTTACTCAAGACCTTTCTCGAGGAAGGCCCTAGGGTGGCGGTCTAGAAGACCAAACATCTGTTTACGGTGCTCATAAGGTGCCACAGCTTTCTTGGTCTTGAGGAAGGGCGGTATTGACGGATGGCCCTACGGGCAAATGGTGGGGTCGGCACTTGGCGGAGCCATCGTTTCAACTCACGACATTAGATCATCGAACCCGGTGATTTGCTTGGGGAAGGTGGTTGCAGCCCCCTATGGATCGTCGGCGGCCTCTCTCAAAGCATCTGTCCCCTACCCTCGAAGGAGGGCTGGTTCAAATTTGGGCGTCTATTTGTTGAAGTGTGGGGAGTTGCTGGCACTCCGGCAGCTCATGCTCAAGCATCCTCGCATGAACCGCCACATGATCATAGTCGAGGCCTTAGCCCGGGTGGTACATGGGGTGTTGGGGCAATGGGTGCTTTCGGTTGGCTGCCAATCTATGTGCAACGAGGGGGTGATGGTGGGGTCTACTTCCTCGTCCGGCCACTGTCCGGAAACCTTTGGCAGTGATCAAGTGTAGGCATTGCTCGTCACGCTAACACGTAATCCACCACCAGCGGTGCGCCCCACGATTCTCACGTCTACAAGTGAAGGCGACTAGAGGGGGCGACCCTTTGTGCGACCCATTGCAAATGACCGAGGTCAAAGATCTTGCCCGACAGCAAATTTGCCGGCCATGCAGGTGTCACGGTACGTCATCTAGCCCTTAGCCAAACCATCTCTGTGGGGTCCATTTGCAACACATCCTCATTAGAGGTGCGAATTTTGGGATTTGCTCGCCCACAATGGCATTGAAATCTCCAAGCAACATGACCTTGCCCAATTGTGCATCTTGTTGTATGTCATCATATAGATCGACATAGGGCTCCTGCTGTCCACATCAAGTGTGTGTGGTAAAAGTTGCTCTCAACATGTGGGAAGTAGCAAGCCGCCACAAAGAGAGGGCTGCTATCATTTGTTACGCACTTTCGTACCCACGGTATCTATTGTGCTGTCTGCCTTTGCACGAGGGGAGACCCGATTGGGCCAAGGTTGTGCAGTAGTAACACGCCAATTCCTCCATGTCCTCGTTTCCGGTGCACTCATTGGCCGGAGTAGCGGCTGGTATCTGGCAAATCGGGTAGCTTTGTGACCGGCATGTCCCCATGTTTCCATGAGGGAAGATAAGGTCCATGCCCATGGCGTGAATTGAGGCTGTCCTCCTTACGCCATGGAAAGCCACGGCAATTCCGGGATACCACGCTGAGGCCGCGATCCCTATTTAGTGGCATGCACGCCGCCACCAGGTCAGTGGTAGTGGTGGTCCCAAGGGGCGGGGAAGATGTGGATGCATTGCATTGGGGGGCCCCCTCGAGAGGGACTCGGCGGGCGGAGTGCGCATCCCCTGTTTATTTGCCTGAATTCTGCATCCTTCCCGGACCAGCCCTGCTGCCCCTCCATGTCTGGCGGTCCCGACTTTGGCCAGCTCATGCCTTGAGGTCTCTTCTTTGTCTTTGGGGTCAAGTCTCGGTCAGCGTCTGAGCCGTCCCCTTCAACCGGCCTCGGCGGGATGGCCACCCCGCCTTCCGCACGCTCTCAAGCGTGAAGATGACCACGGGGGGTGATCGGTGACCCCCGGAATTCCATGGCGACTTCGCCTTTCCAATGGTCACGAGTCTTTGGGAACATCATTTGGTCCAAGATCGTGTGCTGAGTCGGGAAGTGAGATGTTCTCCCGACTCCTCCATCGGGCCTCGCGACTACCACATTCGCGGCTCTGCATCTCGTTCACGGAGTTCGGCGGGGGCGCACGAGGTGTTAGTTGAGGTGGGTGAGGCATAAGGCGTGGTGGCGCCCGGGGTGGTGGCGGCCCGGCGTGTCGATGTGTCCGCCGGCATGTGTTCGGTTGTTGGCGTCTGTAGGTTGGTGGGTTGGCGGGGTTGGTGTGTTCTTTTCTTTGTGGTTTACGTTCTCCGGAGTGCGGGCTCGGCTCTTGCGGGGCGTTGTCATGTCTTGCCATCTCCGCGTGCAATGGTGGAGTTGCTCATGTGCCTCGGCATGGAGGCCCTTGCCTTCTTTGGGCAGCGCGGCATCAGCTCTGTAGCTCCGATCTCGTGCTAAATCCTTACTCCGGCTCGATTACTGCTGGCTAGCTTCCAAAGCAGCACGGAATCCTTGTCTCCGATGGCGGCCTCGCAACCTCGGCAGGGAGGCGGCACATTGCTCCTCGTGCCGTGGCCTTAGCCTCCTCAACCTCGGCACGGATCCGAGGCAGGGGTTACTGGTGTCTCTGCTCTACCGGTTCACGTCTGCGTCCCGGCTTCCATAGCCGCCAACCACGGTGTCTACACGCACCCTCATATCACGCAAGCTCCTGGCGGTATTCTTTGTCTGTCAAATTGTAGCAAGTGGATGCTATCATCTACACGTAAATGCGATCCTCCAATTACGTGATTCGTTGTTTTTTCGGCACACTGCCTGCGCAACATCAGAGATGTTATGTTCTCCACCTCTATCGGGAGGCACGCAAGGCGTTACCTTTGTTGGCCTCAACCCTCACTTTGAATGCGGCTCCAAGGTTCGTGGCGGATTATATTGGCCCTTTGTCGGGTCGACTAGGAGCCTTGGCTCGGGCCTCCCTCTTCATGGAAGATGTCTCCCCTCTGCCCAAGCCCTCTTCCTTGGTGGCCCAGCTTCATGGTCTTCAGAGAGGGCTGTCTGCGTGGGGTCAACGGTGGTTGGTGTGTTTGGGCCTTCCGGGGATGGGTTGGTGTGGTGCGGTAGCTCACCAACCAAGTGTGGGGTCCCACTGCGGGGGCGGTGTCGTGGCCATGACTTGGGGTATGACCCGGCGGCGGCTCCACGGATATCCGGTGTGTCTAGGCTGCCACAAAACCCTAGCACACAGCCCGGAAAAGTGCAGATTTGAGCACTCAAACAAAGACAAGCATGCAGTTATCATACACCTTGGAAAGCTCTCTGAACCAGCTTTCCAACAAGCCCAAGCACATGAAAATCTGACACCGGATGTGAGAGATACAGTCCGTCGAAGTGTCTACCGATTGCCACAGAAACCCTAGCACACAGCCCGGAAAAGTGCCAATTTGAGCACAGAAACAAAGCCAAGCATGCATATACCATACACCGTTGGAAAGATCTCTGAATCAGCTTTCCAAGAAGCCCAAGCACATGAAAATCGATAACGGGATGCGAGAGATATGACCGATCAAAATTCTGCCGCCAAGAGCGGAGACCAATCGAATACTTACTAAAACATACGCCAATCCCTATATTGGTGTCGGACTTTCATCAACAACACCATCAGGAACTAGGGTATGAATTAGTAAAACATTCTCGTAACCTTCAATAAGAGTACAACACACACCTTTCAACACCGCGTGGCCAAGGCCAACAACGGCATCAGGCGAGGGCTATACTTCTCAAAGAAGGAAGAAGAAGGGCTGCCACAAAAAAAACCCCTAGCACACAGCCCGGAAAACAGCAGATTTGAGCACTGAAACAAAGACAAGCATGCAGGTATCATACACCATTGGAAAGCTCTCTGAACCAGCTTCTCAACAAGCCCAAGCACATGAAAATCGACAATGGGATGTGAGAGATATCACCGGTCGGGTCGAAGTGTCTCCAGGTTTGCCCACGAAACCCTAGCACACAGCCCGGAAAAGTGCCAATTTGAGCATAGAAACGAAGTCAAGCATGCTGGTACCATACACCGTTGGAAAGATCTCTGAACCAGCTTTCCAACAAGCCCAAGCACATAAAAATCTGACACCAGATGTGAGAGATATGACCGATCAAAATTCTGCCGTCTTCAGGAGGTTGCCGAAAACAATATGGCTTAAAATGATTTGTATTGGGTGTTGAGGTCATTGTTTGTTAATGACGTTTTTCGCAAGAGTCTACCTGGACGTTCGACTGCAGGAAGGACATGTAACCATGTACTTGATGATGCATATTTTAAGAAAATTAAATATCATTTGGAGGTTGTGGAGCCAATGTTTTGATGTTGCACTTTGTGATGGCAATGATCCATGCCTTGGAAAGATTGATGAAGGGCTTGACAAGATGAATGAAAACATATGAAATTGGAGAAAGATGTAGCAAAAGTAGCAGAGTTAGTGGCATTGTGCAATGAAAGATGGAATAAATGTGAGTCTTAAATTCAAACTACTGCAATTTACTTGGATCCTAATTTCCAAGGATAAACGCAATGGATGGATCCTGCTATCTCAATGCACTTTTAAAATGTACTTAACAGGATGGTTGATGAAAAAGATGATAGATCGAAAATAAGAGAGCAATATGCAAACTATAAGAGGAAAAAGGGGAAGTTTGAAACATTGGATGCACAAACGGCTCGCTTTAAATTTGCATCTGCGCTTTGTTGGGAGGAATATAGAGGAGAGACACTAAAATTGCAAACCATAGCAGTTCACATTCTTAGCCAAGGAACCACCTCCTCTCCACTTGAGAAGCTTTTTAGCATCTTTTCACATGTCACAAGCAAGAAAAAAAATAAACTTCTTCCATGAAGAACATCATATTTGGTACTTATAAGTGCAATTTTGATTTTGATTTAATCTCATAGACAACTGAGAAGGGAGCCTTACATTGGCTTTGCAAACAAGGCCTCTATTCTAGAGCCATATGATTGGAATGATGATGATGTAAACGAGCAAGAAGGAGAAGAGAAAGTCGTGCAAGATGTAGATAGCATGGGATTGGAATTGCAAATGAGGGGGAAGGAGATCATGATGACGAAGGACAATAGCGATCATGACTATGAAGACAAGGAAGATACAGAACACGTTACGTTTCGCCAAATTATATTACTTCTTCAAATTCAAATGTTCTTTACATGGATTTTGGCACGAATACATATTCCCAACGTCAATAGCATTATTTAAACTTCAACAATCTGAATTTTTATGTCATATTTTCCTACTGTGCCATGTTCTAAGTTACAAGTAAATTCCAGTATTTATTGTTCTAAGTATGAGTAATTTATAGTATGAGTTGCATAACATGCAAATATGCTTTTAGGATAAGCACCTTTCAGATTCTACTGTTCAAAGTATGGCATATTTACATTGTAAATGCAATTATATGGTATATGATATTTGCCTGTCCATTTTTCGAGGTCTTTTTTTTTTTTTTTTTTTTTTTTTCATTTTCAATTCCAACTTGCCGTTTTCGTTCCGTTTTCATTTTTGGTAACTATGACGTTGATGGTGACACATGAACCCCAATTGGTTTCCCAGAATTACACCCAAGAAATTACTTAATCATTCTATTAACAAAGCCCGCATTCATGGCAAAGTTTTAAGCACACCCCAGAGATGTAAGTTACCTAGCTCGTAGCCTCTTTTGCAACACCAATAATGCATCCTAGTCTTAGAAATTTTATACCCTCTTTCAGGAGTCAGAACGTCAATAATGCATCTTTTAGTCTTAGAAATTCTGTTAAGTTTTTCCTAGCAACCCAAATCAATGTGTAACATAGAGTGACATAAACATTAATAAATTTGCCATCCCCAACTATATTTTAGACCAAAAAACATAACTCCCCAAATACCCCAATGTTCTCATGCACCAAAAAACCAAATTAGAAACTTTAGCAATCAAATACATGTCCAAAAGCAAAAGTTGATCAGCAAACCGCCTCCAAATCCACATAAAGTAATGGTTAGTCATCCCAATCAACCTGTGTTATGAGGTATGCTTTTCCTATAGGTTAAAATAAGATAAGATAATCATTATAAGAGCATTGCTATCATGATTAAATAACTCATCTCCAGGATCTATGTTGCTAGATAGAACCGAGCCATAATAGAATGCCAATTTTCATGTAAATGGAAAATTGGATTATAAAGTAAACTTATTTCTCGAGAGTATATTTGTGATAACCAATCGTGCACAAAATGATATGAAAGTGATGTATGGTCAAAGATGAAAGCATTAGCAAGTCATTCAGTGCCTCTTTATAGACATGAAAACACAAGATAGGAGTGAGAATAATGGTAATAATGCTAGCCATATAAAAATCAATTATAATAGTATAATAATGCTAGCATATACAGGAAAGCAATTCATGTCCATTCTAAACAACCAAGTGGACAATGGAATCAAGTATCATTTCAATTTACAGGAATATTCACTATTCACAAATATGAATAATATGCAATATACAATGAATATACATACAACTTTCAAGGCTGGGCAAAACTCTTCTTCAAGATATAGTGCTGTTTGATTTATCCAGCAACTCAAAGTAAGACAAAACGTCCATCCATCTATCCAAGCCCTTTAGTTGATGGATGAGGATTGTGTCAGGAGTAAAATCATGAGCATAAGTGCCACCATAATCAGGATGATCATAGAAGTAATATTTCATGTTAGTTCTATGCTTAGCCTTGTGACCTTCATTAAACCAGAGCTTAGGAAGCAGATCCTCCTTTCCAACACTATGTTGTCTAGGGATAGGGGACTCAGAAATCCACTCAACAAGGTCCCAGGACACAGCATAGCCTTCACCTGTCATGAATCCAACATTAGGATCATTAGGAAGAGGAAGTCCATAGTATAAATCCTCGCGCGGGTGCGCGGCGAGAGACCGCGCCAAATTCTTAATTCTGATGTATGCATCATCATCTGCCTTCATCACATAATCATACCTGATGCCAAGGGCAGGAATGGTTGAAAAATAAGTGAAGGATTTGCCATGGTTCATATTCTCCTCGCAATCTAACACAATAATGTCATTGAATTTCGAAATTTCGAGCCTGATCAGGTGTTGTTCTTCCTTTTTCTTTGCTCTGCATACAACAAAACGAACTGATACGACTGCATTACTTGGCGATGGCTGGAGCCCATATGCCAGCCTTAAAAGGCTTCTGCGTTCGAATTTTGCAGCCGTTGTGAGGATTCCGATCAAAATTTTGAGTTTTGGGGCGGATGCAATCGGCAGGGCCGGCAAAGGCTGCCATTTTAGGGCTGCGACGCAGAGGATGCAGCAGGCTGAGAAGAAGAGGACGGCTGCCTGGATCATCTTCTTCTTACTGGGGATTCGATGGGTTCTTTTTGCTCGGATTTGGAGGTCTTCTTCTGTGTGCAGGATTTGGGCCGGAGCTGCCATAGCCCGGCCTGCTCTGGCGGTTAAGGAATGCGGTTCCCCTGTTCCAGCCTCATGTTGTTATCCTCTTTTTGTTGCATTATGGATATAACTTGTATTATGGATTTTGGGCCGTCAGATGACAGCCATTTAAAAAAAAAGACAATGGTCCAAAAGTCAAGATGCTCTCTAAGAGCATCCCTGCCCTCCATTTCAAGTCCTTTACAAGTCATACCTGGCTTGTTTGACTTGAACAAAAATACATGCAACTATAAATAAAACCATGGCGTATTCTCCAAAGAATACTGTTATACCATTAGTTGGAGCATAAGAGAGCTCCAACTAATGGAGCTCCCTTATGCAAGGGGGCCAATGCCCCACTGGAATAAACACTGTCAGAAATATAAACAGGAAACAGGTGTCCAATTATCAAGCAAACAAATGTCAAATATTTACATTGAAATACCAGCATACAGAAGCCACATGGCAGAAATAGTTCAGATCACAACAACATATAAGTTCATCACACATAACCAGATAACCAGATGCAAGTTCAACACAAAGCTTCTCAATTCCCCGTCGGCTGCCCAGAGCAGCATGCGATGGTGATCAAAGCCGGGCGTATCTCCCCCGTGGTCGAGAGCCCTTGCCAAGCTCATGTGTGAGCGCCAACACATGCGACTCTAATTCCTACGGACACCAAGGCGGTCCCATTACCCCGCCAGATAAAGGCGAGAATTTATAGCAACATAGAAGCTTCCTATCTGCCTTCTCAGGATCCTCAATGAGGCTGCAATCCTGTGCGCCTCCGTACCAACCTGCACAATGCTAGTCACAAATTCCTCAGCAGTAAAGACTTCCTCACTTTCAGGAGGATAAGCATGCGGGTTTGGATGAGAATCATCAATGGTAGAGGCCGATGATATCGGGACCAATACTAACAACCACAGGTGGGGTCTCATCCATGGCGTCGCCATTTCCATCCATTTCTCAAGAAGACCCCGCACAAATTGGTACAAACCATAAACCGTAGAAATACAACGGCCAGATAAATACAAAGACTATACATCGCACAAGAAGGAACCACATGAAAGAAATCAACCCTTTGCCATGGTGTGGTCCCCCCGTACACAAGGATATAGTCCGCACCAACATCGGGATATCCGCTCGAAAGCTAAAGGTTCTCTCATGCAGATCCTCAAAGTTTGAGTCCTGTTAAACTCTTTGGAATGGCATCATCCCAATAGCGCCTTCTACCAGGCCCATTCCTCTCAACAGAACAAACCCCCGAAGGATAACCAAAGATAATAGTTCTTATATGTCGGGCGTGCCGCCAGGATTAAGCAACACTCTCCATGCCGCCCGCACTCGTGTTCATTCACATGGGCGTAATTATGAGGAATAATCCAAGAACTACTTAATGTGTATTTTCCGACCTCAACATCCCGCACAAAGTAAAGGTCGGGGCTTGGGGATAGTCGATTAACCCCATGATACATCACGTAATGGCATGCCTTATTTAAAAGATTCCTATTATCCAAGACACACAACCCTTTAGTATCACCCGCACCCCACCTTAAATAAAGATCCTTACCTTTTTCAATCATAGATTCGGAGATATTGTGCATATGACAACTATAGTGAACTTTTCCAAAATCTTTCATACAATATCCTACCATTCCCTCAAAACAATGCGACCTATTATTTTTTCAAAGCTTTAAGACCAACACCACGCAAAGAAGCTTGGGAGACCAGTTGAAGTCTTTTTGATAGCATCATTCAAGGCCTTAGGACTTCGAATCGACCTCTCAAAACACCTCGAACATGTAAGTGATCAGCCGAGGAGCCCCTTTTCAAGGCTACACGCCCGCTAGACATTTGGAGTCACAAAATCGACAAGGGCATCATAGAAAGATTTGGGAACATCAATTGAATCCTTCGGGCTAGTATCCGGCAAAGGGATAGAATCGGCCGAGCCTGGCGGCGGATGAGCGGGCCATAGAGGCCATCGAACCGGATGGAAGATTTGCATGCCCAGCCCCTTGCCCTCCCCGGCCTCCCTTCTTAAAGACATCTCAAGCAATGTAATCGAAAGAGGTAAAACACACGGACCAGCGCTAACTCACCCGGGGGGAAGACTAAGGAAAACCTGTAAGCCCTCGCAGGAAGATAAGCCAACATGGATTTTGGGCGTCGGATGACTGACCATTTAAAAAAAGACAATGGTCCAAAGTCAAGATGCTCTCTAAGAGCATCCCGCCCTCCATTTCAAGTCCTTCACAAGTCATACGGCTTGTTTGACTTGAACAAAAATACATGCAACTATAAATAAAACCATGGCGCATTATTCTCCAAAGAATAATCTTTATATATGGCAGATCAAATATCAGCCCGAGCACGGGGAATCGAACCCCAAACAAGTAACCCAGCTCAGCCGAGCATAAAAGAGAGCTCAACTAATGGAGCTCCCTTATGCAAGGGGCCAATGCCCCAATGGAATAAACACTTGTCGAGGAAATATAAGCAGAAACAGTGTCCAATTATCAAGCAAACAAATGTCAAATATTTACATTGAAATACCAAAGATACGAAGCCACATGGCGAAATAGTTCTGGATCACAACAACATATAAGTTCATCACACATAACCGGATAACCGGATGCAAGTTCAACACAAAGCTTCTCAATTCTCGGTCGCCCGAGAGCTAGCATGCCCGATGAGTCGATCAAGCCGGCGTGATCTCCCGTGGTCGAGAGCCCTTGCCAAGCTCATGTGTGAGCCGCAACACATGCAGCTTCGATTAGGCACACCAAGACGGTCCCATTTACGCCAGATAAAGGCAGAATTTATAGCAACATAGAAGCTTCCTATCCGCCTTCTCGGGATCCTCAATGAGGCCGCAATAACCGGCGCCCGGTACCAACCCCGCACAATGCTAGTCACAAATTCCTCAAGGTAAAGACTTCCTCACTTTCGGGAGGATAAGCATGCGGGTTTGGATGAGAATCATCAATGGTAGAACCGATGATATCGGGACCAATACTAACAACCACAGTGGGGTCTCATCCATGGCGTCGCCATTTCCATCCATTTCTCAAGAAGACCCCGCATAAAACTGTACCAACCATAAACCGGAGAAATACAACAACAGATAAATACAAAAGACTATACATCGTACAAGAAGGAACCACATGAAAGAAATCAACCCTTCGCCATGGTGTGGTCCCTCGTGGTACACAGGGGATATAGTTCTGCACCAACATCGGGATATCCGCCTCGAGAGCTAAAGGTTCTCTCATGCAGGATCCCCAAAGTTTGAGTCCTGTTCCGCCCTGGCTGGAATGGCATCATCCCAATAGCGCCTTCCGTGCCCATTCCTCTCAACAGAACAAACCCCGAAGGATAACCAAAGATAATAGTTCTTGTGTCGAGGAAGGCGGCTGACCCGGCCAGGATTAAGCAACACTCTCCATGCCGCCCGCACTCTGTGTTCATTCACATGGGCGTAATTATGAGGAATAATCCAAGAACTACTTAATGTGTATTTTCCGGACCTCAACATCCTCGCACAAAGTAAAGGGGGCTTGGGGATAGTCTACGACCCCCATGATACATCACGAATGGCATGCCTTATTTAAAAGATTCCTATTATCCAAGACACACAACCCTTTAGTATCACCGCACCCCACCTTAAATAAAGATCCTTACCTTTTTCAATCATAGATTCGGAGATATTGTGCATATGACAACTATAGTGAACTTTTCCAAAATCTTTCATACAATATCCTACCATTCCCTCAAAACAATGCGACCTATTATTTTTCAAAGCTTTTTGAGACCAACACCACGCCGGCCAAGCTTGGGAGACCGATTGAAGTCTTTTTTGATAGCATCATTCAAGGCCTTAGGACTTCGAATCGACCTCTCAAAACACCCCGAACATGTAAGTGATCACCGAGGAGCCCCTTTCAAGGCACGCCCCGCTAGACATTTGGAGTCACAAAACCGACAAGGGCATCATAGAAAGATTTGGGAACATCTTGTCCGAGAAAGGCCTAAAGTAACGAAACATCAATTGAATCCATTTCGGGCTAGTATCCGCAAAGGGATAGAATCGGTGATCATCTTGCAGATGAGCAGCCATAGAGGCCATCGAACCGGATGGAAGATTTGCATGCCCGACCCTTGCCCTCCGGCCTCCCCTTCTTAAAGACATCTCAAAAGCATGAGCAACAGGAATCGAAAGAGGTAAAAACACACGGATCAGCGCTAACTCACTGCGGGAAGACGAAATCAAACTGAAGCCCTCAGCGGGGAAGATAAGCCAACATGCCGATCCCTTTCCCCGCCCATCCTCCCGGTTAGCAAATGGCGCCAAGTCTTTGGGCTTGGGAAGGGCGCCCTCCCAGACCTAAAAAAAAAAAATGGATCTGTATCGTCAAGAACCCCAAATCTTTCTCTGGTATTCATACGGTTTGGTATACGAATACCACCTATTAACCTTAATAAATCATATGTTACAAAAATACCAAATTTGATTGTTGCAAGATTATAGCCTAGCCTATATTGAGCCATCAATATAGTAGGGCATAACACCCCAGTAGTAGGGTGTTTTGCATCTTACCAACTGGCCCTAGACTTTTATGGTTTCCAGGGCTCGAAAATGAGAAAATGCGGCTGGCTTTTTGAGGCTATCAGAAAAAATATATGTTATTGCATTTTTTAGCGCTCCCACTATCTCCCCCCGATTGGGGTTATTTTATAAATTAGTGGAAACCCTTCCGGGTATTCTAATATGGAAACCCTTCCGAATTTCCTAAACCCGGAAGGGTTTCCAGATTACAACCCCGGAAGGGTTTCCATAAAAATATTATAATTTTGGATTTCGATGTAACCACCGTTAATTAATGCTCACCTTAAATTTCTACGGCTCTGATAATAGTCTATTCAAGAAAAGTAGCTTCTTTTTTTTTTCTTCCTCTTCCTCCGGCAGATCTGTTGGCGGATTGATGCAGACCTTGGCGGACAGATACATCTCGCTCGGATACATCTGTTGGCGGAAAGAGGAAGAGGATTGATCGGATACCTCTGTTGGCGGAAAGAGGAAGAGGATTGATCGGATTGAGAGTTTTATAGAAAGATTGAGCAGGTAGAAAAATTTCTCGGCTCTGATTCTACTGCTCTGATTCTATTGCCCAAGTATTACAAAAAACCTGGCTTAAAGTAAGCTAATTTTTCTGCTCTGCCTACAAGTTTCATTTCATGCTTTCATATTTTCGGCATCGATTTAAGCTCTTGGTAATACACTAATTTGTTCTACTGCTCCGATTCTACTCCTCGTGTTCTATTGCCGAAGAATTACAAAGAACCCTGCAGCGATTGCCAGGTAAATTTGGATTGCCAGCTCGTTTTAGAATGGGATATAATTTTATTTTCACAGATACAGATAATTGTGGCTGATGCAAGCAAGCACAGCCCCGGAATTTCTCTACAAATCTTCGCATTTATGCTTATTCTACCAAATCCTCCCATTGGGTCAAATTGCACCTTGCTTACTGTTGAAGTTTGAACCATCTTACTTTCTAAATCGTGCAAATCTTATTTGATGGCCCCTGTTTTACCTGTTAAACACATTTAGTGCTTGGTCTTGTTGCAAAATCTCTTCAAATCTGTCGATGGCCTTTTCTTTGTAGATATCTCAGCAAATGTCCAAAATGGTCTTGGTTACGCATATTCTGTAGCTATATATACATCCATAGGCCCGTTTTGTAGAAATCTGTGCAACAAATCACAACTCTGTCAAATGGGTTTTGATTGACTCAACATATTCGATGTACTTGAAGTTTCTAAAACAAAAACTTTGCAACAAGTTGAAAAGTGTTTTTATAGTACATTTTTCTTGCAAAACATGCTCTGGATAGACAAAGTCTAAGCAAAATCTCTGTCAAACCGTTGGAAGTGTGACAAATTCAAGACACAAGGGCTAAGTCTACAAATTCCATGGTCTGGTTTGGTCTAAACCAAACAAGCAATATATTCTGGTCTGTTATATTCTTCTGCTTTGTTTATGCACATGGTTTTGCACAGTATTGCTTTCAATTGGTAATTATTTTGTTTGCATTTTATATGGCATATAGATTCTAAATTTATTGAGCTTGGAGCAGGTACCCTTTGCAATACCTAAGGCGGCTTTTTAACTTCTTGGGAACCCGTGTTTCTCTGCAGCTTGGAGCACAATACAAGGTTAGAAAAATTTCTCCATCTTGTTCATTACAGCATACAAATAATTAACGCATGCATGTAAATAATTGCATCTATTTCCTTGAAGAATAGCTTAATTCCAACGAAAAAGTTTTGAATTCTTTTCATCTTGAATGCTTGAAGGTGGAGCGCATTTATCAATTGGGCAGATCATGAATCCTCTACGACATTCTTATTTCTTTTGATGAATATTAGAAACGCTTGGGTTTTAACCCAATCAAGAACTCCAAATGTATTGTGTCCAAATATCATAAATAAAAGCACTCAAAGTGCAATTTTTTTCCTTTCATTGCATCTCTAGTTCTTCTTTTTGCTTATGTAAATGGTCGTGGCAATAAGAAAAGCCTAAGGCTGTTCTAAGAAAGGGTTCTCTATATCCACCCAAATGGATTCTGTCTTGACAGATTGTAGTGTATAGTTATAAGTCAAACGTGAACTAGTGAATTCAATTCTCCTGGAATTTAGAATTTGTTCGGCAGGATGCTCTTATTTGTTGCGTGTCATTGATTGCTCAATAATCGCTATGTGTTTTTTGTTAGTAATTTTTTTACATGTTTCTAGTAGATTACATGCTTACGCTTCTGTTGTAATGTTTTAAAATAGATATGGTGGGTATAGGCGTGGGCCAGGACGCAGTGGGCGCAGCGCCCCCCGTTGCACAGCCGTTTAGGACGTTTGCGCCCGACGGGTTAGTCTCTAGTATAAGCATAGGTTTCTATTGTTCAGTATCTAGTCATGGACACAAATATAGGTTGTCTTTTAATTTTAGATCTTGTTCTTTTAGATGTAGATGGAACGTAGTGTTATTCTTTTAAGTCGAGTTTATTTTATTTTTTCATTGATTTAGAGTTGTGTGATCTTAGAATTTAGAATTCTCTAGGGACGACCTCCATGGGCATTGGAGAATACGTCGTTTACTGATCACCATCCCTGGGGCTCCTACGAGGTCCCAGGATAGATGGTTTTGTGAGCACGAGGGGTGCACACACACGCTTCCTCCGGACCAGGGTGGTTGGGGTTTAGGCATGGATGCCGCGAAGAAGCACCACATGAGCTGGCATGGGGAGGTACCATGGGTGCCTCGGCCTCGTGGTGCACGCAGAGTGCGTCCGAGGGACGAGGAGGATGACCCAGCACGCGAGAGAGAGAGGGAGAGGAGCCGCCTTCGTGGTCAGGATAGATGTGCCAGGGCAGAGTTTCTAGTGTCCCAGCAGGAGACACATTTTACGGCCCGACTCCACAGACGGGTTGTGGCAGAGTGGGAGGTCATTGAGAGGTCCTTCTCACAGGAGGAGTTAGCTACGAGATACCCACAGGGAGGACCACGTTGGATGGCAGATAGAGTGCAGGCGCTCACTAGGTTGCGTGATGAGGGCCGAGAGGTCCGGTTCAATGCGGAACCTGTGAGGTTAGGTTGGGTGGAGGCAGAGGTATTGTTGTTGAGGAGAGGCAGCCCTATTGAGGATGAGGCGGTGACCACGGGGTTAGGTAGGGAAGGAGGATGTCGTAGAGGTAGCAGCCGGCGCATGGATTAGGGTTTCTGCGGACTTGCGGTATTGATTAGGGTTGCCCGGTTCATCTAGCATTTGTTTTGCCTCTAGCACGTCACTCATGCCATCCACATCTTGCGATGTGGACCTCGGCTGGGGGAGGTGCCCATCCATGATGCACTAGCGCCGACCACTCACCTGCTACACCTCTTTCTCCCACCACCCATTCTTTTTTCCATACTCCTAGTTCTCTCCCCATGCGGTGTGGTCTTGTCACATCACTCCCATATGTGTCACCATCATTTCCCATCTCCGAAGTCTCGACCATTCTTTCCTCGCTTGTTTTCCGGCCCTACTCTTCTAGTGTAGCATCAGGTACCACCACCCCCTTCCGTTGCCATGTGGACCATCCCCTTCCTACCATGTGGACCACCCCCCCCCCACCCGATTACCACCACCATCCATTAGCACCTTGCTTGTCATCGCGTGTACCGCCTCACCTCCTTTTAGCACACTTACTCCCCCCCCCCCATTACCTCGCTTCCTCCCACTTCCTTTTCCCATGCCCCCATCCTTTGCCCAGATGCACTACCTTGTTACGTACCTCGGACATTTGCTTTCCTTCTTAGGCGGCATTGTTGAAGGAAGTGCATGCGGACCTAGCGGCAGCGTGGGGCTTCTTTCCATGAGCCATCACCTTGCCCGAGCTCCACTTCATTGGACCATGCACCAGGTCCTTCTCATACCGGTGCCCACCGGGCTCGACACTCTTGAGCCATTTATAGGTCTACGGGCGAACGAGCTTTCACGAGGCGCAGAGCCGGAGAAGCTGCAGAGACACCGATTGAGCTCACGCCCATTTCCGCGAGATATACAGGGATGGACCGCGGGGGGCGGCGATGGTGGGGGGAGGTAGGTAAGCGGCAGAGGGGAGGCGGAGGTAGAGGCAGGCCACGGGTAGAGGCAGAGGTAGAGGTAGAGGTAGGCCACCCGAGCAGGTAGAGGGAGGTAGAGGTAGGCCGGGATGATAGAGGCAGAGGTGAGGGAGGTGTCCGGGGAGGCAAAGGGTGATGGACCCCATTAGTTTGGAGGATCACATGGGGAGACATGGGCTTGTCACGCCTTATACCCCCCATCAGCACGGGATTGGGCAAATCGGTCATGAGGCATGGACATTTGATAGGACCGCAGCGGTCATGGCATTATGTACCGTAACGCGGCGCGGGACTTTCTATCTAGCAGGTCTTTGTCCCTTTGAGAGGATGGGCTTGGACCCGGGCGAGAGGCGAGGGCCCCCCTGCCGTTGAGGCTAGACAACGGGCTTTAGGCCTCGACCTTGGTTCCCGCAGTGCGAGGGAGATTGCCACGGCGATAGAGTAAAGCGGGGCACATGGTTTTTGTACCATGTTGTGCGCGAGAGGCGGCGGGGAGGCCGCGGTGTTCAGATCTTGTCGAGCCTTTGTCCACATAAGGTGCCCGTGCAACAGCCTGCGACTGTGCATAAGACCCTTTGAACTTCACAGGTGCAGGGCTATCTGCGGAACCGAGCAATCTGACATCCCACGTGCGTCCCGGATAATCGCTCCAGCTCTTCTTTCTCGCCACACGGATTAAATCTGTCAAACTGCGTTGTCGTTTCTTCAACCCACTTTTGAAGAGTCGCTTGCTTCTTCTTTACAAGCATGAGGGCGACTTCTTTTAGCGTCTCCATTGTGCCCTCTGGGGCTTCAATTCCATGGTGAAGTCCAACAACCTCATCTACATTAACAGCCGGATGGAGGATCTTATACAAGCCAGGATGATGCTTGGCAAGATAGAACTCTGTAGCCAAAAGGTGTTTGCATCTAGAGTAGACGCTTGGGCAACTGCAGTATGCGGCATACATTTCCACACGATACCTCGTCTCCGGAGCTGACTCGGAAATGACATGAAGCACAATGGATTCTTGATCCGTCAAGACAATTGCATCTCCTTGCTCTTCTTGCAACTTGCATAAGCGCTCAATCGCTGCTAATCGCTATTAAGCACTGCGCTTTCCAAATCGCTTAATCGGGCGCCTATAGGGCGCTTGGAGAATATACTAGTTAGTTGAATTCAAGCGAGCTTAAAAAAAATAGTGCATACCAAGTTCTTGGCGCTGCTATTGACAACTCCAACATGGAGCCTCCAATGGGAACCCCTCCCTCTGGATAACCAATCAAGGTGGATAAGAAGTGGAACATGCGAACATTCACGCTATGCTGCGTAATCTGCACCTTCAAAATTCGCCATTGCACCTCTGTCAAGTTTGTGGTGTCGCAATGCGCAGTGAGAGAACATCCTAGCATGCTTACGCCATTTGCCATCCCAATGTCCTCCGGTGTATCCGGCCAGGGCGCAGATAACTACATGCAATCACTTTTCCGTGAGTTGTATTTTCAAGAATCGTGGTCAACCATACATGGGTTACCTCATAACACTCTCATTATCCTTGTAATTCTCCATAAGCTCGTGTAGATGGTCGAGAGTCCCATTTCTTTGGTGCAAGTCATCATGAGAGAAAGGCGTAGAGTAGATGTCTTTCTTTCTTGCTTGACTGGAACCCGCAAGGGATAGCGATTAACGACTTCAAGGTGATGCCATATGTACACGTAATGGAGGAATTACCTTCCGGTAGTGAGATACTTTAGCCACGGATTTTCGTATGGAACCAACACCAAGAATCGAACATGCGATCTGCGGACAATACATTACGCGATATGATATGCATTACATAATAACTCCCATAAAGGGTTCACTGTGTCTCCCCTAGCCCGACAATGCGGGTCCTCGAGAATGACATCATCTAACGCCGCTTCGTTCGCATTATCGAGATCTATCGTAATAGCCCTAGGTCGAGCGGCGCCCATTACGCGGCAAAGAGGCGCACGCAGGCCACTCCCAATGCCAATCTCTCATGGTGCTCCCGAGGGGACAATGGTGCACATCATGTAGAAAACAGTGCACGCCGATACCATTGAGATTAGGGACATAAAAAGATATAGTGGACAACCATAAATGTTAGTTACGAACGTGGAATCCATGGTCCAACCACCATTTTGATTTGTACTTTATAGCTTGTTCCAAAGATCCATTTGTCCCGGATGACAACAATCCAAGGCCGCCTAGTCGGGTCATCATGGTCCGGGTGCATAGGGTTGGTGGTATATGACCTTTCCCTGATCTAACCCAAGCATCCATCCCACTCTCGGCATCCCAATCTGGCCCGAGTAATGCTCCCGCAACACAATAGGCGTGGTAACCAAAAACAAAAAACTTATTTCATTCCTTCCATATTCGATAAGTGTACATACCTTTTTTATACGTAAGTGGTAACCATGCCATATGTCCTCGTGGGCCACCTTGAAGGCGATAAGTGGCTCTGCGCCCTTTGGTGTGGTGGTGCGACACAACTCCTTTCCTCTCTCCAACATATTACTCCAAGACAGCTTTGGAAATCTCTCGTGTCAAGAGCATGTTGGTCCACCTACCAGCGAACGGGACCACTCGTCATCTTCGGACCACGGGTTGTGTCCATCATGCCCAACACGAATGTGTATTGTGGCGTAACTATCAGACACTCGGATTGCTTTCGGTATCACCGTGCGAAGGCTAAACCCCGCATCTTATCTTGAAACTCCTTCTTTGCGTCTTCCCGACCCCAGACCACACCACCACCGCCGTGCACTTTGTTGAAATATGGGGTTCTTGGCATGCACCTTCTTTGCGGCCAGACCATGGGTGCGGATGCAACAAAGGCTGCCACAAATGCTCAAGAATGACAAAACAAAGGGGAGGAAACTCCAAGAACACAAACGGGGCACAAATGCCAAGAAATGAACAAAGTGGATCATATTGCCAAAATGAGGCGCTTCCAAAACGTGAGTGAAACCTCCACAAAATGAGGCGCCCAAAACGTGAGCTAAAACCTTAACAATGGGGAAATGCTCTCTCTATATAGTGAGCAAACCCTAACCCTATATGATGACAACATGTGGCCATGTGCCACTAACATCTATGATGACATGTGGCCTATGCCACTAACGTCTATGACTTAGCCAAAGGGGCTAACACCCCCCCACCAAACCTCACTATATGCAAACCTTTATAATATTAGGTTTGACATGTTTTTAAAAAACGGAGGGGAAGTAACAAAAATATTTGCCAAAAGTCTTCTTCAAGGTGTTGGTGACGAATTAGATCAAAAAGAATGTTGATGCCGTGTAGATCACATAGGGGCAATAAATAATGATGGCCATCCCTTATATCATGGGAAGGCAATTGTAACCAATAAGTGGCAAAAATACAACGTAAAATAATGATAGAGGGTCTTCAAAAATGTAAGCACCAAATATCAACCACGGGGCGTGGACAAGCGTGTAAGGATGGCCCGTGGGTGGGCGTGAGAAAAACTTGCAAGGGTTCAAAGCGTGGCCCTTAAGTGTTGCTAAAAGTATTTCAAAGTGTGAACCGTGGGCGTGGGCCCATGCTTGGCAAGAGGGGCCCTTGGTTGGGCGTGACCAAAAAAGCTGCCAAAGTGTAGCTCGTGGGTGGGCTGGAAAAAGTTGCAGGGGATACCGTGGGCCAAATGTGTCAAGTGTTAGAGTATGCACATAACAAAAATAGTGGGGCGTGGGTTTTAACAAGGCCCCGTGGTTGGTTGTGACAAACATGTGCGTGTGTGTTAGCTTGGCGTGGGTAAAGTGACTAGCGTGGGCGTGCATAAAGCGTGCTCCACTGGCATGCGTGAGTGGCTATGGGCAAATGATTTTCAAGCGTGGCGGGCCGTGGGTAAGATTTCAAGTACCCTGCGTGGCCCGTGGGTAAGAGTGGAAAAATTGCAAAGTGGTCCGGCGTGCGGGGATGGCCCGTGGTTGAGTAGGGAAAATAAGTGTTGACCAAATAAGTTGTTCTAGCCCGTTGCCCGTGGTTGGGCGTGATGAAAGTGTTGCGGGGTGGGCGTTGCATGAACTTAGTGAGAAAGTGTATGCCCTAAAATGTAAGTGTATCGGGCCATAGAGTGGTGGCCAAATCTTAGCCGAAGTGAACAAAAAGTGCCCTAAAATCTTTTACTCGTTTTGGCTGTGCGTAATTTGTCTTTGCAACAAGAACACAAAAATGGGTGCACTTCTGAAGTTTGTAACTTCGATTTTGTTGATGTACTGCTTGAATCTGCTGAGAGGCGGCCGGATTGGTGTCAAAATGGCCCTGCGTCTTGAAATAGCTGAGAAGTTCGATTGTTTTTTGGTTTGAATCTTGGCATCCGGTTCTGAATAGCCGGATTTGCTTGAAAAACATAGTGGGTTGCTGGAGTCTGCAAGAATGGCGGCCAGATCTGAGCTATTGGGCCGGTTTTTGCTTGGAAGACAGAGTTTGGATGGTAGATATTTGCATGATTCTGCACAAGGGGCGGACTGATTTCTTTGGAGCAACACAGTTAGTTGCTATATTTACTGGATTCGTTGCAAATGGTGGCCGGATTTGCTGTAACAGAGACTGAACTGGTGGTTGGATTTGAAGGCGTCCGCCCTGCTAGTGGGATGTTTGTGCTTCTTGCTTCAACGGTGAAAAACAACATCGATTCTTGAAAATACTAGATCTGAGACATCGAATCTGAGGCATACCCATGTTAATCTTTGTGCTTGTTTCTTTTTGTGCGGATGCGGTGTTTGTTGTTGCGGATGAGTCGACTTGAAAATTTGTTTTGCGGATGTTGCGCGAACCCAAACCGGAAGCGTCAAAATGTCTGCCGAGAGATCTTTGCTTGCTTGAAAAATAAACTGCTTTACATTTTTCTTTTTGTTGTGTGCTTGAACAGAGGAAAGGGGCTAGCCAAGGTCTTTGGCCCTCCTAAAAAACTTAATACGAAATGTTGTGTTGATTTGATTGTTGTAAAGCTTTTGCGAGATAGATTCGACCCGAGTCTTCGGGATGTGCTTTGCAGTGGTCGATTGAGTTTCTGCCGCAAAACCTCTATAGGCTTGAAGAGGAATGGGGGCTAGCCCAAGTCGGCCCTCTTGAAAAATTTGTGAACAAGAACTTCGCATGATCTGAAATGTAGATTGTTGTGCGAGATGTGTTGATAATTTGTTGTTGCGGATCTTTGAATCTTTGAATCTTCGAACGAAGCTTTCTTGAAGATGATTGTTGAAGAGTGTTGAAAAATTTGTAACAAGAGTAACAAGAGCCTTCGTTTGGCACGCTCAAAGCGGGGCTGATTGTATGATAACCCATAGTTTCTTGCGGATGACGTAAGACAAAGAAAAAACAGAGGATATTTTGGAAATTTTAAACAAAACAAAAAGAAAACGCCCCAAGACGTAAAATGGGACGAAAAAAGCTTGTGAGAAACCGATTTTTCCGAAAATTTTTTTCAAGAATGAAGTCTTTGTCACCACTCCAAAATGCCGAAACGATAATCGCGGCTTGCCGCAATTGAAGAACGAGTTTTGAAAACGACTTTTGAACAAGATTGATTGGATCACCGGCTTATCATCACCGGTTTGATTTGAAAGACAAAGGGCCTCCGGACAATTCGCCTGGTTGGGCAAATGAACAGCAAAGGCCTCCGGACAATTCGGCTGGTTGGGCAAAGGGAAAAGAGTTTAGAGTAGTGTACACAAAGTTTTCAAAGATCAAGAACCATGAGAGCAAAGCAAGACAACGGGATAACAAAGAAGGATCAAGAAATTCTTGAGCGAACCCCAGCATCGGCGGCGCCCGGTGTTGAAATATGGGGTTCTTGGCATGCACCTTTTTCGCGGCCAGACCATGGTGCCGGATGCAACAAGGCTGCCACAAATGCTCAAGAATGACAAAACAAAGGGGGAGGAAACTCCAAGAACACAAACAGGGCACAAATGCCAAGAAATGAACAAAGTGGATCATATTGCCAAAATGAGGCGCTCCAAAACGTGAGCTGAAACCTCCACAAAATGAGGCGCTCCAAAACGTGAGCTAAAACCTTAACAATGAGGGGAAATGCTCTCTCTATATAGTGAGCAAACCCTAACCCTATATGATGACAACATGTGGCCATGTGCCACTAACATCTATGATGACATGTGGCCTATGCCACTAACGTCTATGACTTAGCCCAAGGGGCTAACACACTTCCCCCTCGATGACAAATGTAATCAACACATATCATATCATTCATCCAATCCCTAGTATGGCGTCGAATCAACCTAACCCTGTGATCTATTTGTAACTGCTCCACTCGACTTTCCAAGGAGTGATATGGCACTATCTCCTCATAATTGAATAACTCTTGTCTCCTCGTGGAAGCCGTCGGACGGGGCGCACCCACATACTTCTATGCATTGCCTCACATAATCTTACGGAATGCCATGAAACTTGGCTCCAACCGCCATACCTTCTTGATGTTATCTAGGGTAGGACATATAGGCAAGTGGCGTAGACCACCTTCGACACGAGCTCACGAAAATGATTTGCTTCCACATCCATGATGGTGGGATGTAGAGCCATTTGCCAAAGGTCAAGCCAGGAGAAGACGAGAGATTACGTATGGACTTGCAACTTCTCACGAAGCTTCGACCACCTCGTTATGATTTGTGTATCTCTCGTGGCTTTTGTGTTTGGCGAACATACCCCTGAGGGAAAATTAGGATGCGCTTGAAGGACATCTTGAACAGAGGGATGGACGGAATTTTCGACACAATGCACCATCAAATAATATGAAGCTTCGTTAAAAATGTAGCCCTCAGCAGAGGCGATAACAGGAATAGGAGGAAACCGTTGAATGTAACGTTCCTCTTCCAAGGGATCATACTCCACATTTGGTCTTGCATTGTCTTCATCTTGTAAATCCTCAAAACTTGCAGCATTGTCAATATTTTCAAAAGCAAAATCACTTACAGTTTCGTCCGAATCATATAGTGATGAATCGGTAGAAGCATCCTCCTCGCATTCTTCAAATGCGTCAAGCTCCGGATCCATAAGGAGATGCAATGGAGGAGAACAGAGCGCAAGAAGCGCCCTTAAAAATTTTGAGATGCAATGGCGGAGAGCAAAGCGCAAGAAGAGCCCTTAAAATTTTTTTGAAGAAACATGGAAACCCTTCCTATTTTCCCCCATTTGTGGAAACCCTTCCTATTTTCCCATGGGTTTGGAAAATAGGAAGGGTTTCCATTTGAATTAAAATTTAAATTCTTGATTGTCGTGCATATTTATGAGCGTGCATAAGCATGCACCATTAATGGCGGCGTCCGTGTTGGGCGACGTGCGCGTGCGCCTCAAAAAAAAAAAAATTGAAACCCTACCCATTTTCCGGGGAAACCCTTCCGATTTTCAAATTGGAAACCCTTCCAATTTTCCATTAAAATCAGGAAGGGTTTCCAGCCGGAAGGGTTTCCATGGAAACCCTTCCTATTTTCCATGGAAAATTGGAAGGGTTTCCATGGAAAATAGGAAGGGTTTCCATGGGAGCCCAACCCAAATAGGGAGCACTTAGAACCATCGATGTTTTAGTGTATTATGCCGGAAATTTGTTATTTTTGTGCCGGAAAATTGCCGGAAATTAATTTAAGACAAGTGGGCAGATTTTTAGGGGAGGAACTCCCCTATTTTCGAACCATGGTTGGTTTCCATCGCATCACAGCTAGGTGTTTATGCTAGGTGTTTATAACAAACTAGGTGTTTATGGGCTTTCAATGTGCTACTGGTGAATAACACCACTGCAACCAACAGCTGGGATCTTATCTCAATTAAAAAACTTGAGGGCCAATTTGTTAAAGAATGTGGTTGCCCTGTTTCTACCTCATGTTGACAAATTCGTCGTTATCCCCCTTTTTTTATGCACCTCATATATATTGACCCATTAAATGGGTGAAATTAATGTAGTGTCATGGCGGATCATGACCATTGAAGATTTTGTTGGATATCACCAACCACAACAATTACTGCATTAAGGGTAAATATAATTTAACCCTCTATTAATAGCGTGATGTCACATTCCAAATCATTGCGGACCACTTCTCCTACCATGCCACCAAGCCCTGTAAATATTGTATTTAAACTATGGCGTATCCATGGTATATCTGTAGCATATCCACGATATACTCGTGGGCGACAATAGATGCAAAAAATACACGGCGTTGTTTTAGGACTTAGTGTTTTCTTTGAGTTTTAGCTTGCAACACTTGCCCGCCATGCCAGAGCTCATTCAAGTGAGCAACCAAAAGTCTAAGGTCATATGACTACTTGGGTTGGCATCGCTTAAGTGAGCATCTAAAAGTCAAAAGATACTCCTCAATGCCCTCCAACTTTACAGTTCATCACTATGAAACTACCCACACGTAAGGATTTTAATTTGATTCGTTTGGGTCATCATGTAATTTGATTCCTTTGGGTCATCATGCCTGTGTAGACTCTTGGTACTGCATATGCAACACAATGCCAATTTCATCTATTTTCTGATATTGCAACACAATGCCAATTTCATCTATTTTCTGATATGCCTATCAAATGTGCACCTAGCTCAACTGGTAATGTAAACCTTCCCTCAGTGGTATGAACCGTTAATTCCCTTTTGAATCGAGAGCATGCAAGAAATGCATTGCTCATCAATTCTATGGGGGTCTTGTTATTTACCATAATTCCAAGGTTAACAAATTTAGATCAACCAATAATTAGTTTTATTGAAGTGCTAACTGTAAATATTTGCAAAGGCAAGCTCCTCGAGGCCTAGTTTTATAGCTCATTCAATGTCAAGCTTGCATGCAAGAAGTATAATTTGATTTCATTATCACACTAGCCACTTCAAACTTGCCCCAGTTTCTTTTCCAATAATATTTAGCTCAAAATTAATTTCTATTGTTCCCATTAAGCTAGCGAGAACGCTTTCAAAATTGTTATAGAGAGCAATAATGTAAAATTGGTCTCAACCTTACCAGTAGCTGTTACAAAAGTGCAGGATATTAAATCGGACTAAATTTAGATTTCTTGTGCATAGGCTTCATGTTATGTAGAATGGCATGGGGAAGCCATTCTTCTTTGCCCCCCATGACCGGAGAATCGGGGAGCCAGGTGTAGGGAGGCGACGATTCATGGGGTCATGAAGAATGGCGAGTGACCATGCCATTGTAATAACGTCCAAGGCAAGAAGAACCGGATTCTACATGTTTTGGGGACCCATTTTCCATTCTTGACAAGAATGATCAGAGTATCAGGCAAGAACACAGACCCACTTGCCTTGACGTATTAGGAAACGTTCCACCAAGAGGTGGTTTCCAGGCGCCGCCACTCGCGAGAATCCGGCTCAGCAAGAATCTGCTCATGCAAGAATCATGCTCATGCTCTGTAGTCTTGCGGGCGGCTTTCGATGATGGCGGCGGTGATGCTCGATGGTGATGGCAAGCGAGGAGCGCACGACCCGCTCACGAACAAAACCCCGCGACTAAGCATGTTTTGGGATCGGAAGGATTGGGTCTACGCCATTAGGAAGGATGCCGGATCTGCGATGAAGAAGCTGGATTCTGCGCCGTAAAGAAAAATGCCCAACGGAATCTTTGCCATACTTATCTCTGGGATGTCGCTCTGCCATAGCCATAACTTGTCGCCATAGCCGCTGCCATCGGTTGAAGCTTCTTGCCATAGCCATTGAAGAGTCCGCCATAGCTAATGCTGCTCATAGACTAGGTTTGCGCGGCCTGAGCGGCGCCGCTTAGAGTAGGTAAACCAATAAGTTACCTGAAATAAATAATACAAGAAAAAAAGCGGAAACCACGGGGTACTCGTGGTTTACGTTGTGGGGTCATGCCAATGAGTTACAAAGTTGGACCATTTAGGAATATTGTTTCATTTCACCTTAATGAAAGTGCTCATGTGATGTTGTTCCTGACCCAAGCGTGGGTGATTGGATGAGTAAACATTTGACATTTCCTTGGATTGGGTAAAAAACTAGGGTCTTTGTCAGCAACAGATCCCATAGTTTTGAAAGAAATATGGGTTTTTTCTAGGACATCTCAATCTATTTACCATGGGTTTATTATTCCTTCGATGCCTATTTCTAATCTAGATATATTACAAATATATTGCCAAATTTAAAAGGCAGCCAAGAGCAAAATGGGAGGAGGGAAGACCTTGTTTAGTTGTGCTTGAAAGGAATTAGCATGTTTCATGTTTGATAAAGTTTCTTGAGAGAGGATCAAAATTTCAGCTATATAACAACATTGTGCAAGCCCAATTTCCATATCGAAATACTTGCAAGGGGATCTCCGTTCTTGAATGGTGATTATGTATGTGTGGTCTGAAAGGTACTTGTGCATGGCTAAGATTATGGAAATAAGTCTACAATACAGTCGAAACAATGCACATCACTTACATTTAAATCTAGACCTAAATTTGAACTCTATATTTGAATGTTGGATGTTTGGTTGTGGGCAACGACCTAAATCTAAACCTTATTTCGAATGTCGCGATGTTTGGTTGTGGGCAAGCGAGAGAGCCTAACTTGAACCCTACTTTTAAGAACATTATAAAAGTCATCTCAAACCTCTTCATGTCCAATAAATTTTGCAACATTGCTCTATTACCAGGCCTAGCAAGAAAAACAAAAGAAAACGAAAGTGTTCAAGGTACATACACCATCTATGGCACACCCTCTATGACAAAATCTGGTTATGGCACTAGATAGTCAGATGGCGTCGTAACGTCATATTACGAAAAGCAACGGCAATCAAATCAACTATTAACTTCATATAAGATAGAGAAAACTTCGACCTAGTCATTCAATGCAGGGAGATTCCTAATCTCATCCGTCGATATAGCATACCCCAATAATATTCAATCGACCCACCTCTCCCGGGATTTGCCCTTTGAGCAACTCCCCAAAAAAAAAAAAAAAAAAAGGAGGGGTACACTGCATTTTTGTGGACTTATTTTGTGTGTTTAAGGGATTTTGTGTAATTTAAAGCTAGTTTAAACACGACAGTGGTTGATAAATAAGGCGCTCGGCTACTGGCATGCAGAGTGATCCCACACATTCATATTCCTTGGTTTTGAGGGAACCACTACCCCTTTCTTAACTAATCCTATCAAACTTGAGAACCCAACTTGCATCTTCCATGGGTAAGTGTTTCCACTAACTTACTGTTGTAGGAATTGAAACATTCTTGTTCGATAGGTTCTATCGAGAAGCACCTCTGGTGTTATGTCCAACTCTTCTTCTGTGACCTTCAACAACAACTACATCTTGTTTAGCTAAATGATCACTCAGATATTCGATTCAAGAGACTTGATACAAACAGAAAAGGAATGTGAATTCACTTTGCCCTCGCCAAACCTGCCAACGCTGCACCGAACATTTCAAGAAATCAAACAAAAAACAATTCACAAAGGCATTTCACTCCCAACGACGTGAATCCACTGGATTATCCCAAGCAAATCTAGTTGACCTAATCGAAGCCAGTTTAGGGAGCTAATAAAGTTCATCCTTATTAATGAGTTGCCATCTAGACATCCCGCGCTTACGTGGCATCTGACATGGATGACATGGTCACTCATCAATTGTGGGTATATATTGCCACTTGGTCGTCCGACTCCATTTATAGTTGTATTGCAGGAGATGGCGATGATCGTTCCAGATCAAGTACTTTCTTTTGAAACCCAGGTTGTCTCGGTGCTTAATTTTTCTGTTTATTTGGTAGCTAGTCCTGGCTTGTTAAATAATTTCGGTCTCATGGGAACGTGCCTACGCCTTGACAAATAATTATGATTATATCCAGCGTGATCAAATTTGGACCTTGAGCTAAAACGTGAACAGTAGTTAAATAATATCCAGGAACATGTCATTGTCAAAGGAACATGAGATAATAATAATTCCTGGTAACATGAGATATTTCAGAACTGTATTTTTATGTGTAATTTACAGTTTGAGTTTCAAATGCTAAAACATATACATTCAGCAAAGCTTTTGACTTACTACTGAGCATGTATCTATGTAGGAGGATTTCACGTACACAGAAAGGTATGTACTTGTACTTCCAACTTTTGCATATTTGGTAAATCTAGGGGGACATGCTTGGTTTATGTTTGCATTTGGATGCAGAGAAGTTGCTTATTATGCACTGGGTGTTGGCGCCGCTGGGAAGGATCCAACAGATCCAATAGAGCTTTCATATGTTTATCATCCAGATGGGCAGAAATGTATTCAGGTACTCGCTTACTTCACGTGCGAAATTACAGGACTCCGTTGTTTGTCATTATCCTTATTGTTTTCAGCTGTTCCATAGGTTCTTCCTACATTTTCTGTTGTGTTTGCTCAGAAGTTGATGAATAATCTCAGTGCAATTCCTGGCCTTAAGTAAGTGTTCTCTATTAGCCGCATAGTGCCTCAAATTGACTTTTTGTCGGTTATTTTTTGACTAAAAAGCTGTCAACATATGCATTTGTCAAGTGACAACATTAAAAAGGGATTTTTCTCTTAAAGAGAACTTGCCAAAAAAGATCACATAAGAACTTTCCTTTGAGTTAGTATTGGGCCAAAAGCTTGCATTTTCTGGCCTATCACTTGTAATAAATCATTCCATCGCTATTTTAGTCTTCTCACCAAAATGGCAAGCAAGCTACTGTATCATATCCGCGAACTTTTGGCTGCAGATGATAATGTGTGTAGAAGATCCAAACCTGTGGTCTAGCATGGATTATGATGACTGAAAGCTATAGTTACGGACTATGTTTCCTTGGGGCTATAGCTTTTCAACTGAGTGATGCAGGGTAGGCATACATGTTTTTGCTGGATGCAATAGCTGTGGGGTTATATGTTTTGGGCTAGCAATTTCTCTACTATAGGTATGGATCTGAAGTATGTAAGGTTTTGTATAGATTTAGAAAGAAAGGAGTAACTACACAGCGATCATAGGAAACTATTAAAATGAACGAAAAGGCTAACAAACATAAAGACGTGGCTGAATTATCAGGTCTTCTTTTTTTTTTTCCTTTTTTGTGAGATAGCAAGTTCTTACTGGTTTCGCTAAATTGCACGAACTTATGATGTCATAAAGTTGCCATTTTTTTTTTGAAACACCAACCATACTGCTTATAAAAGCCAACAAGCATGCAGGTACCATAGCGATGAATGATCCCAGCAAGACTAAGTTTTTGTTCAACATTCCTGGTCGATTTCCTGCCAAAATACTTTATTGAACTAGGTGTGCCTTATCTCTGTTTAGAAGCAGTTCTGCTATGATGTTCCGAGTTCACTAACTGCCCAGCTCTTCGTGCTTCTTCTCAAGTTTTGCCCCTTAGAGTAACTTGTGGTCTTTCTATTTGTGCTTGAAAATATCTATTTGCTCACCTAGATAAGGTTTATGCAAATTTCTGGAATACTATTAGCTGCATCTATAGTCAGGACTTATGCAAGTTTCTGGAATACGCTGTTCAAACTTTTGCAGGGTCTATGCAAATTGCTTTTCAATATTGCTCAATCTTTACAAGTTGCTTGTCTTTTTGTTTTCATAGCTAACATGTTGTCACAACTATTTCCTGCCAAACAATGGAACCCGTTCTTATAATCCGTATGACTCAGTGCCCACAAGAAATCAAGGATCTTCTTCAGATATTCTTATCCTGTTTACCACACGCATCTAATCTTGACCTGTTTTACTTGTTCTTTTCGAAACAGCACCCCATATAAACCTGTTTTTTAATATTTAAATGGTCATTCCCTGTAATACACCAGTTAGCAACGACTTCTGATTCTGCTATACGTTTTCAAAATTTGGCTACTTCAACAAACCTGAGCACCCCTAATAGGCTATCTCTGGTCAAATTGACTCCTCCCAATCCACCTCCAGACTGCCCAAGCTTTGTCCAGCAGTTTGAGTCCGTGGTCATTTTCCTCTGTTTTTCTTGTTTTATTGTTTTGAAACAATATGCTATGCAACACATTTATAGAGAGACCAACATTGATCAAACAAAGGCTCACTTAAGCATGAAGGACGTTAGGACACCTCATTTGGACGCTCTTTTTAATTTTTTATTCTTTATTTCTTATTTCTTATTTTTTATTTTTATTTTTTATAATTAGCCCTGTGCATCAAAGGCATACTGACCATTGCATCAAAAGGCACTGTCTATTTCTGCTGTGCACTAGTTCAGGGCAGCTTACTTTGTGATTTCAGTTGGATCTTCTGCAACTCTCTCTCAGTATTACTTGTTTGCCCTGCTACTACAACAGGGAAGCTTTTACAATAAAAGGATAACTACAAATTCGTTTGGTTCTCTAATTTCATGTTGGATACTATAAGGGAAGCCAACAGTTAAGACATTGTACCATTGCATGAGGGAACGAATTACATTGCACTATATAATGTCTTCAGTTCAACTTTAGATAGGTAGAGGTCTTTTGTCATTTGTACCTTATGCGGATCCCATTTGCATATGTTTGGAATTATGTTATGTTTCTGGTTCTCATGTTAGGTCTTTGTTTTGTAGTTTCGATATGAAGCTTTTATTACACGGAGAACAATATTTGGAGATTCACAGGCCTCTTCCTGTTTCAGGCCATGTGAGTTGATTATACCCTGTCTTTGAGCTTCTACTGTCTTTTGACAAAGGAGCTGCTTCTGCAGGTCCGCACCAGTATAAGGGTGTCTGGTCTTCAAGATAAAGGTAAAGTACCTAGGTCCACTCATCATCAAGAATATACAAGCCCAGCCTTTATGTCATTTTCGAACGTTTCCCATGTAGATATATGTCATGTCCTATTCTTCTCACTGTTTCAATGCCTGGACATGTGAGCAGTGCAGCGAATGCCAAATTGCATCAGGACATCTGACAAATTACCAATGTTTATATATCAATTTAGTGAATGGTGCAACATGTAATGTCTTGTTTGGAAAATGAAATTCTGCTATTGGTGACATGTGAGGCCAAATGTTAAAAAATATCCAGTTGGCCTTTAAAATTACAGGCAAAGCAGCAATTGCAGAGCTTGAGCTTCTGAGCCGTGATTTGGATACTGGGGAGAGCCTCTGCGTACAAAGGTGAAACCAAGTATTCAGTATATATTTTAGTTTGTCTTGGCTGTTTTGAGCTGCCCTCCTTCAGCTGACATAATTATCTGCGGTTTCTTTGTATCTTAAATTCCATGCAGTTGATACATTTGAAATGTTACCAGTGGTTTTGAAGGCTTGAGATCTAGGCGTGGAACTAATCATATTCGCAACAAAGCAAATATTAACTAAAAAGATTGCATGTTTGTTGGTAATGCCCGTAAGATCTACGAGACCAGATAAATACCACGTCTTAGGCCTCTTAGAAGGGCTTCATCCTCCACATTTAATATAACTACAAGACAAATAGAAACAGAAATAGAAAATTTAAATAAGCCCTGGGGAATAGCCCAAATGCTTCACTCTAAAATAGGTTTTGGTGCCAACCATTTAGCCTGTGCCTTCATGCTGGGTTTTTTAAGATGACTGCAGCCCAGCAAAATGCAGCTAAATCATAGAAACATCAAACAGTTATTTTCATTTCTTAGGAGTTATTTAAGTTAGAAAGTTTTTGTGATCTGTTACCATATATTGCCAGGATGCTGATTTTCTTACGAGGTGCTGGAGGGTTTTCACCTGTTCCATCTGTGCCTTATTCTTATACACACAGAATGTTTTCAAATCCCAAAATTGCTGCGCAAGTTAGCAAAAGAGATCCTGCAATGGCTGACAAGCCTCCAGATTTTATTGTTGAGGATTTTATCATGGCAAATCAGGTAAGTTCTTTTTGAAAATTTCTTTATAGTACCTTTTTTGCTGCAGCCATGTCTTATTGGTCTTTCAGGCTTTATTGTATCGCCTCTCTGGAGATCTGAACCCACTTCATTGCGATCCAAAAGTTGCTGCTGAGGCTGGGTAACCGTATTTTAACCTCACTTTTCAGTTATATTACATAAGGCTGAGGCAATTAATTTTGCATCAAGGGATAACACCTGCTAGAAGCTCTCCGAAAACCTACTAGCAAAGAACCCATATAGCTTTTTCTATTGAAAATTTTTATCCCAATCTGAATAGGTTGTTAAAAGATAGTTTCTCTTTGCACTTCGAAATTATCTTTTAAGCTAAGATTCTCATGGAAAGGATTCCCCTTTATGCTCAAAATTCTTTGCGTATCCAATTGGCATTTTGTAGTTTTGAAGGACCCATATTGCATGGGCTATGTACGCTTGGATATGCTACTCGTGCTGTCTTGAGCCGTCTCTGTGGAGGTGTCAGTGCTAAATTTGAAGGCGTACAATGCCGTTTTCTCCACCATGTCTATCTCAAGGAGACACTGCTAACTGAAATATGGGATGATGAAGCAAGCTCCAGGTAATGTTTCCATGTATATGCCGTCGGACCTTGAAACAAGTTTAGTCTGCAGGGAGAGTGGATGATGAGAATTAGAAATTTTCAAATAGTTAATTTATTCAGAATAAGATGCTTATCATATTCTAGAGATTGAAAGGCAGAAGTAGTCTTTCAATAAAACTTATCAGTAGCTGACTCTTTTTGTAAAGAAATAAGTAGGCCATTTTCTTGCAAAGAATATGATATCCTTGTGACCTATTTGATGAAATTATTAGAATTTAAGAAGCAATTAAAATGATAAAGACTTTTCAACTTTTACATGTATCTCAGAGCATATTTCCAGTGCAAGGTGAAAGAACGAGGGAAGGTTGTGTTGTCAGGTGTTATGGCGCTTCAAAATACCAGACCACGACTTTGATTATATAATTCTGGAAGTAGATAATCTCACTGTTGGTGGTAAGAAGTAAACATACGTTTGTTCTTAGTGTTCAATAAGGCTATGTGGATGAATTGATATCGCATAGGATTAAGTTGTACTTGCAAATTTATAGTGACTGAAATTATCTTTCAACCCAGCTATTAATAATATCCCAACCTTTCAATCATACAATGCCATCTTGGTACCGTTTCCTTAATAGCTTTACATACCATCTTTCCTACATAGCTTTACGTAATGCTTTGACCTGGCATCATAGTGAGAACTGCAAGAAATATTTCTATTTGCATTTTTCGTGATTGATAACAGGTCTGAATGCCACAATAAATACTATTTGTGGTTGTGGTGATATATAATAGGTCTATAATGTAATATTATTAGTAAGAATAGAATAGAATAAAATGGTTTTTATCATCCAGGAAGACCAATCAGTCTATGGGACCCAATGAAAGAACGCATCAGATTTATTACTGTCTGGATAAAAAAAACCTTGCCTCGAACAATTTTTTAGGAAAAAATCATGGCAGTAATAAGGATGTTGTCAAATTGTATAAATATACAAGGAAATTAATACGTCCTACGGTGCATTCCAACGATTCGACTGAGATTCTCTTGTGATTCCTCTATATTTTTCAAGATTCTATGTACTAGATTTAGCATTCATGAAGATTCCCTTAGATTCTCTTAGGTTCTTTTAGAATTTTCTATTTTGATTGAGGTGCTTACCCATGAGCATTTAGAACCTTCCAAAATAATGTATTTTGGATCTGTGCAACATTTTTAAAACACTTTCTATTTTTAGACTGAGGCGCTTGCCCTGAGCATCTAGAACATTTTTTTTCAAAGATTTATATTGTACGCCTTTATTATGAAACATTTTAGAACATTCTATTGTGGCTCTTTGTAAAATCTTAAAAAAACTCTAAGATTTCATCAAGATTTTCTTAGTTACCTTAGATTCAACTAGATTTTAAGAGATTCCCTTAGACTTGTAAATATCTTCCTAGATTCTCTTACAATTTATGAGATTTCTTTAGATTCCCTTTAATTCTCTTGGATTCCCTTATATTCTAGAAATTTCTAGAACATTCTAGAATTTTTTGGAACATTCTGAAACTTGCAAAAAATCCTAGAACTTTCTAGAAGTATTTCCCTATTTCCTCACATTCCCGAAGATTCCCCTACATTCTAGAACTTATTAGAACAATTTGGGACTTTCTGGAAGGATTCTCTTAGATTCCCCCTAGATTCTCTTATATTCCAAAACATTTTAGAATTCTGGAACTTTCTAGAACATTCTAGAAGATTTTAGAACTTTCTAGAGCCTCCAGAATATTTTAGAACTTTCTTGAACTATCTAGATTATTATATTTTATTTTATCTTAATTAGAATGTTACCCTTAAGTATATTTGAAACATAAATTATTCATAAAATTAATGCTTGGTCTAGTGGTTAGAATGTTAGAATGGGGGGCTGGGGGTTAATGACCAGGGTTTGAATCCCTCCAATAACATAAAAATTTTTAAAAGCCTTTCATTAAAATTTGTTGAAAATACCAAGGCCCGAGCATGCAATGTGAGCCGTAGGATCTTGAACCAAGGATTATGATCAATCTGGACCGTAGGATCATGTAGGATATATCTAAAGCAACGTGAGCCGTAGGATCTCGGATCAACGATCAGGATCAAGAGCAACCTAGACTATATATGTCCCAAAGCAGCGCGAGCCGTAGGATCTCGGACCGGCAGTCAGGATCAGATCAACCTGGATCGTAGGATCGTGTCTATACGGATTATATATAAACTCCCAGGCCATCTGGGCCGTAGGATACGTCCCAAAGCCACGTGAGCCGTCGGATCTCGAACGGACGGTCGGATAAGCGCGACAAACATAAGAACAACTAGCAAAAAGGCACGCCAGAAGCTATAGAAAATAAAGGTGCAGTCAAATTAGGGCACGGTAATTGGATGCCAAAAGATATTTTTGTCTTTTACATTTTTTTTTCAAACCATTTGAAAGCTTAATTAGGGAAAAATTGTATTGTAATAAATTTGAAAGCTTAATTAGGGCAAAATTGTATTGTAATTTATTGTCCATGATAGAAATAACATATCTTGTTTGGATAGTTTAGATGGTGCCCCTGCGTTTAAGGTACTAGTATTTCCTAGTTTTGGAAGGGCAGGATATGAGGTTGTTGTAGCCGTCTTTTTGGTTGTGTTGTAATGGTCTATGTAATGTCTTTCGATTTCATTTGCCTTTTTCTTGCATAAGGTCGACGTTGAAGTTTTTTTCTGTATGGTTTGTGCTTGTCGACATCTGCTGCCATTTTGAGATTTGCTTTGTACTATTTGTACCTGATTGATAGGTTTGTTATTTGTCCTACGTATTTCTTGTTGTTCTTATTGCACGTTAGGCAATATATCTATATCGTAGGTTTTATTTTACCTGCACCATTATTAGTTGTGTTAGAGTTGTTTTGACGTGTAAATATTTTTGTTTTTTCCTTCTTCTTTTTTTTAGTTTTAGTTTTGGTGTGTTTATAGTTATTAAAATAGGATTTGAGATTGAGATCAAAATTGTACTATATTACGTTGAACAGTTTAGCATTTTGAATAGTTTAGCATATGAAAAATATCAAACTGAAACAATGTACAAAAACGAAATTGAAGAAGGCTAACATACGCATAGATCTGATTGCCTCCGAAGCAGAAAGGAATATCTCACAAGCAGACTTATTCCCATTTCATGATATGCCATGAAACAGAGTCTTCTTCGTGATGTTGTCTCTGAAATGTGCGTAGAAGCAAAAAATCTGAAGATAACAAAGCCTCCTTCTGATATAGAAAAGAAGTAAGTTGGGCACCTCCAGGCAAAATGTTCCATGGCGAATGCTAGACAATTCGTGGAGTACATCTATCAGCAGAATCATACTCCATGCATGGTTAAGGGAGTGTAACTTCTGCCTCAGAAACTAGAATATCCTAGTTATTTCCAGTAACAATACTAATGCAAATCTAGCGCCAAAACCAAATCAATGCAAACATATATAAATACCCGTTGAAACTAAGAGCAACAATCCGAGCCTTTGCTCACAATATCAGGGCCTTTGTTCACAATTAAGAGTTTTGGAAAGTTCCTAATGTGTTGATAGAGCTTGCAACGTCTATATGTATTAGACGTAGGCAAAATCTTGATGTAAGTTCTTTTTTGCTTAATTTGAGCAAGATACTTGTGCATAGATTGAATGGAACCAAGCCAAATAGCTTATGTTTGATTGTGGATTAGAAAAGCAGGTTCTATGTTTGGGACTATGTTTCCCTAAGATTTTGCAAAAATTCCATTACGCAAGATTGCCTAGACTCCCTTTAATGTCCTTCCAAATTTTCCGAGTCGTTTGTTATTGCAAGATTTGTCGAGATTCTAGATACCCAATAGTTCGTCTTGTATCCAATTTAAGCTTAGAAATTTGGGAAATTTAAAAGTCAAGGCATCAAGTTCTAATGTTGAGACTAGCCTACAAATTTATGATTTCACATTGAACTCTCTATGGCATCTATTAGATTCCCTCATGGCATCTTACCTAAGGTCATTTAAGATTTTATGAAGATTCTTAAAGATTCTCATTTCCCTCAACGTTGCTCAAAATTTTCCTAGATAACGCATGGGCATAAATATATTGCATATTGCATGTCTAATATATAAAATCTGGAAGTCCAAGATTTCATTAATATTTCCCAACATTTATCAACACTCATGAAAATATGCACTTTGTATAGAGTGCAGTTCAAGCTCTAAGAGATTTGTGACGTGTGAAATTGGTAAATCAGTTTGCATCACTACGAATTTCAAAGGCAAGTAGATGATGAAATTTACATTGCAATTGGTCTTATGTTAACCTTAACCTTAATTTGCGCCATATTATCACTAGAACCAATTGTTTTAAATTTGAATATGATTGCAATGTAAAAGTGCAGAGTTGAGGTAAAGGGGCCATCAAAATAGACAGATGTTTCAAAACAAAAACTAATGAAATCATAAAAACGTTTTGCTCTGTAGCCAATATCCTGCTCTATCTATGGACACTGAGAAGAGCATTCCATTGCAGAGAAATCCATGAGGTTTCTTAAGTTAAGCTTATCTTCAAAAGCCCAAAATTGTGATCCCCGAGCTTTGAAACAGAGTAAGGGACGTGATTCACATGGATACATATATCGTGCATGCATCGGATGGCTGCTATTCGTATGACACAAACCTGAGAAACCTCATTCGTTTTCTGTAACATAAGAATTATTCATATTACTTGTCTTCATAACACTGCAACACTGGTCCTTAGCAAAGTCCAAGAATATATTGCCTGACATTGATACAATTTATGACATTGGCTTAGAATCTTTACCTTTGCTGTAGCATATGAGCTAGCACGACGATCAGTCCTGTCATCTTCAGAGAAAGGGACCTGCAAAGTAAATCCTAATTTTGCTAACTTCTTAAAACGACATTAAAATTAATGCTCGGAATTGAATTCAAGCTATAAATACTACTAGATGATACATAGACAATAGCTGGCTATGGATTGCTGTTCTGGGATAAGAAAAGCCTGATACTAGTGCCATGTACATTGCTAGAAACAAATATAACTGCAGACATTCACTAACATGCATGTTCTATAGGCCAAATCAATAGCGAACTATTTCTGATACAGTCTTGTCTTTAATCTTTTGCTATGACATTAAGGCCTTGTTTGACATAAGGTGCATGTTATACCTTGGATTGTTCTTGTAGCGCGACACTAAATCTGCATAAATTGGTGACGATCTTAGCAAAAACTCAATCTTAGGTCCACTATTTTCCTGTAGAAGGCCAATCCTTGTTGTTTCTTACCTTAGAAAGAGGATGGAAAGGAAATTGCAGCAGAATACAGTCACTGCAGATGATGAAGTAGCATCCTTGCCTTCAAACTGTTTTTTGCAACTTGTGTAGCAGGGCAGATTGCCATTCCAAAGTCAACCCAAGAGCCCCATTTCATATTGATGAGTATGGACATATAGTTCCGAGATTGGCTTCTAAAAATTCATCCCACAGTTGGAAATGTCAGGCCATTCATGTGAGATACAAATATCTACTCAATCCATAGGGCGGTATCAATCTGCATAAAAAAATAGCACAATTTGTGAAAAAAAGTGACAATACTTTTACATGGAGTGTCAGGAAGGTGAGTGGGAAATGAATAGTCCAGCTGCCTCAAGGTCAAGAAAAAAGACTGTTCAAAGCAGCTACATCAAAATATTCTAGAACTTGAGCAACAGAAGAAATCGAGGAAAGGAAAAGGTATAAACCAAGATGTAGATTTGTGCTCTACCTGGCTAAGGAAAAGGATCTCTGAAGCTACATCAGGCAGTGCATCCATTAGGAGCTTCGCAAAAGTTGATCAGGGGTGAAGATACAGATTGAAGCCTGCCCTTGCCCCGAAGCCAGAAAGTTGAAGAGATCAAGTAAAGAGCTAAGAAAGCTGACCAGAAGCAAACTATGTTATCAATATGAGCAACTATTGCACATTAGCATTTTATGTTTCCTACTATGAGATGAGGTAGTACAGGTCTACATTCCACGACATCTATGGCTTTTTTTCTACCTTTACAATTAGAAAATCAACTGGGACAATCATTTTTTACTTCAATAAGGTAAACCTTTTTTGGAATGTCCATTTCAAGCACATCTCTAAATATCAAACATAATCATTTCTGCCTGAAAAATTGCTTGGCATCTGTACAATAAAATTAAAGTCTTAAAAAACCAGTATGCAAAGAGCAAAGTAGATACCTGTTACAAGGCGAGAGTGCAGTTTATATACGAGAGCTTGTTTTTGAAGAAAAGAATCACCACGTAAGAAGCCTGCATAATATGAAGAAGACAGGCAAAGATGAGGCGTTAAGGAACAAAAATAAAAGGCACCAGATCAAATGAACAACAAAAAACTCCAATGGCGGTAACAGGTCTGCAGATGCCGGAGGTAAGCCACCTCAAATCCGAAATCAGGGTTTATCTTACAAAAAGCCGCGCCGAATGAATCTGCTATATGCAAAGCCCTCGTGAAACTGATCTGATCAAGAAACGAAAAGGCGAGGTAAAATAACAATCAGTTATTCTTGACCTTTCTCATCTCCGTGCCTTTTTTTAGCCATTTTCTAATTTTCTTGGCCGTAGATTTTTAAAGAAAAAAATCTAACGGCGAAACTATTGCCACATCAGTTTTTTATGAGGTGGACATGCTACGTGGATAGCCTAGAATTGCAAGGAGGGTTGCACGCTTGGTTAGGCTGGCGTGCTAATAATATAATATACAAGAAAATTAATACGTTCTACGACGCATTGTTCCAGTTTTAGCATGTTCTTACGGTGTAAGGCCCTATAGTGCTCTAGATAACCAACGGTTCTACTGAGATTCTCTTAGATTCTCCTAGATTCTCTTAGAATTTTCTGTTTTGATTGAGGTGCTTACCCATGAGCATTTAAAACCTTCTAAAATAATCTATTTTGGATCTGTGCAACATTTTTAAAACATTTTCTATTTTTAGACTGAGGCGCTTGCCCTGAGCATCTAGAATATTTTTTTTTCAAGATTTATATTGTACACCTTTATTATGAAACATTTTAGAACATTTTATTGTCGCTCTTTGCAAAATATTAAAAAAACTCTAAGATTTCATCAAGATTTTCTTAGATTCCCTTAGATGTTATGAAGATTCCCTTAGATTCAATTAGATTTTAAGAGATTCCATTAGACTTGTATATTTTCTTAGATTCTCTTATAATTTATGAGATTTCTTTATATTCCCTTTAATTCTCTTGGATTCCCTTACATTCTAGAAATTTCTAGAACATTTTAGAACTTTTTGGAACATTTTATCCTAGAATATTATAGTCTATTTTATCTTAATTACAATATTACCCTTAAGTATATTTGAAACATAAATTTTTCATAGAATTAATGCTTGGTCTAGTGGTTAGAGTGGGGGGTTTGGGGGGTTGAGGACCAGGGTTCGAATCCCCCCAATAACATAAAAAATTTTAAAAGCCTTTCCTTAAGGAACGAGCATTCAATATGAGCCTTAGGATCTTAGGATCAAGATCTCACCATATAAAAGCAATATGAGCCGTAGGATCTATTACATATAATTCCCAAAGCCACGTGGACCGTAGGATGTGTCCCCAAGCCACGTGAGCCGTCGGATCTCGGACCGACGGTCAGGATCAGATCAATCTGGACCGTAGGAGCGCGGTACACATATTATATGTAAACTCCCAAGCCATCTGGGCCGTAGGATACGTCCCAAACCCACGTGAGCTGTCGGATCTCGAGCGGACGGTAGAACATATATAGATCAGATATAATAATATAAATAAAAAAAAAATAATACGAGATAAGATAAGATAAGATAGAGAGTAGATAGATATCATGAAATATATGTATATACATATCGGGTGTGTGTCCAGGGACATAACTGTTCCTGCATATCCATGACCTCTTGAAGGTATAATCTCAACATTCGTACAAATTTGTGCTCAATATCACATGTAGCGGCTGGGTAGACCTGATCAACTAAGCATAACATGTCCGGATTTGATCATATGTTGGACAGCTCTGAAGGGTATGGCATTCATTCTCAAAGGCTCCCATTTGGCAGCATTGATAAAGCCTGTCCTGGCGTGGCTTCCCAATCCATCTATCCGTCTTAATTCGGAGATGGTGTGCACTTGTGCAAATTGATGCAATGAGGAAAACAGTTTTATTTATTATAAAACATGTTGTTGACCTTTATATGAAGCAACCTCAAAGGCAAAGGCAACCTCAAATTCTTAGGAAGTTCAAAGGAACACCATTATATTGCTTACATGGCGAAGGGCAGTTCTGCTATAATGGAGCATCACCCTTAGATAATCGAGCTTACATGGCAGAGGGCAGTTTTGCTATAATGGGGGGCTGTTGAACCCGCAGTCTTTGATGGGACACAATAACCACCTTTGGTTGAAATTGTGTGCTTTAGCTAGTTAAGATGTCACAATATATCGTATTTAGTGGATTAAAAAAATGCACATTATAGCTTTGGTAGAATTTATGTGGCTAGATTGATAGGTAGAACAGCAAGCCCTACAGAGGGCCATGGGACATGTCTATAGATAGACTCTGGACAGTCTTGAACTCAAAACATACATGTTCTAGTACTAGTGTATTACCACCAAACCATGTACCATATTTTCATACATTCCATCTCAACTCAGATTGTTGTTGAAGAGTATTTTCCATTTTTTTTTTACATTTTGTTCTCGGTTTGTCAGAAACAAGCATTTGCTAATCCGACCAAAATCTTCTTCCATTTTTTTCTTCTCCATACAAAGGCCCCTCCTGCTGGAGATATAATTGAATCTATTTTAGGCAACTTAATCATGGTCATCAAGAAGTTCATGAGCAAAGGTGCATAAAGAGGTCACCTATATATTCTTCAGTTGGTGAATAGGTATGGTGGAACTAGTTGGTGAATAGGTATGGTGGAACTACAACATATCATCAACATTGCTATGATCTGTATGCCCATAATTATGGTAGAGCTTGTATATGTTGTCCATAAATTCTTTATCACGAGGAAGAAAAAATATGATAGGGTGATAGAAGCATCAAAGCTAATAACTTCATGGAAGTTTACAGATACAACACACAAATGCATCATTTTTTATAGTGCCAGATTGTAGTTCTCCATGGAAAATGGACTTGATTTCCTTTGGCTTTAGAAACATGATTAAATATAGTGTTAGAAGAACTAATGCTTATGCAAAAAATTATACAAATGACGTTTGCAAACCTAAACAATTGACTAGAATAGATAGATAGAATAATAGAATATGTTTTCGACTGTGCTGACATAAAATATATTAGGATATATATCTACAAATCCTCGCTGCTTGAAGATGCTAGAGTATTAAGAATCAACAGTATAATATCATCTAATGTCCATGTTAATGTAGGTCGTTTGAGAGTTCGTGATATTCTAGTGTGGGAGTAGAGGTATCCACAATTGCATTATTGTCTAAAATCCAATGTCGACATACTTTGTGATTGTTGCAGAAAAAATGCTTTTTTCTTCTCCCCATCTTGCTCATCTCCATATGTCGTGGATTGAGTAACAATAGTGTATAATTTTAGTTACTCATGTGCATTTCCTTCGTAATCCTTGTGAATTAGCTCAATTCTTGGGGCAATCATTTGAACGAGAAATTTATCTGAAAATGCTTCCCAATCCCACCATGGACGTTGTCATCCATATGCCTATCCCTCTCCTCGAGCTTGCTATAAGCTTATCCATGTGTTGCCGGCTTAATACAACAAGGTAACATTCTTTCAAGTTGCTCAAGACCCCAATCTCCTTGAAGTTGTGCTCCTCCGTGATGTCGAGGTTGGCTTTTTTCATTAGGGGATCCCATTGCTTGATGACGTAGCTGACAACTTTCTATGCCCCTTCCAAAAAGCCTGAAAGTGATGTCATTAAAAAGGATCTTTCATGTTATATTTTTCGTCTCGGCGGTCAAAGGATGACCCTGGATATGATATTGTTGTGCCAACTCTATCAACGTCTCTCATGTCAAGTCCTCTTTTCGGTACCATGTTGCCAGAAGAGTGTCGAGAATGTTAATAGCTTCACCCCTTCGAATTGCCCATTATCTCTTCCTTCTGATGTTACACTGTGGGAGAGGAGAAATAACAAGGGAATATATGTGCAAGGTCCACGACCATTAACATGCTTTTGCTTCATGCACTGATTAAAGATGCAATAGTTATTGACGCTTTGGCATTCAGGTCTTCTTCCTATCTTGTTCTTCGGCAATAATTGGCCCCCCCCCCCTCCCAGTTCGAAGTTATTTGGAGGCAATTCTTGAAGTTATGCATAATTTTTTTAGCTAAACCCCAAGAAGTTTTCTTCATTAGTTGGCCTTCGAATCGTCGATTCTTGGGTTTAGTCGCTTCTTCGTGTGCGATCTTTGCTATCTTACTTCTTTGATCCCCTCGATTTCATGGCTTGAATTTGTTGCGTTCTAAGGTGTTATGCTGCCTTCTTGTTTGTGGTCCCTTCACGTCACTTAATTGTGCTCCACAATTTCGAAGATCATTTTGCCTCTATGGAGCTCGTGAAAGTAGTCGATTGCTAGCATTTCTTCAACTTTTGGTTCCCGACCTTTGTCCTTCCATGCCTTTGCATCTCTATGGTGCATAAAGCATCATGGCTCTCCTCCCTAATGGCTATGCTGTCAAGGATGACAAATCCTTATATCTGCATACCTTGACCCATGGAAGAAGTTTCTACCCCAGATCTACTCTTATCCTTAGATAGCCTGGTTATTGACTTGAACTCTTCTTTGTCGAAGATGCTTCGGCTGCTATATCTGTGACGTCCGCCGATCATACACGATGCTTCCATCGTACACGAACTGGAGATCCCCCCTCTTTGGCCATGCTACCATCGAGAGGCCGTCCATCTGGCATGGGATTCCCGATGGTGGGCAGGAATCCTACGTGGGAGAACCGGACGTGTCATTTACCTCGCTAGCAATGCGGTGTAACATAAGTACCTAATCAACAAATAATACATATAAACACCCCGAAGGGTGGAGATCACCATAACAACATGAGCTATTATCATAACAATATAGACAACAATGGTGCATCCTACCCAAGGCTCAGACTCAAGGTATGACTTACGGCTTGGGGTCTCCAGAGGCCAAAGCAGACGGGATTCATGGCAAATGGATTTGCCTGGCATAGAACATGGTCGTTGGGTATTCCACTCCATCCGCCCCTCCTGTGTATACTTTGCAGATAGGCTGATATAAGTTTTGGGACCGGAACGTAGCCCCACCGTAGCCTGTCGGGAGCATAGCCAACATTAGGGTTTTTTTTTAGATTAAAAAAGGGCCTTCAAAACATGCCAACTAAGCCAAATGAAGAGAAATGAACTACCAATCAGAAATCAGAGCCTGACGGGTCCAGTCAGCAAAATTGTTATAACTAACTCACTGGATCACATTTTTTAGCATAACTATTGGTAGAAAAGTCCAAATGAACTCTCGTTTAGTGCAATAGATAGATCTCGTTGAGATCTTTCCAACCTTAGATGCTTTGCACATAGTTTAACTACTTATGATTATCAAAACTCCAAAAAATATGGTTTTTACCATTTTTCACTATTCTACGGGGCTAAAAAATATGCAAAACCACCCAAGATTGGAAAGATCTCAATGAGATCTATCTATTGCACCAAACAAGAGCTCATTTGGACTTTTTTATCAACACTTATGCTAGAAAATGTGATCCAGTGAGTTAGTTATAACTGTTTTGCTGACTGGATTACCAGTTCTGTTTTCTGATTGGTAATTCATATAGCTTAGTCAGCAGTTCTTAGAAGGCCCTTTTATGATCTCAAAAAATCCCTAATGAGGGGCTACTCTTGGGTTGCATCTCCCCAGTCCCGATGAGGCAGGAGGAGATCACTCTCTCCTCCAGAGGATACATGCTAATGACAGACAGACTAGAGAGCCACTGCTCGTCTATGACTTCAACCCCATTGAAGGTGTCCTCACCACCCAAGAGGTGTCGAGCCCATGCCAGAGCCACACCAGTGCATAAGGTATTAGGCCTAGTCCGCAATGTTTCTTGGTAGGCTTTACACCTCAGAGGAATCAACTGTCATCGGACAAGTTCCCCTTGTTAGTCGGTCTGGCCCCGCCACCCACAGCGCAGGCGGGCTCTTATGCATAGGCCGCATTAATTGAGAGTTAATGAGGCTAATCTAGGATCACATCTACTAAGGCTTGGGTCTCTACCCCCCTTCCCAATACACAGGAGTGCGAACAAATCATACATCAGGGTGTAAATTTGATAGTGGTACCCCAAAAGCACTGTCCGGACACTTGCTTTAAGTGCTTTAGGTGCTTATTCCTCGATCAAAATTTAGAGTAACGAATTATGAGGTTGTTATTCCAGAAATAGCAATCCTCTTCCGAGGAGGAAGGGATCGATGACATGGATTGATTCTTTGGGCGGGGGAATTGATTTCTTAGTTGATTCTACCGGATGGCGGGATTTCTTGGATGGCGGGAATTTGTATCAGTTCTTGCTATCATTCTTCAATTCCGGAATAAACTAGTTCATTTCAATTGCAATTACGACAAATTAGAATTGCAATTCCTTGATCATATCAATTTCATGGCAAGTTCTCACGAAAGCATTGATTACGCTAAACGAAGAATTTACTTGGAGCTAGAATCCAGGGAGAAAACGAGAATCGAGAAAGAGGATTAGAGAATTGGAGAAGGAGAACATTGCACCTTTAGTACGAGAGAGAAAAGAACGTTCCACGAGTCAAAGAAGACAACAGGAACTTTCAAAAGAGTTAGAGGATTTTTTTTTTCACATTGTAAGGAATTGTGCCGATGATGATTCAAAAGGAAGAGTAGCACCACGTTTTTTAAAAAGGATCAAACATTTACCACATGTTACTATAGCAGATCCCAAGGAATTTCATGTGATGAAAGATATGATTTCCAATGTGAGAGAAACCATGCAGGCACAAAAATTTCAAAGAAATACTGATGTACTCCAAGCAAGGAAGACTACCCTCCAAATGGCAGCTTCCACAGTTAGAGGGACTAATCAGAGAGCAATTTCAAGGCTTCTTTCAATTCCCAAGAAAACTGTAGCAGAGGGCATTTAGAAGGCGAATATGTGAGGAGTTTGATTTGGTCCATGGTCAATGCATGCAAGGAAGAAGAGATTTGATGCACCTTCCCCAGAAGAGATAAGTGTTGTGAGAAGGTTTTGGCATGAGAATACACGAGTTTCACCTTATAAAAAAACATGTTAGAAAGCATGTAACTGAGAGTGGTGAGAAAATTGATCATCCAATACATTTGCTAGAAGTGACACAGGTATTCCTTGAACCATTTATTTGTTATTCTCATGCTTTTTTAGTTTCTATATTTCTTACATGGTTCTGAAATCTATTTTTTTTTTTTTTTTTGTTCAGTTGCAACTATACCTTGCTTTTGAAAAGGAACATCCTGATATGAAGATATCCCAGCAGACTTTTGAAAGATTGAAACCAAGCTATATTAGGAGGCTTCAAGAAAGAGAAACATGTTGTTGCCAATACCATCTGCATCTTGAGTTTGCCATGCAAGCCATAAATAACATGAGGACTGATCCTTATGGTGTACACAAAGATTGCAAGTGTAAGTGCAGAATTTGTGGTTCGGGTCCAACATGTATTGCTAAAGAAAACACAATCAAATCAACTAGTGATTATTGGAGACAAATTGTGTGCGCTAAGGATGAGAATGATGAATGGCACAAGCATGCATGTCTAATGCAGACCTGTACAAAGTGTGGTTTGAAGAGGCAAGTGTGGTTTCCTTGCAATTTCCAGTTTTGATTGCCTTGATTTTAACATATTTGATTGCTTTATATAGGCTGCCAACATGCCTTGAGAGAGAAGGTTAAGAATAATAAGCGGGATGTTAATTGGAAAGTGTTTGAACAGGTAAAAAAGTAGTTTAGATTTTCTTGAGTTGGGTGTGTGTTAGTGTAGAGGTAAATTAAAGCTTTATCCTCTTCAGCAAAGAAGAAGTGAACAAAAGAAAACTAGGGCTGGCAAGAAACCTTCAAAGGTTACAAGATTGGCATACAAATCAGGTTCTCCTTTTGAATTCCATCAGCATGCAACTAAAACTCTGAAGACATTTGTTCCACATAATTACAGAGCTCATTGGCAAGCAAAACAATTCAGGCAATGTTTGACAAAGATTTGCAAGATGATACTATTGTCTCGTGATAGATTTTTGCGAGAGAGAATTATGGATTTAAAATTCAACAAGAAGCTCAATCCTGCCATTGGCATACTGATCAGGTCTCCATTCTTGTACACATCACTTATAGAAGAATGAGAAAATCAGAGGCAGAAGCAAGACAGAAGAAGGAAGAAGATGACAAAGAGATTAAAAAGAAAAATCTTGAAAAAGAGAAAAAAGAAAAACTCATTGAAAGGAATTGTGAAGGAGACTCACTTCTATATCAGTGATGACAAAACTCATGATACTGAGTTTGTCCAGCATTGTCTCCATAATCATGCAGATTGGCTAAAATCTATGGGAATTAACTATAACAAACATGTTTTCTGGAGTGATGGCTGTTCTTCACAGTTTAAGTCTGCAAGACCATTTTACTTCCTTGGTAGGTTTCACAAACATCTTCAAAAGGATATTCTCTGGAATTTTTTTGCTAGCTCACATGGAAAAGGTGAGCATGATGGTGCTGGAGCTGTCATCAAGAGGATTCTAACAAAGGAACAGATGAAATATGATGGAAAGAAATTGCAGTGTGCAAAGGAGGTGGTTGCATTTCTTAGGTGGTACTTCAACAACAATCCCACTGATAATGACATAACAAGGTATACTTTACTGGTTTTCCTCTGCATACTAAGCACTTAAGCACTTAAAGCACTTAAGCACTTAAAGCACTTAAGCACTTAGAAATTAAGGGCATGAATATATAAATTGTTTGTGTTTGTGGTTGTTAATGGGCTACTCTATTATGTAAAACATGATATTTCCCAGCCCTAAATCAAGATTGTCTTCTTTTTTTATTTTTTGATATGGATATTCTTCAACTGTTTCAGCACTGAAAGCACTTACAGCACTAAGCACTTGTGCAGGTACTTCTGGGAAATTGATCCCTCAAAAATAGATAGATCTGAGAGATTTGACTGTCACACTTTGAAAGGAACTACACAACTTCATTGCATAAGACCATGTGACAAGGACAACACTCTAAAGGTAGCTTATAGACCTCTCTCATGCTTACGTGAGAATTGTGTTCAATTCCAATGGGACTCTCGCACTACCGAAGTCACGCATTGGTGGTTGGGAAACTACTGAACTAAAACTGAAGGAGATTAAAGCAACTAATGATGCTAATAAAGCATCAGATGAAGACTTGCAGATAGAAGTAGAAGATGAACATGAAGAAGAGGAAGATGAGGAAGACTATGACATAGCTAGTTCTATGGTAGGTTGGAGATAAATTTCTTTGTCAATGCAGAGGAAGGTAATGAAGAGGGGGTTGATTTTTATGTATTGAAGTGCACAGAAGCAAAGAACACTTTGCTTGAGGATTATGTGGATGGATGGGGAAATGTATTTGGAGTTGAATCTGTTATTGTCTCAGGATATTACTATAAACAGGTGGGTGGTCTCAAATTTGAGCTACTGGATGACCAGCCTGTGGCTAGTGTGTATAGCCACCTTGTAAGATTAGCTAACTTTGAAATGATTGCAGATGAAGAGGATGGTATGTTGTATACTATGGCTGAAGACACTTGCCAACAGATTATATGTAGCCTCCCAAACTCAGCTTAAATTCTATGGTCAAACTCAGCTTAAATACTGTTCATATGGTATTGACTCAATTATTATTCATAGTTTGACTATTAAAGCAAAAGCACTCACACAAAAAACATCAATGCAATTGTAACCTGAAAGTCATGTATTTATGTTCCTGTATTACATCAAAATTGTGGCATATCTGCCTGTATAACATGTACAAAATTGTGGCATGTCTGCCCGAGTTATATATAAGTCTTCACTATTTCAATATACAACCTGTAACCTGCATGAATCTGGTCTCATCTTAACCTGAATTCTGAATCAACTTCTGCATTCTATCTGTGTGTCCTGAAGTATGAAAGGTCTCCCTTAACCATTGTAGCTGACCTTTGCAATATTGTTTTACCATTTCAGTGGTTTCCTTTCCCAATTCAAACTCTGACATTGTTTCTAGAATTCTGAGAGCATCCCTCGGTAATCTTGATCGGCCTACAATGATCCTTTAGAATGTTAGAGAAATCATCAACCATTGCCACATCCTTAAGTCTTGGCGGGGAATTGGTCCAATACATAATCATCGCATCCAAATTAAAGCCTGGAATCAAAAAGAGATGTGAAAGGTGGAGAGGCAAATGTTTTATGAATGCTATCATCCAACAATATGCAATTGCCCCTCATATTGTGGGTATTCACTAAGCTGCCGCAGATAAAGGTTTTAAGTACAATGGTTTTCAGATCGGATGGGCCACTTGAAAGGCATCTCTAAGCAATGGGGTCTGATCCCAAATAAATACAAAGTCATGCCTAATAACGGTGCTATGACATCCACAACTTCATTTACATTAACCTTGTTCATGGATGACCAAATTGCTATGTCAAAGTGTGCCATTTCTTTGCCGCAGAAATTCCGTGCATGAGGCCTTAAAACAACCAATTTCTTGCTTGTTTTTGTAATCCACAATCTGGCTGTCCACACGCATGAGGATTGTTCCCTTTTGTATGTACTCACTAGAACACCATTCACATCTAAAATAAGAAGTTTCCTCTTCAAAGAGGACTTTGCTGTACACCTATCATTCAAAAAATAAAACCAACTCAAGCACAAACACAAACAGAAATTTAAAATACTAAATTAATAATAACCTGTCAACATTTTGATCAACCATTTGTTCAACATTTTGGTCTTGAAATACAATTGTACCTGAACATTCAAACATCTATAGTTAAATCAAAGATTTTATAGACAAATCTGAATTGCCTCTTAAAACCTCCATAATTGCATTCATTTTGGTACCTGTGTCTTCCTTTTCTGGCCCTTCCTTTTCTGTTTCTGCCTTTTCTAGTTTTTCATTTTCTGTAATTGTTTCAACCTCAACTTCTTTTTTCTGATTCCAGCTCATTTTGCCAATGCCCTCCTTCTAAAATTGTACTTCCTGCCTTCTTGACCTGTGTTCTTTGCCTTTTTAATGTTTTTTCCCTTCTTTGTTGCAACCTCTCCATCTTTCCTTTTCCTTTTGTTGGCTGCTTTCTTCTCTTTCGAAGGGGTAATTTGTACATCCTTACTACATCCTACACCATCCTGTTCAACAAGGTTTCATCCTGCTCACTTGCATATCCCGATTGGATGCTTTTCTAGCCCTTTGCCTTAAGCGCTTTTAGGACTACACAATGCATCTTTCGGCACTTTTTTCAATTCGGAAGGTGGCACATAGTCTTGATGAGCGAGAAGAGGACCTACCAATTGAATCAAGTTGATTTGTAGGTATATCTACTGTAGGCATATCAACTATTTTATTTCCCTGGCTTTTTGTCACATGCATGCCAAGCTCAAGAAATAAATCTGGATGAATTACACCCCCACATACCTTGCATTTACCTTCCTTCAACAAGGCTGCACAAGCCACATGGTACTCATGATCACAACTTAAAATCAAAGACAATTTGTACCTATCATGAAAAAGTAGGTCACAAGCACAGCAAGCACCAAAGTTGCAGATTCCTGGTAGTCTTCTGCTGATAGTGTTGATGCTTTGAATGGATTAAAACTTATATTCTTCAATTCTGTAAGATTACAAAGATTAGCTCTGAGTTCTGAAATTCTGGCCTCTTTCTCTTTGATCTCCAATTCCAAGGTATTCTTCCTCGAGCTGCTCCCTTCTGTATCTGGAGACTTGAAAAGGTTTTTAACTCGGTTCCGGTAATATGTCTCCATTTGTAGTGTCATCTCCAATTCCTTCCTCAGATCAGAATCCTCCCCTTAACTTCGGATATTGTGGTCTTCAAAGCCTCAACTTTCTTCATGCTCTCTTCAAGTTCCCACCTTTGAATTTTTCATTAGACTTAGCCTCTCAAGTACTAAACTAACCTCAATTTCATGCACCTCTTCTAACATGCTTGCCCTTTCATTCTCAAGCTTATTTCTGACTTCCTTAATCAATTCAAAGTTCTCTTTTAAAGCAGAGTGGTCTAATTTTTGAACTTTCTAAGCAAGTAACTTTGCTAGAAGTGGCAACTTGGACATCCTTTCCTCTACTAGACCTGCAATTTCTATACTTCATAACTTGAGCCCCACAAGAGGCCCAATTGATCTTGTGCTTTGCAGGGTTTGAAATGGCAGTATCACAATTTTCCCATGCAAAAGCATAAGCCACCTGCTTTCTCACTTCATTGTTTGGCATAGTTTCCTTCCGATATAATTTTTTCAACAATCGTCCAATTTTTTCGAACCGAGGCTGGATCATGGAAACTTTCATCTTATTGCTTGGGCCTTCTTGCCAAAACCGAGGCCCATTGTGCATCTGTTACATTATCTTCCAACCATTTTACTTTCAAAGCGGGCTGCAATCCTTCACCGTAAAGTCCATGAATGTCTATGAAATCTTGCTTTCGGTCACCGCCCGGCCATTGTAAATTGAACGGATCAAAGGATTGTGTGACGGAATTGGTGATCAAGGAAGAGGATTTGGAAACAGGGGATTCGAAATTGGGGCAGAATAAAGAAAGGGCGCGCGGGAAACGAGGCAAATGATGTCCTCTGAAAAAAAACTGACTGCTCGAATTTAGGTGCTTTAAGTGCTTGGTGCCTTCGCGCATTTTGGGGTACCACTATCAAATTTACACCCATCATAGAACCATATGAATCAAAATAATAGAATATCACATAAATCTAACCTAAACATACATAGTTAGGGTTCATTAGTCAGTTCTTGGCATCTATGGGTTACATAGGGACAAGAATGGCTAATAGCTGATCTAAGAATCAAACAAGGTAGGTCGCATCTACCGGATCCTTGGCTCCCGGGCATTCCTCCTTTGAAAGCGTCCATGGCAGTGATCAAAGCAGCTGCTGGCAGACTCGAGGTTGTTGATGGCGACTTGGGCGCGAATCCCAATGCAACTGAGACGTTTGCTGTTGGAGGGCGATTTGTTGTTGCTAGGTGCTGATCACGAGGTAGCGAAAAGGGGTGCGCTTTGGGGTAGCCCCTTTTATAGAAAGGGTACTTTTTAGGGTACTCTTTTAGGGTTGGGAATGAAAGGTATAGGGTTGTGCCATGTGGCAGTCAGCTTAATATATTCGCATGTTGCAATATGTGTATATTGGGGTCTAGAGGATGCCGCCATGGGAAATCTATACCAGCTAACGTGTACATGTCGTACATACGACATGTACTAATGACGTGGCGAGTATAATATACATATTTATACCATATATTATCCTGAAACATCACATTCTTCCCTCCCTTGAATTGATGATGTCCGCGCATCATAGGTCTCCCCCCCTTGAACCCTACATCATCCCTGCAAGAATATATTCATAGGCATACGTCTTAAGTAATATTTAGACATTATTACTTAGTTATATCATACTTCAAATTTAATTGTCAAATGATATAGTAATCAAATCAATAACAAGGCATTTTAATTGCCTTCGACTAGGACATAATAATTATAACAAATGTTTTCACACGAGAGTTTGTCCTAGGCTAACTATTCCCTTGTGGCTTATGAACACATCATTGCTTGCCACAAATCTTGTCATGCGACTCCTTGTCCATTCCTCGAGTTCATTGGCCTACAAGTCACACTTGTTAGCTTATTTTTAATTTGATAAAGTTGGTTTATAGGGGACCATCCATTTAATTATATTAACTAGATGTATGCATGACTAATCTCCCGGCGTAGGAAGAGAATGCTTCTTCCATCGTGGCCGTGGAGACAGCACCCTATCATGCCTAAGACTAAGATGATGTCTAATGCCTACACCTTTCGTCATCCGTGGCATAGGGGGTGCTTGTTCCCTATACTGGCTATAGACTAGGGTGTTTTTCTATCATGCATGGTCCTATATGGCCTATTATCTCTCAAGGTTGTCTACTTCTGTAGCGTCGGAAGTAGACTGTTAATCAATCGTCCACTCACCTATGGTGTCGGTGTCGTCTAATTCGATGATGAACCATCTCTTGCATTGCTCCTAGAATTGTGGGTACTGCTTCTCCAGATCTGTTTGTAGTACGCAGGTAGCATCTTCCACAGGTAAGTGTGTCCACTTGACTAAGTATTGGGTATTGAGACATTCTTGTCTTCTTAAATGCTCTTTGAAGAAGAACTTCCAGAACAATCTCAAGTTGTTCATCGGTTAATTGCAACAAGGTCGGAGTATCTAATACTTCCTCCGGATTCAGAATGTGCTTCTTCAGAAGACTTAAGTGGAAAAAAACATTATGGATTTTGAGACGGGCCGGTAATTCCAATTTGTAGGCTTAGTCTCCTACTCTTTTGATTATTTTAAATGGCCTTACCCATCTTGGAGCAAGCTTCTTGCATGTGCCGATGCGAATGGATTGTATCAAGTATCTGGTTTGAGGCATTGATAGCCATAATTGATCATGAAGAGGGACTAAGCAAATTCAACTAAGTGGAGATAGACACCCCATTTTGACTGCTTATTCCACACCTATGTCCTCAACGTATCTTCCAAGATGTGATTAGTGCGCTCCATCTGCCCATCCGTTCGGGGATGATATGCCGAATTCATGGAGAGCTTGGTGCCAATCGTAGTGAACAAGTCTTGCCAAAAGGCAGTCATGAACTTGGGGTCCCTATTGGAGATGATCTTTCTTGGCATTCCATGAAGTCTAAAAATCTTCTTAGCGAAATGCGCTGCCGTATCCAAAGCTGTATCGGTAGTTTTACATGGCACAAAGTGAGCCATTTTGGACAACTTGTCCACTACTACCATTAAGGCATCATGCTGTCGTTGTGTTCTTGGCAGCCCTATTATGAAGTCCATGCTCACCACTTTCCATTTGGCATTTGGAACTGGCAACAGTTGCAAGACTCCAGGAATTCGAAGTTGCTCTGCTTTCATCTACTGACATATCTGGCACTCTCGAATATACCTTGCAATTTGCTTCTTCATGCCTGGCCAATAGTAACTACTTCTGATTTTGTAGTATATCTTCATAGAACCTGTGTGGTCGACAATTGGATTGTTATGCGTGTCGTGGAGTATCAACTTCTTGACTCTCGATGACTCAGGTACGTATAACTTATTGTTATGATATAGGAGTTTACCCTCTTTCTTATAGTTCTTGAAAGTCTCTCTTTCTTTATCTGTTCTTGCCTCTTTAGAGAGGCTTACCCATACTTCTTGGAAGTCTTTATCTGTCGGCAAGGTCTCCTCAATCTTCTTGCCAAACTCATCGGCGAGTGTTGATATGGGATTACAATGGACTCTTGTAGTGAGGGAATGCCTTGAAAGTGCATCAGCAACCACATTAAACTTACCTAGTTTGCATATGATTTCGAAATTATACTCTTCCAGGAACTCCGTCCATCTTCTCTGCCTCAAATTAAGGTGTGGTTGGGTGAAAATGTACTGGAGACTTTGATGGTCTGTATCTAATTGCAATCTTCTTCCCAATAGATTGTGTTTCTATTCCTCAGTCAGTAATGGTCAAAAGTGGCCCACTTTTTTTCAAGTACAAACTACGTCTGCTTAATGAACCTGAGCTTGCCAAGATGTTTCCAATGTTGAGGCTCTCGCTCATTACAAGTCTAGGCATACTTTTGTCTCTACCTCCCCAACTGCTCCTATCCCATGTCACATAGCATCCACTTCACTTGAATGTCGTGTTGTATCATCTTCTTCCTCATCTGCCTTTGCACTAGTTAATCCGTCAGTATTACCAGCCTTTGTGCCTTCTTCTCAAGCTATTTCTGCACCATTGCCTTCTTCTCATTCTCATTCTCATTCTAATGTATCTCCGTCTCAGTCATATCAGTAGACCCTCTTAATGAGGATCAACACTCTCATCTTCAGCGCATTGCTCCTAAGCAAGAATTATTGGAAGAAGGATGGTCTACTCCACGCCTGAAGAAGCTTGCACGTTGCAAAAATAACTCGGCTCTTCAATCTGCATTAGTTCACTCTGTAGCTCCAATATCCGCTACGATTGTTACAGTGGATGTCCCTGATTCAGTGACATTGAGGCACCAAGGAGCTGATCAAGTTGTTGTTAATGATTCTATGGATGTGGAAGTTCGACCTGGTCAAAGTAACTTTTCTAAAAATATGACTATATATTATTTTTCTCTTTGTAGGATAGAAAAATAGTGTGAATTGCATTATATTGTCATGCTTAGACGGGTGGCCCTGCTTAGTTGGATCTAATTATCCACTGGGTTTTTTATTCCTGTTTCTGCATTGTATCCTGTATTATGATGGAGTGTTATTAATCAAGTTTGATGTCCTTCAAAAAAAAAAAAATATTGTAAAGAAACAAATTAATCATTTGATGTTCCAAACTATTGGCTTTCCATTTTCTTTTTGTGTTTGCAGGGTATTGGAAAGGATTTGGAACAAGCTGCTGAAGCTTATGCTCGTGCTCATTTGCAACAAAATGCATAGGTCCTGTTTAAATTGGGACATGTGAGCATGGGCTTGGTCTGCCTATAGATTATCATTTAGCCAAACGGATGATGAAGCTATTGAGACAGATCCAGCCACAGGAGTGCCAGTTTCCTTAGCTCTATTGGGTCTTTGGCTTCATCAGCATTATCATTAAAATAGTTGTTTGGTAACTATACTTCTGCTTTACATTATGATTTAAGTCTTTGAACATGTGAACGCTATTGATATGCTTCTTAAGTGGACATTAAAGAACAAAAGAAGCTGGTTCAGACGATCATTTTTCTAGTCCATTGACCTATTTGCCAAGTAATTTTTCTCATGACAATTTGTAGCATGAAAGGTCGGTATTTATGTTGTACTTCAGGCCCCCACAACAATTTTGAAATTTTGCTTTTAACTTGCTTGGTAACGAGGATGATGAATATGAAAAGCCTCGTAACAATTCTACTAGATCATATTGTAGGCGTATCTCAGTCTTAGTTGAGCTACTTATTGCAATGAACAACATAAGTTAGCTACTTGCATAAGCCTATGGTATGGATGGTACTCCATGCACATCTATTTCTATACTGTTGAAACTTTGACTAATTTGATCACCTTTTGGCAACAACTTGTTGTTCGACTTTCTATACATGAATTCCAAGCATGTCATTGCAATTTGCTATGCCAGCAGTCGCAGCACTAAGTTTAAATGATTATCACAATAATAAAACATCAATTCGAATATGGGGAGAATATAAATCCGAACCGAGTACTTCTGTAGTGCAACTAACTCTAATGATAGTTTTCACTAAATCTTGAAATCTAGGGTAAATCCAACAGTTTCCACGAGTAGTTATGTTCAATTTGCACATTAGCATCCTTTTTCTCACATAAAAAATAGCATTTCAGAGGTGTAAATAGATTGCAGCAGGGATCCCAGGCATTTTTAACATTGCAGAGCAAACTGCTGGGGCTTATGACACATCAAAAACGATGCCCACATCCTCCTTAAAATACCCCCTTTTGGAAATGGGGAATTGACGAACAAAGGATAATTTCCTGTGGAGAAGGGGATTCTAGTTCTATGTTAGGGGTACTGAGGGAGTAACAGGGGGATTGCAATTTCGAACATGGGGATTTCTTTGTAAAAAATGAAGAATGGGGATGAGGAAAAATGGGGTAGTCGGGGGGTACTAGAGGTAATGGGGGAGTAATAAGGGGATTGCAATTTAGAACATGGGGATTTCTTAAAAAAAATGAAGAATGGGGGATGAGGAGAAATGGGGTAGTCATGGTTAGTAGGGGTAATGAGGGAGTAAAGGGGGATTGAAATTTAGAAAATGGGGATTTTCTATAGAAAATGAAGAATGGAGGATGAGGAGAAATGGGGTGTCCGAGGGGGTACTATGGGTAATTGAGGGAGTAATAGGGGGATTGCAATTTAGAACATGGGGATTTCTAAAAAAAAATGGAGAATGGAGGATGACGAGAAATAGGGTAGTCATGGTTAGTAGGGGTAATGAGGGAGTAATGGGGGATTGTAATTTAGAACATGGGGATGTCTATTAAAAAAATGAAGAATGGGGGATAACGAGAAATGGGCTAGTCAGGGTTAATAGGGGTAACGAGGGAATAATGGGGGATGGCAATTTAGAACGTGGGATGAGAAGAAATGGGGTAGTAGGTTTAGTAGGAGTAATGGTGGCATAATGGAGGGATTGCATTTTTCTTTTTCTTTATCCTTCTATTCTCAAACAATTTGTTGTTCTTAATTGCTAGATTGGTTTTGAGAAGTTAATGACTATGTATGTGAAGGTCATTTTGTAACATTCTAGAGTGCCCTAGACCTTTGTGCAATATAAGGACCATCGGCCTCTCTCCCATGAAGAGGGTTTTGGCAGAAAGGTTTCTTAGTCGTCCATCATTTATTTGGATGTTTTGAAATTCTTTTTGCGCTTGGACCTTGGCATCTCATCTCCACAGGGGGACTTTTGGGAAAAGGTGGAAGGCCGGAATATATGTATAAAACTGGCATTGCTTGAAAAGAAATGTTAAAAAGAATAAATATCTCTTTTGTAATTAAATAATTAAGATAATTATATGGGCTTGTTCCTGGAGAAGGGACTAGCCTAGGAATTAGTTGATAAGTGCTATAGGCGATTGCAGTTAGGAACCATATGAATTTTGAATTTTTTGGAAAAGGCGTAATTATAAGAATCCACTTTAATGCGCTAAATAAATCTCTTAGCTACGGAAAGTGGTTTTAATATGAAATCGATTAAAACCTTAGCTAAAGGGGCCTTAATTAGATAATGTTTGGAGGGTGCCAAGATGAGGCAAAGGCACGCCATCAATTATGACATAATTATGGAGTTAGCTAATATGACTTGGATGGATTGCGCCATGGGCAACCTTGGAGCAAGTAAACTACATATAGAAAAACAACCCTCCATCTTTTTATTTTCAAACAATTTGTTAATTTCTAATTGCTATGTTGGTTTTGAGAGGCACTATACCAAGGGATTTTAGAACATTCTAGAATAAGGGTGTTGTGCCTTCTATTTTTTTTTTAATGTTGTGCCTTCTATTTTTTTTTTCTATTTAAGCCATTTTCTTAGAGCAAGCTCGAGTTTATTTCTCGCTTTTTGCGAATAGGTTTTGTCGTCGAGTGTTCCGGCAGTCCATTCTTAAGAGCGCATGGCGATTATCGTATTGTTTCTATGATGTGGCTTTGTCCTTCCTTAACCTTGTGGTAGTACCGTTCGACCGGACTTCTGTTTTGGAAGGGCATCTTTTAAGAACACCGGATCTTAATGAGAAGCAGTGCGAACTCCAGAGTTTTCCATTCTTTTCATATATTTGGAGATTAGGTGGGTATGACATGCATTTCTATGGCTAAATTCAATTATGGAAGTCGTTCTCAACATTTCTCGATACAAAAATAGTTGCCCATATCCGAGATGGCGAATTTGTGTTGCCCGGTGTTTTATGGCGAGATCGATAGAAGATCTGGCTAGATGCCTTACAAATCGACTAGATGCCGGGCATATAAGAATTTGTCGCTTTAATTTTCTCGTTGGCATACATGATTTGTCTATTATGGCTTATTTCGCAAGGCCATGGCGATAAAAGGGTTATTGGATAATTTGGATGCAAGACCCGTAATTCTGATTCGAATTGATGCTTCAAATACATGGAAGGCACCGTGCCAGGTTTGATCTTTTTTTCTAGCATTAAACTAGGTTCTATATATTTAACGATTCTGGAAGAGTTACTATGTTGCATGTTTAAAATTACACTGGTAACTTAGGGCAGTGGGAACCATCACTGCAGATGCATTGCTCATCCTTTAGATCCTACATAGCTGCTTTTCTCAAGTTGGGCAAGTTCCAATGTCTCTTTCTGTACAGCACTGAGTTACAGATGGTTTAGACCAGACACCTCTGGCAGTTCTGCTTAGTACAGTCCTAACAAATCTGGTCCTTGCACGTGTTGTACAGGCTTAGTTAACAAGGTATACAAGTTATTTGTATTGAAAAATCTCTTTGCCTGAGGCCCATTTATTCTGCATGCCATGGCCATCTAGTTTGCAACCATAACTAAATTATTCTGGAATCCTGCTTTGCATCCTCTCTTCTTTGGCCACATCATGCAAGCGTGTTCTCGCTTTTAATTTGTTCCTCTTTGTTGTTGCACAATAGATCTTGGCACGTAGATCTTGATAGTTAATTGTTTTATGCTAAGATCGAGAGTTCATTTCATGCAGTTGTAGTGCTCATGGGCTGGCCTTATTTCTTTGCAATAGGAGCCATTATAATTTATTAGCATGCCATTTAATGCATTTGATTTAGCAAACAAAAGGCTGGGCTCTAACGTAATAATGGCAAACCTCAAATTTTGGATTCACTGTGGTTCCTTCTTTCTATGCACTTTGTTTCTTCCTTTTACAATCCTTTGTTGCATGCGGTATGCATACTTTTGCAATGTGCATCTTAGAAGTTTTAGCAGTTTAATTATACTTTGGTTTATGGCTTAAATTGCAATCACTATTCACATTCGAAAGTATGTATTGAAACTGAAGCTAAACTTCGTGTGAGCGCGAGCAAATTGGTTCAATCAAGAGACTTTCTTTGGGATTTGCAAATTCGACCGAAAAGTCTTAAACTTCGAAAAGTATAGTAATTTTCGATCCTTATTCCCAATTGTGAGCTCAAGCCGCTCTGCTCTAATTTGCAGGTCAATATCTGATACTAGTTTCAGATGCTGCAATTTGCTTTTAAATATCCGTTCAAATGTTCACACAACAGTGGGATGCACAACATTGGATTTGCAACTCCATTTGGAGTTACAATTTGCACATTTTTGTTACAGCCATTGCCAAACAATAGGCATTCATCTTATTTCCACATCCAACGTAACAGGTCCTTGGGTCAGCTTTAACGCATACTTGATTTGTCTAGCAATAAATAAGGAAGATGAAATCTTTGGTAAAGTGAGAAATTGTTAGGTATATATGATGTTATAGCGTTAAGCAAATGAGAAGTGAATCTTGGTAACAATAGGTATTAGTCGAGAAACAGATCTTACAAGTTATAGACATTGACAACATGCCGTGATAAGAGGATGCCATGATAAGAGGATACTAGTCTATTAAATACAAAGGCGGGGTTGCAGAAATAGGGAACATGCTAAAACATTGCATATGGAAATGGGGGATTGTTTAATATGGAAACGGGGAACACATTGCATGTAGAAACAGTACAACTGAAAGAATTTTTTATATGAGAGTATATATCACAAAGGGGGATTGTTATCATAATGTATGAACATTGGTTGTTTTAAAGGGGTACGCATAACATTGGTTGTTTTAAAGGGGTACGCATATATGCAATGGGGTACAAATGAAGAAATTTTTGAGTAAGGGGATATCAAATTACAAAATCATAAAGGCAGATTGTTAAGGAAAGGGGTATGAGTAGTGGTTGCATGAAATAAGGAAAGGGGTATGAGTAGTGGTTGCATGAAATGGGGTACGATTATTGCATATGTAGAAATGGTGTACAAATGGAGAAAATTTTGAGTAAGGGGATATGAAACTACAAAATCATAAAAGGGGGATTGTTGAGGAAAGGGGTATAAATATTAGTTGCACGAAATGGGGTATAAATATTGCATATCTCGAAATGGGGTATAAATGAAGAAATTTTCGAGTAAGGGGATATTAAATTACAAAATCATAAAGGGGGATTGTTGCTAGAAAAGGATATGGGGTATGAACATTGCATATGGCAATGGGGGATATAAAAAAAAAACTTCAAATAAGAGGATACTAATCTACAAAATCACAAAGGGGGGAATGTGGCCAAATACCCCGTTTCTAAAAATCATTGCTATTCCACGAAAAGGGGGATTTTGAGGGGGTTTTTACGGGGGATTTTAAGGAGGATGTGGGCATCATTTTTGATGTGTGATATAGCTGCTATTGCTTGTAAGGGCTAATCCAAAGAGAATATTTGACATCTAGTCTATTGTGGCCGGAGGGATTTGATGGGCAGAGGGCAAAAACTGTTTGCAGTGGAGTAGCACATGGGCAATTTCCATGATCTGGTACAAGAGAATATTCCCAACCCCATACACAACACCACCATCAAATCAAGGGCTTGCCCTTTTTAAAAAGGTTTGAGAACATCCGGCCTTTGTATTATACGCCCAACTTCGTAAATAAGCACTTACCACCTTGGCTTAAACCCTAAAAGCTATGGAGAGAGCGAGGAGAGGCAAGCGGCCTCTGGAAGATGGAAAAGCATGGCTCCCCGCCCCGAAACGTATCAACCCATTCCTCGAAGAAGAGGCTCTGTCGGATCAGGATTTGGCCTTCCACATGCAGCTTAACGAGGCTTTGGCCGCTTCCCTGGGCATAAATTCTGTAGAATTTAACTTTGACGAGCCAGGATGTAGTCAAATTGGGAAATTCAAGAGGTTCTCAATGCCCAAAATATAGAAGTCGAGGCTTTGCAGCAGAATACTTTGGATCAAAAGGTTGCATGCGAAGAAGTAAAAAGGATTAAGGAAGAGCTCAAGGTTCGGTATCATGATGGGGAATTTGCCAGGGCTATATTGGAGATGCCGGAAGAAGAATGGCAAGATCGAGGGGGTTTATTTGAGTGTCCTATTGCGAAGGATCAAAATGAGGTTTTAGAGGGGTGTTTTCGGGTCCATTTTAAGGGAATTACTTGGCGGAATGGTAGAGCTTCTAAGGTGGGAATAGGCGTTGTCATAAGTGACCCACAGGGGCATGCATTGACAGAATTGGGAAAATGCTTGAATAGCACCATGTGTGGCACCCTTGCTTGGTATGCAGCTTTGCTTGAAGGAGTTAACATTGCGTGCCTTTTTGGAGCCAGAAATGTTCAGGCATATGTAGACTATAAAGTTATCTATAATCAGGTTTGATTGATCTGCTGTCTTTCATAGCATCATAGCTTCTAAGTCATGTAGTAAAGTTCATGTCTTTAATTGCTTTGCAAAATTGCAAAAGTGTCAAGGTAGAGAAATTGCAGATATTCTATGTAAAGCTGCAAAGAACTCAAATATCAGAATGGTGAACATTGTGCATTCTCCTTAAGCTACCAAGTTTATGAGTCTTACTTTCACTTTTTTGAATAAGTAGGTCATTTAAGTCTAGATTGGATATTTATGAAGTATATTAAAGCTTGTGCTGATTTGTAGATGTTAGGATATTGGAAAACAAATAAAAGAGATGTGGAACTGCAAAACCAGGTCAAAGAACAGGCAGGCAAGCTGGATACATTCCAGCTGAAGTTGATTCGTGCAGATGAGAATAGATTGGCTGAAAATCTTGCACGGGAAGCTATGAAAGTCAAATCAGACAATGCATACCCCTCAAATACAAAGTATGGACATTGCATTATTTGTATGGAGGATAAAATTTGGTTCTTGAGATGGTCTATGGAAGGAATGTTCACATAGTTTACATTCGATTTGCATCTCGCAACATGCGTAACAAAGGGTGATGTCGGGTCAAATTCACGTAGCATGCCCGTGATTTAGAATGCAAGAAGGCTCTAAGTGCTGATGAGTGCAAACCACTTCTTTCAAATAATAGTTTCAACCTGTTAACTAGGAAGATGGTTGAGAAGTGTATACCAGAGGCACTTAGAGTATATTGTCCCTACTCTAGTTGTTCGGCATTCATGTCGAAAGATGGATTGGGACTGGATACCAGTTTTGGCGCGGAGTGCCCAGAGTGTCACCGTTTATTATGCGTAAATTGCAGGGTACCTTGGCATACTAATATGTCGTGTGCCGCATATCAAAATGCACTGGATGAAAAACTTTTCAAGCTTGCAGAAAAAAGGAGCTGGAAGCAGTGTAGGCAATGTGGTTGCATGATTGAACTTGCTACAGGGTGTCATCATATCACTTGTCGGTAGGGTCGTTTTTCTTGCATTTATTTATTTATTTCCTTCTGAATGTTTGCATGCTTTCTGTTACGAATACATTCTAAAAGTTAGAATGTTATGAGAAAGTCCAGACTTTTATACAACCATGGCATTAGAATTAGCTATTCTAATTGTCATGCCAATCATAGTGCACCATAGAAATAGAATTAGCTACTCTATTATTGGCTATCTATGATTGGAGGAGTTTAAAGAATAGATGATGCTAATCTTAGTCTGGTGTATTACAGGAGCCAGAGCTAATAATGGATGAGAGGACAAGAATAGATCCTTGATGGTTTATAAGAACATGTTGTGGAAATAATGGGGATCATTGGTTGTCTCCTAGAAGATTGGCTTTGCTCAGATTGCATCATAGTTCAGGGGAGGGACTAGCGGCGGAGTCTTGGAGGCTCCTGGCGATTAACTTCATTGTTTGAAGTGCTAGTTCCGTGGTCGGGCGGTTGGACTATTACTTAACTCCTGTTGTACTCAATATTTCTCTTATTGAATACACAATCCACTTTTAGTGCTCGTGTTTGTCAACTATATCTTTCAATCAATTGCCTTTTAGCCCTTATCCGTAAAAGTGGTGAACCCAACGTGAAAATCCATCTTGACGGTGAGCGGATATGGCGAAGAAGGCAAAAAGTCTGAAGCGTGCTGCTGTCGAGCAGATTGTGGAAGAAGATTTTGATGGAATCCCGATCGAGGACGATAATTCTGTTGAGAGGGAAGATGTTCCTATGGATGATAATTTGGATGACGATGGAGAGTCAGAAGAGCAAGTTGGAAAACCTTTTAATCCTGCTAGAACTATGATGAAAAAAACTAAGAAGAAAACATCTCGAGATAGCCTGACTCGTTTGCTTGTGAAGCAAAATGAGTTGTTACAAAAGCTTTTGGTGCAAAAGTTGGACCAAGACAATGGTGATGGCACTGTGAAGGAGAAAAAGCCTAAGGATCCGAAGGTGGAGTTGGATTACTTCTATGGAAAGCGCGATGGTGCATCCTTACTCCGATGGCTCGCTAAGATGGAGAGTTTCTTCTCCGAGCATGAGTACTCGACCAAATGGAAATTGTATTGGGCGGCTCAATTAAAAGGGGACCCTATATTATGGTGGCAGCAGAAGGTGGATGCTGCTAATGCAGCAAATAAACCCATCAATACTTGGGCTAGAATGAAGAAACTTATGAGGTCTGAATTTATGCCAGACAATTACAAAAACTTTGTCCAGGAGCAGTGGCGAACCATGAAGCAGCGTGCTGATGAATCAGTGGATGATTTCACCAATAGATTTAACACTTTGTTAAGTCAAATGGCGGGATTAACAAACAGGGAGATTAAGACTCGTTTCATTGGTGCTCTCAAGTATCGATATTCACATATGTTGAAGTTATGCCGACCTCGAACTTTGCAACATGCTCGCACAGCTGCATTAGAAATGGAGAAGAATGATCTTGCGCGAGGTTCAAATTCAAAGCGGCGCAAAGAAGAACAAAGGCTTAAGGTTTTCACCTCGAATGCGTGCAAACAATGTAGACATGGTTCGTGATCAGGATGGTCCAAGAAGATCTGAAGGTCCCAGAAGATCTGTATTTGATCGATTGGGCAAACGGCCACGTCCTGCTACCTCTGAAGCTGATGCATGTTACCAGTGTGGCCGTCAAGGTCACTATGCTCGTGATTGCCGTGTTGGTAAGCGGGGAAGATCTAGCCGTGGTAGTGACCATGGTGGACGGATGATAAGCGAGGTGGTGATAAGGAAAAGGTCAATCTACGTCGAAGACATCGAGATTCGGGGGACTTGATTCTCATGATCTTTTGTTGTTTGATGGACATATTGGTCACACTCATGTGATTATTGCAATTGGACAATGGCGCCTCGCATGATCTCATTCCTCGAGAACTTGTTCAACGTTTGGGATTGCCCATCGTTCGTTTTCCTAATCGCATATTGGCGGGCATTTGTACTAACATGTTTGGTTCTTGTTCAACCAAAAGTACCATGCAAAAATTTGCACTTGGTGATTATGTCACGCGACTTCGTGATTTTATGGTGGTTCCAAATTTGAGGAAAGTGGACATTGTACTTGGAATTCCATGGTGGAGACAAATTGATCCAGTAGTCAATTACAAGACTCTCGAAGTCACTGTTGATGGAGTAACCTTCAAAGGTATAAAATCTTCCAATCCTGCTATCATGATTAGTCATGCTGCTTTTAAAAGATGTGTGCGACATGAGCCTATAGGAGTTTATCTTGTATATATTTTTCCTCCGAGCAAGCTACCATCATTTACTAATGATTTGGACCGTGCTCGTTTGCAATTTCTTAATAAGTATGAAGCATTGTTTAACGATGATGTTATGGAGATGCCACCGATCGTAGGAAAATCATCGCATTGACTTAGTTCCGTGCTTTTGAACCAATAGTGAAACATCCTTATAGAATGTCACCAGTTATGCTTGATGAAGTTCAAAAGCAAGTTCAAGATTTGTTGGATCGTGGTTTGATCCGAGAAAGTAGCTCACCATTTGGAGCACCAATTCTTTTGGTTAACAAAAAAGATGGTTCTTTCCGTATGTGTATTGATTACAGGGCCCTCAATAAGTTCACAATCAAGAATAAGTATCCGATTCCTCGAGTGGATGACTTGCTGGATCAGTTGAAGGGCGCCACCATCTTCAGTAAGATAGATTTAAAATCTGGCTATCATCAGGTTCGTGTGCATGAACCAGACATTCATAAAACAGCTTTTCGCACCCCTTATGGTCATTATGAATTTTTAGTTATGCCTTTCGGACTAACTAATGCCCCTGCAACTTTTTGTCGCATGATGAGTAGAGTTTTGAGACCCTTTTTGGGCAAGTTTGTTGTAGTCTTTTTGGATGATATTTTGGTTTACAGTAGCAATGAGACCGAGCACATGGATCATTTGCGTCAGGTGTTGAATACCTTGCGTGATCAAAAATTTCAAATAAATCGTAAGAAAAGTTTTTTCTTCCAATCTCAAATTGAGTATTTGGGGCATGTAGTTTCTGCAAAAGGTATTCAGGTTGATCCTGCAAAAGTGCAAGTGGTGCAAAATTGGCCAGTTCCACAAAATGTTGAGAGGCGTTCCTTTTGGGACTTTGTAGCTATTATCGACGGTTTGTCCGTAATTTTGCTCAGTTGGCTTTGCCCTTAACAAATTTGTTAAAGCATGACACACCCTTTCATTGGGACCGCTCTCAAGCACAGGCTTTTCAGTCTTTGAAGCAACGCCTTATTACCACGCCTGTTTTACAATTGCCAGATTTTTCTAAGCAATACTTTGTTTGCTGTACTGATGCAAGTGGTTCTTCTATAGGGGCAGTATTAGAACAAGATGGGCATCCTATTGCTTTTGAGAGTCGTAAGCTTAATTCTGCGGAATTAAAGTATACGGTATATGAAAAAGAATTATTGGCTATTGTGCATGCTTTAAAAATTTGGAAACATTATCTTATGGGTAGTGATTTTCACATTAAAACGGACCAGCAAAGTATTCAGTTTTTGTTGACACAAGCTTCTGCGAGTCCACGCCAGGTTAAATGGGCAGAGTTGTTACAACGTTTTGGCATTGATACTAATGCTCTTCATTATAAGCCAGGTCCACAGAATAAAGTTGTTGATGCTCTTAGTCGCGTGCGTCATTCAGATGACATTATTCAGGGAAACGGTTCTACGAGAATGCCATGAGGTACCAATAGCAGAAAACTAAAGATTCTCATGCCAAGGTACCAGGATTATTGATGGCACTAAGTATTCCGGAAAAACCTTTTCAGCATATCAGTATGGACTTTGTTAGTGTTCCACGGAGCAGACAAGGTAATGATCAGGTTTGGACCATTGTGGACCGTCTCAGTAAGTATGCAATCTTTATTCCTTGCAAAAAGACATTAAAAGCTCATGATGCTGCACGATTATTTTTGAAAGAAGTATTTAAGAATCATGGATTGCCAGAGGTAATAATTTCTGACAGAGATTCAAAGTTTTGCAGCAAGTTTTGGAGAGCATTGTTTACAAATTTAGGTACAAGGATGCATTTCTCTGACTTTCCATCCTCTCGACGGATGGGCGATGGTTACTCATAGAACTCTTCTAAGCATGTTACGCAGGTTTGTACATGAGCGGTTTTCGATTGGGAGCGGTATCCGCCGGTGGTTGGCCACACACTCACAATACGTGTTTATCACCTTTTTATGTTATACGAGGGCGTTTACCTCCAAATCAAGTTATTAAAGTAGCGTAAGGTGTGATGGAGGCAGATCGGGTTGCTAAAGATATGGATCTTTGTTTTAGAATCTACCGTGGCAAAGACTCACTATTGCACATGATGTGTATTTTTCGTCAAGTTTAACAGAAACGTGACAGTTCTATATCAAGTGGATGACTGGGTATTCATTAGAATCATTAAGGAAAGACGCGTGCTTCCAACGAAAAAGCACAAGCTTCTTACGGGTTTTATGGACCTTCGGGATCATTGAAAAGATAAATGATAATGTTTACAGGTTGGAATTGCCCGATACTTGGAAGATGCATAATTCTTTTAATGTGGAATATCTCGAGGCCATTTAAAAGAGTTAACCCACAATTAGTGCCGCAAGCATCGTAACCGGTGTTAGTGGATGACAATCCAAAGATACCAACCTGAAATGATTATGAGGCATAAGGGTCGGGCTTAAACGCAGATATTTGGTAAAGTATAAGGGCGTGCCACATATCGAAGAGGTAATGGAAATCGGAGGATTATTTTGAGCATTACTTACTCTCTTGGAAGCTTACTGGGGAAGTCTATCCTCAAGGCGATGAATGTCACAGCCTATATTATTTCCGTGGGGGTCATCTACTTTGCCAACCGAGGGCGTTGATTCTTTACCCGACGAGAACATTACGAATACATTCTAAAAGTTAGAATGTTATGAGAAAGTCCAGACTTTTATACAACCATGGCATTAGAATTAGCTATTCTAATTGTCATGCCAATCATAGTGCACCATAGAAATAGAATTAGCTACTCTATTATTGGCTATCTATGATTGGAGGAGTTTAAAGAATAGATGATGCTAATCTTAGTCTGGTGTATTACGGGGAGCAGAGCTAATAATGGATGAGAGGACAAGAATAGATCCTTGATGGTTTATAAGAACATGTTGTGGAAATAATGGGGATCATTGGTTGTCTCCTAGAAGATTGGCTTTGCTCAGATTGCATCATAGTTCAGGGGAGGGACTAGCGGCGGAGTCTTGGAGGCTCCTGGCGATTAACTTCATTGTTTGAAGTGCTAGTTCCGTGGTCGGGCGGTTGGACTATTACTTAACTCCTGTTGTACTCAATATTTCTCTTATTGAAACAATCCACTTTTAGTGCTCGTGTTTGTCAACTATATCTTTCAATCAATTGCCTTTTAGCCCTTATCCGTAAAACTTTCATAAGCTTAGCTATGATTCTACTCTCAGGTGCGGCTATGAATTTTGTTATGTTTGTGGAAAACAATGGGTGAACAAGAAGCCAACGTGCCAATGCAAGCTTTGGGAAGAGGCTAACATTTTAGGTCCATGATGGTGGCCATGATTGGTGCTTGAACCGAAGGTTTTGAAGTTGCTCATCTATTAATGGCCACCATAAAAGTAGGCTAATCTCAAATCTATGGTGTTAATTTTTTTTTGAAATGATAGTTCTCATGAACTGACATCCCTATGATTTGCAAACAGGAAGATGAGATGATATTCTGTTTTCTGGAACGAACACTGGTAGGCAATGATATCTGGTAGGCAATCTGTTTCACTTTGTATATAAATTGGCCTCTTAATAGCATCACTCATTGGGAAGAAGAGAGAAACCTAGATGATGATTAATGGGGACCTAGTATCATGCCACAATTTATTGGATGCCACAATTTTTTGTACAGTTTTGCAGTTGATAAAAGTCGTAGCTAAATCTACGCTGCAGTTGCAAGGCTTTAAATGACATTATGATTACTTAGCATTTTCAATACCTACATACGTGGTAATATAAAAACTGCTATAATAGGGTAAATTCTCAAAATGCCCTTTTATTTTACAATAACTGTGAAAATGCCCTTATATTTTTTGTTATTGTCAAAATGCCCCTGGAATATATCTGTGCGGTCAAGTCCGGCGATCCAGCTCCATCTCCGTCCACTACGTTCATTCTATATGGCCTTTTCATCTTCTAAATGGCAACGATGGATATCGCGAGTATCAGTGTGAGCATCCCAAACATCTAGTGCTCCCATAAGCCTCGGCATAATAGGATCCTCCACAGTTCTTCGCATCACTGGCTATTTTGCTTGATCTGGGCAGGAATTGCTCGATCCTGTTCTGGGTTTTTGTTTTTGATCTCTTTTGGGGTTTTTTTTAGATGTGAAGGAACGCATGAATTCTGTTCGTGGAAACGGATTGGCCAGCTTTTTTTCTTGGTCTTATAAAAGGCATGATTCTTCGAAGTTTATTTTGATTTTGATCATATTAAGAGATGCAGATCGTATTCGAAGATTGTTACAGTTTTTTCTGTGTCGTCTGTAGAAATTATAACAGAGACTATATCTGGTGCGATGTTTCAGATCATGATCCTCTTCTTCCGGTCCCATTTCTTGCTCTAAATCTGGCATCCCAGTCTTTTGATATGTATCAATTGCTTCTTGATTTATTTATCACTGAACAAGAAGATGTTAGTTCTCCCATTGAAGCTGAACACTAAATCAATCAGGCAAAATTGAAGCTGAACACTAAATCAATCAGGCAAAAAGGACAGAGAATAGCATATCAGACGTGATGTTTCTATACAGTAGAAAAATTAGGGGCATTCTGATAATTAAGTAAAATACAGGGGCATTTTCACAATTATTACAATATACAAGGGCATTTTTAAAATTTTCCCTTAATAATATAAAAACTTCGTTATATGCCATTTAAGTAGATGCTATCAGGGTTGGAAATTGAAGGGCTGCCCTTACTCTTTTTTTGAAGGTCACTCTAAAAAGTGGACTTTCAAATTGCAAGGCATAATAAAAATTAGACTTTCATGTGCATTGTTAGTGTAAAAGTAACAATGCGCAGTTTTTTTTTTTTTTTTTTTCCTCCTTAAAATACTCAAACGTGAAAATGCACTCGGAGCTACAAACCACATATCTTGATCACAACATCGTTCCCACAAATCAATCATTTTCCATTTTTGACACACCACCTCCATTTTGACAATAAAATTTACTAACTCTCGTTTGCAACCATGTGCATCAACCAAGGGATTTGGACCACTACCAAATTTGTTGACCAAGCGATGTAACCATTGGGATGCTTTAGCATGAAGAGACTTTACATCACGAGGATAATCCCTTGGGCTAAACAACTTTGCACCATCAAAAATATCCATGTCATCAAACCTTTCCTTCAATGAGTCAATCATAAGCTTTATGTATCTCTTCCCCAATGCAATGCAAGCTTCATTATAATTCAACATACAATGTGTGTCCTTTTTATGCATGAGACCAAAATGTAAAGCATGAACATGTACCATACCTTGGTTATCCGTAAATTGAACACATCCATGCTCCTTCGTAGCTTGCAAGAATGATGTTATATGTGGTGCACCTTGTTCAAATTCTCCCACCAAATATTGCATTTGGAAAGTATCAATAACCGTACTTATCACGTTTCCAATAGAAGTAATATCAACGTGATCAAACTGAAATTTCTTGCTTATCTCATTCATTGAAGGAAGACCATTGAAGGAAGAACATCTGCTAGCATATGAAAGAAAGATTGCACGCCATAGTGTGTAAAGTAACCATACATTTCCTTCTCATCTAGTCTCCACACTTCCAAAATTGGACCCATGAGCCTCACAACTCTTTTCATGACATCTCCTCTAGACAACCAACGCACTTCATGCATTTGAAGCAAATTCAATTTCTTCTTTTGAAAACACTTAGACAATATCTTGGAGGAAAGAATGCCTTTTAGATGATCTTCCCACCCAACTTGTGGCCTTTTTAGCCAACTTGTCCAATGTCTTAAATTCAGGAATACATTCATATGCATCAGCCATGGCTAAAGCCTCTCTATGCGCTATACAATGAACACTTAAAAGATGTGGTATTTCCATCTTAAATCTCGTTGCTACTCCAGTTTGTGAGCCAACCATAGCACTTTCCCCATCGGATCCAAAACCAACCATCTTTTGCAAATCAAAACCTAGTCCTTCCAAAAGATATCATTTGCACCTCCACTACTCACATTCAACAACTTCAAAAATTTAGTAACAGGTAATCCCTTACCTCCATCTTTCAAGAATGTGACGTACACGATAAGGTGTTGATCCAAAGAAATATCCGTGCTCTTATCAATGAGAAGAGAATAATATGGACTACTAAGCACATCCTGCCGAAGAGCTTCAAAGTAAATAGAGTAGAAAGCATCCAAGAACTCGCGACCAGATTTGGGATTTGTATAGGAGGAGTAATCATCACTAATAGACATACCTGGAGTTTCCAAGAAGCGATGATGGGCACATAATGTTGAGTAGAAATTCATGGACAAAAGGCTGTAAAATACATAATTCTCATCACGCACTTCACCCTTTCTGTCTCTGCATCCAACATACGATCAATGTGCACTTCTAGTGGAACAACTTTCTTCCTCTCCTTACTTACGGCAAGTCTATGATCTTGTGACATTGCATGCACATCCAATGCTTGTAACTGAATGTTAGTGCTGCCTTGCTTAGAAAAGGCATTAACTTGCAAATGTTTAATACATAGAGAGCAATACATCCTTTGACGACCATCATCTAGAATTTTTCTAAAAACCCATGGATGCTTAAGAATCCATTCATCTCTAAATTCTCTTTCACTTGTGAGCTTTCTTTTCTTATTCTCTTCTCCAGAATTAATCCCTTCCTCTCCCTCTATTGGCAAATTCAAATTTGGCACTGTAGCTTTTTTAAAAACTGAAATCAGAGAAGCTTGCCTCTTGTCCTTTTTTGGGAGTCCCATCTTCTTCATCTCTCCTTCCAAATTTATGATGTGAAATGCATCTTAAGGTATTTTTCAGTCCTGTAAAGTAAGTGGAGAAGAACAAAGATTCAGATTTATTATAAAAAATGAAGAACAAAGATTCAGATTTATTATAAAAAAAAAAAAAAAAAACAACAGCAATATAGTGTGCTAATTTCGTTTTGGGTTGGGGGAGGGTTTTCAGGCAGTGGTTAGGACTATGATTTTCGTATGGTATTGTATAAAAAATGGTATAATTTGCCATGTGGGAGGAGCTTGAGTGGTTTTTGCTATTTTGAGTGTTTTGCAACTCCCCTTCTTGTATATTGCGGCTGGTTTTTCTGGTTAGAAAAAATAAGAAGCGGAATTTCGTGGGCGTGGATAAGAATGCACGGTGGTTTCTATTTGGAGCCCTGGTTTTTTGAGTCTGGGCAGGCACCGGAAGCTCTGTGCATACAAGAGGTTAGGCTTGACTGCCGGATTCGCCGGTGGCGAGAAGGTCGAGGAGCTTTGTTGCCACGAGGCGGTTCAAACATATATTCATAGTTTACTGCAGCAGAAATCGTGATATTCGCTTTTGACCATTTTGGCATGGAATTTTGAGAGGATTAGAGTAGGTTATGCGATTCGCAAGTCAGGCGATCCTAGAAGAAGGAAGCGAAATAGACAGTACAAAATCCGACTCCATTTGTCTTGCTCATAGTTTGAGGCAAGGAAGGAAGAACGGCTGCTCATGTCTTCTGTTCCCTGCTATTTTGTTCTTTCATGCCCAATTCCGTGGATTTTTTTTTTTTTCCATTTTGAGTAGATAGGCCTAAGGCTCTCTTCCTCTAGCTTAATTCGCATAATGATTTGGAGATGCATCTTTGTTGGTTTTTTTGGCTAGGCTATGAAGCCGTTTTTGCTGTACTTTTCTCAATCTGGATTCTTTTAGAGCAAAATCGGGTGCTTCTTTGAAATTTCCATTCGGAGGGCAACAAAACAAAAATAGGCATCGATCCATCATTCGGTTTTCACTTCTATGGGTGGGATGCAAAATCTTCACATCTGAAATGGCCGATGTCAACACATCTATGTGTTCCGTGGCCATGCTTGCATGAACGTGCTTGACAGGCCGTTGGTTGATGGCCACGGTGCTTGCTTTGCCTCAAGGTAAACAGCCGACCAGTAGGATTCCACACTGGCGGCTTCATTTGCATAGACGATTTCACTGAGGCTCCACCAATTCGTCTCAATATTTCTTCAAATATAAATTTCATCTGAAAGAAATGCATGCTGTTTTGCCTAATTTCTTTCGTGTAATGATATTGTGGTTTTAGACCATTGAGGTCAAGGTGCACCATTGGAAAAGTTTGTCTCGTTTTAGTTGTAAATGATGTGGGCCATCGATCTGGTACAATGCCAGGAATATTCCCCACATCGATGGCTTCCAAGAAAGATGAACTCAACGCCATAATACTTGGAAAAAATGAATATAAGAAACAAATATAGAACAACTGCAATAACGGCCAATTCCTTCAAGAATCGATTTTAGTCTGGCATTTTAGTTTAGCTTAGTGAAGAAGAGCAATGACGGATTGCATCTGCTGTGTTATGACAGATTACCAATAGCAAGCAATAGCAGCAAAGCAAAGCAATACAGTACAGGAATGTTAATGGGCTAAATTGCTGCCCTGTGAGTTTTTTCTTTACTTGATCTTTCTGCTGTCACTTTTGCCGGATTGGATCTTTGTTCTGCTTGTAAGCAAAAAGAAAAATGGATGGGGTAAATATGAATAGGCTTTTCAGTGAGTATGTTCTGTTTGATTGGCTCTTGGAGGTAAAATTACTGCTTACCAGAGCTCTGTTTTCTGTATTTTTCTTGGCCATAGTTGGGAATCTGCTCCAAGTCGGGCCTCTGCCCCACATAAAAATGATGGAGATGAACAAAAAATATGGTAAAGAATCAAACCTGGTTCCCGGATGATGATCTCGTTTTATGATTCTTGCTGCCCAAATGGATGCAAAGAAAGAAATCGGCTGGTGCAAATATGATTATCCAGGGCTACATCTGACAAATTTGGGAGGATCTCATCATAAAACATGCATTCTTGCTGCCGATTTGCTGCCCATGCTGCCGATTTGCTGCCCCATGCTGCCAATTTGCTGCCCAAACAGTTGATTTGGTGCGGACACCACAGTGACAGTAGTTTGTAAACTTTGTATCAGAGAAAGAAGAAGAATTTTTTTCCCCCAAATTTCGTAAAAGCCCCCAATTTTTTTTAGAATCCAACAAATAATTTCGGTTGGGAATATTAATGGCACCATGCCAGGCCATAATGCTACTAATAATTATTATTCTTTGTATGTATCAGTATATAATGTGTATTTCACTGTATTGTGTATGTATTCACTCTATTTCTTTCTTTGATTTCTCCATTACGGTATTTATATGGTAATTGTGCTATATAATATGTATTATACATATATTTAAAAAATAGAGGTATAATTGCATGGCTATGTCAAAAGTAGACTTTTTGTTGCATAGCATTTTTTTTTTTTTTTACTTTCATTTTGCAAGGCTATATAAAATATAGACTTGTTCTTGAAGGTCTATTTTTTTTTTTTTTTACTTTATTTTGCAGGCTTTTTAAGGTCTTGCATGGCTTGCAGCCTTCAATTTCCAACCCTGGATGCTATCCATCAAACGGTTGCCCTCTAGAAACATGATATTTGAATCACTTTAAAATTGTAATGGAAATTTTAACTCAAAGAGGTTAAGGGAAGGAAGGTGAGAATAAAGTCAAGCTATTTCTTTCCTTCCTTTTTGAAGGTGAGAATAAAGTCAAACTATTTCTCTTGCGAGGCTAATTTTTTATTTTTTAAATCACATGCCCAAATAAATGGTGCAAAAAAACCATTGCTTTGTTTCTATTTAGAAAATCCCTTTGTTTATTAGCATCAAGCAACTGACTCCCTGTTCCAACCGTCGAACTTGCTCAGGAGCGCTTTGAGCTTTTGAGCGTATTTTGATGAGCTAAAGGAACAACTATCGGATTCAAACACATATCTGATTGAAGCTCAGAGCGGATTTTGATGAGCTAAAAGGCAAAGCAGATTTTGATGAGCCAAAGGAACAAGATTTTGATGAGCCAAAGGAACAATTATTGGATCCAAACAATATCTGATTGAAGTTGTTACCAGAAAACCTTCAAGCATGGTGGCCTCACAGAATAAAGAGCAAAACAAAACATAAAATCTGAACATAAATCATCTCTTGCTGCATCAAAGCAAAACTTTGCGAGAGATACAAAATTTGAACAGAAATCATCTCGATGCACCAAACTAAAACCTGATGCGAGAAATTTACAGGGGCTAATATTATGAAGCGATCCTTGATCGGAATGCTTCATAAATCTTAAAACCTTAAGCCGGAAGCCTTCAATCAAGAAGAGTTTCATTTGACTCAAATCTGACCACACAAGGATTAGGACGCTTCATAAATCTTAAAACCTTAGCCCGGAAGCCCTCAACAAAGAAGAGTTTATTCATTTGGCTCAGATCTTACCACGAAAAAAGGCTGAAGGATTCGAACCTCCAGGATATGTCGGTCTCATCAAAGCCCTACCTTATATACTAGAGCAAACAAAAAAAAACATAAGCAAACCCAACACCAAATACTTCTGCAGTTGACACTACAACTATATCCAATATTCTTTTCACCATGCTTTCTATAAACAAAAAAATTCCAAAATTGGAGTTCTTCACTAAGGTCTGTAATCCTAAAAGAGAAGTGTTGTCCATGTGCCTCTTCCTGGTCGCTAACAGGTAGCGGCAGACCAAAACCATTAGGAAGAAGATACTTCTCCAAAAACAATTCAAAGAAAAAACTCGTGTCTAGCAGGTCCGCCAGCATCAACAATAGATGCATACAAAATTGAAAATCTTATTAGCCTTAACCTTCGATTTCATCTGTTGGCAACTGCCTGATATTGCAATAGTTGCACTAACAATAGAAAATATAGTTGAGCCAACAAGTGCAGTTGCCGAAAATACAGTTGAGCCAACCATAGTTTAGACAACAAGTATTGAGCACTGTGGTTAAGGCGTGCTTCATCGGCATGTAATCTTGTCTTCTAAGCATCATTTTCTTTCTTGGCTTCAAATTTCCATTTCACCTAATTTCTAGAGTTTCTGAAACTGTATGATTACCATGGTTTCTGGGATAAGCAGGCTTCAATCTCTGATTTTTATCTGTCTCTAGGTGTTGCGCAATGGCATTTGCAGGGGCATTTCGGTTTCCTATCAAAGCTTGCAAGGCCTCTGTAGCCGCACCAATTTCTTGCTTGATCGTTTCAATTTCTACAATGCTTTTTTCTGGAATCAAATTTCGGATTTGGGCATCTTCTACCATGAATTTTCCTTTCCTAATAAATGCCATGGCTGCCTCTAGCATCATAATAGTTTGGGGCTTCTCTCTGCAAGTGCTTCACTTGCTTTGTCGACCTGTTTCTGTAATTGCTCATTGGTAGCCTTCTCCTCTGCAATATAATTCAAAACAAATGGGTCATCCCAATAATTTGTGTTTGTCTGTAGGATTCGATTTGTCTGCAAAAGTCGGTTGGCCTCAACCACATCTTTCTCTGTCTTTTCTTCTTGTGGGTCCGTCTGATCATTGCTAGATTTTTCTTGTAACTTCTCAGCAGCCTCTTCAAGGGCAACAGAATCTTCTGCCATTCCAAACCTGCTATCTGTTTGCAATATTTGGTTAAATCCTGGAGGCATTCCCCCAGATCTAAAGTTTGACTCCAGATTTTCCTTTCTGGCTTCCATAGGGACATCCTTCATCTCTGTCCCATCCGCTTTCCCAACTATTTGGGTAATTAGTGCAATGAAAATCAAATTGGCATATGATTTTGCCTTGTATTCCTCAATTTCTTCTGCTGTAATCGCTGCTCTAGTCAAGATCAGACCCATTTTGATCTTCTTTATTAACTTGGTTATTTGAAACTGAATCATGAATCATGACCCCATCCGAATCTCTGACATTCTCACGCTTCTTGACCTTATGGACATCAATTCCAGATTTGGGTTTCAATTTTTCTGCAACTTTTTCAACAGCAATGTCTAATGCATGGTTGATTAGCCCCTTCAAGGCATCGATTATAATCTTGTTTTATGTGGCAGGTTTTTCTTCAAGGATTTCCCTGCAAGAGTTTTCTACAGATCTTCATCGAGGGTTGGGTCTTGGCTCTAGCCCTCTTCTACCTGGGCACCTCCAACAGCTTCGCTCTGGCCCTCTTGTTCCTTAATCACATTCCCAACTGAGCATTCTTGGGCAACTCCAGCCTCTATTTGCAGAAGCCAATTCATCTTCATGCCCTTCCATTCGATCTGACATCCTTCCATAGTTTTCGCCTCATCTTTAATTTCGGCCTCTGATTCTTCTCTAAGTATTTGGGCATCTGCCACGAAATTGTATGCCACAATCCTTTCTTCTTCCAAAATACATGCCAGAATAGAAAAACAGGCTGTTTGATTAGTTTTTGCTTTAAATATGAGTACCTTCCATGTTTTCTTCAATCTGGTAAGTCTTTTCCTCTCTTTAGATTTCTTTAGTCGGGGAGGAGGCTCCCCTACTTCATTCTTCATAGTTTCTTCTCCCAGGATCAGACTAAGAGCACGTTGGCTCTGATACCATGTGAAGTTCGAGAATGGTGAAGAATAGATAGATGAGATTGAATAGGACTCATACTGATTAGGACTCATATGTGGAGATGAACGTTAGGCGCCTTAGATGTACCACCGCCTGGATTCAAAGAGTGTTCCCCAACTCCAATGGATGAGGCTTTGCTCGAATCTATTCTCCAAGCGGGGTTGGGAATCACTCAAATCTCTGAGGAATTCCAGGGCTCCATCAACCTGATGGAAAATTTGATTAGACTAGCTTCTATTTCTAACTCAAGGATTGGGTTTTGTAGGATTGGGTTCGATTTCTTTTATCTGTGTATTCTTTGTTTTGACAGACCGGGGTCTCTAAGGGTGGCTGCTTACAACTTCCAACCATTTCTTGGTGGCAGATTCGAAAGAAACCTCTTCACTATGAGTGCCCCCATTGAATATGAGTGCCTCCATTGAATTTGGTGTGGAACTGGTATATCATTGGACAGCCTTCTTCGATCTTCAACCTGCCCAATATATCAGCAATATTGAGGTGGTTGTATGGAGATTCCTAGCAACCAATTAGGTCCTTTTTGGTTCTTGGGAATCTGTGCCAGCACTAGATCCCCTGCTTGGTAGCCTCTTAGTGTCCTTAGATTTTCTTCTCATGTATAAGTGCTTCAAGTGCTTAAAGCACTCACCTATGTATATCAGAGTTAAATGAGTTGTTGGTGAAGTGCTCATTTAGAAATCGAACCACATCTCCAGCACACTACAATTTTCTCCCATTAATATATTAGACTAGAAAAAGTGCCTAGCGTTGTTGGGCTTTTCCTACGGCATTATTTTGAAATGTTCTAAAGGGCAGAGCTCGATAGTCCACCTCAAAAATATCTGAATAAGTTTTTTGGCAGAGCCAGACATGTAGGACCACGCAAATAAACCCTGGTACAACTTAGAGCAAGTTGAAACGGCTACTGTTCTTGTAGAAAATAAAAGATTTGGAAAAAAGCATGAGCACTTACCTTTCCATAGAGAAATTGGTGGCTCTCATTGCACTCCACTACTGTAATAAACGGGAGGTCAAGATTACTGTCAAATTTCGTCCCTCCAATTTTCGTGTAATATTCTTCGCCACTTGCAGAGCGGCGCCGCTTTGCTCTGCTTCAATGCGCAGCTTTGCGCTGTTTCTGCGCCGCTTTGCTCTGTTTCTGCAGAAATGCTTTTGCTCTGTTTCAACGCCGCTCTTCAAAACGACCTTCAAGGACACTGCCGGAACAAAGAAGCTCTGTTTTGGCAGCACTGTGGCTTGGTTGAAGGACTCAAAGCGGAGAGCCAGCAATAGGTATCTGGCTTGCTTAAAGAACTCATCAAAAGCTCGGGAAAGGGGCTTCCAGGGTTTCCTTGGTGCAGCCTTTGGTGATACTTCTTTAAAAAATGCACAAGATTTTGCCCTATTCCGGCTGAAGAGGATTCTGAGACCTTGATTCTGAGACCTTGATTCGATTTGCACCAGAAAAGAGGCGCTGGAACAGATGATTTCAAGAATTTTAGTCTTCATTTTTGTAATCTTGACCTCCCTGTTTATTAGGTCCCGTAATTGATGGCAGGGGGGCACTCCGCCCTCGTAGGGGCTCTTGGCGGCGCCGCCAGCTCGGCGGCACTCGCGCCTCCGCCGCTCGTGTGCCGCCTCGGCTAGCGGCACCGCCTCGAGCCCCTACGGGGCGAAATGCCTCCCCTGCCATCAATTACGTAGTCTAAAATCTATGTCTGCAATTGACCTTTCTTTCTGCTTTTGGCTCACCATTGTAGCGTCTTCCTTATGTTGCCAAAGCAGATTTGTTGCTGCCACTCTATAACCTGAATTCACCATCATTGTCATCTTTTTTTACTACTACTTCAACTTATACATTTTGAAGCATATATGATCACGCAGAAATGTAGATGCACATTACAATAACTAAAGTAACCTCTTGTATCCCATGCATGGTACCTTTTATTGTTGCATTGCATGGGTACCACATTATGAGTGGCATTTTATGACAATACCATAAGGAAGTGCTTAGACACATTAGTTACATATTAACAATCTAATTCCAACTATCCAACTATCTTTTTAAGTCTTGATTTCGGCGATGAGTTAGGTAAATATTTAAGTATGCTAGCTAAATGGTTTCCTTTTAAAGCACCTAAGGAATATACAATATCCTTGTATCATATCCTAGCTATTTCTAAGACCATAGCTTGTGAAAACAAAATATTCATATCAAATTGTGGAACTTTTCTATATTTCATATATTCAGTGTATTGAATTTATGATTGATCACGCAATCCAATATATTTTTAATGCACATAAACTCCAAATAATTAAATGACAAATAGGTAAAGAGGTAGATGATAATGTAGAATCAGATATGGCACATGTCAGAATGTATGTACAATCAGCCAGATGAATAGTGTAATCAACCAGATCAGTCCCATATAGCAATCTAGCATAGCTAGTACCATATAGCAATGTCTTCATATTCATTCTTAGTTGGCTATTTTCTTGTGTGCTTAGATTCTGAGCTCCATTTTTGCACATCTTTAGATAGAGTACGAATTTCTCTTTGATCTGATGCCCAAATCAACATACTGCTTCCCGAATAAATGACACAGCCAAGTGATTATGACTAATTTTAAATCTGATGCCCAAGTCAACATATAGATCCTTGAATAAATGACATTGCCAAATGGTTATGACTAATCTTAAATTTGTAAAAAATATTCTGCTGTTTGTCTGATATTAAATAAATAGGATCAACTGTAACAATGGAGATAATTAACTTGGTGGTGTTTATAGTAGATATTTGACCTTGCTTTACTTCTGCTATATCCAACTCCTATAAAAAGGCTCCTAATCTTTGCATGCTAGGTGGTTCCCTGCAAACCAGGTCTTCATATTTTGTAAACCTTAAAAGCAGTCCATATTAAAATCCTTCTACGAGTTGCTTTTCAAGAACAAAGACTTCACATCCAAATGGCTGCCAAGGCAATCACCACTCTAATATGTTTTGCTACTGAAACACCATCCTACTCTAAGCTGGTGATCAAAACAGCAGAAACATAAGAACTAATTAGTGTGGCATAACATGCCTTTATAGTATAAACCACATTAGCAAGGTATGCTGAGCAAGTGATACATCTACTCTAATGCTAAAGTTTTGCATGTCCCAAATTCCAATGCATTTTGTTATGCAGAACGTAGAATATTCGCCAGTATTGCCATGAGCATGATACTTTGAATTTCAGAACCAACCGCACTTGCAAACCATCTCAAGAATATTCGTATGTGTATACCCCAGAAAAGGCAATTGTTCCTGCAACGAAATAGATATGCCAAAATATGTCACTTTTATATCATATTTTTTGAGCTTGCATGCCATCTTTGTTAACAGAAAAATATAGAACATAAGGATTCGAGCAATGACCTCCCAAATCATGCAATGTTATTGTGGAATCTGCATAGAATAGATGATGTTATAATATTTAGCATTGATTTTCCTTGCAAAAGTTGTAAAACAGCAACGGCCAAATTTTCACAACCTATCTAATTTAAACAGACAAACGCCAAAATGAAAATTCCCATAGCACATCAGCACACATCTTTAGATTGTAATAAGTTGTTTGCTTTTTCTGAACATTCTACAATAGAGCTTACAACATTCAAACTCATCCTTAAAGAGTTTTCATTACTTATGATAAAAGAAGTGGCAAAAGCAGAACAAAAGCAATAAATTAGCAAACCTTATCTCTTGAATCCCTTCCTCATTGCGCTCTTTTTTCAAGGATAAGCATGCTAGTTACAGATCCAAGCCAAAAGAAGCAAGAAAGTTATTGAACTTTGACTGCAGCACGTGTAATGGGCATGGCTTCAGTGGAAGAAGAGCTATTAGAGCACTCTGTTCTAGATCTGCAGTGCACGCAAGAACTTTGATGGCAAATCAGTATCAGAAGCAGTTTTGCAGGCATGGTCTGCATAAAATCTATATTTGAGATAGGCATCTTGGTATTTATTTAAAAAAGTAAGAGGCTGCATGCTCCGTTTGCTCAACATTTTGCCCTCTTCATAACTCTGGCATAGTTGCTTGGATCACACTTTCCCTTTGCCTGTAAATGCTTGCCAAGGGTTACCTTCAAAGAGATTTCTCACTATAATTGCACATACTGGACATATTAACATCACTGTTGAAGAGAACGATTCCACCATAATCAGTTCTTCTAACAATCCATATGTTAGATAAGTCCACAAATCCGTCTCTGCACGAACATCTCTCGGTAAGAGCTCCACCCTGAAAGATAAACAAAAACAAAAAAAAAAATTGCATGCGTACCTCTGAACCAAAGCGCTTCAAGTTTCTGGCATTAATGTAGCTCCATGGATACAACTGTTGGCGCCAGTACCATGGATCGTGAATTTCCTTCCACTGTTCTTCTTGGTAAGAGCAAAATAATTAGAGGAATGTCTTTTTATAGTGAACAAGGTTTCGGGGAGGAGCAGATCCCTCTAATATATGCCGAAGATGCTTCCTTGATAAGAACGGAATCGATACATATAGTTCTAGGTTCTGTTTGGCTGGCTCTCCAGATCCAACATCTCTTATCTTATTTCCATGAATGAAGTTTATGGCATAAAAGCAGTTGTTGAACATTATAAATGTCTGACTGATCTTCTTGTTGGTGCAGCTTCCTTATATGACGCAAAAGACCACCTAGATAAAATACCATTTCCCTCCATTAATGTGTCATGGACATCATAACTTGCCTCTTGTAGAACATATTGTGTAACAGCGCATTGGGGATATTTAGTTTCTGATGGACCTATGAGGATGAACAGAATTATTCACATGATCATTATATCCACAGAAATCAGGGGTCTATAGACCAACAAGTTCATGCACATGCATGTCTTTCAAATAGATAAACATTTCAGTTAAAGTTGGCTTGAAAAGGCCATTGTAAAATGCTTTCAGATTACATGTACAGCCAAGATTTTAAGAGCAGGCCATCACACATATTACAGTTATAAAATTTTCTACTCATTGATGAATTTTTGCCACCTAGTATGACCTTCAAGCCTCCAATTTCTCCTTCCAGGATGAAGGCACGGAGTGCTGAAACTAGCTTGCAATCCTACATGGCATGGCACACCAATTAAATGTGTCTATCCGATCATTCCTACAGAGAGAAGGCAGATCAAACATAGACCACAGACAGGTGTACTTAAACTTGGAATGCACTTATAATATGGAAGAAGGATGCAATACTTCTGACAAACCTTGTCAACGAAGAAGTAAGTCCTTGGCATGAAAAAGTTTGACATAATTACAATAGGCTTAGAATTTCCCGAAGCACTAAAATAGGCTTAGAATTCTTTGAAGCACTAAATGTCATGTCAATGTCCCAGTCTATAACATAGATTCATCGAGTAGCTTCTCCACAAATATATGCACAGTTGGAGTTTGAAAAAATATATATAAAAAGGAAACAATTCTTGCTGCAGTATCAAAGTCCACAATATGTCTCACACAAATGATTAGAATGCCTATCTATGACATAGTTTGCAAGAAAAAGATTTACATTGCCTACACAACCAAGGAAAGGCCTCACTAAATTCAAGGTTCCAACTTGACACGGTTGCAAACAAATAATAGTATAATCAGCTTGCTTGTCAATGCTGCGGTGCATGCATAGAATAAAAAAAACATGACACTGTAATATTACCACTTACAAAAGTGTACCATAATATAAAGTGGAAAGACAACCCATTGAACAAATACATCGCATGATATGACTAAAATCTTAGTTCATAAACATACCCAGTATAAATAGCATGCTCTTTGAATAAATCCAGACGCATCTGCAACAACAATAAACAAATAAATGTTTCTGAGTAAAAAATAGATGAAATGGAAAGCATCCCATCGATCCGAGTCTCGGATCGAGATTCTAGAGGGGGCGAGCATGCATGTCTCACATGCATGCATTGCATGCTTTCTCTGGTTGGGAGATCGCGATATTAGGCGAGGTTCTTCATCAACGTCTCATCGGCGCTTCCTCTTCTCTCTCAGCAGTACCTTATTCTCTATTCTTTGAAACCATGCAGGGGAGGGGCTTCTCCCTGCTGGGATTGACCTATTTGGCATTTCTTTCATGCTGTGGCATGTCCTTTCTCGGCCTTGCCACTTCTTTGGACATAGTCCTTTAACCTCGCCCTCGATCCCGTTTTGATAAGGAAGTTCTCTTCTATTCGGTAGGTTTTTGTCGTTTTCATGCGAGCCCTAGAATCCCATCGATCCAAGCCCTTGGATTGAGATTCTAGAGGGGGCAAGCAAGCATATCTCGCATGCATGCATTACATGCTTTCTCTGGTTGGGAGATCGCGATATTAGGCGAGGTTCTTCATCAACGTCTCATCGTCGCTTCCTCTTCTCTCTCAGCAGTACCTTATTCTCTATTCTTTGAAACCCACCCTTCCCCCCTTAATTGTTTAATGTATTTGTCGCCTGGCACGCATGACCAACCCCTCTATTTGAAGAGGTTTTTCTTTTGTTGTCGCGTGGCACGTATGATCAGCCCCTCCACTTTGGGAGGTTTGTTTTTTCACATTGTTCTAGTGTTGGTGATGTGCATGTACTGGTTGGCAAACGACAGCAACTTCGACTTCTCCATTGGTGGGTTTTTGGGAGCGAATTTTCACCCTTATGTTTGTCCAAGCACCTTGCCGAAGGTTTATCACTAGGGTTTCCTCGAAAACCCGAAAGGGCGAAGTTTTTTTATCCTAGTGATAAGTTTTCGGCAGGTACACAAATCAAACATCTATTAGCATTGTATTTTTGGGGGTCCAAGTTGTATAATTGGACATTCTCTTTATTTTTCTTCTTGGGTAGTTCGCATGTTTGCGGCTTCCCGCTATCCACCATTGTAGAAAATCTGCTGAGATGAATGAGAAATCTATCTATCGGGAGGTTTTTGTCGTTTTCATGCGAGTCCCATTCTAGAATCAATTATTTTCTCTTACTCGTATAGACATGATCCCGCCAAATAAGTGAAAGACACTTCGCATTTGTGCAAGGCAAAGCTATCGTTCTGAGATATTTGAACCGTATTTATAAAACTATTGCATATAAAAACAATAGTCCTTTGATACAACCATGTTATCAACAAAGTAGCCAAGGATGTAACCGAGTAGCCTTTTACCTCCCGAGCAGGGTTCGGATATGGAAATCTATGCCTGACCTAGTTACTCAAGTCGGAATGCAAATCTGCACAAAGAAAGCTTGACATATTTTCATCAACTGGAAAGTCTTTAGTTCAATCTAAATGGACATAACAACAAAGAGCAGGTCTATCAAGTCATGGCATAAAACATTCGCTTCTGAATCCTGGAGTAGCTAAAAATCGGATCATTAAACGTATCACAAGCAGAGATTGCATACCCTGAAAAACATTTTGTACCATAATACATGGAATCCAATAAAAATTCAGATTCGGCTTGCAATAGGTTTAGGCTTAGAATTCTACTTTTTATGTTCCTACTAGTAAAAGCTAGAACATGCATTATAGTTCTTGCAAAATCTGGTTGTCTGGATTTTCAAATTCAACAGGAGTATATTTATGAACTTCTGTAAATGCAAATTCTTCAGTCAGTATGCTCATAGACTCCTGCAATGTTTTTCTTTCTTTTATCAATGACCATATCTATAAACCTATGAACATTGTGGTTATTTACAGGGTCAGGAAACATATCTTCATAATTCATAGCTTTACGAAGTACTTAGTTATTTTTTTCAAGCAAAAACATAAAGACAAATAATGCGTCCAAGCTCCTAAAAAATGCAAAATACTGATCTACAAAAAATAACGGATTTTTTTTTACCTTTAAGAACCCGGTTCTTCTGGAAAATCCACTCAACAAAAGCATCGTAACCAATTTGATTGAGTTCATCTGCAAATTAGTTTGAGCAAATGCCTAAACCCTAAATTCATGTTTCTGCTTTCCTCATGAAAAAACCTGTGAAGAACGGTAAGAAAAATAAGTTCTGACCTTTGTTTATGCAGCAACAAAGCTTGGTGTAGCCTCAAACTCAGAGCTCCATTCCATAGTGCTTGGTTGTTGACCTTGTGGTTCCACATAAAAAGCGGCATCCCCCGAAGGCATGCGGCAAAGGAAATGTTTCTATTGTGGTTTTATGGTTCGAGCTGGACTATAGGAAGAAGCATGGAGGTAGAGGGAAATGACTATTACATTACTAAAAAAATGCTGGAGCAAGGAGCACCCGTTAGCCAGTTTCCAAAGTGGCTGCCCAACAACAGCGGCCACCGCCAATTTACACCCGATAGCAAGTTTGGAGCAGTCATTGGCATATTCCTAGCATATACCTGAAATATGCTATAAACCCACATGGGCGGGCTTGCCCCCTTAGGGCAACCCAAAAAACCTTTGAAAAGAAGAGAACCTATTCAAAACCTTATAATTTATGCCTTCTTAAAAACGTGAGCATCCCTAAAAGGGGATGCCACCATCACAAGCAATCTGCGGGCGCGGCCGACTACCTGTGCAATGAATCTGACTACAATTATGCGTGGCCGATTCTATGCAATTACATGCGGTAGATATCAGATCTAGCTAAATCTAGATAAAATGACCCTCTAGGCTATGAAGAGAATAACATAAATCTCTGCCAAAAAAGTGCCCCTCCCCCTTCCTTTTGCAAAGGCACAGTTTGCAAGCTTGGTAAAAGCTGGCCAATAGATCAAAAAGAAAGAAAGGACAAGCTAAAACAACAAATTAGATTGATAAATCCATGGGGCTAAAAGAAAGCCCCTCCAGATTTAGCATGTCTGCACTACAACCACTAGAAAAAACAAGGTAGCAGAAAAGAAGTAGAACTGCATTCAATGCAATAACGCATAGCTGAAGAAGTCGTCAGGTTCCAGGCATGGCATGCATCTGCTAAATCTATATAGAATAACCAAGCCGGAATGCAAAATGCAATCAATAAACAACATTGAAGAATCTGGGAACTGCAAACAGACTTCAGAATTGCAAGATGCAAATTTGTTGGCAATGGTGGTAGAGCATATGCAAGACATGATAGAGGCTACTATAATGCTTTGGTAGCAACCATGTTGCCTGCTTTTCATCGTGATAACCTGTTGAATACTGCAATTTCTGACCATAATCTACAGTATTTCTCTTGCTCTCATACTATGGCGCACGCTGCATCTAAGACATATTTCAAGCTGAATACATTTTTCTTGAAGGATGAGGAATTTCTGGTAGGATGTAGACATGCGTGGTTCACTTCTTTCTCTCGGCACAGGGGCATGGCAGGTATTGTTGATGCTCTCGCTGCTGTGAAGTCTTTTGCTAAAGGTTGGAGTCGTGAGCAGGCTTCTGCTAACCTGAGCCTTCTATTGGCTCTTTATCAACAACTTGAGGCATGCAAGTCTGTTGCCTCGTCAGATAGTGGTGGAGAAGCAAATTTTGTGTAGCATTCGACAGATGGAGTCTGAACAGGTGCACTTTGCTCGCATTAAAGCTGGGTTGCAATGGTTCAAGGAGGGAGATCAGTGCATAGATTTTTTCTTCAGAGCTGCCAAAACAAGAAAGCTAGCTGCATCTCTTCAATCTCTGCAGATTTAGGATGGGCTTGTGGTTTCAGATCCAATTGAGTTTTCTGCTTTTTGCACAATCACTTTTCTGCTTTTTTTATTGCTCAAAAGTTTTTTCTTTCAGTCAGATTTTCAAGAGGCTTTGCTTGCTAAGGTTCATCCTGTAGTCACCAATGAGCAAAGGGCCATTTTAGAGGCTGAGATCAGCCAGAATGATTTAGCTGAGGCCACATTTTCTCTCAAGAGGGGCAAATGTCCGGGTCTTGATGGTATTTCAGTGGAATTTTCTAGGAGTATTGGGATTGGCTCGGTGCAGATGTGTATGATGCTTTCCCGGATTTTAAAAGACAGAGGCACCTGGACAAAGTCCTCAACTCTGGTTGTATCTCCCTTATTCCAAAATGTAAGGATCCCTCTTCCATTTCAGATTGGCGCCCCATTACCTTGTTGTCCTTAGTGTACAAGATCTTTGCTAAAGCTTTTGATCAGAAGCTTTGTAGCGTGCTTACTGAGTCCATCTCTTCCACACAGTCAGGTTTCTTGCCTCGCCGGTGTATCTTGAAAAATGTGGCAGCAGCATACGAGGGTCTCTATTGGGCTAGAATGCATGTATCCCATTGTATACTTGAAGCTGGACTTTGCAAAAGCATATGACAGTGTTGACTGGAGTTTCCTGGAGCAGTGCCTCCTACATTTTGATTTTGGTGCCCAGTTGGCAACAGACGTTATGAAACTTTATTATTCTATGCATTCTTCAGTTCTTTTTCAAGGGGAACCATCGGCATTTTTTCAGGTGGGATGTGGCATTCGCCAGGGCTGTCCTTTGGCACCACTGCTTTTTACAATGGTGGCAGAGATTCTTTCTCAGGTATTCTCTTGCAGTGCAGGAAGGCATCTTGCATGGTCTTCCCATGAATAATAGTTCACATGAGATTTGCAATCAGTACGCAGATGACACTTTCTTGTTCTTAATGGCTGACGAGCAGAATTTGCAGAATGCCATTTCCTTGTTGGACAGTTTCTCTTTGGCTTCTGGTATCTTTGTGGGATGGCAAAAGTATACTGCCTTGTGGGCCTTAGACTCTCCAGTGTCGGTTGCATTTCCAAGGAAAGTTCTTCCTCATGGGAAGGCAACTAGGCTCTCTGGGCATTCCAGTTGGTATATACCTCTCATCTGAGACGCGTGGGATGTTATTATTAAGGGGTCGGAAAGGCATTTGTTCTGGTGGTCCACGACTAAGTTATCCATGGCTAGCCGCGTAACTGTGGCAAAGTCAGTTCTGAATAGTACACATGTCTATATGGCATCCATCGTGCTGGCACCGCAGACAAAGATGCAGCTCATTGTTCGTACAGTTAGAAACTTTATCTGGGGTGGCACTGAAAAAAGGAGCTAATGTTAAAATTACTTGGGCGAAGTGCATTACGCCTAAACTTTGTGGGGGGTTGGGGATGATTCACTTTCTTCTCCAGAGCAAGGTGTTGATTTCTAAGTTCATATGACAGATTCTAAATAATGCTGATAATTCCCCAGGCCTGTGTCTCATTCACCAGTCTCTACAGATGTGCATTTCCTTTGGCTCTCCATCCATTAAGCTACTCCCCCCATGGGCATTATTCTATCCACTTTCTCCATATCCTAATGCCTCTCCTTTCCTCAAGGGGTTGCTAGCTGCTTGGGAGACTGTGTGCACTTTGTTTCTGTCCATCCCTTGACACAATGTCAATGGCGAGCAGCGGGTGTGCTCATAGTATCTGCATGGTATATGAGACAAGATTGTTGATGTGGAATGAGTTCAGATTGAAGTTCCTCCTCCTTCGTTGGGATCATGGCATTTGGGAAAAAGTAGCCGCTACTCTTCCTCCACATCCACAAGACGTAGCTCCCCAGCTCTGGGTGCTTCATGGCAATCTTAAGAAGGAGCACCTGGTGCACTCGATGTATGTGGTCCTGCTTCATCTTGAAGTGTTGCCTCCATCGCCAAAGTAGCCTTTACTTATCCCTGAGCCTCATCGGAAAGCAGTCTGGTGATGGGTATGGGATAAATTGCTTCATCCTAAGCTATCTATCTTATGGTGATAGATCATTCATAGATGCATGTGGGTAAACACCATTGTTCATAGATTTCGTCCAGAAGTCTCTGTGACCTGCCCTCTTTGCATGCAGGGAAATGAGACAATTGAGCACTGCTTTTTCTTGTATCACCATGTTCGACTTGCTTGGCAGTGGCTTTTGAGCCTTTTCCATTGTGACTTGAATAGTCAGCAGGTCCTATTGTCAGTCTATCCTAGTTCTTGGGACAGGTTGGCAAAGAGGGCTTTTCACTTAGCATCTGCTTGGATCATGTGGTCCATCTGGAAGAGACGATATCTCCTCATCTTCAAGGGACAGATACGCAAGTACTTAGTGATGCTCGTAGTCGCATTGTAAAGGCATACAAGTGTTCTTCCTTAAAGGATGACGTCAAGAGTGTCATTTTGGAGCAATATATTCAGCTTCAGGCTTACTCATAGCAAACAGTTGTGCTCGTGGTGATATGTATTCTCTGCTTTTCTATGTATGGGGTCGGTAGTGTTGCTCTAGTGGACATCTTCTCCATTGGGTTTTGAGGCCCCCATGTCCTCTTTGTATTCTTTTGAGTAATAAAGGTCCACGTTCATCCAAAAAAAAAAATGTTCTTCAAAGAGAAAGAAAGAAGTAGTAAAAGCAAAAGGGCTGAGATATCTTCAGCTTAGTTTATATCACCAAGTGCATTTAAATTGTATAAAGTGACGTCATCCTGCGTGCTATTACTCATCTGCTCATTCAATGAGGTCTTGGATCTGTCACCTTCAATATGTGTTTTTGAAACACCGCGATGTCTGCAATCCTTCTTCCATATCTCATAAGACTTTTTATAAAGGGAAATTATCCAAATCAAAATCACAACTGTATATGTGCAAAGCTGGGCCATCCAATCTATTTTGTAGCTTATTTTTTATAAAGGTCATTGTACTAAAACTTCTTTCATCCTTCACACTTCCAAATATCATACATAAGCATAATTCAGCTAACTCAATATATTCTGAAAGAGAAACCCCTAACACGCTATTGGAACCTATCTTTTACCAAAGGCGAGTTTGGGGCTCCAAATTCTAAAGGATCCTCAAATTCTTGAAACTGTACATTGTTTTACCAAAAAAATTTGATTGCATCTGCAGTTATTGTGACGTCCCCTACTCGTATACGGTGCTCTCACCGTATACAAATAGGAGTTCTTCCCCCACACCAGCTCCATGCTGATACAGGGCCCTCCACGTATCACTGCACCCGTAACGAGTCCCAGTGGGGAAGAGTGAAGGTGTCATTCTACCCTGTCTCCCTCAGGGCCTACCTAGCTGCGGAAGCGTAAATATACATGTCAGTACACAACACAATCCTCCAGCCACCCGGAAGGGTGGTATATCAACATCTGCATAGACAATGATCAGCACATCACATAGGGAATCCTACCCAAGGCTCAGACTCAAGGGAACGACTGACGGCTTGGGTCTCCAGAGTTCATTGCAGACAGAATTCATGGCAATGGATTTGGCTGGCATAAGAACATGGCATAGGGTTGTCCACTCCATCCGCCCCTCCCACATTGCACACTTTGCGAGTATTTGAAAAGTGTCGGGGACTGGATCAGAGCCCGCCGGGGTGCATAGCGGAAGGGCTATTCCGGGGTCATCATCCCAGTCCGATGGGGCAGGTAGGGATCACTCCCTCCGGAGATCTACATCGACTCAAGGTGACTAGAGGGCCTTTGCCCGTATTCGGATTGAACCCACTAGAAAGTGTACACCACTTCAGGGTGTCGAGCCCATGCCTTACCCACACTCGGTGGTAAGCCATTAGGCCTAGTCACAATGATCCCCGGTGGGCTTTACACACCGGAGGGATCGTTCAAGAGTCGAACATGAACCTCCTTCTCGGCCGGTCGCCCCTTCACCCACAACCAGGTGTGGCTCTTGTACTACAGGCGAATCTACAAGTGTGCTAGAGAGGCTACTCTAGGAGCATCAACTACAAGCTTTTAGAGCCTCTACCCCCTTCCCAATACAAGGAGTTCACCAGAATACATCATCCAAATACATCTTGAGGAAGAACTAAAGAACTAGATCTAATCATAGAGTTAGGTTCTTTAGTTAGTGTCGAGATCTAAGATCTAGATAGCTGCTATGGCCAACTTAATAGTCTAAACCTACTGATTCTTTGACTAGAAGACGTCTTAAGCTATTAAATTGACCAAATACCTGATCCTTGAGTGGCTCCTCCTGACCTGAGTTCAACCATCCTGCTGGGCTGATCGAATTCAGGGGAACTGATGGCATAATTAAGCGGGCCACGGGGGGCGGTTTTGGCTCTGGGGCAGCCAAAACCGAGCTCTAAAACGCTAAGGACGAAAAACTAGCAAGCTAGGGTTTTCCTACCCTAAATAGACATGGGGTTTAGGCTAGGGTTTTCAATTACCCATTTTGGCATGTGGGATAATTGAAAAGGCCCCACTTGCCTTTAATGGCTAGGTGGCAAAATATGCCAACATGGAAAGGTGTGCCCACATTAATGTGCACATGTGCACATTAATAACATGTGAACATATCTAACAAGTTGCCCCAAGGGCTATTTACGGCTATCCGCTTGGTACCGCGTCGGTCGGGTGGCGTGTAATGCGGCGTGGGCAAGGCGATCACGATATCGCCCGGGACCCATTATCTTGGCTGGAACGTCACATTCTCCCCACCTTTGAAATGATGATTCGCCCGGCGGCATCGTGGGTCTCCACCTTGGGATCTTCCTAACCCGCAACCACGCATTCAGCGTGATGCCTACAATGCGATACTTATACATTTATCAAGATTACCCTAAAGGCAATATTTTTAGAACATTATTACGTCATTATACTATGGAATACTTATCACTTCATAATACCATTATGGTTATTCACTATCTTAAGTTAGACAAAATTTCGACATTGTATATCTATAATTAATGTCCAAGGTACTCTTAGTTCCTTGCAACACATTCCAACAAAATTTGTGTTACAAGTCCAGTAGCTTCGACCTCCTTGCCCTCCGGGCTCTCTTGGCTGCCAGTCGACACTCACGTTAGTACCGATTTTAATTATTTAATAAATTTTGGTTATATGGTGACCACCCCACCTATCTACATGAATGCATGGCTAATCTCCGGTAGGAAGAGGATGAATCTTCCATAATGGCGTGGAGACAGGCGGCCTATATGCCTATATACGCTCATGCCTACACCTCTAGTTGCCCGGTGGAGGATATCCTTCGGCTGTGGGGGGTGAAGGATAGATTCCTCCTATCAAAGCATATATGGGGCTAAAAGGTGCTTTCCCTATCAATGCATTCCTTAATGACCTCCTTTCTCGGGGGGTCGTCTACTCCGTGGGACGAAGTAGACTTTCTAATCTACCTTCCACTTTCGCCCCCACGGAAACCACGGTCATGCCTACATTGACATTACACCAGCCCTAGAGATCACCGTAGTGGTCTCATCATCGTGTAATAACGCATGCGACTCATACCAAGCATAGGTTGCATCGTGGATTAATCTATACAAGAATTAACCTACACAAATCGACATGCCGGAGCCGATTTCTTGAGGAGATGACCTTGCCGTCCCATTGCTCCATAAAGCGTGGGTACTTGCTTTTACTAAATCCTTCTTAAGTACCCCGTCGCGTCTTCCAGCGGCAAGTGTTTCCACTTGACCAAGTATTGGAGGAACTCCGACCTCCTTGTCTTCTTGAAAGCTTTATCAAGAATCATTTACGGAACTATTTCCGGTTGCTCCTCTGTCATTTCCAACAGCGTTGGAGTGTCCAAGAGACCGTCACGGATTTGGAGTATGCTTCTTCAACAAACTCCGTGGAAGACCTTATGAATCTTTAGGTGTGCTGGCAAATCCAACTTGTAGGATTGATTACCTACTCTCTTGATTATTCTGAAGGGTCCAGCCCACCTTGGAGCAAGCTTCTTGCAATTGCCGATCCTGAGCTTTGCCTGCTTCACCTTGATCTTGAGCCATACATCATCTCCAACTTTGAACTCTCGGATCGTTCGATGCTTGCCGGCGATGCTCTTTTTGTCGACTTCTTGCCGCTAGCGGATATCCTCGAACCTCTTCCACGCTGCTGCGCATATCGGCCAACATCTGCTGCGAAACTTCCACTTTTGACGGGGGTTGTGCCACGTGTGCGGAGTTAAACAGCGATAGCCATAATTGATCATAAATGGCGACATTTGGGATGATTCTGCTTGGTGCTATTGTATGCAAACTCCACCAAGTGAATAAATTCTTCCCACATACTTTGCTTATTCCGGACATAGTTTAGTAGCATGTCTTCTAAGATCCTGTTGGTCCGCTCCGTTTGGCCATCAATGCGAGGATGTGTGGCCGGTCGAGGGGAATATCGCCATAAATCATTATATTCACGGATCGTCACCATACAATCTATCTTCATAGCCTTGTATACCATAGATTGTGGCACTAGGGGCATGGCTAAGTTATTCTCATAGCTTAGCCAACCATAGGTTAAGCCATTATCCATGTGGCCTTAACCTATTGGGGCCACCACAGGACTCACCGATTGGTGCCGCGTGGCATCCTAGGTGGACCTAACTTATATAGGCATAAACCCTAACCCCTAGACCTCTTTTCCAGCCCCTAGCACCCCGAGACTCACCTACTTGTTGAAACCCGTTTTGAACATGGATTCGTTGTGGCATAGGCTGGTGCGGCAGCCCCGGAGGGTAGACCCGATTCTTGGAGGAGGGCGGCGACTTGTGAGGAAGACTATGGAGGCGCCCAGGATCCGGAGGGAGAGCATCGGGGGCGGTATGTAGGATAGTAGTTGTGATAGCTCATCGGAATTAGCAAATCCGGATGTGCTAGTATTTTGTATCTAGAGTAAGCCATCCTAGAACCCATATTCAACATCTTGAACCCTAATCAAGGAACCCTAACTATTAGTTAGTTGTATGATTAGGTTAAGATGTTCTTCTTATGATTATTCTCATGATTATGTGATGATGGTTGATCATGTTTGCTCCTCTTGTATTGGGGCCGGGGGTAGAGACCTAGAGCCATATGTAGTATGCTCCTAGAGTAGATCCCTTAGTTCTGTTAGATGCGGCTGTGCATAGGAGCCCACCCGGGGCTATTGAGGCTATGATATGACTCAGCACCCGGATAATGGGGCTAGAGGGAAAGTGGAGGGAGGATCCCCGGTGGGGGGCCGGGGGATCCCATAGTGGGCTAGGCTTATGGTCGGTCACCCGTGTGGGCGAGCATGGGTCCGACACCTCTGGGGCAATGGTGTTGCCACCGCCTCTCTGAGCTGCAAGGTGTTGGCTTGGCTCTCGTTTTGGGGGTTGATCAGTGCGAATCGTGTGCCACGATTCTCTAGCAGCCCACGGCACCTCTAGACCACAGGAAGGGGAGATGCAACCCTTCTGCCTCATCAGGACCGAGGGGAGATGCAACACAGAGTAGTCCAGATGGGTGATGCCATGGGATTGCGTGATCCAGGAAGGCTAGAGTCTGTCGAGCCCACGATCTAGCCCATGCAAAGTATGCAGGGGAGGCCCGGATGGAGTGGTCAACCCTAGCCATTGTTCTATGCCAGCCCAGCGCCATCGCCATGACTCGTCTGCTCTATCTTGAGGCCTAGCCGGTCGGTCTACCACCCTCCTTACGAAGTGCGAGGCGGGTAGGAGCTCTCCTGTTTTATGGGTTGTGATTATCATCTATGCATTGGTTTTATGTGCGATGCACTACCCTCGAGGTAGTATTTGTATATGTTTTATGCTAGTTACGACGTGTTATCGCTTCTATTGTTATAGGAGCCCATAGGGGAAGGCGGCAAGACACCTTCGTGTTCCTTCGCACTAGGAGTCATCTCGAGTCGCGGGGTAGGCGAAGGGCCCATCGCGGTTGATGAGCGGATGGGGATTTCTGCCCGAATTGGGCCGGCCGGGCCCGTATGTTTAGCGAGGGCGTCCACAATGGTATCAGAGCGATGTTCTTGGTTGACCAAGAACTAGCACCCGACCATAACCATGAAGTAGTCTAACAGGCCTATAGGGGTGTGGAATAAACATTCCACCATCGAACCGCGAAAATGGGGGAAAAATTTTTCTCCTAGGTAGTGGGTCAGGAATTAGGCTAAGTGTTAGACGAAGATTTGAGAGAGGCAAACGAATTTTCTAGTAAATTTGGAGTGAAAATTATGCATCTGCATCAAATTTCACCTAAAATGGGTCGAAGAATCATGCCAATCAGAGGCCCAGGTGAAAAATGGCGCAAATTCATAAATTGCACTTCGAACCATTAGGAAAATTCGAAAAATTAAAGATAATATCAATTAATATAGGTTAATATATACATTAATAGTTAAATAATTAATTAAATATCTTGTAATTAATAAGGGGGGGCTAATAAATAGGGGTAATTATGGTAGGAGAATATTCCGGGGACCCTCCTTTTTAAATATCGACACCTCATTTTTCTTTTCTCTCCAACCCTTCACCTCAAACCTTCTCTTGCTTGAAATTTTAGGTCACCCGTTTTCTCAACCATAAGATATGGCTGCATCAAACAAACTTAAGGGAAGGAAGACTGGACCAAGACCGACCCTCTCCATGGCCAGTGCCAGTGGCGACATGTTAAGAAGATCCGGAACACCTCCGACCAAGAAAGGGGAAGAGGAGCTTCCCCAAGCAGCGGCGAAGCGGCAGCCAGCCTCATACCATGAGGGAGGGAGAGTCCCACCACCAGTTCTCCATGTGGGAGCAAGGACCCGGCGAGACTTCGCCATTTCGAACCCTAGGACAATCGGAGGTGGGAAGAAGAAGGGGAGGAGCAAGCAGCAAAGCCAGTGGAGGGAAGCTGTGGCCCTCTCGCCCCAAGGAAGAAAGGTAAGGAGAAGGTCGCTGGAGTGGCTCTGGAGGAGAGGGCAGCCAGGAAGAAGGGAGCGTGGGAGAGGGAGCCGAGGGAGGAGGAGAGGAGAACTAAGAGAAGCGGGAACGACGGGCCTCGGGCCGGACCGGCTCTGTCCAAGAGCCACGGCCGGAAGAGGAGCCGCAGGTGGAGGCAGGAGGAGGAGGAGGGGCAGCCAGACCTCGGACGCCGGTGGGCCACCCTACCCTGCGGGCCTGAACCACCTAAGGTGGTGAAGGAAGAAACAGAAGGTAGGGGAGCTGGGCATTTCCTAGGCCGCAGCCAGACCGGAGTTCAAAAAGAAAGATGGTGGTGATACAAGGGAGTACCTTCGCCGCCGGACGCAGGGCCAATGAGTGGTATTGCAGCCAGGAGGTCCAAATAAGGCCGTAGTGGGGGGCAGGCCAAAGAAGAACCAGCCCAAGCCACCCCCACCTAGGGAGGAAAAACCCAAGAGGGTTCACCACGGGGCGAAACGGCACATCGCCGGGTGTTTAGGGGAGATCGGCACTTCGAGATGTGCACGAATCTCCCCGATAAGGAAGGCCCTTGGCGTCTCGCCGGGAGGTTTTGTGCAGTTCGGGGACGGATTGCATGGGGTAACCCCTCTGTGGCAGGACCAGGGCTGCAAGAGGCCTCCGAGGCAGAGCTGGTGCAGCTCGGGGAGGGGAAACCTGCGCTATCCATGCTAAGCGGGTAACCCTTATGCCTAAGGATATCCACTTAGAAAGGAGAATCCATGAGGGAGAGGCCCTAGGCCTCAAATTTTGTAAATTTTGTAGAAGAACTAAAATTTTCATGTAATTATGTTTCTCATTAATATAAAAGTTAATTTCCCTCTGTAAAATTAGAAAAATGTTCTATGCTTGAAATGTAGAAAATAGAACCCAATTGTGGTAGAATTCTTCATAGCATGTCTAGAAACACCCGTAAATCATGACTACAACAAAATTTTGGCAAAAAATCATCAAAAATGCAAAAATTGGGGCCGGTCGGGTGAGACCGCCAATGGCCTCTGCGCCCTCGAAGCTTGAGAAGCGTTGCTGATTCAATTCGCCTACCCTAAAAAACTTGCTTTTTAGATGTCGGTTTTGCTCAAAATAAGTTGCTAGTTAGGTTAGAATTGCCGAATTAGCCATATTAGCATCTTCAAATTCCCTAAAATGACCAAAAATTGGCTTAAAACAGGCCAATCCCGGGTGAGGCCAAAAACGCATCAAGGCGTCCCATGACGCTGGAGGCCATCCATGTGATTCACCAGGTCCAGCCCATCTTTGGCCCAAATTAGCCAAATTTGATCCAACAAATTGCCATGTAGTGTTTCTTGCTTTGTTTTGCTTAAGTTTGCACTTCATGGTAGTTCATTTGGACACCCGAGCCATAGAACCAAGGTAAGCCTTAGGTAAGCACCTTTTTGCACAAACCCGAGGTCACCCATAGTCTATAAAAAATAGGTCTCATTTGCCATTTTTCTTCCCTCGAAGCTGCTCCGGCCCTTAGGGCGATTTTCGACCCTCTTGATCTTTGCAAGCCATTTTCTACACCCTTTCTGCTCAATATGCCACAACTTTGAGAGATGGTATAATGCCGCCACCATATCCATGTGCTTCCGGTAGATCAAGCCTTCTCGTGTTTGATCACTTGTTTGATCTTCACGCAACCTTGACTAGAACACCCTACTACACCGGACATTATGTGCCAATATGACCCCGGCGGGGTCCTGCCTTGCAGGAAGTTAGGCGCCTCCTAGGGAGGGAATTGGGTTTCCTTGAGACACTTACCCAAGCCTTAGGTCTAGGGTGGGGGATCGGGGAGGCAAGAAGCGGCTATGGGATAGGACTAGGACCATGCCGATTACATGACCTGCCGGACATAATAGGCATAGGTACCTTTCATTTCGAGGCGCCCCTTGCCCTCTTCATGCATTATAAGTCAATCAACAAAGTAGGGGAACCCTCTGTTCAGCCCTTAGACTTAGCCACTTGATACCGTGAAATTCCGGGATCAAATCCTGAATATAGAGTCCTCGCTTCTGAATATTACATCGACGTCGGGCGCACCATCTCTCAGATCCACAAGACTTCTGGCGGCTAGGAGGGGAACCGGGAGAATGGGAGAGCAGGGAGGCAACAAGAATGCGGAGATATCGTCGAGGCATGACGACGGCATGAGAACAGACTATCGATCCACCAGTCGGCATCACAGGCCTTTGTCGCCGATAGTCATCGACGAGGGAGGAGTACATTTTGCAAATGACATCCCTCAATTTGTCCCCTCTTGTAGAACGTGGTCTTCGAATCGACGAGCTCTTGGGTATGATAGCACCACGGGAAGAACCACGACATCATCGACTACTCATACCAAGAGATCCCAAGGGAGGCGGGCGGAGAGACACTCTTATCTTTGGGGAGACAATGTCGGATATAGCAGCCTATCGCCAGATAAGGGAGATCTATCGACGCCAGGAGCCTATCATCCTCGAGGAGGAGTTCCGCCAGATACTGAGCACACTCTACAAACCGTGGAAGGGCCCAAGCTCGCCCGACGTTTGAGCCGGGAGCATGAGGGAAGGGTCCAGCCCGAAGATTAACTTGGACAACAAACGGGCAAAGATGTGGAGGGATCATGAAGACCTTATGGCGGTGGATGCCTACGGGCGAAGCGACTCAAAGGAAGGGCACGGATCTGAGGGTAGGGAAGGGTGCAGACTTCGCTACTATCTCCCGCCCTGTGAGGGCAAATGATAGTCTTCCACAAGGAGTTCAGCCCAAGGGGAAGAACTGCGGGCACTTCTCATAGCGGGCTTGGCAAACACTTCGAAGATATCGCCCCAATGACCACATCATTCTTTCAACAGGCGGTCAGCTCCATTGCCTCGACTTTTATGAGAGGGCACGAGGGATGCAACACTCGGTGATAGCAGCAAGAATAAACACTTAACTCCCGGAATCAGAGATGGCCCGAGCACTTTGAAGGAAGATCAACGAGGAACATCTTATGCCATAACCTCGGCAAAGGCCTCCGATTCGGGGATGTCAAGAACTTCTTCAGCTTTGGGGAGAATTGAAAGTGTAGTTGTAAAATTTCTTAAGTTTGTGCTAAATGTTTCTTGTACCCATTGTGCTAAGATATATCTACTTTATCATGTAATCCTTATGTATTAATGACTATTAACCGGTTTGTCAATGTAAGGCTTTGTATGATTTCTTATAACTAAAGATAATTCAAATTTGCAAGTAAAATTGATCAACATCTAACCTAAATAAAATGTATTGATGATCAAACCTTGCAAAAAAGGGAACTCAAGTGCCGGGATCTCAAGATCAAGACCCACCATAATTGGGTACCAAGGAATTTGTTTGGCGTGAGAACAAGAAGATGTTGAGCGGGATATGTCACGAGAGGAGATCAACGCAAGGTTGGTGCAGATGAGGAATCAGATGCAACACCTCATCAACTGGGCGACACCTCTCATGAATGCACAGAAGATGGTCACCCACCTCCACCTTGCCTTAGGGTGGTGACCGAAGTCCGCAGCGGCAAGAGGGGAGGGCAACCAGGGAACGTCGGGGGATAGGAGAAGGAAGAGGAGAACCAGAGTCCATCATCATCTAGCTCCAGCTCATCAGACAGCTCTTCCAGTGAGGACAGCTCTAGCTCCGATAGTGACTCTGGCACACCTAAGGCAAGGAAAAGGGCAAGAAAGACAGATGATTACCAGAAAAAGGTGGATAGTGCTATGAGCAATGTGTGGAAGACAAGGAAGCTGGGCCAGTTCTCAGGGAAAGACAGATCAGGCATGGAAGCTGAAGCATGGCTTGATGAAATGGAAGAATTTGGTAACTCTTACGGTATGAAAGACAAGGATATAGGGAAAGTTGCTACAGCTAACCTTATTGGACCGGCAAGGATCTGGTGGAAGGGATATGCTAAGTCTAACAATGTCGAAGAGGAACAATTGCGCATTTAAGACTTTTAGCAAGGCTTTCCGTAGCACTATGTACCAAGGTCCCATACTAGTAGACGGATCCAAATATTTTACAAAAGTTGAATCAAGTGGTAGCTTATCGCTGGCTAAGTATACCAAGAATTCATGAGACTTAGACTTCATGTCCCTGAGTAGCAAAAGGCAAGCAAGGGACACCTATATTGAGGGGTTGAACAAAGAATATCAAGAGGTTTGTTAGAGCAATCAACCCAAGGTCATTTGCAGAGGTCGAAGATAAAGCTATAAGTTTGAAGAGGCACCAAGAACTCCGGCAGAGAAGCAGCCAACCTTCGTGGGTAAGAGTTCAGGGCAGTATCGTGGACAATATCGTGGTAAGCAATCGCAGCTTACACCATCGTGGAGTCGGCCAGAAGAAGGTAAGGGTCGAGCAAAGCTTTGGGGACCGTGAAGCCGCATCGCATCGTGGGGTAAGCATTTTGCCGCCTCCTAGACACCGGCCAAGGAAAAGAGACAGAATGCATTGAGAAGAAGTTATGCTTCGTGTGCTTCCAAACCTGTGGCAATCGACACATGATTGTCCATTCGGCCATGCAACTTTGGCGTAATCCTTGGATTGGGACTCCCCCAACGTAAGCGGGATTTAAGACCATGACCAGCCAGGAGGCCGTGGACTTCATAGATGGTGAGTGTCACATATGTGCAAACATTGAGCTCCGATGATATAGAGAATCACTAACGGGTCATCATCGGCCGATGGGATCATAGATAGTAATCCTTATGTAGTCCCTATAGATACGTGTAGCTCTCATAATTTTGCACTTCCTAGATTGGTCTGCTCTAATGAAGAACAAGGTATTGAAGTCTAAGCCAAGGCAAGAGAGCTATGGCAAAACGGCGCCATTCGGCACACTAAGGGGAGGAGGGTCACCTTGACATAGACCTTAGTGGGGGCTAAGTGGCGATGGGAGCAGAAGTCATGGACATCGGAAGATATGATTTGATAGTGGGGATGGAATTTTTGAAGCCGCCTAAAGCCATGATTGATTGCGACGGAATGAAGTCACCATGACGGCACCGTGACGGCAAAGAAGTTGATAGTGAAAGGTAAGAAGCTAGATTCTCCTATGCAGTGTATTTCTTTGAAGCAGCTAAGGAAGAGTATAGAAAGGAATAAGGTGGATTACATCTTGAGGATGGAATCAGTTGAGCCAGGCAAGCAGGATGGAAGTGACACAAAGGGAAATCAGCTGCCCAGGCAGATAGCAAGGCTTATTTCAGAGTTCAAGGATGTATTTCCGGATGAAATTTGGCGGCATTTTGCCACCTTATAGGGGTGTGGAATGTGAGATCACATTGGCTCCGGATCTTAAGCCTACCAAGAAGGCCATATAGAATGAGCATCCCAGAATTGGATCGAGCTCAAGAAACAAATGCGCAGGAATTGCTCGAGCTTGGATTCATAAGGGCAAGTGTGTCTCCTTTTGGAGCACCTATCCTCTTCGTAAAGAAGAAAGACGGGAGCTTAAGAATGTGCATAGACTATCGCCAGCTCAACAAGCAGACGATAAAGAATAAGTATGCATTGCCGAGGGCAGATGACCTAATGGATCAGCTACAAGGAGCAAAGGTATTCTCTAAGATTGATTTGAGATCAGGATACCATCAGATAAGAATTAAAGAAGAGGATATCCATAAGACCGCCCAACGCGGTATGGTCACTTTGAGTTCACAAGAATGCCCTTTGGATTGTCGAACGCCCCAAAGAACGCTTATCGCCTCATGAACGATATCTTCTCAGAGACTTCTTGGATGAGTTTGTCATTGTCTTCTTCGACGACATCCTAATCTACAAAGAAGTCCCTTTGAGGAGCATTGTCAAGATCTCAGGAAAGTGTTGGAGAAGTTGAGACGTCATCGGTTGTATGGGAAGCTCTCTAAGTGCCACTTTGCAACAGGCCGGGTGGAGTACTTGGGGCATGTAGTAACATCCGAGGGAATCTCCACAGATCCATCTAAGATTGAGGCAATAGTTGATTGGCCAGCTCCAAGGAATGTGGCGGTAAGAAGCTTTGGGGTTGAATGGGATACTACAGAAAGTTCGCGGAAGGACTTTGCTAAGTGGGCCCCCCCCGGTCGGACCCTCACTAAGGCCAAGAAGATTAAGGATTGGGCTAGCCATTGGTTAGAAAGTCCAAGCTTCTTTGAGAAGCTTAAAGAGGCTTTAACAACAAAGACCAAAGGCTTGTTCTCCGGATCCGAAAGTAAGGATAAGTTGGTAGCAACAGATGCAAGCAAGATAGCAACAGGGGGCGCCTTGATGCAAGAAGGAAGGGTAGTCGCCACCACTCAAAGAAGATGAACGACGCCGAAAGCAACGCCACCCAACCCATGATCAGGAGCTGCTAGCCATTGTCGTGGCATTGAGGATATGGAGGCATTATCCACTGGGAAGGAAGTTTCAGAGTTGGATACCGATCACCGCGAGCCTTCAAGATCTTTTTCACCCAGCCACTCCTCAACTTAAGGCAAAGGAGGTGGATGGAATTCCTTGAGGAATATGATTTTGATATTATATATAAGCCTGGTAAGCTTAATGTTGTAGCAGATGCCCTCTCCAGGAGACCATTTCAGACAAGGACGCATTGTAATGCGATTTCCACTCTTTCGAGTGAGTTTGGCAAGAAGATTGAGGAGTCCTTGCCAACCGATGTGGACTTCAAGGAGGTATGGGAAAGCCTTTCCAAGGAAGCCGTAACGGATAAGGGAGGGGAAGCCTTCAAGCATTATAAGAAGGAAGGCAACCTGTTGTATCACAAGCATAAGTTGTGTGTGCCCGAATCATCGTGGGTAAGGAAGCTAATTCTTCATGACACATAACAGCCCAATAGCGGGGGCATGCTGGCTTCATGAAGACCTATTTCAAGATTCAAGTAGCTACTTCGCCGGGAATGAAGAGGCGCATAGCCTTGCATATATTCGATTGCCGCTATGTCGAACCAGTAAAAGCAAGGAGCAACTTTGATTCCGGGTGCTTTGGAGCCATTGGGGGTGCCAAATGCAAAGTGGGAGGTCATAAGCATGGATTTCATCACAGGTCTCCCTAGAACTCTTCGAGGCAAGGATGCATTGATGGTGGTCGTAGATAAGTTATCTAAGATGGCACATTTTGTGCCTTGCAAGACTACTGACACCGCATTAGATACTGCCAAGTTATTCGTAAGGGAGATTTCGGACTCCATGGCATGCCTCGAGATAATATATCGATAGGGATTCCAAGTTTATGAGTGCCTTCGGCGGGGACCTCTTCAAGCACCATTCGGGCGAAGCTCTCCATGAGTACCGGCATATCATCCCCAAGCAGATGGCCGACGGAAAGGACGAATCGGATCATTGAAGACATGCTTGAAGCTATGTGTGGAACAAGCAGTCAAGTGGGATGAGTACATTCACTTGGTGGAATTCGCCGACAACAAGCAAGGTGAGTCATCTCGGATGTAAGCCTTTCATGGTGAACTTCTGGCTACCGGTGCTTAACCCCGGACACTGCACAATCCATTGTCCAAGGTAGAAGTGTGGCAGATGTTAGGGGATATGCAAAGCAGGCTAGTAGAGGAAGTAAGGGGTTATTTATTGGTAAAGCAAGAAGAAGGCAGCGAAGAGTGTAGCCTGACAAAAACCAGGACCGTAAGGGAGTTTAAGGTGGGCGATACCGTTTGGTTGAAGATCAAGGTGAAGCAAGCCAAGCTGCGGATTGGGAGCTGCAAGAAGCTTGCCCCTAGGTGGGCTGGGCCGTTCAAGATTTTGGAGAGAGTGGGCTCTCAAGCCTACAAGTTGGATCTTCCAGCCCATCTTAAGGTCCACAAGGTCTTCCACGTAAGTTTATTAAAAAGGCACAATCCTAACCCTGAGGAGGTTTTGGATACTCCAACCTTGTTGGAAATGACGGAGGAGCAAGTAGAAATAGTGCCCGAAAGTTACTTCTTGATAAGTCATTCAAGAAGACGGGGGAGGTCTCAGTTCCTCCAATATTTGGTTAAGTGGAAGCACTTACCCGTGGAAGATGCGACATGGGTATTGAAGCAAGATTTGGAGAAGCAATACCCAGAGTTTATGAAGGAGTTTGATGGGCGAGTCGTCTCCGACTTGGTCGACCCCGACTTGCCAGGTGGTTAGCTAGTATGTTGTTAGTTAGGTTTTAAGCCCCGGCGCATGCATTCTAGTTACTAGGGTGCATGTGCCAAGAACTTGGATCGTGTGGGCGATGATGGGATAGCCTTTAGGGCATTCTCTAGGCCACACGCATTCAAGAGGTGCGCATGACCATTAGGGTCATGTGAGTGAGGAATGAGGCATGGTGGGCGATGATGGGACATCGATGGGATGATCTCTATGCCACGATCGCGGGCACGCACACCTTGGGCCGTAGGAGGGTCATGGTGAAGCTTTAAGTGATCATGCGCGATGATGGGATCGTGAGACGTTCCCAGCTGAAACCCTCGGGGCATGATGCAATCGGGGTGTACTCGATCGGGGGATCGTGTACAAGGTAGCACTTCGATCATGGGCAATGATGGGAGCATCTTAAATGATCCCTAAGCTCAAACCGAAAAGGGCCATGATCTTGGGCAGGGGGTAGGACAACCTTGAGCCAAGAGTTCTACCAAGGAGGTAAGGGGGTGGTCCCCTAAAACCACAAATTATTAACTAAACTAACGTAATGTGCTCCTTTGCGGGCAAGTAGAAGGAGGACTTCAACGAGGAGCGTTATTTAGAAGATAAGGGGAGCCATAATTAGATTATGAACCCTAATAACTCTTATAATAGTATTTTGAATTATTATAAGAAATAATGATGTTAAGGCTATATAATTTTGTATAAGTACAAATATGGCCTAAAATTTTGACTTGAACTAATAAAAAACTTGATTGCTAAGCTAAGCTAAAGGTTATGACATGATTGTTGTTTTGCAGGCATAAGGTAGGTTCGTCACCTTAGCGCAATGCTGAGGACAGCATTGTCCTAAGGGGGGGAGAATGTGACGGTCGAGGGGGGGAATATACCATAAACACGCATATATTCACGGATCGATCACCATACAAGTCTATCTTCATAGCCTTGTATACCATAGATTGTGGCACTAGGGGGCATGGCTAAGTTATTCTCATAGCTTAGCCAACCATAGGTTAAGCCATTATCCATGTGGCCTTAACCTATTGGGGCACCGCCACACAGGACTCACCCGATTGGTGCCACGTGGCATCCTAGGTGGACCTAACTTATATAGGCATAAACCCTAACCCTAGACCTCTTTTCTAGCCCTAGCACCCCGAGACTCACCTACTTGTTCGAAACCCCGTTTCGAACATCGTTCGTTGTGGCATAGGCTGGTGCAGCAGCCCCAGCAGGGTAGACCCGTTCTTGGAGGAGGAACAGCAGCTTGTGAGTCGAAGACTATGGAGGCGCCCGGATCTGGAGGGAGAGCATCAGGAGCAGGTATGTAGGATAGTAGTTGTGATAGCTCATCTGGAATTAGCAATCCAGATGTGCTAGTATTTTGTATCTAGAGTAGCGCCATCCTAGAACCCATATTCAACATCTTGAACCCTAATCAAGGAACCCTAACTATTAGTTAGTTGTATGATTAGGTTAAGATGTTCTTCTTATGATTATTCTCATGATTATGTGATGATGGTTGATCATGTTTGCTCCTCTTGTATTGGGACGGGGGGTAGAGACCTAGAGCCATATGTAGTATGCTCCTAGAGTAGATCCCTTTAGTTCTGTTAGATGCGGCTCTGGCATAGGAGCCCACCGTGCTATTGAGGCTATGATATGACTCAGCACCAGATAACGGGCTAGAGGGAAAGTGGAGGGAGGATCCCCGCCGAAAGTGGGGGCCGGGGGATCCCATAGTGGGCTAGGCTTATGGTCTGGTCACTCGCGGTGGGCGAGCATGGGTCCGACACCTCTGGGGGCAATGGTGTTGCCCCCGCCTCTCGAGGAGGCTGCAAGTGTTGGCTTGGCTCTCGTTTTTGGGGGTTCGGTCAAGCACTAATCGCGGTGCCGCCACTCGATTCTCTAGCCGCCCCGGCACCTCTAGACCCAGGAAGGGGAGATGCAACCCTTCCTCGCCTCATGGGACCGGGAGATGCAACCTGGAGTAGTCCCGATGGGTGATGCCATGGGATTGCGATCCAGGAAGGCTAGAGTCCCTGCCGAGCCCGATCTAGCCCATCCGCAGCATGCACAGGGAGGGGCGGATGGAATGGTCAACCCTAGCCATTGTTCTATGCCAGCCCCGCCATCGCCATGACTCTGCCTCGGCTTCTATCTTGAGGCCTAGGCGGCCGGGCCACCCTCCCACGGTAGTCCGGAGCGGGGTAGGAGCTCTCCTGTTTTATGGGTTGTGATTATCATCTATGCATTGGTTTATGTGCGATGCACTACCCTCCGAGGTAGTATTTGTATATGTTTTATGCTAGTTCTGACGTGTTATCGCTTCCGCTGTTATAGGAGCCCATAGGGGAAGGGCGCGCAAGACACCTTCGTGTTCCCTTCCCGCACTAGGAGTCATCTCAGAGTGCGGGGTAGATGAAGGGCCCATGCGGTTGATGAGCCGGATGGGGGATTTCCTGCCGAGGGTACGGCCGGGCGCCGTATGTTTAGCAGGGAGCGTCACAGGATGATATGTCGTGCTCATGGATAGCTTGGTCTGAATCGTCGCAAAGAGGTCTTGCCAAAATGCACTCATGAACTTCGGATCCCTGTCGGAGATAATCTCCCTTGGCATGCCATGAAGCCTGAAGATCTCTTTGGTGAAGAGCTTTGCTGTATCCATAGCTGTATCTGTGGTCCTACAAGGCACAAAATGTGCCATCTTCGACAACTTGTCGACCACTACCATCAAGGCATCCTTGCCTCTTTGTCGTTCTGGGAGTCCCGTGATGAAATCCATGCCGATTACCTCCCATTTGGCATTTGGCACCGCTAATGGCTCTAGTGCCCCGAATTTGAGTTGCTTCGCCTCCTGGCTGGCATAGTCGACATTCTTTGATGTAGCGAGCTACGTGCTTCTTCATTCCTGGCCAATAATAGCTGCTGCGTACTTTGAAATATGTTTTCATGAATCCCGCATGGCCAGCTATTGGGCTGTTGTGCGTGTCGTGGAGGATCAATTTCCTTACCCCTGATGACTCTGGTACGCACAACTTGTCCTTATGATATAATAGGTTGCCCTCCTTCTTAAAATGCTTGAAGGCTTCCCGCTCTTTATCTGTTCTAGCCTCCCTAGAGAGGCTTGCCCATACTTCTCTGAAGTCTACATCCATTGGCAAGGACTCTTCAATCTTCTTACCAAAGTCGCTGGAGAGCGTCGAAATTGCGTTGCAATGCACTCTAGTTGTCAGGGGATGCCTTGAAAGCGCATCCGCTACCACATTGAGCTTCCCCGGCTTATAGACTATATCAAAGTCATATTCTTCAAGGAACTCCATCCATCTCCACTACCTCAGATTAAGGTGTGGTTGCGTGAATACATATTGGAGGCTCTGATGGTCGGTATCCAAGTGGAACTTCCTTCCCAAGAGATAGTGCCTCCATATTCTTAATGCCCCGACAACCGCAAGCAATTCCTCGATCGTGCGTTGGGTAGCTGGCCTCGGCGTCGTTCATCTTCCCACCGGAATCATACGCTACCACACGCTCTTCTTGCATAAGCACCGCACTGTAGCTATCTTACTCGCATCCGTTGCTACAAGCTTATCTTTCTCCGGTCCGGCAAAGGTCAAGGCAGGGGTCTGTCGTCGAGCTTCTTTCAACAATTCAAACCCCTTTTGGGCTTTCTTGTGCCAATGCTCTACCCAATCTTTCACCTTCTCGCCCTTGCCGGTCGTTAAGCGGGGCTGCTATCTTAGCAAAGTTCTTCACGAACTTCCCAGAGTACCCCGCTAGCAGAAAACTTCTGACCTCATGCACATTCTTCGGCGCCGACCCATCGAATCACCGCTTCAATCTTGGCGGTGGTCCGTTGAGATGCCTTCGCCGAGATCACATGACCAAGGTATTCCACCTTCTTCGTTGGCGGCGGCACCGACAACTTGGCGCATAACCGGTGCCTCTTCAACTTCTCTAGCACCCTTCTCAAGTGTTTGCGTGCTCTTCAAGGGATCTGCTATACACCAAAATGTCATCAAAGAAAACAATCACAAAGGTGTCCAGGAACTCCCTGAAGATATCGTTCATGAGCCTCATGAACGTTGCGGGGGCATTTGATAAGCCGAAAGGCATCACCGTGAACTCATAATGCCCATACCAAGGCCCCGAAGGCGGTCTTGTGGATATCTTCCTCCTTTATCCGTATCTCGATGATAACCCGACCTTAAGTCGATTTTGAGAAGATCTTTGCTCCTTGAAGCTGATCCATCAAGTCGCCCTCGATCTTGGAAGCGCATACTTGTTCTTAATGGTGTGCTTATTCAACTGTCTATAGTCTATGCACATCCTCAAAGATCCATCCTTCTTCTTGACAAAAAGAATGGGCGCCCAAACGGCGGAGACACTAGGTCTAATGAAACCTAGGTCGAGCGCTCCCCCTCGCTTCTTCAGCTCCGACAACTCCTGCGTTGTCATTCTATATCGAGCCTTGCTTGTTAGCTTTGTTCCTGGTTCGAGTGCTATCTCGCACTCGACTCCCCTATAAGGAGGGAGCTGCTTGATCTCATCTGGAAAGAGATCGTGGAACTCCGTGATCAACTTAGCTATTTGCTTCGGCAACTTGCTGAGCATCTTGTCTTCTCTGCTTCCTTCCAATTCCGGCTCACTAATCTCAAGCTTGAAGATGTATGCCACTTGCTCACTCTTGATGCACTTGAACAGTCGTTTAGAAGACATACACTGCATGATGGGAACAACTTCTTTACCTGTTATCTCAATGATCTTGCCGTCGGGTGTTGGGAAGGTCACCTTCCGCTTTCCACAATCAATAATGGCCCCTGCTGGTCCAAGGTACTCCATACCTATTATCAAGTCGTATTTGCCGATGCCCATTACTTCTGCCCCATCGGATCTTAACTCGCAAGTCGATGTCAAAGTTGATTCTTTTACCGCCGCCACCGCTTCTTTACCGCTCCACTTGCTAAGACAACGGGCCTTGGCTTTGACTTTAATGGTTTTAACTTCAACATTTGAACCATTCAGGGGATGCAAAGTTATGGCTACTTCGAATCTATCGGGACTATAAATGACTTGGCCTTGGCCTTTCCCATCGTGGAAATTACTTTATACCGGCTCTCTCTGCTTGCTCGTCATCTATTGCGGCAAAGATATGACACTCACCCCCAATGTAGTCGCGGGCCTCCTCGCCGCCGCCGCCGCCGTAGTGTCCCAATCTCCCAACTTCGCTAGCCAGCACTCATGACATATGGGGCGCTTCATTGCCCTATGGCCTGGCTGGAAACACCAAGCAAAAGCCGCTTTTCTATGCACTCCTGCCTCTTTTCCTTGGGCATGGCTCGGCAGAAAGGATCGACCGCTTTGCTGGGTAGTTTGACCCTTCCTGTTTGTCTTTGAAGGACACCGCTTCTTCTCCTGCGCCGCTTCCCTTGATTGCCACTATAAGGGGCTCTAGCTGGTCCCGGGTCGGCTGTCTCTCGGGCTAAACCGCCTGTTGCCTTGCCTTTATCTTGGTAATACCGGCCGCCTTTGCCCGCTATATTATTCCCGAGGTCCCTGTTCCTTGCAAGCTTATTGCCTTGGACTCCGCCGATCATCGTTTCTAGGTTTTATTGCTCTTACAAGCTTGCGGATCTCCTCATTCGGACCTTCAATGTAGCTTTCCGCGCATGCTTCTCCCTAACTTTGCACATACAACCTTAGTCTCATGAATTCCTCCGGGTGTTTTTCGATCGACTTGTTGCCTTTGCCGCAACCTCAGAACCTGCCGCATCATACTGGACTTGTGCTCTCTTGGAACGTAATGGCGCTTTGAAGGCTTTAGCAAACTTCTTGAACACGCAAGCATCCCCGCTAAGCCATGAGCCTTGGCATAGCCCTTCCACCAAATGTGTGCTGCTCCTTCGTGTTTGATGTTGCCACCCCGCTTTTATCCTTATCCTTCATACCATAGGCATTGCCAGATTTGGCCATCTCATCAAGCCAAGCCTCTCGCCTCCATGCTCGACCATTTCTCGCCTCGAGAATTGCTCGAAGCTTCTGGCCTTCCAAACATTTCCCAATGCAGAGTCTACTTTCTTCCGTAGTCGAGGTTCTTGTGTCCCTTTTGTCGTCCCGTCCGGTGTTCTCTCGCTTTCTTCCATCCGTTTCAGGACTTGGTTCTCGCCCTTCTTCTTCCTGGAATCGAGTCCGAACTGAAGCTTGAGTCGGAGGAGTCCGAGCTGGGGACCTTCCTCTCTTGCTCCTCTTCTTGTCTCTACACCGTTTCTCCGAGCCGATGTTTGCATGCGGTTGAGCGCTACCCACCGAACTCGCTTCCCCCGCATGCGGCTAGCAAAGCCTTTATCCGCTCAAGGTCCGCCCTCATTTGCGATATTTCTTCTTCCTGGGGTCATTTGTCCAAATTCTTCAAGCAGGTTCCTTGCGGGCGTGGCCTCGGGCGGACTCTGTTCCTCTATAAGTTCCCCGTAGCTTGTCGTTCTCTCAAGGCTTAGGCCTCTAGCTGCATACACAAGTGGTTCATAGCTATATGGTTAGTTTTCCTTGTTTTCTTGCATTATTTATGTTTGTTGGCATGGTTGGGGACACAAAATATATCAACAAAACATTTATAGTGCAAAAGAATATTATATTTATATTTTATATTACGCTAATACAAAAATTACAACTATCGCTAATCATTCCGCCGCCACGCAGAAGATGGATTATCCTCCAGAACTTTTTTTCACTTGGGCTGTTCCTAATCGAATGGCCCAAGTTCCTAAGGACATTGGCTGGAGATCCACCCCCGTAATGCTCTTGCCAAATCTTCTATTAGCGGTGGGAGGTATAAAGCCTGCCACCGCCCGATCTTGCCTGCCACTTTGAAGGTATGGCGAAGTCGAAGACGTCGAGTCGCGACCGCTCTCTTCACCGGGATTGCATACCGCAGATAAGGGGCAACCAGCGCATGCCGGCCAAATCGAGAGTGCAATCAACAACGATACTCCTTCCTCGCCTCTGGGGGTGAACTTGCGGTGGATTACCGCTATTCTTCCATCTATCAGCAGTGGCAGGTAATATCGTAGCGACCTGTCGTTGCGAGACGGGTCCTCGGCCACTCGGTATCCAGCTCTGTGTCTGCTTCCGAAGTCATCAACCTCCACCGTGGTGAGCTCCCTGTAGTCTCTGACTGTTGCTGAAGCCCTCCTGAGGTCGAATTCGCCTGTCCTCTCCCGGGGAGGTGCTGCGGACGAGCTTGCCGTTAGGATGTTTGAGGTCGCATAGCGGATCCCCATCTGTTCCTGAAGAGCAAGGAACTCTTCCTCCGTCGGTAGCTTGTTCTCCGCCTTGTCTGCCTCCATAATCCGGCCCCGATGTTCTTTGTAGGCTTGGATGTGGGAGGTAAACTCTCCCCGTAAGTGTCGGCTTCCCCTTACTTGGGGGGAAGTCGGATTCCCCTCGGGACGATGAAGTCGCCCAAGTCCGCTCTTTCGGAGTTGGTGCAGCAACTCTTCGGTCGGTACTCCCTTTCCCTCAAGACCAGGAGGTTTTGAATGTCGCTAGGAGCGTAAACTCCTCCCTCGACAATGATGGGAGCTAGGCTTGTGATGCCTAATCCAAGGGGTGGCGCGACTCGAGAGTCTCGTAGGCTTCTTTCAAGTCTTGCCACCTCGCTCGCTTGTTGCCTCCTCCGCTAGGGTCGAGCTCGACATAGTCTTCCTCTTCTTCTCCGATTCTGTTCATCCGAAGTCTTCTTCCTTCCCTTCCCGCTCCTCGCTCATACCGCGGTGAGAAGCCGTTGTTCTGCCGCTATGGCCAATGGGTCCACGCCCATGGGGAATGGAGGTTTCCCCACAGTGTTCCGCACGGTGGGTGAGAAAGATTGCCAAGGCAAAGTGTTGAAAGAGAAGTACTTGGTCCCGTTTGATTAGGACCATTGGCTCGGGTGTGCGGCGCCTTTGTTTGTGAGGTATTTGGCGATGTTGGGACATCGTCTAATGCCGCCAGGAGGGACTGCCTAGGAACAAAATAGCCTACACAAGGGGAGTTGCACTAGCGCCGGGTTCTACCCTAGCTTGGAACTCGGGCCAAGACTCTACTATAAGCCGGGTCGCGTGCAAGGTTGCTTGGACATCTACCTCCTTCCCGAAGATCTGGAAGATTTGGTCGACGTCGGCCTCGAGAGCATGAGCCGGGTGGCCGCACCATCGGTGGAAATCGGTTGCCATTGATTAATTGCGTAAGAGGGTAACAAACGGTTGCAGCCTCCAGGAGTTGAGAAATCGGCTAGAAGGGCAGGAGCAGATTTGTAGGGTGCTATATCGAGAAATGAGGGGTCTATTTATAGAAAAGGGGAAAACCCTAATTTTTGGGTGACTTGAAAATTTCCTAGGATTGGGTAATTCTAGCCTATCTGAGGTCAAAATGGGAGTTTGAGGACTATATGAGATGCTTGAACAAGGCTAGATTACCTAAAAGATGCTATGCAATGGGTTGAAGGTGACTTTGACAAGTCCTGGTGAAGAAATGGTAAGAGGTCTCACAGCTTGCGCCTCGCTTCAAAACTAACTTTTAGTTCTTTGACCAGGCGCGAGCTGTGAGACATCAGTCTCATTTCGATCAAAAGGTGTCTAATTTGGGTAAACTAATGGTGTAAGGGTGATGGGCTCATCAAATTAGGCAGAATTGACCCCTTATTTGGTCAATTTGGAGCTGTTTTGGTCAAGTTTGGGCGAGGTCTCACAGCTTGCGCCTCGCTTCAAAACTAAAATTTAGTTTTGCGACCAGGCGCGAGCTGTGAGATCTCATATATTTCTAGGGTTTTTGGGTAATTAAAACATGCTATTCTAACTAATTCCTACCTTAGAACTAGCCTTACCACGTTACTTTTACCAAATTCATCATGTTTTGGTGTTCTTGGCTCGATGTCTCACAGCTTGCGCCTCGCTTCAAAACTAAAATTTAGTTCTGCGACCAGGCGCGAGCTGTGAGACCACCTCACTTGGAAAATTTTGGCTCATTCTTTTTTTTTTTTTTTTTAATCTTGTTAGATTCCAATTCACTTAATTGTTACTAGCTTAGCATAAACTACTAAGATGAGAAACAATTTCCCACTTTTCGAGGCTTGAGGATCCTATCAAGTTAGTACTACTGGGAGCATGGTCAGTGCTATGCTCTTGGTCTCCAAGAACATTGCTCGATACCATCGTGGACGTCCCCTACCGTGAGTTGGTGCTCTCACCGTATACAAACAGGAGTTCTTCCCCCACACCAGCTCCATGCTGATACAGGGCCCTCCACGTATCACTGCACCCGTAACGAGTCCCAGTGGGGAAGAGTGAAGGTGTCTTTCTACCCTGTCTCCCTCAGGGCCTACCTAGCTGCGGAAGCGTAAATATACATGTCAGTACACAACACAATCCTCCAGCCACCCGGAAGGGTGGTATATCAACATCTGCATAGACAATGATCAGCACATCACATAGGGAATCCTACCCAAGGCTCAGACTCAAGGGAACGACTGACGGCTTGGGTCTCCAGAGTTCATTGCAGACAGAATTCATGGCAATGGATTTGGCTGGCATAAGAACATGGCATAGGGTTCTCCACTCCATCCGCCCCTCCTGTGCACACTTTGCGAGTAGGTGAAAAGTGTCGGGACTCGATCAGAGCCTCGGGTGCATAGCCAGAAGGGCTATTCCTGGGGTCATCATCCCAGTCCCGATGGGGCAGGTAGGGATCACTCCCTCCAGAGATCTACATGCTGACTCAAGGTGACTAGAGGGCCACTGCCCGTATTCGACTGAACCCACTAGAAAGTGTACACCACTTCACGGGTGTCGAGCCCATGCCTTACCCACACTCAGTGGTAAGCCATTAGGCCTAGTCACAATGATCCCCGTGAGGCTTTTACACACCGGAGGGATCGTTCAAGAGTGAGAACATGAACCTCCTTCTCACCCGGTCTGGCCCCTTCACCCACAACCAGGTGTGGCTCTTGTACACAGGCCGAATCTACAGTGTGCTAGAGAGGCTACTCTAGGAGCATCAACTACAAGCTTTAGAGCCTCTACCCCCCTTCCCAATACAAGGAGTTCACGTAAATACATCATCCAAATACATCACGGAAGAACTAAAGAACTAGATCTAATCATAGAGTTAGGTTCTTTAGTTAGTGTCCCGAGATCTAAGATCTAGATAGCTGCTATGGCCAACTTAATAGTCTAAACCCATCGATTCTTTGACTAGAAGACGTCTTAAGCTATTAAATTGACCAAATACCTGATCCTTGAGTGGTGGCTCCTCGACTGAGTTCAACCATCTCCTTTGGGCTGATCAATTGGGAACCGATGGCATAATTAAGCTTGGGCGGCGTCTGGGAGGCGGTTTTGGCTCCTGGGGCAGCCAAAGCTGAGCTCTAAAACGCTAAGGACGAAAAACTAGCAAGCTAGGGTTTTCCTACCCTAAATAGACATGGGGTTTAGGCTAGGGTTTTCAATTACCCATTTTGGCATGTGGGATAATTGAAAAGGCCCCACTTGCCTTTAATGGCTAGGTGGCAAAATATGCCAACATGGAAAGGTGTGCCCACATTAATGTGCACATATGCACATTAATAACATGTGAACATATCTAACAAGTTGCCCCCAAGGGCTACTTACCTGGCTATCCGCTACGCATACGCGTCATTTGAGTGGCGGTAATGCGCTGTGATTCGGCAAAGACAAAGATAATGCCCCTGGGACCATATCGTGGGCTGAACGTCCACGATTATTTCCAATCTAAAATACCATCAAGTGTCTCACCATCAACTATCTTGTACATACAAAACCGCTCTTGTATAATTGCTGATTTCTTCACGAAATTTCTGGATATTACAGAACTGCCATGCACATTATTCCAACATTGAGGAAACACAATACCAATAGCTTCTAGAGAACGCCCTCATGCGAAAACCTTGAATGCAATTCATTGGCCAAATTTCTCACAATCTATATACCCAACAAACGTTAGAGAACAGATTTTGTAAACAACGACACTAATTCATTAAAACTTCCTTGTTCCATGTGAAGCTTAACTTTATCCATAAATACTTTCACATCAGAATTTTTGAAATCACATTTCCGATAATGACCATCTCTCCCACTATTTTGCCTAACATATATCCGGATAAACTTACCTTTCACGTAGATGCAGATGCCACTGGGGTCGTACCGAAAAAAGCTTGATGGTGTTCTAATTGCTGCCATTTTATTCCATAAGTAAAAATCTTCGTTTTTGGACTGAAAACAAGCTTGCACTTATCAGAATACATATGCTCAAGATCCGTCTGCATCATGTTTCTAGCCAAAGTAAAAGACATTCATGTCCTATACAATCTTTGTCAAATAATTCAACTTCAATACGAGGGCTGCATTGCAAACAAAGTGAGAATAATTTGAAGTCTGTCATCATTTGTTAAAAGCTCATTTGCTTTTTCTGAAGTGCTATGATCTTCATCAAAACTCAGCTCATCTATGAAACCAACTAATGAGACAAACTCTTCACAAAGGCATTTGACATGTGCATTTAAAGAAATCCAGTGTGTACTAACATCCTTCAAAAGCTTTTTACCATCTGTCAACCCTTCGACAAAAGCCTGAAATGCTGCACACCTTGAGAACTCTTAGAAAAGAACTTATAAGATGTACGAATAAGCATTTCTACCTTAGCAACATAAGGAGAATCTGAAATTGTTTTGTAAGCCAGATTTGTCCGATGACTGTATGATACTCATGTAAAGTGCAAGTTTACTTTGCAGCCTTGCACCCAGTCCAGTTCTATTGCCTTGCATTACTGCAGTGCCATCAACACCAAAATATATCAGTTTCTTGCTGCATTCTTTCTTACTTAAACTAGAAACGTTAGATAAATTATCAATAAGCACATCAAACAATGTTTCTATTGTGACCAAGTTTTTGAATGTCTAGAAAGTAGGATTTACGCTCAAAATTCACTATAGCATATAGATGCATTGCAACCCATGAAGTGTTGTCAATTTACTAACTTCACCCATAGATAAGGATAGAAAATTAGCATTCTTTAGCACCAATCGGAAGTCGACTTCAAAGCTTCATTCATGGAGCATGCGAAATCCCATCCAAATGACTCACTCCAATGATAAAAGGGATATGATGGAACTTTCTGGGCAAATAAAAAATCGTGCATTTTTGGATAGTCCCTCATTGGTTTGTTGTCTGGATTCCATTCAATAACCTCTTGTTGCTCACCATCTTCCCCTTAAATCAAAAACCTCTTCTTACCATGGTGGTTAATGATAGTGTCATACTTGCATTGCATAGTAACATCTTTTGAACGTGCCCATGTGCATACCTTACACCTCCACTCTTGGCCATCAATAATTGATTGTTCAATGTAAGGGAACTCTATGAGCTATTCTTCTCTGAAACAACGATCAATAACCCATAAATATTTTCTTTTCGTCCTCAAGCTCGCAGAAGTGAGAAGTGGTGCATCTTTTGAAGCAGTGTCATCTGAAGACATAGAAGAAACAAATGGCACACTATTTTGAAGTGACGTGAGTTGAAGATTCCAAGCAATCACTATCAATTATTGCATCTAATGCACAACTAGGACGTACGTCCTTAGAGGCAATTGCAAAATCACTAATCCTTTTCTACCTTGATATTCCTTGTTGTAAGAAAATAGGATGCCACAGACCAGTCACTCTATTATACACCTATTACCTATTAGAATGCTAGGAAACAAAGCACAAAAATCAGAATGTTAAATTTTTGCGAATGACATTATTTGTCAATAGATAAATAAATTACATGCCAATAAATGCTCAAATAATATTGCATTGACTTATCTAAAAAAATGGTGCAGCATAAACATTTTGCAATGGCATTCCCATGAGAATTTGATGTTCAATCATCTCTAACCATTACTCACAACTCAAATAAAAATCATAATAGATCTGTAAAGAAAGTGCAGTTCTATCTGCAGTATTAAAGTACAGATATGATATTAAGTGCATTCATAGAGGCACAACATATGGCAAATACAAAAGACACAATGGTTTAACTCTTTAAAAGGATTTGAAAATTGATATGAAAATCATTGGATCGGAAACCTTATTGTTTCTACATTAAGACTTACATAAGCTTCTTATTCTGGAGCCCAAATTTGCATAGAACTTGAAGCTTGTATCTCCAAAAATTGAAGTTGTTTGTGGTTGATTACCTGATGCTAAATATTGCAAAATCAAAACACGAAGTTACCTACTGCTAATTTTGCATTGAATCGAATGCTTGCAAATGAGAATCCAGGGACAAGTGGCAAGATCTTGATAGCCAATGGTGATTCCTAAATGAAAGATGCGCCAGAATAGATTTGGCGTGGCTATTTAAATTGACCTGGGCACGCCCAATCAGCTTCAAGGAAGGCAATTCAGTGTACGCCAATGCCACAGTCAACCCTGGCTAAACACTAAACGTCCAAAAAATTTTCCCTTCTGGAATGGCTCTTTTATTTTTTCTTTTAAGAAATGACCTTTATAAACTTTAGCTACAGAATTTTACTAAAGGCCAAAAAATCATCATTTGCAAATTTTAACCACTCTTTATTACCCTGGTACATGACTGACAGTATGGATCAAGGAGGGGTTTGAATGAGGAAGCATTGGATGGGAGATCAGGTTTTGTTAGCAGTTGCTCACTCATTGAGCTGTGTTTCTTGTATTTCGGGGGAAACCTGAATCGTGGATCTTTAAGCGAGCTAAACTTCTTGAGGTTGAAGTATATACTGGCAGATGAAGAGGCACTTAGCGAGTGGATACCCCCTTTGGGGCAGGCTTGTGTGATATTCTGCTCTGTTAGAAGAAAGTGCATCTAACTCCTTAGTACATAAATGGAATTGGGGCATGATTGCTTGTAGTACAGCGAAGTAGGATTACATGCTCTAGATCTAGTTAATGTGCAATATGATATTTTCTCTTTGTGGTGCCCTTCAGTTGCTTGTATCTTTGTGGTGGTAGAGTAATCTTTGCATTCTTCCAGCTGAAAAGAGTGCTACTTTATCCTTGGATTCTTAGTCTTGAACTAATGATCTGCATTTGTTATCTACCATTGTATCTGAATATTTCCTATTATTTTTTACATCCTTAAGGAATGTTTGAAGACGATCGAAGATGAAAGTGAGATTGAGAGTGCCGGTGCGGAAGTGACGTGTGTTTAGGATGGAAATGAACCGGGTGAGAGCCTTGTTAGTGCAAAACCTTAAAGGATTCACTAAGCTTACGTAAGAGCACTTACAGACATTAAGAGCACAAAGACAAAAAAGTTTGAACTTTTTAGTTATGGTTGTTTATGGGATTTGTGATTTTTTTATTATAATAAATGGATATCCCCTAAAAAACCACAACTAAAATGTTCAAACTTGATATAATTGATAAATTTGATTTGCATTTGATATAGATGATACAAAGCTCCTCTTTTAAAAGCATGGTGGGGGGGAAAAAACTACATTAAACGACTACTTGATAATACTTCTCTTCTATGCACACTACAGAAAGATTGGGGAAATAGATTATGAACTCATTTAAGAGAGTTTGTTCACTTTTACTTTGTTGATATGTTGAATAATTGGGTTATCTTTATTTAGCTTTCGTAACCTGCATCAGCAATTACTTTAGATTATAGGGGTTTTTTATATCAGGTAACTTTTGGGTTCATGCTCTGGCAACCCTCTGGCGGCACCGCCAACAGAGTCTTACAAATAGATGCATGCGAATCGGCAACAAACTAATCATTCCATATTTTTAGGTTAATCTATGCCGTTCTTATCTCTGACAATCTGCTTCCACAACCATTGCTATGTCAGAAAGATCATCAGCGGCTCTGCAAAATTGGGGCAAGAATGCGATGCTCTGATCAAGTATTTTTGGGTGTAAATTCTATAGTGGTGATCAAAAAAATGCGACAACACCCAGCACCTAAAGCACTTGGATCCCGCCAGCCTTGTGTCACGCATTTAATGCTGGCAGTTCCCGCGCCATAGCTGTACACTATAGCCATAAGCCATGGCTTTTAGTCGAACTTTCTCACGCCATAGCCATAGCTTTTAATCGAATTTTCTCGCGCCATAGCCATAGCCGAAAGCCAAATTCTTTGCATCAGAATGGGCGAAGCTGTGACAGTAGAAGATTTTGTGGAAATGCATGGATTGTCGGATGATCGACTAATTCTGGCTCTAAAAATGAAATATTTGGAGAAAAAAATCACCACTGAAGATTGGCTATCAGTTTGGAGAGAGGAGATAAATTCCAGACACAGTATAAAAATCTCGCTGGTACAGCCACATCTGAAAGAAGAATTACAAGCATTGATAAAAAAAGCTTTATCAGAGTGAGGGATTATGCAATAATGAGGTCAAAAAACAGATAGCCTATGCTTTTACATGGGAAAATTGCATATCTGCACAAAGAAATCCTAAAAAGCACAAGGTAAACTGGGCTGCTGCTGGAGCTCAAATTATGAAATATAGGAGGTGTAGGAAGCCTGAATCATTGGAACCAAAAAGTAATACAGAGAAGAAGACGATAGAAGCTGAAGAGGAAAAGAAGTTGGCAGTAGAATCTTTTATTTTGAACACAAAAATTTTACAGAATGTTGAGTTGATCGAGAATGAGGTCACCAGAATTTCTAGTGAGAGGGAAGCTTGTGCATTGGAGTTGAATGACATCTTTGTCACATTGGCAGCAGAGGATCTCTCAAACCAGACTTTAAGTGGCAATGTGGCAGAAGCAAACAATAATATTGAGCAAATGAAAAAGGAATTAGAACTCAAAAAATCTTTGCAGGTAACTCCAGAGTTAGAGAGAGACATTGCTGAGCTTGAAACAAGTATTATGCTTGAGACCTATGCAGCAAAAAAAAATGGCAAGTTACAGGAAGATCAATCCAAACACAGCATCAAGAAGGGATGAATTGCAAGGTGAACTTCACACGAAGGATGCTAACCTCTCAATACTGAGATCAAACCTCAAAAACTTGGAAGAACTGAAAGGTATGAAATTTTCACCAATTAGAGTCAATGCAGTTAGTAGAGACTTACCTGTGCTATTTGAGGATGCTTGTGCTGCATGTGGATTAGCATTCTCCAGTAATTACAGGTTATCAGTAAAACTAAAATGTGATCATGAGTATCACTTAATGTGCACAACTTTGTTGGCTAAAGGTAAATGCATTGTTTGCACTTCATCTATCAGTTCTGCTTTATTTTTGGAGCTTGGTATGACAGTGCCTGTGGACGAGACAGTGCTTGAAAATACAGGATCACCTTCCATTGTACATGATAGAAGAACATCAACTCTTGGAAATCTTGCTCTGCTACCCTCAACTTCAAGATCTCCTTATAAGATTGGAGCAAATAATGTTATATTAACAGATGATGAGGGTGAAGCTGCTACAGAAAACCTTGGGAAGGTTGTTGAGGGGAAAGCAAATTCAGAGTCACATCGAGAGAGTGATACAGAGATGGAAGTGGTGAAGGAACATTCGAAGAAAAGGAAAATTTCACCCAAATCAAAAGTGCAGGTTCCAAAGAAATAGAAAAGCAAAGATAAAGCAAGCAGGAAAAGGAGAAGCAACTAAGAGGACACATCCATTCAAAAGCAAGAAGAATCTGAAAGATGCAGTAGAGGCTGATGTACATACAAGTTTAGAGTTGTAGCAAACAACAGATGAAGCACTTGTAGCACTTAATAATGCTTCTACTTGGGAAAGCATCATCATGACAGGTCAGTCTGCTGCCATTGCTGCTGTTGAAGTAGAAGATCAGGCTCCAACTCCAAAAGAAGGTATTCTATTTCAAGCTATACTTGATGCTCTGAATGACAAAAATGAATCTGTCTCAATCAAGAGTCTGTTACATGAAAATTAGCTGGCCTTGATTCCATGCAGGGACAATTGGAGATAATTCCATATCAATGAAAGGAAGTGTAATAGCCATTAGAAGGTATTTGAGTGTTCATTGTAGCCATTTGAGTGTTATTAATTTAAAAAATTTAAATTGCTTTGCAATGGTTGTTTGAATTTATTTTGTTCTAATGTAGGTCTGCACGAAATTCAAACAGATTTGATAATGAAAAAGAGAAATCAAACATCATCAATAAAGTGAAGAAAAGGAGAGCAGAAACAAAAGTGAAGCCAACTACTCTTGAATTTACACTTGACTCAAGCACTTGACAAATCAACAATTCCAAAAACTATACTTGAGGCAACTATAGTTCAACAACCATTAGCTCCAAAAACTATAGTTCAACCAACTATAGTTGAGGCATCTTTTGCGGGAGATAATATAGTTGAGGCAAATATAGTTCAGCCAACAATGGTTCAACATTGTGTTGATACAGTTGCCAAGACATTTGAAACAAGTGTTGAGCCAGCTTTTGTTCCAGAAAATATAGTTGAGGCAAATATAGTTCAGCCAACAATGGTTCAACATTGTGTTGATACAGGGATGGTTCAGCCAACATGGTTCAACAAGTGAAGAATTAGGTAAAGCAGCACATAGCAGAGATGTCATTGTGAGTAGAAAGCTATTGATTATGGACCTCAATGGGATTAAAACATATTCAAAGTCTGAAAAACTTGAAATACCTGGCCCACACATTATAGAGTATACAAAAAACAAGATAGTTTTATTGGGGCTGGTGTTCTGCAATTTTTAAACAAGGTAAGTGTTTACTATGACTTGGCTATATGGTCATCTATGACTGCTTTCAATACAAAGGAAGTGTTAGAGAAGTTGTGTCCATTACTTATACACGTGTTTGTTTTTATTTGGGGACAAGAGTTTTGTGACAAAATGCCTTTCACGTTACCTGGACATGTTGAAAAACCAGTGTTCATGAAACCTTTGGAAAAGGTGTACGGCCAGTTTTCTCAATACAGTGAAAGATGTATTTTGGTTGATGACTCAGTTTATAATACATTCTTGTCTCCACCTTATACAACTGTTATTGCAGCAAGCATGAGGATTGAAGAATTTAAGTCAAGTTCAAGTTTGCTAGTGGATTCCATATTTCCATTGTTGTATCAACCCCGGGGGGTTCACCCTGTTTTTCCGTACAAAACATGTGCATGGGCGATGAAGGGGTTTTTTGGCCATTTTGAAAATCACGATACCTAAGGAGCTTCACGCTTTACGTTTTGGGATCGGATCTCATATATATATCCACGGTTTCAGGGTAGCTTTATTTGCGAGGAGGAGGGAGTTAGAAATACGTTAAGGGGGCTTAGATGCTTTGATCGAAACTGGAGGACAGATACGTTTAAGGGTGCTTGCATTTCCGGAGTTATGTTTTGAATTTTTTTTTTTTCCTGCATGCGGTTTTGCCTCACAAAACCTGTTTTATAGTTTCTTATCAACGGATTAGAAGTACTTTTCCAAACACAGAAGACATTCTTTGAGGATTAAAAACATTTTAGTTTTGTTCTTTGAGATTCCCCGTGCCTCCATTTCGGTCCTTTCTACAAGTTTTCGGGTCTGCATATTTCTGCTCTAATATTTGATGCTTCTTATTTGCAGGTTGACAAAAATGGAGAAGACAGTAGTCATCAAGTTGAATGATGGGTGTGGAGTTGTGACTGACCTTGGCCTTGTCATCGTCTCCCACGAGTGCACTTATCTTGGATGTCTGGGCGAAATAAGGCGGGGACGGGTTGCTAGAGGATGACAAAGAATTTGTATTTCTTGGAGATAGGGAAGTGGCCTTCACACCAAGGCGGGGAGCTAAGGTTTAAGGTTTCTATTGACGAGATTACTATCAAGGTGGTTGGGGAGCATGCACATAAAAGGCAAAGGACTTGCGGTTGAAAGCATTGCATCTCTAAATCACCAATTTGTGATGATAGACGAAACTGTCATAGCCGAGGATCAGACCAATGAAGAGGTAAACGATGATGAACTCCATGTAGTTGAAAATGCTTCCTTTTTAGATGATGTGCCAGATCTGAATTCAGCAAAGGGCAACAAAATTTGCTATCAAGTTAGCAACTAAATTTGATGTTGCCAGATGGCAACATGCCGTGAAGAAGTTGAGCAGGAAGTTGAAGCAAAGAAATCGAAAGGACAGGTTTGAATTGTGCTCTTATGATGTCCTTGGTAAAGCAGTATTTTCTATTTGGTGTATTGAATGTGAAAAGAAATATGGGAAAGGTGGAGATGATACCATGTGTAACTTTGAGCGCAGACCATCTAAATTCAAGGGCCATCTTTGAGAATTATGAGCGTAACCTCAAGCTTGAGGAAAAGGGTCTGCCAGGGGGTCTGCAGATTGAGGAAAAGGAGGATCAGCCTTGTAATGAAGAGGAAGAGTTGCATGTGTCCAAAGAGAACCAAGCTCTAGTTGAAAGTACGTTTTCTGCTGCCATTGCAAAGTTTCAAGAGGAAACTAGAGTATTCGATGTTGTGTTTAAGCTTTACGAGAATACCATTGGTGGATTTGTAAGTGTTGAAGACATTCGTATCATTTGTGTCATGTGTGAAAGGCTCCTTGAGCTGTTTCCCAAATCTGGAAGTCTCGTTGGCCATATGAAAGACCATATTCTCTCAAAGAGGCACGTGCATGCCGTCATGAATATTGAGAAGGATTCAGATGAGTAAAGAACAAGAGGTGGGCGGCCCAAGAAATCTGTTGAACCAGACCCGAATCAAGGGAGTTTGCTTAAGTTTTTTGCAAAGGGTGCGCTACATTTTATTTGCTACAAGTGTTCATATTCTACCTTGTTTTTCTTACTGATTTTTACTTTGCTCCTTTACCTCCTCTACCTTGTTTTTCTCACTGAACATTACTTTGCCTTGTTTTGCAGCGACCCCTCCATCTACGAGCAGCCAAGCATCATCAAGTAATAGTTCACGTGAGTATACAAAACTGCCTTGTAAGCCTTGTAACTTTTATTGTATTGTAAGTTTGTAGATTATTTAGACTTCGTTGTCTTTCCCCAACAGAAACATGTTTGGCTTTACTATGTTGGGGGTTTTGGCAAAACAAATATAAGTATGGTGGGAAGTATGGAGATAAAGCCAAGGATTTAAGACCCTTTCTGCATGAGCTGAAAATGGGAACAAAATGGTATTGTGAACCTACATTGCAAAAGCATACATTAGTGGTTTAGGCGAGAATGTAATCCATGTTAATGGCACATTTAGGCATCTGAAGTGCAAGAGGATTAGCCTTAGTGGTGAACCCTTTGTTAATTATCAATGTTCACTTTGTGCTGCTATTCCGAAGGAAAAAGATTTTTACATGAGAGTGCATAGGCAAACTGATGATAAGGTAGCAAGGGGACTTAGAACTACTAAATTACGTATTAGATCAGATTATCTGAATAGCATAGAGGTTAAAAAAAATGGCTAGGTCTCATTGGTCCGAGATAAGGAAGTTGAAAAGCGAGTTAATGTTTTCCCGAATGAGAGTTGTGGCATTGTCAATGAAGGAAAGGTCACTTAGAGGAAGTTTGGAGGAGTCCATGAGCGAAAGGATGTGAACAGATTTTGCCAAGACATAGTGGAGGCACATCGGCAAGGAAAATTTAGTGGTAGGCCAGCTTTGTGGGATTTTTTAAGGGACATGGCTCAAAACATAATCAGACCTGGCCATAAAAGAAGATATAGAGAAACCACGAAAGCATTGTTTGAAACAATAAAGATTTGGGGAGGGAGAAGAATGCACAATTTTCTTTCTCTAAACTTTGCAGGCCCAAGTATGTCCACGACGATGCGCTCTACTCGAGAAAGCTTCTTTTACAAAGTCGGTATCAGGGAAGACACATTCAAGCATCTTGCTCAAACCTATTCTCGACACATGCAACGCCAGCAGCTTGTTTTGGGTGGAATTCCAGCAATTGTGGCCGAGGATGAGACCGTGGTGAAGAGGGCTGTTCGTTGGATTCCTAGAGATGATTGTTTACTTGGCTTTTGTGGAAACAAGGAAGGACATGTCTGCAATGGCACCTTTGAGGTGATTGTTGGCTGCAATGAAGAGGGCTACAATGTCATTACAAAGGCCTTCGAGGAGAATGTGATTTCTCACTATGCAAGAGTTCTTATTGTAAACCCCTTGCACAAGAAGCTGCCCAAGCTTGTCCTTGCTATTATTCTTACGTGTAATAGATTCGATCACCTTGAAGTAAGACGTCAGTGGAACCGAATCCAGGAGTTGTGGAATGCACACTTGAGAATGGTTGTTGGACCTCTAATCGACCCACCATTTCGGATGGAGATTCAAGACGAAGAGCATGCATGTTTGAGGACTACACATCAAAGGGCTCTAAGGACTCTACATTTGAAGTGCCATGGATTGGTTGGCCTTTAAGTGCCTCAATTAATGATGATGTTTATGGCCTGCATGATCAAGATTTCGTGCACAATGGCAAGAAGCTTGTTAATCCGTTGGACAGTGCATCTAGAAGATTGTACTTAGGGAACGAGCTAGTCACTCTTAATGACATACACCATGTCTTTGAGTTATGCCAAGGGAGGCATGGGCTGGAACTTGGAGATGTGAAGCGGCAGGATAGGCAAAACTGGAGGGCTGCCCAACGCCTTGCCTCTAGAAAGGTTCAAGGGTGCACTGATCCATGGTTTAATGAACCATGGAAATTTGAGGATTGCTTTAAAAGTAATTTCTCGCTAGACTTGAGTTCTAACATTGTAGGAGATGAGACCGATGTTGTGGAAGAGAGCACGGAGCCTCAAGGTGAAGAAGTAGTAAGTGAGGCTGATGTGGCCAGCTCTGAATTACGTCATGTATTTGATGAAATGTTGGATGAATGTGAAAGGAAAAAGCCCTCTCATGTATCTTGGCATGTTGAGATGGAAGGGAAGAGAATCTTTAAGTCAACCATTGTGAGTCATTTGAATGGAAACCCGTGGCTTTCGAAGGATAGGTTGACGAGAGTTAGGACTTTGGTATATTCCATTGAAGATAATAATGTTAATGCACTGACTCTACTAGGCATTGGAACAGACTGTGCGGTCTACTTTGAAGAACCTGTGGAAGAAACCGTGGTACCACAGACTAGACATGCTACAAAGAAAAAGAAGCGTAAATGCATTGTCAATTCAAAAGGTTTGGTACCTTGGAAGGGTATTGAGCATGAGGAGGAAGTCTGGCAGTGCGTTTAGAGAGAGTAGAGAGCCCGTGGACTTGGTTAAACGCCCTTCCTTTGAAGTTCAGCTAAATCTAGCATATTACAGAAAACACGTTGGCAAGGATGCCAAGTCCATATGGTTTACATACGATCTGACCGATAATAGACTCATAGACCTTGAGTCTATCATATCCCTTGCATGTTTAAAATATGACCCTGCCAAAAACATTTACCATCTGCATGATAATGATAGGGTATAGCTGAATAAGTTTGTACGTGAGCAAAATAATGGTAGGATAGCCATGTCATTAGGGCCACTAAATGGTTATAGTCTGCTACTAACTATTATTTTTTTTTTGTTTTGTAGGGGACAAGGGAAAGCAAAAGCTTTAGGGAATGCAGCAGGCTGAGGCAGATAGTTGTTGCCACTGTTGTGTATTATCAAACAACATGCAACTGTTTAATTATGGATGCAGATACTCCTTATGGCAGCATGGTAAGACTACATTTTGCCATTTATATTTTAGCCTTAAGAGAAGAAGTATCAGCCTTCAAAAAAACCAAGAACTCGGCTTGGTTTACTTTATGAGATAGCAGCTACATGATGAACTGAAGGTTTGAAAGGAGAAGACAATGGGAAAGATAACAAGAATAATTTTATGTCCTATCTGGCAGTAACTTAGTTTTAAGATAATATTACGGTTTGAAGTTGCATAACTCGGATGCCTAAAACTCTATGCCTGATTTTGATACATAAAGGCTGGCCTTGGGAATGCAATAACAATCTGTTTGCTTAAACATTGTGTTCAAAACACTTAAGGGTTTTAGTTGTGATTGTGATCCTACTTAAGGGTTTTACTTGTGATTCTTTAAGGCAGAAACAATGGTTACTCATATGCTTTATAAAGTTTATGGTCTTGCTGAAAAATGGATGCCTGCACTTCTATCTTTCCTTCTGAAAACCAAACAGAGGTATGCAATTACTTCTAGCAAAGCATGAACATTATTACATGGACATTTTAACATCTAAACACTGATTTAAGCATGAACAGGCAGTAAGTAAGGCACTGTATTGATCTGATGTATCAAATGAATAACCCTAAACCCTACCTACAGATCTTTAATTTCCTGTCAAGTAATAGAAAAAAGAGATTTCATATGATAACTGCACCATTTTTCCTACAGACTATACTTCTAAACAATACTTCCAAAATATGTTGCAGTACGAAATCAAGAGACAAAATTTCAGAAACCATATCATATCATATTATGTATTCACATGGGATTCACATAAAAAGGAACCGTCACAAGCTGCCCAAGCCAGTTTACATATAGGCCAGTTTACATATCATGCACAAAAAAAAAAACATCTGGGCCAAAAGTTTACATCAGACTTGTTCACAACATAAGTTAAGGAGCCCGGGGGATTTCATATACATAGCCGTGAAAGCAAAAACCTAGGATACTAAGAAGGGGAACAAGCCACTAGACATGTCCAGGAGGAGGCATCTTCAGCTCCACGAACAATTCATTGTCTTCAGCAAAAATTTTCATCTCCAACAGTCGCTCTTCATTGACATGCACCCGATCAACCCACTGCAAAACCTTTTCAGAAAGGTAAGCTCCTATTTCTCGCAAGCGAGACACCTCTCAAGCACAAATTTAAATCGAGCCACAAATTTTCATTGTGATGCCAGAACCGCCCGAATGCTCGGAAAAACGGAATTGAACCGGATCCGGATCCGATCCCACAGATTCATCAAAGGCGGCGTTTGCGGTGCTGGTCTTGGTCCCGCCATTCGGCTGCATTGAAAGAAGTAGAAGGCGAAGGAGATGGAGGTCGAACGAAGGAGATGGAAGTCGAAGGAGATGGAGGTCGGATTATATAGTTGCATGCCGAGCCCGCCAAAACCTTATAATGATAAACCCCGGATAAACCTTAATGAAAAATCTTATTGCCATAATTTAAAATCTGAAAAGGCGTGCCACCCAATAATAAACCCTATTACCCTATTAGCCTAACCCTATTAACACAATAATACCCCATAATACAATCTATTAACCCTATTAACCCAATAACTATTAACTATTAACACTATTAGCCTAACTATTAACACTATTAGCCTAACTATTAGCCTAACCCTATTAACACAACAATAGAATCCATTAACCCTATTAACTATTAACCCAATAAAAACATCTATTAACCCTGTTGGTTGGTGTTCCCTGCTTTTCTTTTTTTCAGTGACCACCCGGGTGACCACCATTGAACTAAGAGGGACCATTGAACCATTGAACCCTAAACCTTCATGGAGCTCTACAGTCGTCTAGTCCTGTGCAAAATTAGGAGGCTGAATGTAAATATAAGGTAGAGGGTAGGCTACATTAGTGATATCCTTGCGTAAAAATAAGGTTAAGGGTAGGGTCAATGGGGATTGGACTAGGCGTAAAAGTATGGAATCAGGTATTATTTTTCACAAACACCAGACTGTATACATAGGGGTTTCTATGGGGGGAGAGCCGTATACGGAGGGGTTTCTTCCGACCCCTGGAACGCACATGCCATATCCCCTTTACATAGAGGTGAACCCCCCGGGGTATCAACTTGCAATGGATGATAACTGGAAGACATTATTGAAGAGAGCACAATATGTGGATTTCTTTGATATGGAGGCCGTGGACATTCTTGAGAGGTTGGATGCAGCAATGTTAACAGTTCCTCAGCATGTTTCTTTTGATCTCTATTACTCTACATTTGTGAAGTGGCTGACTGAACATGCATATAGCAAGTTCATCAACTCCTCTGCCTTGCAAGGCTCTGTTGTAATCCTGCATTGTCTATTAAATTCTAACTAAAATGCCTACCTGAAATGCCACTGCCATTTATCAAAAAGCACCTAAATATTACAATGTTAGATAATATGTCCTTCAACAGAGCTTTTACATGGACATTCGGTATTGCGTTTAAAGACAAGTCATTTATGGGCATACAAATAGCATAAGCCATCTTCTCTTTTCATATCAGCTTTCTAAATTCTTTAATCAATGATTTAAGCTCACCTCAGATGATCAATACGTGGCAGACATGCAGCAATTCCAGCAAATGGAGTTACAGGTGCTCCAGATGCCGATCTCAAATTATCTCTGCAGCTTAGAAGCAGAAACAAATCATCTGTACTCCTGCTCGTGCTTCTGAAATCTCATTCTGGACCTGCATCAAAGAACAAGTCTTAGCTCAAGGAAGATTTTTCGTGGTTCAGAGACCACTGGGATCAAAGTAAAAAAATACAGATTTAAAATCAGTAGCAGACATATGTTTCTTGTACCTTATCGTGACATGGAACATTCTTTGCATTGTCCTGTTTCGATGATAATTTGAGCCAGACAGCTACCACGGCCCGTTCAGAGCCATTGGAGTTATAAGAGAATGCAAAGCAACAAACATATTCTGTGCAACTACATAAATGGATTTGTAGCCCTCCAGTTCTTGAGTTAACCCGATCCCTGAATACCTGCGCGGCTGTTGCGCGGCCTCTCCTCTCCATCTGGGTGCCTTGTTGATGGTTTGAGCCCGCCGCTAGAAAAATAAAATAACTTAGGGTTAGGTCTCATTGCAATAATACTCCATTGCTAAGAATAAATTAGAAAATTTTATTTCAAGCATAGGGTGGGGTTGCCATGTTCCGCGCACTTAAGAGGCGTGAACCCGTTAAATTGTCAAAAATTGGTCCAATTGGTTCAATCCAAGTGTCATTGAATATCTACTCAAATATGCCAGTGGCCTGTCAAGAAATTGTCCTTAAATAATCTATGGTTAAAAAGTTATGGGCCTCCAAATTGGAGGGGGTGTAAGTGCCCCCATCGCCATACACCTTGCCCCTCACGGCATGGCCATAGCCTACTTTCGCGCCCCCCAAGGCCTCCTGTCACTACCTAGGTAGCCATGTATTGCACTGGCATGTTCCAGCCTTCGCTATTATGGAAACCTAGTAATGCCACGTGTGTAACCCTATTTCGCGACCCAAGGTTCTACCTCACGTCCCTTCGCCTACTGGCATCGTGGTAGTACCTCACACGACGGCCTCACGCCGTGCTCGCGGTCGCGCAACCTGAAATGGCCGTCATGGCCCAACGATCTACTGAACGAGGGTACAGGGACCATCATTCGCTACCATTTCTGGCCCCTTTTCGAGCTTTTGCCAAAAACTTCTCTCCTCCAGGCGTTCGATCTACCCCCAACCCGGACTTTTCCGTAGGATTTGGGAGGCTTATAGATTCCAGCACCTCGCACAAATCAGCAGAGCCCTCATCATGCCAATTTTGGCTATCAAAAGTGGTGTGCTTTCTTTCAATTGACATCCCAGCATCTCATTTCGGCTTGCTCATCTCCTAGCATTCCTACATCCGATCAACTCCGAGCTCAAGGGTGATGTTTGCTCTTTGAAGAGACCGTGGTTGTAGGGTTCAGTTTATCTAATTCATCTCGTTTTGGTCTGCAGCACCATGGAAGGGCAATGGAGGCGTGGCCAAGGCATTACATGAGGTGGTTACCGCAAGCTGCCTACGACACACTCTCTGTTGAAGAAGAGGGAGCGCTGTTATTGTGATGCGTCTGTGTAGTCAGAGGAGCTTGGCTCCTTCAATTTGAAGAACTGCCTTGTTAATCGAGGGGAAATCTCCGCTGCCGCCGGATCCAACCTCAATGTGGTGGTCACACCCGAGATCTCTTATCAGATCCAGCATGCAAAGTGTGAGCATGACCTGGCGCACTGCAGCATGACGGTGGCTGAGGGGGACAATGTAAAGTTTGAAAGTCCTGTCAATCCGGAGACCTGAGCTATGCTGGTGATGCTTGGCCAAATGGATGATCCTTTGAAACCTGTCATGTTTTTATATGCCCTTCTATGTTTTTATATGCCATATCTACTTCTTTTTGAGTTTTTTTATTTTATGGTTTGTTGTATTTTGAAAGAGTGCCATTTTGCAAGAATGCTTTGTAAAGGTATTTTATGGAAGCAGCAATGTAATTGCTCGAGAGACAGTTTGAATGAAATACGTTATTGCATTACAAAATCTAATAACACAAATAGTTTTGTCCTTATCTTTCTATCATGGCTTCTTTGGCCATTAAGTATATCTTCTATTCTTCTACTGTCTCGTCCGAGTCATAATCATCCTGCATTAATTGATAAGATTTAGTAATAAAGCACACGGTTCTGTCCATCCTAAATCACAGGCCAGCAGGTGACATACCTTATTTGCAACATTCATGTTCAAAGAGGTGGTTGGTGTAGCCTCTTGGACCTGCATAGACAGAGGTGTTACCAAATGCTATATTGAATGAATTGCATATCAACAAGAGTTACAACTCTGCCATGTCTGCTCTCCAAACCCTGAAGAAACCCTCATCCATGCCACGTGCTGTGACAAGGGCTTGGGCATCTACATCTATTTCAGCCATCTCCCTAATGTGCCTGGCCTTGTCAATTGTAGGCACACATTCATTTCCTGGCCTTGTGTTGGCTGTAGTATAGTTAATCCAACCTTGTGTGTCCATCCTCAAGGAGCGTGCAAGAGGGCTGAACTGTCTTTGACTGCTGGCAAGATCCCATCTCTTCAACAGGCTCCTAATGTTGCTTACCTTGTTTGTTGTAGCTCTGACCAAAGGAATACACCCTTCTATGCTGATTGACTAGGGGTTGATCTCGTGTCCCTCACATAAGTGAGTGTCTTCGAGACTACACTCTACATCCCGTGTCTCTAGTAGGTTGTTTGGTTGGCTGCTCGGAACATAGGCCTCAGAAGTATCCTCATCCACATTAGGTCTAGGTGCGCTACAATGAGTAGGACTTAAACCTTGTCTGCCTTTCAGCCTGAGCCTAACAACTAGCCTCCTTTGCTTTGCAGCCTCGTTCAATGGTCTCTGGCAACCAAATACAGCCCGAACTCTTGATTGGCCAGCTGGATACATGAAATCCCTCAGCCTCTTAGTGGAGGCCTCATACAAGGCCTCTGCTTGCTTTCTACTCTCCCTTTTTGCTCTGTTTGCAGCAGCCCTTCTGCTGGCCTCCTTTTTCTCTACCTTCCTCTTTGCTGCCTCCAGCCTCTTCCCTTCTTGTCTTCTATGCTGCAAGAGCTTGGCAGAAGCCATCACTGCTGATATGAACTTTACCATGCAGATTAGGAGCAATGCCCCTCCTTTTCAAGGATCATTCCTTGTGTACTTGGCTATGCTTGGACCTGTGAAGTTTGGCCACAATCATTTCCTACACCTTGCTGTAGGAGGACCCGCTGCATGGTCCCATGTGTAGCACCAAAACGTTCACGTGATGTCTGGACATGCTCTTCCCATTGTAGATCCACTTCTTGCATGTTGTAACCCTCTACAACATTGGTTTCCATATCCATGCCCTGCACACAACCCTCGAATTGCTCCAATGGTTCATGCAAGACACTAGGTACAACATTCTCATGTTCACCAACAACCTCATTTGATGGTTGTCCAATGGGTGGTGCTGGCACATACATGTCTTCCCTTGCAAACCTTGATCCTTCCCTTCCAGGAACCACCTTTGTTGGGTTAAATGGCCATATTCTAGCTGCCATAAAATCTGCCTTTATGTTGGAGACTATTAGACCAGCTGCAATGGCCTGGGAAATGAGTTCAGCTATGTCTTCCCTCTTTGGTTCAGTGCCACCCTTCCTCACCATATAGTCTGCCCTTAGTCTTTTGAATGCAGCTTTGAATGGTGCAAAGCAAGATACATCTAGTGGTTATAGCCTATGTGATGTGTGAGCAGGTAGTAGGGCAAAATGTATGCCCATCTCTTTGGCAGCAAGGATGACATCCAGTTCCACATGGCCATCCAACAATATGAGATGAGGTCAATCAGGTCACACCCCTCCAGGGACTCTATAAAAATGAGATAGCCATGACTTGAACAATTCAGTGGTCATCCAAGCTGATTGCTACACTGCCTGAATTGCTCCCTCTTCACACCTTGCTATGTTGTCTTGCCTCATCCTTGTACCCTTGAAAATATAAAGATTAGGTAGCTTGAACCCTTCTGCATTGACACACACTCCCATTCCATTGTATTCATCACTAGCTCGCTAACCCTTTTCTCCCCTTTCCTGGCAATTATCACAGGCCATTTAGATACAAGGGGGAGGAACTGGAGGAAGCCACAGGTGCGTGTATCCGGGGTGCGACACACATGGGGGAGATGGTCAAAAGGAGCGATACCAGATTCCAAGCAAAGAATAGGCAATTATTACATCATGATGAATTATTGCAACAACAACAGATCACCAATTGGGAAATCAAAGCATACCTATTCAAAGACGATAGTAGCATCAACACGGTTTGCGGATGTGAGACATGGGGACCAGGCCCGCCGAAAAGAAATGGAAAAAACAAGAAGGCATACTGAGGCAATGGCACGGACAGGAATTCCAGGTGAAGACAGGTACATCATTGGCAACAATCTTATATGAGACGAGGGAAAATCCAATGGAAGTGAGGGCCTGGGAAAGAACAGTCAAGATACCTAATAAAGGACAATAGCTATGGGAAAGAGGACAAACTGTCGTCAATAGCGATAGATCTAATCAAAAAAACAACACATAACGGCGGGCAAGGGATGGTTTAACGAATTGGCGAAATGGACAAAGAAATATGGGGATGCAACTAAGTCGATTATACAAGGCATCGGATGGGACCTAAGAATGGACAGAAAAGCAATGAGAAACCGGCTAGCTACTTCCACGACACGCAGACCCAAGGCGTAATGGCTATTGGAAACCTTCAATCCGGGGGATGATAGGGCATATCACATACAAAAGCAAAGATGTTGAATAAGAGAGTGGGACTTATTTGGCCGGATTCGGGATGGGAAGCCACGACCTCCAATTGAGAAAGATAGATGGAGGAAAATAGATAGAGCAGAGAATATGCCGAAAGCACGTGGCTCGGGAAAAATAGAAGACTAAGAGCACATGGTAAAGGAGTGCCCGGTTTTACAGCGACATAAGGTCCAAATTTAACAAGGTCGTGGGATCTCCCACTCCCAAAGACCGATGGACAAAGAAGAGACACTCACTGGACATAGCGAAAAAAGCTATAAAAGAAATGATAATAAGACACCGGGGGGTGCACAAAGAGAGAGGGCTAATAATCTGAAAAGCACGGATGAGGCGGATCAGAGAAGCCCACAAAGTACAGTTCAAAACTGTTTATAACGATGCATTTGTGTATGGCCAAGAAGCCAGATATAAACACGATGCGGGTAATATATAAAGAACAAGTGAAGCCCGCTAGATGGCTACATAAAACCTATGCGTCTGTTTGCTGGCAGCACCCTATGGGAGCTCGCAGGATGCTACATAAGTCCGGGGGCCTCACGGCCTGAGGGACGTTAATGTATTCTATTCTATTATCCTCAAACCCTTTACTTTCCCAGCTTGGATCCCTATCTCGTCTGCATTCCAAATTCTTGAGGGGGGAAAGCTAAACTCATCATACACTTCTTTCAACCCTGTGTAGAAGCCATCCAAGTTGGCTTGATTCATTGCCCCGGCACGTGAAACCTTTAATGTTTTGGCACTCCTAAGGGAGATCTCAGGGTGCCTTTGCTTGAAAAGCTTCCACCATTTGCTCCCTGGCACACCATCAAAGGCCGAATTACCCTCCCTTGCCATCTTGGCTGCACGCTCCTTTACAGCAGCCAGAGTCACACCCATTTCCTGTTCTGCCCTGCCTATTGCCCAATCAACCAATTCCTTTTCTTGGGCTGGTGTCAGGATCTGGGGATGCCCTGCATTCTTCTTGGAAATCCGCCCATACAGCCAATCCCTGATGGACGACTCTAGTATGCCTGACCGTCTAGATGCCTCTCTAATTGAAATTCCATTTTCACTTACCTCGTCAAGTGCGGTCGACATCTCTTCGCCCTCGCTTTGTTGGTCTCCTTGGCATTGCAGATGCAGATCCGCTAGCTGCTGGCCCTTTCTTCTTGGTTTTGGGCACACAAACCCATTTGCTTGTCGCTGTCGTTGTTCTGCCACAGCTCGAAACTGTGGCATTGATCTGTGGTCGGGCCCTAGTCGACACCATCGCTCCAGTGTGCAGCAAAAACAGGGGACAGGCTTGATTCTTGACCGGATTGAGGAATTATTGATGGAATTACTCGAGCCAGCTGGGTAATCTTGATAATCCATCTCGTTCGAGGTGATTATGGCTGGAATTAGCCCGCCAATTCCAGCCCCCAGCATTGAATCATGCCTCGGGATGGCCACGATGGAGGGTATTTTGGTGCGCGAAGGATGGGTCCCTGGTACGGGGCATCGTGGGTTCAGCTATGACGAACGAGCGACACTTGCCACACGTTGGGAGGGGGAATGGGACATCGAGGAAAGGGATCTTTAGTACCACAGGGTATGGTACTTCCTCGGAAGCGGGCAACCCCACCCTATTTGAAACTTGAACCCATGACCCTTAACGCTCTCGTCCTCGGTTTTATAGGTTGAGATCTAATCTCAGCCATTGATTAAAATGCTGTTATCAGCTAATAACAACTGGGTGGCTCAAATTTTATACTCTGTTTCTCGCAACTTCCTGTAACATCCTAGAGTGTTAGCATGCAATTTTTATATAATCCTAGAACAATATGAGAAAAAACATTGCCAGAACATGCTTTGCGGGAGCAGAGAAGCAGAGAAATCCTGATTTAGAAGGTTAGGGCCAGTTCTGATGACCCATAAGAACGACTGCTTGGAAGCTTCACGCAGATTAGTTGCGGCAGAGCCTGTACCAAACCGTGAGGCTCCTCAATTCCGGCAGATTAATTGCGGCAGTCCTCCATTCCGGCGATGGTGCAGCCCCTGCTTCTGTTGCAAACTCTCCATGCTTCCTGCTTCCATGCTTCCGGCTCTGGCGATGGTGCAGCCCCTGCTTTTGTTGCTCCTCCATTCCGGCGATGGCGTCTATTCCGGCGATGGTGCCCCTGCTTCTGTTGCAATTTGCAAACCCTCGGACCAGAGACGTTAAGGGAGATAACGTCTTTGCCCTCTGGCAAATTTTCTCCGGACTAAGTTAGTGGTGCTTTCCCATTGTTTCAGGATGTGGTGCAAATATTTCTTATCTAGCCTTTTGAGGGCTTTATAAATAAGGTTGTATATCATACTTATTATTAATAAAATATCATGTCTTCAAAAAAAAAAAAAAAAAATTCTCTGAACTAAAATTCTTGCAATATTTTGGCGAGAAAAGAGGCATGGAATTGAAGGTAAGAAAAGTTTTGTTTGGAATTAATGGTTTCAAAATAGAATTTCCTACCATCTATCGCCAGAGCATGGCCGCCGGGTAGTTCACGCGTGCTAGAAGAGGGGCTAAGCATTGTGGGCAGACAGATTTTGGTTGTTTGCCGCTGGATTGAAGCAGACGGAATAGCTGTTCTTGATTTTGGTGTTGAAAGGAGGTATAGAAGTCCAGATCTGCTCTATAGAGCTCTGTATGTGAGCATGAAGCTTCAAGCTTCTTTGTGGAGTTTGTATATAAAAACTTGTTTTCCATGACCTATGCGCTGCCATGCCCGGATTCATCAACCAGGTTGTCCAGAAATCTGATGCCCGGAGAGGTTCAGAGCAGATGAAGAGGTTACAGGTCATTTCAGAGCAGATGAAGAGGTTACGGGTCATTTGTGGTCATTGGATCACAGAATAAACCCTGAAGCATACCAAATCAAGGATGGACCATATTTCAAGATGCTCCCCATACGACATGAAATACATATGGAGATATTTCTCACCTCCAAAATACAACCTTTGCCACAAAAATAACCAATGCTATAACGTTCTTAAATTGCCAAATATTATAACTAGTAGCCTAAAATCAAAGGTGCTGCATATTACGTCTCCCAATTGCCAAACATTATAAGTTCGGCGACATATAATGCCAGCAAGTTTCTAGAGAGGAGAGGTTCGAATAGAAAGACATTTTAGAGACAAGTGGACAAATCCCTTCACCGGATGAATTGAAAGAGAAAGACCACATTTGCTGCAACCCAGAACTCCCCAAAAATTATTTCTCCAATTCCCGCAACTGGAACAGAGAAGTAGCGTACAAAAGAATTACAGGACAACACGAACACAAAAATACTGGTCACCTGCAAACTGGTCGAAAATTCTAGTTAGCTCTGAACTGACCATCATCTGGTATGAAATTTTCGTTTGGATTATAACAAATATCATATCTTATACCCAACAAAAACACTCAAAAGGCAATGCCACATCAGGATTTTGAGTCACTAGAATTTTGAAACCAAAGACAACGGACAGTGCTCAGGTAGGTCTTCCAAACGGATTGGCGGAATTCCAAACGGATTGGCGGAATTCCTGTAGTACTAGGAACGTGCCGGATATGAAGCAGAACTCCTCCAACCTAAAAAACATTTGAACAAAAGAGTATATAAGCCTCTTGAACATGATTTAAGCTTATTTCCTTGATTATAGGGTTCGCGGAAGTATTTCACAAAGGAAGTCCGGGCATTTCCATATTTTTCTTCATGTATTTCGATCGTATATGGGTATTTGAGCCTTTTAATAATGGTTGTTTTAAAGGTCTCGAGGGCTAGAAATAAAAGGCTTAAGTTATTTCAAGGATCCAATATTAGGAGTAACCATGCACGCAGGGTTTTTTTGAGATTAAAAAAGGGCCTTCAAAACGTGCCAACTAAGCCAAATGAAGATAAATGAACTACCAATCAGAAATCAGAGCCTGACGGGTCCAGTCAGCAAAACTGTTATAACTAACTCACTGGATCACATTTTCTAGCATAACTCTTGATAGAAAAGTCCAAATGAGCTCTCGTTTAGTGCAATAGATAGATCTCATTGAGATCTTTCCAACCTTAGGTACTTTGCACATATTTTAACTACTTACGATTGTCAAAACTCTAAAAAATATGGTTTTTTACCATTTTTTACTATCTTACGGGGTTAAAAGATATGCAAACCACCCAAGGTTGGAAAGATCTCAACGAGATCTATCTATTGCACCAAACAAGAGCTCATTTGGACTTTTCTATCAACACTTATGCTAGAAAATGTGATCCAGTGAGTTAGTTATAACTGTTTTGCTGACTGGATTACCAATTCTGTTTTCTGATTGGTAGTTCATATAGCTTAGTCAGCAGTTCTTAGAAGGCCCTTTTATGATCTCAAAAAATTCCTAGGAACATTGGCTATGGATTTTGCGTAAGCACATATCTTGAATGAAGTGAGGGTGACGTCATCAAGGTATTTGGAAGCAAGACAACAAAATAATGGGGCACGGAGTGAGGGCAAAAAACAATATTGAAGCAATGGTAACGGTGTCTTCTAGAACATGCCTTGACCAAATGTTTAACCTTAAATATAGTACCTCTTATGAGTTTGACCTTGAAGTGTTAACCTTAAAGATGAATTCCTCTTGATCTTCACACTAGTGTTACCTACAAAGGTCTTCCAAACTCTGACGTAGTCTTAAAGCATAGACAATAGTTAGTATGTTGCCATTTGGGGGCAACAAGCCCCCATTCACCTTATATTGCATGTCTACATAAGGACTTCAACTTGAGACCTATACGACACCGATCAAGTGAACCAACCAATTAACCTCAATCATCAACATCAATCTTATATTATAATGTTTTAGTGTAAGTGTTGGACCTAGCCCTAATTTGAACGGCCCAGATTTGATCAAGCCAACGGTGCAGATGATGCCACGTTAGAAGCCTTTTTTAGCTAAAAAAAAGGCCCTAATTTGAACGGTCCGGATTGATCTACCCAACGGCAGATGATGCCATGTTAAACGCCTTTTTTAACTAAAAAAAAAAAAAGCAAAAAAAGAAAGTGTTTTGGACGTGCCGCAACTAAAGCATTCCGGCAGCTATGGTGAATGCTTTAGTTGTAGATGCAGGATCTGGAGCTCCCTTTGATGCGGCTCATATTGGAGAAGTGAAAACATGTCTTCAAAGCAGCAGGTAAGGATGTCTTCGGTCCGAGAGTTGGGATGTTAAGTTAGGATCCGAGGGGAAGGGAACTATAACAGACGTATTTCCTTCTCTCTTCTCTTTGCAAAGCATTGCCACAATTATAGGGATGATCGGCAGGTGTAGGCTGGGCTATTGTATTTGTCATTGTTCCCTTCTTGGAAGGTTCGGCGATCTTAGTTCTTCAATGAAGGCACAAAATAAATATTTGCATGAGTGGCCATAAGGTAAGATACCTCAGGAGAAAACATTTATGGCAAGGGATTTAAGTTTCACGTAGGGTTGTATTATTTCGACAATGAAAGGAGCAAAGGGAAATAACTTAAGGCTAAGAGAAACAGAAGATCTGGCAGCCAAATACATAGAAATTTATACTGTCGGGGTTTTTAATCATAGATGAGTATGTTTTGTGGAGTCTTGGAGCAACAAGAAGTTTACATAGGATTGACCTGCTCGTTCTTGGCAGAAGTTGGCTATTGTATTTGTCATTGTTCCCTTCTTGGAAGGTTTTGACAGTCTTAGTTCTTCAATGAAGGCACAAAATAAACGTTGCATGAGTGGCCATAAGGTAAGATACCTCAGGAGAAAACATTTATGGCAAGGGATTTAAGCTTCACGTAGGGTTGTATTATTTCGACAATGAAAGGAACAAAGGGAAATAACTTAAGGCTAAGAGAAACAGAAGATCTGGCAGCCAAATACATAGAAATTTATACGGATCGGGGTTTTTATTCATAGATGAGTATCTTTTGTGGAGTAATGGAGCAGCGCAGCTTACGCAGGATTGACACACTGTTCTTATCGGGCTTACTATATGACGTTGATACTGTGCTCCAGCATCAGGCCAATAAGAATCTTTATATGGCCATAAAAAAAAGAAGAGCAAGGCTCATAATGCTTGGATGCTTGCAGCACGGAGATACGACATGACGTGCAGGTCAAGCTTCTTTAAGGCTCCTGGATATGCAGCCTTTTTTTAGTAAGTAGATTGTGCATCTTCAATATTAGCATAATCATGCTTTCGAAATGGTTTTAGCAAGTTTCAAGTTTCAGCCGCACCATTTGGCACTCAGACATCTGAATAAGTTTATCACAATAATTTGAGCATTGTTATGCAATTATTGTGGCTAGAAACACCTACCTGTTTCCTGCTCTCGGTCCTACTTTCGACACCAAAGTTCGTGCTATTGGTAACTCAATCATGCACTCATTCAACCTAGATGGAGGATGGGGTCCTCTCTCTTATGATTGTTATTGTTGCAAGGTAATGTTTTCTTTATGCTACAAGGTCCACTTCCAATTTCTTTTTTACAGAAATCCCAAGATATGAAGCCTTTTAGTTTCATGGGATTAGCCTAAAAAATCTAGCTATGTCATTCAAACTGCCCTCTATTTTCTAACTCTTATTTCCAGCACTGCTTTCCTGCTTTGCACATAGCCATAGGCATAGCCAATCACAGAATAGTCTTGATCACAACAATTCCACATTAAATAATAAACACCAGGCAAGTCTATTAGAGATTATGTCTTCTATCCTTAGAGCATATTCATGCATCCAAAGCCTTAGGCAATTGTATATTAGATGTTACTGCATAGTTTCAATGAACAGGTTGTAGATGGTATTGCTGAGCAGAATCTCGCTTTTTATGAATAATTTTACTTCTTTTATTCATCGTGCAAGCCTGCTTTTCCAGGTGCTCATTCAAGATATGTTCAAGATATGTTGGATGATGGTTAACAGCATTGATAAATGTGGTGTCCATTCCTTGCATTTTAAGAGTACTATAATTATATAAACCAACTATAAATGTAGTTACCAGCATAAATGGAGGTAACTTTTATATCATCATTAGTGGCTTATATGAATCAATATCTAAAAAGTTGACCACATGTGATGTCCACAATACGTTCATGTCATGACAAACAACTGTGATGACTTGATCATGTCAATGTGATTTGACATCTCAAAGATTATTTGTTGGCATTCCTGGTAAAAAGTATAAATAAGTATTTTCTTGGAACCATTTGAAGTCCCAAATAGTATAAAGCTGTGAAATATGCATCTGTAAGGACCCATCTTCCTTAGTAGAAGACTAAAAGAATTGAAGTTCTACATTGAAGAGATAACAAAGGGTATTCTGCCTAAAGATAGAATAACATTTTTCCTAGAAGTTAAAATGGCATTCACAAATTTATCTACCATGTTGGATATTTTCAACAAAGCACAAATAATGTTTTCAAAAGATGTAATTGACACTTTGTGCCGAAATGATGCTGACTAACCTAATCATCTGCATATGTTCATGATCCCATTCCCTAATCTTTGAAGAGCCTTATAGAATAGATCTTTGTTTAGATCACAACGACCATTCTATCCAATGTTGATGCATCACATATGTGTTTGTTGATTATGCATTTGATGAAATTGGCACTTCTATTGGCGACAAACACACATTCCTATCAATATAGACACCCATCCATACACACACATACCCCTAGATATGTTATGCATTCCGAGCATATGTTTAAAATCTCCTCCTCCCCCCTCCTTTAAAAAACACAGACACACGCGCACGCGCAGGGTACAAAGTTATCTTTCATGTTGGAACCATCAAATATAGAGATTGTGTGGAGAGACATTGTCAACTACTGTATAGGGTATCAACAGAACAATAATGATTTAAAATGTTTTGGATATTATTAAGCTACCTTATTATTTACAGGTTTTCTGCCTCTCTCAACAATGCTAGGTAGCGTAATTATAGGTCCCCAACAAAAAAAAAAACAAAAAAAAAAAACCCCAAAAAATAAATATATAAATAACTAGTTCTTATAACCAACCACATCATCATAAAGCTTGAGCACCCATAAAACATGTGCCCAATGAGCTTAAATGTCTTAAATCCATGTCATATACATATGATATTGGGTATAATAAAACTAGCATCCAAGGCACGATATATTCAAGATACTTTTAACAAACTATTACTAGTTTTAATGAACCACTATTGTATGCATGAAACTATCTCATAAACCTTAGCTAGCTTTAAAAATCCATTATAGTTCCAATAATCAACATGGATAACCATGTCATAAATCACTATAGTCTCAACAAACCACTATGATATGTGGTTTTCTTTTATCAAATAAATTCGTGCATAAAAAACCACATATATCATGGTTTTTAGGCAGTTTGGTACCAGTTTAATGTAATAGTTCATTTTTGGGCTCCTTGTAGTTGTTTCGTTAGGAAGGCAATCTACATCTACTACCCTGTGCTGTTTATGAAGGCATGGTATGAATCTCTGTTGTATAGCTACAGTGCTGCGATGTTTAAAAAGGATGTCACGAATCTTTGTTTCCATAGCCTAGCCAGAAGGACAACAGAGACTCTGCGGAAGAACAAAACTCGCCAGAAGAGGTAATTGCTCATACATGTATGTGCTTTGGATAATTTGTTATTTTAAATTTATTCACTCTGGCTACATATATTGTGGCTATAAATGAACCACATATTGTAAAGTATTGTATTGTATAGTAATGCACATAGTATATTATTCGCTCTTGGTGCGATGGTTACAGTCAAAGACTTTTGTACGCCATGCTACTAAAATTGGAGATTATTAGACAGAACCTTTCCTTCTCGCTCTATGTATTGTTGTGCATGTTGAGCACATACCCAAGCTATTTTTCCTTGATACTCTACGCGGGAAAGTCCAAAGTGATTTTTCATGTCTAGCTGACCTTGATCCATGATCGAACTAAAAAACTCTCGAAGCTCAGCGTCACTTCTGATCTTCCCGAACGCGTCACATGGTGATGTGGTGTCTATCACATTCCTCAAAATGTTTTGGATAGTTAAGCTTGCCGTATTCACCAAACCCGGTATGAACATGGGAATCACGCCAAAGGGAATGCTGACTATGGCGGCAATCCTAGCGATTGCACTAAGATATGTGAGCGCAGGTACTAACATCTTAGAATATTGCACTATCCACTCAGCCGGAACTGTGACATTAATCCCCTTCTGATCTGGAATTATATGATGACCCCCAATCTTTGATTCACATAATAGATGCAACTCATACTTCCTTCCAATAAGCTCCGGGATGAAGCCGCCACTATCAGTGAAATATGGTAAGCAGGGTAAGGTGGTTGTTGAGTTTTCCATAAGAATAGCTAGATTTTGCAGTAACTTCTCCGCCTTTTCTTGCAGAAGATTGTGGATTTTGTCTAATCTCCTCAAAATTTCTTGTTGCCCATTCAATAGCTCCTGCTGCCCACATCTGATTTCATTCAGCAAACACAAGGCTCTGTTAACTTTATCATGCAAATCAACATCGATTAAGGTTTCCATGCTCGCATGCACAAACGTTTCTGTCTGCCCCATCTCATTCAATTCCTCTTCCCTTGCAAGCAGTTTAATCTCATCCTCTACGTCATTCAACTTTTCCATTTGTTGTTTTATCATGTCTTTCCATTCTCCTAATAACAGAAGCTCTAAAACAAATGTTGCACTGTGTTGGAGCCAGGTCTGTGAAGAGGATGGCCCTTCTTCTCGAGCTTTTAGCTTGATTTTATCAAGCAATGCAACATGATCATGATATGTTGCCAATTTTTCAACACATTCTGGACATATTGCATATTCATCTAAAGGAGGACAAGAAATGCTGAAAATCTTTTTTTTAACATTTAAGAACTCATCTTCTACCTTTGGATTCTCCCTGCTGTCTGAAGGTGCTCTTAACATGATATCAATCCACTGACGGTCGGTCCAGAGGTCCTTCCTGCCCCCTATTTTAATGATGAATGTAATACCTGCAGTAATGAAGCTTACCCAACCATCTCCAACATGATATGTGTTAGAATGCTTTACCTGGGTTTGCAACATAATAAATATATCTGAAGGAAATAACGTGTGCCGTCTGTTGGACTTGGTGCACTTATACCTACGGCCAATGTAGAAAACTCTTGTACTTTTATCTTCTGGCCATTTTTCTAGTTTTCGTGTTAAAAATGTAGGCACTATCAAACTTTCTGGTTGGAGTTTGTAAAGCACACCTAATTTCTCCAAACAACTCATGACTGGATCAAGGTATTTATCATCACAAACTTTTCTAAGTTCTCCTCTTACCTCTGACAATTCAAAAGAATTCTTCTGTTCTTGTGATGCTTCGGGCTTTACAAAAACTCCAATCACTTCACGGGCAAACCATTGCACGTCTAAAATCACAAACTCCTTTGCCTCGTTGAAGTAGACGAGTTCTGCCATGTCAAATAAATGCTCCAATGCGTTTCTCAATAATTCTGCTGAAATACTATGTGTGATTATCAAATTATTAAGGAGACAGGCATACTCTCGAAGTGGAACAAGTCGGGGAGAATTACTTTGGCTAGACCAGATATGTGGTCTGTAGACTTGTTTCACCTCATTGGTTATCAATTGGCATATCCGAGGAATTTTGGGCCTCTGTATAAGAAGGATTTCCAAAGCTCTTTGCAGCTCAAGCTTTAAAGGCTTCATCTCCACAGGATTTATGGCTGTTAATCCAGAAACAGAACGCTTGTGATCTCGTCCAAAATCAAGAGATTCGGAATAAGCTGTTAGACAACGCTGAACTAGATCATAAGCATCATTATTCAAATTTTTGGGATACTGCCTAGAATCAGGAAAGTAGTTTACAGCTATTAAGACCCTTGGTCTTGTAGAGGAAGAAGGGGAACGATGGGAGGCAATGAATCGAAGCCAGTACTTCAGTGCCGATCTGAATTGCGTATGTCTGCAATTGAACGCCGGAGCTCTGCATACAACTAAGAAGAGATCCTTATGAGCACCTTGGAGAAAGAAATGGTGGAATGCATGGAATTCTTTCTGCCCTGCGAAATCACAAATTTTTAATTCCCGATCTCCAAACTGCTTACCATATAAATCCATGCCTGTAGGGTTAAGACACACCCGTGGATTGAGATCTGCTAGGATTCTTGCTATAGTTGTCTTGCCAACGGCAGGATCTCCACAGATGAAAAGCTTGGCTATGTTCGGAGACACCATCTCGTGCTGGGGAAGATCTGTTTGAGAGAAGATTCTATTGCGATCCAATAGATTGGCTGCTTGGGCAGACAAGCTGGGGTGCCAGCCAAAGCTGAGCTGCTTCACGTTCAAATTGCGGTTGAGGGCATTCAACAATGCTTGCTGTCCTGCTTTTTTGATAGGATTGAAATGGAGCTCAAGGCTCTCCAGGTTGCAGAGTTCATGCTGGAGGGCGTCTGCAAGCTGGAGGGCGCCTTTATCTCCAATTTGGTTGCACTCGAGGTAAAGGCGCTTGAGTTTGCATCGATGACTGAGCAGGGCTTCTGCAAGGCTATGGGCACCTTTGTCTCCAATGTTGTTGCCCCAGAGGTCCAGGCTTTTCAATTGATATTGCCCACTTTTGAGGGCTTCTGCCAGCCCCATCACACCCTCGTCCCCGATCCCGTTTCGCCCCATCTCCAGGCTTTCCATTATGCATTGCTTATCTGCGCAGTACTTCGCCAATGCTTTTGCACCGTCGTCCCCTACCCCCTTCCTGCTGCAGTGCCCACCCATTTCCAACAAGCGCTCTGCTCCCTCTGAATTTAGTGACGTCGCAGAAGATGAAGTAGCCATCCAGGATCGGCAGCCCCAGCGGGAGCTGAACAATGAAGAAGAGTATTGAACAGGCCTCCAGATTAGATTTTGCTTAAACCGGCAAAATGCCGTGCTCCCATTTAAGCTATAAGCACGGCAAATGAACTGGTAAATCTACTGTGTCATCGAGATGATCTCCTTCGTCAGTTTTAATCCAATCCAATGAGAGCAATCGTGATCTTAGTGTTTGTTAGTAAATGACCCGTTTACTTTGGGCGTAATGTAACTGGCAATCGTGATCTTACCGTTTGTTAGTAAATGACCCGTTTACTTTATGTATCATGATAATACATGGTGGTACATGTCAAGGTAATGTCTGATGACATATCTGGGTGCGCACGTCCATCACTCCCTAAAGATATGATCCCAACGGCGGCACTGAAGTCGTGCTTAACATCCATGCAACGTCTAGCTGGACTGGACCAACTCCGTGTAACATGCCCAAACTAGATAAAAGAATAATCACCTAAAACCTAAAACAAAGACCAAGAAGCTCAAGACTACTTATTACTTAGCATGCAATCACAACTACATACGAGCAACATATTCCAGCAGGCTGGAGGCTCACCAAGGCCCTCGTTATTAAACAAAGTGATGAATACAACAAGACGCAGAGAACTCCATGGTGTCATTGCTAATATAAAAAGAGTTCAGAATACAAATAGATACGGTTCCTACAATCAAGGCAACCGCTTTACACCTCCTGAACTCAAGGAGCTAGTTTTGGCAACGTCCAAAATAGAGCACTAATTTGCAGATGCATAATAATAGCATATGAGTGTTATTATGCCACAGTCAACAATCTATAATTGTCAACACTCCCCCTCAGAATAAACTCATATGCTGACCTCCAAAGAAAACAACTTCTAAACTTCAAGAGACTTAAAGAAATAACGGAACTGAATAAACTAGACAGAAAATAAGTTACTCTCTCTTGACCTGTTTGCAGCATGCTCACAAGCATGCTCACACCTGTACCAATCCCATCTCTGCAACACATTCAACAAACCTCTTCTTTCCAATTGGCTTGGTGAGGATATCAGCCGTCATCTTATGCATTCGAATGTGCCGGAGTTTGAGATGTCCTTCGCCAATCTTCTCCGAAAGTGAAATGATATTGAACTTCTATGTGTTTGGCCTTTGACCAGTGAGATGGATTTTTGGCCAAAGATACAGCAGCACTGTTATCATTGAATAGAGTTGTGGCTTTTGTTTGAGGTTGGAAAAATTCAGCCAGAAGTCTTCTAATCCAAATACATTCCTTGGATGCTCCGCACAAGGCCATGTACTCTGACTCACATGTAGAGGTTTGTAGCTTTTGCTTTCTCTTTCGCACCATGACACTACTCCCCTTGCGTAAGAAAGCAATATCCAATCTTGAGATTTCATCCCACCGGCGCCACCGCATAATCGGCCGTCGCAAAGCCGTGGAGAGTGCTCAAGCTCGCCTTTGATAACAAATGCCAAGGCACGGGTTGGCATGTAGATAGCGGAGGAGTCTTTTCAAGGCAAGCCAATGCTCGTGTTGAGGATGTTCGTAAATTGACTCGTGAGTGATAGTTGCTTGAGCAATGTCCTGGTCGGTGCTTGAACCATGAAGTGCATGAGAGACCGACTATGCTTCTATAGGACAAATCCCCTAAGGTCGAGGGATCATGTGGTTTGATAGCGGGAGGGACCGTGCTAGTGGTCGGGTGTGTACGCCTTTCGGGCATGCATGTGACGCGGACTTTGAGGAGATTGAGAATGGACTGAGTTTGGTGGATAGTGATGGTCCGAGTGGTGGGATCAGTCAAGACTTGAATGCCAAGGAAGTAATGGAGCGAGCCAAGGTCAGTCATGTGAAATTGGCTTGTGAGGGCTGATTTGGTGGCCAGCATTAGCGCAGGACTGTCACTGCCAATGATAAGGTCATCAACATAGAGAACGATCACAACAAGATGCTCAGCATACCTCTTGAAGTACACGTTCCAGTCTGAATTGCTTCTGTAGAATCCTTGTTGTGTGAAGAAACTGTGGATGGTCTGGTACCATTGCCGTGGGGACTGTCGTAAGCCATAAATGGCTTTCTTCAACTTATACACTTTCTTATCATGCCCTGGTTGAATGAATCCTGGAGCTTGTTTCAAATAGACTTCCTCCTCTAGCTTACCATGCAAAAACGCTGATTTGACATCCATTTGCTGAAGTTCAAATCCTTTTGCAGCAGCCAATGCCAAGACAACTCGGATGGAGTTCATGCGGGCCACAGGTGCATAGGTCTCATGGAAATCGACCCCTGGAGTTTGAGAGTAGCCCCTGGCTACAAAGCGGGCATTGAATTTACTCACTTCATTCTTGTCATTGTATTTGACTTTAAAGATCCACTTGGAGCTTACCACCTTCTTCCTTTTGGGCAGATCCGTGAGCTCCCATGTATCATTGTCCACCAGGGATTTGTATTCTTCTGTCATGGCTTGCTGCCACGCTTGCTTGTTGGGACTTTGCATTGCATCAGCATAGCTTGTGGGCTCGTCAGGTATGATCGAACTATGAAGCGCAATATAGCTGGAAGTTTTGCCTCTTTTGGACTCTAGATACTCTTGCATTCTGCTGGTCATATGGCGTTGTCTGCCAGACCGTCGAGGGGTAGCTCTCACTTCTGGAATGGTTTGTATCAGATCATCCGCATCAACATCACTTTCATCTGGTTCAGACAGCAGGGCTGCATCATCATGGGTCTCATCTATGGTTGGAGAACTTCTGTCGTCCACCTCAGAGTCTGCATCTGATTCACTATCAGAATCAAGCCTCATGTCCGGCAAGCTAGAGCTCTTGCCTTTCCCAATGGCAAAGCTATGTTCGTCAAAACGAACACTCCGTCTTATGATGATCTTTCTGGTGGAGGGAATGTACAGCCGGTACCCTTTAATGTCATCAGCATATCCCACAAACATACATGGGATTGCTTTGTTTGATAACTTATCCCTTTTGAGATAAGCAAAAGCATCACAGCCAAAGATTTTGACACCTGCAACCTCTGGTTTGGTGCCGCTCCAGACTTCTTCTGGTACTCCTTGAGGTACTGCTTTGGTTGGTAGCCTGTTCAATAGATAGCATGCAGTGTGAACAGCCTCTCCCCAAAATGCAGGGTCAATTCCATTGCCAAACAACATTGCTCGAGCACACTCTAGAATGGTTCGATTTTTGCGTTCAACAACGCCATTCTCACGGGTGCTCATGCGCACCAATCGACATTTCATGTTTGATCCCTTGAGTTTTGCAAAACTCATCAAATTTTTTGTTGACAAATTCTCCCCCTTGGTCTGTTCTGATTTGTTTGACCATGAGATCACGCTGTTTTTCAGCCATGGTTTTCCAGACAACAAAGCAAGCAAACACTTCCGATTTATGTTTGAGAAAATAAACCCACATTTTTCTGCTGTAATCATCAACTATGAGCAGAAAGTACCTGGATCCACCAATTGATGTCACTTTGGCGCGCCCCCAAACGTCCATATGAACGAGCTCCAAGCATTGAGAGGCTCTATGGGCTTTTCCTTTGGGAAAACTTTTTCTATGCATTTTGCCCGACATGCATCCTTCGCAAAGTTTCTTAGGGGGCTCTATTCTTGGCAGGCCATGGACCATCTTCATCTTCGCCATGTCTTTGAGCAATGGAAAATTTGGATGACCCAATCTTTCATGCCAAAGTTGGCTGCTGTCAGAGGTACACGCAGTTAGTGCCACATTCCTGGACCAGCTCAACTTGTACAAATCGCCATCTCTGTCTCCCATGGCCAGTACCACATCAGACCTGGTTTTGATCACACATTTCCCATATCCAAAATTGACCAGTAACTTGGCATCATCCAGCTTAGATATTGACAGTAAGTTGGCTTCAAGTTCCGGGACATGGAGTGTCCTTTTGAATTCCACAGGTCCGGATGGCATTTGCAATTTAATGGTCCCAATTCCTGCCACTGAAAGTTTACCTTTTCCTATTTTCACCTTCCTGTTACTGACTTCTTCATAAGTCACAAAACTGTCCCTTACAGCAGTCATGTGATCAGAGGCACCCGAGTCTAAATACCACAACCCAAACGGTGTTTGAGCCAAGAAGCATTTATATTCATCTATGCTTTCAGTGCGCAGCCTGTTGATCCACCACATAATCATGCATGCTATCTGCCACAACCTGTTTACCAACAGATGCATGCACTCTGAGATGAAAGAAATGACTTTGAACATACCTCCATGATCCCAAATCTTGTCATCTCTTTCTCGGATGCACACAAAGGCTTTATCATATGAGACAAAAGAGTCTGAGCTCTCAGATTCTGTGTCAGATTTCGAGGACCTGGATGAGTCCGTCTTGGTTGCTTTATTGGCTTTGGCATCTCTACTCCTTCTCTCGGGTTCCTTTCTGTCAGGTGCCCTTCTCTTTCTCCTGTCTGGTTTGTGGCAGTCCTTGGCCAAGTGTCCTATTTCATTGCAATTGTAACACTTTCGGGTTTCTTCCCTTCCACTAACAAGAGCTTGTATTTCTTTTGAGCTAGTTTTCTTGCTCCCCTTTTGATTTCTTTCTTCCAGCAGGAGCTGTTGACAGGCCCACTCTAATTCAACTTTCTCCACTGAACCTATAATGTTTTTGACATTATTATAGGAACTGGGGAGGCCCAGCAACAGTGCTCCTACAATGAGATCATCCTCGATTCCTTTATTCATCCCTTGAAGCTGTTTGGATGCCTGACGAATAGTGCCAATGTATTCCTCCATTCCCATGCCATCCCTTAGCTTGGTATTGAATAGAATCGCATATAAATTAGCCTGTATAGAGAAGTGTTGGCACTTGTATGACTTCTGCAATTCTTCCCAAGCATCTTTGGCAGTTGGAGCTTCAGCTATCTGGGGCATTAGAGTATCATCAAGGTACCTAAGTATCCGACTTTTGGCAGACCAGTCCCTCTGGAGCCACTTTGCAACAGCTTGCTGATCTGCTTCTCTTGCCTTGGCTTCAACTTCGTTGCTCCCTCCTGCACCCTTCACAACTTGGGCTGTCGTTGGAGCTGCCAGGCTTCTATTTGTCACACTTGGCTTTGGTTCATCCCCATTCACGATGCCCCACAAACCTTTCTCACAGAGTTTTGCCTGAACTCTGATGAACCAATAGTAGGCATTACTATGGTTCAAGCTTTCGATCTTCATATTAGATCGTCCTTCTAGCAGTTTGGATCACCGCTCTGATACCATATTAAACAAAGTGATGAATACAACAAGACGCAGAGAACTCCATGGTGTCATTGCTAATATAAAAAGAGTTCAGAATACAAATAGATACGGTTCCTACAATCAAGGCAACCGCTTTACACCTCCTGAACTCAAGGAGCTAGTTTTGGCAACGTCCAAAATAGAGCACTAATTTGCAGATGCATAATAATAGCATATGAGTGTTATTATGCCACAGTCAACAATCTATAATTGTCAACACTCGTTTCTTGCAACCATGGCTGTCTTCCAAATATACTGTGTCAAGGAGCATGTACATCAATAATCACTTGCCCAGGTCATTGAGCTTGCTATACCTGGAGACTGCCAACAAATAATCGTTATCTTCCCATGTATAAGTACACTAAAGAAGCTCAACTTCCTTATGCTAACGTAATTCAACAGAAGAATTAATAGAACTTAATTCATGCTTCCTGCACCAATAATCGCCACAGTATCATTCCAATAGAATTCTAGGATATTAAACCACGTAGATATCTAATAAAGAGAATGGATCACCAACAAAAGAAGGAAAAAGTGCCAGAGCTCACCTTCTAAAGCCGAGTCTTATCTGTGAGGGTGAGTTTCTGTCCAACAGAGTACATGCATATGTCAAGGTACGAACCTCACCGAAATTGCTACCTTTTGCCTTGTCTAGCCCTACCTAACCATTGCATTTGCACAGTTTCGCCATCGTCGTTTCCACGTCAATGCTGTTGCCGCAAAATACTTCCCAATCGGCATCATTTTCCTCAGTGCTGTGGCTACCAAAAGCAAAAAGCTTCTCTACAGCTACGGCATCCGCCATGGCCAGGCCTCTCTGCGCTGCTCAAATTTGCATGCTTCTTAGGTAACAAACCGTTTTTTTGGGTTGCCCCTAGGGGCAATCCCTTGTTTGTATGGGTTTTCAGCATATTCTTGATATATGCCAGTATATTCCTAGAATATACAAAAAACTGCTCAAAACTTACCACTGCCAGTAAACTGGCGGTCATCGCTGTTGCTGGGGGCCGATGTTGGAACCGCCTAACCGGCTGTGTGTTTTCCCCAGTGATTTTGTTTTTTTGGCTGATGGTAAATCCAAGTGTTTTGGATTTGTCATTTATGATAACACTGATGATGCTGCAAAGGTGCTGCTGATGTTTGAATCGCCAGAAGTTTGAAGCCAAGAAATGGTATTTGGCAGTGCACAAAGGAAATCCGAAAGAGAAGGTGAACTTAAAGACAAATTTGAGCAGGAGAGGAAGGAAAGAATTGAAAGGTTTCAGGGAGCCAATATGTGCGTGAAGAACTTAGATGATTCTGTTGATGATGATAAATTGCGGGAAATCAAGCTATGGCCATATTACATTTTGCAAGGTACAAATTACAATTTCGTAAAAGTGTCATCTGTGTAAATATTAGTTTTTTATTTATTGCGTATTCATCTTTGTATGCTCTTGCTTAGGTAATGAGGGACTTTCAGGGTCAGAGCAGAGGCTCAGACTTCACGGCATTCTCCTCCCCAGATCCAACCACGTGTGCGGTATGCTGAATACAGTTACCCCTTCGTTCTTGTGCAAAAGAATACTGTATTGTTAGTATCTCATTTGTATGGTTGTTGATAATGAATCAGGTAGCTGAAATGAATGGACAGATGGTTGTGAGTAAACCAATATATGTTGCAATGGCATAGCATAAGGAGGAACGGAAGCCAAGTTACAAGTGAGATTACTTTTTTTCCACGTTACTTAGGATGCAGGATTCAACATGCTGACTGTTATATATCAGGCTCAATTTGCTCCGATGCGACCTCTGGTCACAGTTACATCTACACTCCCAAATGCAACGCTGCCATATCAGGGTTTTCCTCCTGGAGGTCTTGAATTTTGTATGTGTTATGGTCTCATAGACCCTTCGGGTCTTACATAGACATTAATAAATCTTTCTTTCTTTTCATGCATTCTGTTAGAACGCACAAAGAATTATTTAGGAGGATAAAGCACATTGTATTTTACCTATCTAATATGAACCTTAACAAGTGGATGGGATGTTTGCCCCAGACCCAAGTTATTGCAGCTGCAGCAGCTGGTGTTGCTGCAGGTGGTCTGTCTCCAAGGGAAGCAAAAGTTGAAGCTAAAGCTGCTGCTCATTTATCAATGTCTCTGGCTGAGAATTCATTAGTTCTGTTGATGCTCGTGGAAGATCACCTTCGGTTGCAGTGCCAAACATATAATTTAAATCTATTGTCTGGTCGAAGGGCTAGTTTTGATGGCGGAGGAAACCTCAGTTTTAAGGTAATTGCATGTACATATTTCCTAGATTTTGTGTTGTTCAGCTGTAAACATGATTCTTTTAGATGGTGGCAGTTCAGCCTTTTGATTTACAACTGAATTGCTATATATTAGCCTTGACAAATTTCAAGAGCATGAGAAATTATTAGTCCTGAGATAATTAAACACCTAAATTATGCAAGCTTGGGGTAGGCCTAATGATGTCAAAGTGACTCCATGTTGTAACTTCTTCCCAACTGCTTTTTTTCTCCAGGCATACATTCCTGAATCCACATCTCTAAGTACACATTCTTGAATCCATAGACTGATTTGTGTATTTGCCCCCTTCAAGATATCTTTACTTCTCTGGATTGCAATGATCAGCCACTACAACTCTAAAGCAACATAGCCTCTTGCACCCCTCCGGAAAGAACTTTGAATTTAGCTTTAGTTGTGCTGATAATATTTGGTTCAAGTGAGGAAAGGTGCTGATGAAAATGGCGTGGTTAGCTAATATTTTGTAAAGTGCCCCTTCTTATAGACTGCCATAGGCGAGCCGCATCTCCAATGTCCTAGTCGCTTAATATATGTTAGCTATTTTAGCAATTTGATGAACTGCTTTTTTCTCTTGTGGTAGGATCTTGGCGTTTTCTTTTGTTGCATTGAAGAGCTTATACATACCTTGGTGAATATTTCTTCACCGCTTATGTAGGCGAAGTCCATTATGATAAAGCTCCTTTGATATGTCATTGCTAATAGTCCAAAAAGGCTGCTAAAACAAGAGACATCTCCAGCATCAAATGCTTCATCTCGGGAGCACATCAACAGCTTTCCTTCACAATATGGAACTCATTTCTTGCAGGATTTGTTTCTTAGAGAGTAAAGAGGTACGTCTCTAGATAATATATGTGTACCGACAGATACAACAAATCTCCATCATGCAAGGAATCCTTTTGACTGCGAATGCAAGGTTGCCATCAAAATGTTTCATTTGTGGACTTAAACATTTGCTTTTAACTTTTCTTACTCAGTTATGCTGGTTATTGAATTTTGTTATCTTTTTTTGCAGTTTAGTGTTGGAGCTTAAAATGGTCAAGAAAATATGTGTCCATCTTATTATGGCAACCGATTGTGCATCGGCTTTGGATCCGGCCTGAGTTGATTCTTGATCTACATAGTTGTGCATCCTCATCAAATCTCTTTGGGTAAGCAAACTTGCATAAGATCTATCATGATGCAAGAAGTAACTAGAATTTGATTAAGGTTGTGCTTGCCTACAGAATAAATAATGTGCAGAATAGGATTGCGTCTGTTGGTGAGAAAAGTGTAATTGTTGCCATTTCCTCTGCTCATAAAAAAGATGTTGTAGAGGCTTGTCAGTTCGCCATTGATGAGACCTTTATGTTCCTTTGTCAACAGGTGCAACCTCTTCTCAAATGCACAGAAAGCATGATTCTTGCAAGAAAGAAAGATTGGTTGCATTTGCCTGATAAAGAATACTTTTGCAGACATTTAATTTAGTGGATTCCTGGTGCTCAGCAGTAAAGCGCTCACTTAGGGAGCATCTAGATTAAACTGTATGTACAAGGCACTAAAATAAACGACAAATAGAACACCTCTAGTTTCATGAGTTCCTGCAGCATTGTACAAAGTTGAAAAGCCTCCTTGTAACCACTACGTGGGTAAATTTTGAACCCATTCGTCGGAACAACATGGAGGTCTTGCACTTCCATATATATTTAGTAGAGAGTTAGTTGTCATAGCTACTTTGGATCTCAATTCAATGATAGGGGAATATTTTAACTTTACCTACTGCAAGCATGCCAGGACTTGCACATGCATATATCAGGAACGAGACTTTTCCTTGGTTATTCTAGCTTGTGTAATCAAGGTTGGATATGAATAATGCATGCATGAATCCATTTGTGACCATAATCTGGCAAGGGCTTACTTAAGGGGAGATCTACAATCTCAGTTGCAATTGGTGAAGCCCAACATAAAGTAAGTAACTTAATGCCTGTTAGCCAAACTACTTTCTGAATCTTAGTCCCTCTGTAGCCTATACGACACTTGCTTGTGCTCTAATAGATTGGCTATCTTGTGCCCTAGGTATAGCTACATACAGGAAGCCTACTCATAGGACAACGCACCTGCTATGTCTTGCTGATAATTTTATTTGCATCGACACTTATGCAACAGAATATAAATCTAGGAGAAATAAGGAATTTTAAATCTAGGAAAAATAAGAAAGTATTTAGATTGTATTATTCTACCATTTTTTGCAAATCAACAAATCTTTCTTTGATATGACATGGTTGTTTTGATCCTTCATGGTGCGAATGCAACACATAAGTGACATCATGTTGGCATCTTTGCAAGCATATTTTTGAAATAAATCACTTTGCATATCTAATATTATCCTTGTGCTTCATTTTAGTGTTGTTGGTTTGTGCATGTGGCATTTCTAAACCACCAACAGGCCAAAATGAGAATCCCCTTTATTGTTTCCAGTTCTTAGGTCTTGGCCATCCACCAGTCCAAACTTAAAATATAGAAACTGCACCGCACCCCTGCATCAATGCTCATATATGGCTATGATTCCTAAAGGTGCCATATCTAAGTCTTGGAACTGTTGGGAACTGTTGTGGATGCTTTAGAAGATTAAATAAAAAAAAAAAAAAAGGCCAAACACACCCTCAGGCCACCAGAGAGCAACCCTCCGTGCGCAGCACCTTGTTTTTTTTGTTAATTCCCATCGTTCATTAGGAATTAAATTCTCGTCGTCGGATCTAGGCATAGTTCATGACACACCCTATAACATTATAATATAGGATGTGGTCATATACTGTTCAGCTCTGAAGGGGGTGTCACCCTCATCCTCAATGACTCCTAATTGGCAGCACTGACAAAACCTGCTTAGCACGCCTCTGCAATCTATATTCATGCCTCAATTCTGAGGCAGTGTGCTCCTATGTGAAGTGAAGCTATAAGTCTGCGCTGTTTCATGGGCAGAGGGGTATGTAGATAACATTGAGAGCCCCTCTGGAGCATGGGATTTATCTCGTAATGGTATTGCGACGTCTTGACTTGTTCAAGGGCACTAACATCCCAAAGCTTGCTGAAGGTACTGCCCCAAGTTATGGCGATCCTCTTCTATTTGTATTTGTATGCACCTGTGCTCCTGCACATTCCATCGGGCTAGCCACTGAGCTCGTTTTTCTCTCCAATAGGCTTTGAGACACTGCAGACCCATTGCCATGATATATGCTAGGATGGGGAGGCAAACATTGTCCAGACTGGCCACTTTCTAAAAATAGATGATGTGGTAATCAAGGACCGCTCTCTAAAGAGTCAATAGACATGTCTTGTGCAAAAAAATCTTGCATGGGACTGTCGATTTTACCCCTAGTGCTTGAGCCAAAAAGATCTTCTGCACCTACTCCAAATCATTCCAGATGGCAATAGACACCACTACGCCCTAGACCTCAACCCTGAACAATTGTGATTGATGGGCCTAGTAATCAGCTTCGCTTTTTTACTGTTGTTCTGCATTACATACAATGCCTTCCAACCCATAAATGGATGGAAGTGTCCCAGTACATGGTAGAAGGAAAGTCCACTCCCAAATACTTGTAGATGAGGGTCACCCCTACGTTTCACCCCTGGTCGGTGAATGAAGGAGGCCTTGGCTGACGTGAGAATGAGACGAGCAGTAACTTAGTCTTGTCCAAATTGATGCACATGTCAGTGACCTAGCAAAATGTGCCTGCATCCAGATGGTGTTGCATGCCTTCTAGGGTGTAAGCCAAGAGATCTACATTATTAGCGTATATGAGCTGCCTGATGATATGGTGCAAAAGTTGAGCTCCCGGCCCCTCCATTTTCAGCAAGCTAGCTTTCCAACTGGTCAATATAGAATCCAAATAGTGTTGGAAAAAGAGGGCACTCCTGGTGAATTCCAATATTACTGTTGAATGTTTGACCTGACGAATCCAGCTAGCCCGAGCATGTCTCATATAGCATGTATATCATATTCAGAGGGCCCTCAATTGTCCAATCTTCCTCACAGTACAGTGTCAAAAAATTTGGCCGTCGACAAAACACTAATACAGGTCTTGGTGTGATTCCTGCTATGTTCAATTAAAGTTTACAATGTAAAAATATGTTCAATGGTTGAGTGTCGAGGCTTGAATCCTGCCTGCATAAGGGCTCACATGTCTGTCGCCTCTATTCATCTTGTCAATAGCTGCCCGAGAATGCTGGCCAACGGCTTTGCAAGCAACGAATTGACCATTTGATTATTGGCCGGGCAGTGTGGGTCATCTGCTTTGTCGATGGCAACAACCCTGCTAATGGTCCACTGTGGAGGGAAAAAGGGAGGGAGGGAGGGGGAAGGGGTGGGGGGGGAGGCCTTCCTGTAATGCCATGTTGAACAACGCAGTTATGATCAGTACTATGGGCGGCCCTGCCCATTTGAGTAATTATGCCTACATGCATGCTACCTTGCCATTAGCAAGAGGAAAATTTTGCAGCATGTTATTTTTTTGCCATCCACTACACGACAAGGTCATTAGGGAATATTATGTATACTGCAGTGTGACAAAACTTATCTTAGAAGATTATAAAAGTTTTTGTAGATCTAGGATATACCTAATGCAATTTAATCAATAATGATTTATGAGTCTTCCGAACATATTTACCAAAGAGCTCCTCAATTAGCATGATCAAGTATGAAAACGAAAATATTTCATGGAAGTTGGTACGTTACTAATGCTTCATGATTTATCAAGAACTTTCGCAATCAAGTTTTTGCAAACAATCCAAGGAGAATTGTTTATATTATGGTCGAATTATTAAAAATGTAAATAAGCACTTTGTTACAAGATATTATCCACAATGTGTTGTCAATTGAATGATGCAAAGATGGCCAATTTGATTTTCTCATACAAGGACTTCACAATCACCAAACTAAATGCAATTAGAATATGCCATCTAAAATCATGCATGGAGTCTTGCTCCCAATCAACCTTTGACTTTTTGTTCACACTGATGTAGTCATGCTGAAATAATAAATTGAATTAGATTTTATCGTTCAAGTAGACCAAATGGCAAAGACAACACTATAAAGTGATTCTGAATCGATGACAAACACTTCAGTACAAAATTATACATATGACATAAATGTCATTTTCTCTTACAATACGTAAAATGATGATCAATAGACTTCCATCCTTCCTAGCAAAATGATCTAAATGCAATAAATATACAAAAGAAATTGTCAATACTAGGTGTATCTAATAAATATACAAGCCAAATTCAGTCTTCTCTATTGATACACAAAAGCCATCGCTAGGTAATCATGGGCCCTTAACTAGGTGTATCTAATAAATACGAAAATCAAATAAATAGTTGGAGCCCAAGCCATGAGAAGTAATTGGTCAAAGGTGTGAAGACACATTAAAGGGTATTTATAGGGGCTTGGGGCTTTTATATGTGTACGTGTGTAAAAATGAATAGAATAGAATAGAATAGTTTTTATCGTCCACGGAGATTTATCGGCCTATGGGACCCAAAAGAGAGCGCAACATGTGGTGCTCTACATGCATTGTAAAATTGAAGACTTGAATGTGGCAAATTTCGACATGTTTTAGTTAAATTTATAATTGTTTCAATAGTCAATACCTTGGGAGGGCATTTAAAGGAAGTTGCAAACTTTTTATTTTCCTGAAGATACTTCTAGCAAGAGAGTAGAACCAGATCCTTCTAGTAAGGGAGAAGTAGAACTTGGTGGGAGCATATCCGAATCAACCCGCATGCAATGACTGTCAGAAGTTGCTAGAGAGAACTCAAAACTTTGATTGACCCAATGGGTTTTGAAACGCATTGGAACCCAATATTCATTCTCATATAAATAAATGAAAAAAAAAAATACAATAGCTCAAACTCATTAAATCCAGGTGCAACATTGCCATAGCCGTAGCTAGGTGTTAAAAGCTACATTAATAAGAAATCTTAGCACAATACATCTAAAGCATTCACATAGCTGTCGGAATATGCTATAACCCTCAAAACATAGGATGCAAGACTAAAGGTGCAGATGATGCCATGTGGCAAAATTGGAGCCGTTCAATCTAGGGCGAGATAAAAAGCAGACACAATATAATTTTATTATATAGGATGGCATGCTTGAAATTACCAAAAGAAAAAAAATGTCTCGTGTCTAGCACATTATCCTGCTAGAAAGACTCGTTATCCATCATGCACCCAGGGATATGTTCAATATTGTATCCGTTTTATATGCAATATATATATTATTCGAAAGATATGGCAGAAATTTGAAGTATAATACGTCAAAAATACGGCAAAAAACATTCCAGACACCAAGAAATTTTCGTGTAAGCGAAACTGATTTCGCTTACGCGAAGTGCAAAAACTTTCGCGTAAGCGAACAAAATTTTCAAACTTCGCGAAGCGAAACTGTTGACTTCTACGTGAAACTATTTTCGTGTAAGCGAAACAGTTTCGCTTACGCGAAAATTTGCAACATGTTTTAAGGTATTTTGTTAAGGGAAAAAAAGTTTTTGTGCCACTGTTTGGTCTGTTTTAAGCAGTTGTATTATTAAGAAAAACGTGTTTAGCCTTAGAATTCACCTCTCGAACTTGACTACCAGGTTGAGTAAACATACTCCTTGTCAGCCTTTGAGGTGTGGGTTTTGTGCTCGGGGCCTGACGCTAGAATATGTGAAGTGAGATTACCCCTTCCCAGAGTTTTCTGACCTTGGGTTCCTACCCTGTTCCTTAGAGACCTATAGGTTCTTGTCCTTCCCTCCTTACTTCGAACGAAACGTTAATGTAATATATGCGTAGTGAGCTTGCTCCTTCGCATATATACATATCGGCCTTTAGTTCGAACGATTAAGGAGTCTTTAGAATAGCAGAACAGAGAGTAATTTTAGCAGCAAGAATGGCAGCTGGTCATGCATCTACATCAAGCGCCGCCGGGGGTCATGCATCATCATCTAGGGGTGCGGGGGCATAGCGTGATTATAACAGGGCCACGGGGGTTGCAACACCACGTGGAAGAAGTGTATGTCGAAATTTTGGTGGTCGAAGGAGAGGTCCAGAGTGGGGATGTGTGAAGGAGTTTGGTCAGAATGAGTGACAATGTGTATTTTGTGGGTACAGATCAATAAATGAATCTGACAAGAATTCGAGCTCATATTTTACGGGACTCTAAAATTGGGATGCAAACTTATACTACATCTGCCACCTACGACAAGATGCAATTGAAGTGCTGTCTCGAAAAAAGAGCACCAGCAGAAGAACATAGCCAAGGGATAGTCAAGGACCATGCCAAACAGAAGAGATCAATTACACCACCCCTCCTGCAGCACCAATGTACCAACCAGAGGATGGACTAGGGTCAATAGGGTTAAGCACGGGCGAAAAAAGAATGGCAGAGACAATTGAAATAGTGGAAAGACAGACTAAGCAACAGAGGGTTGACCAATGTTTAACATCAGAGTAACTGAAGAAGACACAATTGAAGGTCGTAGAGGCATTTTTATATGCCGAATTATCTCCACATGTCTTAGAACACAAAGCAATGAAAGAAGCCTTCCAAGAAGTTGCCAAAGCGGGGTTAGCTTTCAGGTTGCCTTCATACAAGCATGTGAATAACAAAATGGTCGATGAAATACACGGGAAAATGGTCGAGAGGGCGGAGATAAAGTTGTGTCGTGTCACTGAAGCCAGGCCGACTTCACTAGTGACTTATGGTTAGAGCAATGTAAACAAGGATCACCTTATAAACTTCATGATCATGTACCCAGGGGGCGAAGTATTTTTGAAGACCGTGGAAACTAAAACTGATCAGGTGACAGGAGATTGGATTTTTCATAAAACAAAGGCTGTGATAGAAAGTTTTGGACCGAAGAGAATATTTCAGGTTGTAATGGATAGCGCGTCTAATTGTAAGTTAGCGGGTGAATTGTTGGAGTCCGAATTTCCAGGATTGCATGCCACTAGCTGCCAATGCCATTGCCTAAACTTGTTGCTCAAGGATTGATTCTCACAGCACACTTGGTTCAAAGATCCCATTCAAAAAGCGCATTGTCTTGTGAAGTTCATCACAAAGAAGCTGCCAATTTATGCCATATACAAGTCATTGCATCAGAAGGCCCTAGCACTCATGAATCCTGGCCAGGCCTGATTTGGTTCCAATCACATTGATTGTTTAGGTGTCGTGACCCGATTATCTCGACCTTCAATCATAAGGGCAAAAATGCATCCAAACACCGGCAGCAAGCCGCTGCTTTTCGAGAAATGCTTGGGGGGGAGACATTTTGGAAAGGCATAATGGTGCATGCAACATGTTTGTCATGCCATCAAAACCCTTAATTCTTCGAAGGCAAGCACTGGTAAGGTCTGGAGGTGTTGGCACTCAATTCAATCATTCTTAGAACGTGACGGGCGCGCCCTTTGACAATGCCAAGCGCGCAGCACTGCTAAGGGACATCATTGTACGATGGAAGAAGTCGTACAATGACCTTCATGGCGCCGCACATGCCTTAGACCCGCACAACCATGATATGGACCAACATACAGATAAAGAAGTTATGGGTTCGTTGAAGAAGGTTGGCAAAATATACTATCCTAACAGCTCCGACTAAAAGCTTTTCATTGCCGAGTTAACCGAGTACCAAAACTTGAGTGGAAGGTGGGCAGATGAAGAGCTTCATGATGCATTGGAGAGTCATAAGAAAGAGCCCAATATGGAATCCTATGCATGGTGGCAAGCCCACGAATAAGTTACTGATATATTACAATCTTTTGAATGACTATCCTCTCCTTGGTATCCTCCAATAGTGCAAGTAAGAGGAATTGGAGTGGGCACCTATAAGTACATACACAGTGTCACGTGAAATCGCCTGCTGCATAAGAAGGATGACAAACTTGTATATAACTTCTCAAACTGGCGGCTTTTGAATCTCAATAGTGGTGCAGCTGTAGTCGATAAGCTATAGTTTCCTTTCATGGATGCAGCTTCCGAAGTGGAAGAGGACAGCTTTGAAGACAGTGAGGACGAGCTACTTGTAGTAAATGCCGCTAACCATGTTGACGAAGACATTCAGAGTACTCATTTTGTCAACACTGAAGATGGTTTAAATGAAAACATGTTCTCAGACGAGTCAGACGACAACGAAGATACTGAGGAGGAGTCTGATACAGAAAGGCAAGGTGCAAGTAATACCGGAGTTCTGTCTGAGGACTTAACTGTACGTGATCCAGCTGTCCAATGCCAATTACTCTGACAAACAGGCAACGTGTCAGAAGAAACACATCTCGAGGACGTTGTGCTTTGACTGCCTCCTATTGACCTAAGTGCCTTGAATGAATCTTCTTCTGATCATCACAATCACCTCAGTTGACCTAAGTGCCTTGAGAGACTTTCCCCCATCAAAACTGGCTCAACTTCCATTGCTGCGTGCCCCTTCGCATGCTAAACAGAGTTGCAATAGAAACGGGAGAATTTCATTGAAACGGGAGCAAAAGGAATATTCCTCGAAGATTCCCATTTTTTTTCAAAAAAAGAGCTAAAATGAGGTATAAAAAAAAAAATTTGTCTTAAAATTGCATTTTGACCACCCAAAAATCACTCATTTTTTTGTGCAAAAAGAAAAGTCACTATGTCAAAGTGACACTTTTCCTAACAGTTAGAATTTCCCTGAAGTGTGTTTCTACAGAAAACCATTAATTTAAGAGAATATAACTTTTAACTGAAAATTGAAGTAAAGTCCAGAATGTAAATTGTAGGTTTTTCCAAAATTGAAGATAAAATCTTCATATTGACATTCAAAATTTACAGTCTTTTCTTAAGACTCAGCTATGTGCAAAAGTGCGTGGAGTGATGAGAGAGGGTTCCAGCACATTATCATATTCATTTCTGCAATCTTCATCACAACAAAAGGTGGTGGAAGTTTATTCACAAAACGTAGTTACCCATCTTTAACAACCGCAAAACATTAGGGAGATGTTAGCAACTTACATTCGTTGTACATTTGCTATTCAAGAATACAAGAACAATTAAAAGATGAAGGCTTTCAAGTTAATGAAGGCAAAAAAGAAAACTTAAATCTATTCCAAAATACACTAGACCGGACCCTCACTTGTGTATTCGGTTTCTTAACTCTAGTCGCCCGAGAACCGATTCTGCAACTCTATTCGCGAAGTTGTATTCGGATCATGTAGAGATATCATAAATAGGTGCGGAAAAGGTACAAGTGTACATCCTTCACAACATTTTGTTAGCTTGGAGTGTATTAGAAAAGAGGTACTTTTAGGTCACAATGAGTCATTTTTTAGCTATAGTATTTCAAAGTACCAAAATTGCATTAGGAATACCCTTTTGCTATTCGAGAATAACAAAAGTGTATTCCGGAATACACTTTTGCTATTAAAAAATAAGAAAAGTGTATTCCGGAATAACTTTTATTATTCTCGAATAGGAAACCATTCTCGGAAAAAAAAATATCCAACCATTTTTGCATTCTAGAATACACATCCTATTATAACATAGCCAACGAAAAAACAAAACAACATTAACTAGGTCATTTTCAATTTATTTCAATGACCTTGGGTTTTTGTTTGTTTGTTTTGTAGGGATACATGACCTTGGTATAAATAAATAAAAGGATTTTTTTTTTCTTGTGGGGACCAGGGATACAGGATCTTGGTTCCAAATGATAGCGGGAATCTTATTCTGGAATACACTTTGTATTCCGGAATACATTTTGGTTTTGAGAGAGACCTGGCATTTTTGTTTTTTTTTGGCGATCTTTCTCTGGGGACTTAGCGCCGAGCATTTCAGTTTGGCGCTGGCTTTTACAAAGGTTTTTCTTACAGGATAACCCATCGCTGGCTTTATCGGCTTGTGTTGATCCGAGCAGGTTTTTCTTGGGTTCATCCGAGCTTGTGGACGCCAGGCTGTGATGGGCTTGTCCACGCCAGGCCATGGAGTTCTTTTCTGTAACAGAGCCCTAAAAAACTCTGGAAGACTGTTTGTTGCCGCTGCTGTTGGGACGATGCCACTCAAAGACGGTTTAGCAAGACGATGGCTTTTCACGATTTTGTGGCAGATGGGGTTTTTCACGGTTTTTCATGTGATGGCTTTACCAAGACAGGCGATGGCTTTACCAAGACGATGCCAGTCAAAGTCGTTTTTTATCTGATGGTCTGACACAGTTGAAAGAATGCGCAGGAAACGGATGGATGTTGGAACAGATTCTTCAAACCAGGTAAATTCCTTGATCCAAATATTTGAGACAGAGCTTTAGCTGGAATAGCCGACCAAATGCAGTTGCTTACCGTGGCAAATAAATCTCGAGACCTAAGATGATGCATCTTGATTTACCTGAGAAGAATGCCACAGAAATAAGAGAAATCTGGTAAGGAGTTGATTCAAATATGGCAGCTGCATCTTAATCCCAGAATCAATGTGTGTAAAAGATCGTCAAATTTGCAAAAACCCCTTTGCTTGGGCGATGCTCTGTGTTTTCGTACAAAGTTTTGCAGCAAATAGAGCTTAGAAATGACCAGACTGGCAGAAGTCGCATTCCTTCTTGCTTGAATGTTTGTTTAGATGCAGACTGTAAAGTGGTTTGCGCAGTGGGAAGGAAGACTTGTTCTTTAGCTTTGCCTGGTTACCAAGCAGTTATTTGCTCCACTGATCTTTGTAAAAGTCCTTTTACTCTGGAAACCAGGACAAACAGCAAATTTTTGCACCAGCAAAATCAAAGCATATTCTGTTTGTGCTCATATTATGAATTATGTTGAATTTTGGTTTTCAGTTTATCCATCAACACTTGTAGTATACATAGCAAGGATTTGGTGATGGAGAATGAGAGCACCTTCTATTTCTTCTTGTTGGCAATCATGGCTTAGCTTAAGAAGTCCCTTTTCTCAAATCCTTTAAGCTCTACATGCCAGGACAAATTAAAAGCAAGTATTTGTAGAAAGTATCTTCTATTTGTCCTCAACTATTCTGAGTGCTATTTATTGAAAGTACTTGCAGAAAGTATTCTGAATGCTATTTATTATAAGTATTCTGAATGCTAGTTATTTTTATTTGCAGAAAGTATTTTCTATTTGTCCTCAAAGTATCTTTAGGTTACAGCTAATGTATATGCTACTGCACAAAGACATTTCAGCATTTATGTAAAAGTCTGCCCTTGCTGCAAGCAATGACAATTAGGCTAATTGTTTTCTTTTTTTGTTATGCAATTATACAAAGAAAATTGATTTGACATGTAGTAAACTGTGGCAATAATTTGGGGAGATTATAAACCCATCTTGATGCAGTAGATTTATTAGGGTAGTTAATTTTCAATGAGTTAATTGTTATAATCGCCTATTATGCTTGGCTTGATGCTTAGTGTTGCCACTTTTGAACCACAAGTTCTCATGGGATGGGCGGAAAACCACTTGAATATATTCAAGACTTTTGGAAATGATTGGAAGAAAGTATCAGCCTACATGGAGTTCATGCAAGTAGATCATTTGGATCTAAAGATCCTCGCACCATCAAACAAGTAGATCATTTGGATCTAAAGATCCTCGCACCATCAATTATGGTGGTTATCTTTCTACCAATTGCATTTTATATAACAAATAGTAAAGCCATGTAATGAGAATTAAACCCATCTCAAAAAACATCAGGATCTCCTCACTGCAAGCATCTTATATTCGAACCCTGGGCTATGCCCCGCAAACCATGCATACTTACCACTAGGACAAGCATGGGTTATGTGGCAACTACTTTTGAAAGTTTTACTAGATGAGTAGAATGACAAAATGGTAGGCAAGACAATTTTAGACTGTAAAGTGGTTTGTAAAGTGATTTCTTAGAAAGCAAAGGTGTATTCCGGAATACACATTTGCGTTCTCAAGAAAGCAAAAGTGTATTCCGGAATACACTTTTGCTTTCTCAGGAAATCCAAAGTGTATTCCGGAATACACTTTTGCTTTCTCTGAAAATCCAAAGTGTATTCTGGAATACACGTTTGATTTTTAGAAAAGCAAAAGTGTATTCCAGAATACACTTTTGTTTCTACATTTTTTGTTTTATGTGTTCTAGTGTTCAATTATTTACTTGTTTATTCTCTTATTTTTTATTCAGCCAGTAGAACGTCAAACATGTTTGATGGAACAACTAAACGTGAAGACTTGGGACAGATACCCAGTTGCAACGTCTGACAAGCGTATTGTTCGATACACACCAAATTTTGAGGGTACCTAATTGATGTACTGAAAAAAAAATAAGGAAATAATAATTATTTTTTCTTCTCAATTTTGATGTTTTTGATATCTCACTTTCAGAGATTATGTATTCGTGTCTACATTTTGCCATTTTCAAGGGCGTCTCTTTGCAAAAAACAAACTTGTCACTTAATGAGGGGCCAAAATGAGGGGAAAAAAAATTGAACCTTCTGAAATTCTCAAGTTTATCCAAAAAGGCCAATTTTAAGAGCATGGTGCTTTTTTTAAGGGAATCTTTGAAACGGGAGTTCTGCAACACTCCCGTTTAATTTGCAACCTTGTTGCTACAGAATCTTGCTGATAAGAAGTAATCTACGCATGCCAAGGAGCCCAAACAGCCATGGACCAGTCGAGCCAATTTTGATGGAGATGAAGTTTCACAAGATACACGATCCACTGTTGATAATTATGATGTACTTTGGTTAAGAAAGGTTCACAGGATAGATGATCCACATGTGATATTCGGATTCAACATTTGACCTGAGTGCCTTGAGAACCTCCCTTTGCAACCACTGCACCCTTTTGACTTCCGTTACGGTTTCTCCCTTCGCGTGCTACAGAATCTTGCTCCAAAGTAAGCTTTGCATGTGAAGGGCTGAAACAATCGCGGATCAGTCAGAAGATGCAGTGGTCAAGGAAGGTTCACAAGGCCCATGATCAACTGTATTGTTCATACATAGTGGCGTATAATCAGCTGCATCAAGAAATATCAGAGTGAAAGCATCGCGCATTCCCAAATCTTGCTTTCACGCCTCTTTGAACAATGGAACTTAGAATGTAAACTAAGCTACATTGCCCAAAGAGGCGGGAAAGAAAGATTGGGAAGTCTCGATGCATTTACTCATCAACCACATGATGACTGATGAACCCTTCTATGCTTGGGCCACTAAGCCCAATGGCATCTGTCTATCTATATTAGTTCCACCATCATCTCATAAACTTTCAGCCACAGAATCACAAGCAACCACTAGGCTGTATCATCCATGGCCACAATAAAAATAGAGTACTCAAAATTCTTCTTACCTTCGTCCTTGTATAATCTACCACGACGCCGAAGGGGACACGTCCTCTAATTTCAAGTCACAGTGCTGCTCGAGGTTCTCCATCAATAGCAGGAGTTAGGATATTCCATGATTTGGTGCCTAATAGCCGCTATATAGATGGACAAAGCCCAGGCACCACTTTGGCTTGAAATTAGGGTACGCTCTCACTTCTGACGTCATAGCAACTTGCATACGAGAATTTTTACCTCTAGAAGGAACGAATTCTGCTCCACCTCCCATTTAGATCCTCTTTGTGTAATGTAACTTAGCAAAATAACTAAGCTACATTGAGACAGAAAGTCACCAAAAGAGAGCGAGAGCAAAGCTCACTCTTTCTAAAGGAGGTAACAAGAATTCTGAGAAATCTATATTGTTTGCCATGGACAATACAAGCCTGGTGAGTTGACACCATTCGAGAGGGCCGCACTCTAGGCTTACTCCCTTTTCGATTTTTCTATTTGAATAATCTAAAGTGCCACCTAAAACGAGTGAGCGAACTCATCATAGGGGGCACTTTAGATACATCAAACAGGACAAACAAAAAAAGACTAAGCCGAGGTGAAAGTTCTGGCAGTTAGTCCACTACAATTGGCATCTGTCCCTCTACATCAGTGTCTTCTTTTCAGTAGTCACCATGGTTTTATGTACTATGATGTTCAAAGGAAAGAAGGCCTGCCTAGAGGTCCAGATGTCAAAGATATTGCATGTCCATATGTTTTGATTAACTCGTATACTTAACTGTTACACAACTCAATGTGGCAATGCAACGCCTAAGTCAAACAAATCCTCGTCAATAAACGTGAGTTCATGTGCATCTGAACTCAGGAAAAAAATATCAAAAAAATAATATAGATAGAAGTGCATTGGAAGCTCATGGGACAAGGTAATCATCCTCCACCACCACGTCTGGATCAGGGTTCACCCAATCACCCTGTGGCCCGAGAGCGGGAGGCAGATACTGGTTAATATCTGGTACATCCTCACCTTCACGCGGTTCTTCCACCCCCTCCAAAGGTCCTTCTCACGTTGGCTTTGGAAAGCATGCGCTATTTCGTCCCTCCTGCGAGCAACTAGAGGTGGCAAGGAGGGCATGCGTGATTGCATGTTAAGCACGGCATACTGCCGCTCCAGTATTATATATCCATCCTCCGCTACAGAACCTGCTGCCCATCATCCAATTCAACAAACACCTCAAATGCCGACGATGTCCACATCCCAAGGCGTACCAATCAATTTGAGATTGTCCCCACAACTTTGACAATATCTGTAGTCCCTATTCTTTACATCCTCCCACTGGCTCTCATCTAGGTATTCGGGAGGGAGGTACGCAATACCCTGCTCCTTCGAGACTCTAGGGGATCAGAATCTACGGCTCTGGTCAAACCGCACATATGCTCATTATCTACCCTCAACACCGTATTTTCTCTACCCAAAGCTGCAAGCTGATTCTTCGTGTCTGCTAATTCCGCAGCCATCTTGTCATGAGTATTCGCACGGTCTTTTTAATGCAAGTTCTCCTCTGACAGAGTAAGATTTCGACTTCTTTCATTTCCTAACTGAGCCTTGAGATCTGCCTCTTCGGTCACTGTACCTGCTGCCGCAACCCCTGCCACTTCTAACAGTTTTATAGCATCTGGGAGCAAATAAGTTATAGTTACGGGTTCATCACCCAAGGCGCTTTCAAAATCGTTCATCTGCTTCACTCTCTTACTGCTGTCACTACCGCTTCCTTGCTTCCATTTTCTGCTAGCATAATTTACAGGCTCCCCATTCACAATCTCATAATACACTTGCTTGGCAAACGTCTTGCTGAATTCATGATTTTTTTATCATCCTTCCTTTCACTTGGACCCATCTCTCCAAAGCTTTAGCCCGGACTTCAGGGATCTTGCAGTCGTATACTTTATACTTGCCTGCTCTCCTGCTTGGCCAATCGGCATCAAACTGTTTGGCGTCTAAATTAGCCTCAACATTCTCGTAATCCGCCCCTTGCGGGCAACAACCTGGGCCCATGTCACATGCAACTCCATGAACCTCTGTAATTGTGACACCTTCTTTCCTGGCCACTTCTGCCATTGCCCTCAGCCTCAGCAACTCTCTTGCACGTGCTTCAATTGTTCTAGCATGTTCCTCTGCTCTCTGTAACTGTTGTGCCCTAACCTCCGATAATGTAGGTAAAGAAGGAAATACAAAGCCGTCTAGAGTTCTCAAAGAGGACGGGAAGGAGAAGTTGGCCCCCTGCCCAATTTTATCAGGCCCTCCTCTTTGCTGACGAGAAATAGTCTCTTGCTGATGAGACGTACTCGGTTGTCAAGACATACTTTTTGTTTGGCATGGTTTGTAAGTAAGTTGTTTGTTAAATTCGTACTCGGTTGTCAAGATATACTTTTTGTTTGGCATGGTTTGTAAGTAAGTTGTTTGTTCAATTCGTACTCGGTTGTTGAGACATACTTTTTGTTTGGCACGGTTTGTAAGTAAGTTATTTGTTCAATTTTTTGCGGATATGCTTTACGTTAACTGGGCAAAATAAAAAACAACTCAATATGACTTATAAATTATAAAAGAAATCAAGTGCAACGAAAAGAAATACATAAAATGCCAAGGATGTTTTATTAAATGTGTCTAAAGCAATTGTTCAATCAATAAATTTTTTGACTTTTAGGATAGCATACAAGAGAGCTCATAAATGGCACGCTAAGCGTGACTTGGTCCAGCTTGGTCAGCATCGTCTGCTTCTAACCCAATTTGAGGGATCCAATCTGATTCCATTTGGGGTCTTGTGCAATGTGTTGGAGAGCAGTTCCAACCGCATGGTGTCCAGTAGCTGGTTCAGATCAAACTTACGTGCCTTGTCTCGTATTGGGGATTCGACACAATGCTTCAAATAATCGCACATGTTTCAAAACCTCTGGCTTTGTTCTGTAGTACCCATAGCCTCTAAGAAAGAATGCTTGCATGCAAAATCAGCAAGATAATAGATAAAGTAGGCTGCCCCTAAGAGGTCGAAATCGACCCTTGCAGCCACCATCTTAGTTCCATCTCTTTTGGGACCCCAATACAAATCATCGTGCATGTACGGATAGGCAAGTCTTTCATTCTCAATGGCCTTTTTGCCAGCACCATCCATGCCTTTGTATGCCCACCACTTCACTTCAACTGGCTCACCTATTAGCCTTTCTTCTCTCCAATCACAGATACCAATATTTATAGCCTGGGGGTCCGTGCATCCTTTCTCTTTTCCAAAGTCAAAATGAAGCGAGACATTGCCCGGGTGCAAGTCCATGTGTAAATGGTGCTCTTTATGAAGCTTAAGCAAACCGCTTAAAAACGACATAGTTAGATCACCCATCTTTGAGCAATATATAACTCTTGCTTCCTCTGTTGCTCGAGCTTAAATACATCGACCTCCACATTAGGCTTATACCCTAATCTTTAAAATGCATGCCTCGCAAGCTCATTATCTCCATGATGTACAAAAAGAGATGCACAAGAACCCCCATTCCAATAAGGAAATATCAACCCTGTTCTTTCCAATACAGTTGTGCGACCAATGCAACGTATGATAGAGCCATGTCTAACCTGTATTTGCGACTCCATGGCCTTTACTATCACACTGGGTCTCGCAGTACCTAATTGCACATCATCATTCTGAAATTAACACAATAGGGTTCGTCTTTAAGAAAACTAGAACCCAAGATATTGCATTTGTACACCGTTCCATATGTTCCTGAACCAATTCTAGTCCTGTTGATTATTTGAGATGAATCTACCATTGCAAACCATATATTCTTAGCATCTGCCCTTTTTCTTTTTTCCCACTCTTTATCAGTCTCACCAGAATGTTTGGCTCTAATAGTTTGTGCCAACACTTTCTTAACCAGGTGGGGGTGTTGATGGGTTTCCTTTCTAAGCTTTCGATTAATCCAAGTTGTATTCCATGCAACAGCCTTATCTTTTAGAGCCTCTCTCAAGTAAGGACTAGTTAATGAATCATATTTCCAATTGTGCGAGATACATTGCCATCTACCAGGCATACATTTCAGAATCACCCTTTCCAGATTCTAACTCTCTCATTCGAGGCCCAAAAGCTCTCTCATCGTCTTTCATGAGAGTTGAGTGGAAGTCTAGCCATCCTTCGTCTGTTGTAGTAATCAACTCTAACTCAGATGGGATGGAAGCACAAATTTGCTCACAAAGCCAATTCATTAAAGCGGATCTTAAGGAAGACCATGGCTGTTGGGGTCTTGATCTTTTCCTCTGCATGTGAGTAGAGGACTCGGCTTCTGGGTTCATGTGAGATCCCGCTTCTAGCCTAAGTCCTTCTTCAGGGTTCATGTGAGGCTCTGCTTCTAGCCTAAGTCCTTCTAACTCTTGTGGATTCATGGCAGTTTTAGAGGAAATTGTGTAGCTAACAATATGCCAACAAGTTAGCAAAGTAGCAACAATACCTAAAAGTTTGTTTGGGGAGGAGGGATTCCATTTTAGTGAATGTCGAAATCGTAAGTCGTAAAATAATTCATTAAGATTGCAATAAACTACTGAGTTTCAAGTGTGACAGTTATATGCACCCTAGAAATGCATTTTTCTCATTCTCTTCGACAAGTTTAAGTTATGATCTCACCCAGCTACTAACCCCATGAGGAAACTTCCTCATAGAGTTTGGCAAACTCAACTGAACATATTGCACTTGATCATATGGTAGACTCACGGATACTTAATAAAATATATGCCAATCCCTATATTAGTGTTAGACTTTCATCGACAACACCATGAGAAACCAGGGTATATCTTATCAAAATATCCTCCTAACCTTTCATGAGAGTAGAACACCCACCTTTCGAAACCGCGTGATCGAAGCCAACAAGCGGCACCAGGAGAGGGCTATACACCTCAATAAAAAGTTGACCCTAGCAATCCTCGACATCAGCAATGACACCCACCCTCGGCATGGCACAATTCAATGTGGCACACCAGGCGAGGATCATTACCTCAGCCAAGGAATCGCTGAAGCACTAACACCTAATCTCTCTTCAACTCCCTAACACTGCTACTGTTGTCGACAAAAAGGGTATGCAACAAAAGTTCTTTTTGTTTTTTTTTTGTTTTTTTTTGTTTATTTATTACTTTTTTGTCTTTTGCATAACTTCATCTATCTACGAAAATAAGTCTGGCTTCGTCTTTAGAACAAGACGCCGCCATCGTCACGTCCCTCGATGGAGGGGGGCAACAGGCAAGGGCTTGACTATAGACTCTACCTAGACCTAGAATAAAGAAACAACAAACAAAATCTAACTATATTTGGCCTAAAAACTAAGAAAAGGGTAAATAAATACAAAAAAGGGCACAGGTTGTGGAGTAGGGTGCAGAAGGATTACCTTTTTTTGCGCAAAAGAAGCGAAACAATGCAGAAATATATAAAAAAAAATTCGCGTAAGCGAAACAATGATTTCGCTTGCGCGAAAACCTTTCACGCAAGCGAAACCTTTATTTCGCTTACGCGAACAAAACATTCTTTCGCGTAAGCGAAACCTTTGTTTCGCTTACGTGAAAAAAGTTTCACGTAAGCGAAATTGAAGTTTCGCTTACGGGAGACAAAATAAAATTTTCGCGTAAGCAAAATTTGGGTTTCACTTACATGAAATTTTTTTCGCTTACGCGAAAAAATCTTTTTCTGGCCAACGAGTGAAAGATACGGGAAATACATATTTAACCTTAAAATACGTATTTTTAGACTTTATACATCTAGAAAAATAATTCTGTACGTATAGAACCTATCCCTGCATGCACCTAGGATTGCCAACTTGCTCTGCTAATTAGAAGCAAACATTTCTATCAAACATTATCGAGGGATACCCCCTTCCTAACATGACCAATGCAACGTAACATACAGTGTTGGCAAATCAACTGGTGTTGGACTACGATAATATGCCTTGGATGCTTTTGAGAGTCAATTGATGTTGGACTACGACAATATGTCTTGGATGCTTTTGAGAGTAGTAACTGAAAGATAGTAGAAATAGAGGTGCTTAGGCCAAGTAGAAGCAAACATCCGAGACCAACATAAATGGCATACATCCATGCTAAACGACAAAATGGGAAGATAATAGTAGACCCATTAAGCTAACACAAAAAGGGGTACTCATCGTGGCCCCACAAGGTGCGTAAAATAATTATAACCTTTTCTAACATGGCCAATGCAACGTGATGTATAGTGTAAGCAAACCAATTGGTGTTGGACTACGATAATATGCCTTGGATGCTTTTGAGAGTAGAAATAGAGGTGCTTAAGCCAATTAGAAGCAAACATTCAAGACCAACATAAAGGGCACTAGTAACAGTGCCCAGCATTGCTGGGCATAAGTTGGAAGTCTGTAAATGTTTTGACTGCAGTGAGAAAAGCATGCAATAACCCTTTGTTAAAATACTTTCCATTTATTTATCTATCCATCTATCTATAACAAAGATAGTATCATTGCCCAGCATTGTTGCGGATTAGTGGGCAACCTATAAAGTTATAAGAACAATAGTAACAACGTCCGGCATTAGTTAAGAACTTGTAAATGATACGAAAATGATGTCGATGTTTGAATTTATGTTACTCATATCTGCAAAAGTACACGTTGCAGAGCTAGGGCATAGTACAATGTAAGAGATCTATAGAAACTAAGGGGCTATTTCATCCCGAAGAATCTCTTTGTAGACTATATTTGGAGTGAATCTCCTATTATTTTTTAGCAGTGCTCCTTGTCTTTTGGTGTCTTGAATGTATACCTTCACTCCCTATTGTGTGGTGGACCTTGAGAATGCGACATAGTGCTGGTCATGGGCAAAAACTGGCGTTGGTAGGTAGATGCCAACGGAGGTCATGGACCGCCCTTGTAACTTGCTTATTGTCATCGAGAATGCGAGCCACACGGAGAACTGCCTTCGCTTGAAAGGGAGGAGGTCACTGTCTGATGACTCCAGTGTTACTCTTGGTATAAGGACCTGTGTTCCTTTGTAGATGCCTGTGATTATCTCTGCATCTATGATTCTTGGGTGTGCTTTGATGACGCGGAGGCGGATGCCATTGCAGAGACCGGCCTTCGGATTCATGTTTCTGAGTAAGATGATGATGGCACCATCTTTGATGTGCAGCTTATGCGGTGGCATGCCAGAAGGGGTCAGGTAGTTGATAAACTCAATTGGGAAGTTCCTTGTAGCATCTTTGCCTTCTGCAATGATGGCATCTATACTCGTATAAGTATGGAGTTGTCCGTGTAACCTTAGAAGGACCTTATTGTTGATCTTCAACGTGTCTTCATTCTTTGGTGTCAAGATGGCCTTGTCATATAACAGGTGCACATTTGCCTCTGTTATTTCCTTGCCGAAGATGCTGTCAATCAAGTCATCTTCCACAATGCATTCTTCGGGTATCTCAACTAAGTCATGGTCGAGCCCTGGCTCATTGTTCATATGTTCCCCATTACCGAGGCATAGCAACCAATTTGAGAAGATTAATTTTGCTCGTCTTTTCCGACCCGCATATTTTGTGTCAGCTTGTGGGTCTTGAAATTAGTCCACAGCGGGTTGCTCTTGACGCACTTCGAAATTACTTCTGTCCTTGTTGCACGTTTCACCACAGGTAACTATTGGCAGAAATTGCCGCTGGTGAGCATTATCATTCCCCCAAAGGGCCTGTCATCTTGGCGTATCTCGCGTAAAACCCTGTCGACAGCAGTGAGTGCCTGCGTGTGTGTCATCCCCATTTTGTCCCAGACCATGATGCTTGCCCTTCTGAGTACCTCTGCTTGTTGGCTTGTTGCACGCAATGCGGAGGTTGCCTCTTGTGTCATGTTGAGTGGTAACTTGAACGTTGAATGGACTGTTTGTGCTCCCTTCAAGAGGAGGCGGGTAAAAGCATGTTAGGGTGTACCACTTTTGGAACCTGCAAAAGTACATACACTAGGTACTTCAAAACTGGGTACTTTCTCATTTTTCTTTTCATTAAAACTAATACAAAAATCCAAAATAAAAGTCAAGGACATGGTAATATTCAAAGTTAAGATAAAGATAATGTTATCGGAGATCAATATATATATAAAAAGTTCTAAAACATACCTTATATTGAGATATTATACAGGTACCCAGTACCCAGTCCTGGCTACCTTTTTAGGTACCTTTTTGGTCACTAAATAATACTTTTTAAGGGACACCCTAACATGCTTTTACCCAGGCTCACAATGCCTGTCCAAGCCACCGATACAACGCCCACGCCACATCCTCTTAGTATGCTGATCGGGCTGTTAAAGATGAAGGTCTTGCATGTGCCTCTTGGGCCATCCACATTACATGGAACTTGATACTGGCTGATTGCATTGAGGATAATGTCGGCTATGTGCTTCTGCTCCCTGTTGAGCTTGCCATAGTTTTCCTGTCCTTCTTTCAACTCCTGTTCTACATCAAATGTGGGTTTATTTGGAAAGTTGCCTAGAATGTCTAGCCGTGGTTCTGGCAGTCCAAGTTGCTGGCATGTACAGCCGCTCATTTGGAAGATGTCATCGATGTCCTTTAGTGCGTGGTTGTAAGCCTGCTCTGGTGGCATCTTTCGTTGGTAATCTTCTGTCAGGCTGTTCTTGTAGAACTGCCATAACCACATTGGATCTTGTGGGTCATTGTATAGGCAAATGAATGCGAATGTCTGGCATAGCTGCATTGGCATCTGGAAGATGCTCGCATCTTCGAGTGTCTTCTCCCACTCTGTATCGTCTTCCAATAAGCCAAGCTCTTTGGCAGCTTCCTTGAAAGTTGAACATAGTTTTCCATTGACAGTGCATATGCCATCGAAGCTAGTTGCGCCCTTGATATGTAGCAATAGGAGACGGAGGTAATAGCGGTCACCATCCTTAGGGCTCACATTATACATTCGTGTGATGAGCTTGAACTTCCCCTCCCTCTTTTTCCAAGACGTTTGGCGTGTGAATGTATAGTGCTGGGGGGTTTCTGGATAAGTGTATTCACATGCGGCTGGATCCTCCTTGTTGAGTTCAAATCATGCAGTCAGCATTGTTTGCTTTTGCATCTATCTCTTGATGGCTTGTCTTTCATGGCCTTCCTGATAATAGATGGCTTAGTTGTTTGGCAGGTGAACAGGTAGCCCATGTACTGGGTGAGAGTTGCCATGCATCTTGAATCCATATAACCTCCACATGGCTTCAACTGCAGAGACGTATCTCGTGTTAAGATACTGCTCTACCTCGTCCCAATTGAATGTGGATGTGGATTCCCCTGTCGGTTCTTCAGTGATCTTGATGGATGCTCGATCACGCCCTTTGTGGATGTACTTATAGATATACTTCACGCTACCGACGCTGAAACACTGCTCTACATTGATATGTGCCTCGTACTTTTCAAGCAGCCATTGATCGTGGGGAACTATCCATCTGTTGTCAATAGGCGTGTTGCCCCTCATGAAGTGGCATGTATCTCGTCTTCTGTACTCTAGGTAGCCATTCGCGTTGACTTTGGTATTGTCATTAAATGGCTTTGGAAATCCTTTTGTGCATTCTTTTGTTGGGCTGCCGTCCTTGGCTTGCATGCAAGGAGCATTTGGGTTGTGGGCCCCGCATGGTCCATGGACCATACGCTTGATGACGATCTTTTGCAGGTTTGGGTTTTCTGGGCCCGGTATCTCAGCACTCATGATGCTATCAATGGCGTCGCCATCCCGGATCTGATCTTCTTGTTCGAGAATCATGAGGAGGTGGCAGTGTGGCAAGCCTCGTTTTTGGAACTCTGTCGTGTACGTGTGTGCCTTCACCTTGCCCAAGATATCATTTTCAAAGAGGTCATGGAAAAATGCTTTGAGCTTTGTATGGAATACGCGTACAACCAAATCTGGCCTATCATGCGGCTGTTGTCTAGGCAGCTGATTGTGTCTAATCTCTATCCAATTTGGGTTGGATGTAAATGTTACAAAGAGATCGGATTTGCCATCGAATCCTGGTAGTTCTGTTGCATTGCTCTCGGGCTCCCATTGTGTGAGGAAGGCAGGATGACCAGCTTGCCGGATCTTAAGCCCCTTTGCTCTGCCTCGTGATCTATGTAGTCAATGAGACCTTGGTACAGCTCAACTCGCAACTTCCTTTGATTTTGTTTGATCCAGTTTAGATTGTTTTCCTGTGACATTCCAGCACAGTATACGGTCCCAGGACGTATACTGTACTGCCTCGTCACGCGTACACGCCATCCCGATTGACGTGTACGCCGACGTGTAGCTAAGCAAGTAGCACCCTAGGGGGCAACTTGCAAGTGTGTGCACATTTATTCATGTGTACACTTTAGCCCACTTAATTAATATAGGCAAGTGGGCCACATCCATTTATCCCACATGCTCAAGGGTTAATAGAAACCCTAGCCCTAACTTGTAGTCTATATAAGGCAACCTAAACCCTAACTTTCCATTTTCGTCCACAGCCTTCTAGAACTCCATTTTGCTTGCTCGAAGAGCCAATCTTGACTCCCGAAGTCTGTCTGAGTAGCTTAGCTCATCAGCTTCCCTTTCTAGCTTCATCTTCAAGCAGATCTGCAGCATGGACGCATTCAGAGCAGGAGGAGCAAGCCATGGATCAGGTATTTTGCCAATTCAATAGTCTAATCTGCCTCCCAGACATAGAATAAGTAAGTTTAGCCTATTGAATTGCCCATAGCAGCCATCTAGATCTCTAGATATCAAGCCATAACTAAAGAACCTAACTCTGTGATTTAGACTAAATCTTATTCTTTAGTTCTTCTATGATGTGTATGTGATGATGATCTCTATGGAATCATTGTATTGGGAAGGGGGGTAGAGGCCTTAAAAGCCTAGTAGTCACTGCTCCTAGCTAGCCTCTTTAATGCACTATTAAATTCGGCCTGTGTACAAGAACCACACCTGGTTGTGGGTGGAGGGGCCAGACTGGCTTACAAGGAGGTTCATGTCCTGAATCATGATCACGTCCCTCTGGTAGTAAAGCCTATTGGGGACTACAGTGCACTAGGCCTAATACTCTGCCACTGCGTGCGGGCTTTGCATGGGTTCGACACTCTTGGGGTGATGTACACCTTCCATGGAGTTCAGTCGAGCACTACCACCCCAAAACTGGGTCCACATGTTGTTTTTCAGTGTCTTTTTTGCAAAAAAACAACACCAAAAAACTACGTGTTGTTTTTTGTCCGGATTTGCTAGAAATGACGTGTAGTTTTTAGCAAAATTTTTATACATGTAGTTTTTTTCAGAAAAAAGTCTACACGTAGAATTTTATCAAAATTATCTACGCGTAGAAATTAACATGTGTTTCTACATGTTTTTTAAAAGTAGCTATAGTTCTCAAGTGTTGTTTTCCTAAAAAGTAGACATGTCGTTCTCAATAAACTTAAAAGGTCCACATGTTGCTTTTAACTGTTGTTTTGCAGAAAAACAACACTGAAAAACCACGTAAAGAATTTTGTCCGACTTTGCTAGAAACTACACGTAGGTTTCTGGGTTTTTTTCTTAGCTATATTGTTTCCAAGTGTTGATTTTCACGAAAAATGATATGTGGTTACTCAAGAATAGCTGTTGTTTTCCAATAATGTTTTTCTGATGAGAAGGAATTTTGATATATAGTTTTACATACAAATCACATGTAGTTCTTTATAAAAGTAAAGACCTTTAGGTGTTGTTTTTCCAAAACAATATATGCCGTGGTTTTAGAAACATAATAAAGGACGCGGTTCTAAATGACGCCGTTTTAAAAACAACATGATGAATTGTTTTTTTATAAAGGATGTGGGTGTAGAAACAACATGATTTTGGAAAGAGGAAAACTTAGGAACAGGCCTCGAATTTAGTTTTTGCACTAACCAGCAAAAATGCCGCCCTTCATCTATACTAATCGGATTTTTGAGAAAAACACCCCTAATTTGCCGGATTTTACACTAATTTTATAAAATTTCGACCGGAAATTTGCCTGCATCTACTTTATCAAATCGGATATTTCTAACTTTAATCGGAAATTCTGGGGAGGAACCCCCCTAATTTAGACCCTTGCTTAGGAATAACTCAATTTCAACCTCAATTTCCTAACATATTTCCCCTTCGATTTGAGGGCTCCAAAACAACAGTATATAAAAGCCATAAAATCCACAAATTCCATTGTTTTACAAGAATAAAAGCTGTAGGCCTAGCTATCATTGTTCTTACTGATTTTATCCATAGAAAAAGAAAATGTTTATGTTTCAGACCAAGCTTCGCCATTACAAATCCAAGCCAGGCCTGAATCCAAAGTCAAGAAATTCGCTCCAATACAGATTGAATAAAAACCCTTCGGTCGGGCCCGCATCGATAGCACAAATTGGGATGTGGGTTCCCACAAAACAGGAAGCGTGAGGGCTTGGACAAATGGGTATACCGCAGGACTCTATTGTGATGATATTTGTGTTTGTGCTTAAGCAAAAGCACCAAATTTTGTCACCGCGAACACACCGCTGCAACATTCATCACTATATTCGAGTGCATGCACCGAATCCTAACCGCCATAAGCGATCGATTTCGATCAACATAATATCTACAACCATGAATCCATCTCCAACTTGTAGAGAAATATGATGAAGCGCCGCCTCTGGCGATACATGGATGCCGCCAGGGCTCTAAAACTATTCGCAAACTATGAGCGCTTTGAGATGAATCCTTGCGTCTTATTTGCCTTCTACCATTCCGCCATTTCACAAAGACACTTGCATTTTACATTTTAGCACCCTCATCCCAAATTGCAGTGCAGTTATGCACCATTGCACATCCCGCTTCACAAAATGCTTCCCATATTTTTCCTTCAAATGATTCACAATATACTCCGACATGCATTTTAGATAGTCGGAAACAAGTCTCTCCGCTGAGAGCCCAAAAGGCAGTGCTTTTTTTTTGGAACCAGTGGCCAATAAGAGCTTGAAGTTGGTAGCAAATACAGCTCCATTTTGACGAACTGCTGTTATTGCTGATGCCAAATCATTTTGCTCCAGATTAACAGAGGCATAGCCGGTTCCTTTTATGGCCTCTGTGTAAGCCAAAAGCGCAGGCCAGCCCCAAGCCTTTAGCTCCAGTGTCCATATCAGCACAAATCAATAGCAAACTGGCAGGATCTCAGGGTAGGCCATATCTGGCCTTCTTTGCAAGACAAATGCATGGATCAGTGAGGCTAATACTGATAAAATACTGGGCAAATGACACAGATCCGGCAATGAAAATCTATTCAAAACTATGAATCCGGCAGAAAAGGCAGATCCCGATCTTTGAAGAGAAACAAAGGAGGTCCAGCAGAATATGATCAGAAGATGAGAGGTCGGAGAATGGCCAGGAATCTGAATTTAGAAAAGAAGAAGGGGATTGGAGCCCGCCAAAAAAGCCCGCCGCCTACCGCCAAAAGGTTCGACTAATGAGACAGGAAGACGAGGATCGAGATCTAAGCCCTTGGTTTATTTTTCATCCGACGGCCCTTATAAGTTTCACATAATATTAGAATTCAAACTTTTCAATAGACCCTTTTCCAATTCTAACTTATAAAACAAAGGCCCCTTGTGAATAAATAAATACTCTTATTGAATATGTAGCATAAAGTTTTATACGCTTTTTTACATGATTTTTCTATGATTTCGGTGTTGTATTCGTGTTGACATACTAAATAGTATTTCTAGAGTGCGCACTTTTTGGGCCGTTGATTTCGATTGGCTTAAACAATCCGACGGTTGTTGCTGCGAACACTGCATACATATGCATCAAACCCCATAACTTTTGCCCTCTGGATTCTTGCTGCTGCTGGCGGAGGGGATTCTTTGTTAAAGTGGAAGCTTCTGTTGTGGTAGATAATAGTCTTTTATTCTTGTTTGGGTTAGCATAATGATTTTCTATTGTTCCTTTACTTTTGTAAGCAAAAGGTAAGCATCGATCTTTACGAAAAGCAAGAGCAATCTGTCGGACCCTAGACGACGATTTTTTATTCTTGTTTTGGGTTTTGCTAGGGATTGTATACAAAAGGTTGAGTAGAAGCGAAAAGTTTGACTAAGATGTATCGAAAGTGAAAATTCGAGTATGAAGCATCTGGCGGGGGTTTAGCAGAGCTTCTTTGCCGACCGGGCGCAAAGCGGATCTCGTGAACGAATGCCAATGATCTTGAAACAAATCTCGAAAACAAATGGCGAGATCCACCGGAATGCATCCGCATGCGGCTCCTCGCTCGTGCATTTTCCTTTTTGGTTGCCCTAGAATCAACCTAAAATGGCAAGCATCGAGAACCTTTGTGGATGAAAACGGGCTGTTTGTTAGCGAGTCTAGGAAGAGCATGTCACACTAGGTCGCACGTATCAAAAACATTTGTTCCTTGCCCTATTTCCGCCCCGCTTATCCGCTTTTGGAGCAGATGTATTTCAAAATGATTCATTTGCCTCAACCGGACTCGAGCTCGATTACAAACCGTAAGTCATTTTTTTTGCTTTATTTCAGATTTGCTCAATGCCCCCGCAATAGAATAGGTTCGAATAGGTTTTTTTCTTTGAAGCAAGAATCGAATAGGTTCGTTTCCCTTTGAAATGATGTCTTAGAAGCCACATATATTTCCGGTGATTAGGCATTCAAGAAACTGCTTAGACCATTCTAAAACCAGCTACACGAGAACTTTCAACATAAAAGCCAGCAGGGGACCCGGTGAAAATAGGGTCTGCGAAGATCGTAGAAAATCTATGTATGTTATGCGGGAAAAAATTTGTACCTTTGGATCAGAGCTTTCTTTAATTTGCAAACTCCCCGCAAGATTAATCTCTTTCAATGTGTTGGCCTAGATGTAGGTGCTAGATTTAACCCTCATGCGGGTTCCATACATTTCTATCTTCTTCTTGGATTCACTGTTGAGAGTCGATGTATGAAAAGCATTTGTGTTTGCACAAGTAATCAACAGATTGTTGGTTCATTGGCATTTCTTTGGTCCTCCTTTAAAACATTCATGGCCCTATTTTTTTTGTACCACAAAAATGATAATGAGTGAAGATAGGTGCGTGAAGATCATCGTGCAAAACCTATGTATGTTATGCGGGAAAAAAAATTTGTACCTTTGGATGCGAGCTTCCTTTAATTTGCAAACCCTCTGCAAGATTAATCTCTTTCAATGGGCTGGTCCAGATGCAGGTGCTAGATTTAGCCCTAATGCAGGTTCCATACATTTCTATTCTTGAATTCTTGTAAGCAGAGGTCCATGTATGAAAAGCATTTGTGTTTGCACAAGTAATCAACAGGTTGTTGGTTCATTGGCATTTCTTTGGTCCTCCTTTACATCATTCATGGCCCTATTTTTTACGTACCACGAAGATGATAATGAAAGCACATTCATAGCGCCCACCAGATATTAGTTCTTTTGTGTCCCGGCCTTGCTTGTTGTCTTCAAACCTAGCACACAAGCTGCAGCCAATGGGTATTACTTATTGCATTATTAAATTTATTTGATTGCTAAATGGAAGAAGACATCTATAAATTTTGAGTTGGTGGCACGATCTATTCGTTAGCTCGGCTCAAGATGTTGGGTTATAGACTTCACATGGACACCACAAACACAGTTAGGTTATTTTCTTTTTTCTTGGTGGTCATGCCTAGGTTCAAATCCTAGGGACACTTTCAAAGCTATTTGTTTTAATAAACTATCGTCCACTCATTATTCTTAATGTATATTTTAATAACGAGAATCTAGTGTTCGGTGTTCCACTGGGCTATAAGCATGGTATGGTGCCTTTTTTTGTGGTTACGGTTAGAATTTGAATATAAATTATTATGGCTTTTTGGATGGATTTTTGAATAGGTCTTTAAAGAGATTCTAAGATTCTCCCAGCTCAATTGACAAGGATGATATTTTATCTTGTCTTGGTCTACATTGACGGTTGGATCCATATTACATCAATATGGCAATATCATTATGAGAGGCTTTTTTTTTCTATCATCATCACATTTATCCTTTTATCAATATAACACATATAATAACATATAATAACACATATAATACATATGACACATATAATACCATTCGAATTTTTTTCTAGTTTGTTCGTCAATTCTTAATTTAAGAAGGGCCAAATTTTTTGGGTTAACACACAAACCATTATATCCAACACTCTAAAATTAAACCCCCTTCAAACCCCTTTGGTTTGGGTGCATATTCACACGGGAGGTGACGTAGGGCAGCGAGAGCCCCTAAAATTATGTTTTGCATGTACAAAATCAACACCATGTAGTATATTATCACAAATCTTATAGTATTTTGCAAAACTTGTTATACAGTATCGCAAATTTTGTACATGCATACCCCACAAACAAGGAACTTTACGTACGGTGTAGATTAAGGAATAACGGGTGAATATGCCTATCCAACAGCTCTCGATGCCCGGAGTCACCCCCCGTGTGAATATGCACCCAAACCAAAGGGGGTTTGAAGGGGGGTTTAATTTTAGAGTGTTGGATATAATGGTTTGTGTGTTGGACATTTAGCAAATGATATTTCGATGGTCAATGGCTGATCGTCACTTGTAACTCAATATCTTCTAGGTTGTTTTCAATTCCAATAGCTCTGATAGCACAAGCATTGCAGCAATATCTTCCAGACTTGTTCATTTCTTGTTTCTGATTGACTGCCCCACATTTATCATCCCGGGAACTGACTATTTGAATTTCCCTTATTGCTTTTTGTTCATATCAATGTGTCATTGGTCCACGTACATCTACATTCTAAAATCATAGCTCGACTCAAATTTGAAAATCTTAGCTATTGGGAATTAATCATAATAAGCCCTAGGTTAATTCATGCAGGTGCAAATAATAATAAACTCTCTACGCACCTTTGTAATTCATGAATGTCTCAGGTAATTGTCTATGAATATAAACCATAGATAAATTTGCAAATACTCAGACTTATCCATGTCTCAGATCATCTAGAGTTTTAAACTCTATTCAATGTTCTCTGCGCGCTTCCAGCATCCAATATAATATAACATGACAAATTCCTGCATGCCATTCATGCATTAGCATTAGCAAGGGAATCTAGGGGCATCCTGATGAACATGCTTCTTCTAAGAAGTTAAATTGGCTTGGCAAATTCTATATTTTTATATTCCTTCGTGTTTTGCCATGTCATCACCATAGGTGCCAACTCACATGTTCATGCCATGTCATCACCCATAATTTTTGAAAAAGTCATCTTTTCAAAAATTATGAAGTTCGGTTTCTCTTTCTTATGACACCTTGTCATTTCCAGTGCCACATCACCTTCATTTCCAGTGCCACATCACCTTGCTTGCCAGTATTACCTACTTATCTCACTCAAAAAACACTCTTTTTTTTTCTTTTGTACATTGGCCTAGTCATTTTCTATCTAAAGTGCATAAAATGCTTAGTCATCACATCACACGCCACACCATCCAAAGAAATGCCATGTCACCATGGAGAAATATGTTAATGTTGAAAAATTGTCTATGCAAATTCTTCATTTTTTCACGTCAAGTCTCATCTTTGCCACCTCACCAAAATCATGCCATGGCATCTCCCATAATTTTTGCAAATGCTCACCTTCTTAAAAAGAAAGTAGTTGCTTGCTCCTTTGATGCCAACTCACATGTTCATGCCATGTCATCACCCATAATTTTCGCAAAAGTCACCTTTTCATATTTTGCCACCTCAAGTCTCATCTTTGCCACCTCACCATAATCATGTCATGGCATCTACCATAATTTTTGCAAATGCTCACCTTCTTAAAAAGAAAGTAGTTTGCTTGCTCTTTTGATGCCACATCATCATTTCTATATCATTGCTCGCAAATGAGTGGAGAAAATTGAAATTTGCAAAAGTTGACATGTGCATGATGATGTGGCATGCCATTGGTGACATATTAAGTAAGCAAGACAAAGCCAATTCACAGTTTTAGAGTAGGGAAGATGCTCATCCGTCGCTAGGACCTTCAAAGAGGACTTTTGGGGCAAGTTGCTTCCGGGGAGGTTTTAAGGATCCTCCTTCTGACGTCCACACCCTCCCTTTATAGTAGCTTAGCAAGGCCCTTGTAGTCAGCTCTTTAAGTTCTTAAAGTTCCTTCTATTCTATCCCTTGCCAACTCCTCTACCAAAAATTCCAAAGGTTGTCATATTTACTGCAAATCCAAGTCATCATGTCCACATCACCAATTTGCCATGTTACAACATGCTCCAACATGCCACGTGGGCTCTGACATGCCACGCAGGGTCCAACATCAAATTTAGAAGTCAACAACTTCAAATTTGGAAGAGCTCATGGTATTTGGTTCCACATTCCTAGCCATTTCCCTCATTTCTACCTCCATATCCTATTTTACCCCTTTCGTTCTTATCATGCCATAAATCCACCTTTGAAGCACTTTTTGCCTAGACCAATTCTCTATTTTTTCGTATATAACCCCTTGAGTCACTTAATTTCACCACTTCTAGCCCTTATCGTTATATTTCTTGTCTCAAGGTCTTACACCCTAATCCTTGGTCAAAACATTCATATGGCCATATCTTATTTATTGTCTCCAATTTCCATCAAGGATCCATAAATTCCATTTGTATGATGTATGTCTATTACCATTGCTCGCCCCTATTTCTTTCCCCTTCTCCAAACTCATATTGTAGACTTTCGCATGTTGTCTGAGATTGTTCTTGACTGTTTTGTGCAAATCAATGCGCAAAAAATACTTCTTATGATCCAAATTGCAATTTGACCACTTTCCCCATATCACATCTCCTTTTGGCACATCTCGGCTTTGAAATTTATCAAAAACTCCATTGGCAACTCAAAATCCTCATTTTTAATTATTGTTTGTAGTTTGACTTTCATTGACCAAATTTTGTCCCGACTTTGAACTCGAATATCTCAAGGATCTGAGCTCATAATTGGCCAAGATTTTTGCCATTGCTTCCCAACAACTTTTCTCTATTAGTATGAGCAATCAATACTCAAGAACCAGTTTATCTCTGCATGCCACCTCTTGACTTTGAATGGAAGGAAAATAGATCCAAACCCATGTCCCTCAGTTCCTATTGCTTTGCGTCTTCAACTGCAACTTCTTGACCTTGTTCCAAGTACAAACGACCAAAACTCGACCTCCATAACATAAACCCTACAATAACCTAGAAACACACAGGGTTTACGTTTCGGAGGACGAAATGTGGGTGCTTTTATAGATAACTAGGTGCACCATTTTTGAACATGCATGCAAAGCTATGACAACTGAAATAATAGAGTTTGGATCTATCGGCCATCCAGAACGATCCCAAACAATCTTGCTACTGCAAAAGGCGCTCTTGACTCTAATTGCTCTTGACTTCGCGGTTTGATAAGTTCTCCAAGACCGATCTTGGATTTTTTTGAACCTTCTCAAAGCTTGGTCCTTGAAAGGAGGATTCAATAGACGGATAAGAAAACCGAGCTCTGGGAGGGGGGGCATTAGCATATAGCCTCCCGGAGGAGCATTGCCACGAAAGGCTGCCTCGGCAACCTATCTAGAGCTTGGTGGCATTTCGGAGCCTAGGTGGCATGTTTGAGCCACCTTGGGCATCTTTTGCATATAATTTAGGCTCTATTTAGACTTGTGTTAGTTGAAATCATGCAAAAAAACCCTTATCAAGCTCGAGATCCAAAAAATTGCTTACTGGTCTTCTGTGACCATTCACTTGCAAAATTTTTGATCCAATTTGGACTCGTTTTTCTCCATCATTCCAGTTCCAAATCAGGCCAAATTTTTTCCCACATGTTCCTAAAACGTTTCTCTAGTAGTTATTTCAAAAACCATGCAAAATTGTTTAGTAGAACTCGAGATATCATCATTTGAGTGTGCAGACCTTGTTTTGTCTCGGGGAAGTGCACTGGCCAAATTTTTGTCCAACTTTGAACCCAATTTTCTCAGACATCCCAGATCCAAATTGAGCAAAAAATGTTCCCACATCTCACGACAAATTTTCACTGGTTGCTCCTCCAAAAACCACTTGAATAAAATCAGTAACTCGAGATATTCAGATCTAAGTGCAACTACCTCATTTTGCTTTAGGGATCCTAATGCAATTGATGCCTTTTGCATAATTTTGGGCAAAGATTGGTTGCTTTAAACAACCTGGAGATTCTAACACACCATATGCATATCAAAGCATGTGAATGAACTAACACACCTGTATACACGTATCCCCAAATGATTCGTTGGGCATGGGAGAGGAAGACAAGCCATATGATCAGATTTTTCAGGGTGCATTAGAATCTATTTTAAGCGCTTCTATTCAAAACAATCTGTATACAATTAGCTCTTGAATTCTAATTCCATAGTGGGAGAAAAATAGATCCAAACTCATGTCCGTCAGTTCCTATTGCTTCGCATCTTCAACTGCAACTTCTCGACTATGTCCCAAGTGCAACCGATCAAAACTCAATCTCCATAACGTAAACCCTACAACAACCTGGCAACATACAGGGTTTATGTTTCGGAGGCCGAAACGCGGTTGTTTTTATAGATAACTAGGTGCATGATTTTTGAACATGCATGCAGAGCTATGGCGATAGAAATAACAGAGTTTGTATCTATCGGCCATCCCGAACGATCCCAACAATCTTGCTACTGCAAAAGGCGCTCTTGACTTCTAATTGCCACACTGGGGGGAGGATAAATCCAAACCCCATTCCATCTCCTGGGGTCTGGCCTCTCACCGCAGCCGCACAAAGTCCTGCCCTTGTTTGACTTAGGGAAGGTGCCAACGCTTCTATCAAATCCAATCAGAGAGAGACGTAGAGAGAGGAAGGGAGGGAATGAGGGAGGAAGGGAGAGCATGTTAGAGCCTAGGTGGCATGTTTGGACCACCTTGGCATGTTGGAGCCTGGTGGCATTCCGAAGCCTAGGTGGCATTCCGAAGCCTAGGTGGCATGTTTGAGCACCCTAGGTGGCACGTTGGAGCCTGCGTGGCATTTTGGAGCCTAGATGGCATGTTTGAGCCACCTTGGCATGTTGGTGCCTAGGTGGCATGTTGGAACCCACATGGCATGTTTGAGCCACCTTGGCATGTTTGAGCCTAGGTGGCATGTTGGAGCCCACGACACGTTTAAGCCATCTTGGCATGTTGGAGCCCACGTGGCATGTTTGAGCCACCTTGGTATGTTTGAGACTAGGTGGCATGTTGGAGCCAAGGTGGCATGTTTGAGCCACATTGGCATGTTGGAGCCCACATGGAATGTTTGAGCCACCTTGGCATGTTTGAGCCTAGGTGGCATGTTGGGTTTTGTGGCATGTTTGAGCCACCTTGGCATGTTGGAGCCTAGGTGGCATGTTGGAGCATGTGTGGCATGTTTGAGCCACCTTGGCATGTTGGAACCTAGGTGGCATGTTGGAGCCCGCGTGGCATGTTTGAGCCACCATGGCTTGTTGGAGCCCACGTGGCTTGAGCCACTTTGGCATGTTTGAGCCACCTTGGCATGTTGGAGCCTAGGTGGCATGTAGGAGCTTGTGTGGCATATTTGAGCCACCTTGGGATGTTTGAGCCTCCTTGGCGGGGCTTGAGCCTAGGTGGCATGTTGGGCCAGCGTGGCATGTTTGAGCCACCTTGGCATGTTTGAGCTTAGGTGCATGTTGGAGCCTAGGTGGCATGCTTGAGCCACCTTGGCATGTTGGAGCCTAGGTGGCATGTTGGAATCCACGTGGCATGTTTGAGCCACCTTGGCATGTTAGAGCCTAGGTGGCATGTTGGACCCCGCGTGGCAGTTTTGATTTTCCTTGGCATGTTTGACCCACCTTGGCATGTTGGAGCCTAGATGGCATGTTGGAGCCATCTTGGCATGTTTGAGACTAGGTGGCATGTTGGAGCCTAGATGGCATGTTTGAGCCTAGGTGGCATGTTGGAGCCTAGATGGCATGTTGGAGCCCGTGTGGCATGTTTCAGCGAACTTGGCATGTTTGAGTCACCTTGGCATGTTGGAGCCTAGATGGCATGTTGGAGCCCACGTGGCATGTTTGAGCCACCTTATCATGTTTGAGCCACCTTGGCATGTTGGAGCCCGCGTGGCATGTTTCAGCCACGTTGGCATATTTGAGCCATCTTGGCATGTTGGATCCTAGGTGGCGTGTTTGAGCCCACGTGGCATGTTTGAGCCACCTTGGCATGTTGCAGCCTAGGTGGCATGTTGGAGCCCGCATGGCATGTTTGAGCCACCTTGGCATGTTGGAGCCCAGGTGGCATGTTGAAGCCTAGGTGGCATGTTGGAGCCCATGTGGCATGTTTGATCTACCTTGGCATTGTTGCGTCTCAAAAAACCATACTTCCTTAAAAAAAACATCTACTTAGAAACTACACGTAGTTATAAATCACACCTGAAAAAACCATATTTCCTTAAAAAATAAGTGTTTAAAAACTACGTGTAATTATAAACCACACAAAAAACTATACTTCCTTAAAAACAACCACTTAAAAACTACACCTACTTATGAACCACACCTTAAAAAACTATACTCTATTAAAAAACAACTACCAAAAAATTACACCTAATTATATAAACTATACCTCAAAAAAACCATACTTCCTTAAAAAATAGCTTCTTAAAAACTGTACCTAGTTACAAACTACACCACTTCAGAAAAACCATACTTTATTAAAAAACAACCACTTAAAAACTACACCCACTTATATTCCACACCTCAAAAAACCATACTTCTTTCAAAAACAGCTACTTAAAAACTACACCCTCAAAAAACAACACCTCAACTTAAAAAATCACACCACTTCAGAAAACCATACTTCTATAAAAAATAGCCACTTAAGAACTACACCCACTTATAAACCACATCTCAAAAACTCATACTTCTTTCCAAAACAGCTGCTTAAAAACTACACTCACTTATAAACCACACCTCAAAAAACAACACCTAGACTTAAAAAATCATACCACTTCAGAAAACTATACTTCCTTAGAAACAGCTACTTAAAAACTACACCTACTTATAAACGTCACCTTAAAAATCCATATTTCCTTAAAAAATAGATACTTAAAAACAACACCTTATTAAACCACACCTCAGAAAACAACATCCTCTTAAAAACAACTCATCTTTAAAAAAAAACTACACTTTCGCATAATGAAACCACACCTAAAAGAAAAACCACACCTTAAAAAAAAAAAGCTATAGCTCCTTAAAAAAAACCTACACCGTCTTCTTAATAAACCACACCTCCACATAACCACATGTAGAGTTTTTTGAACAACAACATGTGGTTTTTCTTTTATTGTTGTTTTTAAGTGTGGACCCAGAATTGGGGTGGTAGTGGAGTACGGGCAGTGGCCCTCTAGTCACCTTGATTCAGCATGCCAACCTCTGGTGGGAGCAATCCCTACCTGCCCCATCGGAACTGGGGAGATGAAACCCAGGAGTAGCCCCTTTGGCTATGCATCCGAGGGGCTACAGTCAGGTCCCAAGACCTTTCAGCCTACTCTGCAAAGTGTGCACAGGAGGGGCGGATGGAGCGGACTATCCTAAACCATGTTTTATGCCAGCCAAATCCAATTGCCATGAATTCTGTCTGCAATGACTTCTGGAGACCCAAGCCGTCAGTCATCCCCCTTGAGTCTGAGCCTTGGGTAGGATCTCCGTATGTGATGTACTGATCTTTATCTATGCAGATATGTGGTGAGCCATCCTTCGTGATGGTCATGTGATGTTGATGTATTTATACTTACGTGTATGTTTACGCTTCCGCAGCTAGGTAGGCCCTGAGGGAGACAGGGTAAAATGACCCCTTCATTCTTCCCACTGGAACTCGTCAAGGTTGCAGTGATACGTGGAGGGCCTTGTATCAGCATGGAGCTGGTATGGGGGATGAACTCCTGTTTGTATACGGTGAGTGCACCGTATATGAGTATAGGGGACATCACATTGCCTCTACTCTCGAGTACACTTCAACAATGAATTGCTGTGTTAGCTTGACGGCGCAAAGCAGTGGGTTCCAACCTCCGCTCCTTATTGCCAACCGATAATTGTAGAATTGAAACATAGTCACGTTCTCCTGTTTCTTAGATGACGTCGATGCAGAAGATGTTTCTGCTTTCTTGATTCCTATGCTCCAACCTTGGTCACCAAAGGGAAAGAGAATGGGGTAAACTAAAGGATCAAGATTTGGGTTTGTAATTGGAATCCTCTTGAGGCCACCACCCTTTTGGTGTATGCAGATGTCCCTATCGAATGGTGGCTCTCCATCTGCATTGACAAATATTACTGCAACTTCGTTTGAGCATGCTGGATTGTATCTGCTAAGGTCCAGGCTTCGAGAAGCATTGAAGTACATCCTGATGTCCTTCACGCCTTCACCTGACCGTTGTGCCTGTTCTTCTACCTCGTGCATCATCATGAGAGCTGATGCATAGGGGCTGACGTTGCGTAGCTCAGCATCCAACTCTTTGAGGAGGTCGCTATCGCAATTTACATTTTGAGGGTTTTGGACTCGTGCTTCATGTGCATAGTCAGCATCTAGAATGTAGAGCTGGGAATATGTTGGGGGCTGGGAATTATCGGCATAAGCTGGTCCTACCCTATGGTAGGTTTGTCCTTGGATCTTGAAACAGTATGGTCCGCGTCCTTCAAATTGTTCGATGTTGGCGCCAAAGGAAGCAAAGGCAAGAGCACTATTGTATGCCCTGATGTGCTCGTGAAAGTTAGTGCTTTTTGGGTGCTGGTGGCTCAGTAATCTTTGAATTAGATGGGGCATTGGCTGTATAGGCTCCAACTTGATTTGTCCATCGTGGCAGCAGTTTGTACCATCGTCCTTGAATGACAATGCCCTACAATGCATGCATTCCCGATTGAATGGGCCGCAGTGGTGTTGTTCTACCTGTGTGACTCCAAGCGTCCTTGCTATTTTGTATGAAGATGGATGGGCTCTCCTCTCACGTTCATATTGTGCGTGTTCATCCAACCTTTGCTGACGCTCCTCTTCTGTTTCTATTGCAGCATGGTAAGTTCGTTTTCTGCATCAATGTTGGGCAGTGTTCGACTAATCTTTGTCGATTCTCCTCTTCTGTTTCTGTGGTGGCTGTTTGACGTCTTTGATCACGTCTTTGTTGTGCATTTATTGCCATTCTTTGCAATCTGTGTTCATCGGTTTCTATGGTAGCTTGTTGCAACTTTCTTCTCTTGTAATTGGCCCTGTCTTTCGCCAATCAAACTTCACGTTGCTGAGTTGTTTCTGTAGTATGCTTCTTTTTGTGCCTATCTCACGTGGCCGCAAGCCGTCTTTCTCGTTCCATAGTCTCCATTTATTTGTCTCCTTCAAGCTCGACTTAGATAACTACTTGCTCCTTGGATTTTAAAAGCTAAAGTTCAATTGAACTTATAGTAAAGCATGGGCAAAAAGGTAAAAAAAAGGTGAAAAGAAGGCAAAAACGTATATGGAGGAAAAACACAAGTGAAAAGGTGTAAAAGGCAAAAGGTATGGCCTTTTTTATTGTACTTCTAAAGATCTTTTTTTTTTAGTTCAGTGCTCAACCTCAACGTGTTTGTTTATTTGACATGGATCTTTGGCCTAAGCTCAATCTCAACGTGTTTGTTTATTTGACATGGATATTTGGCCTACATGGTAGAAAAGCAAAAGTGAAAAGGTGTAAAAGGCAAAAGGTATGGTCTTTTTTATTGTACTTCTAAAGATCTATTTTTTTTTTAGTTGAATGCTCAATCTCAACGTGTTTGTTTATTTGACATTGATCTTTGGCCTAAGCTCAACGTCAACGTGTTTGTTCTTAATGTCAATGTGTTTATATGGATATTTGGCCTAAGATAAAGCTTGGCACTCTCCAAATGCAAAGCTTGAATATTGGTAGAAACAAAAGTAGAAAGGCTAAAGGGCTAAAGAAGGGTCGTACGTAGATGAAAAGATAAAAAGGCAGAGGCCTTTTTCTAAACGGCCTCTGCCTTTTAGAAAGGGTGAAAGTTGGTGAACAAAGGGTCACGGTTCATCTGAAGTCCTTGGTGATACAGGATAATTTGTTACATGGATCTTTGGCCTAAGCTATTTGAGATTGGAGCATTGAACAAAGGGTCACGGTTCCTCTAAAGTCGTTGGTGATACAGGATAATTTGTTACATGGATCTTTGGCCTAAGCTCAACCTCAACGTGTTTGTTTACTTCACATGCATAATTGGCATAAGGCACAACTTGGGCACTCTCCAATGCAAAGCTTGAAAGTTGGTAGAAACAAAAGTAGAAAGGCTAAAGAAGGGTCATAGATGCAAAGGCCTTTTTCTAAAAGTGAAAGCCTTTTTTAAAAGATAAAGTATAAGAAAAGCCTTTTTTAAGAAAGAAAGTATAAAAGAAGCCTTTTTTTATGTTTACGATCCGCTCAAAATGTTTTGGCGTCAATGGATACTTGACGTGTTTGTTTATCTGAGATTGAAGCAGTGAACAAAGAATCACGCTTCACCTCAACGTGTTTGTTTATTTGACATGGATATTTGGCCTAAGATAAACTTGGCACTCTCCAAATGCAAAGCTTGAAAGTTGGTAGAAACAAAAACAGAAAGGCTAAAAGGCTAAAGAAGGGCCGTAGATGAAAATATAAAAAGGCATAAGCCAATTTCTAAAAGGAAAAGCCTTTTTTAAAAGAGAAAGTATTAAAAAAGCCTTTTTTAAGAAAGTATAAAAAAAGCTTTTTATTATGTTTACGATCCACTGGAAATGTTTTGACATGTTTTGACGTGAATGGATATTTGATATGTCTGTTTATTTGAGATTGGAATAATGAACAAAAAGTCACTGAAAATGTTTTGACGTGAATGGATATTTGATGTGTTTGTTTATTTGAGATTGGAGTAATGAACAAAAGATCATGGTTCATCTGAAGTCCTTGGTGATACATGATAATTTGTTACATGGATCTTTGGCCTAAGCTCAACCTCAATCTCAACGTGTTTATTTATTTAACATGGATATTTGGCCTAAGCTACAGCGTGGCACTCTCCAAATGCAAAGCTTGAAGGCTGGTAGAAACAAAAGTAGGAAAGGCTAAAGGGCTAAAGGGCTAAAGGGCTGGTAGATGATTAATGTCACAAACATAATCATTACGAAGTCCTGCTGCAGGGCAATAATGCATGAATAGAGCACAATACATGAATGGTAATATTGCTTTGTGGCTTCCATTATCATATCATTGCCCCGACCATTCATCAATGGCTCCGTTGTAAAGTCCTGCTGCCGTGCAATAATGCATGAATAAAGCACAATGCATGAATGGTGCATAATATGTATGAAAGCAAAAGAAAATTCAAACAAATATAGAAATCATTTGACTTACTTGGCAAGTAAACCTTTGAACTGCATACAAACACCAGGCGTTTCCGAGCATTCTAAAAAGAGAAGACTTGGCCAGATCCAAAGCTTTTACAGACTCTGACTCTGGATGTTGTTGGCTTCATCCTGCTGCATCCTCGCCTAGAATGAACAACCCATTTGCTCTGCCAGGAGAAAAAGATAGAAATTGTTTGAGAAGAAAATAATAGGAAGCAAAGCATACATGCCTTTTGAGGTTACCATTTGCACAGTCTTCAACTATCTCTATTAGTGTTAGCAGTAGCTACTACTTGAACACTGGTTTTCTTGGTTTCTTCCTATTGCTACTATTACTACTACGAAATTTATGAGCTGTCTTGCCATGCCCAACAACAAAGAGAAAAAAATGGTATGACTTCATACCTATGCAAAGACTTCAAAAGTATATACCCTGAGAAGAGCGATTCTGTTAGGATATGCAGATAGTGGATCCATCTACCCAATTATGACTTTAGCCCATATCTCAACTTCTGAAGAACAGTCAAATTGTCTTCAAAAGATATCCCATTCATCTGTAACATAAATTGTCTCATCATTGAAAAGGAACAGGAAATAGAGACAGGGAAAATAGTAAAAAGAAAGGGATTTTTTGGCTATTGGCAGATGGGTAAGGACAGATGGGACGTTTTCTGACACCATGAGGTTGAACTCGGTCAGATCTGTTTCTCTATTCTTAAAGCATTGAGGTTAAACTCGCTTAGCTATGTTTTAAAATCCAGCAGCTTAAGCTGCAATAAGATCCTTGTAAACTTCCCAAACACCAGATAAGTTCTTCCTTGTAAACTTCCCAAACACCAGGCAAAAACCTCTTAGCCTTTGGACCACCCATACTGGGTTTCAGGGGAACCTTGCCGGATACCTTTGGATCTTGAAGTATTTTGTAGTGCCCACCTGTAGTTCGCCTGTTGGAGCTGATTAACATCTGATAAAACTTTGCAATTGAATCCATACAAGTGGTTATACATGGCACACAAATGTGGATCAGTATTACCATTAACCAAATTATTACAGTAACCTAGTAACCCTTGCTCTCCCTTACAAGCAAATTCAATAAGACCAGATGCAGAGTGGAAGTCTGGATGGGCTCGAGTGAAAGGATCACAAGGATACAGTTGGCCTTTAGCCAAGAGGTCTATATTCATGGCTCCAGAAGCTCACAATGCATCTTCATCTATTGGTTGCTTCCAAATGAACTTATTCCTGTAAGGCAGGCATCCTTTTGGCACTTGCACTCTAAATTGACTCTCGGAATTAGTTTGATCCTGAAACAGAAGTATTAGAACCAAGAACACTCAAAGGAATGCAATGACAACTCAGAAACCAAATACCTTTGCCATTGACATTGCAAAAGACTGAGAACCGGAGCGGAGCTTAGAATTAGGAAGATTCTTGCCAACAAACAGAGCGAAATTGAAAAAATTCGCTCTATTTGCTGGCAAGAATTCGCCATAATTCGAATTCAAACAATGCTTGGGCGCGATGGAAAGGTCGTTGGCGCTCGATAGCGCGATGACAAGCTCGATAGCAAGCTCAATGGCGCTGAAGATCGATGGCTGAAGCTCGATGGTGGGAAAATGAAAATCTTAGATGTAATCATCAAATTTTGAGGTCGTTAGGAAATAATGATTGCAAAGTTAGGTACGAGGTTAGGTACCTAAAAAAAGCTGTGAAAATGACATATCTGTGAAAAGAAAAAAAAATCAAACAGGGGAGCGTGATAGTAGGAGCAGCAGTTTGACATAGTTTTAAACCATGCTAAGGTCAGGTTGGCCACAAACATAAAACAGGGGAGCGGTTATCAGGAGCAGCAACATTTTTATAAGATCCCACCTTTCTTACCATGCACTTCCTTACAAATGGCACGCTGCATGATGAAAGAAACCTAGCATTTCTCACCAGCGGATGTTGCAAAATGGATTGCGCATCTTTGGCTCCAAAGAACGCGCTCTGATTCAAAAGCACCTGAAAGAAGATGATTAGCTTCTTTGCAAGAAATCAAGCTTTTAAAACAAATATATCACGAAGGAACAAAGTTTAGGTAGATCTATTCTAAAATCATTCCATTTTGTTATCATTTTGTACAAGTTCTACGCTTTTTAAACCCCCCCCCCCAAAAAAAAAAGAAACTAGCAAAAAGGCACGCCAGAGGCTGTGGCCGAGCAAGATCAAGCTAGAAATTATCACAAGTGCCAAGCAAGGCACCCTAGTTTTTCTCATCTTGAGGTTAGAGTGAACGTGTATTGGTTACAACTTGCAGCCTAAAAATAACAAGATAAATTTGCACGTAAATAAATAGTTGAGCTATGAGTTCGAAATGTTTAATGTTTGTAGTAGTTTATTTAGATGGGATGATAGGGAAAACATGACATATTGGTGGTACTAGTAAATATAAAGTTCTTTTAAAAAATAATCAAGGGAGTGAGAAAGTGAGAAAGGTCTTAACCAATGATACTACATGGTGGAACACATATCAAACGATATGGGCTTAATGTATGTTTCTTCAAATCCAGTAGGTGGAATTTTCTTGAGTTAGCTTCTTTACTGGACAACTGGGCATGGACTTATCAGGCTTGTACATGAAGAGCCCTGTTGCATCGATCTGATCTGAGGTTTTTATGCTCTGTTTTATGTAGAGGGACAGTGGTGTGCTCTGCAAATTTTCTTGAGTTAGCTTAATCACTGGACAACCAGGCATGGCCTTATCAGGCTTGTACATGAAGAGCACTGCTGCATAGATTTGGTCTGATGTTTTTGCTCTGCTTTATGTAGAGGGGCATTGGTTGCATGGATGAGGTACAGCTTTACCACTTTACTTGCACAGTTTTTTATCGTTTGGACTGGACAATGCTGGTTTGAAGATCAACATTGAATGATCCATGTTCATCTGTTACTTGAGTTGTTGAAGTGTTGATGCTTCCAGCATTGTTTATGCACTGTATTTGAATTTTGACACCTGAAGCACATTTTAAAATACATGTTTCTATGTCATAGTATAATGATGAACATACCAGATCTATAGAAGCACATCAGCGTTCATAAAGGCACGGACTCAGTTGTGCGCCTCGATACAGTATTGAATTTCCATATATAATTGTACAGTCTACCAGCATACTTATTATTGCTAAGATTTTTCCCTCGAAAACCCTTCGGGGTGGAGGTTTTTTAATCTTGACAGTAATATGCATGATGCTCTTTCTTTGTTTGGGTCCCATCGGCCAATTGGTCTCTCCGTGGATGATAAAAATATATTCTATTCTATTCTATTCTTAAAAAATTAAAAAGAAAGGCTAGAGTGTTCGATTATTACAAGGCCATGTTTATAGTAGATCTTTTTCTTTCATTTGAAGAACCAATTATTATTTTTTCCTTTTTTGGCCATGTCGAAATAAGGATATTCATGGCAGGTTTGGACATTTCAATGTTTCATTTGAGCTTTTTTCCTATTAATTCTAAAGTGTGGTAAGATTGGACGTATCGTTTGAGCCCAAGACCTTAGGATTTCATGGAGGCATGCTCGAGTTATGGCAAGCAAATTGAATAATTAGTGAGCCAAACTATTGGCGCAATTCAAAACTTGTTTAAGATTTAGGGCATCTTCCCATGATCTTCGGACCTCAAATGTCTAGTATGGCAAGGTCAATTTGCACACAAAGTTGCCTCGGACCCATAGCTGAAGACCTGATCCTATTTCTGGCATGGGCTTAAGGAATTTTAGCAAAACTATTTATCATTCATAGAAAGGACAAAATGAACCTCCTTTGTTGAAAATAAAACAAAAATTCTCAAGTTTCAAGTTGAAAACTTCAAGGTGAGGCGTGCTTGAGAATAAAGGATTTCGCTTGACATGAGGAAAAACCTTAAGGTTTAAGGCCAAGGCCACCCCTGCAGCCTGTACTAGATTGTTTGAAAGGCTTTTCTAGGCGTGCCATTAGGATCACGTGATAATTAAAATAAAGAAACAAATTCGAGATACACTTTTAACAGGTTGTAACAAGAGAAAATCATGATGATGATAGATAGAAAAATATAGGTGCAAGAACGTAGGCCTCTCAAAAACTGCTCTTGCTTTCGGGTTCATCAATAAGGTCCATTAACTCCTCGCTTGAAGATGGAGAGAGTCAATGCCAAGCCAAAATCTTAGCAAGGTGGTAAAACGGTTAGTCACAAATTTCTATTTTACCACAATGCAAGGAGCACGATCCGGTGTCGTGTTCTTGACTTCTCCCCATACTTGAGGTTACATTAATTATTCTACAACAAACAAGTGCAAAGTGGTTGGGAAATCATCTCCATGCTCAACTGGATTACAAATAGGGGTTAATAAGCATGTCCAATCACTAGCAACAAAATCACAGAGCGTGTGGTTCCTCTCGCCTCGATTTTCATTCAAAATGGCGGCTAATTTTTGCTTATGTACCATCGTTAAAATGAATCTGTTTTGATATCTTTGCTATCCAGGCAGTATCATATTGATGACCCATCTTGACTTTACGTACAATAAGGATGATGAGAAGAGTGTTGTGGTATTGACCGATTCAAGGCTCGGTTTTGCGAGAGATGGCCTTTGTCCGGTTGGGATCCGGAAGGCAACGGTTAATAGTGAACCCGCCTAGCAAGTCTTCACAATCGACCGAGGGCTGAATTGATGATGCATCACTTCCATCAAGTGAGAACAGTTTGTTGCCATAACCAATGGTACGTTAAACTTGAAGTTCCTCCACTTATTATGTGACTTTGTCAAAAATTTAGAAAAGATAATAGTAAATTACCCCGTGGCGACGTTTTTCATCTACGAGGTATTGAACAAGGCATTGAGGAGAGGTTGGTAGCCAAAGAGAGGTATCGCAAAGACGAGCATAGTGTCAGGAGGCTAGCCAGTTGCAAGTTGTAACTCTAACTCCACTTTTAGAGCAAGGCAACACTCCATTTTCAGACAATCTAGTCTATGTCAGTACGCTTGATGCGCTTATTCCAGCATAGAAATTGGTGGCCGCTTTAGGCCACTTTCAACATGTTCTTCCTTCCTTGAACATTTCAAATAAATCTGGAAGCTGAACAAACACAAAAATGTCCTTAAAATTCATTCCTTTCAAACATAATAACATTAGAAAATAAATTCTTACTTGCTGAATCTTCATCAGGTATATTAACTACAAGGAAACTAGAGATCTTTTCACATTGCCTTGGCTAACTTGACAATATATCTGATCCGTGACTGCACAAAGGATGTTAAGAAACCTCCTGAAAGACCCATGCAGAAATGTTCCGAACATGGGCGGAGGCATTGCAGAAAATAGATCTGTGCAATCTGTTCAGTATTGACAAAGATATTCTAGCTAATGCATGAGCTACCTATCCTATAAAGTGCATGGTATAAGCTTGTTTGATGAATAGCAATATGCTCCACTGTAAGAAAATAGTGGAGGCTGAGAAAGACTTGATAAATTTCATATCGATATATGGCCTGCTACTAATTAATGAAATCCCTGCTTAGATCTACCTAATATCGTCTATTCGAACAATTCCACATCTAGCTGGTAACAATTGCCTTCACATGCATAATGAAAATGCAATATCTGGCTGCAAGTTGTTGAGCTATAAACATTGAACATTCTGCAGAAAAAATGTCTAGGTTAATTGACAATGTGACCTATGGCAAGTGTACGCTACCTTTAAGCAATCAGATATTGAAACAACATACCTTACTTTAAATTTGTCTGCAATTAGTACTAGACAAATCTACTAAGTTAAGAATAGTTCTTGAAATGCCATGATTTCTAGTTATCTGCTTGATAATGGATTTGCTCACAAAGTACTCAAATCTAAAACTCGTGGCTGCTGCCAAAATGGTATGACATTTCTTGCCTGATTGAAAGCCTATGCTAGCATGTTAGCAAATGCTAAGCCCAATGGAAGGACATATGAATGCTAAGCCCAATCGAAGGACATATGATGTTCTTATAAGCTGCCTTTGGAAAATGGACCTTACATTCGAGATCATATGCATTACTTTGGCACAAACTCTGTGCACATTTGAGACGATGGATTTAGGACTTAAATGTTCTGTTGTACAAATTATAGTAGTTCAGAAGTAAGTTATGGGGCGAGAACAAAAAGGTATGTGTAAATAGTCTCATGTACTGGCTGCCAGTGTGTTAGACATATGCAAAATGTGCGGCAGTTGCAGAGGTAGAGGAAGTATTTAATGGCATTCTAGTTAGAGAGAATATTTTCTGGAACACCTTGCCTTCAGCACATGCTGATAATGGATTTGCTCACAAAGTACTCAAATCTAAAACTCGTGCAGCTAAATGGTCACGCCAAAATGGTATGACATTTCTTGCCCTGATTGAAAGCCTATGCTAGCACAAACAAGTTGCATCGGTTTGAGAAAAATGTTAGCAAATGCTAAGCCCAATGAATTGTTCTTATAAAATTTGCCTTTGGAAAATGGACCTCACATTTGAGATCTGTATGCATTACTTTGGCTCAAACTCTGTGCACATTTGAGACCATGGATTTAGGACTTAAATGTTCTGTTGTACAAATTATAGTAGTTCAGAAGTAAGTTATGGGGCGAGAACAAAAAGGTATGATTTTGTTCATTGATACCTAAGCCATCACAGATGGTTTTCAAGTACAGATAAATTCCATGGGAATACATCTCACTGATTATAGCAAGAAATATTAAATCATATTTCTAAAAAAGCATCACAAAACTTACGGAAGAATACGTTTTCTTTGAAGGAATCGTCTTCAAATCAAACACTTGGATGAATGCACCTACAACACCAAGAAATGTTTAATACAAAAGCACAATGAACAAAAAATCAAGGTATAAAACCAAAAAAGGGTAAGAAACATGATCTCAAATCCTGAGATCTTGAAGAACAAAGCAACCAAACATATACGGAACCTTAGAAAAAGAGCTACAGGTGTGAATATGAACCCATGTGAGACCAAAGTGGACAATGTATGCATAACCCGGCATTATATTGCATTTTTAGAGAGTAACAATATTGATAAGTAGGACCACCAATCAGTGAATGAAGCCAAAGGAAAATTAACCATGCAACTTCATGTAGGGGAGACATCACTATGAGATGCATGTGCGGTTTCAAGGAACACTAGAAGGAATGTTGAACGGATGAATTTATTCAAATTTAGGGAAGAACACTAAAAGCTATGAGACGAATAATACAGATGTAAACTTTGAATAGTAGGAGAAACCATGGAAGAATTCAAAGTAACCTATAAGTATGCAACGAAGGGCAACGATGCTTTCGTAAGTTAGTAAGAACACCAAGTTCCTTCGGTTGTCGAGTTCACGGTTTTAGACACAAAGGCAAACATCTCGTGTAATTGGAATAGAAATCTAAGAAGAATCAAACCATCATTGCTCCCATTCCTCTAGTTTTGACATCTATCAAACGCATTTGCCTCTTTCAGGTCCGCTTTTTACAAACTTTCAGTCGTGCTGGAGGAGTGGAAGGCCAATAAGATAGGACCAACCTAAAGCACAATCTCGGTACAAATTGACAAACAAAATAGAAACATCAAAGGCACATTACCGGCATATAGGGTTCTTACCAGATAGGAATGAGGAGAGTATGAGGAGCGGAAGAAATGTAAGATCACACTTGGACGAATGCACCTACAAAAACAAGAAATGTTTAATACGAAAGGAACCGGTTTTGGATTTAGGAGCAACAACGAAGCCCTAAGGTTCTTACCAGATCGGAATCTTTTGGCTCCGTTAGTATGAGGAGAGGAAGAAATGAAAATTGCGGATAGTCACGAGTAAAGAAGGAATTGGACAAAGCGAAACCAAAAAAAATAAAGGCTCGATGGGCCGGAGGGAGTTATTTCGCGACCTTCTCCATCTCCGTCCTATTTTTAGCCATTTTTTCTAATTTTCTCGGCCATTGATCCGTAAAAGAGAGGATCTGAAGGTGCAGAACATGCCATCTCACGTTTTGCTTACTTGGAACTGCTACGTGGATAGCCTAGAATTGCAAGGAGGGTTGCACGCTTGGTTAGGCTGGCGTGCTAAAAAAAAAAAACCCCTTTTCTTTTTAATAGAGGGTTGAGGTATGGCATCATGTTTAAATATAAGTATCCAAGAATTGCTATGAAAGATTATCATGCGTACCACAAAAGTTTTCATGTGGGTTGCTCATTGTTGGGGGGGGGGGGTGTCACATCCTATCAAACATTATGGGATTGCCCACATTTAATCACTACTTGAGACCTGAGTTTATATTTAGAAAGCATAAGAGAGGGCATGTCGTAGTTTCAATGTCGATAAAAATGGAGAAGGGGTGCAAACTCTTGAGGTCCTCGCAAAGGCGGCAGAAGCGTTCGAGACTAGGGGGGAATTTGCCCAACAAGCATCGCAATTGTGGATGCCATCATTGCTTGATGCCAGCACTAGCGAAGGAACCTATGATGGACTCCAATTTCGTCTTTCATACTACGTAGTAAGAACTCAAGCCAAGATTTTGCTGACTCAAGATTATGTGTATGCGTGTTCTTGATTTGAGCCTTGCCACCTCAGAATTAAGTTTTTTGTAGACGTTTGAAGTAAATGTAAATTTCTTGTTTGTAATAATTTTGAATGCTTAAATGTAATTTAACAAGTGACATTATTTTTGCTAAGTGCTTTTCTAAGGGAAGAATAATAATTTAGGCTATGATAAAGGGAGCAAATAGACAGACAGACAGACAGAGAGAGAGAGAGATAGGTAGGTAGGTAGGTAGGTAGATAGATAGTATAAATTTGTCTCAAGTATGCGTAAGCCAAATGATCCAGAAGCCATCCCACCTAATAAGATATTATTGAGCTTAAATTTAAGATTCAATTTCATTTTGGAAACATTGGTCATAATGCACACTAATGTGGATTTAAAAATCTCTCAGGATATAGACGTCCTTCCATAGGCAGGGTAAATCTCTTACATAAAAACCACAAACTAGTGGCGGCAGAGGGACAAATTCTCAAATGTCACGGGGCATTGCGAGGCTGCCAGTGTAGGCAATACCAGTAGAAGGCAACCACTGGTTTCCAGAAATAAAAGATGCAACGGTAAACAGGGAGGCATCAGACTTACTGAGAGACTTACTCCAGGAAACACGTTTACTTAAGCCAGAGCCAGCACCGGAATTCAGATACTCACCATAATAAACAGTACTGGAGCGGGAAGCAGGGGCGCCATCCCAGGCAAGCCAGCCGGCGGGGTTGATGGAGCTGCCAAGCTGGCTCTGCATGAACACGGTTCGGGAGTAGTCCTTCCAGGGGCGCCCGAGGTAGGTTTCCGAAATTGCCCCGTCCACCTGGCACTGGTGCACCGAAATCCCTGTATTCTGATTGGCGTCATCCCGCCCCTGCGCTGTCACAGTGTTTTTCTGGCCGCTCAGTGGCTTCTTCGCATAAATCGTGCACTGCTGGAACACTGCTGCTGCATTGCCGAATATGAAGTCCACCGTCCCTTGCACCTGGCATTCCCTGTAGAACTGCCTGTTCGTGTATGTGTAGTGTGTGTCTTGATATGCCACAAATGCGCTCTTGTAAAACGCTACTTTGTCTGATGTTACTAGCAGAGCTACTGCTTGGTGATTTTCTGCTCCTGCTGTGTTTTGTATTGTCAGGAACTTCCCAATAAACCCATCTCCTTTAATGGCTGCAAAACATAAAAGGGCAAAAATATTAAAAAAGGGAAAAGATATTAAAAGGGGAAAAAGAAAGAAAATCAGAACGCAGGAAAGTGGGCAGGGGGGGGTTAGGCAACCCTGCTAAAGAAAAAGGAAAAAAAGTAAAAGTAAAAGTAAAAGTAATAGAGAAAGAGAAAATACTTTGATAACTAAAGCCCATAAGGGGAGTCTAAGAAACTTACCAACCGTTGCAGTCTTAAACGTTGTCCCCGCTTTAGCATAATCCTTGTTTGCTGTGATGATCGTCTTGTCGATGCCATCCCCATATAACACAATGTTGGTCTTGGATTTTGGCACCTCAACATTCTCATTGTAGGTTCCCTGCTTGACATAGATCACATACCCAGAAGAGGCAGCATTGATGGCGGCCTGGACGCTAGTAAAGCCACCACTACCGTCTTTTGCTACTACCAAATTTGGGGCAGCATCCACAAGGAGGATCCTACGCCGTTCATCTGACAACCATGTAGGGAGGCCATCGCTTAGCTCATATGGAAGTGAGGGCTCAATGTTTTGTGATTGCCTAGATTGATTAAGGGCATGTTGCCTTAAATTTACAAAGAGGGCTAGTGAATGGCGAACATCCTTTTGCACTATCTTCACATTGTCTAGAACATGTGGAAGGGAAGAAGACTCAAGGGATTCCAACTCATCCACACATGTAGTGTGCCCAGTTAAAGTCGAACTCAACCAGGTCCAGATGTCATCACTGGTTCCATCCACAAGGGACTTCACAGAATAATGTGGCAACTTTTGCAATGAAGCTTCTACGTACCTCAGAGAATTACCTAGGAATTCATGGCAATCATCCAGGACTGCCCTCTCTCTGCTTCCACTTCTTGAATAGGAAAGCGCATTGTGCACAACATTGATTGCTCTTGCAATCTGGGGTGCCACACCCCTCAGTCTGGCATGGCAGGCTCGCGAGGCATCTTGGAGAGAGAGGGGATCTCCAAGGGTGTAGTGCGAGCATAGAAGCAAGAGGCAGAGGCCAGAAAGGAGAAGATATGTTCGAGGCATGATGTGCAACTACAATGGGAGAAGGGGTCTTGTGGGGCTCAACTTATATGCCAAAAGGGATAAGAACTAAGCAACTTATTACCAATGAATGGATGTTACTTGTAGGGCCGAAAATGTAAAGTTGTTCAAAGTTCAAAGTGGTCAGAGATTAATGTGATGAAACCGGGGTCCATCGTTGAAGAAAGCTGCTGCTATTGAATAAAGTACGCGCGCCAGCTTTGATTTTATTTGTATTTTCTTTTATGATTATGCCGACAGTTCATCTCAAGCGTCCATTTCAGACGCTGACGGGTCTGCCGCACAATGGCCTGCCAAACATTTTTTCCTCGTTGAACGTTCTTGCTTCTTACTATTGGATCTACTCTACTAGTTAAATCGACTCTACTAAAAATTATGAAATATGGCCTCCTCTTGTTTTTGTCGAATCCGACAAAAAAAATCGGTGGAAACAGCCTGCAAACCCTCACTGGAAAGTCCTTTTTATCTGTCTTTGTAAAATTGCTGGAGATTTTTTTTTTTGCCTTCTCGAGCACTGTTGTTCTATACCAAAGATTCGTTAAACGTGGAGAAGTCATGGGAAAAAAAAACACAATTGGTTATTTTTCATTCAACAATCAACAAGATTAGGAAATGTTTATTACCTTTATCTAGTTCATATCTACCTAAACATATTTACAACAGAGTCCGGTGATGAATTAGCCTCTGGGTTCAAATCCCAGTTCAGGCCTTTTACGTGTTCTGGTGATGAATATAAGTATAAGCAAGGCAAGTCTGCAATCTGTAAGCTACTAGCTCTAGATTCTTTTATATCCCATGTCAGATACAGGTAAGGGAGCTGGAAACTCTTCCTTCAGATGGACCAGCAAGATTGGACCTAAGGCAGAGAGGGATTTTGAGGAGCAAATTCTGAAGGAACCATGGCATCAACAGGGATCTTCTTCTTCTCTGGTGAAGCTTCTTCTTCTTCTCTAGAGGTTTTCAGAGAACTCTTATGCTTATCTTCTCTATAAATGCTAAAAGCAGAACTTTTGCATTGTTTACAGTGTCCCTGGCTTGACTCATTAACAACAGACTCTCTAACCAATTATATTTAACACTTTTGTTATCACATATTTTTTCCTACTCTGCTAAAACTAGACCATTTGCCTATTCAACAACAAGACTTTCTCGCATGTGCAGATTTAGCAAGATGGCGCATACTTTGATTGATTGAATAGGCAAAAACAAGACGATAAGAGGAAATACCTCTATCTCGAATTGCAAAGCACAGAATATGCGGCTCAGAAACCTTTTGGATCTAAAGAAGAAAAGGATGAAGGCTGGGAATCTTTGCAGGTGAAGTGCCATCCAGATTAATCCTTTGCACCAAAGAGAATGCATCCTCACATGTTCATCATCCTGAACATTCTCCATCAAATATGTTGCTAAATTGTTTATGCTGCATTCAAATAACTTCGACTTTAAACTTTCTTAGGCCAACATGTGTTTTTAGCAGGAGCTCCAATTCCACATGCATGCCGATCTTTTCTGTGAGTAAGTCTAAGTCATAAGCATGCATTACATTATCCATTGATCAGCTTATCGTATGCTGAGCGAATTCTAACTCTATAAGGTAATGTGGTGTTTATCTACTCTGAATATGCTCAAGCTCCAAGAAGGCGTGGAGAATTCATTATGTGCATGCCACAATAAAGGTACAAGGATATAAAAATTTCATTTATCATTTTATTATAGCTCGCATTTGACGCTACATACATGCTTAGATATAGTTAGGCTGACCTGTTGACCTACCCAACCTGCCGATCTAGGTGGGAGCAGGTGAATAAAGTTGAGAAGTTTTTGCCGACCTGCCAACCTTTTTGGCAAAAATCCAAACTTGCCAATTCTTGTATGCACAACCTGCAATTACATCTACAACGAAGAAAACAACCAAATTGAATAATAAAAGAAAATGACATTAGCTTAGAAAGCTTGAAGCAGGATAGATCTTCTATCTTTTAGACAAATGCACATAAGATAACAAGTCCTTAATATAAAAGAACTGCAAAATCAGCAAGTTCTCAACATAAAGCAGTAGAAATCAGCAAATAGCAAAATCAGAAAGTACTTGCAACATCAGCAAGAAAGTACTTGCAAAATCAGCAAGTTGTTAACATAAAAGAGCAGAAAATCAGCGAGTTGTTAACATAAAAGAATCACAAAATCAGCAAGCCATTTTCCATTTTTGATTATCAAAACTCCTCCTTCCTTCATATCCTAAAATGCATGCTTAATTTCAGAGCTCCAAAGAGCATGTTATAGAGGCAAAAATCGCCCTAGATCAGCCTTATCATACCCTTGAATACCCATATCATCCTTATCAACGTGACAATCGGTTTACTCTGTTTTTTTCATTATTTTTTCTGGTTCTTGAGTTTTGAGAGGGAGCATTTTATCTAAACAGAGATGAATTGAGTTGAAGCTAGTTACCTGGAGCTCTTCTTGCAGTAACGTTTCCAGCCATAGTGATAGAAATTGGACTGAATTTAGCAGCAACATGCACTGTTGGACTCTTGGCTTTAATACCTTTAGCAAAAATGGGTCTGTTGCAAACATGAGGATAATAACATGATAACAGGATTTTTAATCTATAAAAGGGCTCATGAGAGATCACCTACCCGGGTAAAATATTTTCCAGATGAGATTGAATAACCGGGGCGGATGACTCCGCCAAGCAACCAACCAACTCTGGAGAAGACTAAAAAAATGAAAAAAAGCAAAATGCAGCTGATTAGAAGCTTGCAGGGATGAATCATGAGAACTCAATGATAAGACAGGCTCATTTTACTTGGCTCATCTTACTTGGTGGCTTGTTGGGACAAGAGATGGTGAAGAAAACCGATGGAAAACGACCTGCATCAAGAATCAGTTTACTTTCATGTAATGGAGCGGAAAGAGAGGGAGGAAAAAACTTAGAGGTATTTCAGGCATGCATTCGTGGGCGCGCAACAGGGTTCAAAATTTTATGAAAATTTAGGCAAACAAAAATCCTCTTAGCTTTGAGTCTCTAATTTCAGCAGGATGTGTCCTATCCAATACAAAAATAGTAGAACAAAGTCCAATTTCCTTAAGGAAAACAGATGTGTCCAATTAGAACAAAGTCCAATTTCCTTAAGAAAAAAACCCATGTGTTCAATAAAAAAAAATAGTGGGACAAGGGAAAAAAAATTGCACAAAGATAATGAAATCTTATAAGATAATTATGCATAAGAACGCAATGTTTTTTATTAAGCATAGGCTTTCATAAACATTTCATACAAGATGCTCTTTCATAGCGTTGTGTATTTGAAAAGAAAAGATAATCTAACTTTTTTGAATCATATTTCGAAGGTGAATATCTATATTTATACAAGAAATTTATCGTGGCGCCGCAAACATTTCTTTAGTTCCAAACATGCGCAGTTGGAGCCACTTTAATGCCCAACGTCTGATAAATTCCTCAATTCATATAGTATTGTCAGGGTGAGGCTTGCTAATGTCGCGATGATAAATTTCTTTAGTTCCAAACATGTGCAGTTGGAGCCACTTTAATGCCCAACGTTTGATAGATTCCTCAACTAAATTCATATAGTGTTGTGAGCATGAGACTTGCTAATACTCGCCTCAACTTGAAACTTGAAATGACAGCCATTCTTTTTATTATCCTGCTCCAATCTGCAACTTGCAATTAGGGTGTTTTTGGACCTTCAGAACCAAAGGACATTTAGCTTTGGTTGTCTCGTTGCACCAGAGTATAACTTTTATAAATGCAAACTTTCGGACAAAATGAAACGAGTATCAAGAAAGAAAAGCATTTCATGCTTGGATGTCTTGCACAAATGGGTAATACTTATACTTTGTTTGCACGGGCAGACTTTGATCCTCAACATAAATAAATAGGGCTTCCTTGTTATTGCAAGTTTATACACCCTCTGGAAATCCACTTTCTTGCAGATTAGTGGTTCTGTTATAAATGGTCATCCAGCATTTATTAGCTGGAGAATGAGATGTGTGTTGTTAATTTGAAATGTGTGTTACAACAAATAATACTAAAAGGTAGTGACATGGCAAGTGGGTCAGTTTTATAAAAGGGGCGAACAACGCAGGGCACATATACATCGATCGGGTAGTTGGACGGATTGCATCTGGGGGGAGTCGCATCAAGGAAACCGGATTGCGTAGCTGAAGCACAAATTTGTGCAGCATCCGATTTTTGTGTTAAGAACCGGCAGGAGGTAGACAAAAAGAGTATACTGTAAGTTTTGATTCCGAGGTGCAAAACTACTCTTTTTTTTTTTTTAGCACAACAGCCCAACCCTGGGTGTCACGTTATCTCAAAGTCTAGCCTATCCACGTGTCCTAAAAAATGACCTGGACACTTTTATGGCCATTAGATCTTGATCTAGAAAAAAAGACGGTAGAGAAAAATAGAGAATTGTGCCTTTTGGGAAACGTCACCATAACACCGCCTATTATGGAGTCCTAACGTCATTTATTTTGGAGTTGTTATCATGGCCTATGGATTTATTTCCAAGACTTGGAAAGGCACCGTAGCTTCTTTCAACGATTCTAAATCGTTGTCTGCTTTGTAAGGCATGTAAAAGAACGAGTTCTTATTAAAGTGCATTGCACATCCTCCCTTCGGAAGCAAGGTACCTGTTCTTTTTGTAAAATGCCTGCATTTTATTTTTCCAAGAGTATTATTTACAATCATGCTTCAATCTTTCTGATTAACGTTTTAGACAAAATTTCACTTTGTGAGATGATGATAAAGGTGCTCTAGCAGATCATCCACTTGCCACAATCATTCTGAAGCTTTCAACAAGTTTTTAAGTTCCTGTGAGGTTGCAGATTCGATGAACATGGCAACTGATTAAGCTTGATTATTGATTCTCAATACTTCAAGAGTGATTGCACGTGTATTTAACTTCTAATTATCCTCAGGTGCTTAGCAAAGGAGGGGATACTTGGTATGTGCAACCCCTATTTAATCTTCCCTTTCTACTCGGATCTGGATTTCAAGAAATAACCCACAATATCAACCCGTAGATTTTGCCAGAATCTTTCTGGTTGAACTGGGTTCCAATTCTCTTGAAGCAATCTATGCAAGATTAAGAAAAGAAGGTGCAGAGGCATTTAGCTGGGTTCGAAGAAGCCTGCCAGTGATGTGGCTTGGCAAACTATTTCTTTTAATCGCAGATACTTATGAGAAGATACCATGCACTCTGCACAATGAAGGGTAATGAAGTTTCGAATTAAAGAATCTTTTAGGTTGTTCTCCAATTTCAATGCATGTCTCATGTTACGTATTCAACAGGTTTTGTACTCAAACTTTTGCCAGCATCCCCACTTAAAATGTCTATTGTTTTTTAGAAAGGTCACATATTGTTAGGTTGTTCTAATTATCTTTTAGTGTTGAACCCAATTGGTTGGCTGATGTTTTGCAAGAGCTGGGTAAAAGCACGCTGTGGTGTTCCAATTCGGCTGTCCCCCCTGTCCCCCCAAAATGTGGCGTTGCATCCGCCACTTTTGTGGTATGAAAGTATAATTATGGCATCGCTCAACTGCCGTTATTTAAGAATGGAGTCCCAATTTGTGGGGGAAATTATAATTTCAAAAACTAAAATTCAAATTCCTATTCTTTGGCCCCTTCCTGTTCTTTGCCTACGTCCTGTTCTTTGGCTCCCTCCCTGCTGCAAGCTCCAATCCATTGTGGATATGGATGTCAATGAGGTAATCTATCCACAAACCGGCATTTCAGACAGGAGAAAACGAAGAAGAACCAAGGAAGAAGAAATGTTGAAGAAAAGACGCCAGAGGAAAAGAAGAAGAGAAGAAAAATTGGAGCTTGCAGAATTGGCCGAAGGATCTGGTTCATCAAGAAGTGCAAGCAGTAAACGCCGTATTGTCCTTAATTTGCTAACGTCTTTCCATAAACAGACCAAAAGAATTGAGGATAGCATGAAGAAAGAAATTTTACTTGAGTTTTTAAGGGATAAAACATTGGAAAAATTCATAGGTGAAGAATTATAAGATTTGGAAGCCAAGAGCATCGTTATAAGGAGCCTCTAGGACTCCATGCAGACTGTCGAACTCTCTACCAGCAATGACTGCCTAGCAGCCAAGAATAGCTGCCTTGCAATGTCTGTACCACGTCGTGCAGATTTTGAAACAAGTGACAAAATCAGCCAGCGAGATCTTGGAAAGGTATTAGGTGTTCACCCAAGAAACCTGCAAAAGGCAAAGAAAAAGAGGGAAGAGATCGATTACAATGGTGGGAAATGGGTTTCTTACAAGAGGGCTAAAAGATTCGATGCAATTTCAGATGAACATATAGAAAAGATTTAAAATTTTTGGATTGAGAACACCAGAGTGTCTCCTAACACAAAGGATGTTAGAACTAGAAGATTGGAGAGAAATGTAAGAGAAGAACATGCTGCCCACTATCTGGAGGAATCACAGGTTAGTTTATTTCTGTTATTCATATTTTCTTAGTTATGGTGCTTAGTGTGGTGGTGCATGTGGTGGTTATTGTGTTGTACAGTGATTGCGGTGTACTGTATGCAGCATGTGAATTGTGTGTAGTTGACTCTAGTCTGAAATGCAATATTTAATGTTTAGAATATTAGAACATGACAGAATTGAGTATTCCTTTACTGGTTGTGTGTACAATCTAAAAATATTTGAGAATGACAGATAACTAACTGATCCTAAGAAGTACAAATTTTTGTTGAATAAAGACAAATTTTTGTCAGATTCAAGCACATCTCTGTTGGAAAGTATAATATATTAAAAAAAGGAGCATATCTTACAAAATTTGGCTTTACAAAATTTGGCTTTCCATTGAAAGCTCTGTACCCGAGAACTAAATTTATATGCATTTCCTAAGCAGCAGGAAATGCTGGTATGACTGGCTCGACTTTTGGTGCATCCAAAATTACTGTTTTCTGCACTGAAGCATCTAAGCTTTCTGCAGGCATCCCAGAATTTAACAGGATCAGGTTTGCCAGTGCTTCCTGCATCCCCCTGGTGGTAAGAACACAACCGTGCCAGTAATTCCCGTTGTTGCTGACTCAGAGCGGGCAAGTGACAGATAACAAATAAACTGGCTGCCTTTGCAGCAGCATGTAACATAAGGTCATGGACCTTGTCTAAGAGCTCACTTCCTATCAATTCGACCCCAAACATAGCCATTGAAGGCCCATCATCTAGTCTGCTGTATGGCTTTAGGGTGGATTTGAAATCAGCAAAGAAGGTGGATTTAGGCATATCCACCTTCAGAGATTGGTCACGAGTCCTATTTAACATATGCCGAAGGCCCTCCTCGCTCACCCGGGGTAGGCCGTAGTGATCTCTGAACATCCCTACCATTGCCGGAATGAACTTGTTCGTTTGAGAATGAAATGCCGAAAATCAGATGCAGGAACATGATTTAGGACCCAGATCCTTTTCTAATGATTAGAAGAGGAATGTAATTATTATCAGGGTGTACGAATTTCAAAAATGTTTATGAGAGCAGGCTAGGCAGATTTTTTATGTCAGATGAAATAGGATAAAAGTAATGTGATGTGTGGTGTGGTGTGGTGTGGTGTGGTGTGGTGTGGGGTGGGGTGGGGTGGGGTGGGTGTGGGTGTTTTGAATCTTCTTTCTATGGCACCTTTACCTTTTGCCATATATGGCACGTGCTCCACATATAGCACTCTTGCCTATTGTGGCACTAGTCTATTGTGGCACATATTGATGTATAAATATGTATCTCATATGAATGAAACATTGTCTTGTCTTGTGGGAAAAGTTGTGTATGTCTCATATTTCTAACATGGTATCAGAGCTAAGCTCTTCTGTGGTTACTTTTCGTGGGCTCTCCGGGACAAAGACACTGTATGTCTTTTCTGGATCTGGCTTCCCTGTTTGGAAGCTGAAAATGGAGTTGGTGTTGGAGAGTGACAAACTTTTTGATTACGTAACGGGTAAAATCCGTGTTCCTAAACAACCATTGACTAGTGGTGGTGCTCTTGCTACCAGTGGAGCTGAATACGATACTTGGGTCAAGCTTTTAGCTGACTGGGAAGAAAAAGATAAAGCGGCACGTTCTTTAATACTTTATGCCCTGAAAGAATCCATTCTGATGGATGTTAGGGATCTCAAAACCTCTGCTGAGGTTTGGAGTTACCTTGACAAAGTTTATGAGCAAAAGACTGTCTATGAGATTTATAGTCTTCGCAATGATATTGCAAATCTTCGTTATAGCCTCACAGAATCTTTTGACCTTCACTTTGATAAGTTTAAAACTCTTGTAGATGGCTTGTCTATTGCTGGTGAGGTCATGCCACCTCAACAACAAATTGTTGCACTTCTAGAAACTTTGCCAGAAGAATTCAAGGTTGTTCGTACCGTTTTGCTCAATAAAGCCAATCTCACTCTAGATCGTGTTCATATTTCATTGAAAGATGAAGCTATCAAACTTCAAAAATATTCCAAAGATCCGACAGAAACAGCTCTTGTGGTTCGTTCTAAACGATCTCGTGATGATGATCAGGATAATTATGCTGATGAGCCTGCTGGTCGTTCTGGTCGTGGGCGTGGACGCGGCCGTGGCCGTGGCTATGGTCGTGGTCCTCCTCCCAAAAGAAATCGCTCTATTGTTTGCGAATATTGTAAAAAGTCTGGCCATCCTGAAGAAGAATGTTATTATAAAAAATTTGCTACTGAGCATAAACTTCTTCTTGGCATGCGAGATGAGGGACATTGTGTCCATGATGTGCTTGAAATGGTTAAAGCTAATGATTCTATGCTTGTGGATTCTGCTGCCACTCAACACATGACTCATCACAAGCATTGGTTGACTCAATATCGTCCTCTTCTTGCTAAGAAATTTGTCTATCTTGGTGACAATAGACCCCTTGCTGTCAAAGGCATTGGTACTCTTCAAATTGGCACATCTTCTGGTGTGCGGCTTTTGCATGGGGTTCTACATGTGCCGGACCTTTCCCACAATCTTCTTTCTCTTGCCCGTCTTACTGATATTGGCTTCCTTGTTCAGTTTGATAACCGTGTTTGCCGTTTTGTGAAAGATGGTCTTGTTTTTGCCACTGCTTTTCGCCAAGGCAATCTTTATGCTCTTCAACTGAATGATGAGTTTGCTAATGTTGTGATATCTCATGGTGATGATATCAGTACTTTGTGGCATCGACGCTTTGGTCATGCTAACTTTCAAGCTCTTTTGGACATGAGCTGTGATGAACTTGTGGATGGTCTCAATTTGTCAACCCATGGTGTATTGGGTGTTTGTGAGGCTTGTGCTCTTGGTAAGCAGCATCGCCATCCATTCTCTGGAGATGGACATCCTACTTCGCATTTCTTAGAACTTGTACATTCTGATCTTTGTGGCCCATTTTGTGTTTCCATTGGTAAAGCCCTATACTTTCTTCTTTTCATTGATGATTATACTCGCTATACCTTTGTGTACTTTCTTTCCAAAAAATCTGATGTCCTATCCATCTTTTGTACCTTTAAGAAATTGGTTGAGGTTCAAACTGGAACCATGATTCAAAGATTGCGCACTGATAATGGTGGTGAGTTTAAATCTTTGGCTTTTGACAAAGTTTGTGCAGAATCAGGTATTTTTCATGAATATACCGCGCCTTATTCTCCCCAGCAGAATGGTGTTGCTGAAAGGAAGAATCGCACAATCATGAATGCTGTGCGTTGTATGCTTATTCATTCTGGTTTGGATAAGTGTTTTTGGGCAGAAGCTGTTGCCACTGCTGTGTATGTGCAAAATCGCTTGATTACTTCTGCTTTGAAAGGCAAAACTCCGTTTGAAGCCTGGTTTGGTCGTAAACCCAATGTTGCTAATTTGCGTGTTTTTGGTTGTACTGCTTATGTTCATATTCCAACTGAAAAAAGAAAAAAGATTGATCCTGTTGCTACGAAAGCTATTTTCCTTGGATATGCTTCTAATGCTAAAGCATATCGTTTTTGGGATCCTGTTTCTCGAAAAGTTATCATTAGTCGTGATGCTACTTTTGATGAGCTTTCTATGTTACGCTTTAAACCTAATAGTCAACATGAAAGTGACATACTTGCTGAATTCCCTTTTTCAGATGATGATATTTTTACTGATGTTCCTATGCCGCTGTCTACTCCTCTCATTGCCCCTGCTATCCTTGATGAAAATATTCCGATTTTTGATCCTGCTGAAGTTCTTGATGTTCCTGAACTTGCTTATGATTTTGCTAATGATGGTGATTATGATGAGGAAGATCATGGTGGTCTTGATGAAGTTATTCATGAGGGTGCTCATGATGATGAAGTTGTTCATGAGGTTCCTCATGATGATGCTATTGTTGCACGTCGAGCTTGGAAGCCGACGCAACGGATCTTAGATTATCATTCTGCTTTGGCTATGACTGCTGATCCAATTTCTGTTGCTGATGCTCTCAGTTCAGATCAAGCAGAATCGTGGAAAATGGCTATGGAGGCTGAATATGAATCCTTGATCAATAAAGGTACATGGGAACTTGTGGAATTACCTCCAGCACGAAAGCCCATTCAATGTAAGTGGATTTTTAAGACCAAGGTTAAAGCTGATGGTTCTTTTGATAAATTCAAAGCTCGCCTTGTTGTCAAAGGTTTCTCACAAGTTGAAGGTGTAGATTATGAGGAAACCTTTTCTCCAGTTGTCCGTCTTACAAGTTTGCGAGTGTTGTTAGCCTTTGCAGTACAACATGATCTTCATATACATCAAATGGATGTAAAGACAGCCTTCTTGAATGGGGATTTGAGTGAAGAGATTTACATGGTACAACCTGCTGGGTTTGTTGTGTCTGGACAAGAACACTTGGTGTGTAGATTGAGAAAAGCTCTTTATGGTTTGAAGCAAGCTTCCCGAGCATGGTTCATAAAGATTAACACCTTCTTGCTTTTCTTTGGATTCCTTCCTAGTGTGGCTGATTTGAACATTTACTTCAAGCAAGAAGGGTCCTCTTATGTTTTCATTGCTTTATATGTTGATGATACGATATTTGTTTGCAATGATTTACCATACTTACATAAAGTGAAAGCTCTATTATCTGCAGCCTTTGAGACGGTTGACTTGGGTGAAATTCACTCATGTTTGGGTATTCAAGTGCAACATGACCGATCAAAGGGTTTGTTACATCTTTCACAATCCACATACATTTCTGCCCTCATTGAAAAGTTTGGCCTCCTTGAAGCAAAATCTCAAAGTACTCCTCTTGTTGTTAGCCCCGGATACTCCAAACTTTCTCAAAAAACAAAGTCCTACCAGCGAGTGAAGAAAGATTGCAAATGAAAAATGTCCCTATGCTAGTTTGGTTGGTGCATTGATGTATTTGGCCAATGCAACTTCATACGATATTAGTTAGTTATGCCGCTAATACTCTTGGGCAATTCATGACTAATCCCTGGGCGGGTTCATTGGAATTGCTTTGCTAAAAGGGTTTTGAGATACTTGAAAGGCACTTCTACTTGTGGTTTGTTGTACACAAAGCGAGAATGATGTTGATAAATTGACTTTGCTAGGCTATCTGAGATTGATTGGGGTGGTTGTCCCGACACTTTTCGTTCTACTAGTGGGAGTTGTTTTTGTTGGGAAATCCTTAGTTTCTTGGATGAGCAAAAGCAACGATGTGTTTTTGTTTCCACTCTGTAAGCGAGTATGTTCTTTGCATCAATTGCCGATGAGAGAATTGGTTTGGTTGCGACGGTTGATGGATTGTTTCCATCAGACTCAGGTGGGGCCTACTTTACTCATGTGTGATAATCAAAGTACAATTGCATTGACAAAGGATGAGGTTTTCCATTCTAAATCTAAACATATTGAGCTACACTATCATTACATCAAATTGGAAGTACGAAAAAAGACTATTGTGCTTAAATATTGTCCAACATCAGCAATGGTTGCCGACATCTTCACCAAAGCATTAGGACTTCAGAAACAAGAAATGTGCAAAACAGCTCTTGGCATTGTTGAATCTTTTGTTGTTACTTGAGTTGTTCTAAAAGTGCTTGGGTTTTTTCCTTTTAACCCACAAAAGGTTTTTTTTTATCCAAGCACTAGATTAAAGATGCAGGGAGGGATGGTTGGAGGCATCTTTAAATATGAGATACAATTATTTTGATTCAGATTATTTTGTTCAAAAGGCTAAAGTTGCAGGGAGGGTGTTCGGAATCTTCTTTCTATGGCACCTTTACCTTTTGCCATATATGGCACGTGCTTCACATATAGCACTCTTGCCTATTGTGGCACTAGTCTATTGTGGCACATATTGATGTATAAATATGTATCTCATATGAATGAAACATTGTCTTGTCTTGTGGGAAAAGTTGTGTGTGTCTCATATTTCTAACAGTGGGGTGGGGTGCGTTATGTCTATGGTGTCATGTGGATGTGTGCATGTTAATGTATGATATGTGTGGATTCAATTTTATTTATTCTCCCCCCTCACCCCACCACACCCCATCATCTATCCCACCACCATAGACTACCACCACATCTTTGCGACCACCACATTACCACACATTGTCCATTACCACCACACTCCACCATATCCCACACCCCTCCACTACACTCCACCACCATCATACTCAACCATGTACCACACCACACCCCTCCACCACACTCCACCACACCAACCATGTACCACACCACACCCCTCCACCACACTCCACCACACCACATCACACCACAATCCACAACACCACACCACACCAACACCACCACACACCCCACCACACTCCACCACTACCACACCACACCACACCACACCTGTCCCATGGAAGAAGTGGGGTGTGGTGTGGTCAAGGTGCTCGTTCTGGTGAATATGATGAGTGTGGGGCATGGTATGGTGCATGGTTTGGTGTGGTATACACATCCTAACAGTTTAGTGTTCATTTCATGCATATGCTATTGTTCAAGAGATTTCTGGACCAACATCCAGAAATTAAGATTCGTCTTCGAGCTTTTGAGAAGCTAAAACCCTGGTTTGTTGTGAAATTGAAGGACTTCAATAGTTGCTGTTGCATTCAGCACGTGAGGATGCAAATGTTAGTGGATGGACTCAATGGAATGAGAACCAAACATCCGAAGAATTGCACTTGTACCTGCGATGTTTGTAGATCACATGAACTTGGTCAATGCAGGGCACACTAGCATAAAATTGCAAGTACAGGAAGCTTGTGGAGATCTATATTGTGTCCAAAGAGTGAATTAGATGAGTTTCACAAGAAGGCGTGCATCCTTGGAGATTGTGAGCTGTGTAGAATCAAGAAGTTTCAGACCTGTCCCATGGAAGAAGTGGCAGTAACAGGAAAGTGAAATGGGAGTACATTGACTATGAAAAAGATGTCTCGAGTTCTGGTAGGAGACTGACTCATCAGTACAATGAGACAGAACCCAAGGAGCTTCTGGATAAACTGAAAGAGCGTCTAAAAATCTTTCCACTGCATAATTTCAGGTACCAATGGCAGGCAAAACAATTTAAGGAGCTTCTGGAGAATCTCCCAGCAGATGCATGTCTTTTGGTAGTGGATTTTGCAGAGAACTATACATTCAAGGAACAAGAGGAGGTGCAGTCGATGCGCTGGGTCAATAACCAGATTACCATTTTGGTTCAAATAACATATCAGTACGACTCAGTGGCAGATGAGATTATCAAGGAAACACATTATTATGTATCAGATAATAGGGAACACGATACTTTGTTCGTGCAACTGCTTCGTGGAGCACCACAAATATCTGGAGCAGAAAGGAAGGGTGCCAAAGAGACATTATGTATTTTCAGATGGTGCAGCATCTCAATTCAAGACTTCTAGACCATTTTACTTTGTGGCTAGGTATACAAACGACACCGATGTCTATATGATGTGGAATTTTTTTGGTTCTAACCACGGGAAAGGTGAACACGATGGCAACGCTGCTGAGTTGAAGAGATGGTTAAGACAACTGCAATTAAAATACAACAGCATAAAATTGGGTAATGCTCATGAAGCGGTAGAAGTTGCCGAAGAGATGTTTACTTGTGGAACATCCGAGTGGATGAACACATCTGAAACCAGTAAGAGGAAGAATATAAAAAAGTTTTTTTGGGAAGTCAAGGTGGAGGATATAGATAGAAAGAAAGCATGGGGTGCAGAAAGGATTTTGGACACTAGGCAAATCCATTGTGTACATGCATTCAATCCTGAATCTGCATTGCAGTTGCACACGAGGGAACTTCCATGCTTCTGCAGCTATTTCTTGGATGGCATATGGGACAGTTGTGTGAACAAGCACTATGTTGATGATTGGAAACTTCAAGCCGTGATCCATAGATGCCTCAGAGTCAACAGGTTAGTCCATAAAATGGATAATCGGATTTCAGAGCTCTGTCCTTTATGCCAGCAAAGGGTTGAGAGTATTGAGCATTGTTTCTTCTTGTGTGAGCGGCTTCGGCATGCATGGTCTTGGTTGTTGACCCTATTTGGCATGTCTCGATATAGCCAGCAAATTTTGCTTGCATCTATCCTGATGCTTGGCCCAAACTACGGAAACGCACTTTTCATCTCGCATGTGGCTGGCTTTTATGGTCAATCTGGAAGAGAAGGAGGTTGTTTATCTTTAAGGGCGTAGATACTGCAGATGAGATTGTTTTTCAGTGGGTGCAAAATAAAATTGTTATGGCTTACAATTGTTCTTCTCTTGATCAAGAGAAGAGAGTACTGATCTGGCATACTTACCTTCAGATTCATTCTTTTGCATAGGCAGGTGGTTGTGCTCAGATGGATCGGTTTGTCCACTGGGGTTATAATCCTATCTTTGCATTTTATGTTGCTCTAGTTTTTAGTTGGTGAATAAAGCTTATCATCCTTCAAAAAAAAAAAAAAAAAAAAAACTTTGCTAATGCGATCTAACCATGTCTAGCTATTTTTACAAAAAACAAGACCTAAATGGAAAAAAATCTAGTTATTTCCATAAAAAAAAGACCTTGCCAAAACTTGGAGTCGAATCGAAGAAAATCTTCATAAACCTTTATAAAAAAGACCTTCATAAACAATCCTTCATAAACAAGTTAAAGTTAAAAAGACTAAATAATCGTAGCTATTTCGTAGAAAATAATACCATGTCAAATCCTTCTGATGTGCTTAACAACAAATGCATATTCGATTTAATGGCTACCATATTGATTCTTATTGTTTTGATCCAGCTTTTAATATATAAATGCTCCAACCTATTCAAATGCAAAACTAAATCCAAGCCTAAAACTGGCCAAGGCTTCTGTTGCGCCTTTTGCTTCTTTTTTTTTTTTTTTTTTTTTTTTTTTAGAGCAGGATTGCTTAACCCCCTCCTACAACAATTTCTCAAATTCTAGCCTATCCACGTTGCACTCAATTTTTTGCTGGCATGAACCTAGATAGTATATCAGGAAAATCTGGCCATCTAAGCATTAAAAATGTAGCCTGCGCATTTTGCAACACCTAAAATAAAATTTTAACATAAGCTTCTTGATTATTCATCGCATACCGTAAGAATTTCGGCTAGGAGAGATAAAGAAGCATGGAGAATAGAAGATAAATGGATTCTCAACAAACATTGTGCTGAGATCCAATCATGGCAGAAACAAAAAAAAACATTATGAGAAATGGGTTGGTCGGCCGGATTGCCCCCTAACACACTCTCACGACAATCGACGTCAAAGCAGCCTCTACCTAACTCACATAATGCAGAGGGAGTTTCAATCTGAGCCATCCAATGTGGTGAGATTTTTAACTTGGGCCTTCAATTTGGTACACTCAGTGGTATTGAAAGGATATTCCATCACCCCTCCTCCCAAGGGTTTGCTTTGAGCAACCCAAAAACTTATGTACAATTCTTGGAGCCAAATGTTCGATAAAATATTCGATGTCGATAAAAAGTGCTATAAAAAGGATAATTGGGATTCCAAAAAGTAACTAATTGGGATTCCAAAAAGGATAATTGGGATTCCAAAAAGCTTCTAATAAAAATAATGATTCTTGGAAGAGTATACTTGCCACATGGTGATCTTTCCCTTCCCCTTTTTTTTTTTTTTTTTTTTATTTTTATGTTACTCTAGAAGTAGGAAAATGTTGGATATCTAACATCCTATATTATAATGTTATAGGGTGTTGTATCCAGCCCTAGATCCAATGGCTGAGATTTTTCCATCCAATTAAAGGTCGAAGAAGTCCAGCCCTAAAAACTTTATGCTTAAATCTCCTCTCTTGATGAGTTGTAGGGTTCCGCCTCAACGTTCTTCTGCAACATACGCTGCAAATCGACGCCACCAGTAGCAGCAAGATGAGAGTTCCTGGCCGAGCCGAGCAGGTAAAACTCTGCTTTTGCACTATATCCAAGCTGACTTAAGGGACAAGTCTCCCCTTCTGTTTGTGAATATTCATACGAATTGTTGGAGACGAATTGTTGAAGAGTGGCTGCACACATAAGTTATAGGGTTTTTATATTAGGGTTCACTGATTTTGAGCCAATGCACTGATGGATTTATCACTGTGTTTGCTACATTTTGCCAGATTTGCTGCCTTTGGCTTTGATCTGTGAGTTCTTCTGCTCTAGCTTTTCTAGCTGCCTTTGAATTTTGCAGGCGACTAAGGAGGTGACTAGAGAGTTGCAAACAGGTGATAGAAGGGGATAGCAAGAAATTCCATCACAGCTTGCCTCTGTATATAGTTTGTCTATCCGAAGGAGATTGAGAGAGGTCTTTGTTAAACGTATTCTATGGTACAACTTATAAACATTACCTGTCCAAGCATTGTACAATGTGTGCGAAAATGACACAGGAAACCACGTCTGTTTGTCAAATTTGTTCTGACAATCAGCAAATTGTGGTTGTTGTTTGAAAGGGAGGGACTCGCGGCTGGAAAAGAACAAACAGCATCTGCAAGCGGTAAATCTAATTTGCATATTGTTTTGTGAATATTCATTCCATTTCTTAAGTCTTCAAGTGTGGGCACACTACTTAGTCCTTTCTCACTTATAGAATTCTCTTGAAGTTTTAGTTCAGGTGTGCAGTGGAGGTGCTTTTGCTATTTTTATAAGAGCCCTCTTGGTGTCTGTTGTTGGGCTAGCAAGGGCACAAAAGTTCCATTTTGATGCTTCATTCTCTTCTTAATGCTCCAATGCTGGTCGAATTTTAAGCAGGGTAGCAAAGCTGGACCACTGATATATATTTTGTGATGCATCAATATAAAGCACAATTTCATTATAATGGGAAAATTTTTAGTAAACTGGAATTTTTTTATTATGGGGGTTGTATAGACCTTATGCAGGGGTTGTATACACGTGTACAGTACCCTGTATCATAGACCTTATGAAGGGGTTGTATACACGTGTACAGAGACCTTATGCAGGGGTTGTATACACGTGCAGTACCCGTTTATCATACATACATGAATATTTAGAGAACATAATAACACGGTATCATATACCAACTTCCAAACACAATAGAGACCGAAGTATGAACTATGTATGTCCCTAGTAACCTTCCCCCAGGTTCCTAACCCCTTCCCCTTCCCCTTCCCCTTTCCCTTGGCCTGCGAGGTCTAACCCACGCATCTGGGTTAGGAGTCAAGAGCTCACGCTCCTCCCAACCTGATTCTTCCCACCATATGGGGTACCTAGTCATTAGAAAAAGTAATTCCACAGGATGATACTCACGGAAGAAGAGCGGACCCAACTCCACAAAACCGTTGTACTCGTTGTAGTACACCCTAATAAGGCCATACATCTGTCCCCGGTTAATTTCATGAATGAACTCTGATATGTATGCATCCAGAGAGTGTGCTAAATATCCAGCACGAAGAAGAGGCCTCAATTGCTGTAGCATCTCGTCCAGATAAGGAGGGGGTTCAAGAAGTCCCCTCATTGCAAGTCTCCTATAACATTCAGATGGATTAATTTCCATCAGTGGCTCATGACCACAATCAAATCGCTCCAGAATGAAGTTGATCAACTCCATTGTAAGCTCCTTGGTGGGACTGTGGCGCAACCTCCACTCCAAGAAATGGTCCCATAGCTCATCCATTCCAGACCGCACAGAATGCCTTGGGCATGCTTGCGAGCCTGCCTCGAGTAGCCAGGGAGGATTGGGTCCAATCATTTGCAAAAGCAAGCAAGGATCACCGACGGAGCAAGGAACACGGAGAGCGAGCAAGTAGCAAGTTCAAGAGCAAGCAAGAAGATCAAGTAGCAAGGAGCACGGGAGCAAGTAGCAAGTTCAAGAGCAAGCAAGAAGATCAAGTAGCAAGATCAAGAGCAAGGAACAAGATCAAGTAGCAAGGACCACGGGAATGAAGTAGCAAGGAACAAGGATCAAGATCAAGTAGCAAGAAGCAATGAACAAGGAAGATCAAGTAGCAAGAAGATCAAGGAACAAGGAAGATCAAGTAGCAAGAAGATCAAGGAACAAGGAAGATGAAGGAGCAAGATTCTTAAGCAAGGATCAAGATCAAGTAGCAAGGTGAAAAGTGAGGAGTGAAAACAAGGTAAAAGAATTTATAGCTACGAATCCAATAATGTTGAAGTATAATACCAATAATGTTGAAGTATAATACCAATAATGCTGACGATATAATACCAATAATGCTCACGATAATACCAATAATCTGAAGTATTATACCAATAATTCTACAACGACTATAAAAGCAGCTCCATTCGGTAAGTCATTCATCTCCCATGGCTTATAATATTTATGAAGATCAGTTTGAGACCATTCTTTGCTCCATGAGCTACAATGATATTAATCGCTGCATACATAAAGGTGTTAAGTGGATCCTTACTTACAATCCAAAGCGGAAGGTCGTGAGTGTGATTGCCCGGCCTTACTCGTGTTGTGATCCATCTTCTTTGGGTTCCCGGCCATGCCTACGAAGTGAATGCGATCACAATAGCGAGGGATTGATGATGAGTGAATCATCGACTCTATAATGCCATCAATAATATGTGCATCTAAATTATATGTATGCCATCAATAATGTGTGCATCGATGTAATGATGTGTATTAAACACCTATTATAATAGATGTAAGGATGTTAGTATAAGCATAAATTAGGATGTATCGACAACGTATTAATTGTCCAAAATGCTTAAGTATTATAGCAAAAGAAATTACATACATGATTATCGAGAACATGGTGAGATTGAGAGCTTTTAGCTAATGCTATGTCCCCACATGTCAACAATGTATTTTGGAATGCGAGCGGTCTTGGTCTTTTGCCATTTGCATCCCATGCATAATGTATGGCATCTAACTTCTCATACCTTGATGGATCTGATGGATTGGGTCGCCAACGTTTAGTTAAGCAACCTGTATAGTCACGACCAACGGGCATCCACCATGATACATAAATGTGACCATAATTGGTAGACTCTGGATCTAGGATGGCATCTTCTTCTGTAAAGCCCAACCACGTTGGAGTTTCATCGTCTCCAGGTCGGACTAAAACAAACATACCTTCCTTAACATGTGCATGAGGATCGAAGTCATCCATAGGCAACACTGGACGCCCATCTGCTGGCCCACAATATGTAGGCAAAGGTCTTACAAGCACAGCGGCTTCATCGACCTCTGGAGTAAATGCAGCTTGTAGAGGTTCTTGCCTTGTACGCAACCAAAAGTTATCATTTTGAGGTCGTCCTGGAGATACATCTTCCAAACACAAAAGAATCTCGTTCCAGTAATCCATAGTTGCTTTGTACTGTCGTGCAAACACACTATCTTCTTGATTTTTGCAGAAGGAATTCCATAATGCTATGTACTTGCGTCGATCTTCACCGCAAAGCCGGGGAGATCTTTCAATGTCTTCCTTGGAGGGATATTTTTAGGCACCCCATTGTTGGTAACGTTGGCTCACCATTTTCATCCTCCTTCCACATTCTTATTCCATTTTCTGGAATCCACTCTTTATGGGTTGGCCGCATCTTATATTGCATAATGGGCCATTTCCCATCCATTTTAAATCGGAATAGCAATGGGTCGGTATGGCTGTTAGGCGTTGGCCCTTATCGGGGATATATCCCTTGACAAAGCCTTCCAATCTGGAACTTCATCCACAAAATATGGAACAGGAGACTTTGCATTGCACTTGCTAAACAAGTAAAGCAACTCAGGCAAAGTTAGAGCATCCGATGAACTCATTAACGTCGAAAAGTTCCCAAACAATGCATCAATATCGTCATGAGTGTGCCCAACCATCATGAAACCAACCTGAATCTCATCGAATACCTTAAGCCATGTCAAATAAGAGAGGTAGGAGAACACATATCTATTTTTATTTTGACCCGATGCATTATCCAACTGTAAGTAGAGATTTCGAGGAAGAGGATTGAAGCCTTCTAAGTTGGCACTAGAAGATGAAGGCATCTTCTCTTGTGTCTGCACTAGCTTATGCTGCAGTGGTCGAGTATCTTTTAGGGCTTGCATCAATTTGCAATCTGAAGTTTCGCTTCCACACAAATCACCACACTTGTCTTCTTAGGCAACTCAAGATAGTGTAGGATCCTAGAAAGTGATCCAACATGAAAGTTTGAGTCATCCTTTCAAAGATCAAGAGAGAAATGGCCATAAGCCCGTCCACCATGACCATGTGTCAATGCTCTGTCAAAGTTTGCTCTTCAAGCGATCTCCTCTCCAAACGGACTTTTGCGAGATGGTGACTTCTTGGTGTGAGTGTTTTGACCTGATCCATCTTATCATGTATTATGCGAGAGGTGACTTTTCGGCTAACGATGTGATAATGCACGCCAATGCCAATATTGACTCCTACAGAACGTTGTTCCAACATATGTGTTGAATTGAAAGGTTGCGCCTCTCCCTTGTATCTTTTGTTCTTTCCAATTTCGCTTGATGACTACACATATGTTACACTTGGAGAATGCTGTATTTTTGCTATGCCGACGCCCGGAAACTCTTTCTTCCAAATATTGTAAAAGAGGGCAAGGTTACACTCTTTCTGTCAATTCTTCCACCACGGAGCCCACCTCCTTATGTATGCTCTTCTTATTAAGGATGGAAGGAAGTTTGCGAACATTCTCCCTTATATCATCCTTTCCTTTTTGCTTCTATGTGGAATGCTCTCTCGCATTCTCACTAATGAAGGTATCAAGCACACTTTCGTAGCTAGTGTCACAGATCTAGGCTTCTTAGAGCCTCAGATACCATGTTCTCCGTTTTCCACCTAACTCGAACCTCTTCCTCCAACTATAAAACGTAGATTGAGCAACTCCTAAAGCCAGCGCCATGTAATTGACAAAGACTCCACTCCACAGACCACTACTTTTCACCTTTCACCGCCCGCCGCCTGTATAAGTTACACTCAACACATCAAAAACAAGCGTAATCCTGGCACTGCTTGATTGAGAATAAAATTCTTTTCTTAAGGCACATACTTGCTGTCGGCTCAGTTTTTTGACACATTCGTCCTTGCAGCATGTTGATTTTAGAGCACTCTTGATTGCCTTGGAAGCGCACATCCTCTCCTCCTTGCCATCCCCCTTTGGTTCCCTCCTGACCCTCTTCACATATGTATATTTCCTTTTCCTCTTGAATTGCTTCTCAACATCAGCTTCCAAGCACTCAACTTCTAAATCATCATGTTCGAGAGCAGCAAGAGCTTGTAAATGTTGTGAAACTGTCCTACCATCATGAAGCAAAACAGCATGAGTCTCCCAGGTTACTAGACTGTTAGCTATAGGCCTCTCAGAACAAGCATCACATGACCTGATATTTTGGTTTCCCGTTGGATCTATTATGTTACCCACTGAAAGCCCGACCTTTGATACACCCAAGAACTCATCGTCTATAGCATCCTGAGGATCACTAAAGACTATATTCGCCTCCGAATATTTAGATCCGGTGCAGGAGTGAAGAATGTAGCATGGCAAACCTAGTAGATCTGTTCTGGAGTAGTAGACTGTCTCATCTTCAGGCTTAAACAACCTGAGACCAAGACGGGCAGCTAGATTCTCATGACCTCCAATCTCCTCTACTATCTCGTCTTCTTCATTTGTTGCTGTGTTGCTTGGTTCACCACAGTGAGCAGTGAAACTGATGTCCGGCGGGCTACTGACAGATGGTGGACTACTAGATGAATCCTCTTGTGAAGAGGGCAAATTGAGGGATCTCGAAGACGTATCTTCACTTGAGGGCCACTCATTTGGTTTTACATCCCTCTTAGGCCACTGAATGAATGTGCCTACTGCTTCACCAATGTTATCTGCCCCTCCGCAGGGGACTGGAAGCTCTGTCGATGGGATCACGGACTCCGTGACCTCAATTGCTACATTTGAAGGATCTATTTCCTTCCCATGAAGAGTGGTTCTATTCAAAATATGTCCCCGGGCAACAATTGTCCTTCCGATTTAATAGGTTGTACAGGGGAAAATTAAACCTGTTTCAATCAAGCAAGGCTTATACTTTTTTAACATATGAAATAGAGGAAAAATAAGCAAAAAAAAATAAGTTTTAAAATGGCTATTTAGTACAAAAGTATAAATTTTGGTCCAAATTTGGAGCTAAATGGCGCCATGGCGCTATTTGGTATAACGGTGAACACTTGGATCAAATGGCGTCATGGCGCCATTTGGTCGAAAATGGTGTTTGGATCAAATGAGCCATGGCCATTTGATCCAAATTCACACCTATGAATGTGCCATAGGTGTGAATTTGGATCAATGAGCTTATGGTTACCATTTGATCCAACACCGTTCGACTAAATGGCTTCATGGCCATTTGAACCAACACCATTTCGACCAAATGGCTTAGCTCCATCACAAAATCTACACGAGGTGCCTATGTTATGCATTCTTGCTCCCATTGCTGTATATGTATCAATAAGAGCAGGCATGCATAACATGGGCACCCCATGCCAACTTTGCAATTGAAACCAAGGTTCTTAGTGTCCTAGCAGCATTAATGTCAGCATTTGAACACTCTATACACATGGCAGCAATAGAACAGAATTTATACCAGAAACAGTGGACTTACTTGATATTAGATAGATCCATAGTGGTATGTCCGGAGCAAGAGATAGAACAGGAAAATCAAGCTGATCCCAGCAGATATATTGGCAGAAGAATGCGCCAAGAAGAGCGCCAAGAAGAAAGCGCCAAGAAAGATTCGAGAAGAAGAAAGCGCCAAGGAGGATTCGCCAAGAAGAAAGCGCCAAGAAGAAAGCCAAGAATCACTGGGATTTCGCGGAGCCTTGAAGAAGAAAGCTACCGACAAAGACGCGATGCGCCTTTGCAAAGTTTCGCCTAGGGTCGAGAAAGAAGCTTTGCTTTATGCGGGTACGGTAACGCAATGTGCGGATTCGAAAGCGCCGAACTGCGGCACGAAAACGTCAAGGCCGTGGCATGGTCAAAGATTAAGTGGGAGCACGGGCAAGAAAGAGGGAGCTTTAAAGGCAAAGTACAATTTTCAAAACGGACGATTCAAATTTGGATCGTGTGGCATCAAATTTCAATATACGGGCGGGAATTTTGACTTTATGTTAATTAAGGCGGGCGGGAATTTTGAATTTTATGTTCAAATTTGGGCGGGCGTTTAGGCGGGGAAATATTCAATTTCAAAAATTAATTGTGGTGGGCATGGCGCTGGACGCCACGGCATGGGCGGGCGTGGGGTCATGGCATATACCGACCGCCACGCGCACGGGCGCGGCGGGCTGTCATGGCATGGGCGCTGGACCGCCACTCGCATGGGCACCAAAATGATGGGCCCTAGTTGGCACTTTTTTTTTGAAGCTTGTCATTCGCTTTATTTGTTTCGATTCCAGCTCAGCGCCTCGACCTTAGCCACAATACTAACGCTTTAGCCGCCCGGCGCCCTAGCGCCTAAAGCAACCCTTTTTCATCCTTTTTTTTCAGTGATTTCTGGCGCCATTTCCCCGCAGTTCAGCGCCTCAACACATCTAGATACACACCGGTTTTCGGACCAAATTCAAGGCGCGCGAAATGGAAATGGACAATTCTGGAGCTCCTCAAAATGTGGAGACAGAGGCTAGCTTACCTCAAGGTACAGGTATGTCGTCTATTTGCATTGTTTTGTTTGGGCTAAATGGCAACCACCGCTTATTTAGATGCCCGGTGACCACTTTAGAGTCTTATAGTTGACAAATGGCGCCATGGCGCCATTTGGATGATTGAGTGCACTTTAGGAGTCTTAGCTACTTTAGAATGCCTGGTAGCTTACTCTACGGTCTTTGATGTCTATTAGCTTACCATAGGGCCTTTTTGTTGGCAAATGGCGCCATGGCGCCATTTGATGTGTATTAGCATACATTTGGGACTTGTTGTTTATAAATGGCCATAAGCCATTTGATGTGTATTAGCTTACCATAGGGCCTTTGTTGTTTATAAATGGCCATGGCCATTTGATGTCTATTAGCATACATTTGGAACTTGTTGTTGGCAAATGGCCATGGCGCCATTTTTCTCAAGGCCCATCCTTTAACACTAATGGAGTCACGCAAGATATGTATTCTCCTACAAATGGGGGTCTCGACCCGGCCGAGAGCCACTCTCCTTCCAACCATCTTCCGCGAATATTTGGAAGGGGAGGGGCTGGGGGTCGAGGCACCTCGCGACCAAACGCAGTGGAAATGCATTCGCATCGCTTCCATTTGCTTATGTAATCAACTCGATGCAAATGGCGCCATTGCATTTGCCTAGTCATCCGGTCTGTCTGCTTGTTCTGTTGTGCTCTCTCCTACGAATGGCAGGTGCCTCCACCCAGTCCGATCCACTCTCCTTCGAACCATCTTCCTCGAATATTTGAAGGGGAGTGGTTTGACCGGGTGGAGGCCTCTTCGACCAAACGCAGGGATAGGCATACGAACCGCCTCCGTGCTTATGCACTGGACTCACATACAAATGGCGCCACGGCGCCCTTTGCCAACCACAACCGATTGTCTGCCTGCTTGTTCTAACCATTTACTGATGCCTCTTTGTTACTGATGCCTCTTTGTTGCAGCTATCTTACGTGCGGAAACACAATTTCAATCCGACCAGACTATGATGCCGATAGACGTGCACGGTGCATGGAAGTACGCGGGTGAGCCTCTCTACCGCTACAGCTCGAAAAGGAGATGCAGAAGAGAGCTCTGCCTCCTTATAAGGGAGACAGACATTTAAACAACCGCAGGCATTTACCGGCCCGTGTATCTTGGTCCAAATGAAGTTGGTTGCCAAGAGCGTCGCGAGGATTGATCGGGTGGTCTCAGGAGGATACTTTGAAGTAGAAAATAATTGTGTACTATGTGGACCGGAAGTTTTATGATCCCATCAGAATGTCTCGCTAGCATTGCAAATGTAGCTGGTTCGGGCGAAGAAGCAAGGCCGGCGCCTGCCGTCATACAACAGCCTTTGAAGAAGCCGACATCAAAGGTCCACAAGAAATCTTGAGGGGCTTTATGATTCTTTCGAATCGGATGAACGAAGTCGAAAAAACTCGCCTTTATTCGTTGTCAAGGCAATAGCCCAGCCCAGTAAACTACCCGCCATTGTGGACACGACTGGCTAAAAACAAAGGAGCAAGAAGAAGACAAGACAACCTAGGGATACACCGCAAATCGACAAAGACTCCTCATCTTCTAATCGAGGATGTCCGTGAACCGGAGCAAGGGAAGGCGGGCGGCAAGAGGAGGAAAGTTAAGAGAAAGGATCACAAAGATCCAGATATGGAAAAGAAGCAAGCTAAAGAAAAGGAAAGAAGGAAAAGAGAAGGAAGATAAAGAAAAGAGGGAAAAGAAGGAAAAGAAAAAGGAAAGGAAAGAAAAGGATAGGGAAGGCAAGGGGCATAAGGAAGGAAAGGCGAGACAGGAAAAGGAGGGAAAGGAAGTGGAGACAGAGGAAACGGATGGGAAAAAGAAGAAGAAGCACAGGCTGGAGACCATTCGTAAGGAGAGGACACCTAAAAACAAAGGAGAGCCCGGACTCCAAGTCCCCGGCTGAAGTCCTAGAAGTGGTGGTGGAACCTCCCGAGCCCAAGGCATAGCGAGGATCCTGCGGACACACCGGCCAAAAGGGTCCCCATTAAGAAGCCAGAGCTAAAGAAGATCACATTAAGAATAGCTCAGCACTTGCTAGAGGTGTCTGCAAATCTTCAGGTGGAAAGGTCAGAAGAGGAAAAGACGGCAGAGAATACACTGCAAAAAATTTACGATCACCGGCATCTATTTCCTCTCGGTGTCACATTCATTAAAAAAATAGACGTGTTCAAATTATATCAAGGGCCAGCAAATCTGACATCTAGACCAAGGAATATGGAGCACGTCAAAACTTTGGTGGAGTCCTTTCAGAGAGACCCACATCCAGTCTTCACTCCCGCTGATGTGATTCCATTCAATCCCCTCACAAACAAACTGGTCCCTTGGAAAACCGAGGATGACCTCATGGGGATGCACTATTATATAGTGAATGGTAATCATTCAGTTATGGCTGCTCAGCTTGTATGTAGAAGACTCGGCACACCAAAGTCCCAAGAGCAAATGTCAAAGATTTATCTTGAACGGAATTGCCGAGTGTTAGTCCTGTGCCTCCTGGTACAGGACTATTCATGCATACGACAGACCAGGTCAAGCTCAAGGATCCTCAGTCAGCCACGGGTCAGCCATCAAAGGCTCAGCAGAAGACCAAGCAGCAGACCACGCAGTCAAAGCCTCAAGGTCCAACAACAAGAGGCCGCCAGACAAGTGATGACCTGTCACCGCCCGCGGGTCGGGTCAGGCGTGATTCTAGGCATTTAAAGAGGCACCGCCAACATTCCCACAGAATCAGTCTCCTTCCGTGAGTCGCACCAGTGATCATCCGAGTGTCTATATTGGGCCCAAGGCCATTGTACTATATATATGAGTAGAGCTAGCATATGATGGCTAGATGAGTTTTGAGTCTTGTCTCCTTTAGGTTTTCTCTCTATTAAGTAGAGCTCATGTATGTTCATCATTGATATCAAGGAAGCTTATCATTTTCCTCTCATTTGTTCTGTTTTCTTCTTCTTCTTCTCTTCTTGCAAATCCCGCGTGACATAGTCCCCCGGACTCTCCTGTTAGATCCACGGGTCCTCACAGAGGGCTGTCTTCCAGAGTTCCCAACCTGCACCCCAAACACCGCGCCGCCGGGCCGGGGTCGATTCCATCCTACTTTCTTCGCTTTTCGCCATGTCCGTCCAAATTTCACGCGGGAAGAACTCCTTTCTCGTGACGGCCTCTCTTTGAGCGCCATCGCTCGGAAACCGTTTTTCGCGACATGTATGGATCTCGCTTATGACATAGAGGGAGGCCATCTTTGGCCTAGGGCTTAGGCCGCCACCAACCCCTGGTGGTCCTGTCTCGCCCCTCGGGTTCCCGCCCCAAGCGTGCAAACATTGCTCACAACCTCAGTCCCCTCATCACTATCAGGAGCCTTATCAGGCTCAACCTTCTCAACCGTACTTTCATACCCCTGAACATGCCTACATCCATCATTCTTCAGGCCATACGCCTCTTCCTTCACAACCATCATCTCCCCCGGGTGGGCAAGGATATCCACACGCCTCCTTTGCGCCTACCCGGGAATATCCTTTCCCTACGTTTCCCTAATCGCCCTTCCTGTTTTTACAACCTTACAGATCTCAAAACCAATGCTCCAGCATTTTCCGTTTCTCAAACAAGTCACCCCTTCATCGTGGTCCTTCGTGCACCATGCCACATCCAACTCAACCTCAATATCCTCACTATAACAAGCTCCCTCGTCCAGCCCAAGACTTTCACATCTACCTTTCGTGACTAAACCGACTTATCCCACCTTTGGCAACACGATAAAGGCAAACCCTTAGATCAAAGTGCTCGTGCCCACATGGAAGAATTTGAGGCTCTAGCTGTCCTAAATGGTCATCGCGCAACCTCAACTGAAATTCCACATCTTTTTCCACCACCCTGCGCGGTTTTTTCCTCATCAATGGCTCATGTCCAACAAAAGCCATTGGAAACAAGACCGGGTCGAAATGAGAACCGCTTTTTCGTCTCATTATGGGACCACGGATGATGATCAACTTCATCTCAAGCAACTCAATGAACTTCAACAAGAGCCCACGGAGTCTCCGCCCCGGGATTTTATGGATCGACTTCACATTCTCGCTAAGTAAGCTCAAGGAGTACCCCACACACAGAGCCGATTTTGGTCCGGTTTCTCCAAGGACTTCCTCCGGCTATTCGACTCATGATCAATACCCAAGGCCCCAAGACTTTGAGCAGGCTATCGACTTTGTCAATCACTCCACCAATGTTTCCCAGGCGCGTGGCTCTTCAAGAGCTCCCGCTCATTCCACCTGTCATGGTTCCACAAACTACCGTTTCAGCCTCAACACGCTAATCCCACAACGCAGCCAAATCGGTGCCATATTTGCAAATACCAAGGCCATTTGGCAAATGAGTGCAACTCCACCAATGGGCGCCTCATTGCAAGCTTTATGCAACATGTGCAATCATGCCACGGAAGAGTGCACTCGCGACTCATTTCAAGCAACAAAATGGTTTATCAAGTGCAAACCACACCTCAAAGAACAATCGCGACTATCGCCAGCCACCACTTCAGGTGCAACCCACTCAACTCTATCAAGAATCAGAGCAACAACGGGATCCAACCCACGCCCTCCTTTTGATCCTTCTAAAGCTCGGTGTTGTCACCGCCAAGAATGGGGTCATACCACCACGGCGTGTCCTCAACTTCCACAAGTTCGTGTAAGCTTCCCGGCACAAATCAGACCACATCGGTCCGCCTCACGGCTTACCAACTCGATTGCTAATGGCAAACAAGGCCCGGAGACCAGTTCTTAAGAAGCCACCAAGAGCGCCAAAGAATCACGCTTATCAACCAGCTCCAAAGAATCAACCTCACTGGATCAACAAGCACAAGAGGAAATTTTTCGTGCACTTAATCCTCCAAATCCAGCCGTCAAATTGGGTTGGTTTAGTTTCACGCCGCACCAAGGCATCACGCCCCTTGACCATTATTCAATGGCACGCAACCCGCCTTTGCAGTTGACACCATTCCTCATGAGGACTAAAAAAGGTTCACTTTGCACCTGACTTGAGAAGCTCATGCCACATGTCATGCCAAAAGTTCGCCAAAGCATTTTGAACTCATGCAAAGCTGAAGGCCGCACATTGGCAAATGTTCATGCCACCACCCGAGCTCAACAAAGACAAGATACACCTTCCACATCTCAACCTCCACGCCTCGACGATCCCAATATTGCCGCCGAGGTTGACTTACTCAAAGAAGTTGCTGCTTCACTACCACGCACTCCAGACCAAAGTGGAACCAGCAGATCCTTTTTCTCATGTGCCTCTAGAACTCCAAGAGGAGCTAGCCAAGATCAAAATTCCTTTAAGCTTGGCAACCATTTTGAAACTCTGTCCTGCTCTCAAGGACCAGTTACCACTCCCAACTGTTTTAGTTGGGGCTGTGGCTACCTCTACACCCACGGTCCATGCCACGGTGGGTAATCAGCAAGTCAACCATGTTCAAATAGATGGAGGTAGCGCAGTCAATCTCATCACGGATAAACTCCGCAAAACAAATGGGCATCACACAACTCTTTTCGTGCCCCATATGACATCAAGTTGGCTAATGGCCATATCACGCGACCTCAAGGCGTCACACCTCTTCTTCACATCAACATCGGTGATCTCCGCTTCCCCATGGAATTTGGAGTTTGGAAAGTCTGGCGAAGATCCAGGTGACTATGAAATGTTGGTCGGCAGACCTTTTCTCCGCCAGGCAAAGAGTATCCATTACTGGGCCACGGACCAGTTAGTCATCACTGATGGTCATCTCAATGCCACCATGGACTTGCAAACAAAGTGTGATCATTTTCTCTGTTGAACATGCGGAACCCTCTCTCGCATTATAATGCATTCTCAAGAAGCTCGTAATATTTATCGTTCAGCTCCACCAAGGAAGTCCCGCCTGGTCATCCTCCCCCTCAATATGCGATCCTTGGGGAGAAATGACTCTTGATCGTGACCAGGTGTGGGTCGCTTTGCTTGACCCTTACCCGCTCCTTGCAATCGAATCCAACGTGTTGATCACTTTTTCGATGCTGAACTCCCCCGCAACTCCCCGTTGATGTACACGCCGCCATGAAGCAACCTCTCGCTGGATGAAACCGGAAGCAACCCCTCTTTTTCACCACGCAGTGCCACGCGATCCGTTATGCTCCAACCTCCCGCACACATTGTCCAGATAATCAAGTAATACCCCATATTCGACTCCGTAAGTCGAGATTGTGGACGGGCAACAATCAACCCGTCCGCATTGCCGCAAATCTTCCTACTCCCTTATATCGTAAACAGGGCCCGCCAAGCTGTTCACAAAATTCAAACACATTTTCGCCTGGAGTTACAGAGATCTTCGGGGAATCAACAAAAGCTTGGGGGAACTCACCATTCCTACCAAATCTGATGCACGACCAGTTTAGCAACGACAGTACCGGCTCAACCCTAATTACCGTGATCGCGTCAAGGCGGAAATTGACAAACTCCTTGCGTGTTTGATCTATGAGGTCAAACATTCTCAATGGGTGAGCCCCATCGCCATTGCCCTCAAACACAATGGTAAGATCCGCCTGCGTGTGGACTATCGGAAACTCAATCAGGCCACGGAGCGTGATCATTTTCCACTTCCCTTCACAGACCAGGTTCTGGAAGAGGTGGCTGGACATGAGATGTACTCCTTCATGGATGGTTTTTCTGGCTACAATCAGATCTCAATCAAAGAATCTGATCAACTCAAGACTACTTTCACCACCCCGTGGGGCACTTTTGCCTACAAGGTGGTTCCTTTTGGATTATCAAACTCTCCATCAACGTTTCAACGCATCATGCTCTCAGTTTTTCATGATTTCATGAAGGAAAATCCCTTCTTGCAAATTTTTCAAGATGACTTCTCTCGCTTACAGCCCATGGCTGACCATTTGGATAAATTGGAACTCGCCTTCCAGAAATGTGATGAGTCCCGCATTAGTCTCAATCCTCGAGAAATGCACCTTTAAGGCCACCTCCGGGTGTTCTCGTTAGGGCCATGTTGTCGCAAAGAAAGCGGTGTATCACCACGATCCCCGCCAAAAATCGGGCCAGTGTGCTCAAGGCTCAAGCACCAGCCAATATCAAGGAGACACGATCTTTCCCGGTAAGGTCAATTATTACTCCACCTTCATACCGGACTAGCAGCCATTGCAGATCCCATTCATAAACTCATTCGGTGATTTAATCCACCGGGCTTGAATTCCCTGTGCGGATGTCGCTTTCCAACAACCTGAAGCTTTTTGCTTACTCGTGCACGGTTCTTGTTCCTCCTCAATGGGACAAGCCCTTTCACGCTCATGTAGATGTCTCGGCATTTGCTATTGGAGCTGTTCTTTTCAAGAATATGATGCGCGACAATCGACAAACCAAATCGCTACGCCGGCCGAAAACTCAATTCTGCTGAGCGCAACTATTCTCGCCACCTGAGCGTGAAGCTTTGGGTCTCATTTTTTCAGGTCCAACGCCCGCCATTACCTTTGGGCAGTCAAATCAAGTTCTTTGTGGACCACCAAGCACTCCTCTATTTGATCAACAAGTCCACGCCCACGGGCCGCGATTGCTCGTTGGGTCCTTCTTCTCCAAGAATTTGCTCCTTTTGAAATCGCTCATAAGGCCGCAAATCTCATGTCGTCCCCGGATTATCTTTCACGATCCACACGATGATCTCTCAACCGGAGTCTCGACGCTTTTCCGATGCTCAGCTCTTTTTAGTAACGGCAACACCACATTGATTCCATGATTTTCAGCAGTACCTCCTCACGGGTGCTCTTCCACCGTAAGATCTAGACGCTCTCTCCGCCGTTTACAATCCTTGCCGCTATCAATTTCTCCCGAGAGGTCCGCGGACTACACCATGGTTGCGGGACATCTCTACAAAAGGGTAAGGACACCATCCTTCGAATTTGTGTTCTACCTCATGAAGTTCCGTGATATTGTTCGAGAAGCTCATCAAGGGCTAGGTGGTGGTCATTTTCATGGTGACACCACGCACGACGAAAAATCCTTCTAGCTGGGTATTATTGGCCCACGCTCTTCAAAGATGCTCACGCCCACGCCCAAGACGCGGTGACGCTTTGCTACCGGGTGGGACGCCCCATGGCCCGCGGACGGCTCTTCCTTGACGCCGGCCGCCACGCCACTTCCCTTCAAAGAAATGGGGAATGGACTTTGTGGGACCTATACATCCTCCCCGCTGGCGCACACCCGCGTCTGCTACATTCTCCGGTTCTCACCGACTCACGCTTACCAAATGGGCGGAAGCTTGTGCACTTCCGCATAACACCGCAGCAAGCACGGCTAGGGTCCTCTATCAACAAATTATCACGCGATTCGGGCTGCCCTTACCGGAGCTGGTCGCTGACCGTGGTGTCCATTTCATCAATCATACTATCAAGGAGCCGACGGATTATCTCCCCGATACATCATCACAAGAGCACACCTTACTATCCTCAAGGTAATGGTTTGGCGTAAAGCACCAACAAAACTCGGGTCACCATTCTCAAGAAAATTTTAGACGCTTCCCCGCATGCATTGGCGGACAAAACTTCCATCGTTTCTTTGGGCCTACAATACTTGTTTCAAGATTGCTACCGGGTCACACACCCTTTTAAATTGGTTTATGGTCGTGAAGCTCTCATGCCGCTTTGAATACATCCTTCCAACACCCGTTTTCAACCGGCTCACGCTCATAATCCACCTGCTGCACTCAAAGAAAGGGTCTATCAATTAGAACAGCTTGGATGAACTTCAAGGGATGCTTATATTCGTGTTCTTCATGGACAGCAGTTGCAAAAATCTTTACATGACAAACGCCTCAAGACAAAAACATTTAAAGAAGGCGATTTGGTTCTTCTTTATGATTCCGTGTACAAAAAATTTTCGGGTAAACTCAAGTTTCGTTGGCTTGGCCCTTATCAAATTGTTCAAGTGGTTAGACCCGCCGTTTTCCAACCGGGAGTTAGATGGCACTCCATTACCTACCTTGGTTAATGGTTTTCGCCTCAAAACATTTCATCACACGTAAAGCTTAAAATCAACAAACGATACTGATTCAAGAAGCACACACCACGTAAAGTGACTAGAAAGGCGGCATATTATATTATAGTGGAGATTTTTTTACAAAATGTGGGCGCAGCCCAGCTATTTCCGCTATGGGCACTGCCCTATATACAAAAACGGGCTCAGAGCCCTATCTACTAAGTCCTAAGAAGAAAAACCCTCTACTCCGGGTTTGGAGCAGAGGTGATGCGCAGGAGGTGGTAGAGGTTCTGCTCAGGATCCCAGCGAAGGTGCAGAACCACCTCCATCCCGTTGGTCTTCGGGTCGGGATGTTCAGCCATCCCGGCACACCAGCCGTCCATTCTCACGCCACGATTGTGGCAGCGCCAGAGGTCCAGACAATTCATCTTGCAGGTAATCCACTCCCCCTCGACAGTTGCGGGCATAGTGCAGTCCTCGTTCAAACCAGCAGCAGCCATGCTGAGCGCCATCGGATGCCTTCGTTACTCCCGGTTCGTCTTATATAGCCAACTGAGGAACTCCTTGTCGACGTGGACCAATCACACAAATCGCCAACGTGTTTGCAATGCAAGGCTGTTTCTAAAATGAGAATCTTTTCTCCCGCCGCATATCTAGCCATGGTACCTTCTGACACATTCCTTTTAATGATATCCCACTTCGAAGTTGCCAAAGATTGAATGTCATTTCTTCTTTTCACGCCCCGTCGGACATTAATGTGTGTCCTTTGCCCAATTGTCACATCCGATCTTTCTTTCACGCCTCATCCTCACCGCTCATTGCTTCTCCCTTACGTTTTTGGGGACTTAGCCAAATTTTTGCCTCTCAATACACTCCTTGGCATCTTTCGACACCTGGCACCATCAACGGCTCCAGTTTCGCCCTCTTCATACCTCTTCGCCTCGGCCAGGCGCCCTCTAAAACCTTTTTCGTTCTTCCGCGCCTTTGTCCTCCGGTGCTTGACTTTCGCCCTCCGCCTTTGAATCACTCTTCGCTTCGCGCAAATCGTTACCATGGCTGCCCCAAGATTTTCTACACTTCAAGCTACTGCTCCCAAGGATCCGGCTCTTTTTGCGTCTGTATCCTTCTTGACGCCCACTTTCCGTGAAGCCCTTGTTGGCCCAAATAAAGAAGTCGCTGAACGACAAAAGCTTTACGAATTCTCTCAAATGGAACTTCCGGCTCCAAATCCTGACCAGCTGAAGCAGTTCATCGCCAATATCGTTAACAGCCCGCATGGCTACACCAATCGTGGTCGATGGCACCACCATTTTCACTGACTCAACATTTGATTTCTGAGGTATTTCATATTCCCTTGCACACCCCTTGTTTATCATGGTCTGCCATACAGGATCTAGATGTCACAGATTTTGGTGCACCTCCTTATCATGCCAATGTCCATCGTCTGACCAATATCGACAAGCCTCACGAAACCTTTGTTAAATTTCTCGGTATATAAGCTCCTTGGGTATTCTATCAAGAACACCCATATCAATAAGCCTTTCTATAACCGGGTCATCACCGCTACACACTCCAACCACCACATAGATTGGCCCCAAATGATGTTCTATCGTTTTCCAAGAAGTGGACCGCCTTCGGTGCCACTTCCATTTCATTTCGGAAGTTTTCGTGGGAGGCCACTTTCAAGCCCTCATCCGTCATTACTTCCCTCCCACACCACCAAATTCTCATAATTCCACTCGGGCCGTCCCTTCCACGACTAACCGAGCTGGCACTTCACGCCCTTCTTCCCCCGGTCATGTCCAAAGTCCGCGACACCCATGTCTTTGTCTCCTCCTCCGCTACACCATCCGGTTCACACCATCTTTCCCAAACATCACAAACCAGCAACAAACCGGCTCCACCACCACAACACCCTCGTCGGGCTTGTTGTATCAAGATCGCCAGGATGCTCTGCCGCCGCTCTCAAGTTACAAGAATCCCAAGACGCTCTTATGAGCGGGTTCAACGGGCACTAGAGGCCTCCTCGATGCGGTACACGGGACCTTCAAAGCCGCCACGCCCAAGTTGCAACTTTGGAGGCCAAACTTCAAGACAAGCACGAAGCTCTCTTACGGGCTCATACGGCATCTCAAAAGTGCACAAGATCAAGTCAGCCAACTTGCGGATCGAATGTGCTCAGCCCAATCGAAATTCAGAATTTATTGGAGCACAACAAGTCCAAAGTCGCCTCTCCGAAAGTACCAAGGACGCAGATATTGCTAAGCTCAACGCCTTGTACTCCGAACTTTGTGGAAATTTCAGCACTCAAGTTCAAAACCTTACGTAAAGGGGACGCTCAAATTGCCTCCTTGACGCTCGGCTTTCTACTGACCTCTCAGCTCACCTCTCTTCAAGATCAGCTTACGAGGTGCAAAACGTAAGATCTTGGATGACGCTGGAGATTGCCGTGTTTCGCCTCAATACCCGGGAAATCCTCCTCCCGTGTCAACACTTCGAACGGGTCCGGTGGACCTATCCGCGCCGGCCGCTAGAAAGGGACAACCGGATCGTGATCTTGAACAACATTTACAAAGAAGCTATTTCACGATGAGGCTCAAGCAAAACTTGACGCTTCATACCGCCATTCTTAATGTAATGCCTGCTTGACTTCCTTCCCCGCTATCACGATTATGTGGTTGCTCGCCGCCACCTCTTCCTTTCGAAGTGGCATGCGGCAGATGGACCTGTGGATATTCCCCTGAGCAGTGAGCACTGCAGATTTTCTTCGGATTTGGCCAGAACTCTCCATTGAAGACAAAGGGTTGTGCTGTGCCCTTGTGGTCTTTGATCTCATACACTGTGCTGATCCAGACTTTATCACCTTCAGAGTTGTTCAGCCCATGGCTTACATATTTCATGATTTCTATCTGGGTGATACATGTGAACACTTTCGAAATGGGCCACGCCAGCTCTTTTTTCGTGGTGACCCCACTGCAATGGGTGCTTCAGGATAACAATCCATATCTTATGGATCCCCGCCGCACCCAAACTCTTCATCGAGTACATGCCCGAAGCTTGCCAATCATTTATCTCTCGGGTAAGCGGAAGGCCGCAATGATAAGGAAGTATCTAGGACATCCCGAGGATCTTCCCTATGCACAAATTTATATGCAGCACCTCGCCGGTTATAATCAATTACGAAGCCTGTTGGATAGCAAGACGGTCCCCACGGGATGGGATAGCCCTCCTGTCAACTCTCAACTCTCTCGCTTCTCTTTGGGATCGTTGGTGTCAAGCTCTTGATCCAGATCTTGTCGGGCCAATTCAGTGGAGACCGGCCAAGAACCCACGCCCACGGGCATGGTTCCTTCTCCCTATGCTTCCCCGGGCGCACCTCCGCCCCGTGTTCCCGACTTCTGATTGGCACCTCCCTTTCGGACCAAGGTCATGGATGGTCATGCCGGATGGACTCCACCTCGATCTCGACGGATCTCCGGTGGGATCCACGCTTTGTTCGGCCGCTCACATTGGGAAGAAGGTGCCACTCGATACCACCACGAATTGATCTATATTGCTAATGATCGTGGTTGGCAAACGCCGGGCGGATGCGCTTCATGGTCTTGACACCTTCTTGCGGAACGCCACCACCTCACCGATCCTTGAGTCCATCTTCAAGCGTGTTTTTGTGCTGCTCTCAAGTGCATTTTGCTAAGCTCCTTAAATCGGCAGCTGGCCCCATTTTTCATCGCAATCCGAATGCTGTAATGGGTGCCTTTGGCCTCCGGACTGTCTCCTCATGGAATGTCAAGACATTTCTTCTTGACACCCATGCCGCCTTTGAAGACATGGTAACGATCTCGCTTTCTTATTGATGCAGATCCCGCCTTTGGCCAAAACACTCCTCCCCGCTCTTCAAACACGCCAGGATCTCATTAGCCAGCACCATAATGGTGCCCCGCCCCTCACTCCCCGCGGAGGATCACTTTCGCATGCATGGCTTCCGCCCCTAAAACCCTTCCTCCTTTTCTTCACTCGAAAGTGTCGCTTTGGTGGGGAGTGTTAGTCCTGTGCCTCCGGGTACAGGACTATTCATGCATACTGACAAAACCAGGTCAAGCTCAAGGATCCTCGGGCCAGCCACGGTCAGCCATCAAAGGCTCAGAAGACCAAGCAAAGAAACCACGCAAGCGGTCAAAGCCCTTTGTCCGTCAACAAGAGGCGCCGGCCGGACAAGTGATGACCCGCCGCCCGTCGGGGCGGCGTGATTCTAGGCATTTAAAGAGGCACCGCCAACATTCCTCAGAATCGCCTCCTTCCAGGAGTCGGCACCGAGATCAGTCAGAGTGTCTATATTGGGCCCAAGGCCATTGTACTATATATATGAGTAGAGCTAGCATATGATGGCTAGATGAGTTTTGAGTCTTGTCTCCTTTCAGTTTTTTCTCTATTAGTAGAGCTCATGTATGTTCATCATTGATATCAAGGAAGCTTATCGTTTTCCTCTCATTTGTTCATTTTTTCTTCTTCTTCTTCTCTTCTTGCAAATCCCGCTGCGGACATAGTCCCCCGGACTCTCCCTAGATAGATCCACGGGTCCTCACAGGGTCTGTCTTCCGTGAGTTCCCAACCCGCACCCCAAACACCGAAAGTGTTATCCGCACGACCAACTAACAGAATGCCCGCGCTTCAGTTGTGAAGTCAATGATATCACTGCGAAGACTATTTTCAAAGAGCCATTCATTGATAACATAACCCACCTGCGGCAGCAATATGCTCGGCGCGGAAGCCCGATCCATCGGGACGCCGGGCAATCTCGCCGTAACCATACAAGGTACATGTTTTAATTTTTTCAAGAAGATATGAAAGATTATGAAATGGCGCCGTGGCGGCCATTTGCTCATTAAATGTTCGACTAATTTGTTGTTTCTTGTTGTTTCCAAGTTATCTGGCTTTGGCTGAAGTTACCATGCGTGGTAAGCATCCTAAAGATTTCAACCAGTGGGTCTTCATGCCGAGGATATTTTTCGTTATTCGCGGTCCCTATGGAACTTGTGGAAATCTTGCAAGCTAAAAGACAACAAGGGACAAACTATTACCCAGAATCGGGCAAAAGAATCGACTACTTCACCGACCTACCCGAGGTGCATGAGGGGTATGGACTACTTAAGACCGCGGGTTTCGCTCCGTGAAGTGTCGGATGGGAAGACCTTCGCCAAGGTCACCAAGTGATTATACAGTAAGCAATTTTTTAAGGCAAGGGCAAAGACACTAAGATCCATATCTTTCGGAAGGATAATTTTCCGAGGAAGTTCAAGTCCTTCACCGATCTCAAGATCGCAGATCTCTTGGGCTTCGAGGATACCGACCGATTTCCATGGCCACCTTGCATAGTAAGTGGGTTGAAACCGGAGTGAGCAAGGAAGGCATTTTCGGTAACGTACACCGCTTTGGCAAGATTCATACGCAATGCCGCCTTGAAGAGAGAGGATAATCAAGACTTCAAGGCGGTTGAACCAATGCATGCGACAAGGGACAAGTTGTTTGCACTCCCCGCGCAAGATCCTTGATTGCCCCCGACACTAGAGGCATATTTCCAATGTGGGACAAAACCACACTAACAAATTTCTTTAATACAAATACCAGAAGAACACCCATACCGATTCTTTTTGGATAGTGGTCTTTGCAAGGCCGGAGCACAACTTTTGATTTCATCTCAGATTGGATGATCCGGATTCCAGATCCGAGTTTATATTGGCATGTATGAGGATCTAATACAAGAACCGCCTCCCAGAGTGAGTTCGGGGAGGCCCATTCACTAGTGTATGCCACAAAGATTCAAGCCATCGAAGGTCCTCCCCGTCGGGCTAATTGACCTCAAGTTCCCCTTCAACGATCATCCTCAAGAACCGCCACCGCCTCGCGGGCCTAACGAAGAAGACTAAGACGGGAGACCGAGGCTATGGTCGGGAAGCTCGCAAATGCCAGATTCAGTAATACCGCAAGGCTTGCTGTGGGGACATAATTATGAGAAACCATTTGGGGCTCGCTACATGCTCGCACTGCAAGCGTAAAATGGTACCGCCAGAACGTGGGTGTTTGATTACTTCTCCCGTGGTTCTTTTGGCCGGGCTTCATTCTTTGAATAAGAGATTTTGCATTGTATTCGAAAAGTGACCCGCTTTTAAGCATGAGTGCCTAAAGGGGATTCTTGATAGGCTTGACCGCCCATCGAATCCTACCATCGCAACTGCCTCGCGGATGAGAGACCACCGGGCCAGTAGTTGAAGAAGTCAGATCCACCAAATCCAGATGCCCAAGCTCCACCCGATGTGGACTATGATGTGATCAAGAATACACAATTCAACTGACATTCTTGATGATCCCAATTTCACCGCCACAAATGCTCGAGAGCTTTTGTGGAGATCCTATGGTTGCTTCTTCTAGCCATGGCCCCGCCATACGGAACCCCGATCCTTTTAGGAGCCTGCTCTCGATGAGGAACCCTGAATTTTGTATGAAAATAATGTAAATTGTACACTAATACTCTTGTAAACAGACTACCTCTTCCGAGTCCTTGCTTGTTTTGGCAAATTTTTTTAATATGCAAATCTATGAATTCGGAATTTTTAACTATTTTTATGATGTTATGTTTCTCCAGCTTCATTACATGCAATGCTAGAATTTTTAATGGCGCCAATAAATGGCACTTTAGATGCATATTTTTTTTAAATGGCGCCATAATTGCTCAAAAAATTGGCATAAAGTTGACTAAAAAGGATTTTCATTCCTAATTGGAATCACGAAATTTCTCATTTTAATGAAATTGTGCTTTATATGCTAATTTTTACAGTTGTCCAAGCTTTCATGCTTAGTAGTAAAACATCAAGCAAACACATTCTGATAAGAAGATCTGTATCGTTTTAAAATTGTTAGGAGGAACATATTGGCATGAGAGGGGAGAAAACACATGAACAAGCAAGGAATATTATATTGTTTATCGAAATAAACAAAAATAATCACCTTCTCTCAAAGAACGCTTAATTTTTCCATACAACATAAAGGATGTTACATCTTTCTTATCCCAATATTGTTTAAGAAAAGGAGATTCCAGGCCTGTTTCTATCCATTCACTAGGCTACCACAAGTTCTTTAAAACTAATTAGAAATATCCCTGGCTCTGCGATAAAAAAGCAAAAGCTCGATATAATAATGCAGAAGCTCTATTCAGTTCTACAATATAAATATGTTGCAAAAGGAAGTGTTATGAATACATTGCAAAAGGAAGTGTTGTGTTATGATGATATGGTTAATGTAAAAGGAAGTATTGTGTTATAATGAGATGGTGTGTCACTCAAACTTGAGAACATAATTTGATCTTGAAATTCAACTAACATTCTTCCATGCCATGTCTTTTGAGAACATAATTTAATGTGGAAATTCCACTGATCTTCTATGCCATGTGTCCAAAGCTTTAAAATAAGATTTCTTTTTTATAAATTTAACACTAAATTACCATATGAACCCAGGAAGATATGTGGATTTGAGACTTCTTAAAGAAGAATTGATCATATACTTTAGCAGACATATATGTAGAACAAAATGGAGCACTATAATTACAAACATGAATGGAAGCGTCGGACAATAAATCACTTAACTACAAACGAGAATGGAAGTGTGGGACAATGGTTTGCTCACCTTACCAATTTGGCCCATCGTAACTATGAATGGGAATGGAAGCGTGGGATAATGGCTTGCTCACTCCTTACCAGTTTGTCCCACAGTCGGACAATGGATCATCGTAACTACAAACATGAAAGGAAGCGTGGGATAAGGGCTTGCTCGCTTCTTACCAGTTTGGCCCACTGTAACTATGAACGAGAATGGAAGCGTGGAAAATGGCTTGCCCACTTTTTATCAGTTTGGCCCGGGGGTTTGATAAAATTCTCTTTTTTTCTTTCCTTTCTTTTGATTAAGACTAGACTATTGTTTTGCAACATACTTATTAATGGTTCAAAACACAGCTTCATGGATTTTCTTGAATATATGTATCCCATGTGTGCCTACTCTAATATTGTAGAGTCATGGACACATGTTTCACATTTTATTTACACACGCAATTAATAACATCCAAGTAGATTTTAGGGTAGCTCCAACTATAGGTGCAAAGTACTTTTAAAGGTAGCTATAAATAAGGTGCAATACACAATGAAAGGATTGTCTAAGGTCACACTGAATAATGCAATGCCTTCAAAAGGTATGGTGTTGTTCACAACACATCCATACTGGACCGCCCGAATCACACGAGTGAATGAAAGGTCAAGTCCCCATTAGAATTGGATCTCATCTAAATCGCCCCATCTATTTCCCCCCTTGGAAAGTTCGGTTTTTCAAGAACCGAAGGGGCATAGCCACAACACATCCACATTCATATACAAGCAGCAAAAGAGAGTGACGATGTGAGATTCAGTACACGACATCAACACCTCATGCACATGGTCACTTGCAATCTACATGTTCTCAAAGTGATCCAATGGCCTAGAACTTATTCTATGCAAATGCGCAGTTACAATGGTCTAGAAGTTACTGTACGCAGTTTTCCAACACTTACAAGTTCAAAATTATACCCAGCAACGCTGGGCACCGTTACTAGTATGTAATTATTGGTGGCAAGATTATTTCGTCCCGCAAAAGCATGGGGGCTGCTTCCCAAAATTGGGGCAAATTGTACACATATGTACAGATCTAAATCATGATCGTCAAATTTGCTTACATATTCTAAGAAAGATTTCCGCTTCTTAGGGTTTCGCCATAGCTGTCTCGCCAAGCAATGTAGTATGGTGTGTGGTCACATGTCCAGTTGGATGCTGCCTAGTGGTGTGACGTTAAAACTACTATCTATGTATCTATCTATCTATCTCCACCACCACAACAAAGATTTTGCCAAGGCAACAGATGTGGCCTTTGGCACTTCTAGATTTCTTGAGTTTGAGCGATTCCACCTCTTTCTTTCTTTCTTTTCACTTGAGCTAATTTTGCCACAAAAGATTTTGATTTTGATTTTCATTTTCATTTTCATTCGGCCTCACTAGGATGGAAAACAAAGATTTGGCGACAACGTGCATTTTTCTGTCAATCAGCAAGCACATTTCACAGAGATTTTTTCTTGGAATCTATGTCTTTGTGCTTAGCAAGACGCAAACAAAAATTTGGGCTGGAGAAAAATCGCAAGCAGAGGAAAATAAATTAGTCACGACAGATTTTTGTGGATTCATTCTTGGCCTTCTAAAGAAGGCATCGCTTTGCATGTTTGTGTTCAACAAGCAGAGGCTTCGAAAGTGGCGATCTCAGAACAGAAATGGGTTTTCGCAAGTAGATCCGGCATGCAGAGGAAGCAAAGGTTTGTAACTAAGTATTCTTGTGATGGTAGTCAGGGATATGGCTTGATTAAGTAGATTTATTAATCGAGATCTGTGCATCCATCTCAGGTTGGCCTGCCTTGCATCCACGTTACCGTCTTCAACACATGCCCTCTCTTCATTATTCATGCTCATCATCCCTTTGCCTTGTTCATGGCATTGCATGTAATCTAGTCTGTAACTTTCACTCCATGATGACTCTGCCACTGATTTGTAGCCCTGGCGTTGTAGGTGGTTTAGGTCTGTGCTTGTTTCAGGGGACTTTGAATTTGCTGATGCTCTATTTGCCTACTAGTCTATTTCATTTTGAGACATTGGCCCGATTGGCTTGTGTGTTTTGGGATCAATCTTAAGCCTCTTGAGCTTCTTTTTGATACAAGAATTCCAAAAGTGCTTCATCTCGTTATCGGTTTTCCGGGCAATTGGGAAGCAACTGAGACACTAGAGATGAAAAAGCATGTGGGTAAGCCTAAAAGCATGAATTGAATCGAACCCAAGAGTTAAATAGAATTTAAATTGAGGTGTTTCAGATGTTTTCCAACTCATCTTACCTTATTGCAAGGCATTCTTGAAAAGTGTAAGCGATTATGCAGCACATCATGCTGAGTGTCCGGTCCTTATTTTTAAACTGCATGAGAAGCCCCATAAATATGCAAATCCTGATGTATCAGTAACAGAAAAAGTGGCTAATGTTCAGAATGTTTGGGACTTCAACGAATAATATACTTTCAACGAGTATGAATTGATGATTTGAACGGTCCCAGCTTTTCCTTATTTTGCAAGCTCATGTCACAGAGCTTGACCCATTTTTCCATTCAACTAACTTATTCCTTGGTACTACGTCTGCATTTCGCTTCTCCTTCAACCCATATCTTCAAAATTGCAATTAAGAAGCTCTCTGTGCTAGAAAGTAAAACCACTATTTCTAAAGTACCCAATTATATTAAATTTACTAGTGCAGAGTCTAATTTACACCATTTCGATTGTTCTTTAAGCAGTGCCCATTAACTTTGGCTTCGGAGTATTCTAATCACTAGTTAATTCATTTGTTCAACATTCTTTTATTAGGAGAGATATTTTTAGACCTCATATATTAGAATATTGGTCAATATAGGATGTTAGAAAGTTTTCCAGGATTGAAGCGACGTCATTAACAAGCAAATTTGATTGAAGCCCTCCTCCAAATATGATTGATTGCAAGCTCGGTATGTACTTAGTATTCAATTTTCTATCGGGAAGGATTTCATACTAGGATGGTCTGGATGAAACTTACAACATCCAAACATAAAACATGTTCAAGAATGTCATTTTGTGATTTAAACTAAAAGAAACCCATTATTACTCCTAAGAATGCATTATGAAATATCGAACTTAATAATAGGTCTAACCTTACATGTCATGAACCAAAGAAAATGTTCGGCAAGCCTTTGGTCAGCGATAAATTTCTTGTAACAATAATTCTTTTTCTTCTTTTTTGGGAGACATTCTTCTTTTATATTATAGGTTGAGTCTTATTTTATCACGTGTCAATCATTTTATAACGGTGTGCAAGAAATGCATTTTCTAACATTTTGATCCACCATGCATTTAGCACATCGGTGTTGATGGCATGCAAGAGGGCTTGTGAGTTGTATATAAGAATGTTGCCTAAAGCAACATTCTTATAACGTGGAAACAGTTTAGGTTGAATTCTGCGACAAAAAAACCCTGAAATGTCAAGTAAAATCTTGAGAAAACAGGTTAATCTTCAAATCGGTGGGTAAATCTCCAGAATCGGCTGGGTAAAGCTCTGATCGATCAGGTAAAATAAGTCGGAGAAGAAAAGGTATTTGCAAGAACGCGGCGCTGGAAGAACCCTAAGAAATTGTTAACATTCAGGGTTTGAAAGTATGCCACGTGGCGTGGCGTTATTGGACGCGCAGGCAAAATTCAACCTAAACTGTTTTTACGTGATATGGCAACGGGTGTGGACTCAGACACCTCTTTGACTAAATAACCACCAAAGCATGGAGGGATTTCAAGAGATATGTTGTATCGAAAAAAGTCAATACATAAAATTTGTAATGTTTTCCTTTTTTACTAAAAATATAACTAACGTTACTAATAACGCCTATATCATGTTCTATTCTACCCGTGCATATAGAAGTGCCTATCTCGATCCTCCAAGTTTGACTAATATGTCTATTAAATGCTGCATATTCAATACGTAAAAAAACAGGTCAGGATTCATTATGCCACCTAAGCCAATCATGCAACATCAACTAGCACATTTTCTTTCTATGAAGCCAAACGGCCTTTCTCTACAAGCATTCTGCCCAACATTTTAACATTTACCTTGCATTCTAGCTATTTTACCAAGCACTGTGGCTGAATTACCTTGCATTTTGGGTGCTATTCTAGCAGAGGTTTAATGCGCACATAATGCATCCTAGCCTGCTTCTACGTAACAAGAACGCAGATTTACGCTGCATTGTGGCAGGGAAACCACGCCTCCGCGTCGGTGTGGTTTCCAGTGCCGTAATGCATGGTAAATCATACAACTATTAGAAGACTTGCCAACCTGTCATAAGGAACTTCTAAAAATAGTTGACAATGTTCACCTTGCCAGCTTGTACCCAAGTAAACATTTGATTATTATAATAAAGTCAAAACAGATGTGGGCCTATGTATGCTGGCAAATACGGACGATATTACTTGTTTATAAGGGTGGAGCCCAAGATGTGGTCATATGCATGTTACTCAAGTGAAATGTTTCGTCCCTTGCTCCCGAAATGAAAGGGAGGAAAGAGAGTTCTAACAACCCTAGGGCCCAACAACCTAAAGCTCAGAATAAAGTACTAGCCTTGGACCATATGCCATAGATGATTCCATAAAGCACAAGACTCATCCTCTCATTCCATCTTCAAGACATAACATTATTGCTACACATCATGTCGGAGCGCCAAGTCCATGTGGTTAGTTTGTTGCTGGTTCTGAGCTTAACAGGTTGCTATGGATTCCCATTGAGTGCAATAGAGAATGCAACTCAGGCTTGTGGGAATGGAATGAGGGCATCGACACCGAAACTACAGGGTGTGATCAACACAGTGCAGAGCGCGTTGAATTCGGAGAGGGGGGGTAGAGCGAGGGCAGTGTTAGAAGATTGTTTGGAGGTGCTGAAGGGGGCAATGGGGAGCCTAAGTGAGGCAAAATCCAAGGTGCAACATTTTTCGGAGAGGTCAATTGAGGATGGGGATAGCGATGACATCTGGACGTGGGTGAGCACGGCGCTGACGGGGCGGTCCACGTGTGCAGATGAGCTGGAGGCTCTGGGCGAATCGGGGCTGCAGGGGGTGCTCAGCACTGCAAAAGGGCTGCAAAATGATCTCCATAATTCGCTTGCATTGTTTATGAATCTGAGAAAGAAGGCTCTGAATCAGTCGAGAATTCATGAGAGAAAATTGGGCAGCGAAGGGCCCTCTTTTCCTTACAAGCTGACTGAAGGGCTTCCGGCATGGATGCCCTCTGACCGGCGTCGGTTCCTCCTCCAGAATGTCACTGCCAATTTGGTGGTCTCCAAAGACGGCAAGGGAAATTTCACCTCTGTGCAGGCTGCAATCAATGCCTCTTCTCCTGGCTACGTAATCTACGTTAAAAAAGGCATATACAATGAAACGGTCGAAGTCCCCAGCTCCAAGGCAAACCTCACCATCTTCGGCGATGGTATCAACAAGACCATCATTTCTGCTAGCAATTACTATGCCCAAGCTGGCACCACTTTCAGGACCGCCACTTTTGGTAAGACTTCCCTTTTTTCTTCCTAGAAAATACTTAAATGCTTTGCACTTCTCCATTTCATTTAATTCAATTCTTGACATCTTTTTTGTTTATTTGTCTCTCTCCAAAGGTGTCAAAGCAAACGGTTTTATTGGTAAGCTCCTCACCATCCAAAACAATGCTGGCCCTGAAAATCACCAAGCAGTCGCCCTGCTCGTCACTTCGGACAAAGTTGCCTTCTACAAGTGTTCCATGGTTGCTTATCAAGATACTCTTTACACTTATGCTAATCGTCAATTTTATAGAGAATGCCAAGTGACCGGCACTGTAGACTTTATATTTGGAAATTCAGCTGTAGTTTTCCAAAAGTGCTCAATATATGCTAGGACGCCTCTTAGTAATCAAAAGAATACCATCACAGCACAAGGGCGCGATGATATAAATCAAAATACAGGGATATCAATTCACCAATGCAAAGTTGATGGGGCAATCAACCAAACCTACTTGGGTCGCCCATGGAAAACTTATTCTAGGACAGTGTTCATGAAAACTCAACTTAGTAGTGCCATTAACCCAGCAGGTTGGCTTGAATGGGATGGTGCCCCTGCTAATAGGTCCCAAACCGTGTATTATGGTGAATATAAGAACACTGGTGCAGGAGCAAGCATGTCAAATCGAGTGAATTGGACTAGAGCACTTAATACGAGTGAGGCATCACAATTCACGGTTGGATCATTTATTGTAGGTAACGAATGGTTGCCTTCGACAGGCATCACTTATACTGCAAGCTTATAGTCGTTTATCCAAGAGTTTCACAAGCATTGGGCAACATGCCTTAGGATATTTTGAGTCAACAAAAATAAATAAAAACATAGTTTATAGAAATATGCCTGTTCTTGAGTAATTTGAGTAATGCTATTAATAACAACATGGGGCGGAATTTCTTTTTCCTTTTGTTCTTCAAAATAAACTCTTACAATCCTTATAGCCTCTTAAACAAGTTTAAAAAGGAGATAGCTACAAATATGATGGAATTGAATATGGCCCCACTTGGCTTTATCCATTGGGCTTGTGGTCAGAAAGGCATCTAATGCGTTTTTTAGTATTGTTTTGAATGACCTTTGTTTTCCCCTTCTTTTTTTCCCTTTCCATGGTTTTTCTCAACTCAATTCAATTCTATTGGTTTTGGTAATTGATTGGGTTAGAACTTATAAGCTTGTATTCAAGCTCGCTAAGGAGTGGTGTATATCATTTGGTGATTGTCCATTTCCTTATCGCGTCTTTTCACATTTAGAGGGTCCATGATATTTCAACTCAATTCAATATGAGGTGAGCAATGGACTACAAAGGTACTAAGTCCCATCAATTCTGGTACATATACTGTCGTTGTCCATGTTATGGTCAAGTGTCTTTAGACATTTTGGAGGTCCATGCTATTTTTTATAAGGTGAGCAACAAACTTTATAGGGATGAGGTCCCATCAATTATGGTAGTAATGTTTGTACTATTACTTGGGATTAGAGCTGATATAAGATATATTTGTCCTATTAGGTATAAGATATATTTGTCCTATTATCTGCATTATATGGCATTATTATAATGCTTGATATGGTCCCATAGAAGTTAAAATTTTGGGGTCAATGAAACTAAAGTAAAGGTACTGTTGAGGTGAAACAAGCACCAATGAGCAACTAAAATAGAAATATCCAATATGTAACATAATAACAGGGGCTCCAGGGGGATTTGCCATGGACGTATAAATGGCCATTCTTGAAACCATAGACCATAGCCCAAAAGCAATTGAATAGGTTGCTATATAAAAAAAATAAAATCTAGACCATTTGAAAAAATAATCTAGCTTGCTAGTTGTATTGGTCAAAGTATTTTTATTAAGCCACTGGATTATTTTGGTAGAGGTTCGAGTCCCAGTATTTCATAGTCTAAAACTTTAGGCTTAACTTCGCATGATTCGATTCCCTTTAAAACCTTAGGCGAACTCGTATTTCAAACTTTTAAAATCACAGGTGTCCCCAAATAAATGACTATAATTAAAATGAGAGGCACTCAGAGGCCCCATCATATGATCTAGGTCATAAGATGGACATATCTGTCGACCAAGGTAGTCCACTGTTTGTGCCATGCATCAGGGTAGATAGCGAGCATAATTTACTGGCTAGATCAGACGTGTCAAATAGGGTTAACAACCAAGACCATGTCTGCCGAAGCCGCTCACACAAGAAAAAACAATGCTCAATACTCTCAACCTTTTGCTTACATAAAAGACAGAGCTCTGAAATTTGATTATCAGTTTTATGGACCAGTGGATAAAAGCACGCTGTGGTGTATCAAAAACACGCATTTTGATGCCACATTTTTGCACCTTCTTTGTGGTAGAATCGGGTGGTGCATACCGAAGCAGAGATTGTGGGAGTGCGAATTAATGAGCGTCGGTTATTTTGAATTTTATGCCACGTCATTGTCCCTCATTTCGAATTAGGAAATAATCACCTCTTCTTCTGTTTTTTTCCGCTTCTTGCCGATTGAACCCTAATGGAGTTAGAATTGAATGCCACTGGTTACACGATGAAATCGGTGGCGCCAAGAAGAGATAACGGTCCTAAGACGATATCGCATCGCTGCCACGCATGCATTACTCCATCCCGATTGACGTGTACGCCGACGTGTAGCCAAGCAGGTAGCACCCTAGGGGGCAACTTGCAAGGTGTGTACATTTTATTAATGTGCACATTTACCCATGTGCACATTTATCTATGTACACATTTTCCCATGTGGACACTTTATGCCACCTAGTTAATAAGGCAAGTGGGCCATACCCAATTATCCCACATGCTTAAAGGGATAATGGGAAACCCTAGCCCTAACCCTTGTCTATTTAGGTAAAGGAAATCCTAACTTGCTATTTTCATCCATAGCATTCTAGGTCTCTGTTTTGCTTGCTCCAGGAGCCAAAACCACCTCCCAAACTCTGTCTGAGCGATTTAGCTCATTAGTTTTCCTTTCTAGCTTCATCTTCTAGCAGTCACAGTGGGATGGTCGAAGTTGAGCTTGGGAGGAGCGAGCCAAGGATCAGGTATCTTGTCAATTTAATTAAATTGACAAGATAATTGCTATTATAATAGCCTAAACCGCCTCCCAGTCATTGAATAAGTAGGTTTAGCCTATTAAATTGCCCATAGCAACCATCTAGATCCCTAGATATCGAAGCTTTAACTAAAGAACCTAACTCGTGATTTATATTAGATCTTGTTCTTTTCGTTCTTTTGATGTGATGTGTATGATGATGTATCTCGCGGAACTCACTTTGTATTGGTAGGGGGGGTAGAGACCCTAAGGCCCAGGTAGTTGATGTTCCTAGCTAGCCTCTTTAGCACAATCGTAAATTTGGCCTGCGTGTACAAGAACCACGCGGCAACCGTGAGATATGAGTAGGGGACATCACAAATCGTGGGAATAAATTACTAATCGTGATATTTTTTATTAGCCGTAATGACTTTAGCTAAACTTGCTCGATATTAATCCCAAAACTTTCTGTGGTTTAGCTAAACTCTACATATTTTTCCTTTCATACTTTCTAGCGTTTAGCTAAACTAACCCAAATATCATCCCAAAAATTTCTATGATGTGGCCAACAGAAAACATTAAGCCAAATTACGATACTTTTTTTTAATTGTTTCCACTTAATTTAGTCATTTTCTTTGTGAAAACAATCTAAAATAATGTTAACTACCAAGGCCTAGGACTCAAATTAAAACGTAATGCTAGAAACTAAACTATTAATCATATATTTCATATGAACTAGAATGATGTTAGCTAAATATGGCCTATTCATTTTTTACTATCTTTATCGGTTTTATTCCAGGTTTTATTCAGAGCCATTGATCTGTGGGATATCCCTGGTATTGTGCAAGATCAATGGCCATCAAGATTTTGACCCAAAAATAAAAAACCACTTCCTATGGTGTCGATCGAACACATGGTTCAAGCACAAGAAAAAAGCAAAATAAAGAAGCCATATAGTGTGCTAATTTTCGTATAGTCAGCCCTCCATCGCAAAGAAGAAAGCAACAAAAGTGAAGCAAAGGTGACTGCCCCTAATGAAACACGTTGGAAACAATCCTCTTCTAGTCCCGGTGAGTCCGGAATGAATTCTCCGCCGCGCCCCGTACAAAGAAACCCAACACAAATAAAAACCCTCAGATAAAGAAATAAAACCCCGCGGTGCAACGCGGTGCAATAATCGCTCTTTTTCGCTTTCCGTGATAATTCTAGCAATTTACAAGATCAAATCGACTAAGGAAGCCGAGGAAGAAGCTTTGATTCTAAAGCAGTCACAATCGGGAGCAACGCTACCGCAATTTTCCTACAAACAGCTAAAACAATTCACTGGCAGATTCCAGCAAAAACTGGGAGAGGGAGGATTTCGAAACGTGTATAGAGCAAAAATTCCGAACAACAGTGCAGCGGCTGTGAAGATGCTGGATGGATGCCAAAGAAATAAAAACCCTGTATAAACCCAACAGAAACAGAGCCGGGATGCAACATTTCAATGCATTGGGGCTCGGATCTAGAGCTGTGCACTGCCCATTCCGCCAGCGAATCCGGCGCTTCAAAGCTTGGCATTATGTACAAAGGCCGGCTACGAAGCTATGACGGCATTTCTGAAGAATTTGCAAATGCCTTGTTCATTTGCATCGCCGCAGCAGCCCCTACGCCTCCGGCGTCCATGCCCGCACAGCATCTTTCCACCGATTTTGCGGTAAACGACGCTACCGCCCGCGTTCTTCCTTACAAACCATCCCTTGTTCCCACCTCGCGATTCTTGCAACAATGGAGACATGGATCAACTCCGTCCACATAATACACGGATGAAGCCCGGATCCTCATTTGGGATCGCCTCGCACCTCGCCCCAAAAGAAGTAGCAGAGGATTTCGCCGCTTACCTCCTTCCTCCCCGCCAAATTCGGACGAGTACAACCAGCCCGGACCAGCCATCTCGGGTCGAGCCCACAGGTCAAGGCCTGCCCCAGGCTCTCCTTCACGCTTTGCTAAAAAAAAAAGAAGGGAGCATGCCTTCTTATCCACACCCTAAAAAAAGGGCGCCAATTTTTTCTTCCCCACCAGCCTTTGCAAAAACCTCCATGAAAAAAGGAATTGCGAAGCACCCAAAATAGCAAGAAACACTCAAGCTCTTCTCACATGGCAAATTATACGTTTTCTTATACAACATCTTGCACTAAAAATCATAGTCCCCACCATTGCCAGAATACCCTCCCCAACCCCAAAACGAAAATAGCATACTATATGATGTTAGCTAAACTAGCCCGAAATTCATTTTAAAAGTTTCTATGGTTTAGCTAAACAATATCAAATTTCATCCTCTTACTTTCTAGCATTTGGCTAAAGGGGCTCGGGGTTGGTGCAGTCCCGAAAAAAGTTAAGCTAAAACTATTATTTTTTTCCCAATTTTTTCCGTTTACTTTAGCCAAATTTTTTTGAAAATGTGCTAAAAAATCGCCAAATAGCTAAGTTTGTAAGTGTATTGTCAGGCCTTGAAGAGGCAGAACCTAAAAAGAAGAGGCAAATGAACATATGAAGACAAACTAACCCCAAAAGCACCGGAAGTTAACATGATAGACTGGGTTCAGAATGTAAGCAGATATCCTTCTTCCTTGTTGTTCAAATACCAGGGAAAAAAAGAGACAAAAAGTGATTATTTGCCTGGAATAGCATATAAACGGAGGAAAAGAGCAAGTCATCTTCATGCAAGTAATAAAATACACTTATAGAATAAAGAAAAAACTTGAGAACAACAAAGACTCATAGTTCGTATCTATGGTCCTAATCCTCACCTGTCAAGTTGATTAAACAGAAGGAAAATAGGGCAGTACTCATTTCGAAAATGCCCTTAAATTATTCCATGGTCACAGTGGTATCCGAGCAATGTTCTTGGTGACCAAGAGCAAAGCACTGGCCATGCTCCCACTAGTACTAACTTAGTAGGATTCTCAAACCTCAAAAAAGTGGGAAAATTTTTTCTCATTTTTGTAGTATATGCTAAGCTAGTAACAGTTAGTAGAATTGAAAACCAAGTAAACTAAAAAGTTCAGCTAAAATTTGACCAAAAGTGGAAATGTCTCACACTATGCGCCAGAGCACCAACCTAAAATTTAGGTCGAGCCCTGGGCGCAGGGTAGCCCTTAAGGATGAAAGTTCGCCAAAAGGCTATTTTTTAAGGGTATTGAGAAGTTTTGACGCTATGGTTTAGTAGGGCCTGTTATAGATGAAAAAAATAAAATTAGCCAACTTTTCTACAAACAAATCTCACTCCACTTGAAAATTCGCCACATCCACTAAGCGTCATAACTATGGATTCGCCTTATCCTCTACCCTCCTTCTCGAAGATTTCTTAAGGAATCGCCTAATATTTTAGGCTTTCTTCATAACCTAATCTATTTTCCATATCCATCCAGGTACATATGATAATTTTAAGAGTTATTTTTGTAGCTACTGTGTTTCAAATACTTCTAAGGATGCACTAGAGAGCATTTTTTTACAGACCTCCCTTTTAATAGGTTTGTTTTATCTACAAGGATAAGCCACGTTCTCATTTGCAAAGGTTAAGTTGTGGTATTGCATCATGCAACTATAGTTATAGTGTGTTTGTGTCCTTGATTAAATATGGATGCCGGTGAATAAAATTTCACCACAGAAATCGCACTTGGAAAATAAAGACACTTCTAATATTGGCCATGATTCGCCTAGATTTCTATAAAAAAAAACATTCATGTCTAGAAAACATTCGCCAGCATAACTAATCTTGCAACTCTATTATTCGCCCGACCTTCTAAATTATGCTTAGACAAATTTGGCCTTAAGGGCAACCCTGCCTGGGCGCACAATGTGAGACATTGGCCATAATAACCTTAAAACTTGATGAATTTTAATAAGGTAAGATGCTAAATCGAATTTTAAGGTAGAAATTACCTAGATTTATATATTAGACCCCTAGGAATATGCCTGGAAATCACATAATTTAGTCTAAAATGCACAATGTCTCACACTATGCGCCAGAGGCTCGATCTAATTATTAGCTCGAGCCCCCAACGCACAATGTGAGACAAATGGCTTAGAAAAGTCTGAAATAAGTATATGTTTTAAGTCAATAGGTGCCTCGGCACATTAAAAAGAGCAACTTAAATTTTGACCTAAAATTGCCCAAGCTATAAATAGACCTAGACCCCCCCTCATTTGTACGTTTCCTCTCTAGAAAATTGCTCCCGCTTTTTGAGGCGATTTTTGGGCGCCCGACCTCCGATCGGCGAACCGTAAGACATGGCGAGAACCAAACAGACTGCTCGGGTTCCTCGAGGAGATTCAGCAGATGCTTCGGGAGCGTCTTCGTGCGAGAGATGACCAACCTTCGTCGAGCGAGGGAACAGTCTCAGATGAGCACCAAGGGGAAGGATCCCAGCAGGGAGCACAAAACCAGGAGGTAGACCAGCAGGTAGACCAAGAGAACGTGCACTCGAACGCCTCGACAGAAGTGCTCGAGGAAATAGATGGCGATGACGACGAAATGCAGAGAGTACTTGAGCAGATAGAGAAGGAGAAGCAAGATAAGGCCGAGCGTGAGCAGGAGGCAAAGGCGGAGCAAGAGCGGGAGGCCAAAGCACACGAAGAGCAGAGGGAGCCGATTCCCGAGCCGACCCTGGAGGAAGAACTCGCGGCCTGGATTCGGAAGCATGAGGCGAAGGAACGGCGCCGAGAGAAGAAAAAGGCGGAGAAGAAGAGGAAGAGGGAGGAGAAGGAGGCCAAGGAGGCCGAGGAAAAGAAAAAGAAGAAGGACAAGTAACGGGAGGAGCCTAAGAGAAAGACAAAGAAGACGCTTCAACATCAAGGTAGTCATCACTGAATGGCCAGTAGACCAGCCCGTCTCCTCCGACGACTCGGATGACGAAGACTTCAACCCCAATCTTGAAGGTGGGAGTTCTTCCAAGCCCCCCGTGTGATGAGCGTGGGAGCACAGACCAGGAGAAGCCGTGAGCAGTGTGCAGCACCCCGCCATATCCCATGGGAGAAGGATAAGGACAACAAGAAGGCGCTTCTGCCCGCCAGTGGAGTCAGACGCGGATAGACCCCATCGGTCTACCGTAAGAAGCTTAAGGCGACAAGGATTTTATGAAGAAGTGGGAGGCTTATAACTCCTACTACCAAGCGAACAAGGTTACTTGGGTCGAAGGTGGACGGCCGTCGAAGAAGCAGACCCTAAAGCCGCCACCAGAGAAGCCCAAACCTCCAAAGAAGTCGCCCAAAAGAAAAGGCAACTCGAACTTGAATCGAGCAATCAGGGAGATCCGGCAATTCCAGAGGAGTTTCGGCTTCCTTATTCCCCCCGAAAGCACCCTTCGCCAGTCGGTAAAGGAAGTTGTGCAAGAATATAGCACCAAAATGAGAGTAATAAAGTAGATGTTTGTTAGCTTTACAAGAAGCAGCAGAGTAGAAGCTGGTGCAGCATTTTGAAGACTCCACGGCATGCACAGTACACGCAAAAAGGGTAACTCTAATGAGGAAAGATATGCACTTGGCTAGTCATATTAATGGAGAGCCTTACTAATTTTGTAAATCATAAATTTTGTGAATACAAAGTGTTTTCGAGTAAATTATAAGTGTATAAATGTACTTAATTAAGTTGAGTTAGCAAGTAATGGCTTTTGTTTTAGTCAAATTGGGCATAATTAGACCGAGTAGTGAGGAATGTCTCACACTGTGCGCCAGAGCACCAACCTAAGCCCTGGGCGCACAATGTGAGACCTTCACACCAAAAGTGGACCAAAACACCTCCAAATCGACCAAGTAAGGGGTCAATTCTTGCCTAACTCAATGAGACTAGTATGTTTTGACCATTAGTTTACTCAGATTGGACAAGTATTGACCAAATTGGGCCAATTGTCTCACACTATGCACCAGAGGCCTAACCTAAATTTTAGGTCGAGCCCCAGGCGCACAATGTGAGACCTTCCAGCATTTTCTCTTCCATCCTACACCCAATTGACCTTTAGTTTGTTGCAATAGGTCCTCTAGACAGTCCTATTCATGCTCAAACCCTCAAATTAGCCTTCCAGTCCCCATTTGGACCTCAAAATAGGTCAGGATTGGCCAACCCCAGGAAGTTCCCAAGTCATCCAAAAATTAGAGTTTTTCCCTTGTCTATAAATAGGCCTCATTTCTTACTTAGCACCCTACAAGTCTGCTCCCGACCTTCTAGGCGATCTTCCAGCTCCCTGAGGCGCTTTTGCATTTGCTTGATAGCCTAGTCCCCTCTAGATCTATGGCAACTGCTGATTTTAGGCGATGGTACAGCGCCAGTGCCCATGCAGCCGAGGCTGATGTCAATGCAATTTTTCAAGTTTTCCGGAAACAGATAGATGTCCAAGCCACGTTGCAAGCAACCCCAGCTTACATGGAAGTCATGACCGAATTCCAAGCTAAGGTAGGACCGTCCTTAGTACAACTCCCCCCTTGCACATGATACTTTGTCCCTAGGCAGTCCCTCCAAGCAGCCTTAGGTGATGTCCCCAACATTGCGAAATATCTGACCAATAAAGCTGCTAGGTTGCCAGACTACATGGTCGTGATAGCTAATAGAAACAAGTATTTTTCCTACGCCGCTGCTCTAGCCATCTTTCTTTCCCACCGAGCCCTAAACCCCATGGGGGAAACCTCTATCCCTCCCATGGATGTAGATCCCTTAGCTTCTTCAGCAGATGATCAGCTCTTACTCCAGTACCAAGCGGAACAAGAAGGAAGAGCAGATGATGAACCGGTCGACTCTGATGACGAAGACTACGTCGAGCTCGACCCCGAAGAAGAGCGCCAGTTAGCAGAACAGGTGATGCCAATTTTCGAACAAGGCCGCCGGACCCTCAGGATCGCTCCCCCGCTTGGGCTAGGTATCACAAGCCTAGCCCCCATTATCATTGACGGCCAGGAGTACTTGCTCCTTAGTGACATCCAGAACCTCCCAGAATGCAGAGACAGGGACCGACTCGCCGAGTTGTTGTATCTCCTGCGGCAACAGCCAGATCTGGATGACTTCATCGACCGGGAGGCATCCGACTTCCCGATCCAGGTCAGAGAAGCCGACACTTATACAGGGGAGTCGACTTCAGATATTCAGGCGTACAGCAGTATTCGCCAAATGATGGAAGCTCGGGACCTGCCGTCTGAAGAGGAGTTTTATGCCATTCAAGAGCGGATGGGGATCCGTGGCAAGACCACGAACATTTTGATGCCGAGTTCTTCGACACCAGCCCCCACAGGTGTTCAGAGAAGAGGCGAGATCGACCTGCGGCGAATTACATCGACAGTCAGGGACTATGGAGACCGTCGATGAGTATGCGGAAAGACATAGAGCCGGTGCCCGAGGAGACGACGAGTCAACAGCAGCGGGCAGGGACAGGTCGCTGAGGTACTATCTCCCTCTGCTGAAGGACGGGAGAATAGCGGTAATTCACCATAAATTCAGCCCAAGGGGCGAAGAAGAAGTGTTCATGCTCATCGCACTCTCGGGCTTTGGCAGACATGCTCGGCTGGCTCCAAAACTGACTATGCCATCTTAGTCAAGAGAACGATGGCACTTGACATCTTCGACTTCGTCATACCCTACCGACGACAGGGAAGACTAGCAGTGACCGCGGCCTACACGTCCGACCGCAGGGTAGAAGACTTGGTGACAGCCTTGCAGGGCGGGTCATCAACGAACATCCTCAGGAACTTGGGACGCTCCGTAGGAACGGCCCAAGTTAAGAAGTTCCTCCAGGATAACCCATCCTACCGGCGATCTCAAGATTAGTTAGACTCTTGACCCCGGGGGCATTGTATTTAAGATGTCATATATATGAATACATTTTCTTTTGCACTTTAAATGTTTTGTTGATGTATTTTATTCCACAACTAAACCAACAAACACATACAATGCAATAGAACAAATAAAGCTAATCAGAAGCCACGATCTACTTTGTGTATGCAGCTAGAGCTCCGTGCACAAACAACAAGAACGGCGAGCGTAGGGAAGAAACAGACTCCGCCCAGCCACACCCCAAGAAGGAACCTCAGATGAAGCATTTGGCCCAATGACTCCCCGAGGAGGAAATGTCTCGTGATGAGAACGGACCTCCGCCAGATAAAGGCCTTCTTGGCGGCAAGCAAGGTGAGGGAGCTCGGGATAACAATGTCCAGTTGCCGGAAGCACCACCTCAGAAGACGAGGAAGGACAAGAAGAGGAGCAAAAGAAGGAGGTCCCCCAGCACGGAATCCTCCGACACAAGCTCGGATTCCGATTCCGACTCCAAAGAAGAGGAAGAGCAGGTGCAGGACCAAAGAGACGGCAGACACAGGGACACGAGGACCTCGGACTATCAGAAGAAGGTAGACTCAGCATTGGGAAATGTATGGAAGGCTAGGAAATGTATGGTAGACAGCAGGTCAGGCATGGAAGCAGAGGCTTGGCTTGATGAGATGAGTGAGTATGGTAACGCTTATAGCATGAAGGACAAGGACAAAGGCAGGGTGGCAACAGCCAACCTGAAGGGAGCAGCAGGCATTTGGTGGAAGGGCTATGCCAAGGCCCATGGCTTGAACAGGACAGTTGCAGGTTCAAGAAGTTTGCTAAGGCTTTCAAGTGCCATTATGTACCACGAGAACATAAGTGTTACATGATGCAGTAGTTTCACCGATTGCAGCAGGGCAACATGTCTGTGCTAAAGTACATAGAGGAGTTCATGAAGCTTAGATTGTATGTGCCCAAGTTGAGCAAAAGGCACGCAGTGGAAGGATACATCGAAGGGTTGAATGATGAGATAAGGAAGTTGGTAAGAGCAATCAACCCCAAGACAGTGTCAGAAGCAGAATCCAAGGCGGTGAGCTTGCAAGGAACGGGGCCTCAGTACAGTGGGCAGAAACAGCAGCATTATCAGGATAAGGGCAAGGCAACAGGAAGCTATAGCCCTAGAGCAGCTAGCCCGGGTCCAGCAAAGGCCCCATATAGTGGCAACTATGGGAAGCAACAGGAGAAGAAGCAGGTGTCCTTCAAAGACAAGCAGGAGGGATCAAACTACTCCAAAGCAGTGCAGTCCTTTTTGCAAGCAATGCCCAAGGAGAAGAGGCAGGCATGTATAGAGAAGTAGCTTTGCTTCAGGTGCTTCCAGCCAGGCCACAGGATGGCGAACTGCCCCTTTGTCATGAGCGCAGCGCTAGCGGAGTTGGGTGGATGGGACACTCCGTCTGACGACGACGGCGAGGCAGCACGCGACTATATTCAGGGTGAGTGTCACATTTTTGCTGCCATAGATACAGAACAAGCAGAGAATCAGTATAAGGTAATTTCCACAGTAGGGAAAGCCAAGGCCAAGTCTTTCATAGTCCTGATAGACTCGGGAAGTAGCCACAACTTTGCGTCCCCAAGAATGGTTGAGATGTTGAAGTTGAAACCGTTGAAGTCAAAGTCGAGGCTCGTGGTGTTAGCAAGTGGAGCAGTAAGACATACGGCAGGAAAGAGGATAAACTTCGACATTGATTTGCCGGAAATCAACATCCAGATGGGGGCAGAAGTAATGGGCATAGGCAAGTATGACTTGATCATAGGAATGGAGTATCTTGGACCAGCAGGGGCCATCATTGATTGGAAAGCGGAAGGTGACCCTCACAGCGCCCAACGGCAAGATCATCGAGATCACAGGTAAAGAAGTTGTGCCCATCATGCAGTGTATGTCTAGTAAGCGGCTGTTCAAGTGCATAAAGAACGAGCAGGTAGCATATATCTTCAAGCTTGAGACCGAAGAGCCCGAGTCAGAAGAAAGCAAGGAAGACAAGGTGCTCAGCAAGTTGCCCAAGCAGATAGCTAAGTTGATCACGGAGTTCCACGATCTCTTCCCAGATGAGATTGAGCAGCTTCCTCCTTACAGGGGAGTCGAGTGTGAGATAGCACTCGAATCAGGAACGAAGCCGACGAGCAAGGCTCCATACAGAATGACGACACAGGAGCTGACGGAGCTAAAGAAGCGATTGCAGGAGTTGCTCGACCTAGGCTTCATTAGATCTAGCGTCTCCCCATTTAGGGCACCCATTCTTTTTGTGAAGAAGAAGGATGGCAGCTTGAGGATGTGCATAGATTACAGGCAGTTTAACAAGCACACCATCAAGAATAAGTATGCGCTTCCCAGATCGGATGACTTGATGGATCAGCTCCAAGGGGCAAAAGTCTTCTCCAAAATTGATCTAAGGTCAGGCTATCATCAAATCAGAATGAAGGAAGAAGACGTCCACAAAACGGCTTTCAGGACCAGGTATGGGCATTACGAGTTCATGGTAATGCCATTTGGTTTATCAAATGCCCCAGCGACATTGGAGTTCTTGGATACTTTTGTGATAGTATTCTTCGACGATATTCTGGTGTATAGCAGATCCCTGGAAGAACACGTACAACACCTAAGAAGAGTGCTCGAGAAGTTGAGGAGGCAGCAGTTGTACGCCAAGTTGTCGAAGTGCCATTTCACAACAGAGAGGGTGGAATACCTACTGGATCATGTGATCTCAGCATAAGGAATTTCGACGGATCCTGCCAAGATTGAAGCAGTGATTCAGTGGCCGGCACCAAAGAATGTCCATGAGGTCAGAAGCTTTCTTGGCCTAGCAGGGTACTACAGGAAGTTTGTGAAGAACTTTGTAAAGATAGTGGCCCCGCTAACAGACTTGACGAGGGCGGAAAAAGTGAAAGATTGGGCAGATCATTGGCACAAGAAAGCCCAAGCAGGGTTTGAATTGTTGAAGGAAGCTTTGACAACCACCCCCATCTTGACCCTGCCAGATCCAGAGAAGGACAAGCTTGTGGCGACAGACGCAAGTAAGATAGCCACAGGTGCAGTGCTCATGCAGGAAGAGCGGGTAGTAGCTTACGACTCCAGGAAGATGAACGACGTCGAGACGCGCTACCCGACCCATGATCAAGAGTTGCTAGCCATTGTCAGGGCACTAAGGATTTGGAGGCATTATTTGCTGAGGAGGAAGTTTCAGTTAGATACTGATCACCAGAGCCTTCAATATCTTTTCACCCAACCACTCCTCAACCTAAGGCAAAGGAGGTGGATGGAATTCCTTGAGGAATATGACTTTGACATAATGTATAAGCCCGGCAAGCTTAATGTTGTTGCAGATGCCCTCTCCAGAAGACCATTTGGGATGAGAACGCATTGTAATGCTATATCAACTCTTTCGAGTGAGTTTGGTAAGAAAATTGAGGAGACATTGCCGTTGGATGGTGATTTCAAGGAGGTATGGGCAAGCCTCTCTAGGGAGGCTAGAACAGATAAGGAACGGGAAGCCTTCAAACATTATAAGAAGGAAGGAAACCTGTTGTACCATAAAGACAAGTTATGTGTGCTAGAATCATCAGGGGTGAGGAAGTTGATTCTCCATGACACTCACAACAGTTCAATAGCTGGCCACACAGGATTTATGAAGACATATTTCAAAGTGCGCAGCAGCTATTATTGGCCAGGAATGAAGAAGCAGATAGCTCGCTACATCAAAGAGTGTCAGTTGTGTCAGCAGACGAAGGCAGAGCAGCTTCGAACTCCAGGAGCCTTGGAACCTTTAGCGGTGCCGAACACTAAGTGGGAGGTCATCAGCATGGACTTCATAACAGGGCTCCCGAGGACAGTAAGAGGGAAAGATGCTTTGATGGTTGTGGTCGACAAGTTATCAAAGATGGCACACTTCGTGCCTTGCAGGACCACCGACACAGGTATGGATACAACGAAGCTCTTCACCAAAGAAATCTTCAGGCTCCATGGCATGCCGAGAGAGATCATCTCCAACAGAAACTCGAAGTTCATGAGTGCCTTTTGGCAAGATCTTTTTGCGACGATTCAGACGAAGCTGTCCATGAGCACGGCCTATCATCCTCAGACGGATGGGCAAACAGAGTGGACCAACAGAATTTTGGAAGATATGCTACGAAACTATGTCTGGAACAAGCAGAGTATGTGGGACGAGTTTATTCACTTGGTGGAGTTCGCTTATAATAGCACCAAGCAGGAATCATCCCAAATGTCGCCATTCATGATAAACTACGGCTACCAATGTCTAACTCTAGACACTTGGCACAATCCCGTGTCAAAAGTAGAGGTTTCGCAGTAAATGTTGGCCGACATGCAGCAGCTGGTGGAAGAGGTTCGAGGATATCTTCTTGCAAAGAAGGAGTCGACAAAAAGAGCATCGCCGACAAGCATCGAACAAATGAGAGTTCCAAGTTGGCAACGACGCGGTGGCTCAAGATCAAAGTGAAGCAGGCGAAGTCTCGTGATCGGAAATTGTAAGAAGCTTGCTCCAAGGTGGGCTAGACCCCTTCGTAATAGTCGAGAGTAGGTAATCAATCCTACAAGTTGGACCTACCAAGACACCTAAAGATTCATAAAGTCTTCCACGGAGTTTGTTGAAGAAGCATACCCAAATCCGTGATGAAGTCTTAGACACTCTAACGTTGTTGGAAATGATGTAAGAGCAAAATGGAAATAGTTCCAGAATTGATTCTTGATAAAGCCTTCAAGAAAACAAGGAGATCAGAGTTTCTCCAATATTTGGTCAAGTAGAAACACTTGCCGGTGGAAAACGCGACATGGGTACTTAAGAAGGATCTATTAAAGCAGTATCCACAGTTTATGAAGCAATGGGATGGCAAAGTCATCCTCAAGAAATCGCCGTGCATGTCGATTTGTGCTTAGATTAATTTCTTGTGTAGATAAGGTTAATCTACGCATGCAGCCTATGCTTGGTATGGGTTGCATGCGTTATTACCGATGATGAGACCACTACGGTGATCTCTAGGACGTGGTGTAATGTTGATGTAGGCATGACCGCGGTTCCGCTTGGATGAGTTGGAAGATAGATTAGAAAGTCTACTTCTGTCCCACGGAAGTAGACGACCTCGAGAGATAAGAGGTCATTCAGGAATGCATTGATAGGAAAGCACCTCTAGTCAATGCCCACGAGGAGGACCCTATCCTTCACGCCCAAATACGGGAAGGACCCTATCTTCCACACTTGGGCAACTAAGGGTGTAGGCATGAGCACCATATAGGCATTATAGGGCGCTCTCTCCACGGCCATGATGGAAGAAGCATCCTCTTCCTACGCCGGAAGATTAGCCTTGCATCCATTTAGGTTAATTATATGGGTGGTTACCTTACAACCATAATTTTATTAATAATTAAAATGGTACTAACGTAGTGTCGACCTGCAGGCCAATGGAGCGCTCCGGAGGGCAAGGAGGTCGAGCTACGAAGACTTGCAACACAAATTTTGTTGTAATGTGTTGCAAGGAATGAAGAGTACCTCGAAAGATAAATGTATATGAAACTGTTAAATTTTGATAAACTAAATGACTGTAATAAGTGAGACTAATAAGTACCTTGTCTTAATGAAGTTACGAATTGAAAAGTTAGGTGATAAGTAATGACGTAATAATGTTTTAAAAATATTACCTTAAGGTAATCCTAATAATTGTGTAAGTATAATAGTAAAATATTGTATGCATCAAGTTGATTGCAGGTTAGGAAGATTCCAAGGTGGGGAGACCCACGATGCTGCGGACAGCATCATTCCAAGGTGGGGAGAATGTGACGTTTCCAAAGACAAGATAACGGTCCTAAGACGATATCAGATCGTTGGCCACGCCGCATACACGCCATCCGATTGACGGTAATACCGACGGGTAAAAGCACGTTAGGGTGATAAAATATTGGGTCATTTTAATATATATACATTTTTAGAAATGCATAATAATTACCGTGAATTTTGGTTTTTTTTTCCGACCAAAAATAGGCAATGGAAAATTCCCTCCAATTCTTTCTTCCCCGTTCTTGTTTCTTTGTCCTTTGATCTCTCGCTTTTTACCGCGATCCAGCAAGACTCGATCTCTTGCAAGCGATTAAAAGCTTCTTCCCAAGTCGCTGGTCATTCTCAACAAATCAAAGGTACAATCGCCTTCTTCCCTAGTTTTCTTTTTCGCTTTTAATTTATTACTTTAGGTTTTTGTTTACATGTGAAGCTCGATTGTTGCACCTTTAGGACAATTAAAAGATATTTGTTGTTGCATTGCGTGTATAGACAATGGCAAAGACACCAAAGAAGAGTGCTGCCTCGCGATCGGGTCCAAAATCTCCCCGTGGCTTCCAAAGCGTGGGACACATTTGAAGTCCGGAAGTCCCGGTCAGAAAGCAAGGAGAACCGAAATGAGGACAAAAGATTTTCTCGCAAGGGATCCGCTAATATGAAATTCAAGGAAAAATTTGCAGAGTACAACTCTTTAGTGACGTAAGTTTGGGATCTAAGGAACCTACCGTGTAACGGGTACAAGGATGAGCCGTGAAGTTGGAAGACCAAAGCAGAATTTTTCAAGTGGTACGAAGTTTGCATTCGGTAGGAAAGATGTACGTAATCACTATGTTCCATCTGTATTTTGCTCGAAAGCATTTGCCTTACACTTAAAAGGTGAATCGCTTGATTGGGATGATGTGAAAAAAACAGCCATAGCTAAAAGCAAGGTCAAAGAATCCGAGGTTTTGACTGAAGTTGTAACAGTTAAGTCGAGCAATGCCAAGGGCCACAAGTCCTATGATACTTTCTACAAAAAAAGAAGATCTGGACAATTTGAATGTATTTCTTGAGAGCAGATCCTCTTTGAAGGAAAGCATATATAAGGAGATGCGAATTTACTGTGAGACTAGACCGCAGCTATATGAGACTTTGAAGCATAGGGAAGGGGAAAGGGTAGTATATTCTAAGCTAGTCCATGAGGCCGAGACTAATTACTTGAATCTGATGTCAGAGTTGCAGGCATTTCAACAGCAGATGGATGAAAGTGACGGTAGTGCTATGAAGTTTGAGCACATAAAATGGAAGGTGGAGGATGCAATTGCGCTAAGAGCAAGCGGGGCGGATCTAGCCGAAGCTTAGCAAGGAAGTGGAAGCAAAAGCATCTGAGTTGAGGCAGCTAGATTCTGAACTCAATTTAAGGTCTTCAAAAAAGAAAGCAATTGAGGAGGGGGACACAAAGATTTTGGAGTTGAGGGAGTTCTTAGATCACTCCTCGGTCCTTAGCTTGCAGCCTCCTCCTCTCTTCTTTGGTTTCAGTTGCAGAGCAGCCCAAATGCTGATTTTCAGCCCCGCACAAATTGCGAAAGCAAGTTGTTTTGGTTCCTCCCCTGGTATTGGCATCTTGCGCACATCCCATCGCTTATTATGTATCTCCTATCTTGCTAGCACAAGGAACAATCAAGGCTGCACTGTGCCGCACATGGGATGTGAATCTACCTCGTGCATTGGGGCTGATTGGAAAAGGTAAGCATGCATAATCGATTTTTTTCATGTCTTTCTTTATTAGTTCGTGTAAGATTGGTAGATGGATATTAGTTAGAAGTTGTGCATTGGTTGTGCATTAATTGTTCTCAGAGTATATTAATCACATTTGGGTTTTAAAAAATGTAGGTTGAAGTGAAGATTTGTAGGGTTGGATTGTTTTGCTTTTCTAGGTCGGGTGTAAACATCATGTTAGTACATGCATATTATTAATGTGCATGATGTACGGTTGCCGATATTATTGAGGAGTTACTTTTATGTGCTAAGAAAATAGGATAAGTAGGTAACCCACTGCGGTGTACATTTGTATAACATGTGGTCTTCTATCGGGGACATTTTGATACATGTCAGACTCTATGATACATTTTAGTGCAATTACAATTTTCCAAAGAAGCTTTTCTACACTTGGCTCCAAATACATATATCTAATATATCTAATACAGCCTACATGGAATGCATTTATGAATTCTTTTTCTAGGAAGCTTTTACATTTGGATGTGGGTACATAAACTGCATATAGTTCTCAAATAATACGATACATGGAGTACATTTGGAATTGAATTGTACATTGCTTTTCCGATTGTACATTTTTTCACCATCTAGTTACTATTGGTAATGCTTTCATTCTTGGTGTGACATGGGTAGTATAAAGAAGCCGAGAAAGGTATGTGATATGTGGTTATGGTCTCTTCATATGTATTTCAATTTCACCTCGTATGCAGATGCCGGCAAGAACGAGTAGATCCTCCCCGAAAGACACTTGATTTTTCAAGTTGTGTAGATGATTATTATAGAGGGAAGCATGATAAGTCAACCCCGTCCACATCTAGGTCATCTCTGAACACATTGAACACATTTGTAGCAGAGCATGAGAGAGGAGGAAAAGGAACATCAAGTAAGTAATTAGTTTTAAATGAATTTGCTGGATTTTATTAGGAAGCAAATTGAGCTCATTTTTTTAATAACATATATAGCTTGTCACAAGCAAAGTTTTAGAATTGTAGCTTCATATGCACAACAAATTGAGCCCCCGGCAAAAAGGGGTGAATGTGGCAACACAGGTGTGTGTCCATATTAGTTTAATTTCTACATTTTCTTGATGTTTATGCTGCTGTTGACAATGAATTATCTTGTAGTACTGGAACCAGCGGGCGAGGAGAACAATGAAGCCGTCTCTGACACTCTAAAGAAAAAAGATATTATTGTAGAGGTCTTCGACACTCCAAAGAAAACAATTGTAGACAAGGTGCAGAAGGTACCAATTCTAAAGCCAATGCCACATCATCGTAATCGAACTTGAAATGTTGTTTTCAAATGGTAAGTCAAAAACTACTTATTGCATTTATTTATTGCATGTTCATACATTTTATTATTCAAGTAAACAAAGGAAACTAGTGGATCTATGGCCTTAGTTGGAACTACAATCGAAAAAAGATTGAAGAATCATGTAAGACAGAACATATACAACCGGTAATCAAGAAATTTTAGTGGAGAATGTGGCTACAGATATGAAGTGTGTGGTTGTGGTGAAGCAAGAGAAGGCGGAATCGAGGATAGAACAGATACGATAGTGGTGTGAACGAGAAAGAGTCAAGAAAAAGAAAAGATACAAAGGTGTCGCGCCAGCTAAGAGAACTAGAAGCCGCACATCGCTTGAGCAACCGTGAAGTATAATTGGATTAGTAAATATATGTTTTATGCTAGTTACCATTGATGCTTGGTTTGCAAAGGACATGGATAATCTTCTGACAATGGTTCCATTCTATTCGCTCCAAGGTGAACCCCGATTAAGGTCAAATATTGTGTGGAGACATTGTTTAAAGATAGGCACATGTCTAACAGACATTTAGACATATTTGAAGGTATGTGAGCAGCACATTTGACATCCAAATGGTGAGATGTCTTTTTCTTCCCTTCGTAAAAACTTTTTGACTTATCGGGCAGCATTTAAAAGATTAGCCCCGATGCTAATAGTATGGGACAAAAAAGCAGAGTGCGCTTGAGAAAGGGCTACAAGGCATTGTTGTTAGTAAATGCCAAGATATTATGGTTCCAGCTCAAGTTGAGGACCCCGCCCATCATGTTTTGGTGATTTTTGTTTTAGAGTCGCAAAAATTGCAGCATTCACCTCAATGGCTTCTCCCGCAATTATTGTGTTGAACTCCATGACTGTATAACAAAGGACAAAGAAACTCCTAAATATGTGAGCATTTTCAAAGATATGTACTCGCGTTTTGCTTAAATCTTAGTTGCATGTTCTCATTTTGTGTGTGTGCAGTTTCATAGGATGTCATCACATATCTAACCAACTCTAGCTCACGAGAGTTGAATTATATGTGAAGAATGCAAAGGAAGAAGGAAACTATTCCGTGAGGTTCCACAACAACCGTGATAATGTAAGTCATGGGTCTTTATGTGATGGCCTTTATGCAAGCTTTTGTGGATGCCCAAGTGAATTCTAAAAGCATGGTGAGTTGTTCTTATATTTCACATAAATCCTTTATGATGTTTTATTATAGGGGATCTTAATTTTTGTGTTTGTTGCGCTTTCATCAACATGGTTCGATAAGGATTTTGCACTTGGCGTAAGAAATGTATTAATAAAAGCCATGATTGAATATGGTTTGAGAAGAAGAGATGAGACAAAACAAGTTGTCACTGGGCAGAAGAGTGGTAGTTAAACTCATTCCAACTTATGGAATTTAAAGCTAATTGACTATTGTACTTTTTGAAATTTATTTGAATAAGAAATTGTTTGCAACGCTTTTAATTTCTATCAAGGGTTACAAACTAGAATTAGTTTAGGCTTTCGCCTTATCCTTAGGCTTGGTCCCGTTAGATGTATGGTTAACCTAATCCGCCTCGGATTACTTGTGGCTTATTATATTTGATCTCCAAGGCATTTTGGGTTACTATTGTAAATCAGCACCCAAGGACTATAATGGCACTCAAGTGCCAATCCAATTACCCGAGGGAGTCTTCTTTTTCGCCCATTGTCGAAATCATTGTTGTAACCGGGTGTTCCAACCATTGGGATTTGGCTGTTTGGTCAGATCTTGGATGTTCTGACAGCCATTGTAGACAAGTTGTATGAGCAAGGCATACCAAGATTTAAATTCATTTATGGTGGCAATAGATATTGGACCCTCTTCTTAGAGGTCAATGATGGGATGTATATATTTCTTTTCCCTTTGATATTCCACTCCCTCAAGTATCCGTAATACGGAAATAGATGTGTTATGATTACTGACCTTCCTTTCAAATGTATCTTCAATGAGGGTTGCTCTTGCTGCATACCAGTATGGCATCCCAGGCTAACTGGTGAAGACAAAGATTTGTGTTGGCTATTTGACTAGTTTGTTGGCTTGAAGAATGCAAATGACTTTACCACTTATGTCCAAGAGCATCAATTTGATACTTCTCGTGCATACAATGACACAGTAGTGAAATGCATAAAATCTCAATATGGTGAAGACATGTTCCATGCTATATTTTACAAACCAGGTAGTTCACACAGTACAAACCACTGCAAATTCAATTCAATTCAAAAAGTAACACAATACAAAGCACTGCAAATTCAAAGCCTTCACCTAATCCAAGACATCCACCATTTTGGGAAGACTTCCTAGATCTCACGCACAGCATCAGACAATGCAAAAGCTGCACTAGCACCTTTAACCCTGTGATTTATCTTCTTCATGGGAAATTTAGCTCCAATAACAGACTCTACTGGTACCAATACTTCTCTATCATCCAATAGCTTATATTTGTTATGGCAACTTGGCAATTTCTGATAATAATAAGTCGATATGATCGTGGTCACCCGTGATGATGCTCATTCTTGTAATCATCAATGATCGCTTGATCCAATACATGCTTTTTCTAGTGCAAGCAAGAACATAGTATGGCACATCTTCCTCATTACCGTAAAGAGCAAAAGAAGCAAAATTATCACCAAACTCAGATCACATCATGTAACTCCTCTACCTCATTTGCAAACATTGCGCTTTCGATTCCATTTGCACCTTCAAAGATGTGCATATGGGACTAGCTTCTTCAATGTCCACTTTCCATGTTGTTGAATAGACTCATATGTCGCCATTCAAAGTTTATGTGCACCGCGAAAAAACAAGATAGTGGTCTAACCATCAAGAAGGTTGGGTCCTCTCGACTTATGGAAGATACAAAGGCCGCCTTTGGACACCGTGAAGGGGTTGCACATCAAATGGCTTTGACCCGTCACAATCTCAGCCTCCTTCACTTCCCAATACACTCTACTTAACTTGAGATTTTTTGTTTCTCAAAACAACACAGCATCATGAGCACCCTTTATTTCAATCCCATGCTCTCTTCTTTGCTCACCGCCAAGAGTTGCCTCGCCTTGGCAGCCTCTCCATCATGTTCCCCTTTCCATGCCCCGATCCAAGAAATTCCATTGTACACCTAATGCCATGCCGACAATGGTACCGTGATATGAAGTAGAATGATCTTTCGGATTTGAACCGAAAGCAAAGACAACCATCCGACCACACGAGATGATACCGCATGTGAGATCCTCCATTCTCTTTCAACCATCAAGATGAAGTTGAAATGCATGTCGCATAAAAATGTGTGTCATGACTTCTATCATCGTAAACATATAAGTGAACAGTTTTCTACAACTTACCATTTACCTTGAAGAGAGTGATGTGTACCAAAATAGTGATCCGGTCCGTGATTCCAATGTTCGGGACCGCACTTCTTTGAAGGGTCGCAATGTGTAATTTTCTGCAAAGTCTACTACATGATATCACGTAATCATCTCTTAGACTCAATGCTTCTTCTAAATTCCCTTTGCTCGCCAATGAGTCGCAGTTGTGATGCACAAACTTTTTCATGTGATCAAACATGGCAGATAGCATGAAAGGAGCATCTGCTTGTTTCTCCACCAATCTTAGTCTTCTAGAAGTGCCCTTCCTTGACTTCGTCCATATAACAAGAAGCCCCGCCATTTAACATCATCTTCATTATTCGACGTCTCTTTTGGACATAAGGGAATCTTTTGCTTACCACATTTTTCACAATCCCCTTATGCACTTCAGATTGTGCCACTCTTCCCTTTCCTCTTTTGGCAAACCATTTCTCTTCAAAGAGTGCTAACATTACAAAGTGCAAGCTTTTGTGCCCCGACAAACCCCATCATGTGTACCAACAAAGACATACATCACAATTGCAACCGCAATTTATGTGAAACTTCAAATTTCATAGAGTTGAATGCTTTTTCTGAAATTCTCTCGCTTGTTCATGCTTGACACAACAACAAGTGTTTTCTCCTTCAATTTCCTTATGCAACTTGGTTTCGTGTATTCAACATTTGAATACCAACATCTCAGATCTGGATTCTCCTCCACAAACCGCCATACAAAATCACCGCACATTGCAAAAGAAAATAGGTAAGTTGGAGAAGACCGTGCATTGAATACCTTACATATCCAAAGACATAAGTAAGAAATACTATGTATACCAAGACATATCGGGCTTGTACATGTAAAAGATTTGATTGAATCTATACATATTCAAGACATATGTACAATAGATTATGTATAGTATCAATTTATAGCACATTTAATCCTACATCCTTACACTATGTACATATATATCACATAATATACATGAAATACTTCCAAGAGCAAGTAGATGACCCCATAAACCTCATTTACATGTATAATACATTAAGTAAAACGTACTGAAAAAAGGCTACATCAAAGCAAGTAAACTAAGATTGGCAAAGGAGTTCACTCGCATATTTAATCTTACATCCTTACACTATGTGCATATGTATCACAAAATATACATGAAATACTTCCAAGAGCAAGTAGATGACCCCATAAACCTCATTTACATGTATAATACAAAGAAGCAAAAACAGACCGAAAAGGCTACATCAAAGCAAGTAAACTAAGATTGGTAGAGGAGTTCACATATGTGCATGAAAACAACAAAGAAACCGGAAATGTAATAGTTTCTTTGACAAAAGCTTTAATACCGAGGAATGTCAAGATACCGGATTGCCTCGCTTTTTTTTTCCTCACATCCCCTCAGACTTTGGTGAAACCTTGGTGTTGTTAAGCCGTAATTGATGACTTTTTGCTTGGTTTCTTCATCCAAACGATCAGATCTAGCCTTCCTACCTGCTAATGCCCAAATGTTTGAGCCAGCAATTGCCATTCTCTTTCTTCCGCTAGCAAAGATATGAAAGATTTCTGGGATGGCATTTGAGCATCTTGCAAGCAATTCCCTTTTGCTTCAAATCACCATTTTTCCCCACAACCATTGATAAACCGAGTGCTTGGCACCAATTTATCACCACTATTAGAGCATTTTACCTCTTCCAATCCATCTTTAAGGTTTTCTAAAATTGCATGCTTGACCAATCGCCAGAAGGCAACCCAATCACAGTTCAAAAGCTCCAATAGCATGTGATCTTGCAAGAATCTAGAAGCAAATAAGTACCTTTGATTAGGAGCCGAGATTCTTCTTTTTTCATAATAGAAAAAGATTTTGCACACCGGTCCTTATTTTTTGGTAACATACCTTGAGGATGTACTACCCTTTTCAATTTTCGCTTATCATGCTCGGCCATCTTCTTTTTCCCTTTCTCATCTCTCCCACTTTCGAAATTATCAGATGCCACCTGTTGTTTACTCTTCACAATTTTGAATTCACCAGATGCCATCTGATGATCGCCACATTCAGTTTCAAAATCACCAGATTGCATGTTTTCCTGATCACCACATTCAGTTTCAAAATCACCAGATTGCATGTTTTCCTGATTGCCACATTCAGTTTCAAAATCACCAGATTGCATGTTTTCCTGATCCTGGAAAAAAATTCAAATTGTGTTCTACTTTCTTGGTTCGATCTGGGAATTTTGTTGGAAGGAAATTTTTCTGGAGGGAATTTTCCTGGAGGAAATTGGAGGGAGGAATTTCCAATTTCCTCCAGGAGTTTCGCATCAACCGCCGGCCTCTACTCGTCATAATTACAAACAAACGGGAATTTTGCCCCTTTTGAAATATATAAGACAAAATTTATACATGAAATAAGTACATTTAAAATTCAGCAACCCGTTCAAAAGTTTACATGAATTGCCCCCTAATGTATGACACCCTAACGTGCTTTTACCCCGACGTGTAGCCAAGCAGGTAGCACCCTAGGGGGCAACTTGCAAGGTGTGTACATTTTATTAATGTGCACATTTACCCATGTGCACATTTATATATGTACACATTTTCCCATGTGGACACTTTATGCCACCTAGTTAATAAGGCAAGTGGGCCATACCCAATTATCCCACATGCTTAAAGGGATAATGGGAAACCCTAGCCCTAACCCTTGTCTATTTAGGTAAAGGAAACCCTAACTTGCTATTTTCGTCCATAGCATTCTAGGTCTCTGTTTTGCTTGCTCCAGGAGCCAAAACCACCTCCCAAACTCTGTCTGAGCCATCTAGCTCATTAGTTTTCCTTTCTAGCTTCATCTTCTAGCAGTTCAGCAGGATGGTCGAGTTCAGAGCAGGAGGAGCGAGCCAAGGATCAGGTATCTTGTCAATTTAATAGCCTAAACCGCCTCCCAGTCATTGAATAAGTAGGTTTAGCCTATTAAATTGCCCATAGCAGCCATCTAGATCCCTAGATATCGAGCTCTAACTAAAGAACATAACTCTGTGATTTAGATTAGATCTTGTTCTTTAGTTCTTCTGTGATGTGTATGATGATGTATCTCTGTGAACTCACTGTATTGGGAAAGGGGGTAGAGACCCTAAGGCCTGGTAGTTGATGTTCCTAGCTAGCCTCTTTAGCACACTGTAAATTTGGCCTGTGTACAAGAACCACACCTGGTTGTGGGTGAAGGGGCTAGACTGGCTGACAAGGAGGTTCATGTCTGACTCACGAGAACGATCCCTCTGGTGTGTAAAGCCTACCGGGGATCCCTGTGGACTAGGTCTAATGGCTTGCCACTGCGTGTGGGCAAGGCATGGGCTCGACACCCGTGGAGTGATATGTCACTCTCCATTGGGTTCAAGTCGAATAAGGGCAGTGGCCCTCTAGTTGCCTTGAGTCAGCATGTAGATCTCTGGAGGGGGTGATCCCTACCTGCCCCATCGGAACTGGGGAGATGCAACCCAGGAATAGCCCCTTTGGCTATGCATCCGGCTGGCTACAGTCAGGTCCCAACACTTTTCAACCTACTTTGCAAAGTGTGCACAGGAGGGGCGGATGGAGTGGACTACCCTAAGCCATGTTCTCATGCCAGCCAAATCCATTGCCATGAATTCTGTCTGCAATGAACCCTGGAGACCCGAGCCGTCAGTCATCCCTTGGAGTCTGAGCCTTGGGTAGGATCCCCATATGTGATGTGCTGATCTTTGTCTATGCAGATATATGATGCGTCATCCTTCGAGATGGTTATGTAATGTGATGTTGTATATTAACATGTATGTTACGCTTCCGCAGCTAGGTAGGCCCTGAGGAAGATAGGACAAATGACCCCTTCATTCTTCCCACTGGAACTCATCAAGGTTGCAGTGATACGTGGAGGGCCCTGTATCAGTGTGGAGCTGGTATGGGGGATGAACTCCTGTTTGTATACGGTGAGTGCACCGTATATGAGTAGGGGACGTCACAAAATCTCTCCTCAAACAAGAGATTGTGCCCATGAAGATCTAAAGAAGCTTTGGGTGACAAAGTTCGAAATGAATCTGGCTACAGGTATTTTCCCCCAAATGCTTGTTCGAATTGAAAAATTAAGGCATATCTTTTCTTGTACAGGTTGAAGAATCTGAGCAATGGACAATACAAAGAGTTCATGCAAATTTACAAAAGAATTACAGCTCCTGAAACCTAGGCAGTGGCTTATTATCTGCATATAAATGGGGAGGCTGCTAATTGGAAGAGCTTCTTGGATTATTATAGAACTCCCGATGAGAAAGCAGAGGCCAGTTCTTCTAGACCCAAGAGAAAGCATACGCAAATCCAACCTGAGCAAGAAGAAAATAGTAAAAGTGACAGTGATGATGAAGATGATAGGAAAAAAACCAAATCAGGTTTCTCTAGACCACACATTCAGTTTGAACTCACAATCAAAACAGAAAAGCAGAGCAATGTTCTGAGACCAAAATATGCCATTGCAGGTATGTTCAATTATTAGTTGTATTACAACAGAAAAAAATCTCAACCTTGACCTAGATTGTTTCTATCAACACAAAAAAGGTAACCTCAAATCCACTTCAAGAATCAGGTATGTCTACTACCATTTTGCATCATGTTGGCTGTATTGTCATGTTGTTGTCTCTATGATGCCATCTGTGGGGCATTTCGTGCAATGGATGCCATAATGATAGATGAGGTATGTGTGATCTGGTGAGTGTTGAGTTGTTGGCATGTTGTTTGTGGTGTAGTGATGAGAATAATGCTAGCATTTGTGGTGTGGTGTGTCTCCGTCATGGTGGAGTGGGGTGATGTGCTGCCAATGGTGCTAAATATGTTGCTACGTTGTGGCGCGTGGCATATGTGGGGTGATAGTAGTAGCAAGTGAGGTGTGCTGTACCAGTGTGGTGTGGCGTAGGTTGTTGTGCCGCCAATAGTGGTGATAGTGTAGCCTATATTGTGTAGTGTATGCACCGTGTTGTGTGGTATGTACTGTGTGGTGTGGTGTGGTGTGGTGTAGGTTACTGTGCCGCCAATAGTGGTGAATGTTGTGTGGTATATGCACCGTGCTGTGTGGTATGTACTGTGTGTGGTGTGGTGTGTAATGTGGTGTAGGTTTTATGCTGCCAATAGTGGTGAATGTTGTGTGGTGTGGTGTGTACCTTGTTGTGTGGTATGGTGTAGGTTTTGTGCCGCCAATAGTGGTCAATGTTGTGTGTGGTGTGCAAGCGGTCGTGTGTGTGTGTACTATGTTGTGTGGTGTGGTGTAGGTTTTGTGCCGCCAGTAGTGGTGATAGTGCAGCCTATGTTGTGTAGTGCATGCAGCGTGTCGTGTGGTGTGTACTGTGTTGTGTGGTGTGGTGTAGGTTATCGTGGCGCAATAGTGGTGATAGTGCAACCTATATTGTGTGGTGTGTGCAACGTATTGCGTGGTGTGTAATGTGGTGTGTGGTGCGATGTGGCGTGTGTGTGATGTGTGGTGCGATGTGTATTGTGTGGTGTATGATTGTGGTCTTCCATTAGTATGTGGCTTATTATGTTAGGAGGCTGACATATATGGAGTGTTTTGTTTTCCAGACTATGGTAGACTTGTGAAGGAATGGTTGGCTACAACATCAGCTAGGTCAAGCAACGATTGCAAAAACGAGGATAGAAAAACTGATATCAATAGAAAGATTGAGTTGATGGAGCATAAAGCATCAGAAATTAGAGTTGCACAGATGACAGTCAATCATGATAGCAAATCCGAAAGCAGCAGAGGCTGTTCGGATTGTAAGCGAACTAAAGGATGAAGAGCTAAATGGTACAATGTTGCCTGGGCTGAATCAATTGAATAAGGAACTAGCAGACACTGAAATTGAGCTAAAGGCATGTGAAGCCTTACTGCTGGAGCTGCAAATGCAAAGATTTGAGATTTTCTCTGAACGTAGTGGCCATGACACTCCTTTAGATCCTGCACTTCCAATGCTTCCTGATGCAGAAGAAGAGGGTGATGAAGGTTGTCCATATTGTGGACGGTGTCTGAAATAGGAGGGTAAATTGTTGCCAGTTGTGATAGCAGAATGCAGTCATTAGTATCACATTCCATGTCTGTCACTCCATTTGAGGTAAACATTATTATCTCTAACCTCGTTTGCAGACTCTATTGATATTGGATTTGTTTTACAGACATTCTAGAACCTACTGCAGCCCCACTTGTGCCCACATTATGTCTTAGACATGGCTTTTGGCTTTTGGTGTTCGAGTGGTACCACAAGTACCAATAAACACAAGTAAGTACCTTAACTAATGTTTACTGATGTTGTCACAGGTCTACTAACTTCGTGTTTGCAGAATTGCAGAATTGCAGAAATTTGAGACGAAGGATATCCAGCAGTTATCCACGCCTCGATCAGTTATGAGACTGCAAGATACCTCCCGGGTGCACCTAGAATTCACCCCATTAGATACTTCAAAGTTAATCCCAGCTGTTGACAGCGGGGATAATCCAAAACGAAATTTGGATAGTGAACTCAATGCAGTCGTGGCAAGTAACTACCAATGCCACATACCTCATTTCCATTGTGTTATAGAGATAAATGCTACTGCAAGCCATCACGACAAGATTCCCAGTGCATCTGTTTTAGGAGGGAAAATTAATTCCCCTGAGACTCATTTTGCACGGGATCCTGCACTAGACAAAAGTTTTGCTGCTGAACATGAGCCACAGGCAGATGCAGGTGATGAAGTTGACAAAGAAATCCTGGATCCTGAACAAGATGCAGTCTGCTCATCAAGTCCAATACAACCTCAACCAAGAAAAACCAAGAGGTTAACTAAAATTCTCCTTGTTCTGGATTTTAATGGGGTTTTGGGCAAGTTTTATGACTTGAAAGAGAGGATCCCTGCATCAGCTGAGCCAGAAGTGACGTTCGAGAAATTGAACCTTCAAAAGGCAGCAGTTTCCAGGCCTGGATTACAGGAGTTCTTAGAATGGTGTTTTTCAAAATTTGAGATTGCATTGTGGTCCAGCATGACTAAGAGTAATGTTGATTTGTTGGTGAGAAAGTTGTTGCAGGAATATAAGGGCAGATTTCTTTTTATTTGGAATCAGGATGACTGCACCAACACAAAGTTAAAAGTGGTTAATAAGCCAATTTTCCTTAAGGATCTGTCCAAAGTGTACCAGAAATACTGGAAATACCAAGTGAAAAAATTGTTGATAAATGACAACAGATATAAGGGTTCTGCCAACCATCCGAACACCATGATATGTCCAAATAGTTTTGCTCCGGATAGATTGGATTCTAATTTCCTTTTGGAGCAACTCAAACCATGGCTGGAAGGACTTCTGGCTGCAGAAAGTGTGTCTGCTTATGTGAAGGAACATCAAATGTGGAACATGTGGGATTCTGAAGAGTCGCACAACTGCATGAAAATACTCGACAAGTATTTTCATAAATGAATCTTGTAAAACTCTTTGAAAGTCAATTTAAGTAAAAAATTTTCTATGATATGTGTTGTACTTTTTTAATTTAAAATATTTGAATGGATTGTGAGCAAATGTTCTCGTGTGTATTTAGGACTAGAGATGATAGAGCTTCGACAGTCCCTGTCTATCTAAAGCCACATACACATTTGGGAGTGGTGTTGAGTGGAACTGAAACTGTCGTGATTAGCTCCACCGACATGAAAATTTTGGAAGCTGATACGCAGTGGTTCAATGATCAATTGATCCTCCTCTTCTCAATGTGATACTTTCATCTGATTTGTGATCATCAGGATTGTGCCATCATATGTACATGTTTGCAGATACATGGAATACTACTTGATGCTTCAAGAAATGAACCATCCCTTTCATTTCTTTGACCCTCTCTTTCACTCGACATTGTCCAAGGACACGAATAGTTACAAAACAATAAGGAAACGTGTGAATCTGGATAAGTGCCAGTACATGTTCGTGTCTGCTTGTGATGGACATCACTGGACTTGTTTTCTGATCGTTCGCACAGAGATATAAACCAGGAATATATCACTTTGATAGCATTGGCTTGCATGGCAGAAGCAGACATATTGAGAGGTTAGTGCTTGCTCATTACATTTTGCTGTTGTCACACAATGTCAACAAACTTTCAATGCAGGTTTCTGGAATTGCTTGGACATAATAATTTCATCTTTACAACCTCAGATGTTGTAAAAATTTTTAGAACTCCTCTTCAAACTGATAGTCATTCATGTGGCCCTGCCATATATTCATTTATGCACAAATTTGTGAGGGGGTACTTGAAAGGAGTGAATATATTGTTGCCTAATCTAGTAAGTTAACTCAAATACAACAGACAAACCAAACTCTATTATTGACAAAGTGTGGTTAACTGCAGGTTGTGGACATTTCAGATCAGGATCTAGTTGATGTTAGAGTGTTCATGCTTGAAATTTTAAGATCAGAAGCAACAAAAGCTGGAACTGAGAGGAACATATATGTTGGGAAGTATATAGGTGCATGAGTCACCTCGTACTTTAAAATCACCATATATCTTTCTTATGTACATAATTGTTACTGTAACCTCGATTCATTTGAATAAAAATTCATATTCAATTATATGTTCTTTGTCACAAAATAAGGCATTAAGTGTTCAAAAGAATTCAAATCTTCAAAAGAAATCAAGACAAACTCATTTTTACAGCTGAAGCACAAAACTTCAGATGAGTCCTGAAAATTACGGAATGGTTTTACATTTCAGCCTCATCAGAAAGAACTTCGAGTAAATTCTGTAAAATTTTCTCCTAACCTAAAGGATCCAGCCTATATACAGTCTTGTTTTGACGTTTAGTTGGTGGCATGTGAAGTTTGAATGCACAGATCTATGTTGTGAATACTATGCCTAAGGCGTCTTTACTGCAAATATCATAGCTGACGGTTGATCTTGCGCCCTTCTTGTAATACATATCTTCCATGACACTATCACCGGCGAGAAACCATGTTCCATTGAGTTGGAAATCTTTCTCCACTATCCATTTTGGTTTTGTGCACATCAGAATCCAAACTTCAGCACCCTCATCTTTCCCTTTCGGAGCAACGACAGCAAAATTATCACCAACACTAAGTGCCTCTGCTAACATCGTGGGATTGGAGAAGAACAAGGACCTGCTAGATTTATGGTCCTCCTCAATGTCAACATGCACATTGGAGGATGGTACAATAATTTGAAGTTTCCAATCATCAACATAGTGCTTGTTCACACAACTGTCCCACATGCCATCCAAGCAATAACTGCAGAAGCATGAAAGTTCCCTCGTGTGCAACTGCAATGGAGATTCAGGATTGAATGCATGTATACAATGGATCTGCCTAGTGTCCAAAATCCTTTCTGCACCCCATGCTTTATTTCTATCTATATCCTCCACCTTGACTTCCCAAAAGAACCTTTTTATATTTTTCCTCTTGCTGGTTTCAGATGTGTTCATCCACTCGGATGTTCCACAAGTAAACATCTCTTCAGCAACTTCTACCACTTCATGAGCATTACCCAATTTTATGATGTTGTATTTTAATTGCGGTTGTCTTAACTATCTCTTCAACTCAACAGCCTTGCCATCGTGTTCACCTTTCCCATGGTTAGAACCAAAAAAAATTCCACATCATATAGGCTTCAGTGTCGTTTGTGTACCTAGCCACAAAGTAAAATGGTCTAGAAGCCTTGAATTGAGATGTTGCACCATTTGAAAACACATAATGTCTCTTTGGCACCCTTCCTTTCTGCTCCAGATATTTGTGGTGCTTCATGAAGCAGTGTTGCACGAACAAAGTATCGTGTTCCCTATCTTCTTTTTTATTTTGGGAGCATGTTGGGTTCCGTGCCAAGGGAACGCCGCATCTTACGCCGCATGCGGCGTTCCCTTCCCGCTTATGGCTCCTCATGCGGGACGCAGGCTGACAGCATTAATTGCCAAGAATTTGAAATTGCAGTATCATGCTCTACGACTTTTGCTATAGGATTTTTGCGCTATCGCATTTTGGCGCTTCAGAATGGGCGCATTAGAATTGCGCCAGTAAATGTTGATCTCGGTCGGATCATATGGTGAGTAGAACGCAACAAAAATCGGAGGGTTCTCTTGCTAAAACTAAATCTAATTATTATATTTCAGGATTCAAGCTCCTCTTGCTTTTGGAGTGTTCTTGGAAGGTAGAAGTTTATGCCATTTTATCTGCAAACAGCACGTAAGATCCATCATGAAGTTTCAGTTATCCTCATGTCTTTCACTGGTTTCATCCTTGCTTCAATGGCCCTGTTTTCCGACTATATTTTGAAGCTCTTTCCGGATTGTTGTTGAAGCTCGGCTCAAGTTCTCGCAGTCGTGACAATGAAGGGCGCTGCTTCTATAGTTAATGAAGGATTGTGGCTTCCTTCACTCTAGGTATGAACTTTCTCTATTTATCCTCCGTATGCAATAAGGATGATCCTACTCCCTTTGCAGGTAAGCAAGCTTTATGTTTGGAAGGAGGAAAAGCAGGGCGTCTCTCCAGTTCTCATTTTGGAGTGTTACCGACATCATGTAAATGTTTGTTGCCTTTTCTCCATTTGCAAATAGCCCTATTCTCTATTTCTTTGTCTGAATTTCTCATTCTTGAATAAGCCCATTCTTGAATTGCCCTGTATTTCTTGAAGTGTAGAACGCAATGTGCAGATAGAGCTACTTAAATACTATTTAAATACTATTTAAGCAGTGTTTGGTGTTGGTCACAATTTTCACATGTCCAAGGATTCAAACAGGTATGTACTGTTCATGTTAGCTTGCATGATCTGCAGATACTTGAAATGTCATATCGTGCATTGTCTTATGGTTGTAGATAGTGTCATCCAGCATCATGCAAAGAAACTCAGAACATGACTTGCAGGGACTATCAATATTGATTTTGGTTATGCATACGAAGATGCATCTACTGAGCTGTGGATATCTGATACCATGTGGTCACTTAAGATTCAAATCTCCATTAGCCAGACCTGCTTTCTGCTCTAAACTGCAGTTATTACTGAGAAAGCAGGTCTCAATAAACATTTAGTCTCAAATATTGCTTTAGAGACGGGACGGTTAAAGGTGATTTGACAGCCATATCTGGCCTGCTCTGCTAATCCATTAAACCATAACAACATTGCCCTGTAATTCTTGAAGTGTAGACTGCCTTGTGTAGATAGAGCTCCCAGGAGCTTGGTTTGTATGTACTGTTCATGCTAACTTGCATCATCTGCCGAACTTAGAGTCATGTGGTGCACTGCCCTATGGCTGTAGATAGTATCATCCAGCATCATGCAAAAATGGGGAGAATATTGCAAGCCATTTTCTACTTGCCGTGGTAAACAATGTGTTGATTCAAACTGCCTCTAGGTCCGTATATTTTCCATAGTAATGTTATGTTGGTTTTAAAAAGGCTTTAGGTCTGAGAGGTACATTTTTCTTAGAGTGACTGGAATAGAAAGTGTTCGGTTTCATAAATCCATCCTTCCAAAGCTAAATAGCTTGATCAATGGGTTTGGTTACTTTTGCTACAGAACATTCTATCTGCTATCAATATTGATTTTGGTTATGCATATGAAGATGCATTTACTAAAAAGCTATAGGTTGCAATTCTTGATTTCTGGATCCAATTCATCCCTTCTGCACTTTTATTCCCCTTCTGATACCATGTTGGAATGCATAGACTTTTATTCCCCCAATCAAGTTGCTGTGAAAAATCTTCATAGAGCCATTTTCAAATCATCTGAAGAGTATGGCTCTAGAGTGGGTATTTGTTTCAAAGGGTTTTTGGTGCAGAGCTTGCTTTTTTGCAAGTCTATTGGTGTAGATCCACAGGTAAAAACCCTTTTTTCTTCTGGCATTTTCTTTCCGCATACTTCTATAGTTTCTCATTTTGTTCTTCTAAATGCTTAGAGAAAATCTTTGCGGCAATATTAACATTTGCGTGCTGGCAGAGGTTTTTGGATTTAGGAGTGCATATCCAATTCTGAAGGTTTCAAAATCATGTGTAGCTATATGTTCCATGCACATGGAAGACCTACATGAAATTATTATTAGTAGGCAGGTCCAATATGCAGGAGGTCACATGTTACATTTATGAAAGCAGTGAAAATTGAAGCCGAAGTGTGGAAATTGAAGCCGAAGTGAATGGCATGAGACAAGCACACCTAAGGTATGCATGCTAAATACCTCCTGGGACATATGATGTTACCCTCTTGCATTGAGCTGCGGAGATTTTGTAAACCTTTAGTAAATTGTCATGCTCTTTTTAGGCAATAGTCTTCACTTTAGTGCATAGGGTTATAAATTAGTCGGACAATGTTTCCTTCTAATTGTGCAATTTATGTCCTGATGTAATTATATTTATAAATGCAGAGATGTAGCAGCTCTAGCAGATTTCAGGGTTTGGCTTGGAAGGACCATTGTCCTAGAGAGCTTTTTTGCTCATTGTTTATCATCTGGCATAGCACGGCAGTTGTTGACATCATTTGATGGTTCAACTGTTGTGTTTCTATTTGAAGTCATGGAAGAAGCAGTTGTAAGATCCCTTTGTTGTTTGTGGTAAGAGGAGTTTATGCTATTGTGGAGTTTTTACAGGTTTTTAGACAAGATGAAAAGAAATCGAATGGAATGAAAGAAGAGGTTGCTGCCTTGCTGGATATGTAGCAGTGCCTTGGAAGATGCATTTTATTGAAGCATATGATAATTGGCAATGGTAAGCACAATTAATGAAGATCCAATGAAGATTGAGATGATGGGTCCAAAAGTCCAGAAAGCCCTTCATTGTATGAAAGTTGAGTCCCAAATTATCATGTGATAATATGCAGTCTTAGGGCATGACAATTAGCAGGCCAAGTAATTAAGGAAACAAAGAAAGCAACAAAAATGCTTTCAACTTTTGTTCTCCTGCCATACATAGTTGCCATTTATTTGTAGATATATATTGTTTGTCATTTTATTATCGTAATATAATGGTTTTTAAGTTCTCTAACTCAATAGTCTTTTATCTCATTTGTTGTGAACTTGAGGCATGTGATTCACACTCTCTTTTTAACAGTTTTGATTTGTCATTTGAATGAATTTGATTGTCTGCAAGGATTTATTTCTCTATACACGCCTCTGAGTTATTGAAATTGGATCATTTTACCTATTTGTACATGGTGCTTTTTTATAGATAAGAAGATAAATCAACAAGCTATTGCTAAGTTTTCCTTAGATGGACTTAAAGAGCGATTTGCAATGGGCAATTTACATGTGACTACTTGGAGGCTTGCATATCCTTGATTGATAAAGTCAAGGCATGAAGATCATGAAGTTTGAGTTTATAAATCCATATATATGTAGCTTAGGGGAGCACTGCCACCTATTGCATTTATGATGTATTCTATAATACACAAAATTACGATCCAAATTTATTATGATTCTGGCTTTGTTAAGTGGTTGAACTCCACTTATAGACATGCATCTCAACCAATCTCAACATAAATGTGAGCTAAGGAGAGCATTGCCACCTATTGTATTTAGGATGTATCCTATATTATGCAAAATGACGATCCAAATCTATTATGATTCTAGCTTTCTAAGTGGTTGAACTCCACTTATAAACATGTATCTAAACATGTATCTCAAAGTAAATGCGAGATGAGGGGAGTAAATGTGAGCTTCTTGATATTGCAGAGTTTTCAATGCCCAGATATTGATTGTGTAATATTGTGTTGATGTTAGAATCTACCTAAAGTACTTGCATCCCAATTGTCATCCAAAAACAAATATGTTATCTTGCCATGCCCCCACCCACCCCCAAAGATGGATTTATAGCCTTACGGTACAGACATTTATGCAACTCAAGTCCCTGCGTGCTTTGAGTTAACACTCAACTGCTTATGCGGGCATTTTGAAGCACATTTACTAGAAAGATATAGGATTCTTACATAAGCTTATTACTATTCAGGAATGTCTAATGGCTTATTCAACCAACAATGCAATTCCAATGGAATTGAAGCATCAATTTATATAGACATGTGCTGGGCTTCTTGGACCTTCCTCAAATCCCAGATGTTGTAACGGCAAAATTCGCCTTTATCGAACTTAAGGAGTTGGAGACTAAAACCGAGAAAAGCAATCGCCGAGCCCAAGACGATGGCCAAGGCTAGAGCATTAGTTATAGAGTTTGAGAATGTCACCTTAACGCCTAGAAGCACAACAATGGCTTCATGTTTGACACACGAGAGTGGGGAACGGCCGATGGTTGTGCCATTGGGAGCAAGTGTCGAGGCGAAGTGTTCGGGACTTGGGGATGTAGTGCAAGCCACCATTTCCTTAGTGCAGGGCGAGAGTATTGTTGCAGAGGGTGATTCAATGGAAGCAGTATTACATCGGATTCATGTTGCAAGTATGGCTCATGAAGAACCAAGTACCATTGGTGCACGTGTTAGTATGAGAAGGATGAACCTGAGGCATGCAGAGGCATTCCAAGACGATGATGGAGATGCACCACCAACTGAGGCAATAATAAGGAGAAGGGTTGGATTTTAAAAAAATAGCTTGGACTGATGCAAGTCTGCACTATTGCGATGCGGGAAGGATGAGCCAAAAGTGCAAGCACTGTGGAGCTTTGGAAGGATGAAGTTAATAAATTTTGTTGTTCAAATGGGAAGGTTTCATTGCCACATTTCCCGACACCTCCTCCAGCTCTCATGGACCTATACATAAGGAGGGATGAGATTGGAAATGACTTCCGATCTGGTATTAGAAAATATAATAACGCTCTTGCATTGTAGGGAGTTATGCGATAGTTGATAACACCCGCTGGCGTGTTGCTGTGTTGGAGTAAAAAAAGTTCCCCTCCAAGTATACATGCAGGGGAACTTGCTTTAGGTCAGGAGGCATAACACACATTGGTGTTTGTGATGGGAGACGGTTCCAAGGCTTGGGCATCGATCCCACATGACGCAGTTGGTGATTATGAGCTTCCTGAGTTTCTAGCAAAGTATAACATTGTTGTTGGTAGATCTGAGTCGCGCGTGTGGGACATGGTATCAGAGCATGTTTACACATTTATGTTCGCCACCATAGGCACGGCGGGAGGAGCTTCTATACCTATAAGCTTCGCAACTGAGCTTCACATCGAGCCGACAGATGTCCCTAGAGTTCTTTGGGACAGGTTCTTCATGATGTGGATCCATTGAGATTCATGGACATAACCTCTATTAGCGCCAAAAATATTTTGTATTTGCATGTAGACTCAGTATATCTGTTTAACATTTTGTTTGAACTTCATATTATGTGTGCACTTTAAAAAAAAAGTTTGTTTACTATCTATATGTGTCTATTGCATCTACACATATGTTGCCTTGGATGCATTGCACACATTCATGACATAACCACAACTAACACACATAAATGCCTTCACGCATCCACGACTAATGCCCGGCATCGCCGGGCACACGTTTCTAGTCATCTGATACATAGTAATGTATTTCCTTGATAATCTCATCTGCCACTGAGTCATACTGATATGTTATTTGAACCAAAATGGTAATCTGGTTATTGACCCAGCACATCGATTGCACCTCCTCTTGTTCATTGAATGTATAGTTCTCTGCAAAATCCACTACCGAAACACATGCTCTGCTGGGAGATTCTTAAGAAGCTCCTTAAATTGTTTTGCCTGCCATTGTTTTTGCAGTGGAAAGATATTTAGACGCTCTTTCAGTTTATCTAGAAGCCCCTTGGGTTCTGTCTCATTGTACTGATGAGTCAAACTCCTACTAAAACTCGAGACGTTGTCTTTTTCATAGTCAATGTACTCCCATTTCACTTTCCTGTTACTGCCACTTTCTTCCATGGGACAGGTCTAAAACTTCTTGATTCCACACAGCTCACAATCTCCAAGGATGCACGCCTTCTTGTGAAACTCATCTAATTCACTCTATGGACACAATATAGATCTCCACAAGCTTCCGGTACTTGCAATTTTATGCTGGTGTGCCCTGCATTGATCAAGTTCATGTGATCTACAAACATCGCAGGTGCAAGTGCAATTCTTCGGATGTTTGGTTCTCATCCCATTGAGTCCATCCACTAGCATTTGCATCCTCACGTGCTGAATGCAACAGAAACTTTTGAAGTCCTTCAATTTCACAACAAACCAGGGTTTTAGCTTCTCAAAAGCTCGAAGACGAATCTTAATTTCTGGATGTTGGTCCAGAAACTTCTTGAACAATAGCATCTGCATGAAATGAACACTAAACTGTTAGGATGTGTATATCACACCAAACCATGCACCATACCATGCCCCACACTCATCATATTCACCAGAACAAGCACCTTAGTGCTGTGTACATTACCACACACCACATCACACCCCACCACACACCATACACCATACACCATACACCAAATGTGTGGTGGTAGCAAGGAGTTGTAGGACATTGTGCAGGGTGGTGGAGTGTGGTGGAGTGTGGTAGTGGAGTGTGGTGGTGGGGGGTGGTGGAGTGGTGTGTTGTGGTATGATGTGGTGTGGTGGAGTGTGGTGGTGGTGGAGTGTGGTGGGGGGTGTGGTGGTGGTCGCAGTGTAGTCACGTACGTAGTGTACCATACGGGTATAGTACGTCTTCTAATGTACTATACATTTTTCGTACTTTAAGGGTTTTGCGTACTTAGTGTACGTTTTGCATGAGTTGTTATATTTGGCGTACAGTACGTAAAGTACTTATAGTACGTTGTGTACGTACACTACATTAAAAAAATATATACATATTTTTTTAAACCATACTATTAAAAAAGCATATCATTATAAGCAGAAGACCGTCTTATAGGCCTCTAAATAGTTCAAGTTCAGAAAACAAAAATATTATAGTGGGCAATTGAAAACACCTATACTCATTGCAATAGTTTGTCTTCATAATTTCTGATCAATCTACTAGTCTGACCAGAAACATAGTAGTCTTATAAGCAGTCCAACACATAGTTCTGATTTGTCACCTTTTTATCCTATTTCGTCTGACATAAAAAATCTGCCTAGCCTGCTCTCATAAACATTTCTGAAATTCGTACACCCTGATAATAATTACATTATCCTTCTAATCATTAGAAAAGGATCTGGGTCCTAAATCCTGTTCCTGCGTCTGATTTTTGGCGTTTCATTCTCAAACGAACAAGTTCATTCTGGCAATGGTAGGGATGTTCAGAGATCACTACGGCCTACCCCGGATGAGCGAGGAGGACATTCGGCATATGTTAAATAGGGCTCGTGACCAATCTGTGAATGTGGAAATGCGTAAATCCACCTTCTTTGCTGATTTCGAATCCATCCTAAAGCCATACAGAGACTGGATGCTGGGCCTTCAATGGCTATGCTTGGGGTCAGATTGACAGGAAGTGAGCTCTTAGACAAGGTCCATGACCTTATGTTACATGCTGTTGCAAAGGCAGCTGGTTTATTTGTTTTCTGTCACTTGCCCGCTCTGAGTCGGCAACATCGGGAATTACTGGCAGGGTTGCGTTCTTACCACCAGGGGATGCAGGAAGCACTGGCAAACCTCATCCTATTAAATTCTGGGATGACTGCAGAAAGCTTAGATGCTTTAGTGCAGAAAACAATAATTTTGGATGCACCAGTTCTCGAGCCAGTCATACCAGCATTTCCCGCAGCAACAACTATTGAAGTCCTTCAATTTCACAACAAACCAAGGTTTTAACTTCTCAAAAGCTCGAAGACGAATCTTAATTTGTGGATGTTGGTCCTTGAACCTCATGAACAATAGCATCTGCATGAAATGAACACTAAACTGTTAGGATACCACACCAAACCATGCACCATATCATGCCCCACACTCATCATATTCACCAGACCGAGCACCTTAGTGTTGTGTACGTTACCACATACCACACCACACCACACCACACCACACCACACCACACCACACCATGCACCACACACATCATAACCATCAAACAGACAATACTAAACTCATGCCACACCACACACCCTGAGAGTATTGCAGACCATGCACCACACATTCTACATGTTATACACCATCCATCACACATACCATACACTAAATGTGTGGTGGTAGTAAGGAGTGGTGGGACATTGTGCAGGGTGGTGGAGTGTGGTGGTGGGAGATGGTGGGCTTCAAGTGTGGCAGTAATGGAGAATGTGGTGCATGTGGTAGTGGGAGATGGTATGTTTGAAATGTGGTGATAAATATGGTGGTAGGATAGATGGTGGGGTGTTATGTGGTGTGGTGGTGGTGACAAATGTGGTGAACTGTGGTGGTGAGAATTGTGTGGTGGAATGTAATGGTGGTGACGAATGTGGTGGAGTGTGGTGTCCGGAGATGGTGGCCTTCTAGTGTGGTGGTAATGAAGAATGTGGTGAATGTGGTGGTGGGGGATTGTGGGGGGAGGGGTTGGGTGAGAAGGGGGTGTGGGGTGGGGTGGGGTGGGTGAGGGGGGAGAATAAATAAAATTGAATCCACACATATCATACATTTAACATGCACACACCCACATGTCGACATAAATATCACGCACCCCAAACCACACCACACCACACCATACCACACCACACATCACATCACTTTGATCCTATTTCGTCTGCCATAAAAAATCTGCCTAGCCTGCTCTCATAAAATTTCTAAAATTCGTATACCCTGATAATAATTACATTCCTTTCCTAATATTAAAGGATCTACCCACTAAATCTTGTCTCTGCACTAGATTTTTGGTGCTCAAGCTTCCAAGTTTATTCCGGCAATGGCTAATGGGAGGTTCAGAGACAATTACGGCCTACCTAGAGTGAGCGAGGAGGCCCTTCGGTTTGCTTTAACCAAGGCTCGTGACCAGTCTCTGAAGGTGGATATGCCTAAATCCACCTTCTTTGCTCAATTCGAAGCCACCCTAAACCCATTCAATAGACTGGATGCAAGGCCTTCAATGGCTATTTTTGGGGTCGGATTGACGGGAAGAGAGCTTTCAGACAAGGTCCATGGCCTTATGTTACATGCTGCTGCAAAGACATGTATAGCATTGGTTGTTCGGCAACTGCTCGCTTTGAGTCGGCAACAGCGAAAATTATTGGCAGGGATGCATTCTTACCACGAGGGGATGCAGGAAGCACTGGCGAATCTGATCCTATGCAATTCTGGGATGAATGCAGAAAACAGTCATTTTGGATGCATCGGAAGTGGAGCCAGTCATACCAGCATTTCCTGCTGCTTAGGAAATGCATGTAAATTTAGTTCTCGAGTATAGAGGTTTCAATGAAAAGCCAAATTTTATAACATATGCTCTTTTTTTTAATATATTATAAACTTTCGAACAGAGATGTACTTTCATCTGACATAAATTTGTCTTTATCAATTCAACTAAACTTTTAGGATCAGTTAGTTATCTGTCATTCTCAAATATTTTTAGACTGTGCACATAGACCCAGTAAAGGAATATAGTACTTGTATCTCAATTCTGTCATGTTCTAATATTTCCAACATTAAATATTATTTAACTGCATTTCAGAATCAACTACACACAATTCACATGCTGCATACAATACACCGCAATCACTGTACAACACAATAACCACCACATGCACCACCACACTAAGCACCAACTAAGAAAACATGAATAAAAGAATTTATAAACTAACCTGTGATTCCTCCAGATAGTGGGCAACATGTTCTTCTCTTACATTTCTCTCCAATCTTCTAGTTCTAACATCCTTTGTCTTAGGAGACACTCTGTTGTTCTCAATCCAAAAGTTTTGAATCTTTTCTATCTGTTCATCTGAAATTGCATCGAATCTTTTAGCTCTCTTATAGAAAAACTCATTTCCCACCATTGTAATCGATCTCTTCCCTCTTCTTCTTTGCCTTTTGCAAGTTTCTTGGGTGAACACCTAATACCTTTCTAAGATCTCTCGAACTGATTTTGTCACTCGTTTCAGAATCTGCACGGTGTGGTGCAGACATTGTAAGACAGCTATTCTTGCCTGCTAGGCAGTCATTGCTGGTAGAGAGTTTCACAGTCTGCATAGAGTCCCAGAGGCTCCTAATGACGATCCTCTTGGCTTTCAAATCCTTTAATTCTTCACCTATAAAATTTTCCAATGTTTTATCCCTCAAAAACTCAAGTAAAATTTCTTTCTTCATGCTATCATCAATTCTTTTGGTCTGTTTATGGAAAGTTGTTAGCAAATTAGGGACAATACGGCGTTTACTGCTTGCACTTCTTGATGAACCGGATCCTTCTGCCAATTCTGCAAGCTCCATTTTTTCCTCTCTTCTTCTTTTCCTCTGGCGTCCTTTCTTCAACATTTCTTCTCCTTGGTTTTTCTTCATTTTCTCCTGTCTGAAATGCCAGTTTGTAGACATATTACCTCGTTGACATCCATATCCACAATGGATTGGAGCTTGCAATACAGGGAGCCAACGAACAGGACGTAGGCAAAGAACAGGAATTTGAAGAATAGAAATTTGAATTTTAGTTTTGAAATTAGAATTTCCCCCATAAATTGGGACTCCAATCTTAAATAAGGGCAGTTGAGCGGTGCCATAATTATACTTTCATACCACAAAAGTGGCGGATGCATGACCATATTTTGAGGGGGCATGGGGGGGCCGAATTGGGATACCACAGCATGCTTTTACCCCAGTCTGTTGACTCTGGGGCATCTATGGATCACTTGCCACCACAAAATTGCCACTTTGGGATGAAGCAACTTATCCCATACCCATGTCCAAACACTTTTTCATTGTAGTTGAGGGACTTGAACATGCCATCTCTTAGATGGAGTCAAGATTTTAGAATGCAGAAGCAATTTACACATAAAACGAACAAAGTTTCTAATAACATATATACGAACATATATAATGGATTCTATCATTTTTGTTTTCTTTTGCGTGCAAGCTATTTTTTCTCCACCGCCTTTTTCATAAAGGCTGTACTAGTTATCCATTTTGGAAGAATTTAGAAATGTAGGGCTGAGATTTGAGGTATCAGGCGCCATAGCCATGGATTTAGGCCCGTATAATTTACTCTGTTGGGGCAAAATTGGATCGATTTGCACCCATTTGAGTTAAGGTTTTTTTCGTGGGTATGAAAATTTGCATGCTCCGGCATCATTCTGGATCAAATAGCGCTGGAAATGATCTGTTTAATTTTTTGAACAATGGATCAACAAGAAGAGGGCCAGAAACAACAAAAGGGGTCTGGAAGATAAAAATCGAGAAGGAGATGAATTGGGTATGTGTAAGAAGCATGGATCTGGATGTTGGGAAGAAACGGATCCTTTTGTGTATTGTTTTGTGCCATTTGAATGGGGATTTCTCTATTGGTATAAAAATATACTTGGTCCTGCATCATTCTGGATTGAATAATAGAGTAAGTTGAACCACTAGATCAACAGGAAGAGAGCTAGAAAGAGCAAAGAGGGCTTTCTGGGCAGATAAAAATTGGGAAGAAGATGAATTCAAATTATTGCAAACAATGCTTACTTCCTCTTTTTTCTCTGCTTTATCTAAGCTTCTGGTGATGGAACAATAGAATTGCTATTTTACAATGGAATTGTTGGATTGCTCTATTCAAATTCGACCCCATCTTGGTCTGTTGAGGAATGGCTATGGCAGCCTGTGCAAAATGCACTAAGAGTATGATTTCTGGCGCTTGCAATTTCATACAGATAAAATGATATGAATATTTATCTCTGGATTTGACTCTTTCTGAGTCAGGCATCTGTAATTGCTTTCTTTCTTCCAACATCAAGTTCATCGCTTACACATAGGATTCTACTGGAGAGAATTCACTACAAAAATAGGCCTTGGCTTAAAAACTCCAGCCGAATCCAGAGCAACAATTCTGCTAATTCCTTCATTTTTTTGCAATGATATTTCGATTGTGAAGGAAAATTTCAAACATATACTCCAAATGAGATTAATTTTGCAAATGTTGTCTTAATGGCTTAACATTTCTAGACTTGTTTTTCAAAAACACTTGTTTTATGCTAGATGGTTCTAATGCGACACGATATCTTATTCTCTTCAATCACATTCTATTTAATAGATAAAGAAAGACATCTTTTTTTTGGGAATTTTCCCAAATAAGTCCCCAACCATTACAATATTCCACCATAGCCCAGGGTAAATTCTTTTCGGAACAAATCAATCTTAGAATACAAGAACACTTCTTGATCCTATGCATTGACAACCAATGCCTAACTTTGGCAAAACATATCTTACATCAATGCTCTCTTTTCTAATCAAAGTTAAAATCTCTATCTAAATGGCATTTTAGTCTCATAGGGATATGTAGCCCTTGAGATCAATGTCCCAAAAGGGCTTCATGAATTCCATTGATAGTGACTTTAGTATTAGCTATTACTTATTAGCTTTCACGACATTCTAACTTCGTATTATGAGTCGTTATAGGGAAATGTGCATAGTGGCCAAGGATTCCTCTTTATTGACTAAATTTTGACATAGATAAAAAGAAATGTTCGCGATGGTCTGGCCGCCACGATAAATTTCTTGTATTATATTATTTTTTTCTCCATAGACAACGCCTATTTTTAAACATATATTATAAGATGTCAACCATTGCATGCCTAAAATTTATCTTTTTTATAATTCCCAATTGTTTGCCTTTTAATATCGACATTTGTTTATATCTTGCATTTTCCACCTGTTGATGGCATGGCACGTGGTATGTTGATATGAATGATTTTTATTGCATGGCAACCACTGTGGACCCAAATACATCATTGACTGAATAACCACTAAAGCATGGGGGAGATGGCATCAAGCATGGGGGATTGCAGGGGGGGATATTGTTTATATGTTTATATATACGTAATGGTTTAATGCAAGTATGAGCACACATGCACCGAAAGCCAACACATTAAATTTCTAAGAGAAACATTTATAGCTACTTGAAATGTCTCGTATTGGCTAATCAGTCAAAGAAAAAAGGCATCCTCTTGCATCCTTTCCCTATCAAAATGTAACTTACATTTTGGAGGATATACACGAGGCCTACACCGAACTTAGCAATTATGTCGAAGTGCCTACACTTGATCTTGCCGTTATGTCCATTAAATGTTGTTGTATATTCAATAAAACATGTAGTCTTACAATTCAAAGGACTTCACAACGTGTAGCGGATATTTATAAAAGAGGTTGACAATACTTGCTAGCTTATCACTACCAGCGTAAGTACGATTCTTATAATAGAGCCATTTACATCTGTGGGCCTATCTATTGGCGACAGAGGTGGAAAACGCGGGAGGGTATTCTTTTTTTTTTATGGGCTGGAGCCCAAGGTATGGCCATATTCATGTCTTTCAATAGAATGTTGGTCTACGTCCCTTGAATTTATGGAAGGAAAGTGAGTCCTACCAATCCTTGGGCCCAACACATAAAGCTCCCAATAAAGTACAACTCTTGGACCATATGCCATATTGATTTGATAAATTACTACAACCTCCATCCTTCCCTCCCATCTTCAACATATTGTTGTTGCTACGAATCATGTCTAAGCGCCAAGTGCATGTGGTGGGTTTGTTCTTGGCTTTGTGCTTATCAGGTAGCTATGGATACACACTCACTGGAATGCAGAATGCAAAACAAGCTTGTGAGAATGGAATGAAAGCATCGGCACCGAAGCTTCAGGGTGTAATTAACATAGTCGAGAATGCGATGTCGTGTTGGGAGAGAGGGGGTCGAGAGAGGGCAGTGTTAGAAGATTGCATGGAGTTCTTGAGCGGGGCAATGGGGTGCCTAAATGATGCAACAGCCAAGGTGCAATATTTCTCGCAAAGGTCAATTGAGGATGGGGATAGCGATGACATATGGACGTGGACAAGCACGGTGCTGACGGGGAGGTCCACGTGTGCGGATGAGCTGGAGGATCTGGGCGATTCAGAGCTGCAGGAAGTGCTGAGCAGTGCAAAAGGGCTGCAAAATGATCTCCATAATTCGCTTGCGTTGTTTATGAATCTCAGAAACGCGGCCCTCAACCAGTCTACTACCCATGGCAGAAATTTGGCCGGCAAAGAGCCCTCTTTTCCTTATAAGCTTACCGACGGCCTCCCAGCATGGATGCCCTCGGAGCAGCGCCGTTTTCTGCTCCAAAATTCGTCCGCTAATTTGGTTGTAGCCAAAGATGGCTCCGGAAATTTCACCTCTATTCAGGCTGCTATCAATGCCTCTTCTCCTGGCTACGTTATCTATGTTAAGAAAGGTATATACAACGAAACTGTCGAGGTTCCCAGCAAAAAGGCAAACCTAACCATCTTTGGGGACGGCATCAACAAGACTATCATTGCTGCTAGCAATTACTACGCCCAAGCTGGAACCACTTTTAGGACTGCCACTTTTGGTATATTGCTTTATAATTTCTAAATGCTTGCAACTTCCTAACATATTTAGCCTTTCTCACCACCCCTTTCCTTTTGCCTATTGTAGGTGTCAAAGCAACCGGATTCATTGGTAAGTTCCTCACCATACAGAACAATGCTGGCCCCCAAAATAACCAAGCAGTCGCCTTGCTAGTGACTTCTGACAAGGTTGCCTTCTACAAGTGTTCCATGGTTGCATACCAAGATACTCTCTATACATATGCTAATCGGCAATTTTATAGAGAATGTGAGGTGACAGGAACTGTAGATTTTATATTCGGAAATTCTGCTGTAGTTTTCCAAAAGTGCTCATTATATGCTAGGACACCTCTTAGTAATCAAAGGAACATCATCACTGCACAAGGGCGCAGTGATATAAATCAAAATACAGGAATATCAATTGACCAATGCCAAGTCGATGGGGCCATCAACCAAACCTTTTTGGGCCGGCCATGGAAAGATTATTCTAGAGCAGTGTTCATGAAAAGCCAGCTTAGTGGTGCAATCAATCCAGCAGGTTGGCTTGCATGGGATGGTGCCCCTAATAGGTCCCAAACCGTGTACTATGGTGAATATAAAAACACTGGTGTAGGAGCAAGCATGTCAAATCGAGTGAATTGGAGCCGAGCACTTACTACGAATGAGGCATCACAATTCACAGTTGGATCATTTATTGCAGGCAATGAATGGTTGCCTTCGACGGGCATCACTTACACTGCAAGTCTATAATGGTTTATTCACATTGTAGGACAAGTCCTTGATAACATGCCTTAAGATATTCTCTTTGAGTTATAGCAATAAACAAAAAGAAGACAATTCTGAAGTATTTTGATAGAATGCACTTTACAAATATTTAAAATTTCCCCCAATATTGTCATTTGCAAGACTTGGAATTCTTGAGAACATCATGAGATGAAGGCACCGAGAGTTATGGTGAGAATGGCACCTGGAGAGGCCATTGCATAAGGTAATAGGCAGGGGACACAATTGTAGCATTCGATTCTGGATAGGAGCCATGTGGAATGATCTAGGAGATGGGACAATAGATGGCATTATTGGGGAGAGGGGAAGGGGAGTTCTTGGAAGCAGTCCATGACTATAATAGGTTGTAATTGCTTCCCCTCGAATATTTTGAATGAGGCTTTGGATTGTCAAATTTCATTTAAGGCATCCGACAAGTTTCATTTAAGGCAAGCTTCATTCTTTACTCTTTTTGTCACATGGCAAATAGCTATTCCTAATGATAAACTTTTGGACTACACATGTTAAAGGGCCAATTTGTTAGTGAGAGACAGTTTTAGCACCTTGTAGGATATCTTAGCGCATTTGAGGATCATATGTTGTAGAGTGGGTTGGGGCATATTTGAAGATCATATATTGGAGATATGATATGATGGTTGTGGCATTGTTTTTTAATATAATTGCATATTCTATTTATATGCCAGAAAATAGTCTGAAAACTAGTTTGGTTTCAATGTCGATTTGGGATCCATGTGAATCTCAGCCTTAGAAATAAAAAATCATATGATTCTAACCATTGAAAATAACCACTGCGTGGCCAATACTCGTTAAAGACAGTGTGGAAGGAAGTCATCATATTGTTTTTTCGATCCAAGGTCCTTTGAAGCCAAGGAGTTTGGATCATGGCATAAGATAAGAGGCTTTTCATAGATCGATTTCTCATATGTTTTTCAATTTTACAGGCTTTGTGGCACCATCTCCATCATTTGTTATCTTTGTTTTTTAAGTATTGTGCTACCATTTCTTAGTTGTCTTTATTTCAAGCTTCTTAATATTCAGTTATCAGGAAATATGCACTTGAATTTGGAGCAAAAATCCCTTGGTGATTCTGCACCATTATACCTAGATAGATAGATAGGTAGATAGGTAGATTTTTTAACATCCATGGAGACCAAATTGGCCATGGGACCCAAACAACAAAAAGGGCATGGAAGCCCAAAAAGTATAAAGGAAAACATAATGCTAATGCAAGAAAGAATGTTGTACTTGATAGATTGTTAAACCTTTTTCTCAAAGAACTTATAACAAAACAAGATGCTGACAGGAGGGAATATGAAGATGATATTAGTTTATCTCGACTATGGACTGAGAATAGAGAGTTTTATAATTATAGTGAAGCCACCATCTTAATTCTAATATGTGTAATATAAAATGTTTATAGGACCTTGTTTAATGCAGAATGCATCTAAGTAACCCAACCAAAGTCACTCATTTGCCACTTCCACCTATCGTATTAATCCCCCTCCTTTTCTTTTTAAAGGAGGGATCTTATCAAGCTTGCCTGGAAGAGTTAATTTACTAGTAAGGTAATCTATCAAGTTAAACTGTATTTTAGAGTGTCAGCCCTAACTACCTTGTTCAACATGGCATTACAGGAAGGTTTTGCCACCACAATAGACCACTAGTCATGTTTTTTTCCCATCAACAACAACAAGGCAGGTGACTCACACTGCCCAGCCAATTACCGAACAATCATGATCAATTTGGTGTTCGCAAAACTGCTAGCTGGCATTCTTGAGAAGCAGTTGATGGGCTGGGCAGAGGCAACAGAGATGCAAACCCTCATGCAAGTAGAATTGAGATCCCGACACTCAACCATTGATCGTATCTTTATGTTGCAGACTTTGGTTGAAGACATCAAGAACCATATACAAGGCATGTACTTGTTGCTTCGTAGACTTGAGTTTTTTACATTGTGCCTTGGGGGAAAAGCTATGGATAAGATTGTACCAGCTGAGATGGTCCACGCAGATCTTTGGAATGCAGTGTACAGGCTATATGAGCTCAGGCCAGTTGTAGTCGACAAACCAAACATTCGACAACAGTATCAGGGTAGGAGGGATGCTATCTCTCTCCAACACTGTTTTGGGCTTTACATTGATCAGTTGGAAAATTGGCTTGCTGATAATGATGGCCATGAAGCTCAACTTTTGCATTGGATTATCAACATTGATGATGTAGACCTCCAAGCTTACACTCCAGAGGCCATGCAATGCCATCTAGATACTCTGGGCATATTCTGCCAAGCTACTGACATGTTTGTCAATCTGAGCAAGACTAAGGTGGTCCTTATCTCATCCTCATCCAAGGCCTCCCTCATTCACTTATCGGGGACAAAATGTGGAGGTGACATCCACTTACAAATATTTGGGAGTGGAGTTTTCTTTTAACAATGTATTGAGACACTTTCATTCAGTTATGAGTGACAGCGGGCTAGAAAGCACTGTATGCAATGCAAGACAACAGTCACAGAAAGGAGCTGTATAATTGGGCCCATCAATCAAACCTACTTAGGGTCTTAATGGAGCTCATCCTTCTCACTACAAGAGGATAGCCATTTTTCATCACTTTAATATCACCTAAAATTTCAAAAACTATCAAGTGATATAAATAATGATATTCAAGGTACAGTGACACTACCAATGACGAGATTCTATCGTTTATAGCATCATCAGCATCGTCATAAATTTCGTCAGCAATTATATCAGTATTAATTAATGACAATATATGTGTTACTAATAGCGTCATGAATAATATCACATATTGCATCAACTTTACCATCATTTATTACTCTTATGGTATTAATGACAATATAAGTGTTATGGTTTATGTCAGTTACAGTATCAACCATAGTTTCATCTATAATATCACCTATTGACAATATTATGTCAGTGCTAGCACATGATGCTATATCTGTCGATAATAGCATCACGGATAATATCACGACTTATATTACTCTTACTATCATTATTTGTTGTAATTTTGATAATATAAGTGTTATGCTTATGATAATTGTAATATTGTTTGTAATGGCACTATCTTCTTCAAACCCCCATAAACAAAGCACACAAAAATGATATTATTAGAACAAGAAAGAAAAAGATTCTACTAGGGCAAACTTCCAAGTGCCACTTCATCTCTTATATCATGTGCAATATCCTCTAGTTCATCATCACCAAGCTGTAGACATTGTAATATGGGACCTTGTTATCAATCTCTTCATTCTCATCAACACCATAATCTAAGATATTATTATTTGGTGACTCTAATGGTATTCAAACTAAAGTTTCAACTGAATTGCTGCAATCCTCACTCGAACCACGATCCTTTACTTGATCATCTACCATTTGATTGATGTCATCTCGCGACTAGATCAGTCTCAGAAGATGCGAAGTCCACATGCAAAGTAGGAGGATCGATCATATGACGACTAGGTGTTACATGAACTACGATCCACCAATTAGTAGTTCAACCTGCTCAAATTATCTAGGATAAACAAAAGGCTCGTCCATTTCTCCTAAAAATTTAGTAGAATTAACCTCATAAAGACCTGATGGATGTTGTCTCATTATTCAGTTTCTTCCTCGATAACATGCTTTGAACCACTTTACCTTCAATAGATTGACTTTTAAGGAGCAAAAATCAATATTTGTTATTTGACCAACATAGTTGACCACTTTCTAATGGTTGATTGTCTCTAGTAGGAGCTTGACTTTTTTGCTCAAAGCATGCTGCAATACCAATATTAAATGTAATTCTACTTTGATCAGTGTGTATTGATGTGTAGAATCTTGCCTACAAGAGATAGAAGTTAAGAATAATCAATAATATTTAAATGCCAAAATGTACTAATAGAAACTGCAACTTTGTTTTTTAACATACCTTCTTTGAACAACCAAGGGTTATTGTAGTCATCTGCTGGAATTTCACACCCTTCGAGGAGGAGGAGGAAAGTTTGAAAAATAATAGAAATATAGAAATTTGTGAAACACACATCATAAGTTGCTTAAGTTCTTAAGGTGATATGGGAAGAAGGTAAAAGATATGGTATGCGTTAGTTGTCTACAAGCTGGAGACTTGGGCAATTAAACATGATTGGCACCTTGGGACCAATATGTGTAAGCTTTTCTTCATGGTTGCCATTTGGAAATGAATGCAATAAAAAACATAAATCTAAAAGTTGGATTTTGCTGATTTCATAAAGGCAATATGGGCCTTGAATTCGGGGCTCCTAAATTCATGAATACTTGGACCTTGAAAGATTCTTTAAATCGCGCTAATCTTTAAAGCAAAAAAGCTTTATTGATGACCTTGATGATCCTATTCTCTGGTGCAACCTTCGTTGTTTTGCGAGAATGATTGTCCATATCTTTTGTTCTTGAGGAAAAGCAAGTTACAGTGATTTCTTATGCTTTCAGAGTAATATTTTCTTTCTTTTACAGTGATTGTTGCACATAAATAGAGGAGATACAACTTACAAACAAAGCATAAGAACATTGTAAACAATAAGGGTATGAGAGATCATACAAGAGGTAAAACAGAACTAGCTACATTAAGTTAAATAATGTTAATTGTAAATAGCGTTCTATAGAGAAATTCTCAAACAGTCAAGAATATGGTAGGAATGACAGATGTCTCAACAATATCAATATATCCGATTGAAAATGGTTCTATACAAAGACTAATAACACCATAGCTGCAACACAAACTATCTAACGCTTAGACATTCATAATTATTTTTAAATCCAAACGCTCAAACTACACACTTTAGGCATAAGACCCACGTGACCATATGAAAATGCGGTAAAACTGCAGATTAAAGATAAACAAACCAAACAAGATAAGGTGATATTCAACTAGAGGTAGGACAAGCTAGATAGATAGACAAATGAAAAACATTATTCAAAGAAGTTAGGTTATGGCCAAATGGTGCATATGGAAAAAGGAACATCCGATGCAAATCCAAAGCTTCTAGCTTCTAATATTGAAAACAACCTTGGCACGTGCTCTCTCAGGTAGTGGCAGACTATTGCTAGCAAACAAAGGTTGAGGCACAAAGGGATGAAAGACTAAAATGAAAAATGATGATATGGTTAGAAAAAATAGGATAGGCAAAAAGGAGATAAGGCTAGGCTAATTGGTGGGATCACCAAGACCATGCAAAGAACAGGGGTGCATGATAAAGTGTTTAGAAGAAGGATACAATGCAACAGAAATGACACCTAGATGGTAATCTCCACAAAATCAATATAATTTCCTAACGATCGCATCTTTAGTAAAACATTATAATACAACCAAGTCTCCAACAAATCTCGAGAGCTATGGTTAGCACCAACTCATTAGAGGTATAATGGTCAAGCAAAACTATCTGCCAGCTATAAAGAATTGTGAAGAACGTGAACAAGGGTGAGAAAGTGCACTTCATATGCATTACAAGGAGAGGATATGTTAGTTGCAAGGGAAAACATATAAAGGGTACAACGATGACGGTAAAAGATGCCGTAAAAGCAAAGCAAGGATATCAAACAGGGTATTAACACAGGTCTAAAGCTATAAATACACCACAAATACTACTAGATACAAGAAGTCCATATATGGCAGACGCAACTAGAATTCAACCTCTCTTCAAATATGGCAACTGTCTTATTTTTGGCAAGTGTGTAAATAAAACTTGTCTTATTTTTGGCAAGGGTGTAAATCTACTGCATAATTAGAACGTCATTTTTTTACTGTTGCAACCAGTAAATTTTGTGTGGCTTTGTACAGAATACACTTCCCAATTTTCATTTCGGATTGTATGGAGATGCCTGGCAGAATGTGGTTCATATTCAAACAAAAAAAATTGAGACCCAATTTCTATGTTGTTAATTCGTTTATGTAAGATAAAAAATGTTATATAATGTGTGTAAATATAAAATTAGGGCAAGTTGTTAGGGCAGCCGGAACTGGAGTCTGGGAAATTCGCTGCACAGCAATTGCCTTCGCTGGCAAATCCGACAGGAACAGGCTTAAACAAGTCGATTGGCTGCAGTTCTTGATTGCTGGGTCTCTTGGAGCCGAGATCGCTTGCATCGGAACAGGGACCAGAGTTCTGGTAAGTCTTGATTTTCTTTTGTGTGGATGTACTAAACAGGTTCAAGAAAATCGTTGGTGTCTAAGAGGTGTGAGCAGGCCAGGGAAGCTACTGTAGATTGCGGTTTTGTTGAAGTCCTTGTCTGTCCATATTTCTTTACAGAGCTATTCAAAAGAGAATTAATTCATTGAATAAGATATACCGTGATTGTAACTGGAATCAAATTTTGAATATTAATTCTGAGTGGTTACTCTCATGCATCACATTGCCTCAGACAGAATTCAACGTGTGTATTGTTTATCTGATAGGTTGAGGGGTCGGTGAAGCGATATCCTGGTTGAGAAAGCTCAGATCTGCGGCAATAGCTGGGGTTGCAGCTGCTCTTCCAGTGATATATGTAGTAATTGATATTTTAAAAATAATGTGCAGTTATTAGCTAAGAATTTCTGGTTGACAATTCTATCTTGCTATGTGGGCAATGAACTTGCCTCCTGAAACATATGGTCATAGGTTTGTCTTAATCTTGCTATCGATAACATTGATAGTTTAATCATGCTTTGTTCATCCTTATCCATGCTTCAGGGTGTCATCCACGGATATCATTAATGGTCATGCTTAAAGCTGTAATGTATCCTCCAGTTTTGGCTCCTATTTTTGCCAGTCAAAATAATTATTCGCTTGTACTTGGAAATGGATTTTGTTGACAATAGCGCCTACTTCTGCAGATCTACTTCTAGAGTCTTCCAAGTTGTGCAGGGAATCAGGTAAGAATTATTTAATTGTTTTTTTGTCGTGTGAAGTAGTCATCACAGACGATGAATGGAACCTGCAGCTCAGGCAAAAACTGTCAAAGCCAGAAGATGAATTAGCGGCTTTTCAATATACTTTCAATCTTGCAACTCTAGACTATATGGAGTTTATGTAATGTTATGTCTCTTATGTAATGGAATGGGACATACTCCCTCACATCTGGTATATAAATATTACAAATATTTGTACTGTTATTATCTTTTCCTTTGCTTGACTTCATCAGTGACCTTGGTACAATGCCTCTAAAATCACCATGCCCGTAAAATCTTTAGGGTGACTGTGAAAAGCTGGTTTGATCCTATCTTCTTTTTGAGTCGATGGCTATGCTTTGAGGATATGGTGTATCTTTTGGAATATTTTCTTGGATAAATGGTCCAGATACAACAATTATGAAAATGAGGCGATTATATGCGACTTATGATATTGTGATTGACACTATAAGTTGCCAAGTTAAAATTGACCTTATATATGGTATTATAGTTGGTGGAAAACGTGAAATTATATTTGATATAATTATGTCTAACTTGTGACAATAAGTGATATTATATTTTGACGTTAATAATGATACAATCATAACCTTCACGTGATAATATATGTGGCATTGTCAATGATGCTACATCTGATACGAATCATCTTAGAAAGGATGATACAAAGAATGACACTTATGTTGACATTATGAGTCATTTAATTATAGCAATCTAGGTGATGCTATAGCTGACACTATTATAGCACTCGTGGTGACATTATGAATGATTTAATTATAGCAATCATGTGATCCTATAGCTGACACTATTGTAGCATCACAATGACAAAATGCATGATATTATAACTGCAGCTATAGATGATGCTACAGATGATACTATTATGCCACTACAATGCTATAAATATGATACTACAACTGTTGTTATTGGTGACGTTACAAGTGACGATATAGATGATGCGATTTCATCAACAGCTACCGTCACTTATTGTATCAAAATCTAAAAAATGCAAAAGCCCAATTTTAAGCAAATAAATGATGAAACTAATGACTTAGATTGCTTATTCTCTTGTAGTGTCTGTATGGGTGTGAAGTCTGGGGCCCGATGGGTCCCTTGCTACCTGAAATGACTTGGAGCAGGTGCAGAAAGCCTTTTTTGCATGGGCACTGGGAGGGGAAATCCACGATCCCATATCAAAATTTTCTGCAGGAGACAGGTTTCTTACCTCTTTAAATGTAGGTGGTCATTATGGACGATGCTCGTCTCCCCAACCTGACTTACACCATGGCAATGGGGTCGCAACGCCTCAAGGCCTGCTAGAAAGAAAAGAGAGCTTAGTGGCTAGCTAGATGGAATATGCAGGAGCACAAGTACATACAAGTACAAACAGAAGTGAATCGCCATATTTTCAGGCAGTACCTTGATGTTTGCTTCCTCAACAAGTTTTCTCTGGGTACCCTTGGACTCTGCATCTCCCTTGGCCTCTTCCTTACACCTAGGTACTTTCGTGTAGATGGATTTGCGTAGGTAACATCCATCGTGGTGGTATTGGGAGGGTCATCACGGCGCCATGGGAGTTTTTGGGAGAGATTTCGCTGCTTGGTGGGACATCTGGACTTGGGCGGAATTGCCAATGCTATTCCATTGCGGTTGTCTTCTCAAGTCAATCAGCGTTTGGAAGTCGTGATAGTGGACTTGATGCATCTCGGTTTGTAGCATCGGCTTATGGGCTCCTAGCTTCAGGACACCGTTGCCGTCTTTGGATAAGTGGTCACTTAAGCTTCGAGGGGGAGGTAAGTGGCCCGCCATGTGGAAGTGGGCGTGGAATACATTGCCTCCTCCTAAAAATGCGTACCCTTTTGTGGCAGATCTTGCGTAACCTCGGGGTGAATGTCCGAGTCCACGAGGTTCAAGCCTCGGTAGCGAAACATGCCCTTTATGTGGGAGGCGACGCGGAGACCATTGAGCACTGCTTTGTCCTATGCACATAGGTAGGGGCAGCTTGGTCCTGGGTGAGAGCCCTCTTTGGGACTTCATTATGTAGTCAGAAGATTCTCTTGGGAGTCCTTCCTAGCAAATGGGCAGTGGCCAAGAGCTTGGCTTTTGTGGCTGATTTGGAAAAAGGCGGAGCGAAGGTCTTTCGAGAATCGATTGCTTAGCCCTTTTCGGTTGGTTAGATCTTGAGGCATAAGTTGTGGCAGCGTACCAAGTCTCAAGCTTGTGCGCACAGTTAAAGCGGAAATTTGGTCGACATTCCTACAGATTGTGGATCATGATGGGCGCTTCATTTCTTAGCACCACACTTATCATTGTACTTGATCGCATTCTAGTGGTTTAATATATTCTTATATTCTTCAAAAAAAAAAAAAAAAAGGCTCGTTGCCCCCCATCAAAAAAAAAAAAAAAAAAACAAGTTTTGCTATCTATGTATCCATTTGCCCATGAAAAAGTACAGACTAATCGCCTTGATTTGTACAGGTGCACACCGTCTCCTAATTGAGACAGAGAGATGGTTTGGAGAGCCATGCCAAGACCGATTTTGTCAGTGCTACCAAGTGGGAGCTGTTGAAGATGAATGTCACAAGTCGCATTTAATTAAAGTGGATCTCATGCCATTCCCACTTTTTTTTGGAACCCTATTATTTTACACGAAAAGGACGACGGAAACTTTTAAAACCGCATTATTGCTTTAGAAGATGCCTGTTTTCCTCTAAGAAAGAAAATGTTAAGGAAAATTAAGTGGTCTATTTTTCTCGGTTAGCGAGTCGAGAAGATAAAGAGCACAGCTAAAACCAATGAAAATGCTATCTCTTTGTAAACAAAGTGTTGATCTACCCAGAATTTTCATTCATAAATGATTTCATTACATTGTATTTTATAGTGGTTGAAGATACCATGATGGTGGGGCTGACACAAATATTACATCATCTTCGCACACAGACTACCTACTGGGAACAGCATGCAGAGCAAGGTCCGAGGTGTTCCAAGCCATGACAGCAACTTGAAGAGAACAGAAATCTGAACACGCTGACCTGACCAATGCATGTCATCAACCTCTTCTCGTCCTCTTTCTTCAATGAACGGGTCTTTCCATGGCTCCTGATCATGTCCTTTCTGTTCGTGATCTGTGGAAAGGCAAAATAAAGTTAATGCAAGTGATGCTACAGACAATACAAATAAGAAAACAACCATGTTCTAAGGGCCATTTCTAAAGAAAGTAGGTCTGAGGCCCTTTCTCGACTCGTGAGTGGAGAAAGGCCCTAAGGCCCCTCTGAGGGCCTTTCTCGACTCGTGAGTTGAGAAATGTAGCTTAGAGCCCAAAAAACAAAAACAAATATATATTTTTTCCCTTCTTTTTTGTTAAGTAGGAAAAAAAAGGGGGTTTTGAGGGCCTTTCTCAACTCGCGAGTCGAGAAAGGCCCCTCTGATGGCCTTTCTCGACTAGTCGAGAAAAGCAGTGCAAGGTGAGAAATGCAGTTCTGAGGGTCGAGAAACACAATTCTGAGGGCCTTTCTCGACTCGTGAGTCGAGAAAGGCAGCTCAGGGTGAAAAACGTTGTTCTGAGGGTCGAGAAACGCAGTTCTGAGGGTCTTTCTCGACTCATGAGTCGAGAAAGCCAGCTCAAGATGAAAAACGCAGTTCTGAAGTCGAGAAATGCAGTTCTGAGGGTCGAGAAATGCAGTTTTGAGGGTCGAGAAACACAGTTTTGAGGGCCTTTCTCGACTCCCAATCGAGAAAGACACCTCAGTTTGAGAAACACAGTTCTGAAAATCAAGAAACGCAGTTCTAATGCACAACATATATGAAAAAATAGACCCTCTCCCTTTTTTTAATATGTCAATGTTTACCCATAGCTTTATTCAAAGATAGCCTTTTTAAATGGGACACTATATACTATGTATTTTCTAATAAGACACTATACTATACTATACTATGTATTTTTCAATAAACACAATATCCTAGTGAAAAAATACTCTCCCCATAAATTTCCTATGTATTTTATATGATAAATAGACCCTCCCCATGTATTATCTAATGGACACCATATGCACCTATAATGCACATTATAACAACTATTATAACAACTGAAAAATAATTTACCCTATCTACTTACATACCCTTACAACTAATAATGCACTATATAAATATTATGACAACTTCGTGGCTTATTTTCAAGACTTATTTAATTGTTTCTTATACCCCGCTTTTTTTCCCCCCCAATATTTGAATTTTGAAATTTGGTACACACCTTTTTGTCGCAGATCCTGTTGTACCACTTGGAAAGGAGAAACCACTCTGGTTTCTGGTAGATTTGCAACCAGGAATCCGTCGAAAGAGAATGACAGAGCTTCTTAAAGGCTATGGCGGAGCTTTTTTAGAAGGTATGGCCCTCATTCCATCTCCAAATCTAAACCAAGGTATTTCTGGCAAGGCTTCATGATCTGAAGCTCTGTGTTGCATCTGAAGCTTCCCCGACATGAAGTGCTTGCGAATTTGAAGCTCTATTTGATTCAACTTTGGAGCTCTTGTCGAATCTGAATCAGCAACAAATCTAATAAATAAAAACCGTCTCCAACTTGTATATTGTAGAAGTTAATCCGGCAGTAGAAGCACACTAGAACCGAATCCGGTAGTAGTGGCAGGGTTGGATCCGCCAGAACGACTCTTCAAAAATCAAATCGGTGATGGCACTTATTGAAGCAGGCTATACACCCTGCAGATCTGGCGACCTCATATAGAAGGAATAAGGAAAGACTCACGAAGAAGGAAAAAAGCTCACAGGAAAAATCTCACGAAGAAAGGAGGTCGCCGGATAAACCAGCAAAAATATCATTTAGTTATGTGGTTCCGAAACAGAATCTGAATCAGCAACAAACCGTGGTGATAACCGTAGATTGATCCAGCTTGAACCAGTTGATTTCTTGCACTTAAGAACTCCAACAAAGCTGGAGAGTGGGCTGGACATGGGCAAAGAAAGAAGTAATCTGGAACATGGTAGGAGCTCAGGCAACGCTGCAAGGGAATTGTCCTAAGTTCAAATATAATGTGCCACATTGTTGTCTTAGAACCCCCACAATTGTAGACCTTATGCCTGGAGTTCCATACAGCCAGCAAGTAGCAAATTGTTGCAGAGGAGGAGTTTTATCTTCCATGGGCCAGGATCCAAAGCGTGCAGTTGGAGCTTTTCAGGTCACTGTTGGCAGATCCGGTACCACTAATAAAACTGTGGTTCCTCCAAAAAATTTATGACCCCAGCTCCTGGGTATACCTGTGGCCCGGCTTATATAGTGAAGAATATGTTATTTCCTACCCCAGATGGCCGTCGTTTTACTCAAGCTTTAAGTAAACACCCACTCATTTCCTGTTCTTGATCCATGGTTTCGTAGAGTGTATAATTCATACTAATTTAGTTTTTTGTTTATCATTCTAGTGACATGGAATTATACTTGCGTTTATTCACAAAGTCTGGCCCAGAAATCGCCCAGTTGCTGTGTTTCCCTTTCGTCTTTTTATAATGAAGATATTGTATCCTGCCCCAAATGCTCTTGCGGTTGCCAATCGAATATGACAGGGCAGATTTTAGCACAGAAGAAATCTGAAACTCAGCCTTGCAGTCCTTCAGATCCGGTGGCTGCACCGGTGAGCCCAACGCCCCCAGGCTGTTTAATAAAAATGGTAGCTCTGCTGCTCCTATTGTCGAACCCAATAGTAGCTCCCTTCTCTTCATCGCTTCATTACATGAATCATAGTTGCTCCTACATTTTAGCTTGCTCTTGCATTGCCTCTTTCCTCCAGAAGGACTGGCTATGGCAATGGATTGTGCAGTTCCGGCGATGTTTTTGCCGAAACCTAGTTGGTTCACGTTTGCAGAAACAGGGGAGGATAATAGCCTGGCGTCCATAGCCGTGAAAGTGAGAACTTGGCCTGGGTTTGTGTGTTAAAGCAAGATGGATTTATAGGAGGCAAGGTGGGTAAGTTCTCGACTACCGAGTCGAGAATGAAGCAAATTAAGCCCATGTTTAGGGAAGTATCAAAGGATGCTTAGGGCAAAAGCTTCAGAAAAGGATGCTTCATTCTCGACTACCGAGTCGAGAATGGAGGTAGTTGTGTTGTGTGTCTGGCGTTGTATTTGGGCCCTAGGTAGTTGTGGTGTTTGCCCGGGAGATGCACCTATTGTATAGGGGGTATGCCACCTGCGTGCAAGGGGTCGACAAAAACCCCCTTGTATATGTGTTTGAATTTTTTCGGAAACCCCCTTTCTAGCCACATACAGTGCCCAAAATTGCCCTAAAAACCCCAAAAAGCTACCCCTAGGTACGAGTATATGTACAGTTTAAGGGGAAAACAAACCCTTTCGGGTCACTCACATGGTTTGTACGGCCAAAACTATGTGAACCCCCCTTGGGTGTTTGGTTGTGTATTTGGGCCCCATACTTGTGATTGTATGCATTCTTGACTACCACGTCAAGGATTATTATTTAACTTAGTCATTAGATTAATTTAATTTACTATTTAATTAATTATTTAGTTAGTTTAATTAGTTATATATTAATAATTAATACTTTTTTGGGTTGCCCCTAGGGGGGCAAACCCTCGTTTATGTGGGTTTTTGGGATATCCTAGGTATATGCTGGAATATACCTAGGATATGCTAGTGACTGCTAAAAACCTACTATTCTGTGTAAACTGGCGGTCACCTGCGTTCCTAAACGCGGGTGTTTCAACCCGGTAACTGGCAAGGCATCTTTTATACTTGGATATGGAGAAGTCGTCCAGATGAACAAGTTTTTAAACCCCTCTTAGATTTGATGGATTCACTGCATTTTTTGTGGAAACCGGAGTGTCGCCAATTCGTCTCAAGGTAACTAATTGCAAATCATTTACTCTTATTTTTGAAATATTTTTTGGTTCTAGCTTTCTGTTCAAACTGGTCGATATTTGTTTCATTCCGAGTGTAATGCTTTGTTGCAGGTCTGGAAGGACAAGCTGAAACAAATGGGGGCCAAAGTTGAGAGCCACCTTTCAAAAAGACTCACTCATGTTTTTGCCAGAGATATACAGAGCTTATTGGATCGTATTGGTCAATGTAGGATGAAGAAACTTGCAGATTTAAAAGTGGTATATTACTGCTTTCTTTTTGTTAGATACTAATGTTAATCATTTTGGATAATCTAATCCGGCTATGTTAGTTATTCTTGAGGTACAAATGGATTGAAGATTCCCTAAAATTAGTATCTTGCCTACGTACAGAACCTTATCTTCTCCAGCTTGGGAAGCCAGACTAGAACTCAGCATCTTCGTGGGAACTCAGTGATCCAACGGTTTCTGATGGGGAACATAAGGCTGAAACTAATCTGTTAGGTTCTACCAAGAGAAAAAGTCCTAGGCACCAGCAAGTATTACTCTCATGCCTTCTACTAATATGTGGCACAATAAGCAAAGCCCAGACTCAAGATGTCCGAATCAACATGACATTCATTGCGAACCATATGTTTTTAGTGGTTATTCCACTTCTGTCTTCCCATCCATTCCTCCCTGCAGCTTCGAATATCTTGTAGGCTGACAAACATAGAATCTCCAGCTTCAAGTCTGAAAGCACCAAGGTCAACTCTATATGTTATATGTTGCTACATTTCTATGACATCTAAGCATTATTTGGTGGCTCCACAATGCCAATTCTGGGCAAGGATGTCATCGTGTCGTCTGCAAGCTGGCTGCAGTCACTCTCAAGTACTACAAAGGCTGTATGCATTCAGAGTTACCATATGATTCTATGTCTCAACATCCCTTAGAGATAAGGTCAGGTGCGTCTGAACTAAAACAACACTCTAATGATGATCTTTTTGTGAAAAGTATGAAAATTTCAAATGCAAATGGGATCATGGAAGCAAAATCAGCTGACGAAAGCCTTGGGGCTTTTGTTTCAGACTCTGGACATCTGGAAGGAGCCCCTATATTAGACCAAGATGCAAATGGCACATCAATTAGAAATGCAGCAATAGCATAAAATGATCTTAGTGGTTTTGGCAGCGACACTTCTGAAGCAAGCTTCACATCAGAATGTACACGGGACTTTGATGGAGAATCTGGTGAATCAGATCCAGAAATAGAAGCAACACACTTGGAGTTATCAAGTGATGATGAAGACTATATTGCACGGCATATGCTAAATAATTCTAATATTCACAGTCTTAAACAGCAGTTACCAGTTGTGGAGGCTGGCAATAGCACAAATGTTACTGGCTTGCCAGAGGCTGACAGTGATTCAATCACTCCGATTGTTTTAGCAATTGAGACCATGATAGTAATAACCTAGGATGCTAGTGCAAGATCCGTTGATGGAACTTCCCAATCAAATGTGAAAATGCTATCCTAGTATCATAATGATGAAAGAATGCGATATGATGGATTTGATGTTCCAGTATGGAGATATTTGAGATTGGTTTGACACGTTCAGCAGAGAACAATGAACTACACCTTCAAGCTATCCCAAAACAACTTGCAGCTCCGCACAAGTGGGTCCTCCTTCTGATATGGGCTGCACACTCTTGTCCACGACAGTTATTTCATATGATACATGACAAAAGAAGAGAAAGTGTTCTTTTGTTTCCACTTAAGTTACACATTTTACAGAGTTTTTGCAAACCATGCCTTTAGCTTGGAACAGACAGATTTTTCTCTTCTCTTATCCAAGATAGACCTATTTATCTCAATAAAAGGACACTGAAGGGCGCATAGCCCCCCTCCTTCACACTAGGGAAATTTTGTACAGCAAGACATTTTGGAACAAAACAAAGGTGATGATGTTCAACAGTCACGAGCATGCATGCATTGCAGCTCCACTTGTATTTTAGCCAGTCGACATAGTTTTATAATATACATAGCTAGGCTTGCAATATATAGGTTTTCCTTTAGTGTATGAAGCACATACAATGCTTATAAAAGGTTGTGTTTCCCTGTCCAAGCTGATTTTGGAGATGTTTCAGCATGGCTTTATCTTTTAGTTAAACTAGCATGACAATGATGTGTCTTTAAGCTGATGTTGAAAAATGCCTCCTTCAGGTTAAAAGATGCACTCATATGTTATACCAGCAACTATATTCATGTATCTGTTTGTTTTCCTTTGAATTTAATGTGTGTACTTTCCAAGTCTTTAGTTAAAGTTATGCTTCAGTTGAGTCCGTTCATTGACACATGCCTGAAGATGTTCATTTTTGCTTGCCTAAGAATAGGCAGCTTATTATAAAGGTGTTTGTGCTCAAACTGACTCTCAAAAGACGGAAAATGCCAATCTTTTTGGATCTTGTGAATTGCAATTTGCTGATTGTCGTGATTGGCTCCAAGCATGAGTAGGACCTGCAATTATGTCATTTGATCCAATTTGGATTGGAAGCGCACTATGTTTCGCATTTACAGTGTACTATGAGAGATATGGTGGATTCTATTCTGTATAGCCACATTCCTACCAGGCTTATCTGATCTGCTGATTGGAAATGTCTAGCAGTATGTCTCTCTAACAACTGAGTAGGCCAAGCTTGGCATGACATATACTGATGGAAATCACCTCGTTCCTCATCAGTGACAATAAGAGCAAGAGAAACCAGTCTTAACTTTTAGATATTGGTAAACTTTTCTTTTCTCCTGTTTTTCTTTTATCTGGTACCCTGTTAGAAACTGAAGCTGGATATCAAACTCCAGACTTCGCTGCTTGCAAGCTAGGTACTCCACTGAGTTATCTACCGATATCCTTGGTTGGAATCATGCTGCACCCATTTTCATATTGTGGACTGGCATATCTTCTTATTGTGCGGAATTATGTTATCAATATTCAGATGAATATTTCTAAATTGCTAAATATCAATTGTTGTTACAGATTCCAGCATTTGCATCATATAAACTGTGGCAGCTAATCTTATACCCTTGCGTTTTTCAATCTTCGGTAAGCTAGATCTATTGGTTTTCAATAAATGACTTAGATATGTAAATACAAAGTTCTTCTTTGAATTTCTGGAAGTGGGACCCTCCCATGGTATGGTTTTGAAGATCTTATCTAAATCCCCACTAGTTTTGAAGACTCCGAAGCAAGCACCAAAGAAGGTGCCTGCACATTGCAAAGGCATTGCATCTTACCGCAAAGGCACTGAAGATGTACTTGCATATTGAATCTTTTCAAAGGCTATGTCACAGGGCACTTGTTTTGAGTTGAAAATTGTTTCATCTCATGGCAGCGCACGGAATCCAGCAGGATGCCTCTTTGGAAAATCATTGCAAAACCAGGTAAAGCATTTGCAATATTGCTGAATATTGCTTCCTTTTATGAATACAAGTGTCTTATTGCTGACATCATATGTTAGAACTTACATGTTAAAAAGTTAAATCAAGCCTCTTATAATGATATTGGCTTGGCAGATTCAGGAAATACTTGAGACTGGCAAGCTTTCTAGATTGGAGCATCTGAAAATGTCCCATTTTTCTTCTCAATTCTGTATGGTAGGAAATCGCCTTAGGTATGCAGTCAATTGAAACCGACATGGCCCAAGGAAGCAGACTTCACAAAAAGAAAAATGCTAGGTGAATTCAAAGAACAATATAGTTTAGATTTAGACAGACAGTGAATCAATTTACATATTCAAGACTTCCTTTTGTGGATATGCATAAATAGTCAGTACAAAGAGGGAGAACTTGCTGTGTTATATGCTAAGGAATTCTTGTTCACCCACCTCGTGCGATTAATTAAAAGGATGATTTATTGCACAAAAGTTTTACGACAAAGGCCATAGGACTTACTTCGTGACAATACATTAACCGAGAGTCAGAGGTTGGGGATACTTTATCCCGATGACATGAAGAAAAATACCAAGGAATGAGGTAAAGTATTCTATCTATTATTTTTCTATGGAGTGGTGCACTTATTGGATACATAACTTGCATTGTCTCAGATGCAACTACCTAAATAGGAGCTATGTCATGTTGAAGTCCTACTGATAAAAAGCTTGCCTGTGCAGCTATAGTAACAACTAGGAAAGGTTATTGATTCACGAAAATGTAACCATTACGCTTATGCTTGCCTTTCGATTCTTTTCAGGCTAAGACTAATGGTCGAATCAAATGGATACAAGCTTGATGATCACGGACTATGTCCCTTCACCCATGATGCAGCCGGTCATAAGTTTAACTCATTCTACATTATTTTTCAAAAGGCTTAGCATGATTTGATTAAAACTGAAGATGACCATATTGGTTCGAGCAGGAAGCCAACAGAGATGCAGGTGTTCCATGCAAAATAGAATACGAAGTTTTTGAGTTTCTCGGCCTTCCGTATCTCCAACCAAACTTGTGATACTGTATATAAAGTTGTGACACTTCCCCTTGTAAAATTTTTGTAAAGAATGCAAATTTTGTACATTTTGTTCAAGCACAAAATGTAACCTTACGCCTTTTTTAAACTTGAGGAAGTTACCCATATTATTTAGTTTGCCATGGACAAGAACAAATAATGCTCCCAAACAGGGTTTGATGCATGTGTCATGTGTCACTACAGATCCTCCTTATGTAAGAACAAACATTTACCTCCAAATTTTATGGTAACAATGCCAATTACCTCTAAATTTTGTGGTAACAATGCCAACGGATGCAAATAAAACATGTTAGATTGACATTATATGTCTCTCATCTATACTTGGAATGGAACTTCATGCTATTCTTTTCAAATTATATCATTCAATGCTCCCTCCTTGCAAAGCGTTTATAAAGTGTGAATGTTTCCATAAAAGGCCATTGAGAATTGCCATTTGTTTCTTCTCACTATTTAACCCCTTTTGTATAGTTTAAACTAATGGAAACATTTTAACTTGTATGTGCAGCATTTAGCAAAAAATCATGTGCTTCATATGCACACCTTGTCTGAATTCTTCTGATTTTTACAATGCATCTTGGTATGACTAAAATCTAGATAAGTGTGGAATCTTGTTTAAATGGTTGACTACCTAACTTTTTCTCATCAATGTTATGGACGTACAAAGGAACATACGTTATCTCTAATATATAATTGTAATATGGAGGAAAGGGGGCAGCTTGGTGGTAAGCGCTATTGTTACGGAAGTTTATATTTTTGGTTAGTGTTGTACACGTGTAAGGCCCAAAAATTCTAAGAACAGTATGGAGTTTTCTGGAAGCTCCATTCACATGGCAGGACCGGCGTCGAAGCTTCTGGAGGGTCCATGCCTTGAGAGTTCCGGATCAGTGTAGAACCTTCTCGATTGTTCTTTTTGTTGGTATAAAAGCGTAGGATGGGGCGTATGTTGAGCCACAGTAAAAATCGAAAGCCGCCTAGGGTTAGCGGACTGATGGATGTTTCGAGAATCGAAATACACAAAGGCCGAATAGATTACCGAGGGGTTTCGCTGGGTGGACACTAAGAAATTCGATACTACCAAGTCGCTATTTGTGGGCTCCAAAGTTGGATTCTTCATTCTTTGAAAACAGAGCATATTTGGAGGAACAGAGCATTAGTCATCTAGCGGGGTGGACACTAAGAAATTGAACTTTGCGGTTCAGGGGATCAGGAGGAGGCTTAGCGCAAAGAATCGTATAAATTTGTGAAGTTACGGGAAAAATGGGCTTTTTGTATGAATCTATGGTTTTGAAGGCGATCTTAGGATATTACCAACTCAGAGAGCAAGCGGGGCGGGAGATTTGGTTGAGGCCACCTTAGTTAACGCCAAAGGCGGGCATGAGTGAGTTTTATTTCGTGGTTCTTACGTTGATGCCTTTTTTCCTTGATTCCATCCAGGGGATCTTAAATCGGTGTTTAATATCATGTTCTTAAACACGCATAACATTGTAATGTCCGGAATAGGGGCTCGTTCAGAGTTTAACCCGACATCATGGTTCACGAAAATGATGTTAAGTTCTATTCAGATCTGTATTGAAAGACTGGTTTTACTGGCCCACTAAATTATTATCGAGCGATTGATTTGTAAGAAATACTCAGCCCGCTACGTTGTGGTTAATATTTTTGTGGAATGAGTATTAAATTTGATTTTTGACAGAACATGGGAACTAAAGGCTTCCTGGACAGGCAAAACAATAGATGTCCCAGCCATGTTTATCACTGGTGATCGTGATGTAGTCTACAGCTTTCCAAGGGCAAAGGAGTTTATACATGGTGGAGATTTTTCTAAAGCTGTTGTAAACCTCCAGGATACCATTGTGATTGAAGATGCTGGCCATTTCATGCATCAAGAGAAAGCATCTCACGTCAACATGGTGGCCTCCTCGCCTAGGCAGAAAGACCATTTTTAGAATGGCATTAATTCATCCTGACATATAGATAGAATGTTGCATTATTTGTTTCCATTGCAAAAACTTGATACTTACCCATGATATTTGGAACATGGGATAATATGTGAATCCATTTGAGTTTAGATATTGCCGAAATATGGAGTTTACAGATTATTCTGTCTGAAATATATATTGTAGCAAGAAAGCATAATTGTTGGTCCAACCTTTGCTAAAAGGTCAAGACCATGTGGGCACTATCTAGGAAATTCATCTAGCACTCATACCCTTTGGGGTTGTTAAATATTGTTTCAAGTTAATGGGGTTAAATTGAACCTTTAGAATTTATGTTGGGGTTTGGTTGGTGTATGCATGAAGTGTGAAGTCCAAGCGAAGATCTTCTATGTGAAATCCAAGCAAAGATTTTTTATCGTGGAGTTGCAAGAAATTATGCAATGACAACAAACTCACAAATTCACGTTGCCTTCTAGTGAACTCTCTAGAGCAGATTCCAAATATTGTTTTTTCTGTCCTAAGACTTCCATTCCATGAAGAACGTTGCCAAGTTCTCGGTAAATTGATATAATATCATGAAGATTCAACTCTTGAACATGAAGATTACATAAAAGAAATTGTCAGGACCACCCCATCATATGAGCTTTTCAAAATTTTGTTCTCTTTTTTTTCGTTCTTCTTTTTGGTGTTCTCACTTTGCTCACAAAGTTCTAGTCGATAGGCATGTATCAATAGATGAAGATGGGACAATCTATACTTTTTGAACTCATAGTTTTACTTTCTAGATTGGTTAGACCCAAAATTATTTATCTACCAACAAATGAGCTATGTCATTGTGCAGTAATACATTATCTCAATCTAAAAAAACAGACAAAAATACAATGTGCTAATTGTTATTGCCAACTATTATCCCAACATGCATATGCTAGGCTAAATTCTAAATTATATGACAATTGCTTTGCACTGACGGGTATAATAATCCTATCTTCACTGCCAATTAGCTAGTCCAAAACCATCTTAAATCTCTTATGCTCATAAGCACCCACTAAAAGAACAAACCAAGGCGACCGCATGCCGACAAATTCTTGTAAATATAAATAAAATATAAATGATGGTGGTTGTTCTTGCAAATGTCAAAATCATAGAAAGTCTATGTCTTAACATTTGATAGACTTGAAGGCTATAAAATTGTGCAAGACCTTATTAAATTTATTTTTAGTTTGGAGCATTATGCATTAAAGAATATGCAAACACACCCTCGAGGCACCGGATGGCAACCCCTCAATCGCAAAGGCACCTTGTTTTTTTTGGGGGGAAGGGACCTTGCCTCCTTGCCCCCCCCTCTCCTCCTTTGCCCCTTTGCTCTATCCCTCTCTCCCCATCCCTTCTTCCAACTTAACCCCCCTCCCCCTTTTCCTCCCCCCTCTTCCCTCCCTCCCTCCCCTACCCCTTCCTCGCCCCTTCTTCCAACTTATCCCCCTGCCTCCTCCCTCTCCCCCCGCTCCTTTGCCTCCCTCCCTTCCATCTCCCTTCCTTCCTACCATTCTTTCTCCACCGTCTCCCCTTCTTTTCTTGGATTGTTCTTTGTAAATATTATTGTTGTTTTATTAAGAAAAAATTCTATTCAAGCATTCATTTCAAAAAACAAAATTAGTATGAGTCCCATTTTTAGTTTGAGTCCCAAAACGTCGAGATCGACCCACTTTAATTAAATCACGATTTTCACACTCTTCAGAGCTATCTCGCGTATGATCAAATCCAGACATGCTATACCGAATTGGTCAAGCCCGACCAACTGCTATTGTGATATTGAGCACGGCTTCAGTACGGTTGCGAGGATCATACCTTCAGGACGTCATGGATATTCGGGTCGGGGTCAGATATGTCATTGGACACCCACTTAACATGTATATATCCCATAATGTATATTTGTGCAGTTATCGGCGATTCTTATTATTATTAGCTGGTTTTTCCTTTGAAAATTGTTCCTACGGAGGTTTTTCAATCCAGGATAGTAATATATTTTGCGTTTCCTTTATTGGGTCCCATAGATCGATTGGTCTTCGTGGACGATAAAGACCATTCAATTCAAGTCAATCCTGGAGTAAAACATTTGACAATAACAAGATATCAAGGAGATGAAGATTCATATTTATTAAAGAATCATTTTGGATAGGACCAAAATGGAGGTTTGGGGGTGCACTTATATATGAAAGGGATATGCCACCTATGTTCGCAGGGTACAAAAAAATAATGTTGTTATATGGATTTTAGAACCAGATTTAAACCCTCCATATGCAAATTTACTCCAAATATATAAATACTTCCAAAAAATCACCTTTCCGTTCGTGCTTAGGCAAAAAATACATGGACAAAGTGTGAAACCCCCTTGATGAAGGTATAGTTGTAATGTCAAATTAGTCCATATGCTAGTCTTGACATTTTGACTTCTCTAATAGAACCTTATATTCACTTTGAATATGAATTGCAATTCCCTGAAACCAAGTAGAATAAGTTGAATTGGTACTTGTGTTATGAGAAAAATGATGGGCTTTTGGTGAGGAAGGCTCCGGCATAACCTTTGAGATATGAGAGGCCAGAGGCTAAGTGAAAGTTTGGCAGAAAGGAAGACGTGGAGTCGACCAAGTAGGAAAAGACAAGCTGGATAAGATGGAGCTGTGAAATCGAGTCAATAACCAAAAAAAAAAAAATTATATAGCTTTATTTAACTTGTCTAATGCACAAACATTGGAAAAGGTTACAAGGTTAGAGAAGGGAACTGAAGAAAAGTTTATAAATTTGTATACAAGCATTTTTATCTGCTGCACGTGTATTAATTGGCTTACATATAACTCCATGAAAACTTGAAAGGTGCCTAACAGTTCCTCTGTATAGAGAATGCAACATAACTTAGTTCAATATTCTAAACTTGAGGATGGCAATAAAGCTCTCAATGTCTTTAATTTTGGCATGATGCAACATGTGAGGAAACCAACATAATGACATTAAGTCAACTTGTTCAATTCAATGCAGGTGGTGGTGGTGGTGTTTAAAACCATTTTTCTTGTCCAGATGGCATGGACCAATTGTCTTCGACTTTGCAACAGAAAGTCAAAGATCTAATGTAAAAGCAAGGAACAAGAAAGTTCCTAAACTTAGTTTTCTGAGAAACAAAGATCATGATAATTTTGCACTTGAAGACATTAGCATGCGTTTCATTGTTTAGCTATAGAAAATGAGGGATTCTAGGAAGGTTTTGGAGATGAAGATTCCTTTATTACACATAGGGATGTGGGCATATTCAGATTTCATGCATTTTCTTTTTGCAAAATATCTATTCGTATAAAACGCACTCATCACGCTAAGCGGCGCCTCGTACTTATGAAAAGAGGAGTTTGTTGTAATTTATAATTAGCAGTGGGTTTTGTTACACATGATTTTACTGCTATAAAATGTGCTTTTTATGCACCAACTATGACAATGAGCAAGTAGTTAGTGCCTGAATAGTAGGTCTATGATGGAATGTCCCCTGCAGTCCACCTTAACTAGGTTCTTTCTCCCTCTTTTTCCTTATGGTGTTTATCCTTTTACTTTGAATAGTGGTTGTGTGACTAGACTTAAATGCGTTAGCAAATTGTCCTTCCAAACTAAAAAGTAGCGAACAACTTCTTACTAAGCGAATAGTTCAACATCCCCATGTCTAATCTGTCCTTGATGGACTACCTTAACTAGGTTGTTCTTGTCTTTTCTTTGGGGTTCATCCTTCTAGCCAAATGTCCTTTGCAATGGTTACACCATTTGTAAGATATAGCTAAGAGGAGGGCTTATGGCAATTCTAAGAGGAGAGGGTTCAATGGTGGTTCTATGTTCACAAGTTTCATGGTCCTGTTGTTCAGCCGTCCCATATAGTTACTTTAGACGCATCTCCATTTAGGTCTTGCCTTTCTTTGCCTTTTATTTCACTTGTTTAACATTCCACACATCTTTGGATTTCCTTGATCTACATAAGGTTTACAATTGCATTTAACATTCCACACATCTGTGGATTCCCTTGATCTACATAAGGTTTACAATTGCCCACATGTCCTCGACACAAATTGATTCTAGTTATAGCATCTAAGTACATTTAAGTCCTACTCAAATACTTGTACAGATCTTATCTATTGTCCTTACTTTTTAACATTCCATGGATTTTGATAAAGCTGAACAAAATCTGCACCGAATCAAGCCTCCCAACAAGGGTTATCGTTGTCCACGTTATGGGACAATGTATAATATCATTGTCACAAATTGATTCTAGACAAGGCTTGACGGTGGTATACCCTTGAAGTTCCAACTCGGTGATAACATGTAATCCTGCAGGGCAATTACGATTCAAGTTGGACCCATCTGATAAGACGAATTGTAATCGCTTATTTGCAGGTATTTTGTCTGCCTTAAGTTGTTGATTAACGTTTTTGTTCCCAAATAGACATTGATGCCTTCCCACAGCTCATGATTAGAAGGCCAGACATATCAATGCGGCCATCCTCAAATGTCAATGTTATATTTGCATGCACCTGCAAAAGAGATAGAGTTTCCGGTGTGCAGTGGTTTTGGTTTTGATCTCTGTTTAAATGCATTTGCTTGTGACTGATTTTTAGAGTTAGATGCAAAACTTCTATTTCATTTGGCAGTGCATCTCAACTCCAGCCTGTCAGTGAAATGATTTGTGCCATCATATTTTCTGCTTTGTTGTGATATTAGTCAAGCATTGAAGATCGACACTGACCTAAATGCTATGCAGTGTGCTGTTTGCAGTAAAATGAAACAAGATGGTTGCTTGCTTAGTAAGGTATTGATCTCACAATAAGTAAGTGTATGAAATACATTAGCAAGAAATTACATGGAAAGATAGAACGTGGTGGTGTTGTAACATGTTTGTGTGATATTTGCATTAGTATTTATTGCTTCATCGGATTGAGAAGGCCAATCAAGAGAGAACACAGGGAGGTGGAGAAGGAAGTGAACGGCCATATTTGTTTGAAAAGAATAAAAGATATGCACGAGAGATTCACATTCATGCTCAGCTTGCATCAGTAATAAAAGAGATGAAGTTTGTCCAGGCAGGCCTTGAATTTTTTGAAGAAGCAGATTTGAAAGAGGATGCTCCGAAAGGTTTTCAGGTGTCAACACTGCAGAACCAATAAAGAAGAATCAGAGCAATCTTCACAAAACACTAGCAGAAGGATGTTTGAAAAGCTTGAAGCAGAAGAAACTGCAAAGAACAACTGACATGTCTACAGAACCCTGCTGCAGAGAATGGCGCAAGTGTTGGTGATAATGATGAGTTTAACAATGGGATAAAAGGTTCAGAAGGAACCTTTCATTTCCAGTTAAACAATGGTGATGATTTTGATGCAGCGTTAGGTATGGATGTATAAATAAAGTTACAAGCTTAAAAAAATGGACGCGACCACTGTTTGAATCTCAATGGAGAATAAAGGGAAATAAAAAACAAAAGATGATAAAGACTATTGAGATAATTCTATTTTTAAAGCTTTAGAAATTGCATATGAAATAAAAATTGATAGGAGGTTATGGACTTCAAACTAGGGAATAAGTTGCTTTTCATTCAAGCTCATTGTTATATGGCATTTTGAGTGCGTACTTCTACTTTTGCATACGACTGGATTGTGGATGATGAGAATGATTTGTCATCAAATTTTGAAGATAGGAGAAAGGAAGAAAGCAATTAAGGAAGAGTATTGTACTGGTGTCTATTACCCAGGATTGCTCAAATGTTTCCCAGAATAGCAGAGGACAATCTACAATTGGAAGGTGGACTGTAAATTCCTGCTAGCATATATCAATTGGAAGGTGGACTGTAAATTCCTGCTAGCATATATCCTAATCTTTTTATTATCAGAGTCAAGTGGTTATGGGAGTTGCATTGCTAAGGGGCAGGAGGTATTATAGGAGATGAAATGGGTTCAGGAAAACACTATCCAAATCATAGCCTTCTTAGCTCTCTGCATCGCAGTGGGATGAATAAGCCAAGCATAATTGTGTCTCCTGTGACTCTTGTTCAACAGGGGAAACAGGAAGCACAGAAATGGTACTCAGCCTTTAAAGTTGAGATACTGCATGATTCAGCTTGTAGAAAATCAGCTAAGAAGAATCCATCTTCTAAAATAGTCAGGATAAACAGGAGAATGCATTACCAAAAGATAGTAAATGGAATTGACGGGATACTAAGATCAGATTTAGGATTGCTCATCGCCACATATGAACAATTACGCGCATATTAAAGGAGAAGCTGGTTCACTGTGTTACCAGTTTTTCAAGCTACAAATTGCGATTGGTGACTATGCAAATGCATTTATTGGAAGAAAAGAAGTTGAGCAAACATTTTCAGAGAGAACATGTAAACGTAGTTGTTTCTTCTAATATTTGCCTAAGTGGCACCCATGATAATTTCGCCAAAATTATATGTTCTAAAATTGGAAAACTCTGGAAGCCTAACATGCAAGATAAATATGGGGTTTTGCCATTTCCATGGAAAATGCGGTCCCTAAAAAAAAAAAAAAAAGGTTGTTCCAAAAGGTTAAATTTTGCATTGGCATTCTGTGTGCATTTGCATTACCAATATTGCAAGGGATTAGAGATGGGAAGACGACGGATCTGAACATTTTGTACTCCAGCAAATTTGCCAACCTGTGGAAGGACTATGATTTGCTGAAATAGATTGGCGAAGGTGGATAAGCAATTGTTTTCCAAGGAGGTATTATGGGAGATGAAATGGGATTGGGAAAGACCATCCAAATCATAGCCTCTCTCTGCATAATTGTGTCTCCTATAAGTCTTGTTCAACACTGGAAACAAGCAGCACAGAAATGGTACTCAGCCTTTAAAGTTGTGATACTGTTGTAAGCAATCAGCTAAAAAGAGTCCACCTTCATATTCAGATGGAAATAGTCAGCACAGACATGAATTGAATTGAATTGATTATTCACGATCTCGTAAAGACCCTACGGTCTAGGAGACAGAAATGTTTACATAGTAGTAGACGCACTTCTTAAAAAACCTTATGACCTAGGATACTTATTGACAAAAGATAGCAAGTGGAATGGACTTATTGACATATGAACAATTATGCGCATACTAAAGAAGGAGCTTCTTGACATCACATAGAATAAGAATTCCAGACACTGAAACCACTCGTATATGCAAGCAGTTTCAAATTGTTCACTCTTGTATGTATGCTCCAATTCAGAATAAACTTACAGACTTGTGGTCAATTTTCAATTGTCTTTCCTGGGCTACCAAGTTTGCAACCTCAATTTGCTCTCCCAATTGAAATTGATGGTTAAGCAAAGAAGTTGAGCAAATATCTGTTGAAAGCAGAAATTTAGAGAGAAATCATGTATGCAATGCAGTTGTGTTGTTCCTCAGTGTCACCAAAAGGGTCGAATGTTTGCCTAAACCAACTTAGCATGAAAAAGGGTCGCGAAAAATCTATGTTCTAAAATTGGAAAAGCTAAAAATGTCTGAGAGCAATTAAATCCGGAGTTTTGCCATTTTCATGGAAAACGCGGCACTTAAAAAGGGCTAAAAAGGTTAAAGCCTTGCATTCTGTGCAGTTGCGTACAATTGCAGGGTTCAGGGATGGAGAAGGGTTTAGAGATGAAGAAGACGAAGGATTTGAACGTTAAGTACTCCAGCAAATTTCCCGAGCTGCTGGAAGACTATGATCTGCTCAAACGGATCGGCAAAGGTGGGCAAGCTATTGTTTTCCAATGCAAAAGAGTGGAGGACGAGAGAAAATTTGCTTGCAAAAGCAGCCCCAAGAACAAATACGCCAGAACGGAGATGGAAATCATGCAAAAATTAGCCAGTTGCCCTGGCGTTGTGCATCTAGAAGAGGTGATCAACGACAACGATTATTGGCATTGTATTATGGAGCTGTGCGAATGCAGCCTGGAAGACAGAATCGAGAAAGAAGGCAAGCTCTCGGAGGCAGAATGCGCTCTTCTTATTCGAAATCTGGCAAAAACGGTACAGGATTTACACGCAAATGGGGTTGTGCATCGTGATCTGAAGCCTGCAAATATTCTGATAAGCTCGGGTGGAAAACCCTACGATGTGAAGGTGTGCGATTTTGGGCTTTCTGCTTGTTTCAGTGCTTTAGATACTCCATATTTTTCTGAAGTGCTAGGAACTCAAAGATATTTGGCCCCAGAAGTTGTGGGTCGAAGATACTCCAAGGAGGTTGATATTTGGGGCCTGGGGATTATTCTCTATGAGGCTCTTACAGGCTGGGATGCATTTTCGAAACTCAAATGCTCAGAAGTTGAGCGTAGATTGTTTAATGGGGAGGATCTCACAGTTTCCCATTTGAATTTCCCTGCTCTTATATCATCCGACGCAAAAGATCTTGTTCTCGCCATGCTGCAGCCTAATCCAGAAAAAAGAATATCGTTGCAGCATATTTTATCCCATCCCTGGGTGTTGAAGCAAACCAAATCAGTGGCCAGCAAACGAATTTGCAGGAACAAACGTCAACGCCAAGAACAAAATCAAGAGTTAGCTGTGCCCCATGTGCTCGTTAAACTCCAAAGATTAAATGGCGAATGGCAAGCTATTCCCATCGTAAATGACAAATTTCCTCAGCTTGCAAAGGTTTGCTGACTTGGGTTCTTTGATCCAAAGAAAAAGTTTCTGTTTAAGACATGTTAGCCTATTGTTCTGTTCGGACATGTTACTATTTTATTTGTACAGGATTTTTCCCTTTTGCTTAAGTTTTGCTTAAGGGGACTTTGGAGCTAGTTGTGGCTCACTATTGTACATGCAAAGATGTGAATACCACCATTCATCTTGAGATTATCTTCCCTTTTCTATTCAATAATAATTATTTTTAATACATCACTCCACATAGAATTCCATTCATCTTATAGGGCCTAAGAATGCATGATACACACCATTAAGGTCTTAGCCTAGTGAATTAATTTGTTCTTGTAGGCCAAAAAACATGAATTTTGTTTTCCTATATGTCAAATTAGTTAAAATGGAGAGAATAGACGAGAGGTTTCAATTATAAAGTTTCACATAACTAGTAACGAGTATGTAGTGGAGGTCACATGTTTGGTCAACTATATTTAGGTTTATCACTTTGTAAGAGCCACAACTTGCGTAAAATTTTTTGACATTGTACATAATGTACTTGAATGAATGACATCAAAAAGAAAATTCTTTTGTTAAACATGTACTTTGTGTATCTCTTTCTTGTTTGAATTGAATTTAAGAGCATTGCATTAGAATTTCCTTATTGAAAGTAAAATTGCATTGTATTCTTATATGGACGGCATGGTTCTTGTATCCATTGGCTTCTCACACGTCCTTCTTTCTTAGTGGCATTGTTTGAAGCATTTAGTTTAATTTTACCCCTTCTTTACATGTTTCACCCATGGGGGAAAAAAAATACAATGACAAACACTCTTAGGGCAAGCATTGATACTACGTTGGTTGTCTTAAGATGTTGTTCATGGGTGTATATATAGAGGAAATAAAACTGAGACAACATCCAGTTTGTCGGTGGGGTCAACCACGTTAGGAGGGGGGGCTGTAAAACGAAACTGTCCCCTCTTCTGAAACAAAAACAGGTTTGAAAACAGAGATCTCTGTAACAGTAAAACCGGATTTGCAAAAGGGGCCATCTACTTCTGTAACAGGTGAGGCCTTCATTCGGTGGATTGGTCTCGTTTGCAAGAATCAAGCTCTGAACTCCTGAAGAATCAAGCTGAAAAAAAACTCCTGATAGGATCATTGCTTCTGAAAGAAGATAGAAAGGAAGTAAAAATAGGAATCGGCCCTGAAAAGGAAAGCCGAAGTTGCATACCCTGAAAAGGAAAGCCTAAGTGTCGTTCGTTTGCATCCCTGGCTTCTAACCCTGGCTATGGCGTTTGCATGAAACAGAGATGAAAAAGCAGAGGCTGCGCAGAAACAAAGTAGAAGGCGGCGCCGCCCAAAAACGCCGCCACAGTTCAACATAAAATTTCGCTGTATAAAATATTGTCGAATTAGTGGTCAAAATTTCGGAATTCTTGTGATTATCCCTATGTTAAAAGGGCCTAACCATTGAACCAATGTTCTAATTTATAGTAGAACTAAACTGATTTCTAGTTCATGCTATTTGTTTCAGTTAGAATCTAGCTGCATAAACACCTAATATGTTACCTAGGAGCATGCTTAATCTAGGAGCATATGTTATCATTAAAAAAGAGAAGAATAGAATCATGCCACTGGACTGGTGCAGCTAAGAATAGCTCTGAGCATACAACCATGCTCATGTTCATGTTTGAACCAGCTCACTATAAAATCATAATTCCATAGCGACGTGTATATCGACGTCTGGATGTCATCGACATATCTTTAAACGATGACGTCTCATCTTTAAATGACGTCTATATCGACGTTTGGACGTCATTAAACGACGCTTAGTCGTCCTATACTCGTCGCAATCGTGGCATTTTTAAACGTGGTCTAACCATCGTTAAATGACTTTACGTACACGTGGCAACGGGCGTGCCAGTGCGGCCGGCATCGTGTTCTCCACGCGGATGCCAATGCAGCATCACGAAGTCAACGTCATTTAACGATGCTTACTACATGGCTATCGTTATGCCAGTGTAGCCGGCGTCATCCGCGCCATGCAGATGCCAGCGTGGCAATGACGCATGCCACGTACTAGATCCGTGGCCTCTCCTTCCACGAAACTTAGGTTTAATAGTTGCAAATAATTATGTAGTGAATGTTACATATATCACCCCTTTCACGTGCATAAGCATATTGTATGGCCACACAATTGCCTTGTTTGAAGGCCCTTTCACGTTCGCCTTTATTACTATTTCTTCTAAACAGTGACCTCTATTGAGCATGACCACCCAAACTGATGTGAGTATCGAATGTGAGTATCCTAAATCCTGACCAAATTATAATTACAAAAAAGGTTATTAGTACCTCATATCTGCCAAACTCAATATAGCGACTCGTCCCTTCATCATACCTCGCTTTCAAAGCTGGCCCGGTTCTAGATACCCCTTTCTTTTCAGTTATGTTGGCCTTCAGATACTGCAACACAACACAATATCTTAGTCCACTTATATTGAACTAGCTATACGATTTGTGGCAAGCATTAGAGACGTACTTCAAATGCTTCCACACACAACTATCTCGTTTTATGGGAACGTCCATAGCCTCTGCTAGCTTTAGCAACTGCTTCTTTCAATTACCTCTGAATGATATAAATCAAGCACGAATACAATGTTGGTCACAATAAAGAACAAGGGACTCTAATACCTGTTGCTTTTAACATGTTGACCACAATGTTTCATGACCTTCCTCCATGATATGACTCCTGATTTGAGCTAAGCATACTTCTAGCACTGCTTTGATCGCCTCTTTCTTTGAGTCAAAGCATTGCTCATTTCAATCACCCTTGTGGATGTTGCGGCAAATGTTGTTTGTGACAGTATTGATCCTATTCCAAAATAGCTTGCCATCTTCAGTGGACTTGCATGGTAATTGCTTCTTTGGACTACATTCAATAAAAGAGAGCGACTCCAAAGTTAAGACGTACGAATATGTGTTAGTGAATAAAAAATGATATAATTCAAGAGGAACTCACTCCAACTCAAACACATGCGCACATGGAGGTGGTGCATGATCTCTAACAGAACTTGAAGAGGAAAGAAGACCAAGTGAACGTTCACAACGATCATGGCTCCTTCGTGCTCTCTTCCTCGCCACGGACCTAAGATATTCCAAAGGAGTATCCGAGCTATGCCGAGCTAGTTCATATTCTATCACATCCAAAGCTATTGTAATGAACCGGCATAAATGAATAGAATGGACTACTCATAAACTTCTAGATAGTTTTGCCCACCATGGGTATCGGGTGCTCTTGAAACATACGTATCTTTGAGCCAACTCATATGGCATGGCCCTATCTTCGCCCTTAAAAACCCATCCACTATAGAGCTCATCATCTTGGAAGTATTGCGTCCCATTGATCTTGATTTGATGTGTGCGACGAGTTGCTTTCTTTTCAATAAAGCACATCGTATCCATGGCCTCTGCGAGTATGGGTTCAACAAAGATTGATGTGTTCATGTGATTCTCCAAAGAAAAGTGGGACATGCTAGGCCTTGCCCCACTAGAGCTTTCCCCTTGATGCAAGGCATTTTTTATTATCTCCAACTGATGTGCATTGAGATCCTTAATGATGTTCTTGTGATCTGCACGTCATTAACATGATTGCAAATTAAACGGGAGTGTTGCAGCACTCCCGTTTCAAAGATTCCCTTGAAAAAAACAGCCTGCTCTAGAAAATGACACTTTTTTCCTTCTAATTGGGAATTCCAATAGGCTTAATTTTTTTTTACCTCCTTTTTGGCCCCTTAGTGCAAAAGAACTTGGATTTTGCCAAAACCAGCACTTGAAAAGGAAAGAATTTAGACATGCTTTTGTATTCTGAAAAAGTATACTGTAACGGACCTGGCCACTTAATGGTTCAGTATACGCATTTGTGTATGGTACGTATATGAGTTGTATATGTACTTGTGGCATCCATGCAGCATGAGCTCATGTAAACAAAGGGTTTATAAAAAAAAGGCAATATTGGAAAAGAGGGCTTTTTGTGGTACGTGAGGAATTTTTGCAAGAGAGGAGCTCGAGAAGGTATTGAGTTGCAGAGGCACCCGGAGGAGGATTGCATCCAAGTTGTGGAGGCAAGAGCTTGAAGAGACTGCATCAGATCGTTCTTCTCTTTCAGGTGGGGGCTTTTCTGTAGATTCTATAGATCACATGGCTGTTGCTATGATTGGCTCATGCTTTTTGATAAAGGATTGGGTGTTGCTTATCTATTGATGTGAACCTAGATTCAGAGATGGAATTTGCAGGCTTTGTTTGATAGATAGCATTGGATCTAACTGAGGAATGATGGAGGAAACTTAATAGAAGCATATGGGCTCTTCCCAAGCAGTTGGGCATAGTTAGGAAGGCCGAAATTGCTGCCTAGCAGTCAGATTTGAGACAATAGAGTCGAATTTGAATCACTTCAAGGCTTATGGATAGAGTCCAAAAGCTGGTCCAGCTCTGAGGCAGCAATAATCCAGCTCCGAGACTTCTGGAAATGGGCTGCAATAGCACCCAAATGGGCCGAAATTGAAGCTACAGGGGTGGTTGGAATGAATCACGAGTCGACATGGCTGTTCCGCAGTGTTTGAAGAGATCCTCCAGCGACCCAACTGCCTCAAAATGTATCAAAACCAGTTGAATCGGGTTGATTTGAGTTGGGAGCAGATCGATTTGGGCTGTGGGCTGTAAGTAAGTGGAGAATCGTGCTAAAATTAGAGCCAAAGGGGCCGGAATAGGTCTATGTTGCTTCCTGTTTGTTTGTTTCCTGTAACTTTTGGGTTTTGGTCTTAATTTGTTGTTTATATTTGGAATTGCAAATAAGTGCTTTGAGTTCATTGTTGGCATGTTAAAAACTATAAAGCTATGTAATCATAGAAGGAATTGGGTTGTGCCTTGGCTTAAGGAAAGGCCTAGCCAGCATAGGAAATTTGAGCATGAAGAGCTGGGCATAATAATAACAACAGTAAGAATTAGCATTCTATGAATGGTGGAAATAATTTAACTAAGAGAATATATGATGCATTTATAAGAATAATAAGCTAATTGTAATTTTGGGCTTTTGGGGATGTCCCGGAGATGGGGCCTAGGTCTAGAATCCTTTGACAGATGTTATATGCAGTTACGGTCATGAGACGGAGTGGGTTTTTAAGCTGGCAGTGCGTGATTTCGAGAACATGCATTAGATGTGCTATTAAATTGAAAGCTAAGGAACTTGGGGGTTTTAATATGGAATATTAAAACCTTAGCTAATAATTTTAAAGAAAGAAAGCATGTTGGAACTTTGGAGACCCGGAGAAGTTGGGCCGAGAGAGTAATATGAGGTATATGGAGTGTCCAGATGAGGCTATGGCATGGAGCACTATTAGTCTAAGTGTATATCTGTAAGTTTCTAAGTTGTTGCAATATTTTAACAAAAGCATCGTAGCTAATGGATTATCCTCATGGGAGAATGGTTCTGAGGTAAGTTTGCATTGTTTGGAATGTTGTTTTTCCTTGTTCAGTAAAGAACATAGGTATGGGAGCTACATCAATGATAGTTAGGCTTGTGACTTCCTCAACATGTTTGGATCAGTAAGTTAGCTACCTCAACATGGGCAAGTTGTACAGGCAACATCGGCAAGAGTATGATCTAGGCACATTTATAGTAAATTCTCTAATGAACGCACTTGTTATGGTCTTGCATTGTTCCACTGTCGTTCTTGATATTATGTTATGTACTTGGAACCTCCGGGGTCGGGCTTCTAGGTTCGGTGGCCTAGGTTGCTCCGGCATGCTCATGTTCATCTGTGATTCTCTGTGGTTCTTGTGCTCTGTGACACCGGGCATAGTTCTCCTGGCAGGGATGCTATGTCACCTCTGTGACTCCATGGTAAGAGGTCCTCAGCGCCGGGGTGGGGGGAAGGGTATCGCGATCACGAGGTTCACCCCACCAACTCCGCCAACATGGGGCTCGGAATGTGAGTTGGCGGGCATTTCTCGCTAACAGGGGGCCTGCATGTAGGTCGGCCGAGCTTCCCATTGTCCCGGGAGCTATGTGTCATGATGGTTTGGTATTTTTGACTATGTCTTGCCGATGTTCATGTTGATATTTCTTTGGATTATGTTGTCATTGTCTTAGCAATCGTACTCACGTAGGATTTTCCGTCGTGTTTATGCTTATCCGAGATTTCGAGTATTTCCATACATGCGGTGGCGGCCGGGGATCCCCACTTAGTCACGAGGACTAACCCGGTGAGTGCATGTGCAAAGTGAATAAGCAAGGGATGGCGGCCGGTCTGCGGTGAGGATCGTGGTTGAGCGAAGCTCCTGGGTTGAATTGTTCACAATTAGATGTTATATTTGTTGAAGAATATGGATTCTTTGGATGTTAATGTTATCTGAATATATTGAGATCATAAGTATTTTGCTTATTGAGTTTTGAGCGTGTCATTTCAACTGTGTAAGAGGAAGATTCAATTCTTCACCATATCCAATTGTTTGTCACACCAACCTAGAATTAGCACAGTATTGACAAGATCCCGAGTTGCCTAGAGGGTCAACTCGGCAGGCTCGTCACATATACTTTCTTGAAAACACCAGAATGTAGTGAATAAAATAATTATTATATAATGAAGAGTCTTTCAATGACACAATTTATAACATCACATGAAGGTCAGTAATAATTTTTTTTTGTAAAAGACAGACTAAAGGTCCAAATCGAACTCTTCATCATTCTTTTTGCTTGTTTCTGCTGTGCCAGATTCTGTAGTCTGATCCTTTTCTTCTGCCTTACCCTTGTCTACTTCTGCAGTGTCTTCAGGAATGGTAGCTAGTGCCACTTCTTTCAGCTCTGCAAAAGTAGCTTCATCCTCTAAAGAGCTAGTGAATGGAGGAAATTTTGTATCTCGAAGAGGTCGACTTGGCAAAATGGGATGAGGATCGGGCGCCTAACTCTTGGTGCTCATGTCGGTAGGGTAGGCAAGGCTGCCAGTCTCATCTTGATGAATTGCCGCGACTTCTTTATCAATGTCCTTCGCTACACAATTTCGGCCCTTCTTAAGTGCACAAGCTATTGTTGTACCAGAGCCAGAGAAGGCATCAAGCACCCAATCTCCTGGACGTGAAAACATGTCTAGGAGATGGTTGATTAGCTTTTGAGGCTTCTGGTAGTGATTAACAATTCTACCTTGTGCACTAGGGTCTTGTAGCTTTTGAAGCACAGCTGGAAATTCCAAAACATTAGAAAAATTCTGGCATGCTGCTGTGTTAAAATGCTCCATGGTGCGTTTGCCATCGAAACTCCAGTAAGCAACATGGAGGTATTCAACCTTACTCAGCAACCTCGGCCCGCCGCCATGGTAGTTTATATTTGTTTTGTACCTGTAGAAATTAGAGTTGTGTCACTAACGAAAACAGAACAAAAAATAAACAAAGAGAACAAGTCAAAGGCAATTATATTCTGGAATAGAAAACTAAAACAAAAAGAAGAAAGAAGCCCAACGTATTTCAGAATAAAGTACTCACCAAACTAAATTCTCATAACCAGCTTGCACTGGGGGTCCGAAGTGATTTTTAAACGTGGACTCCACAAGGCCGGATTGCATGCTCGAATGAAACACGACAAGACGCCAGTGCTTGGCCGTTGTGACTTGTTTGATGCCGCCGAGGAAAGCGTTGGAACTCTGAAAATTTAAAAGGCTGATCGTCGTAACGGATGTCCTTTAGTTTAAAGCCATAAGGAAGGTCCGTTATGACCAGTGTAAAATCCTGTGGCTTTACTGTCCCAACCAGTTTAGTGCAGTCCCCGTGAATGATGGAAAATAAATTATTTTGGTCATACAAATTAAACTTTTCATATTCAGAAGGCTCCACATCTAGAGTCCTCCTCTCTGCCAGTGTTCTTTCTTCTCATGCCAGTCTCACGAGGTGCATGAAACCTTCTGGCAGGTCCTTATTTTTCTTCTTGTTCTGCAAACAAAGGGGAGATTGAGACCCATTGAGACAGAGACAAGTAAAGTATGACGTGTTTAGTCAGCGTACCCGTCCTTCAAAATTTGGTGCATACTGAAGCATACGCTCGTCGGATGTAGCTATGGGATAAAGCTCCTTGCACCTCTCCCACGTCTCCACGTTGAGTTGCTCCATCAGACATGTCTGGCAGGTGATAACATTTTTTTGGCTTGAAAGAAAACCACAACCGTTTTAGCAGTTGGAAAGTGAAAACGTGAAGTAAACTATCTTCCTGCCACGTAAACTTATTCTAGAATACAAGTGCCTTAGACAACATTTTTGTTGTTGCAGCAGTGTATTCCAGAATACACTTTAACTGCAGAGAAGGAGCGAAAGTGTATTCTGGAATACACTTCTACAACGCAACAAGTTAGAGTGTGTATTCCAGAATACGTTTTCGCTGACTCGAAGGAGTGAAAGTGTATTCTGGAATACACTTTTACACTATGGGAAGTGGGAAGGCATTAGAGGTAATTTGAGATCTCATTTTGTCCCATTAAGGGATGCTTAAAAAGCCACATCAGCTTTTTAAACTGTCCAATAAGAGAAGAGCTCCAGTGTATTTTATTCCAGTATTATGTGGCAGCAGTAATTAATGCAGTTCTAACTAACTTTTGCAGCGTCATTTTTCTACTATAACTTTTGATCAAAAACTCTGATTCGAACACTATTTGTGGCAATGGATTCGTCTCCTCAAGATCTTTCTAATGACAACCCATTGTTATATCTTTTGGGATGTAAATATATAAGAAAAGAGCAAAAAACCATATTTTTTAAGGTTAACACATATGGCTTGTATTGAAATACATCATAACCATATATCACTTGAAAGATCTTTTCATTCTGCATCTAATGCAACAAACGCCGCAGCATTTTCATGAGTAGATCAAAAGTTATAGGGAAAAAATGACAGCAATGAAGTTGTTAATGCTGCATTAATTGCAGTTTGATGTAGAGTACTCATTCTATTGGAGGATTCTTATGGGGACAAAAGGAGATCTCAAATTACCTCTAATGAGGTGTATTCTGGAATACACTTTCGTTCCCTCGAGGGTGAGAAAGCATTTCCAGGAGTACCAGATTGCTGTTATCTTGAGAAAATTGTAGAATTCTACAAGTGAAAAGGCAGCAATGATGGTAATGCTTACTTGTGCAACTCCTTCGACATTTCTTCAAGTGTGAACTCCTTGTCCACCACCTTCTGCAGAAGTCGTTCTAGTAATTTCGTGGTCGGTGAACCCCTGCATCTCCCTCCAGACAGTGATGGTCATTTCTTTCTTTGGCACGTCGGTGCCTTTCTTCTTCTCCGAGACCTTGCCCTTACTTTTTAGCTCACCACGCTCAAACATATTAAATATTTCATTTTGGAGCTCCCAGATCTGCAAACAAAATAAGAAACTCAGAAGCTAGTTGTACACTAAATCTTATTCTGGAATACGCTTGTAACCTTACCCGCCATCCCCGAACGCTAAATTTGAAACCAATTGTCATGACCAATGAGTGGCGCCCGCTTGTTCGCCTTCGTCAGATTTAAGGCAACACTCAATGGCACAAGCTTCTTTAAGTTCAAAGGGAGTTTGTGGCTTTTTTAAATCCTCTCCGTACTTTTCCTTGAAGATGACATATTCTCTGTGCATGAATCTGATTTTGTCGACAAAGCTCATTTTTAACTTGTACTCGTTGTCAGCGTTGTGAGTGTTGGCAACGATTTTGGCTTCCTCGTCGGTCAAACCACAGTAGACTGCACAGAGAACAGACAAGTACCTAGGATTCTTTTTTTCTTTGTATAATTGCCTCCTTGCCTTAAAGCTGTGGTTCCCACCCAAAACATAATGCGTATATGTGTCCGCATTTTCTCTATCGTACTCTGCAGGAGTTTTGCACTGCTCTCTATCAACAAGAACAACAATAGGAGCAACATGGGCGTTTGGATTGCTCCAAATTCTGTCCTTGAGGTTCCTTAGATGATCTGCATATATCTTTCGAACCTGCAGTGGTCGTTCTCCAACTTCATTTTTTGGAGGAAGCTTCATTGATGTGTGGCAAATAAATGACACCTTGCACAAATTTGTGCAGGTTAATCTCTTCCATTTTTTCTGCTGTTTTATCAACCTTTTTTTCTTTAATGGCAACGTCAGGTGCTTTGCCTTTCCCCTTCTTCTTCTTGTGTGCTTCCTCAGGAGCATCTTCTGTTGCAATAATAGCTGTTTTTCTTTTCTTAGGCTCTTTAGCAGCTATGGTTTGCCTCTGCTTCTTTGGCGGTGGTGGAGGTGGCTGCTCTTCTGAATCTGATGAACTCCCGGATGGGCTCGCAGACCGTGATGGACTCCCTGATCCATTCCCTTGCTCTTCCTCTTCCCCCTGCTCTAACTCGCTGTAGGGGAAGTCTTCGCTTTGTGTGCTAGGAACGTCATTGATTATGGACACGAGCGATCTCTTGTTGATATAGTGAGAAAAATAATTGTAACCAATCTAAAAAAGGCTTCATCAACATGAATAAAACCTTGGGATGTCGCGAAAGATAGTCTCCCTCGTTGTCCCGACTTCCCAGCTACTTCACTCACAGCTTGTATGGTTCCCATGCAGACAAATTCTCTGTCATGGTATCTTTTTGCACCAGGACTCCGACAGACATGTAAGAAAGTAAGGGTGCTGTACTTTCCAGCAGTACCCCTTGTGAAGAACCACTGAGTTTGATAGTTCTCGTAAATCGCAGGCGCAGCAGTATCCTCAACCCGTCTCTGTGGGTGCTAAGTACAACGTGAGCAACTAAGTACAACGTACAATCATTTTCTAGTGTGTTTCGTATTCCGGAATACACTTTCGTGACTTGTTGTAAACCAAAGTGTATTCCGGAATACACTTTTGCCAAAGTGTATTCCGGAATACACTTTTTTGCCTTCACGCGAAGGCGAAACTGTATTCCGGAATAAGAAACAAACTAGAAAATGATTGTACGTTGTACTTAGTTGCTCACCTGTCCATGTCTTCTCTATGTGGAACGGAATACAGGCAGTGAATATTATATTCGAGGCGCTGGCACTGGCGACTTGAGCTCGGAGACTGGAATACGCAACTGAAGGCGCCAAAATTTCCTTTTAAAGGTGTCCATTTCGTCTTGCTCGTTTTCTATGTGAAGTGGAATACGTTTAGCCTTACTGTTCTGCTCTAGTGTATTCGGGAATAGCTTTTAGTTTGCCTTTCACTTAATTGTTACAGGAACTCGTACTTGTACTAGGTGGCCTTGTATTCTGGAATAAGAAAAGCTCTGCAGTAGAGAAAATTTCACTAATCTCTACACTGTTTTGCAGTTCTTAAGATGACAAACCGCTTCGTCAACAAACTTCCACCACCTTTCGTTGTCTCAAGCTCGTCTAGTTCTGAGGACACACTCAGGATCAACGTCTTTTCTTCTGAAGACCGGTATTCTCTGACTCCTACCTCTACTTCATCGTTGTTGCTTCTCGAAGAGACACCGAGTCCAGCACGTAACAGACTTCCACCACCCTTCCAACCGTCACCAAGTCCAGTAGACTTGACACTGGGATCTCCTTCCAAAACATCACCACCAGTTCGGAGCAAGCTGCCACCACCCTTCGTTCCATCCCCCGGACCTACAGATGCTCCACAACAACGGGTGCTCAAGAACAAGCTACCCCCCCTCCCTTTTGTAGTTTCGCCCCCTTCGTGCAAACATACAAGGAACACAGAAAACATAGAAGACTGTGAGATTCACTATAATTTCTCTCACCAGGACTTCACTACAAATGAGGACGGTGCTGCAGCATGCACTCCTCTTCACACTGCATCTAAAATAGAAAGCTGTTTAATAACATATGTAATAGACATAATTATAGAAAAGAGATGTAAAATAAAGCCAAAATACCTGCATGATTGAGTTGATGTACAAGAGAATTTAATTACTTGAAACATTTCTCATTTTGTGTGTGCATGAATGCGCGTGCTGTTGTTGCAGGGGAATTAGAAAAGGATCCATTGGGCAACTGCAGTTCAGAAATTCGTTTCCAGTCAGTAAATTCTCTTGATTCTAGAAAATGCGCATATGTAGGATACTCACACAACTGGTTCAAGGACATTCTAATCACAAAACCAACTACATTTTTTTAGTATGATAGCATAGTTACAGCCACAAATGTGCAGGCTCACCCTTGAAATATCTTTCGATTTTCCAAGCCAATGTGTTTCAGTTGTAGCAATTTGTTGGGAAGATCTATGTCCAGATTTATTGCTTCGTCAAGCAGTATCAGAAAAAGAATCTCAAAATCAGCAGGCAGGGAATTTTCTATCCACTTCATACTATCTTGCATTAAAGCATCGATGAAGCTTAGGCCTGGAATAAGGAGAAAGAGTATTTCTTAAAATGATCCAAAATCTAAAATGAACTTGTGACTTTAAAAGTTCCCATGACTACTATTGAAAGTGTCTTATAGGAGTCTTCCCTACCTTTTTTAACCTCTGAACTGAAGGGCAATAAGACAAGCTAGTGTGCAGCACATTAAATCAAGAGTATCCTGAATGTGATCATTACCCCAAGACCCATTGGGCTTTTGATTGTCAATAATCCAACGTATAGCCTCTGGAAACTGTGGCCCTACTGAATGCACATCATGATGAGGAACTAACGCATTCCGTGCTCATAGCAATATATGGTTCTTTAATGCACACTCACGTGGTGATAACCTGACCCATCATCATCCAAGATACCATATGCTGATGAGAGCGGGTAGAGAATTATCAGTCATTCGTAAAATGAATGCTCAATAGTTAAAGGATTCAGCGTTTCTTGGGTGTTTGCCAGTATTCTCTATTGTATCTTTTATCTTTGTTACACAATCAAGTAAGTCTATGTTCTTTCATGTGTCATAGCCTTTCTACGTGGAAATCATACTGGAAAAGGATCAATCAAGTATCCTTCTGTTCTTCCGCATATCATAGCCTTCCTTGGTTGAAAAGGAGAGAGACATCTTATAATAATGGTCTGCAGAGAAGAGTTTCAGGGCTGAGATACAGAGAGAACCAATGGATTCCAGAAAGCCAAAAATTGTAGCAGCACTTGAAGGTCACTTTGATGAGTATATAATGCTTGGATTACTGCATCAATTTCAATATTACATTCGAATGTTTACCATATTTACGAAACGGTAATCTTATAGCAGACATCCATAATAGAGCTTATTTCTTGGCCTTCATTCAATTTTCTGTTGATCATATTTCATTTCATAATGAATTCCACATTTTTCGTCTGAAGAGTTCTTGGTATGCAAGTTCTGCATTTTCAACCCAACACGAGTTGCTAAAAGATGCTTAGATGCACTTTATGTCTTTCATCACTTTATTTTGATGGGTGCAACTATTATTGTCACATTATTGTCCAATCACTATGCAGCTTCTTAAGGTGCAGACAATTGGCTGGGTTATTGGTAAGTAATGCTCAGCTAAAACAGGATGGAAAAAAAGAACCTAAACCAGACAATGAACATTAAGTTCTCACCTTAAGGAAAGTATTACTCATGTTTCTGCAAGGATTACTCCAGTCGATGCCTACAAAATAAGTTACCCTTTACAATCTAAACAAAGGACCATAAACATCAAGAAGAAACAACCACTCACAACCAAATTAGAAAGGGCAGAAAAGTGGTTGCTCTTGTTCTCTTATTGATATCTCCTTGTTCCAGAATTAGACATATAAATTGCATAGCTATCTCACCATTGCATAGCCATCTGCCCTTGCGCAACCAATTTGCGATGGACTAGGTATCATGCACCCAATGCGCATAATTTAACCGGAATAGAGCGGGGAGGCCATATAGATTTCAAGATAAGTCAGGTCGAGTTATGGCAGAACAAAATACCTAAAAATCAAGCAAAAAAAAATTTAAATCGAAATCACAAGAATGATATACTGACCTGGGCATCAGCTTTGCATCTAGTTGGGTCGTGATCCAGCAGAAAGAGCAGAAAAATGGTTGATCTTATTCTTTTATTGATATCTCCTTGTTCCGGAATTACCAAAGCTACACAGACGTATAAACTGCATAGCTATCTCACCATTGCATAGCCATCTGCCCTTGCGCAACCAATTTGTGAGTGACCGTACATCGACAGCCATAAACAAATGAGGGAAAACAATTCAGGCTTTATCACGCACTGGTGCCAAATTGATAAAGAAATGTCAACCCAATCTAACGATATAGCATCTTTCCCCATTTCATAAGAACCTCTATTTTGCTGCAAATGATCAGATCTGGAAGATCTAGAGGAGCCTGCTAGAGGCAACCCTTTGTCTTCCAGATTGAATGAAGAAGGCATGAGGTTTTCAGAGCTATTTCGCTGGGCCAAAATGTAACGGGCCCATGGTAGACCGCTCGAGTATTCGAACCTTGAATGTGCCTGTGGGGCGTTCCTGAGACACCGGCATAAATGGGTAGAAGCGGCTACTCATAAATGTCTAGACGGTTTTGCCCAGTTGGTTAAGGGCATGTCGGTTAGGAACGTTACAGTTGGTATCAGAGCAGGTCTCGAGTTCGAGTCTCCATGGGTGCTTATATACATGGGTAATTTGCAAAGACTTGGTAATCATTGTGACATGGTATGACATAGACATGGTATAGCCTTGGATGCTCGAGGACGAGCATAGTTCTAGTGGGAGAGACTGTAACGGGCCCATGGTAGACCGCTCGAGTATTCGAACCTTGAATGTGCCTGTGGGGCGTTCCCGAGACACCGGCATAAATGGGTAGAAGCGGCTACTCATAAATGTCTAGACGGTTTTGCCCAGTTGGTTAAGGGCATGTCGGTTAGGAACGTTACACAAAACCGACATTGCTTCCTATGCACAAAACCCCTGTTAACATATTATATATGCACTTAGAGTCATCTAAATACATAAGTCTCGGAAAGCGCCAATGCAGTTAATCCCATCGATCCGAGACATCGGATCGACATTCTAGAATGGGGCGAGCATGCATGTCGTGCATGCATGCATGCGGCACATGCCCTTTCTGGTTGGGAGTTCGCTATTTTAGGCGCGGTTCTGCATCAACGTCTCATCGACGCTTCCTCTTCTCTCAGCAGTACCTTATTCTCTTTGAATTGTTTCCAGGCAGGGGAGGGGCTTCTTTCTGCTTGGTTTGGCCAATTTGGCGTTTCTTTCATGCTGTGGCATGTCCTTTCTCGGCCTTGGCTCTTCTTTAACCTTCATCCTGTGATCTTCGTCCTCGATTCCCGTTTGTTAAGGAAGTTCTCACGGTATTGAGGCGGGTTTGTTGGTTTCATCAGCGAGCCCCATTCTAGAATCCCATCGATCCGAGACATCGGATCGACATTCTAGAATGGGGCTGGCATGCATGTTTGCATGCATGCATGCGGCGCATGCCCTTTCGGTTTGGGAGTTCGCTATTTTAGGCGTGGTTCGCAGATCAACGTCTCATCGGCGCTTCCTCTTCTCTCAACAGTACCTTATTCTCTTTGAACCCACCCTCCCCCTTCTTTGTTTATTGTATTTGTCGCTCGCACGCGCGGATGAAGAGGTTTTTGTTTTTTGTCGCGTGGCACACGTGATCAGCCCCTCCACTCTGGGAGGTTTGTTTTGTCTCATTTTGTTGGTTGGTGATGTGCAGGTACAAGTTGGCGAGCGGCATCTGTTTCGACTTTTCCATGCGTAGGTTTTTGGGAGCGATTTCTATACCTTACGTTTGTCCAAGCCCCTTGCCGAAGGCTTATCACTAGGGTTTTTCCTCGAAAACCCGAAAGGGCAGGTACACCAGCCACACATCTATTAGCATTGTATTTTTTGGGGTCCAAATGATATAATTGGATTTTCCCTTTATTTTTCGTGGGTAGTTCGCATGTGTGCGGCTACCCACTGCCCACCATTGTAGAAAATCACGAGATGAATGAGAAGCCTATGTATCGGTTTGTTTGTTGGTTTCATGCGAGCCCCATTCTAGAATATATCCATTTTGTGTTTTCCCCTCTCGTTAGGTTCGTGCTTTTTGCCTCTTCGTCTTCTCTGCTCTTCATTTCCTTGAAATTCTTCTCAAATTCGTTTCTCCAATGGTCCCAAGGAATTGGGTCAGATCCAAAATGGGTAGCTCCCAATTCGATGTTTTATGGCAGATCTTTGCAAATTGCGATTATATGTTAGAAGGGAAGATTTAGGGACTAAATGTCGGAGCCGGTCGGCCACAAGGTCTGGCTATGCCGGATTTGGGTCAAAACAAATCCGCAGTTTGGAGCTGCAAAAATTGATACGTCATACAGGGACATGAATTTATTGTCCAGCCATTGCTATGGCAAATCAATGCCCAGAAAGCATGTTGCAAGAAGACTAACCAAATTGATGATAGACAATTTTACTCTTTTCCACAGAAGACCAGAGGTGATGGGGATCTGTAGTAGAAAAGGTCGAATTGAATTCGGCTTCCTAGGTATCAAGGAGCATTAGTCTGTTCAAATTTGATGCAGACCGGTCCGGATCTGCCAATGGCTCCTCAAATTTGTCACCTAGAGTCATATTGCAATAAGTAACTTGCAGCCACTTTTAAGTATCCAAATAAATTTGGATTAGAAGGCTAAGAGGAATGTGCAAATGGGTGGAAAATTTTGCTCTGTAAGCGTATATGCCAACCATTTGCAAACAGGGCAGGCCGATGAGGCTGTGATTGTGAGAATTAAAGACCCAATTTACGAATCAATGCTTAAGACATGGCTATTGGAGATGACATCCAACACAAATTAGCGTTTTTCATGATGCGCTGCAAACTCGAATAGACGATTTTCAAATGGTAAGGAGCTCGGCCAGTGACAACAGCCATAGGCAAACTAAAAACGGCAAAAAACATTTGTTTCAAGAAAATTTGATCCGGAGTAGTTAAATTGCAAAAAACATTTGTTTGAGGGAAATTTGATCCGGAGTAGCTTAATGCTGCGTATAGCGTATAGATAGCAACTTAGCCGGCCCTCTTTGGCTGAGTTAATCGGTCCTTGGCTATTAGCCAGTACAGAGTCTCTGTAATGACTACACTAAAGAAAACCTATCAGTAATTTATACTGTGCAAACGAATTTACGGTTACGGCCCAAAATGGATCTCTTATTCATTCTTAGAGCAAAGCTCTGATTTGCAGCCTTTAGAGTAAGACTCAAAGCCCGCCTGCCACAAAATTAGAGTTGCTGGATTGGAGCCTATACACTTCTGAATCTCACAATTTTTCCTTCTCTGTGGCTCGCAGACTGCTTTTGCTTATCCAGAAAGCTTCCTTCGACCCAACAGCCCTCTTGCAATGCCCATTTTTTCCATTGGGTTCAAATCGCAGGCCAGGCTCTAGCGCTGGTTCCATTGGGTTCAAATCAGAGGCCGAGCCCTTTTGGGTTCAAAAGCACATTAAATCATTGGGTTCAAATCGCAGGCCAGGCTTTGAAATCACTCTTTCCAGAAATCTTTGCCTCTTCAAGAAATCAGGTGCTATAGAATACAATTGCGGAGCTTTATACATTTTAAAGAGGCAATAAAAATTACAGAGGAGCTGGCAATCATAGGCTCTCATGATCTTTTCACCCTGGATCTATGAATTGCAAGCCTCTGAAGCCTTAACATTAACATAGACAAAATCGTCGGCTACTCATTATTCTTCTTAAATCTAACCGTATAGGACAAACTTGGCTCCGAAATCAGAGGTAATTGAGTTAGACATAGCACCTGATTTCTCTTGGCTTCGCTGAGATGCAAGAGCAATAGGGCGGAACAGAGTAGAACAAAGCGCTTGGACGAACAATGCATAATAAAGCGCTTGGATGCAAAAGCATAACAAACAGACTTGCTAATCCCAGCCTGGGCAAGGGCGCTTGAGGAACTCAGCCGGAAAGTGGCCGGAAAAGCCATTCCAAAACCTCACTAATTCCAAATTTTTTTTGCACGTTTGCACAAACACAAGTTGACGCTTTAAAGCTGTCGACGTTGCTGTCAACTAAGACTTTTGTTCACGTGGATGCACCTGCAATCGTTGGATTTAATCTACGGTAATAGAAATTTATGGAAATTCCAGCTTGTTCATCTTTTCTGTGCGTGGCAGTTCAGCGACTTTGGCAAATAGGCTATGGCAAAAAGAGGATGGATCAGCGGCTATGGAAACAGGTAGAGTGGCTTGGGCAAATAGGCTATGGCAAACAGAGGATAGATCAGCGGCAATAGAAATAGGTAAGTTAGAGCTATGGACACAGGCAAATCTATGGCGCTCTTTGATTTTCTTTGAGTTTTTTTAGATGGTGGAAGCACAGCTATGGCGAACAGATATAGGGCTTGGTGTTTCTTCGTGTTCTCTCTTTCTTTTACAGATTCGGCAGCAGGATGTCCTTGGCCTGAATTAGCCTCCTCCAGATATTCTGAGTTTCCCTTCTATTTAATAGTAGCTTCTTGAAGTTTAACTGCAGGTCCCAGGCAATTTCCGGAATCCATAGCCTAAAACTTGTAAAACCCACCAGGCAATTTGGCTGGCTCTTTAAGGAATTCCAGGGTTCTGTAATCCAGCAAATCTATCCTTCATTGTTACGGTTCGGGTTTCCATAGAATCTTTTCTGAACGTCCTAGCTTCTTCTGTTATTTTCTGTTCCCACCAGATGGAACAAAACTGAGTCAGAATTTCCTAAGATCAAATTTAAATTTTCCATTCAATCTTGGCAAGCAGCAATCATTGATGAGTAAAATCATTGGTGAAGCACTGCTCCATCACAGTCCTTCGAATCAGGAATGACATGCTAGAGGATTTTGGCAGAAGTTCTTATAAGCAAATTTTCCCTTTCTACTGTCAGCAATTAATCTCTCGTCTTGTGGGTACATCAAATTGATGGCATCTAGAAGTATAGAGAAATCCAGCCTCTTCGTTAGCGCCCAGCACTCCGCAGTTGCAGATCCAAGTCTGAATTCGAACCTCAAGAGCCGCCCTTCGAGGATTTATTCCTCTGTTTTTTATCTCCATCTTCCCAATTTACTCTAGCAGTCATGGTTTCCAATCCGGCACCCTTCTACTTCAACCTAACTCTGATTCGATCAATTTGGCATGTTATAGGACCAGTTTGCCCTGATCCAAGCCTTTCCTAGGCTTTTAAAACGATGCAAGAAGAAACGGCACCAGGGCAATTCGCTACCTTGGTTCTTTACCTTCTGTGGGTCCTAAAATCTTGCTCGTCCTTATTTGGGATTTTTGTTCCTATATATTTTCCTTTGTTATTTCCCCAACAGTTATTTATCTATTTGTCTGCACATGAGCCAATTCAACATATGCTTGGTAATGCAATTAACACTTTGCTAGACTTGTTATTTCACAGGTGCAGATTGTCTATGCATTTAGAGGCTGTTGTCAATACATATTCTGAAGCATTGAAATCCACACTTCCAATAGGGTACAAGGCTCGGTTGACCAAGGGAATGGGCTTAGGATTTACTTATGTAATTCTTTTATGTTGCTAGCCATTACTATTCTGGGATGGTGGCATTGTGATTAGAAAAGTGAGGCAAATGGAGGAAAAGTCTTGTAGCAATATTTTCAGTTACCATTGGTGGCCGGTAAGTGTATAAATGCACTTGTTTCCAAGACTAGCATACTAAATCATAGGATAAACATCCTAGATTATGAGGCATATTAACTAGAATTGCTTTCTTCTAAAGATTCCTGGGTCAGGCAACTCCAAGCTTTGCAGCATTCTTCAAAGCAAGAGCAACTGCTTACCAATATCCGGTTGGTTAATTCTGAGTCTGTTATAAATGGGGATAGACTGAAGGGTGAGACTTTATTTGCTATGCAAGGAAACGTCGACTTCTGCAATGTATCTTTCAGTTGTCCTATGATGTAGTGGGATTTGTGTCTTCAAATCCATGTGATTATATTCAAGGATTTGTGTCTTCAAATCCAAACAGGAAAAACTGTGGCGATTGTTGGCAGCAGTGGTTCTGGAAAGAGCGTTGTTCTCTTATTTATTGAAAGGTTTTATGATCCTAGTTCAGGTATAAACTGAACTCATCTAACATTATATTCATATCATCCAAAAATTGGCTTTATAGATTCTTTATTGGTAAAGGGATGGTGTTGCTTGATAATTATGATATCAGGACTTTGTACTTAGATTTGCTTAGAAAACAAATGGGTTGGTCAACTACGAACTAGCTTTTTTTGCAACAACAATTGAGCAAAATATCCTCTATGGTAAGCACAATGCAACAGCTGAGGATATAAAGCATGCTACAAAATCTGCAAATGCACATAGCTTTATCACTCAGCTTCCACAGGGATACAAGACACAGGTTTGGTATATTTACTGCTTAAAGTTCTAGCATGTTTAATTATTGCTTTTCAAAATAGTGCAATAAACATATTTCCATTCATGACGTACCTGTTTTTACTGGAGACAGGTCGGTGAGCGGGGTGTCCAACTCTAGGGAGGCAAAAGCAGAGGGTGGCAATAACAAGAGCTATGCTGAAAAACCCTACTATTCTCCTCTTTACGAAGCTACAAGTACTTTAGATGCAAAGTCAGAACACACAGAGTCACGTCTGTCTTCTGCAGCAACATACATGAGAGCTGCAATGGGAGACCGCATTGCAACAATTGTACAGAATATGCAACACTAATTGCAGCTTTTCTTATCGCATACATTGTGTCATGGCGAATTGCCCTTGTGATAACTATTGTCAGGACAAATACTTGTACAAGTAGCAAATCTTTCTAGATTTAGCAAATTGCTACTTTCACACCAATATGAGCGACACTGTTGTCAATAGATTATGCATATAGTTTGTTCAACCACTTGCTGACTGATGAGAATGCAGTATTATACAACGCTATGCTTTATGAATTGGAGTTTGCAGGTTGCAACCCGGCGCTTTACTTCATTTACGTCTATTTTGTGAATAGCAGAATAATATGGAAACATCTCGAGTTGAGTTCACTTTCAAGAATTAAATATGTTACAGTTCTATGAGCCCATCTTGTACAGGAGAGCACCCATATAATTTGGATCTATTAAACCTGGTCTTACCTTCTTTTGAAATAGCCATCATATTACAATGCTTGAACTGTGGACCTCTTGGAAAGAAATGATGATTCACTATGCTAGATTCCATAATCGTGCTTCGACTGCAATTAATTTTAGTAGGTTCACTGGTCAAGTACTTCATTTAACCTACGGAGAAGCTATAAGCTTTTAGTAACAAAATACGAATCAAAACATTAATAAGCACTTTCACTACATGGATATACCATTGGCCAATAGAATAGAATAGAATAGAATATGATTTAAGTCTCTCGATAAATCTTACAGCTGAATAGGTTATATTCCTCTCTGCATTTTTACTCTGAAGTCCTGCCTAATGCTTACATATAATCAACTTTATATTAGTTTCTATTCTCCTCAAACTGTCCAAGGCTGAATATAGCCGCAAGGGGACAAAGGAAGATAATCCGATGATTTCTCATAAAAGATATGGTAGGAACTTTCTCTCAGGGATTCTGTCCTTACAACATACGTTTTGCCTTTACGAATAGATTTGTTGAAGGCCACATAAGGGATTTTACTCGAGAAATGCTACTGTTGATGCTGGGACTAAATTTTTTGCAAATGGACTTCCATCAATTTAGAGAAGCTTTTCTACTTTCTGGCAAGAACAGAAAACTCTATATTGCCAGATATCAATCCTAACCAAAACGTGTCAACACTAAAGTTGATTGAATAAAATACAGATTTTCTTCTCATACATGCTTTTAATTAATAAGTATTATAGCAGATTTATCTAAGATGATTACAATTCTGCATGGCATTTCGTTGTAAAGTTGAATAGCTTTCAGTTGGACTATGGATGTGAGTGCCAACCACAATTACCGATTTCTTATCAAAACTGCACTATCTAATGCCCTAATTCAACTTTAATTTTATATTATAAAACACTACCCACGCCATATCCTAGAATTTTCTATGCAAAGTAATCAAACGTGCTTTTGACTAGTTTTTTTTTCTAGTAATCATATATATAGGAAGGATGATTACTAGAAATTGAATTAGATATATCTATCATTCTCCCATCTCCCTTCCCTTCCCTTGCCATCGCCCACGAAGGAAGGGCTAATCATCTGCGCCCAAATCTGAAAAAACTAATCATCTGCGCCCAAATCTGAAAAAAGAGCCTTTACTCCCGACGAAGAACACATAATCATCGAACTCCATGCTAAATTCAGTAACTGCATAAGCGCAACAAAAGCTTCAGCCAGCCGGACCTTGAAAGAAGTAAAAAGTGAAGCAAACAAAACAAACCCACAGGTACGCCTCATCAGGTTTTCCAATCCGTATCCTTTTATTTTCTTCAAGTCTTAGAAGCGAGAGTCCCGCCGAGAAATCCATGGAAAAACATGTTAGAAGAGAAGCAGGAGGTCGAAAAAACATAGGTTTTACAAGCTTCGGCTTTGCGAATAAAGGGGGCAATGATGTTTTTTATGTGGTTTGAGACCTCTCGCCCCAAAAATCGTCCCGGGTTTCTTAATTCCTTGAACGAGATAAATTATTTCTCCTGTTAATTCATCCGTACTAAGACATCTATATTATGTGAGCCTTAGTAATATGCGAGGTTCAACCAAATTGATGAATTAAGAAATGGGGTCTCAATTGCTTTTAGAGAGAAACATGGTTGCATTTGCCCTCGATTCAAAGGCAAGCAACTGATCCAATTACGACCCACGGATTGCCCCTGCTCAGTTCGGCCAGAGATCCAGAAATCGGCCTTCCTAAGGTACCAATTAGGCGACCAAATTAAGGGAGTTCCGAGCTCGAGCGGGTTTTTTTTTTTTTTTTGTGTGTTATCCTCTTAGACTGCCCAAGATACAGGGCATAATTTGCTCGCTTGGAAAGCATAGGTTGAAGACCTGGAGCGAGAATATGGTGGGACTGCCTTGATCTTCTAAAACAAAGATGCCGCCATGAATTAAGGCAGTAGCATTCCTGAGTGTATTTGAGCATATCTGAGCATTTCTGAGCATATTTGAGCATTCGAACCTTATTTAGCTGGATTCGAAAAGGATTATTTTGTCATCAGAATCTTGGTTTGTAAAATGGCTTCTATTTCGTCAAGTGGATGCCCGCAAGTGGGTCGCCGAGTTTTTCCATGGCCGCATCCTTGCGGGCCTCTTCTTGCTGCACCACTTGATGATACGATGCTTAAAATTTCAAAACATATAAGCTACATCTAGCTGGTATGTTTTTGGCGCACATGCACCTTGCTATTGGCGAATGGATTAGGATCAGGGGAAGCACCTCGAACTTCCATGAAATAACCTCCCTTCCTTCATGCAATCCCATATTGAATCGGAATTCAACTGGAATTAAATCCGAATTGGAATTGAATCTTTGCACATTTTTGTTTGGCGTAAGAATTTGGTAGTCTTATTTCTCTGGGCTTATTTTTGGGTTGCATTATTTTCATCCCCGCAATCTAGTCACGTACCCACGTAGATTCGAGAAAAACATATTTCTGGTTGGATGGCTTTGATTTAAAGACGTAGCCAATCCCGAAAGCAAGCATATCATCAGCCCATTGGCTTCGAATTCATAGACTATCTGAGTTAGACCAATTCCAATCGTAGAATTTCGCCCAAATGGAGATTAAATTCTTAGGCATTCAAATGGCGAATCGCCTCCCAACACGCCAAGCTACACAAAACTACTCGTGAACAACCTTCATCAACATATTTAATTGATTTAATTGCTTCGGGTTAAGCTTTTGTCTCGATTTGAATACCCAACCTGCGCGCCTCCATGATCAAGAATGGAAAATGGGATCGCGATGCGGATCGACCTCTTTGCAACCGGAAAATCTGCTAAAATCTCTCGTTGAAGACACATTTGCAGCTGTTAAATCTTACCTTGAAGTTGTGGAATGGCAAGAGGGAGGCCATTCCTGTGGCGGCCACCAAAGAAACATTCCCTAGTCTTAGGAATACTAAGGTGCACCATAACCTTAGAACTAGAAAAACATCTTTTGCAGATACATATTGGTGCAACATAAATGAATATAGAATATCTCCATGTACATTAAAGACATTGCAAATTGTTTCCCCGAGTTTGGAGTTGTTCATCTTCAACAAGTAACCTCGCATTATGTCTATGCATGCCTTTGTAGATTTTGGCATCTTCATTTGGTCCGATAGAGCACCCACCGGGACATGCAAGAGATGTTGCATATCTAACTAGTGTTGCATAGTCTATTTGCTAATCTTTCATTGGCAACAACTTTGTTCTTATCCCTACTCAACTCCACAATAAATTGTTCTACTAATAAAAGATATCACAGCCAGAGGAGGAAGGGCGAACAAAGACTAAGCAAGGTATATTTATTCAAAGTTTTCATCCCATATATATCATGATATATGGGAACCAATGCTCCCTCTACATGGCATCCCCAAGATTTGGTGTCTGACTTTTTATTTTAATAATATTTTCATACCCATTAGAGAAAATTTGGGGTCTTGAAAAGGCCCCCTAAGATATTTTTAATTCATTATCTCCTATTTCTTAGAATAATCCATGTCATATTTGAGTCAATAACTATGCAATCCTTACCAAATCTTTTCCTTCCTTAAAACCCTCTCCTAATGCCACGTGTACAATTTCACTTGCTTGAAATTTATTGAATAGAATAAGTTTTTAGCGTCCACGGAGACCAATTGGCCTATGGGACCCAAACAAAAAGCCCTGAAAAGCATGTATGGTCAATGGCATATTTAAAGCCATACGTGAGAGATCTTTTGCACATCGTTAAAGGTGCCTTGATTTAAAAGGCTTTTATATATTATATAAAAAAAAAGGGCGACGCGTTTTGAGATGAAGGCAAGGAATTGTTTTCGATCAACAAGACAGAAGAGAGAACACATAAGCCCATTTGTAGAAGAAAATCCGAAACGTAGGCTAATGATATTAACGAGGGATGTTTTCCTGAAGTACGAATTGGAGCATATTGGAGCAGCTCGATAGATAAGAATATCAAGCCCTTTCGGCAATGCAATCCACTTGATTATTGTACAGATGTCGACCATATGCATCCTTCGTCCCTTCTTGTGTATAATTCAACATGTTTCTTTGCTAAATCATGTTTGAAGGCATCATTTCCCTTGAAGTTTCAACTCTGCGTGATGTGGTTCAGGAGTTAGCATACTGGATTTAGTAATGCCCTTGTTCTTCTTTGAAAGAAAATAAACACTTAAGGTTTGCCCTATTACGGTTAACTAGCTTGCCCATAGATTATCTTTCATTTCCTTCAATATATGCCTTATCGTGATACCTTATTTATGATGAAATCCTTCTGTTCTTTAGTAGGACTGCACACATACAGCGAGTTGACAAATATACAAACCTTATGGGGTCCATAGAAGCATGGCTGAATGGCAATAGAGCCAAACATCTTTACAATGTAAATTTGGTCAGCATCACAAGTATATAATCAGGTTATACAAATAGAATGTAGATGCAGCCATAAGATTCTACTAAATCATGCAGTGCTACCAAATAAATAATGCAGTGCTTAAAGTAGCTATCTTTGTTGCATTTTTCTTGCTGTAAAGAATAGCCAAATGTGCTTCCTAGAAATATATTCAATGTTAGCAGCTCATCCTAACTAGTAATAGACTGTTGCAATAGTGCATACAAAATTGGCTTCAAAAGTGGAAGCTCATTTCATACACAATCAAAGATTTTGCATGTTGTAAAAATCAGAATCGGCCCTTATCACTCTTCACAAGACCTTAAGCTCAAAAGATGGATCTCTAAAACAACAAACGTTGAAACTTAGATTTTTTACCTGTTAAGCTGTGCACAGAACTGCAGATATATTCTCAGATAGGTTATATAATTTTCTTTAAACAATAGGGAGAAAAAGCGACGGACCTTTTGAGCAGAAGTGCAACATCCCCTTCTGTGCTGCAGGATTGGCCATGCACAGACCCAGGGGGCAGAGGCATTGCTTTCTGCGGCACACATAAATCCCCCTCTATCTAAACACCATGAAGCAAGCTCTGGAACTGAATGTCCACTGACCAAGCCATGAAAATACACAAAACCCTGTTATTAGCATACATTTTCAGAACTGGTGGAGCAACATCCATATCTAAAACTTATGCATCAGGCCCAGATCTTAATGTTCTGTGGCTGGATAATAGAATTAATGTTGCAAGAAAGACAGAACTACGAAGAATTGCATAAGCTAATACAAAATGAAAAAATGGAGCAAGCAGTGACCTTCCTTCTGCGCAGGCTATTAGGCAAATGTATAGTTAAACCACACAACATGGGATGCTGAATTTGAATGCCACATTCGTCCATCTTCCTGGTCTAAGCATGTGCTACAGCTTATGTGCATACTTGGTCTACAGCTACAAGCCTGCGCAAATCCACCTCTACAAATACAGATTGGATAAACTATGCCAACACAAAACTTCACAACATCTACTAAATTTCACCATTCAGATCAAAATATGAACACACATTTCAATCACAGCCCACGTTCACAATGAAACATCCACATAATCTTCAGGAATTGAACCTGATAGACCAATTGTTTCTCTTTTCACAAAGTTAAGGACTTATAGCTTATGGACTTTAGAATAGGGAAGTGTTCTAAGGTCCACAAATATTCAAAACTGAACTTCCTTTCTTGGCAAGCAAACTAGCAGTTATCTAGCTTAGCAGAAGCCTGAGCAGCTTAGAGTCTGAGCAGCAGTCTGCAAATAAGATATAAATCACTTTGTACTGCTGCAACACAGCTGAGGGAAAAATGCATACAAAAGATATCCATCCAAAATATTAGCAACAAAACATATAAGTGACATATTTGGCAATGTGAATTGTTTTAGTCACAAAGACAGTTCGAGAATGATTCATGTAACTTCTTTAGTTCTGCAATTATGTACCTAGCATTAACCTCAAATTAACCAATAACCTTATGCAACTCAACCAAAGGAAATGAAGAAGGCTTAACCGACCTGTAAAAGCTCTGGCACTCTCCAGAAAGCAAGCAAGTCATTCCGAAGAGCACCCAAGCATTGTTCTAAGGCGTAATGGAAAAAGTTTCCATCGCATAATACCTAGCAAGCACAAGAACAAGATTGATCTTCTCCAGCTTTTCTCTGTTTATCCAAATCCTCGCACATGATTAATAGAACTAAAGCCAAAAAAACATCCTAGCATATGAACCAGAATGATCTTCTCCAGCTTTCCTCAACACATTGATATGGAGTTTTTGCCATTCCTCTTGTTCATTTTGTTATTGCATAGGAAAATAGTTGTTGCTCTCGATCTTAGCATCCCAGAATGGCAAAAAAAAAAAATTTAGAACCCTAAATTGTGAATAAAAAAGAATTCAGTTTCTAGAACTAACCTGGGAAGTTACTTGGCTCTGCTTGATCGATTTGAGTCTTCTAATTGAGGCTCTTCTTTATGGAACCAACTCGAATGGATTATACGAAACTCCAGAGGCTCTTCTTGATGGAACCAACTCGAATGGATTATACGAAACTCTAGATCGGGAGTTGTGTATTTTTTAATATAATAATTGTTGGATGCTCGAGGACATGCCTTGTAATTATTTTTCACTTGACCTAAACAAATTCCCAAATATATAACGTATCTTCATGAGATTTTTTGCACTACTTTCTAAATAAATGGGGCATTCCCTTGGCCATGTAGACATGCCATTTGAACAAAGATAAAGCCCCTTATTGGTTGATAGCAAAATCTGATGTGGAATTTCGAGATTTATTAAAAGGACACCAAGAGACCCCATATTTTCTCAAATGGTTGCCTATATAATGCTCTTATGGCAATAGAAACCACAGGGCTAAGGCTAAGGCGTAACATGTTGACAGACTGCTCTACTGCTCTCACAATCTTCAAGCTACATGCCTATGTCAAGCAGAACTAGGTGAGTTTCGTTTGGCCATAGCCGCTTGAGGCTCTTAGATTACTTCACCCTTCTTCCATGGCTGTGTTTTTGTTTAATACGCAGCATCTGAGAGCCTAAGAATAGGAAGACAAATGCGGAAATGCTTTTGTTGCTCTAGTTGCAGAGAAAAAGGCTTGAAAAATTGCAGGAGGAAGTTGGCGAACAAAGACTAAGCAAGGTATATTTATTCAAAGTTTTCATCCCATATATATCATGATATATGGGAACCAATGCTCCCTCTACATGGCATCCCCAGTATTCGGGGTGCTGACCTTTTTATTTTAATAATATTTTATACCGTTGCCTATATAATGCTTTTATGGCAATAGAAACCACAGGGCTAAGGCTAAGGCGTAACATGTTGACAGACTGCTCTCACAATCTTCAAGCTACATGCCTATGTCAAGCAGAACTAGATGAGTTTCGTTTGGCCATAGCCGCTTGAGGCTCTTAGATTAGTTCACCCTTCTTCCATGGCTGTGTTTTTGTTTAATACGCAGCATCTGAGAGCCTAAGAATAGGAAGACAAATGCGGAAATCCTTTTGTTGCTCTAGTTGCAGAGAAAAAGGCTTGAAAAATGTAGTATAATAACATATTGTCTCTATTTGTGACATATTTAGCTTCCATCCTTTTATCCTACTTCGTTTACTACATAAGGTCAAACATATGAAGTCATCCTATCCCTACATGGGCTCTCACATGGGCATCTAATCAAATAACACGATGACTCACATTCAGTTTTTGATCCCACCATCGTGCAGAGGTTGTTAGTTTTCTAGATGTCTGTAAAGTTATTTTAGAAAACCATATCAATCTGCATCTAATCAAATTACATCATGGCCCGCATTTCGCTTTCGATCTCAAATTCACATCATCACCAGCGAAGTAGCAATGTTTATCAAAAATCAAATTCACAAAATGTATTCATTCTAGGCATGCAAAGAAGTTCTACATTATCCATTATTTCGTTGTTGTATTGTAACTTGTGACATGACGTCTCAAAAGATATATTTTGCCATAGTAGTATTTTGGTTTAACTCCTAGGATTGCATAGAGCGTCGGCTTCGCCGGCGCCAATTTCTTGTATATATAGATATAGATATAGATATAGATATAGATATAGATATAGATATAGATATAGATATAGATATAGATATAGATATAGATAGATAGATAGATAGATAGATATATACAAGTTATTTAATACATCTACGGTGCATGTTCCTACAATGAACATTCCAACATTTCAGATTGAGGTGCTTGTCTATCAATCAGCATCTTAAACAATTTTACTTGAAAAACATGAGCATCTATAATATTCTATAACATTATTATTTTACCATTTGCAATTGCAAGGCCCAAAAACTTTTTATTTTCCTCTAGATTCCAATAGATTTTATGAGATTCTAACACATTTTCTTAGATTTCCTGAGTTTCTACGAGCTTTTCTAAGATTCTATTAAGATTCTCCTAGATTGTCTATAATGTTATGAAGCCCCTCAATTTCTATGAGATTCCTATAGATTCCCTTAGTTGCCTAGATTTTATGATACTGCCTTAGATTTTGTTACATTTCATGCAATCCCCTTATATTCTATGAAGATTTTTCTAGACTGCCCAGAATTTCATTAGATTTTATGAGAATTCCTTAAATTGATTTAGATTTTGTGAGATTCCCTTAGATTCTCGAAGGCGCCATGAAGATTTCTTTAAATTTATGTAGATTCCATTAAATTTTATAGGATCCCTTTCAATTTAGTGAGATTCGCTTACTTTTTGAATGTTCTAGAACATTCTAGATGGTCCTAGAACCTTCTAGGACATTCTAGAAAGTCCTAGAATATTTTAGAATCTCTAGAATCAAGTTTCTCAAGATTTCTATGGATTCCCTTATGTTTTATGATGAGATTCCCTTTTTCTACAAATTTCTAGATATTTTACAACTTTTTGAATTATTCGTGGAGAGTTAGTTAAGGTGGTGTTGTGGGGGTGATCTAGAATTTTCTGGAACTTTCTAGAGCATTCTAGAACTATCTAGAAGATTCTAAATTTTCTAGAGCTTTCTGGAGCCTTCTATCTAGAACATTATATTCAATTTTATCTTAATTAATTCAATATACTTAAATAAGTTCAAAACATTTAGTGAATCAATGCTTGGTCTAGTGGTTATAATGGAGGGGAGCAATGACCAGGGTTCAAATCCCCCAAATAACATTAAAATTTTAAAAGCCTCCCCTTAAGGGCCGAGCATTCAACGCGAGCCATAGAATCTTGGACCTGATCAAGGGTCGAGATCGCGTCAAATAGAAATTCAAAGCAATATGAACCATAGGATGTCGAATCGATGATCCAGATCAAGAGCAATCTGGACCGTAGGATCATCTATATATAAACTCCCAAGCCATCTGGACTCGTAGGATGCGCCTCAGAGCGATGTGAACCGTAGGATCTCGGATCGACGCTCATGATCGAGAGCAACCTAGACCGTAGGATCGTCTATATATAAACTCCCAAGCTCTTTGGGCCGTCGGATATGTCCCCGAGCAACGTGGGTCGTCAGATTTGAACCGACGGTCGCATAGCGCCAAAACATAAGAACATATATAGAAGAGATAAGATAAGAAATTTAGGATGTCCTACGATGCATTTTTCTAGTTTTAGCATATTTTACGGTACACATTCCAGTTTACCATGTTTCTACGATGCAATTCTAGAATGGGACTCGCATGAAACCAACAAACCGCCCGACTTAGACTTGCTTCTCATTCATCTCAGCAGATTTTCTACAATGGTGGATAGTGGGTAGCCGCACACATGCGAACTACCCATAAAAAATAAAGGGAAAATCCAATTATATCATTTGGACCCCAACAAATTACAATGCTAATAGAGACTGGGCTAGTGTACCTGCTGAAAGCTTATCACCGGGATTAAAAAACCCCGCCCTTTCGGGTTTTCGAGGAAAAACCCTAGTGATAAGCCTTCGGCAAGGGGCTTGGACAAACGTAAGGCATAAAAATCGCTCCCAAAACCCACCTAATGGAAAAGTCAAAAATGATGCCGCCGCTAACCCGTGCACCGCACATCACCAACAAAACAACAAGACAAAACAAACCTCCCGTGAGTGGAGGGTTGATTACGCTGGCGGTTAATGCGATAAAAAATACAATAACAAAGAAGGGGAGGGTGGGTTCAAAGAATAAGGTAATCGGCGAGAGAGAAGAGGAAGCTACCGATGAGAAGTCGGGCGTAAACACGCCTAAAATAGCTTAACTCCCAACTGTAATCGGCATGCGCCACCGCCCGCATGCATACAAAAATGATGCTCGCCCCATTCTAGAATGGCGCATCCGATGTCTCGGACGATGGGATTCTAGAATGGGACTCGTGATGAAACCAACAAACCACCAATACCAAAGGACTTCCTTAATAAACTAGGATCGAGGACTAAGGTCACAGGATGAAGGCTAAAGGCCGAAAGGACAAAGATGAAAGAAACGCCAATTAGCCAAACAGGGCAGAAGAAGCCCCTCCCCCGCCTAGAAACAATTCAAAAGAGAATAAGGTAATCACGAGAGAGAAGAGGAAGAGCGATGCAATTTCATACCGACGCATGTTTCAAATTATTATCGAGAATTAGAATTTAAGTTTTTTATTTTGGTCTTGAGGTGCCTACTAATGTTGTTACTTTAGATATGTTGTGCTTTCGCACTTGTGTTTACAACATTCTAGAAGATACTTTTGAAACTTTTTCTAAAACATCTTACATCACCTTTATAAAAGAAGCTTTCGATTTATAGATTGAGGTGCTTACCCACAAGCATGTAAAACATTTTAGAACATTCTATTTTGACTCTTTGCAAAGTTTAAAAAAAAAAACTCTATTTTTAGATTGAGGTGCTTACCACAAGCATATGGATTATACTACAACATTCCAAAATATTTTGTTTTGGCTCTCATGAACATACATTCTATTTTGACTTTCATAAATTTTCAAAAAAAAAAAAACTTTCTATTTTTAGGTGCTTACCCACGACTATTTACAATATTCTAGAACAATCAAGAATATTTTAAAATATTTTAGAACTTTCTAGAACTAAGATTCCCCTGAGTTCTGTCAGAATTTATGAAGATTTCCTTAGATTCCTTTAGATTCCTTTAGACTCCCTTAGATTTTATAAGATTGCCCTGGATTCCCTTACATTATATGAGATTTAAATAGATTCTATGAAGATTCTCCTAGATACTCTAAGACCATCGGTTCCCTATGAAGATTCTCAGATTCCCCTAGATTTTAAGAGATTCCCTTAGACACATGAATGTTTTCTTAGATTCCCTTACATTTTATGACATTTTCTTACATTCCCTTAGATTCTCCTAGATTCTTTCACATTCTAGAACATTCTAGGACTTTCAGAAACTTTTTGAAACTTTCTGAACATCCTAGAACCAACTGGAAGTATCTCCTTAGATTCCTTTACATTCTCGTAGATCCCCTTATATTCTAGAACTTTCTAGAACATTCTAGAACTTATTAGAACAAATTAGAACTTTCTAGAAGGATTCTTTTAGATTCCCTTTCATTCTAGAACATTCTCGAACTCTGCATGTAGCTCTGTTGCAAAGCATAATGGATTAGTTGGAACCTTTTCTGCATCATCTATCCTGTGGAGCTTTAATAAGGCCTCTGCCTTAAACGCAAAAGCCTGCACAGTGAATTCCCACTATGTTAATAACATTTACATTTAGACAAACTGTAAACAATAGCACAATGCATATCTCCTCCAAGCAAGAGATAATCTGATGTAATAATATTGTCTACTGGATTTCTCTTATACATAATCATAACCCACCCAACCATAATTTACAAATTTTTGAGATATAATATATCAATAAAGACATAGAATCAGGCTTCATACAAAACTAATCAAATACAATTACATAGTGATGATCATTATGCAATAGCATGATGACATATTCAACAAAATTTAAACTTATTTAGATTTAATAGATAGCACTTCAAGAACGGCATTATAAGAATATATGTATTATTTGAATCCTCTTTATTGTTATAATTTTTTAAGTTTATCCTTAAATTAAAACTATAATGGTTATCAAAGAATAAACTTGATTTCCAAACTAATTTTCATTTGAATTTATTTAGAATTAGACATTTCAAGAATATTAAAATTTCAATTTTTAGTGATTTAACAGTTCAAAATTTAGCAATGATGATAATTAAATGAAATCTGATGGTTTGATAAACGATTGACTTAAAACTATTATTAGAATTTCACAATTTACAAATTTTTATACTTATAAAAATATTTTACGAGAAGCTTTAGGTTGAAATTAATTAAATGATATAAAGTTATTGGTTTAATAATAACTATTGATGAAATAAAATATATCGACATTTAATCAATAATAAACTATTCATTAGTTACTAAACATAAACATAATCATTTAATTAATTTCAATCTAGAACTTTCTTTAAAAATTTTGAAAATAATAGCATTTTAATTATAGATAGTTACCTTAGATGCGAATTTAATTCTAAATAGATGAAACCGAAAATTAGTTTATAAAACAACTTTAAACTTTAGTAAGTATCATATTTTTTATCTAAATATAAACAGAGCAAATTATTAAAATCAATAAGAGCTAAAAATACATATGCTATTATCATGGCATTCTTGAAGTACATTTATTAGTTTTGAATAAGTCCAAATTTTGTTAAATATGTCATCATGCCTTTCTATTGCAAAACCACAGATAGAGAATGCAGCATAAGAAGGGTCTAGTAGATAGAAGCACAAAGTGACAAACTTAAAAAAGCCTTCTAATGAATATTTGCTGCAATAGCCAAACAAATTTGGCTGATTCCAGACGCCTTGTTGCAGAAGCCATAGCTGGATTTGCTTCTAAAAAGTTCTCTGGAAATACTTCGTAGCCTCGCAAATACTTTTTTGCTGAATCAATTATTATCCATTCCTGAAAGATCAAGCACAAAAGAGCACGAGCAAGAGGGCCTTTGAATCGCTAGGTAAGGCAGTGGAAGGAAAGCCTGCAGGTACAAGAGGCGAAACACAACATCAGGGCTCTTGGCAGGCCGTTTAACAAAGAAAGTCCGGTCGACTTTCACACCCATGAATCTTCCATTGCCAAATCAGACACCACGTAGAATTTTGTATGCATTCAACTATGTTAGTTTGGATTTAACAAGATTTTATGAATCATTGCCAATCAACCTACATATTCAAAAAAATTTGGACTTATTCAGATTTAATAGATAGCACTTCAAGAACGGCATTATAAGAATATATGTATTGTTTGAATCCTCTTTATTGTTATAATTTTTTAAGTTTATCCTTAAATTAAAACTATAATGGTTATCAAAGAATAAACTTGATTTCCAAACTAATTTTCATTTAAATCTATTTAGAATTAGACATTTCAAGAATATTAAAATTTCAATTTTTAGTAATTTAACGGTTCAAAATTTAGCAATGATGATAATTAAATGAAATCTGATGGTTTGATAAACGATTAACTTAAAACTATTATTAAAATTTCACAATTTACAAATTTTTACACTTATAAAAATATTTTACGAGAAGCTTTAGGTTGAAATTAATTAAATGATATAAAGTTATTGGTTTAATAATAACTATTGATGAAATAAAATATATCGACATTTAATCAATAACAAACTATTCATTAGTTACTAAACATAAACATAATCATTTAATTAATTTCAATCTAGAACTTTCTTTAAAATTTTTGAAAATAATAGCATTTTAATTATAGATAGTTACCTTAGATGACAATTTAAATCTAAATAGATGAAACCGAAAATTAGTTTATAAAACAACTTTAAACTTTAGTAAGTATCATATTTTTTATCTAAAGATAAACAGAACAAATTATTAAAATCAATAAGAGCTAAAAATACATATGATATTATCATGGCATTCTTGAAGTACATTTATTAGATTTGAATAAGTCCAAATTTTGTTAAATATGTCATCATGCCTTTCTATTGCAAAACCACAGATAGAGAATGCAGCATAAGAAGGGTCTAGTAGATAGAAGCACAAAGTGACAAACTTAAAAAAGCCTTCTAATGAATATTTGCTGCAATAGCCAAACAAATTTGGCTGATTCCAGACGCCTTGTTGCAGAAGCCATAGCTGGATTTGCTTCTAAAAAGTTCTCTGGAAATACTTCGTAGCCTCGCAAATACTTTTTTGCTGAATCAATTATTATCCATTCCTGAAAGATCAAGCACAAAAGAGCACGAGCAAGAGGGCCTTTGAATCGCTAGGTAAGGCAGTGGAAGGAAAGCCTGCAGGTACAAGAGGCGAAACACAACATCAGGGCTCTTGGCAGGCCGTTTAACAGCAGGTCCGTCGACTTTCACAATTATTTCAATTTTTGTTTTCCTAGACGATCACATGTTTGCTAGTGATTTAGGAAAATTTAAGTTCAATTATCACGTGGCCTAGGCTAGGTGTCCTGGATAATTGTTTTATTCATTTAGTTGTTTGAACGATTTGTGAGATTAAGTTTTGGAAATGGAAAATGCTGCAAGTACTTGGCAACCCAACAATCAAGGAAGCCAATATGATTCAATACGATGGAGCCTTTGGTAAGGCGTCAATCCATAGGTGAACTGTGGCAGTCAAAAATCTTTTGGCTCTGGGTTGATTGTATTTCATGCCAGAAACGGCAACTTGTGATGGCATAACCTTACGATGGCATAGCCATAAGTGACATTTAAGCTATTTAGACGAGCTCTGATTCGAGTTTTACCGAGCTTGTGTCTGTGTGAGCGAAGCATTTAAATAAGGATTTGACCCCTGCAATGTGTTTACTAGAGGTGCTATTAAGAATATTTCATTCAGTGCTGCTAATTAGAAGAGACTTTCAAAATCAGCTATAATGCTCCAAGATGTGTCAAGGTTACAATCTGTCAGGTTTGAAAAAGATGCCTTTGATGCCTTGCCATAAAACAGAGATAAACCCGAAGACATAGCTGGTCCTTAAGCTTGGATTAGCCTAGCTTTATCATCGGTCACAGCAACAATGGTTCCACTGAATAGAAAAATCAAAATGAAAAAATCAACATCATTTGCTTTGTTTAAAACGTTAAAATCTTCCAGCAATTGCTATAGCACGATCTGTTCAAATGCAGAGCTTTTTTCTCCTACATCTAATCGTCGGTTTGACCTCTCATCTAAGACTCTGATGATTTTTCGTTGGCACTAGATGGCAATCCTGTAAAGTTAAATCCAGTTTTATTTATTACCAATTTCAAAATAAAGGCCCTTTTGCTTGGTTCTTGATTTGAGTGTTCATCATTCCTATTCAAGCATACAACTAAACACGATAGAATAGTAAAAATAGAAAAGATAGATAGATAGATAGATAGATAGATAGATAGATAGATAGATAGATAGATAGATAGATAGATAGATAGAATAGTTTTTTTAACGTCCACGGAGACCAATAGGAAAAAAAAAAAAAAATTACCTATCCAGGCAATGGCAATTGTACTCACTCAAAAATTCACCCAAGAAGGAACATTTCTACAACATTTCAATGGCAATTGTACTCACTCAAGAACTCACCCAAGAAGGAACACTTGCTACAACATTTCAGATAAAGGAAAACACTTAGGACCAAACCATATCTGAAAATAGCTTTGAAAAAAAATTATGTAGGTATTCATTATTTGACCTTCTATGGTAAGCACAATGGAAGTGTCAAAAGCTCATGCTCTAACATATGTCTAAGAAAGATCTTTGCCTGAGAAAGATTTAGACCCGCACAATGTACCAACTCTAGTTGTTGCCATGCTAAGTATTTATCGTAATTGTTGTGGCAAATTTATAGTTGTTGGCCCAAAGCAGAAATTCACGAAAATTTCAATGGTTATTAAGCCATTATGAATAATATGTTTTGGTAAAATACATAGAATGTCTTTATTCTCATTGATATCTTCGCTTGAGAAATGTCTAGACCCGCAGCACTGGTAAGAGGAGCTTAGGTAGCGCACACATGCAACTGCAATATTTATCCCTGCCAAAATATAAGCCTCATATTCTGGGCACCAGTACATACTTAGAACTCACAGAATTGTGAGTTCGAATGCACTCAACAACCACTTCCATGTTGATACAAATCTATTACTAGGCAGTACATAATTAGAATCACAAGTTCAAATCCTGGATGCTTGAAAACCACTATAGGCAGTACATAGTTAGAATCGCGAGTTCAAATCCTAGATGCTTGAAAACCACTTGTCATATTGATACAAATCTATTATTACAGGTCTCAGAATCGTAGAAATCAAGGCCGATGCGATAAATTTCTTGTGATAAGGAAATCTTTGTGCGAAAAAGTAGATAACATAAGAAAATACATGTGAAACCAGTTTTAACTGGTTTTGTAATGTTATTACTTGATATAACAGGTGATGTAAAAGCTTCATAAAATTTACCTTGATTTAGCATAACAATTAATTTGTTAACATAAATTCTACCTTAATTTAACCCTATGATTTGAATGTACCCTAAGGTGTTTCAATGCTCTGTTTAAAATGGAAATGTTAGTCTAGATTGTCCACGCTTCTTTGCCACCCTCAACGTCGGTAGAGTAAACGACCATGACTACCTCCATGTGGGTTGTACACGAACACTGAAAACTTTCCCCTTTGTTAAGAAATATTTAATTTTATATGATTCCTTTATAGGTCTTTTTAACAAAAATTGGCAATTGTGGATCCAAAAATTGAAAACGATAATCGAATGCTCAAGATGCATGGAACCGCGTGGGTTTGCAAGGATACGAGGGTATCAAATTGGCATGGCACCTTCCACGCTCAGTTGATAAAGTCGGCAATATCTACCATTGTTCCGAAACCACAATATATAAACCCCAATTTTTTGGTGCTTAACATTGTCAGAGTATATTAAAATTAGTAGTTACTTGCTCCCAACAGTAGAAATGAATTCCATAGGGTTTAACAACCCAATGTGCAACATCTAGCTTTGATAACATGTATGTGGAAAACATGGTTAAGGAATTTAAGTTTATAGTTTGAAATAATGTTTAACTCCTCACCCACTACAACTAGGGTTTTATCCAATTCCAACAAAATTTTGGTTTAGCAAGTGAGTCAGTTGAGCAAAATGTTCACATCATCACACACTTTCCTGAAAAGGGGGGGTTTCGAGAAAGAGAAATGTTCGCGGCGGCCTTGGCCGCTGCGATAAATTTCTTGTGTGTTATAATGATCAAGGCCGTCGCGATAAATTTCTTGTGTGTTATAATGATACATTTGTGTATGTAAGCCTCAATCAAGGGATGGAGTATGCTAGAGGTGTCTTCTTGACATTTCTATCTATTTTATATCTTCTTTGCCATTCGTATTACATAGCAAATCAACACAAAACATGCAATAATGTCCCTCACATCCACAATCACATTCACACCTCCTTGCTCTTTAGCATTATGTCAAATACAAAAAACGCCACATTCTCTATTCTAGCCAACAATCAAACAACCACCCTTGAAATTATGCTAAAGCTCGGCAACACCGAGCACCATAACTAGTAACTCATCAAGCAAAAGAATGATGATTATGATGTGCTAAAATATTGGCATCTTATAACTTTTAGAGGTTCTTGAGGATCATACATCCAAAAGTCGATATATGGAACTTTAGTTTGTATATGAATTTCATGCATAGTACTAACGGGAGCAAGTCGTTACACTTTTATACAACATAAATAAGATTTCATCATTTATTAGAAGATACACATTCGAAACGGCCAGAGCGTATTTTAGAGTATCTGGGGCCTCTTGTCATTTATAATTGGAGGTGCATATGATTTTAAAACATGAAATATGGGTTTGCTTGAGGTCTTGGAATATAAAATATAGAGACTCGAATCTCCACCAAAATAATTCAATGTCCTAATAAGAATGATTTGACCAATACGACCAGCGGGTTAACATGATAATCATTTCCATTGAATCTATATTTTTTTACATATATGTGTAACAACCAATTCAATTGGTTTAAGGATATACTCTATGACAAATTTATACATCCAAATCAAATCCCTCTATAACCCCTGTGATTATGCTGGATAATATACAAATTAACGTAGATCATCTACTTTGAGGAATATGCCTACAAAAGGTATTGATATGAGCTGACTAAAAAATGCGTTGATTTCCTAACATATATAATGCAGTCTTCTTTTTTGTTTTTGTTTGAGGGTGTAATATTTTTTTGAGCAGCTCTGGTATTGACACCTGTCTATGGAACCTAGATACTAAAAACGACCATGACCATATTTTGGGAGGAAAGCTTTGCTTCGAAGCAAGCGGGAGATTCTTCAGAAAGCTTTGCTTTCTCCTCCTCTGCCTTCCATTATTCATTCACGGCTTCAAACGAGGAGTTAAGCATCAACAGTTTTCATCGGCCACACCAGGTTTGCCCTTTTGCTTTCGATTCTTAGAAACATAACTCGCTTTTTCAAGGTTTTCTCTTATGAAACAGAGCTTGGCTCTGTCTGCGAGATGCAGGTCCCGTTTCCGGCTTTGAACGCTCTGTATTAGGATCAGAGAATGCAAATACATAGAGATGGGCGCTCTTTGCTAAGATCAGGGAATGCAAATAGAAAAATAGCGCCCCAAATATGGATTTATATAGGATTTAGGTCGGATTTACGGTCTCAATTACTAGGGTTTCTTCTGTGAAGTTCGAAGAATTAAGCGGTGGGTACGGTGTACATGCCCAAAAGAGGGCATCGGAGCTGCCTGCGCCATGCTTCCTCCTACGGCTTTTGCACCCATACTTCCTCCTACGGCTTTTGGTAGCTTGCTTTTCATTGTATAATGGCCAAAGATGTGGAAGAAGGTAGAGAACCATATGAAGCAGGTAATGTTGGTGGCAAACTGAAATCTAGAAAAGCAGGTCATAACAGTCGTGGCACCACTACTCCTTATAGTCGGCCAAGCTCGGGAAGGCATGCCTCTGCTGGGCCGCATAGTGCTTTGATGCATAATAAACTGGCCCTAGCAGGAGACAATGAAAATAGATAGATAGGATCGGGTTTAATGGATTCTGCTTCAAAAATTATAACGAAAGGGGCATCTTTTCTTTTCTCTTCTTTGCTCGGGAGGAGCAACATCGCCTTCCGCCAATTCCCTCTGGATGTAGTGTCTTAATGTGATTTGTAACAAAGTATACAGTATGGCGGAAGCCTTTGAGCTCTTGGATCACTATTTTGCCATGTACATGCCTATTGTAGAGGATAAACAACTCAAAATCATTTTGGATTTGCCTATTGCAGCAGGGAACTGGGCCATGGCCGATATTGGGTCTGTACGACTATGATTTCTTGCTCTGCAAGCAATTCCTTACTTTGTTTTCTTTATTATGAGCTGCTTCAGCTTTTGCTACAGCTTCTGCGATGGCTTGGACCTAGAAGCTTTCTACTGCGGCAAGTTCACAAGCTCTAATAAAATCCATGTCTGAAATATTTTTATTATTATTTCAGATGGTGGTATTATTACTGGGTTCCCATTTGTCCAGGGATGCTTTCTTTTTAATAGTAAAATGATGTGTGAACATACTGGATAAAGAAACTATTATCTGTTTCAACTTCTAAGTCTGCCTTTGGAGTTCTTTTCTTTTTGGAAGAGACAGTTTTAATTTGTAAATGCTCATATTTTCTAAGCCATAAAGGGTAATGATTCAGATATATAAAGGGTAATGATTCAGATAAATTGATTTTGGTTGTGTGGAAATGGCATTTTATCTATTAGGTTGAAGTTCGAAATTTCTTTAGATTACAGCAATATGGAACTCAGGAAATCTTACAATTATGTAAAGGTTGAACAGCTTAGGGATGATCATGCTTGGATTACACGTGCTCAGGAGTTGGATGCATGCCGTATCACGAGTTGGATGCATGTCACTGCCAATAATTGTTTGCATGGTGAACTTCGTGATCGCACAGATCAAATGAACCATCTCGCGCTCTATCATATAGAATTATTATTTGCAGGTGTAGAAATTTGGGGGTTCTATGAGTTTAGTTTTGTCATTTTCTTATGTAGTTATCCTTAGGTTGTAATATCATCCTCTGGTGTTGTTGGATGGGCAAGCTTAGCTAGCAGATTTAGAGAGATATTACACGCAAGTGTTACAAAGCCTGCAAGAAGAAATCAGTGAGGCAAACGAGTAGAAGCACTGCCTTAAGGGTGCAAGAATATCTAATAATAATATTGAAATTTCACCTCAAGTTGATAAAGATCATGTTCGATTTGGTGATGATGGACCAAATTCAAGAGCCTTCCTAGCTATACACAACAAAGCTAATTCATGCATAATATCTAATGGAATAGTAGATGGAGTTTACCCGTGATGATCACGCCCGAGCCCCTGGGGAAGGTTAGTGCTGATGTGTGAAGAGCTTTACGTTCCAAATGTATTTTAATGTATTGAAATACAATATAAGGTGAGTAGAGTGGCAGGGTCCCCATGTATTAGCATACAGCACCTGAGCTGGTCAAAAGACATAGCCCACTCTTATAGCCAGCAAGTTGTTCTCTCATTTGTTTTCTTATGATATGTAAGGTTATGATATGTAAGGTTCTACTTTTCTCTTCTGTAATTGCATACAGTATGGGAGTAATATATGATTTTTTCATCAATCATGCTCAATCTTCATATCCTAAGAAGGCGATGTGCTTATGGCATATGGGTTTTTCAGGTTGAACATGCTACCGGTCTCCCTGTACTTGCCAACACCATTGCCAACACCATTGATGGGAATATCTCCAGTTATACCACCTTCTAGAAACATGGCTGCTATGCATCAATTTAGCATGCAACAACAGGCATTGTCTTCAGCAATCCAACCACCTTTGTAGTTCCCACATCCAGCATTGGGTCAGCTGCAGACGATGCCTCCAGTGATATTGTCGCAGCAGCACCTGGCATCGTTGAAGCATCAACAGGTATTGAATGACTTTATGAAAAACTGTTTTGCTCAATTGGAATAAGAAAGTGTGGTCCCACTCTCCGGATTCTTGAAGTCAGAGGGCAGCAAGAATGGTCCCCATTCTGTTCTCATTACACCATTGTCATCTCCTAGGGCTCAACCTTAAAACATTTCAAGCTGATAGAAATGCTAGGTTTAGCCAGGTTCAACCTTCAAACGTTTGAAGATGACAGCAAATTCTCAACAGTAGTCAACCATCTCCACTTTGATGTCTCATGAACCTATGTTGATGTACACTTAGAAAATTTGTGTTTCGATTAAGTAGATTCTCATTATGGTAGAGGAAACGTGCTCATTGCATACATTTATTTCGGTGTATGCATATGAAAACATGATATATTTTTCTTTCTTCTATTGGGTTTCACACCATTCCAAGATAAAAACCCCCCTTTGCAGGAATAAGTCGGGAAAGAGAAATGTTCGCGGCGGCCTTGGCCGCCGCGATAAATTTCTTGTAGTAAATAATTTAGTTGGGTGAGTATGGGACGAATTCCTAGGAACTCTGGCACCCTACATGTTAGGATCGAGAATTTTTGATAGGGAGAAAATTTTACCGGGAAGTTTGCTAGTCAAAATCTATGGGTTTTGCATTTTTCGAGCTAACATCTAGATTTTCATAGACCCTTTCCTCCGAGCTTCAAAATATACTTGTTGGGCTTCTAAAGTTTGTTCCACACTTGTTGAGTGTTGCCAGGATGAGATTAGATAAATAAGTAGAACCTTTACCTTCATGATTAAGAACGCATTATATAATAATAGAATAGGATAGAATAATGTTTTTATCGTCCACGAAGACCAATGGGAATAAAATAATTGAATTGAACAAGTCAAGATGTAGACTTTTGAGAGCTAGTCGAAGAATCTCGTGCTTTATCATGATCATGTTTGACACCAAGGGCATCATCTAAATCTTCTTCTATCTCCTCAGCTATTTTTTCAACCTAACCAAAAATGGAAAAATAGATAATTGTTAAACATATGCAAACCTAGTGATTTTAGGCATACAAGTGATCCATCTTTCGATTTGAAAGATCCATCTTTTGAATTAATAATTTGTAATGATCAGAAGTAACAAAAAGTCTGACCTTTTCAGCAATTTCTTCCACTTTATCCAGCGCGGCATCTATTGCCTTCACAACATCTACTCCATCTTCAAGTCGCTCTTCAGTCTTATCCAACACCTCTGTGCAAATTAATCACAGGTTTAGAATCAGATTAGTTATAAAAGACGTTAAACAGCCCTAAATTACCAAAAATGCTTACTGTCAAGACCCAGCAGGAATGCCCTGAAGGGAGTCTTTGCTAAAAATTTGAATATTGCTTGAACTCTGCACAGTTGAAGTCCTGGATTAGTAAGCAATTCATCAAACAGATCAAAGTCTGCTAAACGGGCAAAAATGCTGTCTTTACACTTTCTGTATTGATTCTGCCAATGAATCTGACGCCTCTGCTACAATCTTTTGTCTACTACTCTGTTTGCCCTGTTTTGCCCTAAATATAACCATAACATTTTCTAATCAAGGCTGAAATATGGCATATTTTGAACTATTAATAAGAGTTGCACCTGGATCCAAGCTCATAAACCACTAGTGCCGCTAATCTGAAGTCGTTATATCTAGTAACAGAAGACAAGCTCGTAGAAATGTTCTGATAAGGCCGATTTTCTGGTAAGCTTAATCTTAAAGCTCTTGCTTCAAATCCAGGATTAGATCTGCCTAATGCAGTCGTCCTGTGACATAATGCGGCAGATATTTGCAAAGATTCCGCCATTTCGATGGAAAAGTACTGGATTCGAGATCAGAGTATTAAGATAAGCCAGATAGAAAAAATAACGGGATAATACCCCGTTTTCAGAGGATAGAAATACTGTAGATATGATGGAACAGGGCAAAGGTGCTCTGTTCTGGGAATCTGGGATGGATTTAATATGAATTTTAGAAACGGTCGTCAATAAAACGGGAGTTCTAAGGACAGAAAGTGAGACGGCGGATTGGTGAAATTAGCGTAGGATACAAACGATCTGATATACCATAGCTGACCCTGTTTATGGAGGAACAGAGCAGCCATAGCTGACCTTGTTTATTGGAGGGATAAAAGAAAGACGTGATGTGGACGTAAAACTCTTTGGCAGCCCACTGATTCGTCCACGTAAACGTATACGTGGATCCCACAAAAATTATCAAAAGCCGCGATAATGTTGTACCATGGAATTTAATTTTTGTGCTTTAAACATTCACCTTGTTTGAGAATCGAAAAATCTCCAAGTAGACTTTCATGGACGGAAGAAAATTGATTTTTGGCACGTTTGTTTGCACAAACACAAGTTGATATTTGAAGCAATTTAAAGCTATCTACGTTGCAGCCAGCTAAGATTGGACATGTGAACAGCAATTGGACATGGGTTAGTCGATCCTAAGAGATGGGGCAATCCTGTGTGAATGTGGAGAAAGGTTCCATGTGATTATTGTGCACATATCATTAGATTCGATCTACGGTCAAGAAAAACCAACGTGTCTATTAGCATTTGGAAAGTTATGCCTGCACCTCTTTGTTGAGAAATAATATTGATTTGATTTCCTAGAGAACAGATATCAAATTAGTTTGTTCTTGCGGGCAATGTGACGACAAGTAAAGTCTTGTATTTCAAAGTATCCATAAAGCTAACGTCGTGAGGGCAAATAGATATGGAGCTGGAGTGTAGAATAAGCAACACATGAAATGCCATCATATAAAACAGGTTAGTAAATTGTCAATTCAATACTAATATGGTTCTACAAATTTCTCCAATTTGGGATGGAGCCTTGCAATGATGTCTTTTTGGTACTTTCATATTGCAATCCAGGTGTTCTTTGTGCAATATGGTCTACATCATATCTGGTCTGGCTGTATCAAATTCGCATATATTCGCATTTTTTCTAGTGGTAGGTCAGAGGAGGAATGTTCTACTTGATATAAATTATTATATATAAATCATTTCCATAGCACAAATAATCTTGACATAGGTACTATATGCAAAACATAAGCAAAAGCAAGATATTGAGCAACGGGAACAATTTAGACTCAACGTCCATATGCACGTTCTGGTTAGGGTTCTTATCACAAAGAAACTTACAAGGACAGATTGGAGCTTTTATAAAAGAGTTAAGATGATGTTAATGATAGAGATTTGCATGCCCTAATGCACATAAGTGTTGAGTCCTTTTATGTTGTCAAGGCTTCAGAAATAAGGGTCCTATTTTATTGCAAGGAATTACAAAATTTAGTGCTATTTTACCTAGACGTGCCACTTTGTAGCATCAATCTTGTAGCTTTCAACTATTGCAATCTTAGAAGGCTCAACATTCAGACCTTTAGGGTTGAAAAAAGGTTGTGTATTAGGACATGCCCAATCAATAACCTCAGCTTTAGAGGTTCTTTTTTATTGTTGTTCTGCACTGACAAGATGGGAGTAAACCCACGGTAGATGAATGGGATGCATGCTGGAAAAACCTTGCCCACAATTAACTTTAATATTTATTTGGGTAATTGTCCATGCAGATACAAGTATATTGTTGCATTAAATTTGAAGTACAATAAGGCTTTGAATGGACGATAGATGCTTGCAAGAGGACAGATGCTTGCAAGTGGTGTTATGATTTTTTTGGCTAAATGTTCTTAAGCTTTAAGTATAGAAAGGAACTTTGAGCATGGTTAGTGTAGCTTAATACCTTATTTCAACAGAAATCTGCGTTGATAATGTCTTGAAAACTTGGTCTTGCATTTTTTACGTTAGCTGCATGGAGAAGTGTAAGGTCATCTATTTACTAGAGGACATAGGTCTAGAATAATAAATTATTGGATGAATCATTCTTGAAAAAGATTTCATGTTTCTCATTTCTCATGGTGAGAAACCATTTGAGTGGTAATATTCCTGTATTACTGGGATCTTTGTACAATCTTAAATATTTTCCCGTTTACGATAATGCTTTAAGTGGCGCCTTTCCGTCCTCTGAAAAACTAATTAATCTTAAAGATCCGTACTTGGATGGGAACCAAATTATTGCTCTGCCAGCCAACATGAACTACTTCACTAGCTTATCCACTCTTTCACTTGGCAATAATAAACTCACTTTTGCAGCATTGTGCAACTTCGGTCAACACAACACATCTTGATATTTACAAGAATAGACATTATTTGCTTTTGTAATTGTTTTTGGTGATTGTGTTTATGGATTTCAATAAAGAAAACAATGCTTTATATGGAATGTGGGGGACAATTAATTTACCTCTAAGGACAAAAATTTGGAAAGACAAGTCCAAAACCTATCTTCAAAATGTCATAGTAGTTAAACACATCGACAAAAAATAGGTACAAAAATACAAAAAAAAACAAAAAATTTGTCCTGGTTTATTGGCGTACTTTAGTTCATGAATGGAACTCTAAATATTCATCTTCACATGGCGTACATCACCAAGGGCCTAATATTGTATATTTTTAAATGCTCCCATATATCTTCACTTCTGCTACAAACAACATCTTAGTCGCGGTAAAAATGAAATGCACGTTCGAGTCATTGATCTGAACTGCCCACGATGTCTCACGGCTATCAAACACGTGAGACAACGCATCTCGAAGGTAGACTCGTATAATGGAATCAGATAACGCCTTACGATGATTGTAGATCCTAAATTGCGCTCCATTATATATTCCAACACAGATGAGTTCTTTTGCTACGAAAATGCCAATTCACCAGTGCAAAGTGTCACTTGCCATCTGACAAAAGAGACAAACAATTAGAGGTTAGTCAAAGGACTATATTACCCAATAGATAGATACATGTACTCCATCCCCCACCTACCTCTCTCAAAGCACATTTGCGTAAACAACATTCACGTGTGCGGTGTTGGTTGCCGCTAATGTCCTGGCTTGTGTTTTACTTGGCATTTAATGTCCATATACGTGCAACTTCTAAGAACATCACAGGTTGATGCTTGCAAGAATGGTCATGATTTTTTTGTGTAAATATTTTTGTTGTTGAAAATATCCAATAAGTACAGTAAAAACAATGCTTTATAAGGAATGTAGGGGCCAAGTAAACCTTTTTCTAAAGTAGAACATTTGGAAATATATGCTCAAAATTTCATACTTAAACGTGTTTCGGCTTATCTAGGAGCTTGTGTCTTTTACTTACCTTTAATCCTAAGTGTGTTACTCTTCCAACAAATCATGTGTGATGTCGGATGTTCTTACAGCGCCATGGGTTAATGTTTGCAAAAGTGACTTGATTTGTCGTTGTTGAAATTGCGGGCACACAGTATCATCAAATGCATTAAACTAACCATTAAAGAAAAAAAGGTTCCAATAAAGAACCCAATGCTTTACCTGGAATGTGGAGGGAATAAACCTTTCTTTCGTGTTAAAAAAACTATTCTATTCTATTCTATTCTATTCTTAGGTAGACAATATGAGATGACATATGGTTAAAATAGCACGCTTAGATAGTAGATAAGTACATCAACATATTTAATATCTTATAAACACGACAAAATAACGGTTCCATGTGTTTGTTTTAGTGTGTTATGGGAGATGTTTCTTTTTTGGTTTGAAAAAAAAAAATCAAAAAACATTTGGCATGTTCATGTATAACATATATAAAACAATATAAAACATAAATGTGGCACAAATCCCATAATACGCCAAGACAAAACTTTTTAAAATAAAAAAAACGATACAAAACGCCACCATAACATCAACTCCCAAAGTAAGGAATGAAAGAGGCCCAACAAATAAACTACCTACCTAATTGCCTAAGTTTTAATATCTTCATAAAAGCTTATCGTGCACTACAATGATGTTTCGCATATAGATTGCAATGCTTCCTTTTACAGGTCTTCTGGCTTCTTCAGCCATAGCTAAGCTCAAAGTAACCAACCCTTCCGTTCATCTCCTAATATACCGCGATATAACCAAAAGCAACCCTAAATTCTACCATGCATACACCCATAGTTGGGCCGATCCACCGACCACCAAACCTAGGTGGGAGAAGGCCGACCTAGGTGGGGATATTTTGCCGACCTATCGACCTATTTTGCCAAAATTCAAGTTTCTCTTTTCCTGCAAATAATGCATAAACAACATTCAATACATCTCTAATTCCAAAAAAATAGCAAATATAAACAAAATTACACCTCAAACAACTTCAAAATAGTCAATCTATGATATTAAACTTCAAATAACCAAAGTAGATCAGTATTTTAAGGAAAGAAACATAATTGTATATAACTTTATAAAATTGGCACCTGTTCTATATTGTTGAGAGTTATTTATAGATGCAGGTAGCTCAACGATGGAGTTTTCTACCTGGTTCCTGTGCAGCAGATATTTCAAAAAAATGAGCTTTACCAATACATTTAATACAAGAATACTTTCTTTGTGCAAATAAAAAAAGAGCCCGCACTAAAATACAACCCGCATAGAAATAAGAAAGCCAATACATACTAGATTCATAGAAGAAACCACAGGCAAATCAAGAGAAGAAGCAACCTGGATAATATATAATTTGCTCCTCCATAAAAAATGAAATGGTTCAATATTAAAAAGAAGAGGGCAAAGATGGTAAGAGGACAAAAACACAAACACCTCGATCTTTGGTGGAGCCGGTCGACTGATGCTAGTGCAAATTGCGGTGGAGTAGTTAGTGGCATTTTGATGAAAATACTGTTCATCGCGACCTTGTTGCAAAAAGATCAGAGAAGCAATGAACATATTTCCATTGTATTCCTATATTGTAAGCCTAGAAATAAAGAAAAACGTGGAAAAATGTTTATCTGCATGAGAATTGGGCTATGCTTAGACTCAAACAGAGAGTTGCTTAAACTCAAACAGAGAGTGGACTCGAAGTTTATTCGACAACCAAGCTTTTTGAAAAATACTTTGTTCGGCTCCTTTTGGACCAAAGACGCCCGCCACGACTCGGGGAGGGGGAGGGATTAGGTTTTTGACCCAATCAACCGTAGGTCAGATTAGGCCCACTCCGACCTAGGTCGAAAAAGGTCAGGATTTAGGGCCGACCTACGTCGGCCCCAACTATGCATACACCTGGAAAGCCAGATAAAATCAATTTATGGCCAATTCAACACAATCTGTCGGTGAACCATCAAAACTTATGTTCCAGGATCAAGCACAAGCACAAGCTCAAGCTCAAGCTCAAGCTCAAGCACAGGGAAGCTCGAGCTTATTAGGATCAAGCAAACCCCTGAGTCTAGGAATTACATCATCCCCCCGCAATACTTTCCAGTCAAGCAAGCCGCCCGCTAATAATCGGGCATCTCCAACATGCAACATGCAAGCAACTATTCAACAAAACTCCTAGTCTGCCAAGCGTTTGTGGGTTTCAAATAATAAGGCCTTAAAAACAATGGCTTTAATTTGGTTTTAGGGAAAAATATTAATAGAAGAATGCATTGGCATTGTTATAGAACCCAAACAAAAGATTTTCTTTTGTTTTTTTTTTTTTTTTAGTATGGAACCCCTAAACACTCTAACTGGACATATTGCTTTCAGACCTTAAGACACAAGAAAATAAATTAAGAATATAATATATATGCAATAATATGCATTTCAATTATCATGCATATGAATAAGCCTTCAAATATGTTGAAGTTCCTTCTCGAGTTTGGAATCAATTATTTTATTCTAACTTCTTTTGCGATATAAGACATAGGTATCTGTTTATATAGTGTGATATATTTTGAGCAACGTATTTATTTGGTTATTATTGTGATATGTTTGGAGCAACTACGTTGTTGTGGACAACCATGGGTAGTATGGCATATGTTTGGCAAAAGCTTACACTCCATAAAAATTAAATTAAAAATATTTCAAGGTTGTGTAGGTGGTTGACATTGGAATGCACTACATGGTAAGACATATAGCTGCATTGCATTAGGAAAAGCTGCAGACTTCTTGTGAAAAATGCATGCAAATTATATGCAACAATCATGGCATGCCATGAAATTATATCGCAGGTTTTATAAAATGATTTATAGCATCATCGAGATTTTTGCACTTGCTATACATATTTAGAAGAGCAGTTCCAACATAAAGTATTTGCACCTATTTTTGCAAGAACTCGTGCATGAATTGCATTCTTTCAGTAAGGGCTATCAGGCAGAGAACCAGATTCTAGCTCATTATGAAGATCTTTAATCTGTTGCAGTATGTAGTTCCTTGAGGTACTCAATAACATCCCGAGAATAGAAGCTCTGTCCATCTGCAAAATTCCAAAAGCTATTAGTGCAAGAAGAAGCATAAGAATTAGAAATTATTTGCTGCCTAAAATAAAGCAGAGGAACTTAAATGGCTGAACCTATCCTTTATTTCTTTTGCGATGGATGGATCAAAACAGGCTAGCATATTACATTACCTGGATGGTTCCATTTGTACATCATATATTAAGACCAAATAGAAACAAAAACCATACGCAAGATATGTAATTTCTTACGCAGGTGGAGGCGGGGCCCGGCCCCTGCTTCTAGTCTTAAGGTCCGCTATGCGGTCCGATCCAGGCGGAAGATATTGTTAGGTGGGGAGTTTGGCTGGGGTGGCACATCTGTTAAGAACATGCTTATGTAAGGCCCGTTTGTTTTTCAATCTCATTGTCATAATATCTGCGTGGGGAATTTGCAGTCCATGCGCCATTCTTTACGTAGCGTGATGAAGGACTTTTAAGGTATCCGTAATCAAGTCAAAAACAGATTTAGGATTCTCGCAAATTGGTCGTCCAAAGAACAAGTGAGGTCATAGGATCAACTTACGAGACAAAATGCACATGGGCAATACCGTCTCTATATTGACTAGCCCAATTTTGTCTCAGATATTATTACGAGAAATGAAGACATCATCGAATGAAGACATCATCATACCATTGTAATAAGTTATAAGTTATGTAGACCTATCTTGCACTCACAAATAAGAATTTTTATTCTACATGAAACCAACATAAATGTAGTAAATAATATGTTAGTATGCTATGATCTGCCTGGATCCTCGAATAATAAGAACATGGTAGCAAGTAATTTTATGAATTCCATTCCTACATTGACATAAACGTTAATGATCCAATCCCTTGTGAACTTGAAAAATATTAAACTAAAAGCAAATTCCAAACATCGAACAAACTGTTTTGCTTAACCCTCGATTTTAGGCCTTCTAGCATAATATGGAAAGCATATAACCTAGATTGTAATCGATGTAAAAACCTAACCTGGAAGACATGTTTTTTTGGTCTCAAATGCAAGATAACTATTTAAAAGTTAGAGATCACATCGATCCGAGCCCTCGGATCGCCATTCTGGGAAGGGACGAGCTACTATATAAGGCCACTCCCCCTTTGGGACCGGTTATCGGCGTCTTCTCACAGCAGCTCTTCTTCCATTCTCATTGCTTCCCTCTTTTCCCCTCCCCTCCTTTTAGTCTTTCTTCTTCACTCTTCCACTTCCTTACACGATTCTATTCTTGGATTCTCACCATAAAAGTACATACTTGGTTGTTAGCGGGCGCATTGGAGCAGGTGCCAGAGAACTTTTTAGCAGGCATTTGTAGTAGCATGTTCTTTATGCTCTCTGCACATAGTGGTAGAGGCCATTCTGGCTATGTGCATTAGACTGAAGATTTTGGAAGGTATGGGTTTTTCTCGTTGATATTGATACATGCAGTTAGCTATGGAGCAGCACAAATTTGGTGCATCTGAGGTATATTGGTTGGTTGGTGATCGATTCAATTGACAAGCCATGCTAACTGTTTCCTCTTCCTTGTTCTATATTAGTTATTGGTTGTTGCAGGAATCGGATTTTTGCATGCAAGATGGCAGATTATATGATTGGTTTTGCAGCACAAGGATTTTCGATGCATAGCTGGATTCGGCTGTGTTAACTAATTAGAGCATGCTCTCTGGCTTAGTTTCCTTCCTTTTTCCCCATTTTATCCTCTGTACTTGTCTAGATCCAGTAGGTCCAAGGCAGTTCCCGGCCATTTGATTGCTGATCCATGCCTGTGTTTTCTGTTACAATTTTCATTCTCAGCCTGCTAATTTTCCGATAACTACACCTAAGCCTAAGCCTAAGCCATTGATTTTTCCTCAAAATCCAGATCTGAGCTTCCTTTTTCCGTTCTTATCTGTTAGGTTGGATTTCGGCCAGGCTGGCTGGGCATGCGCAGGAACGGAGTAGGGATGGAGCTGCATCCGACATTTGCTTCATTGAATTTCAGTGATACCGCTTGGCAGCCTCAGCTTTTCTTATTCTTCCTTTTCTTAATTTGCCCAGGCTGCCATCTGTATCAGCCCACGGAGTGCTTAACTTTTCCATTCCCAGCCTCAACCAGCTTCTTGACTTGTGGATGCCATCTCATTGTTCCAATTATTGCTAAATGCCTTGGGTAGATGTCTATCAATTGCACGTGCATACGTTGCCAAGCCCTTGGGCTAGGGGTTAGCCTCAAGTTTCAGGAGTTTGCAAGGCATTCTATATGTCAGGGTTTTTGCTTCAGTGTTATGTAGACGGTTTTTTGTTCGATCATTTTCTACGTCCAAGCCTGTTGTATCATTTCTTACAACTATCGTTTTTTCATAGGGTTGTTCTTGTGCATGACACAAGGCAATTTCTTCTCGTTTCTATGAATCCATAGATTGATTGCCTCGTTATTTGTGCTTCTAGAGTTATTTGGAATTTTCGGAGTGCATTTACTCCCAATGTATGGGGTGCTTTGGCATGGTTTTCCATTAGTAATTTGCAGTGTGTTTTCTATACGATGTCCTTTTGCAAGGGTAAATTGTTTTTGACTTATATAGTGCATTTGGTCATTTGTGGCATGCTAATCCGGGAGATGGTATACTTGATTTCTTATCTGGTATTTGCCCATATTAGCCTCATTTGGCCCTCATATTAATCTTTGGATAAAAGCTCAATTTCATTAAAATGGGATTTTCTCTTCTTCCTGATAGATTTCATTCGAAATGTATTTCAGGATATTCTAGTTACAGTTTGTTCTTATAAATTTAGATTCTTTATAATGTAATTCCTTTTATTCATAATCCATCTCTACTCAATGCCTTTTGGAGCTTGATGTCTCCCTCTTGCACTTCTATAATCAAGTGAGGGACATCTTATATATCTCTGGAAACTAGAGAAGCCAGATGCAAGTATTACACCATACTATGACAAAAATCTGCAGAATATGTTCAGTGTTCATGGCGGCGTGCATTGATTGACGTTTATTGCCAGCTTCTTGACCAGAGCAATATGTTCTGATTTAAACTGATACATATTGGAGCATTGATTTCAAGAAAATTTGGTTGCATGGCAAGATTTGTGCTCCACAATGGATAGCAGAAAGAATATTTCTATGCATGAGCTAGAGGCACAAATTATCCTTTCTGAAAGTAGAAAAGTGGCACTATTCTAGATCCTATGAGCCGCGTAAGCCATGATTGTCGCCTCGCCGATGTATATGACCCGTACTGCATTCCTTTGGAAGAGTCTTTTTGCAGATTTTTCCTCACATGGACATTGTTGTTTGATCTAAACAAGAGAACCATGCTGGATGTTTACAGATAAAGCAAGTTAACCCAATGGATTGCGAGTTATTTGAGCAGAGTGAAGAACCAAAGGGGCCATATGCAAATGGGGTTAGCTTTAAGAGGCAATGAGATTCCGCAAGCCGCCCGAAAAGTACTAGAAAAGATATTGGAGTAGCTATTAAGGAGCTTTTACAAACGCCCTGCCTATATACATCATGAACACGTAACTATGTCTTGGACATTAAGGAGCTATATCTTTATATATCTCTTAGGGTTTAAAGAAGTTACTTTCAGACGCTTTGTCCGTAATAGTTTTGCATCAGCCGTAGCATAGAGGATAATTGATGGAAAGATGAGGAAGAAGATATACATCCAACAAAGTTGCAGTAAATGATAAATTGCAAACTTTTCTCAGACATATTGTAAACTCTTTTCAGACGCTTGTCTGTAATAGATTGGGGCATCTTCTAAGGAGAGAGAGAAAACTTTGCAAAAGAAAGTGTCTGCTATCTATCTTAAATACGATCCTGGAGAATAAGCTTGAGCCTAAAGCACTTGAAAAGAAGTGTGTATTTATGTATTTTCGTTTTCTTCTAGATTTTTTATGACTATCGTTATGCAGCCTAATAACATGTTATTCACCTTATCTTGTAAGCTAATAACCTCATGCTTATCATAAGATTTACAGAGAAAAGGAAACATGACAAAGCACAAAGAGGCACAAAGAAAGCACAGAGTGCCTACCTCAAAGCCATTTCGAATTCCATTTTTCGGCCACTGTATGATAGATCCAATAGCTTGCCCCAAAGTATTTGCATCTCGTGTGGATTTTAAAAGAATTGTTTCGAAGAAAGGCTTTTGTGGATGTAATTTTGATCCATCCAGCCTCCATAATTTGGCAGTGAATTGATTCAATGGGTGGTAGCAAGATACCAGCTCCAACAATTTTGTCGTCCAAGAGAATAGACACATCTATAAAGTTTACAAAATAAGCTACAATGTATATCCTTTATATATAAAAAACATAGCCAATCTCGTTTGCTTACCCTTGTTAGAAGGAAAATGAGTTGGTGCATCTCCATTATCGCCAATATTTGTGTCTTTCACAATTTCATCTGTTCGTAATTGTTTGTAATTGAAAAGTTTAAATTATTCAGTTTATCATAACTTGAAGAAAATAGCAGCGATAGTGAAAGACGCACCTATGCCAGCATGATGATTGCCACGGCAATCGTCAACAAGATGATCGCCAATAAAATCGCCCATCGTTCTTGATTGCAGGGTAAATGGGCGCTTGCTCGTCCTCCTCCGCCACCAAAAGCAAAACAAGAAAATTGTATCAAGAAAAAGCGTATCCTATCATGTGAAAAATGAGCGGGCAAAATGAAGTTTAAAATTCAAATTTCAAATTCTGTTTAATGATTGAAAGATCTATAGTTTTGATCATGAGAGTTCTTGAAATGGTACTAACTATTTAATTTGCAACTTTATAGTGCGTTGGCATTAGTTAGAAGCGAAGATGCATCAAGTCCAGCCAAGCTAAGATCGATTGTGATGGACGTCACTCCTTTATGTATCGCTGCTGCTGCAGATGCGGGAAATCCTGATCTTCGACCACATAAAAGACCTCGTACAACAAAAAGTTAGTGAGCTTTCTTTAGTAATTCTATTATAATATGTGTTAGATCTTAGCAAATTGTTTCTTTTGCCAGGCTCGCAAAAATCCGAGTATGTCATCAAGAGTAAAAGCCCATTATTCCAAGTTGAAATTAATGGTATTGAGATGATGGAAATCCAAACTCATGCAAGATGGTATGTAGAAATCAGTAAATCAGCAAAGAATGTGGATCTCGGATTCTTCTACAAGGAACCTAGCATGGAAAAATTTAAGAAGTATGGGGTGGTCGCTTTTCGTGAGTTTTTAGCCAATGATGATAGCATTATCTTGAGTGTCGAAAACTGTAGGTTAAGGAAAGCAGTGCAGACAAAACCATTGTTTGTTGAAGATTATAGTTTTGATTCAATGGATAAGAAATCTAAAGGAGATGGACTGTCATGTATATCGTTTGGTTGGAATGTTGAAGATTTGAAAGCAAAAGGATCAGCAGGCCTTTTGGCTGCAGATGAGCTCGCGCAAAAAATTTCAGGTGTCAGAGAACATTTGTTCAATAAAGGTAATTATGCTTCCTGGATTCTAAAGAATGCAAAATTCAACTGTTTAGTTGGATCTTCAGAAGAAATGTTTAAAGGAAGTGATGTGAGTATAAAGACAAGGACTGACATGGATGCAGAGGTCATAGTAGAGAACACGTATGATGGCATTGGTGAAGGCATTGGGAAAGAAGGGGAAGGGAAATCACATGCTTATAAGTTCAGCCCCGAGGAGCAAGCAAAAGTGGTACAAGAAAGTACAAAGCGCATGGAGTGTTTTCAAAAGTATTATCCATTGGGTTTACAACATGCTGTCAATATTCATGTCAATAGATTAGTTTTATGCACTGGGAAGGCAGTGTTATACAATCATAGAGTTTACAATGAGGAGCATATGAGAAATATTTATAATAGTATGTTGAGGTTACCGTGCAGGAATCCTTCTCCAGCAGATGTTCTACCATTCGATGCTAGAACAGGAGAGCCTTTAAAATGGAGTAGAGTGCAAGATTTGAATTGTTCACATGTCAAGTTCTATGTAATTGAGGGGCAACATTCAGTTCGAGCAGCTCAAGAAATTTTGCTAATAATACTTTACCTTCGTGAGCTTTCAAGACTCTATAAAAGTCGAATGTGTAGAATCTTGCATGGTCACACCCCCGACATTCAATTGTCAATGATAAGTCATGCACGTAATAGCATAAACGAAGCTTTTCAAGTATGAAAGGTATGTTGTATTCTCATGCTTCTTTTTATATTGTACCAATTATTAATGATCTAATTATAACTTGCGGACATGTGTCCGAAATTAACTTAGTCAAATACACATATTAGTCTATTAATTTCTTATTTCAATTATTTTATTTCAAACCGATAAAAAAGCAATTTGCTTACTTAGAAGTCATGTTTAATAGTCACCTTCGCAGGACATCCGTCCGAAATTGCCAATATTCTTTTTTCTCTAAAGGTCGCATGTTTGTAAGTGAGGCTCTACATAATTTTAGACATGTTTGAAATTATTAATTAGTTCAATATGGTCACCTTTTGGACATCTGTCTGAAAGTGACAAAATTCTTTCCTTTGAAGGCTATATGTATTTTTAGACGAGTTGTTTGAAAGACAAGCTTTATATAATTTCAGACATGTGTATCCTTGAGGTTTACGTCATATTTGCAAACAAACGGCTTAAGTAGGATTCCTTTAAAGGGCATGTGTAATTTCAGACGAATGTCTGTAAGTCAAGCTCTAATGATAGTCTTTGAGACATGTGTAACTACTAGTTTATTTTTTTTATGAGATATAAACTGTTTGTAAAACATTTGTAAATGAGATATTTAAAGGCCATGTACTTTCAGACAAGTGTCTGTAAGTGAATCCCTAATGAGAGTCTTTCAGACGTGTGTCTGAAAGCATGTCCAGACTAATTTAATAGCTTTGAGATACATATTGTAATTGCATACAGATGTCTGTACTGAGATTCTTTCATTTGTTAGTACTTTGATGTATTTACAGACTAGTGTCCGTAAGTAGCTGATTCTTTACCTTTAAAATTGCAGTCCTTATACTGACCAAGTTTCCCATGCGCGAGCTCAATGGATAGCGTTAGGCAGGCCACCAAGGCCTGTGACATGCAGCTCCAAGGACACAGTTTGGCAGGTATGCTTACATTTAGAATCAAAGGTTTGTAGGGTGCCTTAGCTTTTTTCTAGAATTGACTTAATTTGTTTCTATGTGTCTAGAGATTTGAAGACTTCTGCAAATATACGATTATAGAGAAGCCCAATAAGTCGGATATGTCTTCAAAAGCAGCTCCAAGAATGACAGAGCACTATGACCTAATAATGTGTTCTGACGAAGAATGGAGTAATTGGAAACTAATATGGGAAGCTTGGAAGAACTCGAAACTTCTTGACAAAAATGGAAAACCTCCTACAAGTCCAGCTCCTGATATTTTTGTGAGTACTTATATGCGTCCATTTCAGGGGCTTATGCGAGAGGAGATGCTAGAAGTTCAGTCAAAAATTCTAAGTGGTGAAGTGCTACTTCGAAAGGGGACAAGTAAGTCTTCTAAAAAGATCGTAAATAAAGCAATTCTAAATGTGAAGGATGTAAAGGAATATGCAAAACAGCTAAAGCAAGCAAGGGCTATGCAAGATGGCATTGTCAAATTTTGCAATGCATGTATCGGGTTCCACAGAGGGATTATGAATTTTTAAATCAAGATGTGACATTACCGATGGGGATATGGAGAAGCTCAAAGTATGGAGCTCGCAGAAGACTTAGATAATCGCGAACAAAGAGAAATGTTAAGACCATAGACCTTCCAGATAGGGTAAAAGAGTTTTTGAAGGAACGTCTAGGTTTTCCGGTTGTTAAGTTTGATCCAATAACAAGTGAGAGCAGCTATTTAATCAGTATTGGTAGTAAGGGCTATTGTGGAGAAACTTCAACAAAGGCTCCAATTAGCCTATTTGTTTTGAACTTAATGGAGGAAAACATGGATCATTTTGATAATCATGATCTCGAGCAGTTTTGGAGAACTTGCGGGCATATGACAACACTAGAAAAATATATCGTTGTTATATTTGTTAGAATGGGTATACAATGCAAATGTGATTCAAAGTGCTGAGAGCATTGTTGGTGAAAAGAAAGTGGTTTACGGCATCTATGAACATTCTGAACAGTCTGGAGAAAAAGTATCTGTCAGTAATCCTTTCAGCATTGTAGTCACAGTAATGATTAGCAAGGGCCAGATACCTGCTATTACTTGTTGGCCTCACGACAACAACTTCCAACAACTGCTTATGAAGGTTCATGATAACTCATTAAATTTGAGAGATGTACCCTTTATGGAAGAGTATCCTACTTTAGATTATGTGTGCCTTGGCGAGGGTGTTGTGCTGAAGAGGCATATTAGACCTAGAGTTGTCAAGTATTTAATTAGTTCATTTTGTACCGATGAGAATTCTATGGTCCGGTGGAGTGGTACATGCATGGAACATTTGGGCAAGGGGCGTTATGTCTTGGAAAGAAGGTAGTGTCTATTGTCAAATCCACTCACATGGAAGAATTTTGCCATAAGTATTTTGATTCTGTAGTATACTTTGCCAAGACAACAAAAAGCAAAGTATCAGAGGTCTCAGCGGATGATGAGGACGAAGAAAATCCTTCTAACAATAGTTCTGAGCATATTGCAGCTGCACAGAATGATGACAAGAATGAGGACATACTTAGCAATACAAATCAAAATGGAGTTACTATCGAAGTTTTAGGAGCAACGGGCCTTGAAGAACCTATGGAGCATGCACTTGAGAGGTTGCCTTCTTCACCTCTTGCACTTCCAGACGAGTGTCTGTAATCTCTAAAATATGTCTTTAAATTTATGGAAAACCATTTAAGCTCTTCCATTCTCTTAATGCGCCCTTCATGTTTTAAATTTTGTCAGATGTGATGATTTACATATTAACGATACGGGGAGCCAGACGAGTCAGGTAATGGAAGGACGTGAAACGCCAGCAGTTGACATTCATGTTGTGGTCTCAGATGTAGAAGGTGTCTTTTCCAGTCAACCTGAAGTGGATGAGCAATTAACATCATCATTGAACAAAAAGTGGCCAAGGAAGTTACTTATTCTAGATATTAATGGTGTTCTTGCATCTTTAGTATCTAAGAAAAGGGCTTCCACCATCAAAACATCACAAAAGCCTATTGTATCTGAAACGAAGCACATTTATCCTAGGCCACGTATAGAAGAGTTTATTGCTTTTTGTCTTGAAAGATTTGATGTGGCAGTTTGGTCTTCATTAACATATAAGAGGGTTGTAAGTACACTTAAAGATATCGGGCTGAAGAAATATGTTCACAACTTTTCATTCACTTGGTCACAATCTGATTGTATGTGTCTCAAAGACGTACCAATTGATGTGTCTGAAGGGAAGCTAGTTTTTCTCAAAAAATTGGAAACTGTATACCAACAATTCGGAGGGAAGTACCATGAGGGCAACACCATCTTGGTAGATGGCTGTCCTTATAAATGCTATATGAACACAAGCAACAACATATTTGTCAAGTTCTACCGCCCAGAAGAACATGAGATAGATGACTATCTTTTCACTGACATCGTTCCTTTGCTTATGGAGCTTGAGAAATGTGATCAAGTTGCTCCTATCATTGACATGTATCCTAAATTCAAACAAGTAGACCATATAAATGCAAATGTTATGAAGGCTTTAGACATGTTATTCTAACCAAGAAATACAAGCAACTTTTGTAATGTCAGCACTTATTGAAGAGAAAGTTAATGTACTTTGCACGATACACTTGTTTAAGCTTTCTATGTGTCAGCATTTGTGCTAACTATGAAATACAAGCAAGTTTTCTAGTGTGATCCTTTGTTGAAAAAATAAAGAAATGTACTTTGGGCGACATACTTATTCAAATGTTCTATTGAAATGAAAGCTATTATGTGTTTTACTTATTCAAATTATATGTGTAAATGGAAGCTATTTTGTGTTATTTTTCAGCGATCTTTTGATCTTGTTTTAATTTTTATAATATAAAAACTTTAATGTTTGTTTAAAATTTGTTGATATGTCTAGAACGTCTGTCTGTAACCTTAAAAGTGGGAATTGCATGAGTTCCATTTTAATGAAATGGAGCTTATAATTACTTTCGTTGTGCTCTAAGTTGTTGCTCTTATATACTTTATGTCTCGTTGGATACTTACGCACATTAGTTTTTTTACACGTTGATTTGCATGCACATTCACATATTTCTATGGGTTTCTTCGCCTTGATCAATATATCCAGTTTATTTTGGACCCAATTTCTTATATGCATGTCATAACATCAATTTTTGCGCTGGATTTATGCTGGGTTTTACATTCGGTGGGCATTTAATTGCAGTTTACCTTATCATCATATATCATTTTGGGTTTGATCCCTGGTTTTGGATATGAGGTATATTTGTTGATTATGATCTTGGCAGAAGGTTTGGGTCAAGTTGGACTTACAGGGTTGGGCGTTCTCGCTTCAGAATTCTCAAATCATCAAGGTCAATCGGGGGGTTCTCCTCTTGTTTCCATGATTCCATCACGTCATTCCATCAACTATAGTACATTATGTATCTTATTTTGTTATCTTCTCCTTAGTCCAGGCTCTTGCCATAGGGACTGTAGTTTTTGACTTGTTTGATTCGGACGTGGGGCATACATCATTTGTCGCGTTTTTATACAAGTTGAGTCCCCGGTGAGGTATCCATTCTAGGTTTGCTTCTTTCAACGCCTATATCGACTTCCTTTAGGCTATTCTTTTGCTATCCATATTTCTTGGCATTAATTCGTTTGAGTGTAGTTACGGATTAATAATTGGAATGTTTTTTCATGAGATGCATTTTTGCATGTGTATTTTATTTTGAAACATACAGGGGTGAGTATGGTTAATGACTTGCATTCATGTTATATGGATGCTTTTAATTCTTGTCATATGTACAATTTGGATATGGAAACAAACTTCTACGTTCTCATATTACTGTTGAGCGCTTTTTGAGCTTGCCATTTGGTGGGAGTTTTTGCGTCTCGACATCTAGCGGCCCTCAATTTATAGTGTTTGGGGCTTAGTACCTCTATCTTTATCTTTCAGTTTTATATGGTTTTGTGCATAGTATGATTCACGATATAGTTTTCCTATATGGTTTATCTTTTCTACATTTTTTACTAGTGCGGGAGTTGGAGTGACGAACTTGCCTTTGCTTCTATGTGACGACTATGTGATTTACAATTCGTTGATTTTCTTGAGTTCCTGATGGTGGTGCTTTCCTAGGTTTGCTAATTTCCTTTGTGCTCGATTTTCGAGCTCCATTCGCATTGTTAATCTCTCTTTGACACTTCTTGGGGCATCGTCATGCCATGTATTGTTGGGTAAGAGCATGTTAGGGCCTACATGTTTTGGAAACTACCTGGAAAATACTCTGGGTAGTCAAAGATGATGATATATTTGAGTTCTTAACATCTTCTTGACATCATAAAGTACCTTACAACATGTATGTACTAGTACTCTTGAACATAACACAATTTCTTTTAGTCAATCTTGTAGTCTAGGTACTTTAAAATACAATTATGTACTTGCAGAGAAGTACACAGAAAAGTACCTTTTTGGTAATTTTTTATGTAGGCCCTAACATGCTTTCACCGTGTTGGAGATACCTTCTCTAATCTTGTTGCTAGTTTGTAGTAGTTTTGCCATCCTTGGGACTATATGATTTGTGACATGGGCGTCTTCATCAGTTGCAAGTTCTGCACATCCTCAGGACATCACATCTGTCATCTACCTTGGGTCAGTTTTTCCTAAAGACATGGTGATCTGCCATATGGTGGGACTTGTGAACTTAACCATCATTCAATTAAATTGGGTTTATGTCTTAATTTTGGGACAAATTTCATATTGCATGTTTTTAGTAGCATATTCAAATTCACACATTTCACCTCAAAATTATGAAAACGTAATATCATGTTATTTACAAAATAGTCAATATTTCACAATATAGCACCATATCATAAAAACGTGATAACAAAAATTTACATAGTTATTCAACTTTCTTCAAGCACCCCCAATGATATCATAGCCTTCTTTCGACATCACGAGGTATTGTAATTCTCGTGATTTCTAGCTGGAATAGTGTTTGGAGTCCATGAGTACAAAACACTTTCATAGTCTAGCCAAAGATCGAGGATCACTCTGGATTTCTCCTCCATTTCTTTGTCCAACACCGAAAGTACCTTTCTTTATCCGATACGTTGGTCAACTGATGCCTAATCGACACCACCATTCCACCCCACATGGTTGAAGTTAATATTACCTTCTTCTTTGCAAATATCGAGATAGTGAACCCCAACCACACGGATATGTATCTAAATCTGCTGGCTTTACTACCACAAATTGGTGGCATTCCAAGTCGATTGGAAGGTTCATAAGCATCCATGCCTAGAAACTTTGGCCTATTGTTCTTAGGACCAACATAGTGTTTGTCGAAGGAGGAGGAGCATATTGCTTGCGAATGCTACTTACAAGTGTCATCAAAATCCTCGGAGACCGCTAAGGTCTTCCACCTAGTTTTAGGCAACCACCCTTCTTTCAATTCATCCGAGGATGTGTCTATCTCCCCAACAATGGGTTAATCACCTTCTTCCGGTAAGCCACCAAGGCACGGTTGGTGTCATCCGGATTGGTTTGCCAATGCTTTATATAGTCTTGGATTCCTTCCTTAGTCAATCCCAATTGCTTCACTTCTTGATGAGGTTTTAAAGCTTTTGGTTGACCTAGAGGTATCATAGGCTTGCCATTCTCATCTCTACGCCATATTTCCTCCCCTCCTCTCCACTCATCCTCCGAAGGTCTCATCTTCCATTGGAAGATTGGAATCCCATCTCTCACCCAAAAAAAGTGAACTGCAGAGGCCTGGAATGACCTTCAAGATCCAATGTATAACCATCCACAAAGCTCTTCCAATCGGGCACTTCTTCTATGAGAGAAGCTATAGGGTTTGGAGTAGTGCATTCATGCAAGATTTCCATTAGCCTAGGAAAGTTGGTTGTTTCTTTGCCCCGCTTCAAGATACAACTATATTTGCCAAATAATGCATCCACATCCTCATGGGTATGCCCGGCATAAGAAACCCTAAATTAACTCTTTCAAATATCCCCACAAACTTGTTAAGTAGGATAGGAAAGAAAACATCCACTGTTCTTATTTTGGCCAAAGACAATTATCAAGTTGCAAGAGAAACCTTTTGGGTAGATCTTGAGGTTTAGCACGTGAAGTTGAAGCTCCAACATGTTCATTAGACCCATGCTTCCTAAACCTTGCCTTCTTTGAACTTTTCAATATTGTTAGGGTTTCCATCTAACAATGCTCTATGTAGTGCCTGGCTAGTCAGTAAGGTCCCGGAGGTGACCATTGTATCCATTTTCATAGTTTCTCAAACACCTCATGATACTCCCAATATGAAAATCGGACCATCACTCCACAACTCCAAACTAAAATGGCCATAGTAGGTTTGATTACGCCCATGCAAGATTGCCCCATCATTGAGATCTGTAAAGGGTATGATCTTCCACATGACTTTGGTATGTACTTGAATTGTGGAAGACAAGTCTTTTGCTGGTCCATCTTGTCATGTATAATACATAAATAGTTATTGGGTTCCAATGCAGATAAAGTCCTCCACATCCAATAACATGATCTACATGATAGTTGGTCGGTCATATGGTCCTTCATATGCTCCCTTATCCTAGCCCTTTGACTAGGTTGCACAGTCTTATCAAGAGTCTCCTTCAACTTAGCACATAAATTGCACTTTGCAAAGTTGTTTGAAGTTGCTATGGTGACATGATTGAAATGCTTCTTCCATAACCTACTAAAGCTAGGGTTGGGATATTGGAAGAATTCCCAATTCTCAAGTAGGGAATTCACTTCTTCCAAAATACTCTTTTTGAGTACAATGTGATGGCAACCTTTTCTCAACAACCGCTCTTCCCTTTTCATCCCTTCCGCTTTTGTGTGGCATAGACTGCATTGAAATCAATATATTTTTCAAATATCTCACGGCGGCTGGGGTCCTAGCCGTTGGTCTCAACAAACCATTATTTCCATGTAAAGCAATCCTGTTCCCCTCGCACTTTTTTTTTTTGCCAATTATGCCATGAAGAAGTTGGAATTGCATGGATACTCTGCCATGCTTTTGCACATATCCATTTGCCTAGCAAAGGGTATTTTTTTGTTTGGGTTTCTTTCATCTTGAAGTGCATGCTCAAGATTGTGTACATGTAGGTCCTCCTCTCATCAACGGTGTAACTCTTGAAAAAGTGGCTCTTGCTTCCACCAATTGTTCTATTGTGAAGAATTGCATACAATCACTCCAACAACAACTCGAGCCCCTAACCTTCACCATTGTCTCACGTTTGGTGTCACTAATCAACTTGGCTCTTTTGCTAGGATAATGTCCGGCAAGCGATACTTCTCCCCTTTTGCCTAGGTTTAGAGTTCCAACCGCCAATGGATCAATATCAAGACAATCATTGTCCCCAACAACCTCGTGCTCGGAAAAATATAATCCTCCACAAATTGAACACTACTTATAGGCCATGCCATGATGCAAGGAACCTCCAATTGCTTGACACAACCAAAACATTCCTTGTCACCCAAACCTTTACCTTTCGGTTGTCTTCCAACATCGAAATTGCAATACCAATATTGTCTTCCCCTAGCCTTTCATCATTATGACTTGACCGGGATCTGCTAGCACAATGACTCCTTGGCCTACTATTTCCTTTGTTGCACTTGTGCATGATTCTCACCTTCTTGTTCCTCCATTGCACCCTACTATAGAGGACTAATTGTTTTTCTTCAACATTCTTGCTAGGAGTTGGTTTTTCATTGATATTGCTCTTTTCACCATCTTGAGTTGGGGGGCACCATTGACCTAGGCAAATTGCACCCTTTTTAGTCAATGAGTAAGAAAAAATTATTACACCATAAGATAAAAAAACGTACATTTATGGAATATGTAGAGGTAAATCAAATTTTTTAAAAGCAAGAAATTCCTTGGAAATAGGTTTAATATAATAATAACAATGGGCTTAAACGAAATCATTTAAAACAAGAATTTTCATGGCAACAACAAGGAAATGACATTTATATAAATATATCCAAATTTTAATTATCTAAAAATTTGGATATATGATTAAAAGACATATAACTAATAGACGTGAGAATTTATTATCCATAATAATATACCCTAGATAATATAGTATGGAATTTTCGCATCACCGGGCGTGGTTATTTGAGGCAATTAATTATTCACGCTAAGAGCTAATTAACCCTATATAAACTGTTTCACGCCTCAAGACCATTCGTCCCAATTTTTTTTTTTTCTCGGCCATGAAGTTGCCTCTGGGGCTTCATGAAGAACCCGAGGTCTCGTCAAAGAGACGCCGGGTTGAAGAACCCCTCTCCCCCGCCATCGATTTCCTTGTAATTCTCCGGGATTCCGATTCGGGGAGGATGATGCTGATTTTGAAGAGGAGGAATTGAGCTCCTCCGGGATTTCCTCGACTCAAGAGGAGGAAGAGGAGGAAGAGGAGGAGTTGGAGGAAGAGGAGGAGATGTCCTCCCAAGAGCATGAAACCGCCTCGGCTCTGGGGTTGGCTTGACCACAAACAGAATGAAATCTCTCAAGAAGAGGAGGAGGAGGGGAAGAGGAGGAGGAGGGGGGGAAGAGGATGAGGAGGAAGGTCGAGAATTGACCGATTTTTAGAATGGTCGAGAGATGAGCAGGTTTGCATGTCCTGTTTTTTTTTTTTTTCACCTTTCTTTCTTTTCTAACACCTTTCTTTCTTCTTTGTTCGGGCGTGGAAGATCAATGATGCATCCCGGTGCATCTTGTAAAGCCTTCGGGCATTTTGTAAAGCCGGGCATTTTGTAAAGCCATTCTTGGCATCCGTACATATCAATTTTGAATGAAATCAAATAGTTTTCTTCACAAACTTTTTTTCTTCAAAGCAGTTTTCTTCAAACAGCTTTTTTCAGACATAAAATATTTTGAATGAAATCAAACTGTTTTCTCCAAGCATTTTGTCTCCAAAGTGTTTTCTCCAAAATTTTGTCTCTGCATTGTCTCGGGAACACTATAAATCAATCACAGCAGTATAGGAAATTTTCCTATACGACCTAAAACAATTCCCCAACTCAACAAGTCATTTTTTAGCCTTGATAATTTTGCCTTTAAAATTATTTTTAATTTAGCCTATATAAAATTTGAAAATTTTTTTTTTTGAATGCAATGAATGGAATAAAATTGGTGAGAATTTATTGCATGAAATGCAATATTCTCCATATATACCATATACATGTCATGTCTGGCGGGAAGACCGTACGCCAGGCGTGTTAATTCAAGCAATCAATTATTCACGCTAACTTATTTCTAATTGTGCCTATATAAATCCATTTTACGCTCTCCAAGTTCCTACATTTTCTTCCTTCCTTCATACGATTTGCCGGTTGCGCTTCTGCTGTGTTTGGATCCGCCGTCCCGAAATCTTGGTGAGCAGATTTATATTCATCAATGTTAGATGTTTGGTTTCGGCAATTCCTAACTTACTAAAAGACTCCAGCCTTTGTTCTCGTAGCATGCAGAGCAGAGGACGCCGGAGACTTCGAATTAAAACCAAAAGCAGAGGACTAAGGTCTGCAGAATCGAAAAAGCCTCCGGAATTAAAACCACAAGCATCTATCCTCCTTCCAGCCCTCGAGAACTCAAGGTTAGTTTTTCATTTAGTTTTAAGTATCATCTCAATGGCGGGGTTTAATCCAAGAAGACAAGCTTTTGCATTTGCTTTCGAGGAGGAAGCGGAGATGATGTTTATGAAAACCGAGAATAGTTTTTTATAAACTTCATCCGCTTCTTTGTTTCAGTAAATTCTTGAGTTTCTCTTCTGAATTAATCATGCTATTGCATGCAAGTTTCTATTATGAATGTGTAGTAGAAAGCATTAGAAAAATCTGAAAGATAATATTTGAAACACGCTAAAGCGTGTTTTAGGGTAATCTTAGCCTTCAACATGAATACACGCCGGGCGTGCATTCAGCGAGGAGGGAGAAAAAAAAACCGCATACGGATAGATAAGTAAATAGATAAAGGGCGGGCAATTATTTACGGCGGCTAATGAATGCGCCCAGCGTGTATAGTTTTTCCTATATAGCGTTTTACACGGCGAGCGTGCAAACAATTGTATCCCTACTTTTCAACTTTTACGCTAAAACGGGCGTGTCTCTTAGTTTCTAAGTTTATAAATAAAAGAAATATAACACGCCAGGCGTGAATCTCGATACTCCGCTCACTTCCTATTGATAGATGCGGGTTACATTAATCACCGGTTGGTGACGAAGATGGATTGGAATTACATTTGGGCCAGCAATCACACGGCCAGACTCGGGGGCGGCTCCAATCTCGGTCGGTTGAACCATGGTAGAAAGCACCGATTCATTTTGGAGCACCGATCTTACAACCCCCTCGAGTACTTGGATCAAGTAATGATGATGGCAGCAGACCGCAGGGCAATGATAGATCTGGGCTCGGGGCCCTTGCAATCCGCGGAGGCTCGCCCTCTTATCTAATCCGCCGAAATCAAGTACATGCATTGATCGAGAGTGAATCTAGCATCCGTCATTTCGAGATTCAAAATGAGGAGCTGCGTTTCTTAGTGGTTAGCCTCTATGCCCGGATGCCCCAACACGAACCACTACCACAGGCGGTATCACGATGCAATGGAGATGGCTCAACCAATGGAACCACTACCATGGCGCTTATACGATGCATTGGAGGTTCAACCAATGGAGCGGGAGGTGGGCGGGGGAGGGGGAGGTGGAGGTGGAGCGGGGGGGGTGGTGGAGCTAGAGCACAGGTGTTTTTCTTTGGGGTTTTACGGAAGAATTCACTATGCCCTGCAATGGAAATGGGAGTATCGATAGCCCGGCCTACTCGGTGATGGGCTTGAAAGCGTGTGTAGTGCGGGATTTTTGTCATGCGGTTTATCCGGTTTATCAGATTATATACAATTGTAATCTTTTTTCCAATGAATACAACAAATTTTGTCTACTTCTATATTTCTACAATGTAATACATGTTACATACCTTTTTTAAGCGGTTTCTTGGCCATGCAACAAATGTTCCAACACTTTCTCCAACCGTATCCCCACCGGTGAATGCTGAGGTAAAGCTTCATCCATAGGCTTGCGATTAATCAACTGTAACTTTCGGACATACTTATCCCCCGTGAATTCCATGGCTTGATTTCTGATCCGGATCGATGGAGTCGATCTTGCATAATCCTACTTTCCTTTTTGATTTGTAGTTAACATGAAACATTCATCTTAATACTTCGCAGAAAATTGCTATTCGGACACCTACTATTGGAAATTAATGTTCAAGCTATTGGAATGAGATGAGTACCGAATTACGTAGCCATTCTTGAGAAGCTGATTTGAGTCTGAAGCTGATTTGAGAATTTGAAAGGCGCTATGGAAACTCTGGCGGTCGGGGAAAATTCGAATTAGAAGAAAGATTAGGTTAACTACGTTTAGGCGGGGATAAATTTGGGTGGGTGGTTTTAAAAACTTAATGAAAGAAGTCGTGGGCCGGGTCTTCGTCATTATTATTTGTATGTGTCAAGAATATTTGAAGCGCATTTTGTGTTTTCTTGAAATTCAAATTTCTCTATTTCTCGTCTGGTAGAAAAAGCTATTTCTTGGCGGCTCGGCGTATCCGGCGATCTTCCGGACTCTGTTACTAGGCGACTCGGGAGATGTCTTCTAAAAGCGAATCGAATTTCGGGCCAGGGGGAAGAGGAGGCGGTGGAAGAGGAATCTCTAAACCGGCTCTTCTCAAGTTTCGGAGGGCGTTGATCGAAGAATACCGAATACCACAGAACCCTATTCAAGGTATTTAATTTGCCACAGAATACACACTGCTTGTGTGGAGAGTATTATGCTTGCATGAATTTGAGATATTTCCTTTCACTTAATATGCTTTGCATGAGTTTGAGTTATTATGCTTTGCATGAATTTTAAGTATTAACATCGATTAATGCTCGATTGTCCGATTAGTAGAACATAATTTTGCTCTGTTTTATATATAGAATATAGCGGTGTTAGGCAGGTTGGAGATAGCAATGTTCAATGAGGTTAAATAGTGTGAAATATGGATTCATGAAGGGTATGTAGCTTAAAATGTGGATGCAAAATAATTTAGTTTCAAATTAGCATAGCATGGTCAATAATGGAGATACCAAACCATGGCGTGATTTGTACTAATTTAGGTTTTAAATGCATGGCGTGATCTCTTGTTACGAAAAGTACTCTAAAAGTGCTCATCTTCATTTGCGATTGCTCAAGAGGAAGAAAACCCTACTAATTGGGTTCTAATCCACGCCAAGAAAGCAAAGGCGCAGGCGACCCAGATGCGGTACCATATGATCTCACCTTAGATGATGAAGGGGCGATTCTTATAGCAACCACTGACCTGCCTGCCCGAAGAGGAAATGGGCGAGGGTGCCGAGGGTACATTGACCTTGCCAAGACAAATGGCAAGCTCGACTTAACTCTCTTCTCGAGGAAAAGGAAGCGGAACAAGATGGCCAAACAAAGGGATCCTAATCTCTTGTGAGGAAGAGGATGACACCCAGCGCAAATTGCTCTTGGAGATTACGAAGCCGAGAAGAAAGATCTGCTCGGACTTACTCCTTTAGAGAAACTCGCATACAAGGATACGTTCATGAAGCAGATGTGAGCGGTGAGACATGTTTTAAGTATGGTTGGCCAACCAATGTAGCGATTCGCCAATATCTATTTGCCAAGGGTTACGGTATGCGTAGAGGCATGTTCACTAAACCGACACCAAGTCACTATTTGCGCAAGCTAGGGAATTAGCCGACTTGAAAGCTTCTAAAAAGGGTCCTAGATCTAGGGAAGAATGTTCAACTGCGGTTGTCGAAGGCATGGCTTCGTTTTTTGAGAATGAAACGGGGCCAGTGGCGTTGACTAGAGGCCATGAACAAAATTTGAATAAGCACGCCGACCATTATCCATTGGGTCTTAAGGAAACTTTTGCGATCCATGTGAAGTCCCTCATCCGTTCACCAAGCTCCATTTATGTTAGCGGGGAGATATGATCCGGCACATGCCATGGAGATTGTTGAGCATGATTAGTAATCCAGGTCAAATGCCTATGCCGGCCGGATGTGCTACCTTGGGATATGATCTCGAACAAGCTTCTTTGTGTGGGCCGAGCGTCCGAGAGCTATTATCAAGTGATGATATTAAATATGTCATCATCGGCGGGCGGCATTCGTTGAGGCACAAAAGGCCATCATCGGCGAGAGGCGAGACAAAACAGGCCAAAAAGTGTTCTACAATCACTATGCATTATAGGAGGTGTCGTATCTTGGATGCCAATACTTCACTGCAGATTTGGCTGAGATTAGTGCAACTTTGAATGAAATGGGGAAGACATTTCTATACAAAAGGTAATCAACTTTGGTTTCATAAATTGTATTCACGCCCGGGCGTGCTTTTCAAATCAAACCAATTCCGCCCGGTGTTTTGAAATCAATCAATTCACGCCGCCGGTGTTTTCAAGTCAACCAATTGATTTGAAAACAGCGGCGTGAATTCCGATGATGCTGGCTGGCGGAATTGGTTTGTTTTGCGCTTGGCATAATTGCATTAGTAACTTTATTCATTTCGCGCCGCGTGATTTTTCTCTTCATCAATTCTATTCAAATCGCGGCGTGTTTCTATTCTATGATCTTGATTCAATGTACGTACTATTGCAGTCCATACGTTGAACAAGCTGCGCATACGCCCAATCAGCGATGGGTGGAATATGGCTGCCCATTGCCCACCGAGGCGGGTCAAAGTCGAGCATTCAAGCTCTTTGGAAGCGGGACTGTCCGTGAACAATTATCTGAGGAGAAGAAAGGCGCAAGAAAATCAAAAGAAAAAAGGTGGTGATGACATTGCAGATCATACGAAAAGCTCATCGGCAGGTCGGGACCAATGGACTTCGTATAAGATTGTGTTTTGTAAGGAGGCGGTATGGCTCAAGTGGAATGAATGCAGGGGCGGCTTATGCACAAGGGAAGCTGCCGGATACTATGGGTAGGGTGCCTCTGTTGATGTAAGCATCTTTGACTTGAATGTGAGAGATGAGAAAGACTTCGAAGGGGGCTAGGCATTTGAGACCATTTGGGTTTTAGACCCGGTGCTTAAAGAAGGAAGTCTTATACAAGAAGGGTGCTTTCACCAAGGATAGGATGTCCTTAGTTGAGTCTGCTGCATCATGTAAAGGATGCATTACAATGAAGTCATTTGTAGGGCTGAGTTACAAAGGCTATCGGGGGGGATGTGGCATTATCACGAAATTGGATTCTTTGGACAAATACAAGGTCGATAATGATGACATCAAGTTTGTATTACGGTCAAAGGACTTCCTAAAGAATTGGAAGGCTAAAAATACAAAACATAAGGAGACTCTACCCCTAAAAGGTCTTGGTGAGTTGAGAAGAAAAGTGGCCCTTGTGAAGAAGATTCTTGGAGAAGGCGACAGCATCCGGTATTGGTCTCCATTGGGTACAAAGGTCTCTTGCCCGATTCAACCGGCCTTAAAAATATATCACTCTTTGTGTTGGCCGGCGAGGGTGGGAGAGGAGATATGGGCATGAACCGGAAAGGACTACGGTAGCTTCTTTACCCATTTGTATAGGATTGACAAGCGAGAGGTCCTTCACTATTGTCATCGTTTGTCCTTGGTGAGTCACATCTGCATGCACTATCTGGCTGCTCATGATGGAGTGCCTCAAAGTTATTAGGGAGGGATGCCTAATATATGATGTTAAGGATAATGAGCTGCTTGAGCGAGCGGAAGATGGCACATGTGATCTTTATTATGATATCCATCTTTGTCGGGCGAGGAATATGATATTGCTAAGGCCAAAGGGTGACAATAGCGGTGCATGGGAATGTTTTCTTCTAGATGATCGGACTTAAGAACTATATTCTTTCATACGGATCGGGGATGGGTCGGAAACGAGGATGAGTCGAGGAAAGAGGATGAGGATGGGGACCCCCCTCTAAGTGGGGAAATCAAGTCTGAGCTACAAACTAAGGAGAAGGGCCCTTAAATAAAAATGGATTTCCCGATCTATGGCTGCTTACCTCGTCGAGGCATTTGCTCCAATTGATACAACCTGCTTGGAGCTTCATGTTGGAGGGTTATATTGCAGAGAGGCTCTTATGGGTGCAAGAAGATGTCTTTGCTTTGTGAGTGATGGCGGGCCAAAGACTTTCTTGAACCATTCCTCATGCATGTGCTTGCCAAGTCTCCTAAAGGCCCTTATGGCAACCTGAAATCATCAGCAATCAAAAGTCTAGTAGACTTGTCCAATTCGAAAGTGGGCGTTGCTCTGGAGAGGAACTAGTGTCTACTTGACTGATAAGGAAGCGATAATGAACAAATAGCTGCTAAACTGGGTTGCTCAAAGAAATCTTGTGATGGCGGCGAACAGGGAATATCCTTGCCCACATTGCGGGTGATACAAGCAACAATAAGTAGATTCACGGGTTAACAATGAAATAATTGGAGGGGAAACCGAAAATGAAGGCAACGGGCTCTAGTGATTCCGCAGGTTTGCCAAATCAATAGTAAAATAATGTCGGTTTGTGAAGGGCCTTGTGGAACTAATAGAAAATAACAATTCTAACGATCGAGGAAAAAGGCGAAGATTAAGGGTGGCGGAGGGGGGAGAATAGCGCCGATGGCAAATGGCGAAGATGATAGGTATGGCCTTGCCCGCGAAATAGCGCCCACAGCGTGATTTAATTTTGTATTACCTTTGAATTAAATCGGCGCCAAAGCGTGCTGATTATTTTTAGTTGTCAAACTAAATCGCGTAGGCCTTGCGATTTGGTTATGACTATTTCAAATCACGCTTGGCGTTTGTATTGTTTGTGTTATCGTATCTTGGCGGACCGGATACATGTTTGATGTTTCGGCTTCCATTGCGTTTCTAAGAAGGTTGTGGTGTTAAACCTAAGCGGAGTCCTTTGCAAGACTTTTAGAAAAATAAAGTGGCTAGAAACGGTTTCATCGGACACCGGTAGAATCAAACACCAAGTGGATCTATCCGTGACGCCACTTGAAGGAGATGCTAGGCGAGGCATTGGGTTATTTCGAGTTGGTATTTGGTCATCCATGGAACTAGGAACATCAAGGATACTTTGGAGGCGGGGGAAATCGTAGAAATTGGTTGACCCTTTGGGATCCGAGAACAAATGTGTGAAGTTCACTAATCCCAAGGATCCAACGAGGCAAGCCTATCTTCATCAAACACTTTGAGTAACATGATGGGCGAACTTGGTATCGAGAATAAGGATGATATAATCATAGTGGATGATGATGCTCTCAAATGCTTCTACAATCAAACACACGGGCCACGAATCCACCATCTTACGATCCAAAAACTTTGGGACGGATGATTTTTGGTGAAGTTTGTGTCTATTATGCATAATTTGGCTATGGGGATGGCCGATTGGGTGAAGTGTTAGATTCGTACCGAAGCTGGATAGAGCGGTGACATGGAACCACACCTTGTTAAATCGTGGAAAAACATGGATTGATCCCTTAATGTTTTATTGGAATATATGATATTTTTGTATGATATTTGTGCCATGTATCGATAATTTCGAAGTGCGGAATTGCCCTACATAAAATAATGCAATTTGTTATTATCAAACCTAATATTATCATCTATTGAGCAAGCAATATTTGTCTCATCTATGTTAGCAACTTGCTCTTCATTTACGCATATTTCAATTCGCATATATGAAAAGTCACCGTGAATCGCAACCTTATGTTATTTTGAAGTCCAAAAAAGATTAAAAAAAACAAAACCCCCCTAGAAGACAATAGCGGGTTGGCGTGATTTTGAGTTGACATAATCCCAATTTAATTGGATGATGGTTACTTTTCTTTTCAATTTTCGATTTCAGTTTGCATGCTATTTCTATTCTTGTGCATTGGGATTTGATGCATCTTTCTAGAAGTTGCCATATTTCTTTTTCAATGATTATGACGCCATGATCGGCATTTTTCGGACATATTTTTGGGTTATGGATATACATTATGTCTTTTACCGGTGAAGGAGTTTTGCACCTTTAGTTTTGAGTGGGCTATATTTCATATGTTTATATATTTCTTATGAGTTCTTGAATATTTGGCTACTTATCACACTATTGCATCATCATTGCTATATGTCTTTGCCCTTTTTGCTTTTAAGTTTAAATCTTCTCCGGATATCGATTCTTTATCATTATGCTCTCATTTTATACTATGGTACATTATATTTTCTTTGTGATTTGTCTCTTTGCCTTTTTATGATTACTTTGAATCTCCTCTTGATTTGGCCCCTCGGCGTTACTGTGTTCTTCATATGATCTCAATCTTGCCGTTTTTAGACTTTGACTTGGCCCTTTGCTTGTTTACATGTATCTCCATTCATATCCTTCTACCAAAGTTCGATCTCGGGTAGTTTGACTTCGATTTCCTGTTGTTGCCCCTAACCTCAACCTTGATTTCTATCATTTTGTTAAGCTTGTCTATAGGCCTCTTAACCCCTTCCATTGATTCGACCTCCTTCCGAAGTGATTGCATCCCGCCATAGCCATCTTTTTTAAGTCTCCCCCTTTGTCTAGAACTAACACCTCACCTCTCTTTTTTAGTAGCTAACACTTTCCATGGATAGCTTTACTACTAATATGTCACTTCACATCGTCATTGTGTTTTTTGGTCCATTTATCATTACTTCTTTTGTTTTTTCTCATAGAGACCATATGTATGGCACTCGCTTTTATTAATAATATGTCATTTTACCTAGCCATTATGTTTTTATTTCTTCTTTTTTACCATATGGCTGACCTCCTTGCACTCCACCCCCGCCTTGGCACTTTTGACCTCCATCTCCTCCTTTTCATTGGCCACAACCTTACTTTTGACTATTTAACCCTCATTTTTGTTCGATTTATGTTGTGATCCGAATTAATTTTTGTCTCAATTTCCTTCTTGAACTTCCTTTGCTTGGTGCTAACATGTCTACATCCTCTTCCTCAATCTCGTCCCTCATTTGCAAAAGTATGATTCATATTGGAGCCTTTATTCATGGCTTTAGGCATATGGTATTTTGTCTTCTTACATCACCACACCTATCTCCTCTGCTAACTTGAACCAGACCTTAGCACCTTCCCTCTCCTAATCTTGTTCCAAACCATTTCACAACCTTATGAACCTCTTTGCTCTAGACTTCGTGTTGATGTCAACCTCATTTTTCTTCTTGACATTGCTCTGCGATTGATCATTATGTTGGTATTTGCATGCATCACGGTAGCTTCTCGAAGTTGCCTTTTATGTTATTGGATGTGGTTGACATTTCATGTTCTTAGTTTTGGTCTTTTCATTTTTGGCGGACTAGGCATATTGTTTGATCCTTTATACACGACACATCGCTATATTCCCTTTGTTATTCGCGGCTTTCTACATCTTGTTTCCTATCTCTTCCCCTTTATGGATTTCGCGGCATTTTTAAGCCTCTCTTCATCATCCTCATATGTAAGCCCTGGTCCATTACTTGAGCCTCGGCAGACCATATCCTTCTTTCATCAAATTTTTCAACCTTCCCTCCCCGCCATTTTACCTTTATCGTGATCCACCTCTCGTCGGGCCCGCCCCCTCGTACCTTTCTTCCTCTCCTTCCTTCTGCCCCTCGGCATATGCGGCTCTATTGTTCTCCCGCCCGGCATCCGCGCTCCATTTCCCTCATATTCATGGTTTCCTTTCGGCTTTTGCATCTCCAAGACCCTTCTTTTTGGCCTGAGGCGGATTGCTTTGGGTTGTGGCAGCATCAGCGGATTGCCCGAGGGTTGTCTCTGCAAGGCCTCTCTGGCGGTGATGGATGGCGCCTAGGCCTGGCTATGATGGATGGCGTCACGGCAGGACCTTTACTGCTGAGCACCGATGCATGCTGGCGAAGGCGCCGGAGGCATGGTCGTGCTATTTGCCCACGATGGGGCTATTCTTTGGCAAAACAGTGCGGGGGCTGCACCTCCTGGCGACTTCTCTGGCGTTTTCCACAGCAGCCTTCACGGCGCTGGACTTAACGGCGCTTGGGCCAATGAATCGTTGGTTTTCGGCTTCATGGGTGCCCTCCACGGTCACCGCCTTTTCTGTGAATCGTTGCTATGGGGTTTTGGGACTCTTTTGCATTTACGGGGCAGCTCTTATGGTCTAGTGGTTTGATCGAGTTACTCAGTCGGCACCGGGATCTGCATCAGCATCTATTTGCCACTGGTTTTGGTGAGAGGATGGAGGTTTAAGCGGCGTGCATGGTAAAGCACGATGCAGAAGCACCTATTGTGAAAGAGGTTACGGTTCGGCGTTTGTTGAAGTTACGTTTGTTGGAGGTATGCTTGTTGCTTTTGCGGCGGCATAGCTTTTTGAATCTGTGGTCATCATAGAAGTTTTCCCGAAGGGGTTTTTAATCAGGGCCATGGTGCTCCTGAACTTAAACCCATGCAATGTATTTTTGTTTTCTTTGTACTTGTGGTGCATGTTTTTTTGCATTTGCCTTTGTGGTGCGGCGTAAAATATACTTCCTTCCTTCCTTCCTTCCTAATACCCCTCTCTATTCTTCAAAACATTGTATCTTTCTTCTTTGTGATGAATGACAAGCCTATCTATCGGCCCGGTTTGTGTCTCTTCTTGAGTCCCTTCAAGAATAAAATGTTCTCTCATGGAATGTACTTATGTCATGCCAATTGTATTATTTAAAGGGACTTATGCCAATTTTTGCATTTGTGTTAGCATATTACGGTGGTTTAATGCATTTGAAAACAACTCAATACAACAGTTAGAAAAGAGTTTAATTCCACTGCTTGGATATTCAAAAGCTCAAGGTTCTTCTGATGCAAAGATGGCAGAGAAGATATTGCCAAAGAGAATCTTGCACACTAATTTTTCAGCCAAAGGCGAGCAAACAAATTGATTCGGATGTCATAAAAATTTGAGATAGGTATTGCGAAAAACTTGAAGTTTGCGAGGCAAAAATGTTTTTACGTCAATGGTGAAACACCACAACAATTCGCCCTTTGGCTGCACTCATGCCATGATGCAAGGCCCAAATTCTCTTCTTTATTTGTGGTCCTGTTACAGATACATAACTGAGCAGTTCCAGAACACTATCCATTAACTTATGTCAAATGAGAATTATAATTCCACTTTGCATATTACCAAAGGATTGGTCTAGATGGTGCGTGCAGAAACATCCTGCAAGAAACCAGAAACCCTCCTCCAAGAACCAAAAACGAAATGCATAAAATTTGCATTAAAATTCTAATTACCTTTGGAACCTTAAAAATCGCTTACTTTGGATTTGTCAAAATGCTTGATGATTTAGGTCATCAAAAATGCATGAAGATAAATAGTCGAGTTAGAGCATTTAATACAATGAGCACCATTGACAGAATTGGGCACCATGGATGGAATAAATCTCTCTGATTCATTCTCATCCATGCACATAACAGGTTTTATATTTAAATATGTATTATGCTTAAATGTACATGCAAATATTGCATTCAGTATAACTATATTCAATTGCCTCTACACTAATATAATACCTTCATGTCTTCGGATTAGAATTGCCATGTATTTGCATGTGCGGATAGAATATGTAGCAAAATAACAGGGGGTTCCAGGGGGATTTGATATGGATGTAAAAATAACAATTCCTGAAACCATAGACCATACACCCCAAAAACTTGAATAAGTTGTTATAAAAAAAAAACATAGATCCAAGGTTAAAAATAATCACATTAACTCACTGGATATATTAGTTAAAGTAGTCTAATTAGGACATTGAGTTATTTTGGTAGAGGTCCAGAACGTTGTATTTCATATTCTAAAATCTTAGACAAAGGCATTATAGAGGTTTGATATTCCCTCAAAACCTTAGGAAATCGTATTTCATATTTCAAAATCATAAAGCCTCAATCATAAATGACTATAAAAAAGCGAAAGCCCGAGGAGGTCCCAACATGTCGATGCGGGTCGTAGGATCGGGCGAATCTAACGGCGTGGTAGTCGGGGGGTGCACCTCGTTTAGAATATGTAGCAAAATAACAGGGGGTTCTAAATGGATTTGATATGGATGTAAAAATAACAATTCCTGAAACTATTTCATCCCCAAAAAATTGAATAAGTTGTTATAAAAAAAACATAGATTCAAGATAAAAAATAATCACATTAACTCACTTTGGGTATATTGGTTAAAAGTAGTCTAATTAGGACATTGAGTTATTTTGGTAGAGGTTCAAGCCCCCGTATTTTATATTCTAAAATCTTAGGCAAAGACGTATAGAGGTTTGATATTCCCTCAAAACCTTAGGGGAAATCGTATTTCATATTTCAAAATCATAGGCGCCTTTAATCATAAATGACTATAAGCAAAAGCGAGGCCCGGAGGAGGCCCCAACATACGATGCAGGTCGTAGGATCGATGAATCAATTTGTGGTAGTCGAGGTGCACCTCGTTTAGAATATGTGCGGATAGACATTTCAGCAAGTTCTTTGGTCTGTCATACATCAAAATAACGGATGCCTCATATCCACTCCAATTGTTGCCTATCTATATTTCTTGATACAAAGTGTTAGAAAAGCAACCAATTGGTACATAGGACTTCTATCCCATCAGTTCTGTGAGGCATGTAACGAAAGCAGCCATTGTTTTGTCTCAAGATGAAGCAAGAAAGACGCTATGACCATGGACAATCAGCAAGGCGTAAACAATGGATATGAACAAATGGTTGGATCATAAACAAATGCATGTTTTCCTCAACCTTCAATACACTTATAAGATCGAATGGCGTGCCAACAAACTAATCCAAACATTACAAGGACATAATACATAAGTGCGCTTCATAGATCAAGGATCGATCCTTCTGAGCTAGAAATTTAACACATCTACAAAGGAAATAGCCAATACCTAGAATTTTTGAGTTTAGTTACAAGCAGATACACAATAGTATTCAGAAGGTCTCTTAGAGCATGAACCTGAAAACATAGGCCCAAATTGATGCAGTGCAAGATATACGAAATGATCAAAGCACGTTTGACAATCAAAATCCTTACACATGCCATTTTTAAATTGAAAGATAGGAAAGCAAAAAAAAAGTGACCATCAATTTTTGCTTTGCAAAAGCGAAAACACTCTGAAGGCCATTGGAAGAGCTCCAAATGGTGGAAAAAAATTCCACTGTCATGATCAAATTGGGGATTTATCTATAGTCAAGTGACCCAAATGCAGGCTCTATTCCATAATTAGATGGTTCGACAAAGGCTTAAAGAGACGGAATGCCAGATATATTAGAATCCCTCTTCTGTAAGCAAATCTTGCTTTGTGATTGATTAGAACCATAGTCAGGATGATTGGCACCATGGTGGAGTCAAAATTAAAGCCCAAAATCTGAATACATATGGTGAACTCTTAAGAATGGAAATGAAAACATAAACAACTCTCAAGCAAGATTGGAATGTTATGAAGAAGCGAGAAAAAAAAAATGGGAGATGCACACCATATAATATGATGGAAGCAAGTCAATCTCATGTCCTTCCATGATTAGAAAGACTCATCGGCATAGTCCTTCAACAACAAATCTACGAAATACTTGAACTGTCGAGGACGAGCAGAGAATTGTTGAGAAATATAGATGCTTCATTTTTGCCCCTTCAAAAAGTTCACTGGATATTGTAGGAATAATCATATTGCCCAATAAACATCTAAGCCAATCAATGTTTAGGGCAATAGCATAATAATGCCAAATAGCATTTGGGCGTGTCTTCCATGCGACCTGCATTCCTCAATTGCCAGAAAAGGAAATCCATCGAAAGAAAGACCCTGCACAAATCATACTGAAGTTAGTTCTCTTAATTTTTAGTAGTCAGAAATATCTTTCGGCGTCAAACATTCCCACAACCTTAGGCAAAGACGCTTGAAGAAAAAATCCAAAAAGTCTTCCACTTGCCAGGAAAACCAAGTTTAAACAATAGATCTAAGAAAGAAATTAACTATTAAGGATGTAAACAAACATTCATAACAAAGAGTTGAAAAAATCACAAAGCACGAGTAATTAGTCTAAATTTGTAGGTATGGCCACGAATGTGAAAACACATATGCTTAGCGAGATTAGACGTGTGCTCATAAATGAGATATATGGCAACGAAAGTCCCAATAGGGAGATGTAAACTGGTCAATGAGTTGGCCATTTTGTTAGGCATGTCAAAGGGAAGTGCCAAAATGAGCTAGCACCAAAAATGGCCAGGAGGAAATATTGACTTCTCTTCTGGACACACATGTAAAGTCAATGATTGGAAACCCCATGGACGAAACTGAAGACATATTTGAAGCATTCAGTGCAACTTAAAAGTCTCAATCTTGGCGTTAAGTGGCAAGGAATGGATTGCTTTATAGAATTCTAAGAAAATGACGTGCAGATCGCAAGAACATCATTAAGGATCTCAATGCACATCAGTTGGAGATAATAAAAAATGCCTTGCATCAAGGGGAAAGCTCTAGTGGAGCAAGGCCTAGCATGTCCCACTTTTCTTTGGAGAATCACATGAATACATCAATCTTTGTTGAACCCATACTAGTAGAGGCCATGGATACGATGTGCCTTATTGAAAAGAAAGCAACTCGTCGCACACATCAAATCAAGATCAATGGGACACAACACTTCCAAGATGATGAGCTCTATAGTGGATGGGTTTTTAAGGGTGAAGATAGGGCCATGCCATATGAGTTGGCTCAAAGATACATATGTTTCAAGAGCCCTGTAACGTTCCTTAACCATCCCGGCCTAACCAATTGGCCAAAACATCCGGATATTTATGGGATATACATCCCACCCTCTGATGGCGGTATCGGGAAATGCCACACCAAGATCTACTCGAGCGGTCTTTTATGGGTCTATTAGAATCTGTCCCACTAGAATTATGCTCGTCCTCGAGCATCATGCTTTCATTGCAGACACAACTACATGGTACTTTCCCTCCAAGGTGGAACTACGTGTCATATGACATCCATGTCATTTGTGCCCCCATGGAAACTCGAACTCGAGCCCTGCTCTGATACCAAATGTAACATTCCTAAATCAACTGGGCAAAATCGTCTAGATGTTTATGAGCAGTCGCTTCTACCCATTTATGTTGGTGTCTCAGGAATGCGACACTAAGATCCATTCGAGTGTTCTCCCATGGGTCCATTACAATAAGAACATGTCGATTAGGAATGTTACATTTGGTATCGAGGCGAGGGGCTCGACTTCAAGTCTCCATGAGGGCATAAATGACATGGATGCAATAAATTCTGCGTTGGAGGGGAAATACGGTGTGGTTATGTCTACAATGGAAGCATGATGCTTGAGGACCACCGATACCATGGTGGGCAAAACTATCTAGGCGTTTATGAGTAATCCATTCTATTCATTTATGCGGTGTCTCGAGCGTGACACCAAGATCCACTCGGCTTGATCTCCCATGGGTTCATTACAATATCTTTGGGTGTGATAGAGTATGAACTAGCTCAGCATAGCTTGGATACTCCTTTGGAATATCTTAGGTCCATGGCGAGGAAGAGAGCATGAAGGAGCCATGATCGTTGTGAGCGTTGGTCTTCTTTCCTTTTCAAGTTACGTTAGAGATCGTGCACCACCTCCATAATGCGCATGTGTTTGAGTTGGAGTGAGTTCCTCTTGAATTATGTCATTTTTTATTCACTAACACATATTAGGTATGTCTTAACTTTGAAGTCGCTCTTGTTGAATGTAGTCCAAAGCAATTGCTCAAGACCAGCGAAGATGGCAAGCTATTTTGGAATAGGATTAATCTTTGTCACAAACAACATTTGCCTTAACATCCACAAGGGTGATTGAAATTAGCAATGCTTTGACTCAAAGAAAAAGGCGAGTGTTAAGTATGCTTAGCTCAAATCGGGAGTCATATCATGGAGGAAGGTCATGAAAGCGTTGTGGTCAACATGTTAAAAGCAACGGTATTAGAGTCCTTGTTCTTTATTTGGCCAGACATTGTATTAGGTGCTTGATTTATATCATCGTAGGTAATTGAAAGAAGCGACTAAAGCTAGCGAGAGGCTATGGGCGTTCTCATAAAATGAGATAGCTATGTGTGGAAGCATTTGAAATACGTCTCTAATGCTTGCCACAAATCGTATAGCTAGTTCAATATAAGTGGACTAAGATATTGTGTTGTTTGCGGTGTCTAAAGGCCAACATAGCCGAAAAAAAAGGGGTATCTAGAACCGAGCCAGCTTTGAAAGCAAAGGTATGTGAAGGGCCGAGTTGCTATATTGGATCTGGCGATTCTGAGGCACACGGTAACCTTTTGTAAGTATAATTTTTGATCAGGATTTAGGGTACTCACATTCGATACTAACATCGGTTTGGGTGGTCATGCTCAACGGAGAATCCTTTGTTTAGAAGAAATAGTAATACATGCGAACGTGAAAGGGCCTTTAAACAAGGCAATTGTGTGGCCATACAATATGCTTATGCATGTGAAAGGCGACATATGTAACATTCACTACATAATTATTTGCAACTATTAAACCTAAGTTTTAGGTGGAAGGAGGCCCACGGATCTGATGCGTGGCATGCGTCATTACCCGCGCTGGCATCGCATGGCATGGATGACTCATCTCGCTAGCATAACGATAGCCATGTAGTAAGCATCGTTAAATGACATTGACTTCGTTGTATTTGCATTGGCATCCGCGTGGAAACCGCGATGCGCCGCCGCCGGCACACTTTCGTTGCCGTGTGCGTAAAGTCATTTGCGGCGATTAAACCGCGTTTAAAAGCGCGCGATTGCGGCGGTATCACGGCGACAGCGTCGGATGTTGATATAGACGTCGTTTAAAGATGAGACATCGTTGTTTATTGACATGTCGATGACATCCAGACGTCGATATACACGTCGCTATGGAATTATGATTTTATAGTGAGCTGGTTCAGACATGAACATGAGCATGGTTGTATCTTGTGAGCTATTTTTAAATTTGCACCAATCGGTGGCATGATTCTATTCTTCTCCTTTTAATGATAACATATGCTGCTAGATTAAGCATGCTCCTAGGTAACATATTAGGTGTTTATGCAGTTAGATTCTAACTGAAACAAATAGAATGAACTAGAAATCAGTTTAGTTCTACTATAAATTAGAACATTGGTTCAATGGTTAGGCCCTTTTAACATAGAGATAATCACAAGAATTCCGAAACTTTGACCACCATAAAATTTCGCCCTAATTCGACAATATTTTATACAACAAAATTTTATGTTGAACTGTGGCGGCGTTTTTGGGCGGCGCCGCCTTCTACTCTGTTTCTGTGTAGCCTCTGCTTTTTCATCTTTGTTTCATGCAAACGCCATAGCCAGGGATGCAAATGAATGACACTTAGGCTTTCCTTGTCAGGGTATGCAACTTCGGCTTTCCTTTTCAGGGCCGATTCCTATTTTTACTTCCTTTCTATCTTCTTTCAGAAGCAATGATCCTATCAGGAGTTTTTTTCAGCTTGATTCTTCATGAGTTCAGTGCTTGATTCTTGCAGACGAGTCCAATCCACCAAATGAAGGCCTCACGTTACAAAAGTAGGCGACCCCTTAGTCGTCCCACGATTCGAGTTCATAGGCTCAAGATCCTACCCATTGCCCTTTTCAACTACTACGATTTTTTTTTACTCAGTGCAAACACAGCCGAATCTAACGGTCACGAGTGCAAAAACAAAACCGCCAAAGGGCAAATGCACAGAAATGCCAGAAATGAAAAGTTAAGGCACAGAAATGCCAAGCCAGGCACAGAAACGCCAAGCACAAAAACGCAGGAAATGCAAAGCCAAGGCTGGAATCAATCAAGAACAGGCTAAAGTTTAAGGTGGACAAAATTTCGTCGGAGAATTTCTCTCACCGTTGAAATTTCTCCAGGAAATTTTGAGCAGACCTGGCGGTGGCGCCGCTAGGTCTGCTCAAAATTTCCTGGTCAAATTTCAACAGTGAGAGAAATTTCTCCTTCCAAAATTTGAACGCAACAATGCCATGCCTGTAGCATTCCCAATTTCCTGATGACCCGCTCCTGACTACCACTGGTCGCATGACCCCACCGACAAACTGGGAATGTTGTCTCAGTTTTATTTCCTCTATATATACACCCATGAGCAACATCTTAAGACAACCAACGTAGTATCAATGCTTGCACTAAGAGTGTGTGTCATTGTATTTTTTTCCCTATGGGTGAAACATGTAAAGAATGGGTAAAATTAAACTAAATGCTTCAAACAATGTCACTAAGAAAGAAGGACGTGTGAGAAGCCAATGGATACAAGAACCATGCCATCCATATAAGAAGACGACGCAATTTTACTTTCAATAAGAAAATTCTAATACAATGCTCTTAAATTGAATTCAAACAAGAAAGAGACACACAAAGTACATGTTTAACAAAAGAATTTTCTTTTTGATGTCATTCATTCAAGTACATTATGTATAATGTCAAAAACTTTTACACAAGTGTGGCTCTTACAAAGTGACAAACCGAAATATAGTTGACCAAACATGCGACCTCCAAACATGTTACTAGTTATGTGAAATTTTATAATTGAAACCTCTCGTCTATTCTCTCCATTTTAACTAATTTGACATATAGGAAAACAAGATTCATGTTTTTTGGCCTACAAGAACAAATTAATTCACTAGGCTAAGACCTTAATGGTCTATATCATGCATTCTTAGGCCCTATGAGATGAATGGAATTCTCATGTGGAGTAATGTATTAAAAATTATTATTATTATTGAATAGAAAAGGAAGATAATCTTAAGATGAATGGTGGTATTCACATCTTTGTATGTACAATAGTGAGCCACAATTAGCTCATCACAATATAGAAAGTCAATAATATTGGAGAAAGGAATAATACTTCTCCAAGAGTCCCCTTAAGCAAAACTTAAGCAAAAGGGAAAAATCCTGTACAAATAAAATAGTAACATGTCCGAACAGAACAATAGGCTAACATGTCTTAAACAGAAACTTTTTCTTTGGATCAAAGAACCCAAGTCAGCAAACCTTTGCAAGCTGAGGAAATTTGTCATTTACGATGGGAATAGCTTGCCATTCGCCATTTAATCTTTGGAGTTTAACGAGCACATGGGGCACAGCTAACTCTTGATTTTGTTCTTGGCGTTGACGTTTGTTCCTGCAAATTCGTTTGCTGGCCACTGATTTGGTTTGCTTCAACACCCAGGGATGGGATAAAATATGCTGCAACGATATTCTTTTTTCTGGATTAGGCTGCAGCATGGCGAGAACAAGATCTTTTGCGTCGGATGATATAAGAGCAGGGGGAAATTCAAATGGGAAACTGTGAGATCCTCCCATTAAACAATCTACGCTCAACTTCTGAGCATTTGAGTTTCGAAAATGCATCCCAGCCTGTAAGAGCCTCATAGAGAATAATCCCCAGGCCCCAAATATCAACCTCCTTGGGTATCTTCGACCCACAACTTCTGGGGCCAAATATCTTTGAGTTCCTAGCACTTCAGAAAAATATGGAGTATCTAAAGCACTGAAACAAGCAGAAAGCCCAAAATCGCACACCTTCACATCGTAGGGTTTTCCACCCGAGCTTATCAGAATATTTGCAGGCTTCAGATCACGATGCACAACCCCATTTGCGTGTAAATCCTGTACCGTTTTGCCAGATTTCGAATAAGAAGAGCGCATTCTGCCTCCGAGAGCTTGCCTTCTTTCTCGATTCTGTCTTCCAGGCTGCATTCGCACAGCTCCATAATACAATGCCAATAATCGTTGTCGTTGATCACCTCTTCTAGATGCACAACGCCAGGGCAACTGGCTAATTTTTGCATGATTTCCATCTCCGTTCTGGCGTATTTGTTCTTGGGGCTGCTTTTGCAAGCAAATTTTCTCTCGTCCTCCACTCTTTTGCATTGGAAAACAATAGCTTGCCCACCTTTGCCGATCCGTTTGAGCAGATCATAGTCTTCCAGCAGCTCGGGAAATTTGCTGGAGTACTTAACGTTCAAATCCTTCGTCTTCTTCATCTCTAAACCCTTCTCCATCCCTGAACCCTGCAATTGTACGCAACTGCACAGAATGCAAGGCTTTAACCTTTTTAGCCCTTTTTAAGTGCCGCGTTTTCCATGAAAATGGCAAAACTCCGGATTTAATTGCTCTCAGACATTTTAGCTTTTCCAATTTTAGAACATAGATTTTTCGCGACCCTTTTTCATGCTAAGTTGGTTTAGGCAAACATTCGACCCTTTTGGTGACACTGAGGAACAACACAACTGCATTGCATACATGATTTCTCTCTAAATTTCTGCTTTCAACAGATATTTGCTCAACTTCTTTGCTTAACCATCAATTTCAATTGGGAGAGCAAATTGAGGTTGCAAACTTGGTAGCCCAGGAAAGACAATTGAAAATTGACCACAAGTCTGTAAGTTTATTCTGAATTGGAGCATACATACAAGAGTGAACAATTTGAAACTGCTTGCATATACGAGTGGTTTCAGTGTCTGGAATTCTTATTCTATGTGATGTCAAGAAGCTCCTTCTTTAGTATGCGCATAATTGTTCATATGTCAATAAGTCCATTCCACTTGCTATCTTTTGTCAATAAGTATCCTAGGTCATAAGGTTTTTTAAGAAGTGCGTCTACTACTATGTAAACATTTCTGTCTCCTAGACCGTAGGGTCTTTTCTGAGATCGTGAATAATCAATTCAATTCAATTCATGTCTGTGCTGACTATTTCCATCTGAATATGAAGGTGGACTCTTTTTAGCTGATTGCTTACAACAGTATCACAACTTTAAAGGCTGAGTACCATTTCTGTGCTGCTTGTTTCCAGTGTTGAACAAGACTTATAGGAGACACAATTATGCAGAGAGAGGCTATGATTTGGATGGTCTTTCCCAATCCCATTTCATCTCCCATAATACCTCCTTGGAAAACAATTGCTTATCCACCTTCGCCAATCTATTTCAGCAAATCATAGTCCTTCCACAGGTTGGCAAATTTGCTGGAGTACAAAATGTTCAGATCCGTCGTCTTCCCATCTCTAATCCCTTGCAATATTGGTAATGCAAATGCACACAGAATGCCAATGCAAAATTTAACCTTTTGGAACAACCTTTTTTATTTTTAGGGACCGCATTTTCCATGGAAATGGCAAAACCCCATATTTATCTTGCATGTTAGGCTTCCAGAGTTTTCCAATTTTAGAACATATAATTTTGGCGAAATTATCATGGGTGCCACTTAGGCAAATATTAGAAGAAACAACTACGTTTACATGTTCTCTCTGAAAATGTTTGCTCAACTTCTTTTCTTCCAATAAATGCATTTGCATAGTCACCAATCGCAATTTGTAGCTTGAAAAACTGGTAACACAGTGAACCAGCTTCTCCTTTAATATGCGCGTAATTGTTCATATGTGGCGATGAGCAATCCTAAATCTGATCTTAGTATCCCGTCAATTCCATTTACTATCTTTTGGTAATGCATTCTCCTGTTTATCCTGACTATTTTAGAAGATGGATTCTTCTTAGCTGATTTTCTACAAGCTGAATCATGCAGTATCTCAACTTTAAAGGCTGAGTACCATTTCTGTGCTTCCTGTTTCCCCTGTTGAACAAGAGTCACAGGAGACACAATTATGCTTGGCTTATTCATCCCACTGCGATGCAGAGAGGCTAAGAAGGCTATGATTTGGATAGTGTTTTCCTGAACCCATTTCATCTCCTATAATACCTCCTGCCCCTTAGCAATGCAACTCCCATAACCACTTGACTCTGATAATAAAAAGATTAGGATATATGCTAGCAGGAATTTACAGTCCACCTTCCAATTGATATATGCTAGCAGGAATTTACAGTCCACCTTCAATTGTAGATCGTCCTCTGCTATTCTGGGAAACATTTGAGCAATCCTGGGTAATAGACACCAGTACAATACTCTTCCTTAATTGCTTTCTTCCTTTCTCCTATCTTCAAAATTTGATGACAAATCATTCTCATCATCCACAATCAGTCGTATGCAAAAAGTAGAAATACGCGCACTCAAAATGCCATATAACAATGAGCTTGAATGAAAAGCAACTTATTCCCTAGTTTGAAGTCCATAACCTCCTATCAATTTCTATTTCATATGCAATTTCTAAAGCTTTAAAAATAGAATTATCTCAATAGTCTTTATCATCTGTTTCCATTGAACCCTTTTGTTTTTTATTTCCCTTTATTCTCCATTGAGATTCAAACAGTGGTCGCGTCCATTTTTTTAAGCTTGTAACTTTATTTATACATCCATACCTAACGCTGCATCAAAATCATCACCATTGTTTAACTGGAAATGAAAGGTTCCTTCTGAACCTTTTATCCCATTGTTAAACTCATCATTATCACCAACACTTGCGCCATTCTCTGCAGCCTGGTTCTGTAGACATGTCAGTTGTTCTTTGCAGTTTCTTCTGCTTCAAGCTTTTCAAACATCCTTCTGCTAGTGTTTTGTGAAGATTGCTCTGATTCTTCTTTATTGGTTCTGCAGTGTTGACACCTGAAAACCTTTCGGAGCATCCTCTTTCAAATCTGCTTCTTCAAAAAATTCAAGGCCTGCCTGGACAAACTTCATCTCTTTTATTACTGATGCAAGCTGAGCATGAATGTGAATCTCTCGTGCATATCTTTTATTCTTTTCAAACAAATATGGCCGTTCACTTCCTTCTCCACCTCCCCTGTGTTCTCTCTTGATTGGCCTTCTCAATCCGATGAAGCAATAAATACTAATGCAAATATCACAAAAACATGTTACAACACCACCACGTTCTATCTTTCCATGTAATTTCTTGCTAATGTATTTCATACACTTACTTATTGTGAGATCAATACCTTTGCCTACTAAGCAAGCAACCATCTTGTTTCATTTTACTGCAAACAGCACACTGCATAGCATTTAGGTCAGTGTCGATCTTCAATGCTTGACTAATATCACAACAAAGCAGAAAATATGATGGCACAAATCATTTCACTGACAGGCTGGAGTTGAGATGCACTGCCAAATGAAATAGAAGTTTTGCATCTAACTCTAAAAATCAGTCACAAGCAAATGCATTTAAACAGAGATCAAAACCAAAACCACTGCACACCGGAAACTCTATCTCTTTTGCAGGTGCATGCAAATATAACATTGACATTTGAGGATGGCCGCATTGATATGTCTGGCCTTCTAATCATGAGCTGTGGGAAGGCATCAATGTCTATTTGGGAACAAAAACGTTAATCAACAACTTAAGGCAGACAAAATACCTGCAAATAAGCGATTACAATTCGTCTTATCAGATGGGTCCAACTTGAATCGTAATTGCCCTGCAGGATTACATGTTATCACCGACCGTCAAGCCTTGTCTAGAATCAATTTGTGCCAATGATACATAACGTGGACAACGATAACCCTTGTTGGGAGGCTTGATTCGGTGCAGATTTTGTTCAGCTTTATCAAAATCCATGGAATGTTAAAAAGTAGGGACAATAGATAAGATCTGTACAAGTATTTGAGTAGGACTTAAATGTACTTAGATGCTATAACTAGAATCAATTTGTGTCGAGGACATGTGGGCAATTGTAAACCTTATGTAGATCAAGGGAATCCACAGATGTGTGGAATGTTAAATGCAATTGTAAACCTTATGTAGATCAAGGAAATCCAAAGATGTGTGGAATGTTAAACAAGTGAAATAAAAGGCAAAGAAAGGCAAGACCTAAATGGAGATGCGTCTAAAGTAACTATATGGGACGGCTGAACAACAGGACCATGAAACTTGTGAACATAGAACCACCATTGAACCCTCTCCTCTTAGAATTGCCATAAGCCCTCCTCTTAGCCATATCTTACAAATGGTGTAACCATTGCAAAGGACATTTGGCTAGAAGGATGAACCCCAAAGAAAAGACAAGAACAACCTAGTTAAGGTAGTCCATCAAGGACAGATTAGACATGGGGATGTTGAACTATTCGCTTAGTAAGAAGTTGTTCGCTACTTTTTAGTTTGGAAGGACAATTTGCTAACGCATTTAAGTCTAGTCACACAACCACTATTCAAAGTAAAAGGATAAACACCATAAGGAAAAAGAGGGAGAAAGAACCTAGTTAAGGTGGACTGCAGGGGACATTCCATCATGGACCTACTATTCAGGCACTAACTATTTGCTCATTGTCATAGTTGGTGCATAAAAAGCACATTTTATAGCAATAAAATCATGTGTAACAAAACCCACTGCTAATTATAAATTACAACAAACTCCTCTTTTCATAAGTACGAGGCGCCGCTTAGCGTGATGAGTGCGTTGAATCAATTTAGCTCTGAATATGCATGAAAAAGAATATGCCCACATCCCTATGTGTAATAAAGGAATCTTCATCTCCAAAACCTTCCTAGAATCCCTCATTTTCTATAGCTAAACAATGAAACGCATGCTAATGTCTTCAAGTGCAAAATTATCATGATCTTTGTTTCTCAGAAAACTAAGTTTAGGAACTTTCTTGTTCCTTGCTTTTACATTAGATCTTTGACTTTCTGTTGCAAAGTCGAAGACAATTGGTCCATGCCATCTGGACAAGAAAAATGGTTTTAAACACCACCACCACCACCTGCATTGAATTGAACAACTTGACTTAATGTGATTATGTTGGTTTCCTCACATGTTGCATCATGCCAAAATTAAAGACATTGAGAGCTTTATTGCCATCCTCAAGTTTAGAATATTGAACTAAGTTATGTTGCATTCTCTATACAGAGGACCTGTTAGGCACCTTTCAAGTTTTCATGGAGTTATATGTAAGCCAATTAATACACGTGCAGCAGATAAAAATGCTTGTATACAAATTTATAAACTTTTCTTCAGTTCCCTTCTCTAACCTTGTAACCTTTTCCAATGTTTGTGCATTAGACAAGTTAAATAAAGCTATATATTTTTTTTTTTTTTTGGTTATTGACTCGATTTCACAGCTCCATCTTATCCAGCTTGTCTTTTCCTACTTGGTCGACTCCACGTCTTCCTTTCTGCCAAACTTTCACTTAGCCTCTGGCCTCTCATATCTCAAAGGTTATCTTGGGAGCCTTCCTCACCAAAAGCCCATCATTTTTCTCATAACACAAGTACCAATTCAACTTATTCTACTTGGTTTCAGGGAATTGCAATTCATATTCAAAGTGAATATAAGGTTCTATTAGAGAAGTCAAAATGTCAAGACTAGCATATGGACTAATTTGACATTACAACTATACCTTCATCAAGGGGGTTTCACACTTTGTCCATGTATTTTTTGCCTAAGCACGAACGGAAAGGTGATTTTTTGGAAGTATTTATATATTTGGAGTAAATTTGCATATGGAGGGTTTAAATCTGGTTCTAAAATCCATATAACAACATTATTTTTTTGTACCATGCGAACATAGGTGGCATATCCCTTTCATATATAAGTGCACCCCCAAACCTCCATTTTGGTCCTATCCAAAATGATTCTTTAATAAAAATATGAATCTTCATCTCCTTGATATCTTGTTACTGTCAAATGTTTTACTCCAGGATTGACTTGAATTGAATGGTCTTTATCGTCCACGAAGACCAATCGATCTATGGGACCCAATAAAGGAGCGCAACAGATATATTACTATTCGGATTGAAAAACCTCCGCCGGAGACAATTTTCAAAGGAAAAACCGCGGCAATAATAAGAATGCTGACAAACTGTACAAATATACATTATGGGATATATACATGTTAAGTGGGTGTCCAATGACATATTTGACCCCGAATATCCATGACGTCCTGAAGGTATGATCCTCGCAACCGTACTGAAGCCGTGCTCAATATCACAATAGCAGTTGGTCGGGCTTGACCAATTCGGTATAGCATGTCTGGATTTGATCATACGCCAGATAGCTCTGAAGAGTGTGAAAATCGCATTTAATTAAAGTGGGTAAGATCTCGACGTTTTGGGACTCAAACTAAAAATGGGACTCATACTAATTTTGTTTTTTGAAATGAATGCTTGAATAGAATTTTTTCTTAATAAAACAACAATAATATTTACAAAGAACAATCCAAGAAAAGAAGGGGAGACGGTGGAGAAAGAATGGTAGGAAGGAAGGGGAGATGGAAGGGAGGGAGGCAAAGGAGCAGGGGAGAGGGAGGAGGCGGGGGATAAGTTGGAAGAAGGGCGGGGAAGGGGTAGGGGGGGAGAGGGAGGGAGGGAAGAGGGGGGGGGGGGGGGGGGGGGTTAAGTTGGAAGAAGGGATGGGAGAGAGGGGATAGAGCAAAGGGGCAAAGGAGGAGAGGGAGGGGCAAAGGGAGGCAAAAAAAAAAAAAAAAAAAAAAGTATTAATTATTAACTAGTAGCGTGTGTGGTGTTGCTTGGGCTAATGTCTTGGCATGTATTTTTACCATAATGCACAAAGACCTACCATAATGCTATGGCAATGAGCACATTTCAATGATGAGAGAACTTAAACAATGTAATGAAAAGGTCAGATGTTCAAACTCATACATCTTCAAACTCATACATCTTTCTGGTATAAGCAGGAGATTGGTATATCAAGAGAAATCATCCTAAAACAACTTATAATAGGTCGAAGAAAAGAAGGGAATTGAAGAGCTCAAAATATCAGACGTTTTATATAGATCCGCACATTGCTGGGAAGCCTGCACATGTTTCACATATAGTCAACAATTTGCAAAGAGAACCATGTAATTAAATATACGTGCATAGAACAGAAAGCAAGCTAACATCCAGAGCTCAAACGAATGAGGAAGGGCAGATGTATTAGCATGGCAAGAAACCTAAGTAATCTTTTAACACCAATAGCAACTCCCCTTTCCTACTCCATTACATGCATTTATGAGAACCTCTGATAATAGTTTTGTTAAAACACCACAATAGTTTTAACACATAAAGCAGTTTTAACACAAACATTCTATAATTGCAAAGGTGCACGTTAATATCTAACATGTCCAAAGGCATTCATATTCAATAATGAAAAAGAACATTATACCTCACACTAATTCCTGTGCAAACTCCTTTGCGAAGCTCTAGTACATAAAATAGATCCACCCTATCAAACAAAGATACGTAGAAGTTGCAGCTGCAATTTTCAGAAAAAATCTAGCTGCAACTTTCGATCATCACCGCTCAGGGCTTGTATATCTTCCATGGATAACATGCATCATTTGGTTGCCAGTATATTGGCAAAGCTTGAAACATGAATGAGTGGGAACCATCAAAGCACTACAAATGCCCATATTCAGAAGCTCTAAGAATTTGAACACAATTCTGCCCATACTCATTATGTTTTTTTCTAACGTTATATTAATAAAGATGATCCAACGTCAAAGAAGAAAGACATAAATGGTAAATGGTGAAGAATGGATATGCAGTTGTCAATCTAGACTTGAGAACCAGAGAGAAGGGAAATGAAAGAGGAAATAGAACCCTTAAGCCTCGAGCATTGGAGCAATCTGAAAAATGAAGTGGCCTCCCAAGTTTGCAAGGCAGCCTGTTTGGCCTAAACTCCTGCAAGTGCACAAAAAAAAAGCATATAGACATCTTAGTTTAAACTTGAGAATGTTGCATGTATGATCTAAATTCTCTACAAAGAACCATCATTTAAAATCTTGATTATAGAATCAAGGAGTAAGGTAGACAGAGTAAGTGCATCATTTTTTATATTGTTGTAGGCTGTCAATTTGCACCTGCCCTTAATGCCCTTACTGCAGCCCTTGAAATTACAAACAATGAAACAAATAACTTCGAAATATTCTAATGCCTGATAAAGAAAGAGCATATACGACTGCAATATAGCATCAACAAACACTCACTCTGATGATTGATATAAAAGACTGAGAATACGAATGTTACCTCTACCATGTTGCCATATGTGTCATGTGGTCTTAAAAGACGTTATTGCACTATCTAGCCAAATTCACTGAAGCATTGAAGTATAGGATCAGAGATACATAACCAGAGATACATAACCAGTTTCAATAAATAAATACATGTACATTCAATAAACACCAAAATGAATAATCTATGCTCAATAAACACTTCAAACTCAAACAACCCCTTTCTTTAGATGATAGGACCCATACAAAGACAGATAAAATCCTAAGGACATCATTTTGAAAATCACCAAGTGAAAAAATGGATTCAAATAGAATACAGTCGTTGTGCCTGACCTTTTGAAATCAAAGCTGTACACATCCATTTACATCATAATTATGAGCAAACAGCTCTGCATGTTAAAGGTGGTAAGCAAGAACCTCATTGTTATAGTGCAAACGACGCATTAGAAAGGACTTGGTTGGAATGAAGTTTGCAAAGCACCTCTCAGATTCTTGACCCTCAATAGCACCTGCCCGCAATTGGAAAAAAGTTATCTTAGCGATAAATCAAAGGAGTAACAGAATAAGTTTACTAAGTAATGCTACAACTTTACAATCTTTCTGAATTTCACCTTTACCGCAAATCCACTACTAAACACGCATTTAAGTTGCTTGTGGAGCTTAAAAAGAATCAAATGTTTCGCTTTGCAATGACCCAAATGTTTCAAAGCATAGCTGAACAAACCTGCATAATGTGCTCCTTAACCAAATCGAGCATATAGGTGTCTTCAAATTTTGTTACGATCGTTGCCACTTTGTAATTATAGTGTAAATATGGTTTCACTATAAAATGGTAATTCAAATGAACAATTTATTCTAACAAACATGATAAATGCATTAAAAGCCTATCTTGGAAATAAATTAAATGCTACATACCTGGTTTTGCCACTTCAATCCTTAAAACAGAAAAATAATCTTTGCATTAGTTAGCGGCATATATTTTGCGAATGCGAAAAATCAAACTAAGTTGCAACCCTGAGCGTGACAGCTATGCCATTGAGGAATCAATCATGTGTTTGAGTAAACATTTACAACAAATATTAAGCATGAGCCCTAAGCGTGACAGCTCTGCCGTGGGTTAAGGGATCACCTGCTTGCTGCCGAATTCCAAGCAGAGCAGAAAAACAAAACCTCCAGAATTCATGGCTCGCACTCCCAAGGCCCTTCGTTTAAGAACAGCAAAATGTTCAAGAAAGCAATTATTTTAATATTTAAAGTAAAATTTTAAAAGGAGCTTTAGCCACCTCTACGTTTGTGATTGCAAGTGCAAAAGCTGCCCCAATTCAAACTCTGCAAAATGCCTGCACAGCACAGAATCTTAAAGTCAGCAACGATATTTGCAAATACTCTCCTTTACGCTCATAGATTCTAGTGGACCAATCCATCTTTCAACATATCCTCCACAGCCATCAATAGCTATACCACATCTAATGTCCACCGCATCCAAAGAAATTAAAATCATAATTATGAACATGGGTTTTAAAAATCCTGCTCAAAAGTTCTAGAATATCTAGAATATAACCCAACAATGAGGTAGAGTGATATTCTTAGGAATCAAGTACTCCAACTGATTCATTTCCTGAATACAATGGACAATCTAAAATGCCAGGATTTTGTACAATATTAAAATTTATATAGGGAGAAAACTATTAGACTAATGTCTATATAACTCGCCTTATGTTCATACACCAAAGAAAAAGGGGGCCGAAAACCATGAGATGCCCAAAGAGCAAATTCTGAGATGCCTAAAGAGCAAAGAATCGGAATAATCTGCCTTTGTGCTTGAGAGATATACTGCATATGCCTATGTTAACTTTTTGAATCTTCAGCCATAAATATTGCTTGATCCATTAGACATATACCGAGGGAAAAATAAAAATCGGATCCAAACTTGGATGACATTTCAGCAATAACAAGAATGAAATGCAATGAACTTTCATAAAACCAATCAGCCTTGAAGAACAGCAATGGCTCCTTAAACAACCTATATACTCTTTCAACATGTGGACTGTCAATTTCAATGAAAGAGATATGTTTACTAACCATATATGTCTAACACATGGCCAAATCATGCGCGAGAAAAGCCCAACACACTACTTTGACAAAATGTCATTTTGAATGCCAATGTCTTCAAAAACAACCATGATGTCGATCTTTTATAAACATCTCCAGAAATCGGTCTACTTCAAAGCAAGACATTGTTCAAATATATAATCTTTCCACGTTGAGATATTCATCTTCCTTCTATAAAAACAAAAATAAACGCGGTCAGAATTTGCCCCATTTTCAAAGAAGCATCGCGGAAGTAAAAAATATCTTTCTAGCAACATGTATTTCTTTAAGTCTGGGATTATTAAAGAATGCATGTTGGTTGGATTTGCAGCATTAAACAAATAGTTGTCAATGATAGTATACCTTCTATCTAAGATGTAGATTGCAGAATGCTATTCAATGTATATCTTTTTCTAATAAGCAACATATGTTTCACATTAGTCAAAATAGCATCAATGGTGCTTGAGAATACAGATCTGAAGCATGCAATTGTTGTTGTGAATGTGTATGAGGTCATCCTCCTCCGTAACAGTTGATATACATTTTTTCCAATTGCATTAAGATCAACACAAATGAAAGCACATAGGAAGTCTTTTCCTACAATGAAGTCCGGTTTTGTTCATGAGGCATTTTGTTTGTGAGAATCAAACTGCTGATTAAGCAAATCCCAAGAGGAGGATTGGAAAAAGAAACATTTCTTTTATAATAGAAGGTTCAGTAGTTGAAGATCCACACTACGAAGATCCAGTATCTACTCTTCTGTTAAAAGCCCCTCTTGTGGAACATAAACCTTGTCATTGTCTGATCTGTATATCTCCAGCACAAGGCACAGTTTCTTGGATAAAGAAGGTGGCCCAAAATAGAAAATCCATATATATCAATCGACATCATCATCAGGCTTGAAACTTGGCCTATTTTTTTTATTGGGGCTAATTTCCAGCTAGTCTAGAAAATACTTTATTCCAATTGGGCCTCACGAAGCAGGTCCTGGCCTGCAGATTATTGTGTTATCGCTTGCATGTTACAATCAGGTTGAAAGAAAGAACACCCTTAAACAATGTCCACACCACTCTTCGCATGCTAAAGTGCTTTTATCAAAAAAATTAAGATCGAACTTATATACCTGCTTCTTCATGCCTTTCATGCACACTAGTTAAGTAGTGTGCATCTCAATAGTGGAATTAACTGCTCGTAATCTATATACATTATTTGTGACTTCTATCACTTTCTGGTCTGCTTTGCAATTTCATTCATAACTCCTTTAAACCAATCAAATGGTCCCTGTTCCCTTGTAAGAATAAGTATTTGTAGGAAAATGCTTGGTGTAATGGAACAACGGTCTAAGCCTTCAATTAAAAAAAAAAAGTAATGGAACAACGGTATGATTGACCATGTCTTTGAAGGTGCTAATAAAAGGTATTGCACTAATTCCAAGCCCAATAAGCAGACGGATATCATATCTACTGAAGTCCTGTGCTGCAGCTCCATAAGGCCCATCTATTAACAGCCCGAATATCTGCAATATTTAACAGACATGGCATAAATTAATGAAGAATCTGAAATATTATAGGTCACGTGAGCCAACATGAAATACCTTTAAGTCAATTACTGATGACGTTTAGGTTGGATCTTCAATGGTCCGCTAGATTGGCATTCATCTTGGATATTTTGTGCAGATGTGAAATATCTAACATTATATAAAACTTTAACCTCAGTAAAGGCCTTTATCACTCTCTTATCCAGTCACCAAAGCATGGACATGAATCTTGAGATTCTCATCTCAAGGTGCTGAGGTGATAGAAAACATAGTATCGTAAAAGAGCTTTCCAGAACCTCTGGTTATCGCTGGATTCCAAAAGTGGATCCACTTTTCCTTATGCCGCTGCTTCTCTTACCTGCAAACAGGATTTTGCAATGCCAGACATAAGATTAGGGAAACTTAAACCTTGAACGAAGACTAAGCAATGCTTCCAATTGACCTTGATAGCAAAATCTGAAATCGCGGACTTTAGAAAAACGACCGGCAATGTGGCTCCAAATTGGTCTCGTTTTGATCCTCCAAACTGCATGTTGGGCATATTTCAAAATGAGGAACCGTGTTGCCATGCCCATTCTGACAGTGACGCCCGCTTAACATTCCATGCAACCGTATCCTGTTGGTCAAATCTTAGCTGGGCATCTACAGAACTACCATACTTGCCATAGATATTGATAAGAGCTGTAGCCACAGCCCGCTCCTTTCCAATCCAAGAAACTTGCAATTTGCCAATAAATTTTGCCTGTCTTCTTGCAGCATTACAAAATCTACATAGGCATTAAGGACACTGACAAATGCTACTTGATCCAGTACCAAATTTTTGTATTGCATATCTTGAAATAACAGAAGAGCTTCTTCACCTTGCTCATTTCTTATGCATGAAGCAATCATGCCAGTCCAAGAGACGCGTTACCAGTTCCATTCGTGGTGTTTAGTATCCCTAATGCATCCAGCAGGTTACCATACATATCAATTAGGGTGTTTCCTAAATCAAGGATCAGAACCCATTTACCAATACGTGTGCATGCATCATCTTGCCTTCCGGTCTTTAGCATAACCATGATTATGTTCCTACAGATTATATCTCTAAAAGAGTGGCTTCCAACTGAAGAAGAGCAAACAAATCCTGTGAACCTAAATATTTCAATCTGAATATTCGGAAAGGGAATAAAAACATGCCTCTTCCATATGCACAACTAATACAAGGCATGCATTAAGAAGTCAAATTTTGAAACAAGGATATAGACCAAGCTAACAGATAATACACATAATAATTATGTAGGAGAATGTTAGTTGAAGAAACATGTCCAGAAATAGGCATGCATACAAATTGCAGGCTAAATTCTGAGAACATATCCAAATGAAATGGATTATAATGGATAGAGATCAAAAACCTCCATGGCCAAAGACGTGCTCAGAACAGGCTGAAACCAAACAGTCCATGGCAAAGAATAGATGCACCAACTGAAATGGCCAAAAAAGATAAGACCCAAGGAAGCCTCTGATTCATAAGTGAAACCAATCTGCAGCTATTAGGTCTTCTTTTCTCTGCCCATTCTGTCCTCCAAAACTCAGAATCTGTTCCCCTACACAACATGCTCTGCCAATGCCAATACCTTAACCAGTTTTCGTTCGCGTAACTCCGCTGCAACAGGACCAAAAACACGAGTTCCAATTGGTTCCCCCTGCTTATTTATCAGCACAACTGCATTCTCCTCGAACTTGATTTGACTTCCATCACTTCTGGGCCTTTGCATTGCTCCACCTAACAATGACGCCATAAACGACATCACCCTTCTTTACCTTGTTACCATCCTTTGTATCTCCCTTCCTTGTACTTCTTACACGATGAGTAATCTCTTTCACGGATGCAATAATTATATCGCCAATTTTTGCCCCCTTACCCCCACCAACAACTTTTTATGCACTCCACCCTTTTAGCTCCAGAATTATCAGCCACTTGAAGTTTTGTCTTCAGCTGGATGAATGATCTAGTTTGCTGCGAACAACAACCATGACATCCAGAAAAATGTGAAATATTTAAAGAAAAATTAATACTGCACACAAAATTTATAAGCAACTTTCTTAATTGCTGGTTTTAGAGCAGCGTGAGCACCTAATTTATGCTATCGGCCATTGCAGATACACTAATACAATAATGTTTTCTATGCCTTGTCTTCGTGCTGTAACAAAGCGTAACAGCTAGGTGACCTTAAAGCAAAGTGGATGGTTCCAAGGATTTAAAATGCGGGAACTTGATATCTTCATATAACCTTATGGACAACACAACGAAGAAGAAACAACAGGTTCATAAATTGGAAGGAAAAAAAAGGCAGGGAAAACCTTACCAGGTATGTGGTGGATTTAAAGGTTACAGGCTCTCCGAAGCCTGCGACGCGAAAGCTTCTGGCAGCGCGCAGCATCGCCATACCTAGGGCTCTAGGGCTTTAGGAAGAATAATTTCCTTTGTTATATATTTTCACTTTTTATGTGGCTTAAGGCAAAGGTTTAGGAAGAGTTGTTTCCTTAGGAAATAGAGGGAAATGTCAATACACCTGAGAAATAGCAACTAAAAACTAAATACAAAACTAACAAGGTGCTGCGCACAGAGGGTTGCCCTCCAGTTTCTTGAAGGTAAAGTGGCTTAAATGAAACCGTGTGTGATTTGAGGGCTAACGGGTTTAGGTCCCAACTATGGTATAAGCTGAGGCGAGGCGCACCCTAGCTTGTGGGGTAGAGGATAGAGAGGTTATTTTGCAAATATTAGTTCGTGGTAAAGGTAGAACAGGTTATTGACGAACACATGAACGTGGGAGAGGAAAAGGATCGGGTGGGAGATGGGAGTAAATAGAAGAGAGCACCTGGGGTCTAATGTTACTATGGATATTGGGTATACTAGAAAAAGTGCCCAGCGTTGCTGGGCTATTCATCAGGCATAAGTTCATGAACCAACAAAGACGATTGGTGGAGTCACATTGAACGTTTAAAAGGCAAAAAATTGTATGAGTGTAATATTCAATGCTTTTCTACAATGTTCTAATGTATAAAAGGCAGGTTGCAAGGCAAAAGAGCTAGATTAGCATGATCTTACAAATAAAGACAATGCAAAACATGCTTTCAATGTAAGTACAGCGGCTATTTGGCAAAAGTGTTTCCTTTATGGCATTACAGATATCATCTTGTTATTAGGGTAGGAGGGAAATTTGATAATTGGATGTTGTGTTTCGGGGTGTTGCTGCCGTAAGTACAAGTTTACTTTACCTATAGAGGCTTATGTGTTGTTATGCTAGGTAATATTAACCACGTGCAATAAGATACTATTGATAATCATCCATATGACAACAAAGTGTATGCATAAGGCATTATGTGTGTAATATTTAGTAATTCAACCATCACAAGTGCTTATGGTGCAAGGAATACGAAGTTATGGTATTAATGCACACGACCACCTATTTTTCAAAATGACAAAGATTTCACTACCATTTGCTTTAACCGAGTGGTATACTTAAGGTTTATCCTGTTTTAGCTTCTCCATCATGAGAAAGAATCCTTGGTTAAAGTTCCAATATCAACTAAAGAAAAGGTAATGAAAACACGTGGATGGTTGGTTAATACTACTTAGTTGTGAATCATAGAGATAAACAAGTTAATCAAGGCAAACCATTGGCCATGAATCTTGATACTATATATCACCCACAAACAAGTGGTAGAAGAATCTTCTAAGCAATTCAATAGTTTGTGCACTATTATAAGAATAGCCGGTTTCCGGGACCTTCACCGAAAAAGAATATTATGCAACCATGTTCTGGTAAAAGGTCGATAGAAATCCCGCAAATACAAGAACTGAAGGAAGAAGACAAAGTTCACCTCAACGGAGTTCAACTCATAGATTTGACCAAACTGCATAACTGCATCAATAGCCCGAATGCATGCTTCGCTACCATTATCCCGCTGGCTTCCCCAACAATTTTATCTCCTATTAAGCAACCAATACCTCAATGTAACAATAACCAAATTGCAAATGGGTGTGAAATTCAAAGAATCCTATTAGAGATCGGGTTTGAAGATACCATGACCGTCTTGTTCTCGGTTGCTCTTAGCAACGTATTAAGATCATAAGAAGTATATGGTCTATCGGTTAGTCGCCCGTGCCGAAAGGATAATCTACCAAGACTCGGATGCTTTTTGATCTTGATCACCTGCATAAGTAGAACACTTTGCGTTATGCCCAAGAAAACAGGTGTTTTGGCAAGAAGAAAGTTGTAGAACTCTTTTGAATAAAAGCCATGCCCGATGATTGTGTAGGCGCACTGCATTTAACACGAGATAATCCTCGCCATTTTTTAAATTTGAGTACACCAAATAGATTCATGATCTTCGCATATATTAGCACAATAACAAAAATCAAGTGAAATAGAAAAACTTGTTCATGTGCATGGAGCATTTAATTGAATATACCTCCACGGTGGTTGATTGTACTTGTCGCCTAACCGATGAGACAAGCACAAACCTTGCACGTAACGAGGTATGACGGAAACAAGGTTGCGAAAGCCAATCCAATCTTCAAAGGAAAAGGGTAAGCTTCGCTTGAACTTAAATAGATACCCATGCTAAGTATTAGCAAATGACATACCTGTCTGTTCTGGAGTATTATCTCCACTCCAGCGTAATGATGGAAAGGCAGTGGTGCATGTGCAGCATATCACATGGGTGACACCCTGCAATGTAGGCATATTAGAGAATGAAGCAGTGAAAGGTGTAATGCAAAGAACACAACATGAAAATGATAAAGGTATACATGCCTTTGTAAACAACTACCTCAAACAATTTGGTATTGAGCATCCATGTGTGTCTTTTTATCATCCATGTGTGTTGTTATTATGCTAGATATTAATGTTGTTGTTTGTTTTTGGCCCCGAAGGGGCAAAAAAAATTTTAACGTATAACACAAACCATTACATTACACGCCTTAAAATTAAATTCCCCCTTAAACCCCCTTTTGTTTGGGTGCATATTCACACGGGAGGTGACTTTGGGCATCGAGAGCTGTTGGATAGGCATATTCGCCCTTTATTCCTTAATCTACACCGTACACAAAGTTCCTCGTTTGTAGGTTATAGATGTATAGAATTTATTATACTGTATAACAAGATTTACAAAATACTATAAGATTTTAGGCAATATACTATATGGTGTTGATTTTGTACGTGCAAAACATAATTACAGGGGCTCTCGCTGCCCTACGTCACCCCCCGTGTGAATATGCACCCAAACAAAAGGGGGTTTAAGGGGGAATTTAATTTTAAGGCGTGTAATGTAATGGTTTGTGTTATACGTTAAAAATTTTTTTGCCCCTTCGGGGCCAAAAACAAACAACAACATTAATATCTAGCATAATAACAACACACATGGATGATAAAAAGATAAATTAATACCTGAAGCAACAACAATTGAGCTTTGGAACCATCGTGTTGTAGTTTGAAGATATAATCTTCAATCGACAAGAAGTATAGAATCTAGAACGCACGTTTAATTGTAAAGAACATGTAAGAGATTCACCTTGAATGAGGCTTCAACATTGAAAACCTCATAATGACTCATTCCAAAAGGTTTTGCAGACAAACATGCAGTTTGTATATCACCATATGAGAAACTTCAAAACTTCAAACTGCAATACATATTATTATGATTTGCCTGGAGAATACACATCATGGTAATGAAGTTGAATACCGCAAATAACTCAAAACAAGTTGGGAATGAGTTGAACATGTTGCATAAGATAACAGTCGGGTCGATTGAAGAAAAATAGAGTGCTTGAAGCTTCATTGTCGCATTTAGATGTCTTCATAATACAATGCCCTCATAATTCCAAATCATGTAACATTCTGCGAAATATGGATACAAGAACTTTCAAAGGACATTTGCACCAAAATGGAGGACTGAACCTTCATTCTTGTACTCTGTTACTCTACATCTTTATAATGCACTTGGAGATTCGATGACACGTGCACAAAAGCAATGAGAATTTCCTTCATTTTGGTGGACTTCGGATCATCATAGGCAAAGATTACATAGTTGACACATTTTAGTGACACATTTGCTTCACAATTCTCGCATCATGGTACGAGTTGAATACACCGCAAGAAAAGCCGCGAATGAGTTGAACATGATGCATAAGATAACAATCAGATAAATAATAGCTGCTGACTTATTTGCCAAGTTATCATATTTTTAAAAAAGACAATCACCATATGCTGCAGTTCAGATAACATGCAATGGACCTGTATGTGTTTCATGAGCTCTTCATTCTTTATTCAAAACCGAATAATCGACATGTTTAAAAAGACAATCACCATCATATGCCGTATTCGGATAACATGCAATGGACTCGTATGTGTTTCATGAGTTCTTCATTCTTTACTCAAAACCGCAGAGCACTAACATGTACATGCATAATCGAATAAAATACATATGCAATAATACAAATGGCATGAAAGTGATGATGCCGAATCAACAGATGAAAATGAATCAAAGGCCTTTCGTGAGTGCTTCTCGTTGTCTTGTCGTGATCTTGCTTTAACGTAAATGTTCATAACTTCACGGGCCCACACTCAATTGGAACTTCTTGAGATCTTCCAACATTATAATCGAAGTCAAGCATTAAGGGTAATGAATGAAGAGCGAAGTTGTGGCATTCAAAAACATATGAATTACCTCTATCCTTTGACCGCCCCGCAAGATATGGATGTGATTCTAAATACCGTCTTGAAAAAATGCTTGAATTTGTTTGTTGAGATATTTACTTGTATGCAGCCTAATAAGTCTTAAGTATCCGCTTCCACTTTCTACAACAAAAGCTTAAATCCATCCGCTTCTTCGCCTTGGTTCTATGCCCAAAGATCACACTTATCATCTCCTATTCGTAATAGATGTAGCAAAGAACGTAATATAATCACTTTATGTGTTTCTACATATTCACCGCAGGCAACACGTATCATCATCCAGATCTTTCTTGGTATTGTACAAAGCGATTACGAGGTCCCAAAGATCAACAATATTGAATAATCGGGCCGTTGAAGCCGCACTGATGGAAGGGCCTACATTTGTTCGAAAAGTCGCAGGATTGCTTATGGCCCCGACCTTATAGTTGCATGGCTTATGGAACTAGATAAAAATATTACTTCCTTAACAATACAGAGCCCTAACGGTTCAGAGTTAACGAATAATTGTGGGATGCTAAAAATGATGTGTGCAATGATCCCCGCCATGGCCGATACCTAACATGCTCGATCGGGCCATATCCAATGTACCGCCATCGTTTATCTTTCTTCTGGGCTTTTGTGGGTTTGGATAGCATGAAGCATAGGCCGATTTTGCTGAAGCAAGGCGGAAACAGAGATGCACATGGTAGGAGCGAGCCCGAGGCAAAGCAACGGAAGTGTTTTTTTTTCCCTTAGGGTTCGCTGGGTTCACTGAAGCATGGCAGAAGTAGAGATAGTGGCTGAAGCATCGCCAAAGAGCTGGTCGAGAGCTGGTCGTTTCGATGTGAAGACAAAGCAATAAGAAGCAAGCAACATGAATAGGAAACGAGAAACAAAAACAGAGTAAAGAAGAAAAAGCAGAGTTAGGTATCCGGCATTTTGATGTGCACAATTTTTCCTTCCCCTCCAAAAAGAAATCATTGTGCTAAACGAAACCAAAAGATAAAGAATGAAGAGCATAACAAAAGCTATGATCTCATACCGATATGTAGCAACAATGACTTCGCCAGCAAGAGAAATCGAGAAGACAAGAATCCAGAGGACAAAAGTTTTGGAGTTTAATGCATATGAATGCAACATTGATAACAACAGCCGTTAGATTGTTTAAGCTAGTCAAAATCAACGGTCCAAAAATGACGCACTCTAGAAATACTATTTAGTACGTCCCAACGAATACAACACCAAAATCATAGAAAAACCATGCCAAAAAGCGTATAAAACTACAAAAAAAACCCCCTGTTATTATGCTACATATTGAGGTCTTCCACATTTCTCGTATCTCCTACAAACACCTGCATAAGTTCAAATTTAAGTGTGCCAAGACTTACAAGGTATTTGCACTCTTGCATGAGAAAATAAGTAATCTGATTATCACAATGTTATGCAAGTGAAAGAACCTGTGCAGCCTACAAATAATACCTTAGTTTTGTCTGTAAACTCTTTGCCAAATAATGATTGCGCCTTCTCTAAATTCCGTACAAGCACATGCACTTTAACTCCTCTGTCAACCAGAGCTGCGACCACAAGCTGTCCTGATAGGCGAAGATTCTCACAGATATGGGTGTATTTGAAATTTTAAGAGTTTAAAAAGACAAGAAATTTACCAAAAAGTGCACCAAAATCACTAAAATTGGCTGCAAAGATGGCAGCTTATATTAAAATATAGCGTGCACTAAAGCATCTAAAATTCGTGAATAAAGTTCTATAAGTTGAAGCACAATCCATAATGTCCTCCAACAATATGATTTTTATAGCAACTTGTGCCCACAAACAGACATTCACGACATATATCTACCACGCTGGCAGCTCAATGGATTTGTCAAAAGACAACATCATAGAGATGGGAGCGCAAGACCTAATTGTCTAAATTGTCAAAATACTGAATGTCATGGAAAAGCAGGGTTCGCTACAAATAGCTAAGATGAGACTTCATCAGAAAAACACCAAGACATTCCACTCAAACAACACTGTCCTACTACGTGTAGGCCCAGGATGGACTTTATAACGTGCATTGCATTTAATTCGTGCATTACATGATTTGGTAAGCATAAAGGCTTGGAAAAAGTTTCTCTACCTCTACGGATTGGGACTCACTCCTTTTGGTTAAGGGGCCGTGGTATAAGAGCGAAAAAAGGCGGTTGGATGCACAATATGAGTTTGAGAGTGCGGAAGTGTGGATTGAAGAGGGGAGCAGAGTTGTCCATGTTGTGGGTCCAGAGCATCCAGACTTGAGCGTTTATTGTAAATCTGCAACTAAGAGGAGCAAGCAGAGTGCAAGGGTACTTTCAGAGACTAAGGATGAATCAACAAAAGATGTTACCTTTGAGCTAAGGAATCCAGTTATTGAGAGTAGTGGTATTTGCCTTGTCATCATCCGATCCGCCATTCAAGTTCATGAGGTCGAAAATGCAGAAAGCGGTGAGTGGTTAAGTTCTAGGGAGAGCATAAGAACTGATTACAGGGCCGTTAGATTGTTTTAGAGCAAGGTTGACAAACGATTTCAATTTACATGCTAGAAGATAGTGATATTTAGATTAATCAAACAATGGCCTTTGCTACAGACAGCCACTGATTGCACTTCCATCTGTTCCAAGTAGTCACCTGCATAGCTTTCAGGATGGCACCCACCACAGATATCTTGAAAATTCTCTTTAGTCAGCCACAAAGAACAGGCAACATGTAGAACAAAACCACATGATCCACAAAGGTAACATGGTTACCGACCAAAATGGGAGCTTCCTCTCTTGGGGCAGCCTTCCCTTGATTCTAATCCACTGAAACACCACATGCAAACAACAGCAACCTTGCCAAAATTCTAACAGGCCATAACAAATTTCGTCTCCACAAAGGAAACGGTTTTTCTAAAACATCTTTGGCCCCGCAAGGGCAACTTTTGAGAACAAAAGCCCTAACAAAAGAAACAGAGCCCATAGAATGAACCTGACAATACATACCGGAAGCATGAGAATGGTCTTACATACCTCATAGGTGTCATAGTCACAAGCACTGCTGCGGAAGGGGTTGAAGGGCATGTCAGGATCTATGGAGGGGGGCTGCCCGAGACGAAAGGTGGAGGAGCTTTGCTGTTTTAGATCATTGGAAGCCATAGCTACGAATAAGGAATGCGAGAATGGGTCTGCCCTGCCAGTTACTCGGTTGGAGCATCCTTGATCCACAACGCAACTGACCGTGCATTTACAGGGAACAAAGGGTTTTTAGCAGTCATCAACATATACTGAGTATATTCCAGCATATACTCAGTATATCCCACAAACCCACATAAACGAGGGTTTGCCCCCCTAGGGGCAACCCAAAAACGTGGAAGTTTATAGCAACTAAGCTAACTTCGCTGTTCATTTCTAAGTCACGTTAATATCAGACCTTCAGATCCAAACAATACATCGGAAATACGCACATCACACGAGGCCTGTAGCCACTATACCATCCATAAGTCTAATCCATTCCAATGTTTCTAATCTAATACTAGCATAATAACTTGGAGTTTCTTTTGTATTTCTGTACACTTTTGGGTTGCCCGAAGAGCAAACCCTGGGAGAGCTGGATTGATAGAATATTATTTAGATATGCTAATTCAACAAATGAGATTAGGAATCTCTCTGCATTGAACGACTGAGGTTGAAATTCTTCTCTGTATTATTTGAAATCAGTAGATAAGCATGAAGTTGAATCATCCTAAGAAGCTATAAGAAAAGGTTGTCTGCTCAGTAGATGGGGCTGCAACATATCCAAAAGAAACATTTGCCCTCTGCTTAAGCTTAGCACGTGTTACTAAAAGAACTGCCAGTCTTTGCCATATGCATCCCATCCTCCAAGATCAAAATTGTCTCCATCACATACATATGCACCTAACGAAAAGAAGTCCCTTAGGAACTACACTAACTCTTAGCAGTGAAGTTATGGATGGAAATAACTATGTAAGCCCTCGAAAAGCTTGTGAGTAAAGAAAAGTTGGTCTGCATGCCAAGCCTTGAGTCCCGATAGTAGAAACGACAATAAATCTAACTAATTGCGCAAGATGGTGTCCCTTATTTCAATGCATTTAGGATATTTGAAAATGGCCCCAAAGAAGCCTTAAAATGCATTCACCCCAATCATCGTGATAATGATCTTCGGGTGATAGAGCCATTGACATGTCTCGCTCAAGAAATCACCATGCATGCATAGACTAAGTATCACATAAGTTGGACCTATAGAATTTTTAAGATGTGTTTCAAGGTTCCATTGGCACACGTGTGACCAGTTCATCCATGAGCCTCTGGTTCTTGTGAGTTGGTATTGACAACCAGTAGGTACTAGACTGTTGAAGCAATAAACATTGTCATTGTCAACTTTAATGTACAAAGCATGTGTTAATTAATCGAAGCGCATAACACAAATTATAGAATTTTGGCCTGAGCTAACTTGCTCAAGCTAAAGTAATTTCTCCTACTTCTTAAGCTCAAATATGTGCCAAAATTGTTGATAACTACAAAATTAAAAATAAAAAAACATTTGGTGGATAGATAGCTACCAAAATTATTGATGGTATATCTATCTATCTATCTAACATATATATCATAACATATATATGTTCTTATGTTTGTCCTCCTGAATCCGGCCGTTGATCCGAGATCCTACGGCTCACGTGGCTTTGGGACGTATCCTACGGCTCAGATGGCTTGGGAGTTTGTATCCGATTATATGTAAGCGATCCTACGGTCCAGGTTGATTTGATCCTGATCGTCGGTCCGAGATCCTACGGCTCACGTTGGTTTGGGACACATCCTACGGTGCACATGGCTTTGGGAATTATATGTAATAGATCCTACGGCTCATATTGCTTTTATATGGTGAGATCTTGATCGTTGATCGAGTCTAAGATCCTAAGGCTCATGTTGAATGCTCGTCCCTTAAGGAAAGGCTTTTAAAATTTTTTATGGTATTGGAGGGATTCAAACCTTGACCCTCAACCCCCCAAACCCCCCACTCTAACCACTAGACCAAACATCAATTCCATGAATATATTTAAGGGTAATATTCTAATTAAGATAAAATAGAATATAACATTCTAGATAGTTCTGGAAAGTTCTAGAATGTTCTGGAGGCTCTAGAAAGTTCTAAAATTTTCTAGAATGTTCTAGAAAGTTCTAGAATATTCTAGAATATTTTGGAATATAAGAGAATCTAAAGGGAATCTAAGAGAATCCTTCCAGAAAGTCCCAAACTGTTCTAATAAGTTCTAGAATGTAGGGGAATCTTCGGAAATGTAAGGGAATAGGGAAATACTTCCAGAAACTTCTAGGATGTTTTGAAAGTTTCAGAATGTTCCAGAAACTTCTAGAATGTTCTAGAAATTTCTAGAATGTAAAGGAATCCAGGAGAATTAAAAGGAATATAAGGAAATCTCATAAATTGTAAGGGAATGTAGGAAAATATTTACAAGTCTAAAGGAATCTCTTAAAATCTAGTTGAATCTAAGGGAATCTTCATAATATCTAAGGGAATCTAAGAAAATCTTGATGAAATTTTAGAGTTTGCAAAGAGCCACAATAGAATGTTCTAAAATGTTTCATAATAAAGGTGTACAATATAAATCTTGAAAAAAAAATGTTCTAGATGCTCAGGGCAAGCGCCTAAGTCTAAAAATACAAAGTGTTTTAGAAATGTTGCACAGATCCAAAATAGATTATTTTGGAAGGTTCTAAATGCTCATGGGTAAGCACCTCAATCAAAATAGAAAATTCTAAGAGAATTTAGGGGAATCTTCATGAATGCTAAATATAGTACATAGAATGTTCAAGAATATAGAGGAATCACAAAAGAATCTCAGTAGAATCGTTGGTTATCTAGAGCACGACAGGGCCTTGCACCGTAAGAACATGCTAAAACTGGAACAATGTGCCGTAGGATCTCATTAAAATTTTGTCATAACATATATATGTTCTTATGTTTGTCCTCCTGAATCCGGCCGTTGATCCGAGATCCTACGGCTCATGTGGCTTTGAGACGTATCCTACGGCCTAGATGGCTTGGGAGTTTGTGTCCGATTATATGTAAGCGATCCTACGGTCCAGGTTGATCTGATCCTGATCGTCGATCCGAGATCCTACGGCTCACGTTGCTTTGGGACACATCCTACGGTGCACATGGCTTTGGGAATTATATGTAATCGATCCTACGGTCTAGGTTGATCCGATCCTGATCATCGATCCGAGATCTTATGGCTCATGTGGCTTGGCACATATCTTACGGTGCACATGACTTTGGGAATTATATGTAATAGATCCTATGGCTCATGTTGCTTTAATTATTGTCACGTGGTGAGATCTTGACCCTTGATCGGGTCCAAGATCCTACGGCCCAAGTTGAATGCTCATTCCTTAAGAAAAGGCTTTTAAAATTTTTATGTTGTGTGGGGGATTCGAACCCTACGCATTGACCCCCCAGCCCCCCATTCTAACCACTAGACCAAGCATTAATTCTATGAATATTTATGTTTCAAATTTACTTAAGGGTAATGTCCCCATTAAGATAAAATAGACTATAACATTCTAGCTAGTTCAAGAAAGTTCTAGAATGTTCTGGAAGGCTCTAGAAAGTTCTAGAATCTTCTAGAAAGTTCTAGAACATAAGAGAATCTAGGGGGATCTAAGAAAATTCTTCCAGAAAGTTCCAAATTGTTCTAATAAGTTTTAGAATGTTCTAGAATGTAGGGGAATCTACGGGAATGTAAGAAAATCTAGGGAAATACTTCCAAAACGTTCTAGAATATATTGAAAGTCTTAGAATGTTCCTGAAAGTCTTAGAATGTTGTAAAAAGTTCTAGAATGTAAAGGAATCTAGAAGAATCTAATAGAATCTAAGAAAATCTTATAAAACGTAAGAGAATCTAGGAAAATATTTACAAGCCTAAGGGAATCTCTAAAACTGGGATTTAAGGGAATCTTTATAAAATCTAAGGGAATCTAAAAAATGTTGATGAAATCTTAGAGTATCTAGGGAATCTTTATAGAATCTCTTTGAATCTCATATAATGTAAGGGAACCTAGGGCAATCTCATAAAGTCTAAAGGGATCTAAGGGAATCTAAGGGGATCTAGGGGGACCTTCATAGAATCTTGGAGAATCTACGGAAATCTAATGGAACCTAGAGGGAATCTTATAAAATTTAGAGGAATCTCCACTTAACCTCCAAGAAAACCTTGGTAGAATCTTAGAGAATCTATGAATTTAGAGTATTCTTAAAAAGATTCTAAGAACTTGATAAAAGATAGGAACATGCTAAAACTCAAACATGCAACCGTGAGGACGATTAAATTTCTTTTGTATTATATTATATATATATTTTATATGTTCTTATGTTTGCCGCTGCTTTATCCTGGCCAACTGCTCGAGATCCTACGGCCACACGGGTTTGGGACACATCCCCACGGCCCGCATGGCTTGAGAGTTTCTATATAGATATGGTCCAGTTGATTTGATCCCTGATCGTCGGTCCGAGATCCTACGGCTCACATTGCTTGGGGACGCACATACGGTTTTTATGAATTATATGTAATCGATCCTACGGCCTAGGTTCTTCTTGATCCCGATCGCCTATCCCGAGATCCCCATCGGCCACGCTGTTTGGGGACATATCCTACGCATGCACATGGCTTTGGGAATTAATTGTAATCGATCCTACGGCCTGTGTTCTTCTTGATCTTGATCATTTCGATCCAAGATCCTACGGCTAAATGTTGCTTTAGATTTTTGCCACATGTTATGTATCTCGCCCTTGATTGGGTCCAACATCCTACGGCTCATGTTGAATGCTCGATCCTTAAGGAGAGGGTTTCAAAATTTTTATGTTGTTTAAGGGATTCGAACCCTAGTTATTGCCCCCAAAGCCCCCTATTCTAACCACTAGACCAACCGTTGATTTATTAAAATAATTGTATCTCAAATATACTTAAGGGGAATGATCGAATTAAGATAAAATAGAATACTAGAATGTTCCAGAAGGCTCTAGAAAGTTCTAGAATCTTCTAGATAGTTCTAGAATGCTGTAGAAAGTTCCAAAATATTCTACTAAATTCAAAAAAGTTTTAGAATATAAGAGAATCTTGAGTGAATCTAAGGGAATCCTTCTTGAAAATTCCAGAATGTTGTAGAAAGTTCTAGAAAGTTCCAAATTGTTCTAGAAATTTCTAGAAAGTTCTAGAAGGCTCTAGAATGTAAGGGAATCTACGAGAATGTAAGGGAATCTAGGAAATACTTCCAGGAAGTTCTGGGATGTTTTGAAAGTTTTAGAATGTTTTTGAAAGTCCTAGAATGTTATAGAAAGTTCTAGAATTTAAAGAAATCTAGGAGAATATAAGGGAATCTAAGAAAATCTCATAAAATTGTAAGGGAATATAAGAAAACATTCATAAGTCTAAAGGGGTGTCTTAAAATCTAGGGGAATCGAAGGGTATCTTCATAAAATCTAAGGAAATCTTGATAAAGTCTTAAAGTATCTAGGGGAATCTTCATATAATCTATTTGAATCTCATATACTGTAAGGGAAACAAGGGCAATCTCATAAAATCTAAGGGAATCTAAGGGAATTTAAAGGAATCTTCATAAATTCTTACAAAACCCAGGGGAATCTTAGTTCTGGGAAGTTCTCAAATATTCTAGACTGTTCTTGATTGTTCTAGAATATTGTAGATAGTCATGGGTAAGCACCTAGAAATAAAAAGTTCCTTTTTTTTTTTAAATTTGTGAAAGTCAGAATATGATGTTTTGTAATGGTTTAGATAGTTTTAGAAAATTCTCTAATGTTCTAGATGTGCATGAGAACCAAAATAAAATGTATTGGAATGTTAAATGTTCTATATGCTTGTGGATAAGCACCCCAATCTATAAATAGAAAGCTTTTTTATTAAGGCGTTGTAGGATGTTCTAGAAAGTTCTAGATAGTCTTAGAATATCCTACTAGAAAATTTTTTTGAAAGCCTACAAACCGTCCAAATAGAATGTCTTTGAATATTATAGAGGATTCTAGAACGTTCTTGAGATCCTAAGCACCTCAAACTCAATGTAGAAACTTTTCAAAAGTATTTTCCATAATGTTATAGACACAAAAAACGCAAGCACCACATGCGTAAAGTAACAACATGAGTAAGCACCTCAGGACCAAAATAAAAAAATTTAACTCTGATTCTCTATAATGTTCAAGCATGCACCCCATAGGAACTTAAGGCCAGAGGGAACATGTTAAAACTTGAACATGCAATCGTAGGGCATATTAATTTTCTTGTGTATATATATTTATGAGGTACATGATACTCGTATATACACAATAATGTTGCTAGATTAAACATCAATAATTTGGCCCAATTGCTCATTTCATTTGCCATGTCTCGATGTCCCGCTAGCTATGGGTTCCGATGACAAGGAACAAGATGAGATGGAGACAATTGGAACACAGGAGCACTCTATTTCATGTAAAAATTAAAAATATTTCATCCTACTAAGTTCTCAGATGAACTGGAATGGGAATTGCTTGGAGGAAGTGCTTAACTTAGAAGAAAATGTGCAGAGGATTGCCTAGGCCATGGAAGTGGATGTACCCGATGTGACGGGCTATTCAGAGATGGATACTTCTCTGGCTATAGAGATTGAGAGAGAGCATGTTCGGCGAATAGCTAATGAACTTAGTGTGACACCTGAATCTGTGTTAAGAACTCAGTGATTTCATCGCTCGGGCGATGTCTTGTAAATTTTATGTCAAGTGATGAATAGGAATGACGTGTTTGATTAACAATGTTTCTAAGTCTTTTATTAATTATGTCTTTATGTCTTTTACTGTTGTTGAGAAGATTGCCACGAAGATCTTCTCCAGCATATTGTTATTATAAAAGATGCTTTATTCTAGTGTTCCGAATGTTCATTGTAAGGATTGTCATTTTCTCAATTCCATTTGCAGTTTGCCAAATGACCAACCACTTGTTAGAAAATTTCGCCATCGCAATCTTCACAATCATTTTAACATCTTTTTATCAGCCTTTACTCAAACAAGAGCTTGGAAAGACCCCCTTCAACGCAATTTCATATAAGATATAATTTTCTTGCATCTTTTCTGCAAAATAATGCAAACTTCTGCTCTAGACTAATCATTCTTTGCATCCTATGGATAGCGTGCAACCTATTTCATACACAACTAGAATTCCAAATTTCTTAAATTAATTAATGCTTGCTTTTACAATCAGTTCTTTGCAACGACATCCTTATCGTTTAAATAAGTTAATGGGTCTAAGTTGATACAATTATTTTTGCAGAGCAGTCCTATGTAGATGGATGCTTTAAAAGGCATCGTAAAAAGCTATGTTTCATTGCTAAAAATGAACTTGGGATGGAACTTGGGTAGGAAGTGTTGTAATGCTATGAGAAATAGTCAAGCCAAATATTTGACAAGATCAAATTGAAAAGTGTGGTAACTTGGAGAGGATATGGAATAAACCATGAAGTAATTGCTATATGCAGTTTTGAGAACATGCAAGAATAGGATGTAAAGCCCGACACTATTACATGCAGATTGGGCCTATAGTAGCGATTGGATCACTACTTGTGCATGGCTGATCTCCTTGCAATTTCCAACGGCTTGACGTCCGGCAAAACGTTTTGCCGCTGACATGTGAGGCGTCCTTAAATATCTCTCCTATTCGCCCACCTACCACATGAAGGAAATGAGTGAAATGAGTGTTTATTCCTATGAGTGAAATGTGTTGGTTAGTTAAATGATGTGTAGTGCTCACACGGGTGTATCCCACGCGGTATGCCTGCGGGATCTAATCATTGCGCCGCTAGATAGTTTTCCTTCCTCGAAATTCATCGACTCGCTCACGATTTATCCGGGGATTTTTCACTACATTTTTTCCATCTAGCACTTCTTCTCTAGAAATAATCCATCAAAAACCGAAAGCATTTCTATCAAAAGGGTTTCGCTTATCGACAAAGATCACTACACTTTGAAATCTGGATTTTCCATTATATCTCAATCTAGCTTAATACTCGAAGTTTGAATCAAAAAATCTTCCACTTTTAAATGGCATCTTTGCAAATCTCCTCACCGCATTAGGCCACCGGACAACCGCTTTAGGAAGATCTAATCTTGATCGAAGCAAGAGCTCTAAAACTAAGCTTACTACGTAATCGGCCTTATCGTAATATTTCTACAAGCTTGTCTTTCGTTACTAGATATAACGACTTCGGGACATGATTGGTGGTCTATGAGCTTAGATCCAGTGCAACTCTTATTCATATTCTAAAGCATGATATATTTCAGGCCTTTGAAGAAATATTCCTTGATTAAAAAGTTACTTGATATTCGTGGCAAAACAGCAAAACAGAGTAGTAAACAAAGAATTGTAGCAAATTGGAACAGAGTCAATGGCGTATAATACGTAGAGAATGTAAAGACAACATTTTTTTACCAGTTTAAAGGTTTTGATCTCTTCAATGCATTCTTTACCAAACAAAATTTTAAACGTGCAGAGCTCAAGCGGTATTCAAATGTTTAGCAAAAACTCCCCTCAGAATATTCCTGCTAGGGCTTGATAGTAAGCATTCTTCATAATACAAAGGTTGGTTGTGTCTTTTCTAACTAATCCTGATTTGGAACTTGTAATTAATTTGGTTGAGAGGTGGTGGATAAAGCTGAAGAGAAAATTGAACTTGGAGTAGGGATTGTGAAGATGGTAGACACCGTTGTGGAGAAAGTGAAAGACATTGTTGTGAAGGTAAGAATTCTTCATTACTTGTTATCTCCACATAAAGTAATACTAGGTATTGATTACAACTATTGCATTCATTTTGGATTAGGTTGAGGAAATAGTGGAAGAGGTTCATGAAGATTTAGATGAGGCTCTTGGTGTCACACATGACCATGACCATGACCATGACCATGACCATGGTAAAGCGCATGCTTCAACTAGCACTAAAGAATCAACTAGCACTCAAGAAACTAAAGAATCTAGCAACCAAGAAGTTAATCGCTTGACTTGTTTAAGAAAGAAACGATGGCTTACTTGATTATACTAGATCTAAGAGACTGTTCCATCCAGATCTAAAAGACTGTTTCATCTTCACAGACAATGGAAATCGATTAGATCCAATTCAATTCATTACACGAGAATAAAGATTATTTGTCACGAAATTTTGACCATCTTGAAATTTCGGCTCTAATCACCTTGATTTTTAAAATCGAAATTTCAAGGTGATTCTCTGTTGATTTTCAGTTCAAGGTTTTAGGCATTTACTATGAACAGTGAAAACACACAAAATTTCTGTTCTTCATATACCACAAAGTGGCTTCCACATGAAATACCGCCATAACTTGCGCTTACAAGAATTTCCATGAGGATTTACAACATAAAATGCTTGCAGACACATCAAAGCTTCTAGACAGAGCAAAACCGGCCAAAGCTGTAACCCCAAAGCTTCATTCCTGCATGCAAACCCCTATTTACCTCTATTTCATGTAAGACTTATAAAACATGCCCTGTTAGTGCGGTTCTAATAATCAAGAATATTGCTACAAAGAGTACATCAGACTCCAACTTTCTTTAAGAACCGAGATTTGCAAGAAAACAAGCATCAGTTAGAGAAAAATCAAAACAATAGAAAAAAAAAAAAAAAAAGCAAAGATGAAAGCATCTTTTCACCTAATATCTTGCATGCAAGCTTATATCATCAGAAGGCCAAGAAAACACCTTTCCTCAAGTTATTTTAGCGCCAAGAAAACACCCTTCCAACTTATTTGGCAAAACTCCTGAAGAAACACCAAAACTAAGGCATCATCCAAGCGCCGACTAATCCATCGATCTTTAAGCCTAATCTATTGATCTAACACATCAAGATGCGGCAAGAAGCTCCGACAGCAAGAGGCGCAAGAAGCTCCCGCTGGAGACCACGCCGCAGCCAAAAGGAACAAGAAATGAACGGGCAAAAATTTCAAGGTGATTAAAATTTTGTTTCGAGACGAAATTTTCCTGAGTTGCTAGAATTTTCTCGACTGCCTCACTCCGTGTCACTCGAAATTTCACAACGAAATTTCAAGGTGGAACAAATTACTCCTTCCAAAAACACATGCTTCACATGTTCTATTCTTTCATTAGTATTGTCCAACAATTCAATTCAATTCATTACCTTGCTTCACATGTTCTTAGTCTTTCATTAGTATTGTCCATATACATTTATATAATACAAAAAAGGTTATCGCGACGTACAAGCTTGGTACGAACATTTCTTTTTAGAGACTTTCAAACCACGTGCTTATGTTCTTGTTTCGGAATTTTAATGGAATTTTAATGATAGTTTTATGTGTATACATATTGTCTTCACGTGCCTATGTTCTTGTTTAGGAATTTTAACTATTTGATAGTTTTATGTGTACATATTGAATAAGGGAAAGGCCCCGTGGGCAAATTTTTGGCCGGGAAAGGCGGCCGACACGAAGCATAGAGGCCGCCTTGATCGGCCAAAAATTTGCCCACGGGGCCTTTGCCCTACCGGAAGAGACGGGTGGGCCCAATCCAGTCGTGCCACGTGTCATGCTGCCCAGGTGAAAAAAACAGAAAGAGGAGTAAGAACATGGCAGAATGACAGTAAAAATGCAGAAAGTAGCGTAGAATTTATTACCCGCTTTTTAGGAAAAGAAGGTGCGACACGTGTCGCAACGTCATTGCACAAGACGACTGGATTGGGCCCAGCCGTCTTTTCCGTCTTCTAGAAAAAAATAAGGTGCATTTGTTGCTTTGAAGTTTTAGCATTGTCACAAGATAACATTCTAACGAAAGACTAAAGTATATTACAACTTGAAACATTAAGCCAATAGAGTCCAATAAAAGGAATGTATCTAACATGTCAAAGTTCCCGTCTATGGTTTTAGCATATCACATGTAAAGAGTCTTTTTTTTTTTTTTTTTGAAGGCAAGAAACTGTATTTTATTCGAATGATAAAACATTTATGTACATACAATTGAGTATGGAACTGCTACCACTTCTCCGATCCATGAATAGCAGTCCATACTCTAGGCCTAGTACTCTTAGAACCCCTCTCAACTTCTTCTCCATAGGATACTACAGTGAGAGGAGGACTAAATTCCTAGACCCTAGTGATGCAAACCAGGGCTTACCTTTGGACAGAGCTACCCCTCTTTCTCCGCACAGATACTATGGGAGCACAAACTTTTGTCTTTCCCTTATGCCCCAATTGCATCATAGCTTCAAAAAAAGTTGGCCCTAAGATAAAACGTAAGAAACCGGACTTGTGTTGGAGAGCCATAGAAGAAACGGAGCAGCCAAGTGCACCGACCGCCACCAAGCAAGAATTTAGGATCCTCTCAGACGCCTCCCCCTAAAAATAGTGATGATCAAACCGGATGCTTTAGCGATTACTATAGGGAGTGCCTTGTGTGCAACACTCAACCTTCTTCTTACCAAGCAAACCCAGCCAGGGCCACCGCTAGAATCCTCAACCAAGCCAAGCCCTGCGCAGATCTAGCTATGCGTGCTATGTAAAGAGTCTTTAAATTGCATCGTACAATAAAACCAAAGGTTGGATGAAGCATAGAGTGTTGAAATCTCACAAGGAGACACAAAGACTAAATGGAAACCCCTATTACCGAATAAAATAATCAACTTAACTAATTCTATTAATTGCAATCATAGCTACGGATACACTTGAGCTAAGTATGGCATTTTCTTTCTCGTGAATATTCTTTCCATACAAATGGAAGGTCCATTTTCAAGAGCTCCAATGAGTTCTCAAGTAGTTGAACTCTAACCATGTCAGGCATGTAGATATCATTGGTAAACAAATGGAACTTATCTTTATTCTCGCTCGGCATTTGCAAGAGCAATTTTGCCAATCCACATGTAGTCACAAGAAGAGGATCGATATAGCATCTTATCCATAATGTAAAGACATGTACGATCATCATCCATTCCTAAGGCACGCGAACCAACAAGACATTGAACGCTTTTTGCTTTCCAAAGCTAAAAAAATTAATCATTTATACTTAATTTTATTTTTAATATCCACTAACTAGGGTTGTTTACTTACCCCACACTTGACAATTTGTCCACGTCATGAGATTTGGTTTTCCTTGCATTATACATGTCCTTTTTAAACCAGCTTGTGGGGCTGATCCACAAGTAATACCCCATCCTAAGCCTTCATAATAAGGACTAATCTCTTAACATCAAATTAAGAGGGGCCTAGATCGATATGCAACCTACGGTCTCCTAAACTTTATAGGTTGCTATAAACTTCGAGGGATTGGCGTGTTGCATCCGAAGTCTAGGCCCAAAGACCATTCATCAAGTACATTTAATTTAGCAAAGATTGATTAACGACAACAACAATATAGCTTATAATGAGTTTTCCTTACTTCAAGTAGTTGTTTACGCTCTTATAGGCTCATAATCTACTTACCGACTATATATTTTATGTTTGATCAAATTGCTAAGATGACACTCTCACCTGAGGTTCCCCTAAAAAGATCCCTCAACATTGTTAATCTACGACATCACAGACTCAATATACATGAGTAGTAGTAAGAGGTCCGCTAATTAGTATTATGCAAATTAATTCCACTATTAGCACTATATTCTCATGAGGACTCGTGATCATGCATCCAAACCATCGAATAGATAGGCTCTTTCATTCATTCATCTCAAACAGTGGTTTACATTGTTAAGAGGGTAGCCGCGACATCGCAGCTACCCAATATAAACATAAATTTTGTTTCTGCGACCGCATGAAAAACCACAACATCATAGATAGGCTTTTCATTCATCTCAATAGTTTTTCGACAATAATGAGATAGGGTAGTAGCTGCACATCGCAGCTACCCAAAAATGAAAAAAACATAGGGAATATCCAGTTATAAACACGGACCCCAAATAAAATTGTGTGCTACGATGTTGGCTAGTGTACCGCTGAGAGCTTATCACGGATTAAAAAACCCTTTTGGGTTTTCGAGGAAAAACCCTAGCGATAAAATCTCGGCAAGGGACTTGGACAATGCAGGGCTGCTAAACGTTCCCACAAAAAAACCCACGCTCCACAGAGAGATACCTAAGTCGCGCATCACCCCTGGACCTGCACATCACCAATAGAAAAACCAATAGAGAAAAAACCTCGAAAAGCGAGGGGCTGGTCACGCGTGCCACGAGACAAAAAATAATATTTACACCTCGAAAAAACGAGAGGCTGGTCACGTGTGCCACGCGACAACTATAACAAATATGAATATATAAATAACAATTGTAGGGGGAGAGGGTGGGAGCCATGGATACCGCCGAAAGATGAGAAAGCGCCGATGAAAAAGTCGATGAAGAACTCGCAATAAATAGCGATCCCCAACCCGATGAACGCCTAAAATGCATGCGATGCATGCATGCGACGATGCACATGCATGCTGCCTTGCGCGAAGAATGTCGATCCGCTTACGCCGAATCGATGACATTCTTGCTCGCATGACTCGCATGAAAGCCACAACATCCCGATATCAGAGAACTTCAAATACTAGATCCGAGGAGAAAAGTTGAAGAATTGTCCTATGACGGACAAAACGGCAAAGATAGAAGAGGTTAGAAAGGATAGGAATGGTCAAGAAAGAGTAGCTCATGCAAGAAAAGGTCCCTCCTCCGCATGAGATCAAAGAATAGAAGCCATGGATACTGCTGAGAGATGAGAAAGCGCCGATGAAAAGTCGATGAAGAACTCTGCAATAAATAGCGATACCCCAACCTGATAAACGGCCTAAAAATGCATGTGATGCATGCATGCGACGCATGCAATGCCATGCATGCTCGTCTTGTGCAAGAATGTCGATCTGCTACGCGAATCGATGACATTATTACAAATATATAGATAAAAACAACTCCTCAATTGAGTTGTTAAAATAAAAATGTATGATGAGATGTTGGATGATGTACCTGCTGAAGACTTATCACCGAGATTAAAAAACCCCGCCCTTTCAGGTTTTTGAGGAAAACCCCTAGTGATAAGCCCTCGGCAAGGGGCTTGAACAATTGTCAAGCTACTATCACTGTCCACAAAATATATAAATACCGAAGAAGCCAAAAAATGCATGTTACGCAAATCCCTGCACAACATAAATACTAAACCACATAATAAAAACATCTAAATCAAAAAGGCTGGTCACGCATACCACGCGAAAACAATAAATATAATAAACAAACAGAATATAAATAGAGAGAGAGAGAGAGAGAGAGAGAGAGAGAGAGAGAGAGAGAGAGAGAGAGAGAGAGAGAGAGAGAGAGAGAGAGAGAGAGATGTATTTTTTACGTCAGAGCACAAGCCAAAGATCCTTTAGGACATATGACGCCCCTCTTCAAGGAGCACCACCCCTACAAGGATACCAGGGGCCAAAGGTCCTAGGATGCCAAGATCCTAGTGAGGTTCGAACACCTAGAGAGAGAGAGAGAGAGAGAGAGAGAGAGAGAGAGAGAGAGAGAGAGAGAGAGAGAGAGAGAGAGAGAGAGAGAGAGAGAGAGAGAGAGAGAGAGAGAGAGAGAGAGAGAAGAAGAAGAAGAAGAAGAAGAAGAAGAAAATGTTTATTGTCCGTGAGACCATCAGTCTATAAGACATCAAAATTGCTTATACATTGTCCATTTGATCCAATGTGCTCTCCATTAGAGCATCATTGTCCTCTCTCTCCTCATCTTCATATAACTCTAACAATTGCTTATAATTTTAACAAACTATCTCTCTCACTTTCCAGCCTATCTATCAAATAATTACATATATTTTCAGGTGGTAGCCTCAAGAAAGCATGCAAAGTGAGACCCCCGGGTATATTATTATTCTTATGCCTCAAGTTTTGATATGTGACACTTCAATACAAAAATGTTCTTCATCCTCTATTTCATCCCCGCCACAAACCTTACAAGTGCATCCGCTTCTAGGAAATTACCCCATCCGGGCCCACCTCCACCCCCGTGATGATGTGAACTCAATCGTAGTCTACATAATAATTGTCGCTAAAATAAGTCATCTTGCTCCCCAAATGTGGTGCATCTTGGAGTTCGGGGTTAATAATGGTCCTGTGAAAACTTTCCTTTTGTACCTACATCATGCCATAGAGTAGTGCATATTTTTCCTTCCATCCATTCTCTCAATTTTATTATTATCATCGTGGATTTCATCTAAAGACATCCCCATTTCTCGAAAGCCATTTGTCAATATCTCAAGACACCAACCCTTCATAGTACTCTCAGATCAATGCAAGCTTAGGCAACATTTGTGCATCCATTTCATATACTTTAAGCAAATATTTTAGAGTGTAATAAAGTAAGCTTCGCCCAACGGCCACATACTAGCTTGGCCAACATCATAGGATACTGAGTCCCGTGACTTTAACACCCAACTCGCTAACATAAACTTTTTTTTGTATTTTTTCTACCCTCTTCCACATGTCAAGTGACAAATTTGGTCCCCATACTTCACATCCGTATAGAATTACATCACAAGCACAAGCATATCATAAAGCATCTTTTTTAACTTCCAATCCGTGATATTTGCCTTCCAACACTTCCTTTGCATTGCATAAAGGGCTTTAAGCCCAGCATTTGTCCTATGCTCTACAGTTTTATTCCAGCCATAGTTATGATCAACTATCAAACCAAGATACCTATAGGGGGGGAGAGAGAGAGAGAGAGAGAGAGAGAGAGAGAGAGAGAGAGAGAGAGAGAGAGAGAGAGAGAGAGAGAGAGAGAGAGAGAGAGAGAGAGAGAGAGAGAGAGAGATTAATTAATCATACATAATTGAAAAGGGGGAGGGTGGATTCAAGAGAAGAAGAAACCGCACGAGACTAAGAAGAAACGCCAATTTGAGAAGTCAAGAAGACTCCTCGCTATAAAACCTAAACCAGAGGCCCTAAATCAGATGCAAAACATGCATGTATGCATACTCTTCCTCATGAGAATCCCATATTCTTTTCCCCACTTTTTTTTTTCTTTTTTTTTCAAAGGCCCTTTTTTCATTTGTGTCTTTTTCATTCCCATTCCTCCTCCTTTGTTCTTTTCCCTTTTCTTTTTTCCATACCTTTTACCTTTTTTCCCATTCCTCGCTTTCCCTCTTCTTTTTTCCCTTCACTTTTCCCCTTCCCTCTTCCAATTTTTCTACGCCATTTTTCCTTTCCTTCTCCGCTTTCCCCTTTCTTTCTTTTCCTGCTCCTTTCCTTTTCCCTTTTTTCTCTTTGCCTTTTTCCGTTCTCTTTTTCTCCTTTCTCCACCTTTTTCCTCTTCGCCTTTCCCAGTGTCCCTTTTCACTCCATCTTCCTTCCCCTTTATTTTTCCTTTCTCTTTTCCCTCCCCTTTTACTCTTATCCTCCCTTTCCCTCTTCTCCTTTTTGTGATGTTCCACGTATTTATATGCTATACATATAACTACTGTGACACGTCACCAGATATGTTTAGTTATAAAGGGGGATTATGGGTTAATATTAAAAGTGGTTTATGTTAGCTATACTAAATAATTATAGATTAGTTAATCTAATTAACCTAATTAAACTAATTAAGGATATTAATTAGCTAATAAGGGGAACCACCTGGCCCAATTCGATTGGGCCAGAGGGGACTTACTATTCTAAAGGGGCAAGCTGGGCCACCACTCCCAATCCTGGCCAAAACTGAGTTGGGAAAGATTGGAGAAGGGAGGAGCAGCTTGAGCACAACAACTAACCTTGAATCATGGATGTTCTTAGAGACAATGGGTCCAGGCAAGACACAGGTCAGTCTTTAAGTAGTTTGTCTTCTAATCTAACCCTTGTATGAGTAGGTTAATGAGTAAACTCTCTTTTATGCTCTAGCTGAGATTATGACGGATGGTTTCAATATGGATGTTCTTTCCTTCTGTTCCTTCTGTGTGTTGGGGGCTAAAAGGGGGTAGAGACCTAAAAGCTACCTAGGAATAGAGATGCTCCTAGCTAGAACCCTTTAGAACCCATTAAATGCGGCCTGTGCACAAGAGCCCACCTGGCTGCAGATGCTATGAAGTGATTCAGCACCACATAATGAGTTTTCTGATGAATCAGGGGTGGGGTCTTGCCTAGCATGGCTACATGACTCCTACAGTGTGCTAGACTTATAGTCAGTCACTAAGAGGGCCGGGTATGGATCTGACACTCCTTAGGTCGCATGCGACGTGCCTACATGGATGCCCTGGACTCGAATGGGCTGGAGAGACGGCCTTTAGATTTAGGGAGAAAGTCGGGTACGGATGCAGGGGTCATTGAGGTGGCACGTGTTCTCTAGCACACCCAGGGATTCGTCATGCTCGGGGAGGGGATGCCTCTTTGACCTGCCCCATCGGACCGGGGAGATGTAATCCGGAGTAGTCTCATAGGATTATTCCATGGGATTGCATCTCCGGAGGGCTACAATCACGCCATAGAATGTTTCAGCCTATCCGCAAAGTGTGCACAGGAGGGGTGGATGGAGTGGACTACCCTAGCCATTGTTCTATGCCAGCCAACGCCATGTTATACTTCTGTCTCCTGTTATCTGGAGGCCTTGACTGTCAGTCGACCCCATGGGTCTGAGCCCGAGGTAGAGCCTTATTTCTGTTGCATTTCCATAGTTATGTTGGGGTTCTATTGTATTCCTATTGATGCTGATGGACCACCCTTTCTGGTGGTATACTGTTTAATTGTATTGTTGCCAGGTGCTAACATGTATGTACGCTTCCGCTATATAGGATTCCCATAGAAGGCATGGGACGAATGACACCTCCGTGCCCTTCACCCAGACATTTGACCATCACAAGTGGCCCGAGTCAGACGGAGGGCCTTTCTGCGGTGAGGGAGTCGCCATGGAAAGGGAATTTCCCGTATTTATACGATGGGAGTGACCAATATTCGACTATAAAGAAACTAACCTTGGGGAGGAACCTCGCCTTGGGTTCTCGATTTACCACCCAACCAGACCAACTAGAAAAGATGTCACCAAGTTAAGCTACTCCGCAAGACTGTATAAGAACAATCTCTTTCTAGCCACCAACCATTGGTGTTACAGGAACTCTTTTTAATGATATGATCGAGCGAGAAGCTAGAAAAAATATTAAAAGGTGACCAGGCTCATCTTCAAACATAGAAAGAAGCAGATCTACTTGTGCGGAGTTTAGGTCCCTATGCACATTTCTGGGTATAACTCTCACCTTAAGAAATCTATGCATAAACAAGCCCAATCTGCAAACTAGACTTCAAGAGCTTTCTAACAAAGAAAGGATTGCCAAATTCTAAGTCATGGGTCGCAGAGATATCACTTCTCAAAGTCATCCTTCTATTTATAGATAACAACACTCTTTTTGCATTTTTCCTCTTAAATAAAGGTCAAGGTTTATTTTAGCTTTTTGTTTGATAGGCTTAGACATACTGGATGGCTTTCTTAGTTGATCTCAATAAATATTGTTCAATGCAAGGCCACTCCCTCCAGCACCATATCAATTCCTTCCCTTCTCAAGACTGATCGTCCTTGGTCATCTATCTTGAGAAGTAACAACTTTTTTGCAAAGCTAGTCATCTATATCTACTTTCAAAGGCTTTCCCATCTCCCTTACAAGGCTGGTAATCTTACCATCTATCCTAGCGACCCCATTCAAATTAGAATACCCACATCATCTAAATTTTAAGTAGGAAACTGGAATATATCGCAATACTATATGTGCAATTGCCAGACATATACCAACAACCTCCTTTGCATATAAATCCACCTTCCGTTACTCCATCACCATCGGATTCTCCTACTATAACACCTAATACTAGTACCAGAAGACTTAAATAGTTGGAGAAGGTTGAGGAAATGCCGTCATATGCAGGAGATAAATAAAACCCACCAGCAATTTTGGATTTTTGGCAAGCTGGGAAAGTATCTTTGAAAGAGTCAAAGTTATGGAGGATCAGAAATTACAAGCCATGGATAAATACTTGACAGATGTAGTTAGAACTTGGAGTTTTTGAAATCTGCCCACCATGTTTTTATCTGGGGCAATAATTTCTTCCGTCTTTGTTACCATATTCTCTTACTTAGTGGTGCAAATGGGAGAGTTGCAACCAGAAGGATTAATAGAAAGTGAAATAACTCGAAACTTTATGGCCGGAATGAGAGATCCATTGTATGCAGTTATATTTTGTAGAACTATCAATTATTGATGAATCTGTGTAAAAAGATGAAGCAGCAGAACACAATCCCAGTATAGTGCGATATGATATCTGGGAGTGGTATCCTCAAGAAAATATTTTTAAACCAGCAATCCCAGAGTAGGAAAAAGAGAAAATAAGATGTATAGATTTAATATCTTGAATGCCAATGATAATTTTCGTGCAAAGGTAACAATGGTGACGGGAAATAGCCTGAGATGAGGCTAAAGGGCCTCCTACATAATGTTTTCGGACCTCATTAAAGAACCAATACAAAGCTTGTGGCCAATACAAAATTAGAACATGAGCAACAAAAAGAGGATATCCGAGCAAAAACACGATCGTCCGCCAGATTGCCCATGCACACTTTGCTGAAGAGTTCCTGAAAGATCCATACTAAGTTCGACAAGGAAAAAACAGAAGCCTACGAGAGAGGTCAGCTTCAGATTGGCCATCTGAATAAAGATAAGTAAAGCAAAACATTTGTGTGAGCATATGAAATCTGGTTTGATTGAGCATTGTTTTTATTTTATTTTTTTTGAAGAACGACAAACTCTTATTCAAAATTCCAGAAGAAGTACACACATAGATGCAGAGACAAGAATAAAATCTCAGCAGACAAAGATAATCCACTAAGTGCAGCCACCTGTCTATGCATAAGATAAGATACCCAAATATTCCTCAAAAATCAAACGTTTTTTCTCAGGAGCAAGCTGAGAACATAAGTATGCCTTCACCAATCTATCTTGCGCCTCGTGAGATTGGTTAACAGTAATTGATAAGCCCTTTAAGATATACATTCGCCTTCTTTTCCAAATAGACCACAACAACCAGCCTGAAGCTAAGTGGAAAGCCTGTTGCTGCAAGCTGTTCCAAGTGGAAGGATAAATGGCGAGAAGCACCTGCTGGCTAGTCAAGACCACATGGAAGAGAGATAGTAACCATGACCAAACTGGCTGAACTTGGTCACATAGAAAAAAGCAGTGCTCGATACTCTCAACTTGCCGCTTACACAGTGGGCAGAGTTCTGAAATGCGGGGATAAAACTTATGAACCAGCACATTAACCCGCAGACATCTGTGAAGGAGTTGCCACCATAAGGTAGAAACTTTGGGATGCAGCAATTTATTCCAGACCCAGGACCACATACGCTTCCACTGAGGAGGGGGAATGCGGAGCTGCCAACCAGCCCGAGGGGGGACAATGTCAACATCAACCAGCTTTTGATATAACGAATACACAAGATGTTGTGCATTAACCATTTGGGGACCAGTCCAAATAGGCACATCAACTGATTGTGAAGGAGCGTCTGGCAGAATGCCAGCCAGCTTTTGCCACAGAGTTCTGTCCCATCGAGATAGCATAAACTTAGTCTGAAAAGCATCCCAAGTCAACAAGTGTCCTGCCTCATACCAAGCACCAACTGTGAGAATACCAGCACGCCTCCAACGTCGCTGAGTCAATGGATGTACAGTAGCACACAGAGGCATGTGGTTATCCAGAGGAATCCACCAACACAGAGAACCTGCCTGTGGACATACACCTGGATTAATCTTAAATAGCGCACGAACTGTCTCCCAAGAATCAAGCAATCCCTTCAAGAAGGGGGAAGCATTCGGATATGGACGAAGCTGATAAAAGAGACACCAAGGAAGAACTGCCCTAAGTGCCGGTTTCCCAAAAGGAATACACTGCCCAAGTGCTTGCGCAACCAATCTCATTCCAGGCGAATGTACCATACCCACCAAGTAGCGACAAATGAACTTAGATATCATAATTTTACTCTGTAAATGAAAGTCAATCATACCTAGACCTCCAGCAAATTTTGGTTTGATACATGTGGACCACGCAACCTTCACAACTACACCTGTCTCAGTACCTGCCCAAATGAAGTTACGGACAATTGAAACTTTGTTTGTGAGGCAAGCACGGCAGATGCCATATACACATGAGTGTTGCTGAGAACCTGCTTAGCAACTACTATCCGCCCTGCCAGAGAAATCTTAGCTGTATTCCACCAAAAAAGATGCTTACGCAGGCCTTCCACTATAACATCCCATGCATCTGAAGTAGAGATATGTATACCTACAGGAATGCCCAAGAGTTTAGTGACCTTCCCTTGAGGAAGAACTTTCCACTGATACTCGTAAACACAAGGAGGAACATCCACATCCAAAGTCCATAAAGCAGAGCACTTTAGCCACCCAACAAGAACCCCTGATGCCAGGGAGAAAGAGTCCAGCAAAAGCTTAACATTCTGAAGATTATCATCCTCAGCCACTAGAAAGAGAAATGTATCATTAGCATACTGATTACACACTTCTTGAGAACCATCCTCCATAGTCAATCCCTAAATTACGCCATCTTGAGTAGCCGAAGAGAATAGCTGGGACAGTACCTCTGCCACAATGGAACAATAATGGGGCAAGGGGACATCCTTGTCGAACTCCTCTACCAACAAGAAACACAGCCGATGGTTCTCCCTGAAAAGGCACAGTAGACCGAGCAGAAAGATGGAGCTTCATAACATCTCTAGTAAACAACTCTCCAAATCCCAATGTCAGAAGGCATTTTTGTAGGAAATTCCAATCTATACTGTCATAGGCTTTAGCAAAATCCAATTTGAGATATACAATGCGCTGACCCTTAAGACGCGCCCAATACATCCCCTCATAAGCGGCGGCCACATTATCAAGAATACATCGCTTAGGTAAAAACTCTGATTGCGTGGAGAAGATAGACTCTGCCAAGATATCCCTCACTTTCTCCGCCAAGGCCTTAGCAAAGATCTTATACACCGTAGATAACAAAGTTATAGGGCGCCAATCTGAGATAGTTTTAGGCTCTTTGCACTTAGGAATAAGGGAAATGCAACCAGTGTTGATGATCTTATCCAAGCTCCTGAACCGGCGAAACTCAGAGAAAGCATTGAAGACGTCATCATCAAGCCAATTCCAATAAGCTCTCTGCAGGAAAACCATCCAAGCCTGGGCACTTATTCTTCTTTAAAGAGTCTACAGCAGAATGCAAATCATTGACAGTAATAGTTGATTCCAACTGAACATGCTGCTGTGGGGAAATAATAGGATGAATCTTAGATAAAACTGCCTCCTGCATGTCCCCTTGAATAAGAGATCAACAACAAAAAACAGAGAAATGATAAAAAGAAACCGCTTTTAACTACGCAAAGATCAGAAATTTCAGAGCCATCGGGTAGAAGTAGCTAAGATATGGAGCTTGACACACGCCTTCCTCCTGCCTTTAAAGAAGAAGTGACAAAGACCTATCCCCCAATTTAAACCAATCCAAAACCGCCTTAACGCGAGCTTGAGTTGCATGTATCGACTCAATGTTTCTTATTTTCGCCAATAGCTCTTTCTCTCTAACACCGATGTAGGGGCCTGTGGAATCCACACATTTGAAGCTCCATATACAAAGCTAGTAGCCGGGCCTCTAGCTGCCAAGCGCTTTCCTACGTCCCCAACGCTAGCAAAGGATTTAATGCGCCAAAGCGCCAACAACCACGCATATACCTCAAGATTTAGAAAATATAGAGGACCAGGCATGTCTACAGCTATTAGTAAACTCTGGGTCTGACAAATATTGAGTGTTAAGCTTGAAATAGGTTCTTGTAGCTCGTCTATGCACTGGCACTATGATCGAAAGCCATTGTGGATTTGTTAGTCCCAGACGCCCCGGTACAGACTATTCATGCACACCGGAGGACCGTGTCAAGAACAAGGAGCCATCGGGCCAGGTCCGTGTCACTGCCTAAAGCCCAAATAGAAGACCAAGCAGCCGACCAAGTAGCAGACCATCATGGAAGGCCACGCCACCAAAAAAAGAAGAAGCCGAGAACGCATAAGTGACGGGTCAACCGCCGCTGTCGTCAACAAGTGATTTCGTGCACCTCAAGAGGCACTGCCAACATTCCTACAAATCAGGCCTCCTTCCAGGAGTCGGCACCGAGATCTGACAGAGTATCTATATTGGGCCAAAGGCCATTGTACTATATATATGAGTAGAGCTAGCATTCGAAGTTTTAGATGAGTTTTTGGTCTTGTCTCCATTTTGTTTTCTCTCTATTGCGGTAGAGCTCATGTATCATCATTGATATCAAGGAGTTTTGTTCTCATTATTGTGCTCTCATTGTTTTCTTTTTGTTCTCTCTCTTTTCCTTTTCCTTTTGTTTGTTTTTTACAAATCCCGCGATGACACAAGCCACCGAATTCTCCTGCTTGATCCGGGGGTCCTCACAGAGGGTCGCCTTTGCGGGAGTTCGAATCCGCACTTAAACACCGCCGCCGGGCCGCCGGGTCCGATTTTCTTTTTTTTTTCCTTTTTCCATCATGTCGGCTCGTGGTTTCACCTCGAAGAACTTTGCCAAACGGCGGCTCGTTTGAGCGCCATCAAGGACGCCGGGTCGTTCGGGATATGTATGACACCGCCTATGACATTGAGGGTGGTCGTGGTCCACCTGCAGCTCGGCCGGCACCTCCTACTCCTCGCGGCTCATTTCGACTGGGGTCTCCCGTCAAATACAAGACTTGCTCTCAACCTACGCCCCATCACACTTATTCAGCCCGCCTCACTACTTTCGGACTCTGAAAGCACCTATATTCATATACCTTGGGTGCCCCTCAAGCTTACACAACCTTTTTTTCACCTCCCCGGGGCGGGCTGCCCTCAATGTCGTCCTTTGGCCCTCCCCTACGCTCACTAATTTCAGACTTCTCCATCTTTTTAGTAAGTCTTCTTCATTTTACCAACTTATCGATCTCAAGCCTAATGAGGAGGGCTCTCATGGTCCTTCCCCACCGGATGCTACATTCCCTTGGACCTCCGGTTTTTTGTTCCACCACCATGCTCTCAAACCACGGTCGTTCCATCAGCTATGCTCCTCAAGATATGCTCCACCGCCTATCGCCAGCTTGCCTTCATCTCATACTCACAATTTGAAGTGACTTATCCAACTTTTTGGCAACACTAAAGGCAACCCCTGGATCGTGAGAGTGCTCAAGCTCATATGGAAGAATTTGAGGCCTTGGCCATTCTGAATGGTCACGCTCAACCTCAACTCAAATTCCATATCTTCTCTACCACACTAAGAGGCGCCCCTCATCAATGGCTCATGGCCAACAAAAGCTACTGGAAGCAAAATTGGCAAGAAATGAAAACCGCCTTCCTTTCTCACTATGGCACCAATTAATGATGATCAACTCCCCGCCAAGCAACTCAATGATCTTCAACAAGAACCCACGGAGTCCGCGTGATTTCGCCGACCGCCTTCACATTCTCATCAAGAAACTCCGTGAGTAACCCACTCAAAGCCGATTATTGTATGGTTTCGCAGGCCTTCCTCCCCGCCATTCGTCTCATGACGGAGTACCTGCATCCCAAGTCTTTGGAACAGGCAATTGAATTGGTCAATCACTCGGTCAATGTTTCCTCTCGAGGAGTTGCTCTCACAGAACTACCTCCCGTCATGGTTCCTCAGAATGCAGTCCAACCTGCACAAATAAATCCATAACGCCTCGATCCGGTGCCATATTCAGAATATCAAGGCCATTTGGCCAATGAATGCAACTCTTCTAATGGGCCTCCTCATTGTAAAGGTGCAATATGTGCAATCATGCCACAGAGGAATGCACACTCGTTCTCATCCTACACCTTTCGTGAATAAAATGGTTTTTCAAGTACGCATCACGCCAAAGAAACAACAACAACCATATCAACCTCAAAGCAATATCAAGCTCAGCCCACTCAACAGTATCAACAACCGCAACACCCTCAGCAGTCACGGGGACAAGGCTCTCGTCCTCCTTTTGATCCTTCCAAGGCTCAATGCTATCATTGTCATGAATGGGGTCACACCACCACACAAGCAGGCCCTCAACTTCGCCAAGTCCAAGTCCAACTTCCGTGTACCAATCAACTCGCTTCAAGACGCCACGCTTATCAGCTATGGGTGGCCAATGGTAAACCCCCTGCTTTTTATGAAAAGCCCCCACGGCCACCTCAACAACAAAGCCCTTAGCAAGCAAATTTCTACTTCAAATCCTCCGATCAACAAGCTCAAGAGGAAATCTATCAGGCACTCAACCCTCCAGTACAGCAGTCCAATTGGGTTGACCTGGTCTCACGCCAGACCAGGGCTTCACGCCCGACCATCATCCCTCACGATACGCAACCAGCTTTTGCTGTTGAGACGGTTCCTCATGAAGACGATAAAAAGTTCATTTCGCTACCGATCTCGATAAACTCATGCCTCACGCCATGCCCAAGGTGAGACAAAGTATTCTCAAACTCATGCGGTCATGGGAAGGTCGCGACACCGGCAAATGTTCATGCCACAACCGTGAGCTCAAGCAGTCAGCGGGAGGCACCATCATCATCTACCAAAGACACGCCTCACCAGATCCTAACATAGCCGCAGAGGTGGAGTTTCTCAAAGAGGTTTCAGCTTCTTTACCTCGCCTCTCCGCCTCCTTTGGATCCTCGGGCTGATCCATTTTCACACGCCTTTGAACTTCAAGAAGAACTTGCCAAGATCAAGATTCCTTTGAGCCTCGCCACTATTTTGAAACTATGTCCGGCTTTTAAAGATCGGGCTTGCCTCTTCCCAATCGCTCGTTGGAGCCGTCAGCGACATCAACACCCACTCTGCATGCCACTTGGGCAATCAACACATCAATCATGTTCAAATTGATGGAGGTAGTGCCGCCAATCTTATTAATGATAAGCTCGAAAAGCAATTGGGGATCAAACAACTATACGGGTGCCCCCTATGACATCAAGTTAGCCAATGGCCATATCACGCACCACCAAGGCGCCACTCCTCTCCTCCACATCAAGATTAGTGATCTCAAATTCCCCTTGGAATTTGGGGTTTGGAAAGCTGGAGAAGATCCATGTGATTATGAAATGCTGGTAGGCAGACCTTTTCTCCGCCAGGCTAAAAGTATTCATTACTGGGCCACGGACCAACTTGTCATTACAGATGGACATCTCAATGCAACTATGGATTTGGAAACTGGCAAATTGATCTCTCTGGAGAATCTTTGAACCTTCAATCTCGTGACATCGACTCAAGAAGCACAAAATATCTATCATGTTCAAGCTCCACCCGCGAGTCTGCCTCTCTCATCTTACCTGGAGTATGCTGATCCTTGGGGAGAGATGACGCCGGGATCGTGACTAGGCCGCGGGCCGCCTCCCCGACCTTTTACCTGGCTTCCTGCAATCGCATTCAATGTCTTGACCATTTTTCGGACACGGAACTTCCTCCTGCGCCAGTAGATGTTCATACCGTCATGACGCAACCCTTGCTTGATGACACTCAGCAGCCTCTTTTCTTCACCACTCAAAATGCTGCTCCTCCCGTCATGCTTCAACCTCCTGCTCATCATGTTCAGGACACGGAGGTAGTTCCCCATATTCAAACTCCAAAGGTGGACATCGTGGACATTGGTAACAATTAACCCGTCCGCCTAGCTGCCAATCTTCCACCCACCTATAAAGCACGCGCTGTGATACTCTTCAAAAAATTCAAACATATTTTTGCTTGGAGCTACAAAGACCTTCGCGGTATCAAAACAGAATTGGGGGAACTCACCATTCCTACCAAACCTGACGCACGCCCAATCTAGCAATGACAGTACAGGCTCAACCCAAATTACAGTGACCGTGTCAAGGCCAAAATTGACAAACTCTTAGCTGCCGGCTTGATTTATGAGGTCAAACACTCTGAATGGGTGAGCCCTATCGTCATTGCTCTCAAGCACAATGGTAAGATCCGCGTTTGTGTGGACTACCGAAAACTCAATCAGGCCACGGAGCGTGATCACTTCCTGCTTTCCTTCACAGACCAGGTTCTTGAAGAGGTTGCTGGTCATGAGATGTACTCCTTCATGGATGGCTTTTCAGGGTACAATCAAATCTCTATCAAGCAAGAAGATAAACTCAAAACTACCTTCACCACCTCATGGGGCACTTTTGCCTACAAGGTTGTTGCCCCCAAAGGGCAACATACTAATTGATTGGTTCATATGTTAAAGATAGGAAGGCTAAGTCAAAGGAGAAGTTGGTAGTCAACATTGGTATGAAGGTCAAAGGATACTCATCTTCAAGGTCAATTCCCATAAGGAATACTTCGTTTGAGGTCAAAGCTAGTCAAAAAAGATGCTGGGTTAGAGAAGATTGGAAGATGCTTTTTGAAGATTGGAAGTTAGAGTTTGGAAGATCCCATGGTATTTGGTTCCATCCCTTAACCATTTTTTTATCCACTCCCATACCATATTTTCACCTTCCTTTTTGAATTTTCCCTAGTCATTTTCCCCTATACTCGTATTCTTCCTTGCTCACCTTTTGCAAATCATATTTTGCCTTGCCTAAGCCCTTTTTTTTATGCATTTTATCTCCCCCATGGGGTGTCCTACCTATTTCATACCTTTCTGCTCTATTTTCATTCCCCATATCACACCCTTGCAAATGCCCTTAAGCCTAACTCTCATTTGCAATTTTTTATACCCCCTTACTTCATTTACCATTGTGCTCTAGTACCCATGCCACCCAAATATTCCCCATGGAATATTCCAGTTATGGTATCTATCTAGAATATTCCCCAAAAAATTAGGGTTACCATAGACCCAAATGATCAAAAGCTTCATAATTATTTTTGGGGTACCTTTTGAACCATGGCCTAGCTTCTTTAAATTGTTAAATACAGCATATTCTCAGTTTATACTCCAAAAAATACGGCCACCGTATCGCGAAATTTCTGGAAAAATACCATCGAAGAACCCTAAGTTTGGAAACCTGCTCGAATCACGCCGGAATGGAATCATTAGGCTCTGAAAACTATCTATTTTTGCATTCCCGCCCTTAAGCATCCTATCACGCCTAAAGTTAAGCTCTAAGATGCCGGAACCGTTAAACCTAAACATATATACTGGGAAAATAATGACAGAAGGTTTTTGAAGGCCCAGACGCATCAAACCTCAACATTGATACATGCTGAGCATGATCTGAAGACGTTCATGAAGTATCTGAGTGTTCCACAGTTCGATTTGAGAAAATTGGACTGATATTCCTGTTATGAAATTATTTTATGAGCTCCTGAAATATTTTGATGATTGATTTATGATCCTGAGACCTCTATTCATTTTGTACTACCTTCATATCAATGAAAATTGCCTGCCAAGTATTTAAAAAGTTGACTGTCATGATCTTTTAGTATTTTTGCCTCAAAAACATTTTTACAGTAAGATATTCCATCATTTTTTCTAGCATATGACCACTTGCCCTTCTTTTCCCATCATATTTGCACCTGTGTACACAAAAAAATCGAAAAAAACCATTCCAAACTCAAGTTATCATTTTTTGCATTCTGTCTGACATGATTTTAGACTGTTATTCACAAAACAGTGCCAAAAAAATAGTTTTTATGATCCAAATCATGATTTGATTACATACCCCTCGCCTTTGAGGCCTATACTTCACCTCTGCTTTGGAATCTCTTCAAAATTCCATCTGCAACTCAAGTTACAAAATTCTGAGATCTGCCTGTAGTTTTGACTGATATTGACCAAAAATTGACCCAACTTTGAGATCGAATATCTTGCAGACTAGAACTCAGACTTGGTCAAGATCTTCTCCTTTGCTTGCCTATAACTTTTCTGTACAAGTCACAATGATTTGACCTTGGAAATCAATCCACCTATGAGGGTTACACCAATTTGAGTGAGGGTTCCATATTCTTGAATTGGGAAAGGTATGAATGCTTGATATTTGAGCTTTTTTCTTTGAGAAATTCTTGTGTAGACTGATCACCTTAAGTGATCTCTGAGAGGTTCTAACCCCAACCCGAGCATAAGATCAAGTTGGCTTCTTGTGTTTGACTCTCTAGCCAGGTTGAGGGTCAACATCTTGGAGGTTCTACCGAGATCTTCCTGGATTTCAGAACTCATGGCTCCAAAGCAAAAGTTTCCAGCAGAACAAGAACCATTAGAAGATATTGATGCATCAGATCATTGCAGAGAAAGGCCATTGCCTTCAAGTTTCTCAACTAGCCTGCTTCAAAACATGCCATACCAATTCGAGTTGAATGTTCCTGTTCCTTTGCCTACTTTTGATTCCAGTATGAGTGCTAACAACTTTTTGAGAATATTTGAGGACTATTACAGGGATTATGGCTTCAAGAAAGGTTGCAAGCTCTCAGAGTTTGAAAAATATTTCAAAGAAGAGAGTGAAGCTGGTATGAAAAGTTAATGGGTACCACTTCATGGGATGAACTCGTCAAGAAGTTCCTGGACATTTGGTAAGTTAGCTGCTCCAAAAGATTTGGTTAATGAGTTGCAAGGTTTTTCTATACATGCAGGAGAAAGTGTGAATCAGTACAAGGAGAGGTTTAGTACATTTATGAGCAGGTGCCAAAGAGCACAAGTCACCATCCCAACCCTTTTTTTAGTTACTGCTTTCATCAATGGTTTGGAAAGAAGACCAGATATCCAAAGAAAGTTGCTCAAGCTCCAAGCTACTGAAGGATTTGATTCTATATACAAAGTTTTTGCCAAAACCACTGACCTAACTCAGATGCTCTCTACTTTGCCTGACAAGCACCATGTTCCCCACCATAGCCATGATCCGCTTTTACCCTCGATGCTATACGATGCACATTATGATCATCACCCTTCTATTCCAGCTTTATGCCATACGTAAAAGAAAAAAAAGAAATCTAAAGAGGAGGAAACAAGTTCTCAAGTTGCAGAGGTCAAGTCGACCGCCTAAGGTTATCAAGCTTTAGCGTAAATAACCAAATAATTGGTTGAACTTAAGGTCGCAAGAACAGTAAAAATGTACCCCCGAATGTATTCATTGCAATAGGAATTCTCATCCATCAGAAATTTGCTATTGGCAAGTGTGTCCTAAATGTAATAGAAAAGGCCACTTTGGAAAGGAATGTCCTGTTTGTTCTTTTTGTAAAGAGGCTGGCCATACTGATGCTAGATGTGTCAAGTATAAGGAATATTTTGCTAAGCAGAAAAAGAAAAGAGACCAGAGCCTAAACCTCCCCGTGGAGATTTGTTGAACCAAGTACCTCTATAAGATTTATTCAGGCTACAGAAGCTCCCAAATCTGAAGAAGTTATGGTGGTTCAAACTAGAAGCATGAATGAAGCTCATGTACATGCTGAATCAAGTAGACATCCCAATCGCTGTGTCTTCTCCATCTCAGAGTGGAATCACCGCCAAATCATAGCTCCACCCCTCAAAGAAAAAATATGGTAAGAAAGATCAAGACTTTGATGAGGTTGATGTTTTGCTCAAAAATTCTAAAGTGAGTGTGGATCTTTTTACATTGCTAAAGATTGCGTCTAGCTATAGAAAAAGAGTACTGCAGCAAACTGGTGGTGAGATATTAAATGCTTGTGTGAATTTTTATCGATGCCACTAACCTTGTTCTAGCAATGTAATGAAGAAGACCCTGGTGCATTCACATGTTCAGCTACTTTAGGAGGTTATACCTTCTCAAATGTGTTACTTGATGGGGGATCCCCCCTAAACATCATGCCATATCACATTATGAAAAAATGTGGTTTCGAGGTGGACAAGAAAGCTTCTATACTATTAAGATCTTTCTATAATGCTAAGATCACCCCTATTGGTGTGGTAACTAAAGTGCCTGTTAATACAGAGGGCATAATTGTAGCTGCTAACTTTATTGTAGTAGCTTTTGAAGATATAGGGGATGAGTCTGATATCTATGATTTACTTCTAGGGAGAAGATGGTTAGCCACTGTGGATGCTAGGCCAGTCTGGCCTCAAGGGAGATGTACCATCTCCAATGGTTCTCAAACTGCTACAATTTATAATCAAGATGGCTCCTATGGCTCCAATGAAGAGGTAAACTTTATTAAGGAAATGCTAATTGAAGAACCTTTGGGATCTTACAGAATAAAACAAGGTGCTGCGCACGGAGGGTTGCCCTCCATGACCGGAGAGTGAAGTGGCTTAAATCATAGTTCAAAGTCATGTTTTGACAATTAATTCAAATTGCTACTTCTAGACAATAGAATACTTGATACACGGCTAACTTAAAACATTTTTTATACGTGCCGATAGAACTCCATTTTGCCATATAAGAAATTTATTGCTGCATCTACTGCTACCTATATTGGACCAGTCTCTGAGTAGTGGGAAGAAAGGCAATAGGGATGATCCATAATGCTAGCAGGATCTGCCACTGCCGAATTGGTTTTGCATTCAGTACCACCACCATGCTCCTAGCATATTTGTTCTTCTTTTCAGTAGTCTGTTATAAACCAGGCTTAGATTTCTCTCCGAAAAAGGTCAGGTCGGGTCTGCACAAGGGTTACATGTTTTGTTTATCAATTGATCGTGATGACCTTCCTTTAACATTTCCAAGAAGCAAGTAATGATGAGAGATGACACCAATGCAATATCTTGATTCAGGAAATAACTTGATCTATTGGTTGCTCGAGGCATGTGTGCTACTAAAAGGTGTGATGATTTTTCATTTTCTTTCTTTCCGCCAAGCTTAAGCATAAGCCAAGCAAATGGACATCGCCATGTTATAGCCACGGGCATATTCATGGTATATCCGTGTCTTTGATATGTTATAGCCACACCAAAAAAAACACGGCATTTTTGTGGACTTAAGTGGATTTTTTTCGTTCGACATTTACCGCGATGGGAAAGAACTTGTAATACCAAGTAGAATCGAAAAAGTAGAGAGTACATTTTGCAAAACCCCTAGCGCCACTGCCACCACCACCTCGTTTTTTCTTTATATAGTTGATTGTGTGCCCTTAGCGTTGTGTTTATTGAATGATGTTTCGTGGGCTAAATGATGTTTCGTGGGCTAGGTTACGACAACGATAATTTGTGGTGAAAATTTATGCTCCAACGTGGACGTATTTATAAGGTCTAATGGCATTAGCTGAATATAGTCCGCAAGCGTTTCTGATTCTATCCGATATTACATAAGCATAAATGCAAACTTGTTGCTCAATACTTATGTGAGTTATTGAAGCAATCACAAACTGATGTAATCTAGGTAATGGGTTAGAGCTTCTTAAAACTGCTAATCAAATAAACATATTGTTCCAGCCCAAATTAAAACATGACAATTCACAATATCATTCCTTCTTAATTATTAAAATAAGCAGTCTGTAATTGGAGTAGAACCACTGGCCCTCCATCTTTGGATGAATGAGCATTGCATTTTACTACTACCAGACCTAAGATTTCTTACATGCCTATCCAGGAGCATTTATTAAATCATTTTGCCTCTTATAACATTTTCTCCCAGGTTCATGGAACTCTGATGGGCTCATGTACATGGAGGTTTGATGGTTTTAACAATGTCTTCAGTTTTAGCCAGAAAAATGACAACCGTGACCGAGGAGCTACAACGATATCCCGCTCCCGCTTTTTATGCCTTTTCAAATAAAGAGGCAAAGATAAGCAAGCACGTTAATCTATTTATCGAGTCCAAAGAGTTGGGACTTATCCGTAAAAGTATTTCCAAAGCTTTTAGAGGTAACAACTATGATATCGCAATATGATAGTTTTTATGTTGCATCTTCCGTGATGGTACCGTAATCAATAAACCATTCATTTGAAAGCGTGATCATTACTTTTTAATTTGCCTCGAGGAAGCAACTTGGGATGGCGTGTAAATTCGATAATGCTCGCTTTTTGAAGATAATGCAGCATATTTAAACAATCAAATCGAAAAGCCTCTATCAAAAGACTCGCCCGATTGGAAGTTCCATCCAAACCCGCGGAATTTTATGCATTGAGGCTTTTGAGGTGTTCCTAACTCTGACCTTACCTTTGTAAAAGGCACCTTCGTTAAAGGATTGGAATATGGCTCCAAAAAAGAATGCATGATAATCGACCATGCAGCCTTCTTATGTCATTCCCACATGCGAAGTCAGTCACCGCTAAGCAAAGTCATTCTCGTGTGGGTGAAGCTACATCAGGAACCAAGGATAAAATCCCCAGGCCAAGATTTGGGCATGTGCAGTGGGCATGGGTCTAGATGGACATTAATTACAAATCATAACTCAGAAATCAGTATTTTTAACTTCTGATCGCACTCGTTAGGTAATTTCATTGGCGTGATTTCAGCCAACAGCAACCTGCAGCAATATAAGTTAAACTTGAGTCCACTTTGCACTGAGGAGATAAGGGTCGAAATAGATTTCCTGATTTTGAGGCTTTCATCTAGAATGGGCAAGCTGATTCCTGGGCTGTGGATATGCGATCCTACCTCTCCATTACAGAGCAGATGGCAAATATCTTTACTAGGCATATCTATGCAATTCAAGAAAAAAGAGGTCTAACAACAGGATCAATATTATTCAATGTGGCTCAAATGTAGAGCTGCATTGGAAGTGCCACATCAGCAAAGTTGCCGCTTCATCTATTATCTTTCTCTCGCTTTTTATTTGATTAGTCCGATGTACTTACCCTCTTTGACAGGAATTGTTAGGAAATGCAGTAAGTGCTATCAACTTTGACAGGAAGTTCTACAAATGCTTAAAAATATCCCAGGAGCAAGTTCAATTTCAGAGGACGAACTCGGCAGAACACCAAACAATTTAGAAGCTTTTAAAATTCAGAAATCTCTTTGATAGACCTTTGCCTTACCATTGTCTTCGGCCCAAAGAAAAAAATTCACAAGGTTATCAAAGAAAAATCAGATTCATTGTTGGTCCGGAAAAATATCTTACCGTGAGTCTTTCAAGCAAGATGCCAAAGTTCAGCCGATATGAAGCATTTATATTGATACAATTCCTTCCTTAAATCTTGTTGATCTTGAAACTTTAGGCATTAAGATGTCTCAATATGTTGCAATCGCTAGATGTTGCAAGAGCCCGCAAAGATGAACACTCACCTTTGCCGCTTTTAGCCGATCTTGAAATTATATTGACTCTCTACACGGTGGTGGCGATGGATCAGCAGCTTTAATCGACGATTTGCTCCTACAGCTTTGCCATTTTAGCATGAAAACATGATGAAAGGAGAAGGCGGGGATGCACTACCCATCGCCAACGATAAATTTTGCTCTTCAACGTATATACCGCAGTAAGATTAATGTGAGCTGATTGAGGATATGTTTAATGCTTCTTGGCTATCTTATGAGGATCTCAACCTCTCGTATTCTTTGCATGAGAAGGCATTCGGCCCACTTCATCAAAACTGCTTTTGGAAGTAATGTAATCTGGCAGCTGTAAGTTTTGTTTTGTCAAACGCCCTTTCCGAGCAAGACACAAAGCACTCTATGCAAGGAAAAAAATACCTAAACAAAGACGGCGCTAGAAAAACACCGTGACTTTCGTAAGAGTTTTACCTAGCATTTGTTCTCAGATCAACGGATCACGCCAATGGATCTTGCACCATCCCAATCGTCAACGATAAATTTCGGCTCTTCAACGGTATATACCGCGTAAGATTAATGTGAGCTGATTGAGGATATGTTTAATGCTTCTTGGCTATCTTATGAGGATCTCAACCCAGATCTCTTGCATGAGAAGGCATTCGGCCCACTTCATCAAAACTGCTTTTGGAAGTAATGTAATCTGCAAGAAGTAAGTTTTGTTTTGTCAAAACGCCCTTCCGAGCAAGACACAAAGCACTCTATGCAAGGGAAAAATACCTAAACAAAGACGTGTGCTAGAAAAACACCAGACTTTCAGAAGAGTTTTTACCTAGCATTTGTTCTCCGTGATCAACGGATCTACGCCAATGGATCTTGTTATTGCCTCGTAGGTTCTGTGCTCCGTGTTCCCAATTTGTGAATTTGCATAGCCTCCGTGTTACAAAGCACTGTGCAAAAGCATCCGCGGCTTGCCTTTGAAAACCAAAGCAAAGGCTATATGCCCAAAGCACTCAAAGCAGAGGTCGCCAAATCAGAAAAATACGTAGCTATGGAATAGAACAACCACAAAGAAACTCCAAGCTCTGGCTAGGTTAGCCGGTTTGCACAAAGATCCACCTCGGACAACGCCGGCGACCTAACACTTATGTGCACCAGCCAGCTTTTAGCAATCACCAAGATATGCTAGGCATATGCCTAAGATATACCTGGATATGCCCACATACCATTATAAACGAGGGTTTGCCCCCTAGGGGCAACCCAAAATACAAGACCAAGGAAATATGAAATGGTTCCTCTCATTATGGAATGTGCACTCCCCAAGCAAACAAGGGCCATCAGATTCTTATGGTTTGATGGAGGTATTTCTAAAAATTAAATATTGCATCATCTGCCGCTATTTTGAAAGATTCCTCTCTCAAGAAACTTTTAGCTAAAGTAGGAAGAATCTTCCCCAAATTACGCCTAATATAAAGAGAATATAAGGCTTTGATTGCAGGTCTTCAGAGGCCAAAGCTATGGATATTGCCAACATTCACATTTATGGTGACTCACAATTAATTTGTAGACAAGTTTCGTGAAATTACCAAACAAAAAATGCAGATATGGAGCTCTTGAAAAATCAAGTAATGGGAGTACTCGAAGTTTTGCTTCATGGGAGATCACTCACATACCAAGGGAGAAAAATGTGGAAGCCGATGCCCTATGCAGAAACTCTCATGTCACATTTAACCGAGGGAGCTATTCCAGAGGAAGACCTTGATGCTAGTGAGGTAAAGGCCCTTTGTCCTATTCTAACCATTAATGCATAAGAAGAAAAGGATACTCAAGGGATTACAATCACAAAAAATGGTAAGACTAGAACCCTCGCTTTGTTGAGATTTAATTGAATACCAAAATAAGGAGAATATACAAATGTTCTTTGAAGAAAGGAAGGATGTGTTTTGCCTGGGATTATTCTCGAGCCATCGGGTATTAAAGCTGAGGTATGCCAATTTGAAATCAAGATTAAAGAAGGATGTAAGCCCTGCTTTTCAAAAACCGAGAAGAATTAATGCTTCATTGATGGGATTGATTAAAGATGAGTTGGATAAAATGCTAGATGCAGGTGTTATTATTGAAATCGTTAATCCGTAATGGGTATCCCCGTGATTGTACCAGAGAAAAAGAGTGATGCCTTAAGGATTTGCATTGATTATCGAGATCTCAACAAAGCTACCATCAAGGACCGCTATCCCTTGCCTTTTTTTAGAAGAAATTTTATATGTCAGAAAGGTGGAAAGAGGTGTACTCATTTCTAGATGGATTTTCAGGATTTAATCAAATTGGCATTAAGGAAGAAGATCAACCCAAGACCTCTTTTATTACCCCTTGGGGAACTTATGCAATGAAAAGAATGCCTTTGGATTAATGAATGCACCTGCTACTTTCCAGAGAGCCATGGACGTTATTTTTAGGCCTATGGCTCCTCAAGAATTCAGAGTTTATTTGGATGACCTTTGCTTAGGACCTTTGATTTGGAATTGCTTGCAAAAATATGCTCTTTGTGCAGGGAATCTGGAGTCAACCTTAACCCAAAGAAGTGTATTTTTTTTGCATCCAAAGGGCAACTTTTGGGGCATGAGGTGTCCAACAATGGTATACAAGTGGCACAAGAAAAGATTGAAGCCCTCAAAAAGCTGGTACCCCCCAAAAATCTAAAGCAGGTTAAAAGTTTTATTGGCATGACTAGTTTTCTTAGAATGTATATTCCTAATTTTGCTCACATTATAAGTCCTATTTCTAAACTGACAAGGATAGGTAGAATTTCTAAATCTGAGAGCAAGTATGTCCCTGTCACATGGTCATCAGATTGCCAAGAGTCTTTTGATTTACTTATAAAGTCCATTTGTGAGGCTACTCTTTTAAAAAAACCTGATTTGGACAAGCCATTTGAGGTCTATATTACTATCACTAAAAAGGCCATAGGTCTAGCTATTCTACAGGACAAGCATACTATAGCTTTTGCCAAAGAAACGTTGGAGTTCAACCGAAGAGAAATACACCGTAATGGAGAAGAGTGTCCGCTTCTTATGTTCCTCATTGGATGTGCAAGGTCACCTTACCATCAAGAGTTCTCGTTTCAAGTTTATATGAAGCAAAATCCAACAGGGTTGTTATTTGGTAAGGCTATTTCTAAACCAAAAATTCAAAGATGGGCTTGTAAGTTACAAACCTTTGATATTTCCATTAAGAAGTTACATCAGGTGAAGAGTCCCAGTCTTTACTTACGTTACATTTTCTTTGATCATGAGGATACAGTAGAGGTTGTTGACTTTGTGGATGCCTTAGCTTATTTTGCAGGTGCGTAAGATGGAGAGCGTAACCAAATTGATTGGCAGCTACCTATAAAAAATTTTCTACAATTCAAGGAGATGCCCTCGTGGTCTGACTTCGAGCCCGCAAAGGAGATTTAAAGAAAAATGCAGCAATTTAAAATGATTAATGATGTTTTATGTAAAGTCAACAGTGGATGGACTATTACCGAGGTGTGTCAATGAAGAAGAATCGCCTCGATCATTAGAGAAATGCATGAAGGAGTATGTGGAGGCCATTTTGTCGAGATACCACCGCCAAGAAAATTCTCGTGTCGTGGTATTATTGGCCTACAAGATTTAAAGATTGTTATACTGCTATAAAATCTTGCCATAAGTGTCAGATATTTGGCAAAAGGATTCTCCTCCCAGCTGCATTAAATCCTATCATTTCTCCAGGGCCTTTCCAAATATGGGGACTGGATTATATTGGCCCTATTAACCCCCCTCAGCAGACAACATCAAAGATATTATTGTAGCCACATATTATTTTACTAAATGGTCAGAAGCAATTCCTTTGAGACAGGCCAATGCTATTACAACAGCAAAGTTTTTACATGAGTATATTTGTGCACGGTTTGGTACCCCCCTACAATTGCATTCTGATAGAGGTACCCCCTTTGTGAATGAAGTTATTGCTAATCTGTTGGCTATTCTTAAGGTCAAACATACTAAGAGCTCTTCCTACTATCCTCAAGGTAATGGTCAAGCAGAAGCTACTAATAAGGTTTTGAAAAGCAGTCAAAAAGGATTGGCATGTCAAATTGGTGGATGCCCTTTGGGCTTATAGTGTCACTATTAAAGCAGCAACCACTCATACACCCTTCAATCTAGTTTATGGCATTGAGGTCATTAGCCCAAAAGAGAGCTTGAGCTCCCATTTCTTATAAGGTTAGCTCACAAACTATGTTTACCTTTTGAATATGCCTTACATGAAAGACTTGACACTCTTCTGCACTTAGAAGAATATAGGATGGAGGCTGAAAATGCTAACCTGCTAAAAAAAGCCAAGGATTTGGCTGCTTTCAAAGCTGCTCACAAAATACCAAGGAACCTTCAAAACAGGAGAGCTAGTTCTTAAATGGAATAAGTCAAGAGAAGACTCAGCAAGTAAGTTTGAAAATCTTTGGGAAGGCCCCTATGAGGTGTTGGAGCCTGCAGGCACCAACTCTTATTGGCTAAAGGAGTTAACTTCAGGGGTGCCACTTCCAAATCCCATCAACACTATCCATCTGAAAAGGTATTGGGATCAGCACATATGCTTATCTCTTTTTATGCTCTAGAACTTACGTAAGTTAGAGTTGAAGTTAAAATTAGATAGGTTAGATTTCACTTTGTCTTGATTCTTAGAATTACTGTTTTTATTGAGTGCATGTTTGCAGATAGCCAGAATGAGAAATGAACTATCAAATAACTTCAAGACAAGGATTTCCACTAATGAATTTCCAAGTGTCATTTGCAGGAGCACCCTTTTTTACATCCATACTCATCTGTCTTATTGTGGTCCTACCCTCCATTCAGCCATATATCCATCATTATTCTTCATTTTATTTCCCTAAGAGTGCACTCTGCAAATTCAGCTTCTCCATCATGGCAGAGTTGCAAAGGTCAAGATTAACTTGTTTGTATGTTTCCATGACAGGTGCATCCTTTCTCCATCTTTATTCATCTGTCATAAGTGGTCCTGTTATCCATTTAAACTCCTTATTCTTGTTTTCATTCCCAAAAGAAAGCACTCTGCAATTCAGCTTCACCATCATAGCAGAGTTGTAGTTTTAAGGATCAGGGAGGCATACATTTTCTTGTTTTGGCGAGATCTCAACTTTTGCACATTCACTTCACCCCCTTACACTCCATTTCCATCACTACCTTGCCATACTCACACTCATTCTTGCCTTTTTTTCACACATTTTCTTGTTTTGGCGAGGTTCCAACATTTACACACTCACCTCATCTCATACATTCCATTTCTATCACCACCTTATCATATTCACACTCATTCCCACCTTTTTCACTCACTCACATCCTCTCACCATCATATTCACCTCTATTCCATCAACACTTGCACTTTACACCCTCTTTCTTCCATAACTCCTACTTAGACACTTTGGTACAAAGTTGAAGACCCCTTATGGCTGAGAGGACCAGCCATTTTCTTGTTTTGGCGAGATGTTGCCCCCAAAGGGCAACATACTAATTGATTGGTTCATATGTTAAAGATAGGAAGGCTAAGTCAAAGGAGAAGTTGGTAGTCAACATTGGTATGAAGGTCAAAGGATACTCATCTTCAAGGTCAATTCCCATAAGGAATACTTCATTTGAGGTCAAAGCTAGTCAAAAAAGATGCTGGGTTAGAGAAGATTGGAAGATGCTTTTTGAAGATTGGAAGTTAGAGTTTGGAAGATCCCATGGTATTTGGTTCCATCCCTTAACCATTTTTTTATCCACTCCCATACCATATTTTCACCTTCCTTTTTTAATTTTCCCTAGTCATTTTCCCCTATACTCATATTCTTCCTTGCTCACCTTTTGCAAATCATATTTTGCCTTGCCTAAGCCCTTTTTTTTATGCATTTTATCTCCCCCATGGGGTGTCCTACCTATTTCATACCTTTTTGCTCTATTTTCATTCCTTGCAAATGCCTTTAAGCCTAACTCTCATTTGCAATTTTTTATACCCCCTTACTTCATTTACCATTGTGCCCTAAGTACCCATGCCACCCAAATATTCCCCATGGAATATTCCAGTTATGGTATCTATCTAGAATATTCCCCAAAAAATTAGGGTTACCATAGACCCAAATGATCAAAAGCTTTATAATTATTTTTGGGGTACCTTTTGAACCATGGCCTAGCTTCTTTAAATTGTTAAATACAGCATATTCTCAGTTTATACCCCAAAAAATACGGCCACCGTATCGCGAAATTTCTGGAAAAATACCATCGAAGAACCCTAAGTTTGGAAACCTGCTCGAATCATGCCGGAATGGAATCATTAGGCTCTGAAAACTATCTATTTTTGCATTCCCGCCCTTAAGCATCCTATCACGCCTAAAGTTAAGCTCTAAGATGCCGGAACCGTTAAACCTAAACATATATACTGGGAAAACAATGACAGAAGGTTTTTGAAGGCCCAGACGCATCAAACCTCAACATCGATACATGCTGAGCATGATCTGAAGACGTTCATGAAGTATCTGAGTGTTCCACAGTTCGATTTGAGAAAATTGGACTGATATTCCTGTTATGAAATTATTTTATGAGCTCCTGAAATATTTTGATGATTGATTTATGATCCTGAGACCTCTATTCATCTTGTACTACCTTCATATCAATGAAAATTGCCTGCCAAGTATTTAAAAAGTTGACTGTCATGATCTTTTAGTATTTTTGCCTCAAAAACATTTTTACAGTAAGATATTCCATCATTTTTTCTAGCATATGACCACTTGCCCTTCTTTTCCCATCATATTTGCACCTGTGTACACAAAAAATTCGAAAAAAAACCATTCCAAACTCAAGTTATCATTTTTTGCATTCTGTCTGACATGATTTTAGACTGTTATTCACAAAACAGTGCCAAAAAAATAGTTTTTATGATCCAAATCATGATTTGATTGCATGCCCCTCGCCTTTGAGACCTATACTTCACCTTTGCTTTGGAATCTCTTCAAAATTCCATCTGCAACTCAAGTTACAAAATTCTGAGATCTGCCTGTAGTTTTGACTGATATTGACCAAAAATTGACCCAACTTTGACTGCTTCAAAACATGCCATACCAATTCGAGTTGAATGTTCCTGTTCCTTTGCCTACTTTTGATTCCAGTATGAGTGCTAACAACTTTTTGAGAATATTTGAGGACTATTACAGGGATTATGGCTTCAAGAAAGGTTGCAAGCTCTCAGAGTTTGAAAAATGTTTCAAAGAAGAGAGTGAAGCTGGTGCTTGGTTAACTTATGAAAAGTTAATGGGTACCACTTCATGGGATGAACTCGTCAAGAAGTTCCTGGACAGATTTAGTAAGTTAGCTACTCCAAAAGATTTGGTTAATGAGTTGCAAGGTTTTTCTATACATGCAGGAGAAAGTGTGAATCAGTACAAGGAGAGGTTTAGTACATTTATGAGCAGGTGCCAAAGAGCACAAGTCACCATCCCAACCCTTTTTTTAGTTACTGCTTTCATCAATGGCTTGGAAAAAAGACCAGATATCCAAAGAAAGTTGCTCAAGGTCCAAGCTGCTGAAGGATTTGATTCTATATACAAAGTTTTTGCCAAAACCACTGACCTAACTCAGATGCTCTCTACTTTGCCTGATTTGATTGCATGCCCCTCGCCTTTGAGACCTATACTTCACCTCTGCGTTGGAATCTCTTCAAGATTCCATCTGCAACTCAAGTTACAAAATTCTGAGATCTGCCTGTAGTTTTGACTGATATTGACCAAAAATTGACCCAACTTTGAGATCGAATATCTTGCAGACTAGAACTCAGACTTGGTCAAGATCTTCTCCTTTGCTTGCCTATAACTTTTCTGTACAAGTCACAATGATTTGACCTTGGAAATCAATCCACCTATGAGGGTTACACCAATTTCAGTGAGGGTTCCATATTCTTGAATTGGGAAAGGTATGAATGCTTGATATTTGAGCTTTTTTTTGAGAAATTTTTGTGTAGATCGATCAACTTAAGTGATCCTGAGAGTTTTAAACCCAACTTGAGCATAAGCTCAAGTTGGCTTTTGTGTTTGACTCTAGCCTGTGTTGAGGGTCAACAAAGGTGGTACCTTTTGGTTTATCAAACTCTCCTTCCACATTTCAAACAAGATTATGCTCTCTCTGCTTTTCATGACTATATGAAGGATAATCCTTTTCTCCGCATCTTCAAGATGACTTTTTCAGCCTACAAACCCCATGGATGATCACTTGGAGAAGTTAGAACTCGCCTTTTAAAAAAATGTGATGAGTCCGCATCGTCTCAATCCGGTGAAGTGCACCTTCCGCCAAGGCCTCCCGGGCGCTTTTTGGGTCATGTGGTTAGTCAAGACGGGATCACCACCGATCCCGCTAAAATCGGGTTGTGTATTGAAGGCTCACGCACCATCTAATATCAAAGAGACACGCTTTTTTCCGGTAAGGTTAATTACTATTCCACCTTCATTCTTGGACTTGTGGCTATAGCTGATCCCATTCATAAACTCACGGGTGATGAATCCACTTGGCTTGGAATCCTCAAAGGAAGCCGCTTTCCAAAGTTGAAATTGTTATTTACTCAGTAACCGCTTTACTTGTTCCTCCTCAATGGGACAAGCCTTTTCACACGCTCATGTTGATGTCTCCCGCTTTTGCCATTGGTGTTGTTCTTTCTCGTGCCTATGATAATTAACACACGGAAAACCGATATGCTATGCCGCCAGAAACTCAATCCTCCGAAAGAACTACTCGCCACGTAATCCGAAGCATTGGGCTTAGTTTTCTTCCGGTCCAACGCTTCCGCCATTATTTGTTGGGAAGCCAGATCAAGTTCTTTGTTGATCATCAAGCTCTTCTTTATTTGATCAACAAAGCCACGCCCACTCATCTAATTGCCAATTGGGTCCTTCTTTTGCAAGAATTTGCTCCCTTCGAAACATTCCATAAGGCAGGCAAGTCTCATGTGGTGCCTGATTATCTTTCACGCATCCACACTGATGACCCTTCCACGGGTGTTTCTGATGCCTTTCCAGATGCACAACTGTTCCTCGTCACAGCCACGCCCCATTGGTTCCACAACTTTCAGCAAAGATCTCCTCACCGGGCGCTCTTCCATCCCAAGATTCCACGCCTTTCCGTGAAAGCTTTCGCCACGCCCGCCCGTCGGCTCGCGGAAGTCCGCGGACTACACCATGGCGCGCGGGACATCCAGATAAACGCAAAGAAAGACATGGTCCTCCGTTGTTGTGTCCTTTCTCATGAGGTGCCCGATATCATCGTTCGACAAGCCCATGACGGGCTTGGTGGTGGTCATTTCAGTGGTGATGTCACGGCACGCAAAATTCTTCTAGCAGGATATTTTTGGCCCACGCTCTTCAAGGATGCCCACGTTCACGCCGACGCGGTGACGCCGTCGCCGCGGGGGACGCCCACGCCCGCGACGCCTCCCCCGCTTGACGCTTGGCCGCCACGCCCACTCCCTTTCAAAGAAATGGGGGAATGGACTTTGTGGGGCCCATGGATCCTCCTCGCTACGCAGACACCCGTTTCTCGGCATTCTCGTCATCACTGATTATGCTACAAAATGGGCGGAAGCCTGTGCACTTCCAGACAACACTGCAGCCAGCACGACAAAGGTTCTCTACACGCACATCATCACGCGTTTTGGTTGTCCCATGGAACTTGTTAGTGATCGTGGCGTCCATTTTGTCAATCATACCATCAAGGAGTTGACGGATTATCTTCATATCCAACACAGGAAGAGTATACCTTACTATCCTCAAGGAAATGGTTTGGCTGAAAGTACTAACAAAACTCTCATCACTATTCTCAAGAAAATTTGTGATGCTTCTCGCACAGATTGGCAAGACAAGTTGCCTACTGTTCTTTGGGCTTACAACACCAGTTTCAAAATTGCTACTGGACACACTCCTTTCAAGTTGGTTTATGGTCAAGAAGCTCTTACGCCCTTTGAATATATCCTTCCGACACTCCGTTTCCAACTTGCTACTGCACATCATCCACCTGCCGCTCTTAAAGAACGGGTTTATCAACTTGAACGGTTGGATGAACTTAGGAGAGATGCTTATATTCGTGTTCTTCATGGCCAATAGTTGCAGAAATCATTGCATGACAAACATCTTAAGATAAAAACATTCAAAGAAGGTGATTTAGTTCTACTCTATGATTCAAGATACAAAAATTTTCCAGGCAAATTAAAATCTCGGTGGTTGGGACCGTATCAAATTATTCAAGTCGTGCAACCCAGTGTTTTCAAACTGGCTGAGTTAGATGGCACTCCATTACCTACACTGATTAATGGTTTTCGCCTAAAACAATTTCATACAGAAGATACAAGCGTTCCTACAAATGATCAACAACAAAATTCTGACTCCGACGATAGTGACTAAGCAGCATATTTATATTATATTAGTGGCGAGAAAAACAAAAGGTGGGCATTGCCCATATACATCCGCTATGGGCAGCGCCCTATTTACAAAATCCTAAGTTAAAAGAACCCCTACTCCAGGTTTGGAGCAGAGGTGATGCGGAGCACATGGTAGAGGCAGTGCTCAGGATCCCAGCGCAGATGCACTACCACCTCGATGGGAGTAGTCTTGGGGTCGATGTTCGCCATCGCTACCACACCACCGGCCCATACGATGCCGCTGACATGTATATATTTCCAGAGGTCCATCGCGTTCATTTTGCAAGTAAGCCATTCCTGGCAATTAGTCGGCATAGTACATTCATCATCCATGGTGTCTTAGCCTCGCACACTACTCGTCTTATATAGCCCAACCGCTTGGAACTCTGTCGACGTGGACCAATCAAACAATTGCTAACGTGGTTGCAATGCAAGGTTATTTCTAATCCAGAATCTTTTCTCCCGCCGCATATCTAGCCATGGTACTGTCTGATAGTTCCTTTTTATGATATCCCACTTCGAGTTGCATACATTAAATGTTATCCCTTCTTTTTACGCCCGCCTGTCATTATTAATTGTACCTGCGACCAACTGTCAAATCCTACCGTTCCTTCACGACTTATCTCCGCCGTTCGTCTGCCTTCCCTTCACTACTCTGGGACTTAGCCAAAATTTCGCCTCTCAATCGACTCCTTCTGATCTGTTGCCACCTGGCACAATCAACGGTTCCTGTTTCATTTTCATCATGCCCCTTCGCCACAACTTGTGCGCCCTAAAACCTTTTCGTCTATCTTCGTTTTGCTCTTCTCGCTTCTCGCCCCTCCCGCTTCATCACATCAAAATCTTCCGGTTCCTTTCCCTTTCTTCGACATGGTCAAGCTTTTCACCAAAAATTCCTACTCTTCAAATTATCGCTCCAAAGGATCCCTCTTTTTGAGTCCATTATCTTCTCAACTCCCACCTTCGAGATTCCCTTTGCGAGGTCCAAGTCGCTAAGTAGCGGAACACCATGGGCTCTATGAATTCTCCAAGCAGACCTCCTCAGCAGACCTAACCGAGTAACTCAGCAGCTTTTGTCGCTCAAATGATCAACACCACGCGGATGGGTGCACGCTTCAACCAAAGTCACTGCATTTAGCCCCCGCTTCACCCCGCTTCTTCTTTCGTGTATTCCACTACCTTTATGCAGGCCTGCTTTATCTTGGGCTGCTTTATAGGAACAGGATGTCGTTAAGTATGGCCAAACTCCTTATCAGGCCAACACTCATAGACTCTCAAACATTGCAAAGCCCTATGACCTCTTTGTTAAATTTCTGTGACGCAAGTTCTATGGGTATTCCATCAAGAATACCCATATCAATAAGCAGTTTTTCAACATTGTCATCATCACAGCCATCCACTCCACCCACTCTATTGATTGGCCCCAGATTTTGTTTTTACGTCTCCTTCATGAAATTGATCGCATCAGAGCATCCCCTTCTTCGGGCGATGAAACTACCATAGATGGTCATCTGCAAGCTATCATCCGTCATTGTCTCCCTATCCCCAGTCCCGGTTCTCAAACACATCAAAACACTACCTCTCAAGCATCCACCAGACCACTTTCAAATCCTATTCCTGTTGACCAACATGCTGAAACCTCATGCCCTCATCATGCCCACAACCAAGAAAGACCTATATTAGTCTCCTCTTCGTCCACAAAAACTGACCACCAGCACTCTCAAAATGTTTCACAGGAGTCCCACTCTCACGCATAACAGGGCCCAAAGACTTCCACCATCCGCACAGCCTTTGTATCAATATCAACAGGATGTCCAAGCCGTCATGCTCAAGCTTCAAGACTTTCAGGAAACCTTCATGAATGGCATTCAAGCTTACATGGAGGCCACGGAAGCGGTTCACAGGGATCTCCGAGCTGCCACCACGGAAGTTCAATCCCTTGAAGATAAATTTCAACAGAAGCACGAGGCTCTTTTACAGCCCGCGGAATCTTTTTCAAGACCGAACAACAGAATCAGACTAGCCCGCTTCGTTGATCACCGTGTTCAAGCATAGCCAACTATTCAAGAATTGTTGGCTACCAACAAGGATAAGGATAAACTCCTTGCCGACAAGGATCAAGCCCTTGCAGATCTCTAAACCATGTACACGGAGCTCTCTCAGAATTACACCAACCAGGTCTAAGAACTTGCTGAGTGCAATGTGCGCATCTCTTCTCTCAAAGACCAACTTTCCACGCTGCACTCTCAGCTCACGCCTCCGTGCTCAACTCAATCGGGGCCTCGTATGTAAGATAATTGATGACACAGAAATTGCCACTCTTCGGCTTCAAAGCTCCACTCAAGTGCCTTCTTTTTCACATGCCACGCCTCTCACCGAAGTTCCGCGGATCGGGCCACGCCTTCTTCGGCCGACAAAGATAATCGATCCGGACTTAGAGCATCAACTCCAAAAGCCGTTCAATCTCAGCGAAGAAGCCCGTGAGTCAACATGAGGTATATATATTGATCTTGCTCCGCATTCCTACCGAATTTCGTACTCCTTCCAGTTATCTCGATTATGTGGTTGCCCGACGCCATCTTTTCCTTCTCAAGTGGTATTCAGCAAACGGCAAGCTTAATGCGTAGCCCCTGGGCAGCGCGGATTTTCTCAGGATCTGGCCGGACCTTTCCATTGAAGACAAAGGCTTACTCTATGCCCTCTTAGTCTTTGATCAAATCCATCGGGGAGGATTCCCGACGGTCATCTTCCTCAGGTTGTTCAAATTTATGGCTTATATTTTTCATGATTTTATCCGGGCTAATACACAAGATAAATTCGTAGATGAGGCCCATCGAATTTTTTCAAGGCAACCTCATGCTTATTGGTTGTTATTAGAAAACAATCCATATTTACAGGATCCGGCCCAACACTCTATGCACTAAGTACATGCCCGAAGCTTGCTCATCACCTACCTCTATGGCAAGCCGAGACGCCGAACAAAAGTGAAGAATTTAGCCCATCCCGAGGATCTTCCGCTTGCACAAATTTATATAAAGACTGGGTGGCTACAACTCCCCTGCAGGTCTCTTCCTCGACAAGAAGACCATACCCACCTGCTGGGTTAATCCTCCCGCCTATACCATGCTCGCATTCGGGGATTGGGGAGCAAAGTGGTGCCCGGCTCTTGATGACCTTGTTCAGACCTGGGGAGCAGTGCGGCAAAGAGCCTCGTGCCCATGCCCAACAGCCCCGCCCAAGAAAGCAAGATTCTTTCTTTCAAAGACCAACTTTCCACGCCAGACTTCAAATACCACGCCTGTGCTCAACTCATCAAGCCGTGGGCGTAAGATAATTGATGACACAGAAATTGCCACTCTTCGGGCTTCAAAGCTCCACTCGCGCCTTCTTTTCACACATGCCACGCCCAATCGGAAGTTCCGCGGATCGGGCCACGCCTTCTGCCCACAAAGATAATCGATCCAGACTTAGAGCATCAACTCAAAGAAGTCGCTTCAATCTCGCGAAGAAGCCCAGAGTCAACATGAGGTATATATTGATCTTGCTCTCCCGCATTCCTACCGACTGCATCTCTTTCCAGCTATCCGATTGGCGTGGTTGCCCGACGCCATCTTTTTCCTTCTCAAGTGGTATTCCTCAAAGAACTAAGAAGCTTAATGCGAACCCCCGCAGCCGCTGGATTTTTCAGATGATCCGCCTGACCTTCCATTGAAGACAAAGGCTTACTCTATGCCCCTCTTAGTCTTTGATCAAATCCACCGCGGGAGGATTCCGATTTGGTCATCTTCGCGGTTGTTCAAATTTCTATGGCTTATATTTTTCATGATTTCTATCCGCTAATACACAAGATAAATTCGTAGATGAGGCCCATCGAATTTTTCAAGGCAACCTCATGCTTATTGGTTGTTATTAGAAAACAATCCATATTTACGTGATCCGGCCCAACACTCTATGCACCGAGTACATGCCCCGATCTTGCTCATCACCTACCTCTATGGCAAGCCGAGACGCTGAACAAAAGGAAGAATTTAGCCCATCCCGAGGATCTTCCGCTTTGCACAAATTTATATGCAAAGACTGGGTGGCTACAACTCCTCAAGGTTCTTCTCGACAAGAAGACTATACCCACGGGTTGTTAATCCTCCCGCCTATACCATGCTCTCGTGATTCGCATTGGGAGCAAGGGTGCCGTGCTCTTTGATGCACCTTGTTCGGGAATTCTGGGGAGCAAAGCCCAGAAGTTCCCCATGCCCACTCGCATGGCTCAATCTCCGTGATGCTTGCTTGGGTGCACCAAAGACTCCTATCTCTCACCTCTGGACAAGCCGCCTTCCCTTTTGACTAAGGTCCCCGGAAGGCCACGGGTGGACACCTCCTCGATCTTCGATGGGATCCGCTGCTTTGTTCGGACGCCTACCGGGGGAGAATGGCGCTACCTTGGGACCAATCAAAAATTGATCTACATCCCTAATGCACGTAGGTTAGAGACACCCACACACAGCCTCTGCTCGACCTCTTGGAACATGCCTACACTTCCTGTGATCCATCTGCTTCACTGCTGGAGCTGCAGTCATTTTAAAGTAAAGCCGAAGCTCACTTGCCGCATACCGTCTCTATTTTATTATATAAACCCACGTAAGCTGCCCTGCATCTTTGGCCTCTCCGTGACCGCCTCTCATAGAATGCCATGAAATCTACTGGCACACCATGCCCTTGAAGAAATGGTGCACCTCGGGTTTCTCATTGACGCCATCCAAAGAATAGGTTCCACACTCCTCGGCTTCCAAGCACGACAAGACCTTATTGCAAATTATCACTGCAACGCCTCATACACGCCAGATGACTTTCGCTACTGGTTTCACCACCAGACTCTTCCTTTTCTTTGTCCCCAGTGTCGCTAGGGGAGGTTATCCCCACGCCCGGTACGTGACTACTATGCACACCTGAGACTGTGTCAAGAACAAGGAGCCACAGTCCAGTCGGGCTTGTCTAAGTTTCCAGAAAGACAAAGCAAAGTAGGACCACGCGCGAAGGCCACGCCGCACGCGAAAAGAAGAGGCCGAAATCGCTAGTGACGGGCCGCCAGCCAGCGCCGCCGATTTCAGTAATCCCCAAGAGGCACCGCCAACATTCCTATAAATCGTCGAGTCGGCAATCGATCCGGCTGCAGTATCTATATTGCGCCAGCGTCATTGTACCATATATATGAATAGAGCTAGCATTCGAAGTTTTTAGATGAGTTTTAGTCTTATCTCATTTTGTTTTCTCATTATAGAGCTCGTGTATCATCATTGATATCATCAGCGAGCGAGCCTCACTTGTTTTTGTTTCTTTCTTTCCTTTGTTTCTTTTGCAACTCGAGTGACACGCCTACCGATTCTCGCTGATCCATCGGTCCTCACAGTAGGGTTGTTCTGTAAGAGTTCCCCGAACCCGTACTCCCCAAACAGATTGTAGATCGATATGGAACTATCCAACAGATTTGTCCTTGTAAGTTCCAAGAAGCCGCCAGCCTATTGGCATTATAATGCCTTAATTTATCATGCCGAAGCGAGTTTTACCTCGTTCAGCCTGTGCTTATTACACCACATAAAAGATCGGTTCCATCAATCCTCTACCATTCTCAGCCCAAAGACAAGTCAGCCCATTGCTCACGTGCTCAACCTCAACAACCTGTACCCCCTCACCACACCTATCTCGCTTCTAAACTCAACCATATTAAAATCACTTAGTAGCCATGCTACATTATGATCGAATGAATCTTTTAGTCCGTATGGCCCAATGAGAGCCTCTCACGACGGAACATTAGGGTGCATACACATTCACAATTCCCCCACTCTTGCCCCTCATCCATCCATTTGACTATTATCCAATCAGCCCAAATTTTGTTCATTTGAGTAAAAGTAACATTAAGGGAAGGCTTCCAAGCAAGTGAGAATTCCAGTCTTAGTAATGAAGTTAGAAGCAAAGAACCAAGACATTGTAATGAGACTCCACAATTGGGTGCCTCCTGACTTCACCTTTACGACTTTGTAGTTTTGAAGACAAAAGAAAATCCATTGGAAACTTCTGTGGACAAATAATTAGAAAGTCTGCTCCTTTACGGGGAAGAAGCTACACCCCCAATGCCCAAGACAGTATGTTCATCAAAGAAATATATGATGATGTTTTGATCCATCTCAAAGAAGATCATCAAGTGGGAGATCTGTCTATCGTTTTTAAATTGCAGGGGAGCTCTCCTCTCTGCTCCACCTTCTTCCATTGTGTAAGATACTGGCGGTGGCTTCCGCCGCTCATCCTCCCAATAGAAGTACACTCTAGACCAGCCTCCCCTTGTGGCGTCGGTCACCCACGTAAGGGAGAACTCTGCCCTCGGGCCAACCCTTCTATGTGCCTTCAAGAGCTGCGACATGCATGTTTACTGCGTTTCTTTAAACTGCATCACGCCATCCCTCATTTATCGCCTCTGCCCTGAACGGACTGCACTACCACCTCACAACAAACCCAATGATGTCGGGCAGAGAAGGGATTGATTGAATAGGGCGATGACAAACGTTAAATATCACGCATCACGAGCATCAGTAGGATGTGTGTAGTCACAAAGAGAGGTGAAAGCAAGGTGCCAAGAGAGAAGAAAGAACAAAGCCTAAGGAGTAGCCAGGCTGCAGCGTTGCGTCAATACGTAAACATCTTTACCTAACTCGTGACCAACATGTTATAAGATGATACCCAAAGAAACGAGGGCCACTCCTGCAACCATACCGCATCTTGGCAATGCAGCTTAACAGGCGCAGAGACATATAATGAGGATCTATTGATATTAGGTAAAAGATGTAAATTTAGACTGGTAGTATTAAAGCATTATGAATTCCCAGAATTTGGCTAATTGAGTTTTCCAGTAAACTAACAGAAGGTGAGAGATTTTGATTTATAGGAATTAGGTAGTGCTTGATGGTGATGGTTTCTTTCCATATGGGTTCTACTCCACGCCTACAAGCTTAATATCCACAGAAATCGTGAGTATCAAACATGATCAAGAAAAATTATTCTTTTGTCAAGAACTTTCAAGGACTCCAAAAGTAGAAACTTTAGTCTTTGAGATGTCAGCGAAACCAAAACCCATCCTATGGAGATCAAGGAACTGCCCGTGAAATGACATACAACCGCATGAGAAACCAAATTTTGAACACATCAGACATGCGAAGCGATCAATTGTAAATCACGTGTCTCACCAGCATTATAAAACATATTAGGCACACCGATCCGCTCAAGGGAAAAACATCCTCGGCTGCAAAATCACGACTGGCAGATCAGCCATAGATTGCAACTCCTTCAACAATATGTCGGTATATCGCTAAGCATATTTGCAACCAAATATCTGTTTCAGACCCGTGCATCTCGAAGACCGAAGACATATCCCGCGAATCCAATCAATCAAGCGCAGTGAGGAGCACGAGCTTGCATTAGTTGATGTCCCAACAGTTAGGGTAGTAGAAGCACTTTGGCTGCACGTGGTTAATGAAAGAAGCTACCAAATGTTCTAGAGTTTAGAAGTAAGAGGTAACCGTGGATCGCAAGATGTAAGCCAGATCCTTAGAATCATTTGGATAGATGGTACTACCACTTAAGAAATCCTTTCAAAGCGATAGTCGTGATTCAAGCGAAAAGGTAATTATTCCAAAGAAAGCATGCAATCGTGACTAGCTTTTAAAATATTGTTATTCTAGCATAGTAAAATGATCGAGGACGATCAAGTTTCTGAAGGGAAGGGAATGTCATGGCACAAACCTGTGGTGTTTCATGTTCTAAGGGAACACAATTAATCTTATAAAGTTTCGTCTAGTAAATGAATGAAAATTAATGAAATAACAAGCAACATCAAGCACCTCGCGCTATTTTGCTTCTGATGTTGATGAATTTGCGTGAAGAACGATCATCTGTATCACTCCGTTCATCAAGACTCTTGCAACCGTATGGAAATATTCCAATACATTGTAGAAGGAAACCCATGCCCGTACCACTTGTAAGTAGTATCACTCCACACATTCTCGACTCGACACCAGAAGACGGAGATCTCACGATGTGGAGATGATATGAGGACCACCTTATGACATGGCAGACAAGTCCTTCCTTTCTTAACTTTTTTTCTTTTCTCATGATAGTTTTTCATTCACTCTCATCTCATTGATTCCATGCACTGTTTCTCCATGAAGCCTTCAAGATCCGCTTTTGCTCGTCGCCATGCACTGCTAACAAGAAAGGACCATTCACATTGGTTAGAGCAAGCCATTATGGGAAGCATTATTGTGTGCCTTTTCCTACAATAATTTTGAAATCACATCTAATTTATGACATATTCTCAGGTCCTTGTCAAAACCCGACATCTTGGCGACAATAAGGGTTAAAATATTTGCCACAAGTTGACTCTTGTTTTCATGGGTATTTACCCCAAATCACGAACCCAAAGCCACCGTGATCTGTCATCCCACCTGTTAGCTACCTCCCAATAAAGGTTTGGTCCTTTCCCTACATCAGCTTTTGACCATATTCTTTGATCTTTCTTTGTTTCTTTTGTTTTTACCTTGGCTTCAACATCTGCTACAATAGAAGGTTGTGATTTTGAGCTACCATGGATGAGGCACTAAAATTCGAACCCAGTATGCATGGTCTATGAAGTTATACCCGAGACATTGGGAAGGGTCTTAATACGAATCATCCCCTCGCTGCCTTTGGTACACAGGCATTACGCCGCGGGAAAGTGAAAATGACTGGAATGCTCAAAGCGCAACGACGCTGAATGCCACATTTGGTAAAGCGTGAGATCTAGTCATTTTTCACATGCCACCATATCGCAGCATGGTTTCGCAGACGTCATTGCACTAGCCATAATTTTCAACTCGCCAGACCGCTTAGTAGTAAGGGTGAGTTTTTCTAGTATAGAAAATACTAGATTTCTTTAGGAGGTGAAGTGTTTGACCAATTGATTAAGAACGGCGAGTAAATTATGAAGTATTAGGGTAAAATGTGTTAAGTTTCTCACGATAAGGTCCTTTATTCTAGGACATAACTTTTAGAGTTCGCATTGAGCTGATTTCGTTCCTACTGTAATGGGGACATCTCATTTTATCTGTACACCTGAACCTTGCCTAATGTTAACGACGCTTCAGCCAGAAACCCAAAAATCGGCAACCTATTACGATTTTGAGGCCTAAATTGATTTGGGGTGTCCAACTCCCCTACCAAAACCAGTGTGCTACCGGATTTATATGTATAAAACCATTTAGAAAAAAAAAAAGAGTATATATATGTCGGTAATCTCAAAATTTTAGGAAACTTTGTGTCTGTTCTTATGTGCCTCCGTGAATCGCAAGTGGATCTAACTGGCTGGATTCCGCTGACCTACCTATAGTTACGGATTTTGTTTCAGGCTATCAATTATAGTTGATTCTACTGGCGGCGAGTTCATATTCGCCTTTTGATTGAGTTAATTACTCCTAATTGCTATTTAGATCATATTCTGTTCAATCTCTAATACTTAGCGATTATATATTTTAAATTCTAGCCTTTTCATGAAGCTGAGCCAGATATATGGATAAATGATAGAGAGCCTCAACATCGCCCGATCTTTTGCCGCCCTGGGTCACTTCTTGATGTCAATCCCTGAATGGCGCGAACTCAGAATCAGCGAAGCTTTTACGCTCCGGGACGAGGGTGATTCTTCCAGAGTTCCACCGAAGAGGATACCTTTCTAAAGCTTTAATTGCCTCGGAAGAAACGCCACACAGGAAATAGCCGGATTACGTCGATGTCGACGGTTCTTCCTCGCCAGAATATTCGAATCCGCCACGATCTGCCACCCGGTTGAATGAGGTGATGGATTCGGAAAGCCGATGCTAGGGAAGCGCGAAGGGAAGACGATGCCCGCGCAGCACTTCCTTTAGATGATCTCCCCGGTGCACTTGACTCCCCGCCCGAACGCCGTGAGGAACCGAGATATCGGGCCATGCCGACGGCACCTGCGCAGATGTACTGACGATCCGGGCCCTCACGATTGAGCCGCATCGAGGGTACCGGAAGGAGGAGGGAGGTTATTACGCACGCAAATTCTATGGGCCATACTATTCAGGAGTTTAAAGCACCCTACGCGAAAGTGAAGGGCAGTACAAGAAATGAATTATGCCGCAAGAGGGTCGGAAAACCTGCAGCCTGTCGCGGAGGCCCTAATTCAAGCGCTAATCACCCTCACCTGGTCAATAGGCGCACTTCCTTTGCTTCCACCACCTGCAAAAAGAAGAAGGCAAATCGCCGAAGTGGGTATTATAGCTTAAGGAGATTCGAAGTATCAAAAAGTCAACTGATCTTCTAATACTTGAAACTGCCCTTCCAAATATTTGGTGCGGAGATAACAACACCAAGACTGGTCTGGCACTTCCTATGATGCCATCCCGCGCCTCGTGAGGCCGAAGATCATTTGGTTGCTCTCCCGGTGACGCCAACTCCTCTACACTATTCACACCAAGAGAGCCACTATTGCCTGCGAATATGGTTTTAGCTCGACGGATCCATGGGGATCCCATGTAAATTTTTAAAGTGCTCCTGAGAATCTCAAAGTGTTATTCTGATGCATTAGTGTACTGTAGGGATTTCGAGCATATTATAATTATTTATATCTATTTGTTGATTCTAACTGGTTATACCTAATTTATTTTGTAAATATTATTAAAATAATGATAAACAACAAACAAACAAACAGTGTTACATCCGGTACCACCATTATACTAACCGCGATATCAGCACCCTTCTATTTTCAAAGAAAAGAGAGAGAGAGAGACACTATATTCCAGATTTTGCCATTCTGTATCTTCAAGCCTTGCATTCCTCCTTCCTCCCACAACCATGGACCACCATCATTTAATGGTATGGATGCATGCAGCGTTGGGATTCTAAAGTCCCATTTGAATCTCTCCATCCTGCTTCAAGGTAAAAAGTGACCTCATTCAAAATATGGAGAGCAATACTTAAACGGAACGAAGGCATGA